>CM038230.1:50795605-52122393 GCA_021442155.1 Cymbidium sinense
ATGAAATCCATGAAGGACTCTATGGTGCACAACAATCAGGTCATTAAATGGATTTCAAAATCAAAAGAATAGGATACTTCTGGCCATCTATGTTAAATGATTGTATTGATCATGCCAAGAGATGCCATGAATGCCAGGTCCACGGAAACATCATTCATCAACCTCCAAATTTGTTGTGCTTAATAATAACATCTTGGTTATTTGAGTGCTAGGGAATGGATGTAATTGAAACAATTGATCTACCATCATCAGCTGGTTACCTATTCATCTTAGACTGAATATTTCTCTAAGTGTGCTGAAGCGGCCCCATTCAACGAAGTCACAGCCGAGCATGTGACCAATTTCTTCACCCACAACATTATCTATAAATTTTGTGTGCCGTGCTGAATTATCTTAGATAATGGTCTAGCCTTTAAAAGTGCTAAAATCTATAGATTCACTGATCAACATAAGATTGATTTATGATACTCATTGATTTATAATCCAAGAGCAAATGGCTTGGTCGAGGCTTTCAATAAAATAGTAGTCATGTTACTTAGAAAAATCTCATAAGGAATAAAAGGGAGTGGCATACTAAGCTCGTGGAAGCATTATGGGCTAACCGCACCACTTATAAGACTCCCATAAAATCCACTCCCTATACACCAGTGTTTGGCATTGAAGCAGTACTACTACTTGAAGTTGAACTATCTTTGCTCTTAGTAGCCATTCAACACAATCTCACTCAAGATGGAAATGACCATCTATGGATGGAAGAGCTTGATGTGCTTAATGAAGTTAGGCTCCAAGCTCAGCAAAATATAAAAGTTTATCAAGTGAGGATGTCCAATGCATTGGATCATATGGTGTGTCCTCAAACCTTTCAAGAAGGGGAATTGGTCCTAGTGTTGGGAAAATCAATTATTCCTCAACATCATTATATGTGTAAGTTTTGTTTGAAAACTCTCTTGTAACATAAGAATGCATTTCCAAAATAAAACAAACATCCCCCTGTCAGATAGGGGGCATTTTTTAATATTTATAGCAAAATGTTAGGCTTTCCTTTGTAAGGCAAAGGGCTTCCTTTGTATTTGAGTTAACGTCATGCTTACGGCCGAGATTATCATATACATGTTCAAATTATGTATTCAAATTCACAAGTTTCAAAGTCTTACTGACCAAAAAGAAAAATTTTTATGTTTACAAATTTTAACAAATCAAGTTGGAGATACATCTTCCATTCATACATCAAATCCAGGGCTCGCTTTGATGCATAAGGTATGACTCTGCCCAAATATAGATAGATAGGTGCTTACTCTCTATAATGCCATGTAAGGGATCCTCCCTATTGGTTCAAAGATAAGAGTATCCACATCTCCAAATCCCTCCTTGGTGAGTTCAAGTGGCCGAGAAATCATCCATAATGGTCGTCATATCATTTTCCAAAATCCAATAAAAAACTTTCCTCACTCAAGAAAGCATTAAAGTTTAGTATCAATAAGAAAAAAATATGAAATCTCAACTCCTTCCAATGAAAATTCTTGTAGCAAAAGGGGTTCTCATGTTCGTAAAGCCAAAGACTAAACTAAGGAGTTACATAATCAACATGTTTTATGCATCATAAATATATGATTGATGACTCTTCACGACCAACACAAGCTCAGGGCTAAGTCATCATCCTTCTATAAGCTATGAAAGTAGAAATAGAAGGTGTTGCATCACCTGACAAGTCTTCAAGACAATTCAATATTTTTCTCCATCAACTCCATCAAGGCACAAAGCCAAGATAGAAGAAAATACAAGATACAAATCCCTGAGATGAAGTCTTCAAGTCCATCAAAGCATCAAAGCATAGGACCAAGATGTTCTCATCTCGCTAACGAGTCATCAACTCTATCAAGTCCACTTTGGCATAAAGCCAGGACAAAAAGAAAATACAAATTTAAAATTTCAAGATTGAATCTTCACCATGTCTATCAAAGCAGAAAGCATAGACCAAAGATGTTCTCATCTCAACAACAAATCAAGCAACTCCATCAAGTCCACTGAGGCACAAAGCCAAGATAGGAGGAAAATATAAATTTCAAATTTTGAGAATTAAATCTTCAACAAGTCCATCAAAGCACAAAGCACGGGATAGAAAACATTCTCATCTCAGCAATAAGTCATCAACTCCATTAAGTCTACTAAGGCATGAAGTTAGGATAAGAGGAAAATACAAATTTCAAACCCCTAGGAGGAAATCTTCAACAAGTTCATCAGAACATAGAGCATAGGACTGAAGACACTCCACATTCTCTCGATAAGTTGATAATCCCAAGTCAAATCATCTCCTTCATCTAGCCCATCAAGCACAAGGCATTGGACAAATGACAACAACTACCTGTTCAACGAGCTATTGTAGTCGAACTGATGAAATTCAAATGCTTGTCCAACCTGAGAGTTATATTCACTTCCATCAAAGGGCATCGATTAGGTATTGTTAAAAGTTGTCAAAATTACAACTTCATGACATCAAGAAATCTCTTGAGATCCAGTCAACATTAAAACATGGTCTCCACTCATGCACCATGTTTGTTGTGCACCATGTTTTGGGGAATTTGTTGACCTCCACATATGGTTCACAAGTCAAATGAATCATGAAAGTTAAAATAAATAATTAATGAGAGAACATTGCATGAATCAAGTTTAAAATGCCCTAATCAATCAATTCAATCAAAATTATCTCGATTTAAAAATTCAACTTTGTAATTGCACTTAAAATATCAAAATTAATTAAAATAAAAATAATATATCAATTAAAAACCAATTAAATAATTAAAATCAAATTTTAATGAAATTATTATATCAAGATCGAGAAGCCCCGATATCATAACGACCTCGTTCAAAAATTGACTACATGGTTATTGAAACATTAAAACTATCAAATAACACCTTCCACAATTGTATTGATCAAAGTCTACAAACATCAAGTGATTTGAATGTGATGCATAATTTAAGCCAATTTCACCTCGACCATCATCGACGGTCTAAATGACCTCATCGTGAAATGAAAATCATTATTTGGCACAATGAAAATATCTAAAATTGATAACCATATTGATATGGTTCATTGAAAGAAATAATTTCATAATATTCATGATGAAATTATTAATAATCATATTTATATTATTAATTCATAATTAAACTAACCTTAAACTCTCTAATCAGGCTTGCCGCCTAATCCATGCCATTGGATGCCATTTGGGGAGCCAATTGGAATGCTCGACTTACCCTAAATGCCAAAATGAGTGACGACCTCCCCATTCATGCATTCCTCTCTTGCATGGTTTCCTCTTATGTCCCCTCGGTGGTGAGCGAATGAAACCCTTGCTCGTTCCATCCTTTCATCCTAGTCAGCTGACCGAACTCTCCTCTCCATTCGAACTCCCTTCTACTGAAGCCGAACGAGGCTCCTTCTCCCTCATTCTGTTAGAGCAAGCTAGGCAGCTGAAAGTCATTTCTCTCTTCCATTTAGCCTCCTCCATTAGTCTCAAGTTCCCCTCTTCCCGTCCATCCCAAATGGCAGAACACATGATTTCCTCTCCTACTTTGGTCATCTTCGAACCTAGCCCAACTCAATCCCAAGTCGAAGCCATCCTTCACCTTTCAAGCTCCAACCCAAAATTGATCTCATGCTCAAACATTCAAGATCCACAAAATCCATTGCCACTCAATTCTCACTCTTGCTTCTCTGCGATAGAGGGTGAACGTTTGGTCATTGCTCTATTTTCTCGATTCTCTTAATATCTCTAATCATCACATAGAGATTCTCTTCCATATGATGATTCTTATCGACTTAACCCTAAATGTCTTTCCTCTTCTTCCACCATTGATCTCTTGCAATTGGAAGTTGATCGTCCTATGCCAAAGTATTCTAATTGTTTGCTTTAACTAATGAACCTAGCAACACAACTTCCAACACTATGTACTCAATTTCGAGTGAACAATAGAACTCTATTTCTTATAAGACTAAGATACAATAGAAAATCCTAAAAATTGACATGTTTTTGATGTGATTTTTCTATCTATTTTACAACTTACAAAGTGAGCATCAAAATAAGCAACCAAATCACATGAAAAAAAAATTAGAATACCTTAAACATAACCTAGAAGCGCCTATCATATAATAAAATATATGCTTGATTATAGTTAGATGAGATTCCTTAGGAGTAGCCTAAAAATGAACACATAAATAAATAAACATAATATTAGGCCTACTAGCAGCATTGTATAGAAGTACACCAATCATACTCATATAAAGCTTTTGTTCAATACTTGATTCATCTAAGTCTAATTCAGGAAGGGCTCATGGAACTTTTCCTAGATTTGAATCTTTTATGTCAAACCTTTCAATCAAATCATTTATATACTTAGTCAAATGAATGTCATTTTCTTATTATCTCGTCATTTTCTTATTATCTCACTTGAAGACCTAAGAAAACATTAAGTTCTTCCATCTTACTCATTTCAAATTCTTTAGACCTCAAAGATCAAAACTAAAGACATAATGATTTAATTGTACTTCCAAATAAAATCATCCACATATATTTACGCAATAATTAAGTTATCACCTATATTTTTGAGAAATAAGGTCATATATACTCTACGCTTTATAAATCTATAGTTAATAAATAAACTAATACTAAGCTCAAGAAGCCTATTTTAAATAATAGAAAGCTTTCTTCAATTTAAAAACATGACCAAGAATTCTAAGCTCTCAAAACCTAGGGGTTGCTCTATAAAGATATCCTGGTCAATAAACCTATTCAAGAATGCACATTTTACATCCATTTGAAAAAGTCTAAAATTTCTATAATAAGCATAACCAAGAAGCAACCTAATGGCCTCTAATCTTGCTACAGGTTAAAGGATTCCTCAATATCTATACTCGAACTACCTTGTGTAGTAACCTAGCCTTATTTCAATAATATATAGAGTCATCTAATTATTTTTAAAGACCCATTTAGTTCCAATAATATTTTGATCTTTGGGTGACTAACTCCTAAATATCATTCCTAACAAATTAATTTAATTCCTCTTCCATAAATACAATCCAATAATAATAAGGCTTCATCAATAGACTTAGGTTCAATCTCAGATAAAAAATTAGTCCTTAAAATATTTTTTTAGTCTTAACACCTTAGGATGGATCTTTATGATGATTTTTATTAAATCTCCATTCTTTAGGCTTAGAATCATCAACTTTTCTTTCAATTAAATTTTCTTAAAATCTCCTCATCATCAACTAAATCATCTCTAAAAAAATCAACAAAATTTTCATCAAATATTACATGTACAGACTCTTCTACAATCATCTTTCTCTTATTAATTACTCTATAAGATCTATCATACAAAGAATAACTCAAAAAGATTACATCGTCTGATTTACTATCAAATTTATTTCCATTATTCAAGATAAAACACTTGCAACCAAAAATGAAATGACTAATCTTAGGTTTTTTTTTCAACGAATAACTCATAGGAGGGTCTTATTCAAGATAGGTCTCAAATAAACTCTATTGATCACATAATAATCAGTATTAACACTTCCAAAAGTATTTAGGTAATCTATATCCAACATGGTTCTACTCAACTCAATCAAAATTCTTTTTTCCTTTCTATAACACTATACTACTAGAGTCCTAGAAGTAGAAAAATTATGCTTAATTCCACATTCATCACATAAATCCTTAAATAGATTTTTTTTTCAAATTCTCCAAATGATTTATTTGAATTCTACTAATCAAATAGCATCAATCATTGAATATATTTAGTAAATTTTCTAAAATAACAAATGCTTCATTTTTATGCCTTAAGAATAACCCAAGTGAATCTAGAAAAGTTATCAATAATAATAAATCCAAAATTTACCTCCTAAGCTAGTGCTAATAAGTCCAAGCAAATCCATATGCAAATGTTCTAAAGGTCTAGAAGTAAAAATAATATTTTTATTTTTAATAAAATGTTTTGACTATTTCTAATATATGCATCACAAACATAATAATCAATAAAATTTTTTGGCAAATCATTTACTAAATCAAGTTTTGTAATTTTATTTTCAAAATCCATGTTAATATGGCATAACCATTTACGCCACAACCAAACATCATCATGCATACTTTTGAAACAAAGAAAATTTAAACTAGCATCACAATAATTTTTAAAATCAAGTAATAGATATTTTTATGTCTATCGCCTACAAGCAAAATGTTTTTTTATATTTCTAATAACACAAAAATAAGTGTGAAATTCAACATTTGGACTTTTGTCATATAAATGGTTAATTGAAATACCCACCTAACTGAGGATTTGATGAAGCAAAGAATAGTACACTAATTACTCGCCTTGTTTGATAGACTAATAATCTTTACGCAAACCATTTATGGAGAGAAGATGTCATATAGATAGTGAAGAAGAAATGCTCCATGGATCTTCTACTCAACAAAGTGAAAGAAATATGAAGTTATACTCACCAAAGTAAAAACAATAAGAAATCACCAATCTAGGATGGCCCACCAAGCTCCAACCAAAGAGTTTTTAGCCAATTTTCATACACCAAATAAGAATTATTCTCCATTAGGTAAGAATAGGTGTTTAAATAAGTATAATACTCAAAAGGATATGTCCCTTGATGGAAAAAACAATCAAAAAAATAAATTAGAATCTATCTTTTCAGACTACATTCCAAAGGTTGAGGTCTGAGCAAGGTGATAAGTTCTCTGCCTAAGCAATAAATACAATGGAATGTAGTGCCAAGGCCCTAAAAAGGCAGTGCCTAGGTGTTAGGTTGATACCTATAAAAATTAACACATTAACTCATATATTTTTAACCACAACTCTTATACAACATCTAAACATAATCAAATGCATCTATTATTACATAATACAACACAACACATGAGAGATAAATACCACAACACATAAAGTCTAATAAAAATCCTTCTAAGTTCAAGCTTTGGTTTGGAACCTTGTGTTGACCTCACTTTTGGAGTGAGCTCTCAACCTCCTCTTCTTAGACTTAGGACTCTTCTAGACACTAAGAGCTCCTTAGTCATAAGACACTTCTAGTGTTAGGTGAACACTTAACTAAGCCTTGAGACTTAGAAGGGTTAATCATAGATTATGCCTTAGGACTTAAGGAAATCACATATCCTATAGCCTAAACCCAATCCATATGCACCTTCTCAAATCAAACCTAGATTCAAATCTCAAACCTCAAATTCAAATTCAAATTCCAAATCTAATTCCAAATCTAACTCCAAATGATTGAAACAAAAATCAAACTCAAACTCAAATCCTTCTCAAAATCCTTTTTAGTTGGTGCCATGAACAAATATTAATCCAATTCAAAATTTGATTGATTTCTTTATAAATCAATCACATCTTCAATATCTTCATAAATATAAACAAAATCTACACTCAATTCATCAAAACTAAATCAAACTAAATCAAATCCCCTTACCTTATGACCCTCTTTAGCCAAATCTACCTCCAAATCATTCCAAATTCAATTGATTTCTCATGAATCATTTATATCTTCATTTATATTCACAAATATAAATGAAATATAAATTCAAAAAACTAAATCCAAATCAAATCAAAACCCAAATTTACCTTTGAGCCAATTATTTGGACTTGGCCCAATGACATCCAATTCAAGCCAAAATAAATAGATTTTCTCTTGAATTAATCATTCCTTCAATTATCTATCCAAATATAAATGAAACCTACAATCATCAAATCAAATCCAAGTCAAGCCCCTTTTGACTTGAAACTTTCAAATGAACCAAAGTCCATTGGACTCCAAATTGATTGGTTGAATTTATATTTCAATCTAGGCTCATATATAAGTTTAACTAAACTTAAATCAAGTCAAAACCAAGCCAATTGACCCCAAGGCTCACTTGACCCAAAGTGACCTAAAGGACCCTCTTGAACTAAGTTCTAATCCAAATTGGATTTAAGCCCATCCAAGCCTTATACCATGGCCATTGATCACCTAGGATGACCAATTGCCATGAAGTCAAACCAAGTCAACGATCACCAAGTCAACCCCTTATGAACAAAACTAACCAAAACCATCCTACATCAAATTAATTGAAAGATTCAAATCAACTCAAATAATATTTGAACATGACTTGACCACCTATTGAGCCAAGGACCAAATTGGCCATTTGACCCAAGTTGACCCAAATTGGCCTAAAGGACCAAATTGGGTCAAATCATGATCCTAAATTGATTGCAATGGCTTGATTCATTCCAAATTGATTATTGAACGAAAGCCATAATTGAACCCAATTTGATCAATTGGGCCCAATTGAGCCATTTAGCCCAAATTGACCTAAAGGGTCAATTTGGCCTTCAAATTAAATCTAAATTATTCAAACCAAAGACTACATTCATCTTCAATTAATTGAACATGAATCAACCCATAACTAATTTAGCTTTTTGGTGGTCAACTTGACCCATTTGACCCGATTCAAATGAGCCAAAATCAATCTAAAGCCAAATTAAATCAAATTGATCATACCAAAACACTTCAAATCATCATTTGAATCTAACCTAAGCTTTGGTTTATCCCAATTTGACTAATTGGTCAAAGACCCAACATGACCCAATGTGAGCCAAATTTAAATTGAGCCAAATCCACACCATGACCATTGGGAGCTGATCAAACCCAACCTAAACCCACTTGAGATTAGCTCAAAATCAGTTCAGACTCAATTGGAGCCAAACCCAAGGAAATCCCTCATGGAAATGACATGCCACATATGATCTTATCCAAAAAGAGCAAAGTCCACTCCTCCCCATCCTTTGCATTCAACAAGCTGATCCTACAACTGAAGATGAAGACTTTGGAGCTAAATCCAAAGTTCTCAATGAAGACATCACCATCACAACCACCTCCTCATCACTCTAAATGGAAAAAATTCGGTCATCCCCTTGAAAGGAGAGAAAGAGGCCTCATTTTAATAATTCCTGAGCTCACACACATTCCAGGAGCTTCCCCAAGCAAGGAGCAACCTTCCCCCACTCGATTTGAGCCAAAAAAATATCAAACTAAAGCTTTTTTGATGAGGAGGCAGCGACCATTGGTGAAGATGACATTCTAAAGGGAGGCAAGGACTCAAACTTATTCCAAAGCTTCATCTCACAGCTAGGAGCTCGCTCAGATCTTCACTTCCGTTGGAAACCATCCCCGATGAGATATTTTTATCAAACTTTAGTCAGTTGTAAGATCTTTTGTTTGCTCAAATGTATGCATGATTTTAGGAAATTTCTATAGATTTCCATGCATTTTAATTTTACATTAGTGTAAATCGGTGTTTTGGTGAGATTCACAAAATTCCCAAAATAAGCTTGGTGCTCGGTTTGCCATTGGATCGGTTCATCTCATGGGAAAAGGGGATTTGATCTCCCTTAAAAGGTTTACTGTGATTTCATGCTTGATCCACGATTAGCCATCAAATCAGCGATCTTGACCTTGATCCACGAATGGTCCGCATCAAACATGATCCCATTCCCATCAAATGCCATGATGGCATTGATGTATCCATGCCACATAATCAGTGGCTCAGCCGTGTAGGTTAAGTAAGAAATTAGCTTTTTTAAAATTATTTAAATTATTGAAACTTTGAGAATTTTAAAAAAAATAAAATACAACAAAAAATTAATAAGGGCTCATTGGATTCATCTTTTTTGAGAATCGACAAACCAAAAATCTCAAAATTTCACTAAATGGTTTGAGCTTAATTTGAGTTTTATTGAAAATCAAATTTCATTAATTAAATCAAAAAAATAAATCCAATTGAGTTAAAATTTTTAGAGATTAAAATTAAAGTTAAATTGCACCCACCATAAAAATTTCAAGTCAAAAACATTTCTAGATTGAAAGATATTGTATTCTCAACTTCAAATAGTGAAAATAAATTAATGGACTTTATAAAAATCATGAAAAATCACTTAAATCAACTAAATCTTTGAAAAATTATAATAAATCATAGAAAAACCATAAAAATATAAATAAATACTTATTTTAAAGGTATTTTAGAGGAGGTTAATTTAAAAAATATTTTAATTAATTTTAAATAGTAATTAAGGCTTAATTTAAAATTAATTATCTTAATTACACCCTAATTACTCAAGTAATTAATTCCAGACATTCTAAGGTTAATTAATGGTATGACCCCTCCCATAATGTTCTTGGGATTTATTATTTTGATTAATTAGGGAAATATTATAATAGCCTTAATTACTTCCTTAATTAGATTAATTGAACATGCTAAATAGTAAGAAAACTATTAATTAAGCTTGCTAATTATTGTATAATAGTGAATGAGCATAGGGAATAAGAATAGGAGCTCTTTCTTAATCTTTTACTCTAGGCTTATTTTATTTGAATGGAAATTAAGTAATTTGGGATTAATGGTTTAATTCATTACATAAAAATGGCTTAATTAATTAAATTAAAATCATAATCATTCTAGAACTCATCTAATTAAGTTTTTGGGTATATCTTTAGGTGTTTTAATAACCTAAATTTATTTAAGAAAATTATGGCTAACCTACATGTGTGGCGAAGCCATAAGAGTACTTAATCAAGTTCTTTAATCTAATTAACCACTAATTATGAGCCAATTGCATTAGGCCTTTTATTTCCTAGGGTCATTGCTGACTTAAATTTCAATTCATGTGCACATCATGTTGGCTCATAAATAATTATTACTTTAAGGTAACATAAGTAAGGGGTAATTAATGGACTTAACTCATATTTCAACCTAATTAACTCATAAAATCAACTTAACTTCTTTTAATTGAACCAAATTAATTAACCAATATGGAAATGGGTTAGGAGCAGCAAATGATTGAATATCCTTTCTTCTTTAAATCAAATCAAACATCCAAAACTAATTTAATAATAAAAATTTTGGTTTATTTTAAATGATTGTATTTAATATGATTGTCCTTAGAATTAATTTGGTTGAATGAAGTCATGTGTTTTATGTTGCTTATTTCTTTCCAATCATATTAAATATTGTGTCACTTGTAATCATGCATTCATCTTTTCAAAAAATCAATTAAATCAAATGAAATTTTCTTTATGTTGAGCTTGCATGTGTTGAACTTAATATACAATGTGTGTGTGTATTATCACTATTAAATCAAAAATTATTTTCAAAAGCTTATAAATCAATTACAATATTTGAGTGATATTAGTCATAAGTATATGTAAGCTTGTATGTGATCTAATTTAAACATATGATGTGGTTCTCTTTCTTTAATTCACATATAGATTTGCATAAGTTTGAACGTACATAAGTGTATATTCTATTTAAAAATATAACACTTATTTGAACTCATCCTTACACATTTTTATATTAGAATTTGGATAGAATTTTAACTCATATGCATAAATAAATTAAATTAATAAAGATACAACTTTTGCATGATTTTCCATTATTATAGTCATTTGTACGTTCATGTGTATTTAAGAATAGTGGGTATATCTAGTATAGATATTGGGATGCACTTTAAGTAGCCCAGGAGGTCTTTACATCACTCCCCACAGTTAACAATGGGAAGTACTTCTTAAAACTTTATACACTTGAGTGTGCATTTAGCTAATGAGTGAAAATCCCATTTTTTACAAAATACACATATGCATCTTTCATTTAAAGGGTGTTAAAAGAAATATATTGCATGTATTAGTCATACTTAGGATTCAATCATATGCATGTTACATGTGATGGAAAGGAATAATGTGATGTATGTCATGTGTTAGTAGTTCATTTTTAAGATGCATTTCATATTGAATGGAATCATTTAAAGTGAACCTAAACTTAGGTTTAATTTAAAATGTGTAATAAGCCATTAACTAAAGAGAACAAATTAAATTAACATACTTTAGAAAATGGCTTAGGGTAGGGATAAATGAGAGCAATTCTCTTTTCTCTCTTTATAACACTTAGTTGCTAAGTGTAAGGCATATAAAATAAAAGAAAATACTAAGTAAAATTCTCAAATCAATTAAACCACTTAAAGTAAAATCAACCTCTTATGACTAAACATCCTTTCACATTTAGAAAATCATAACCTTAATGCCTAGTTAGGACTTACCTCACAAGCCTTAACACACACATTAGAATTAAGTCACCACTTTTCTAGGGTTAGATGGTGTATGTTTGGTGTATGTTTTTTTGTGATGTAATATTTTAGAGATGTTAGTGTATCTTAGACTGATGTTAGGCCATGATTAGCTAATTTTTATTTTTTTTGATTATGCTTAAAGGGGCCACTTAAAAATAAATATAAATGCTATCTTTGAAGGTAGTTTATGCCCCTAAGCTTAATCCAAGTTATGACAGGTGGGCTTGGCTAACCATGTGTAGGGTGCTAAGTCCAAATTGTGATATAACTTCTTGGGTTATATGTGTGTTTAGCTAACACTTATTTTACAGGTGTAGTTTGGTTTACTTTTCTTATTTTTAATATAATTTTTTATTAGGATTAAGATTAGTGCTATGGGGGTTTAGGATGAGCACTTGCTAGAAGGCTTAGTCTTGGGGTGCCATGTGATGCCTTGAAGCCCACCACATCAAATGGAGCAAATATATGATGAAATGAAAAAGACATGAAGAATGAAGACTTGAAGACCCCCCATAGCATTTATTACTTGTAATTGTAATTATTCTTTTATAGACTAGATTGTATAAGTGCTCAACCCATTTTTTCCTTGGTGTAAACGACCACCAACCTTTTATTCTTTTATGGTTGTTTATAAAATTATTTGATATTATGTTTAGATTGTGCATTTGAAATAACATGCTTTTCTTAGTTTTTTATATGTTTGATGTTTTAATGTGTGGCCTAGATGCGATTAGGCTCTTAGGATAAAATTAATTTTTCTACCCAATTAATAACTCATTTAAAATAAAATAACTCATCCATAAATCCTAGGTTTTAAATATGATAATTAAAAGATTTAGCAACCCCTTAGCTGAATGGTTGAATGTCTCACAACATGCATACATATTCTTTCTCTCTTGAACATGAAGGATCTCCATCCTTGCACGATAGTGGAATGCTTGACCTATGAAGGCATCCCTTATGGAGAACACTCTTCTTTGATTTGTCCCTAACCTATTTTCATGCATATAGGCATCAAAATCTAAAATTTTCAAAATGAATGTCAAAATTGAAATAAAATTTGAAAAATTTGCATTTATAGATTAAGTCATTACTCATACCACTCGTATCTTGAGTGGGTTTAAGGACTTTAGTCTCTTTCAAATGAAATAACACCCAACTTTTCTTGCACTTTCATAAGACCATGATTTTGAATCATAATGTTCTCACCATTGTAGGTGGTTTAGTCATGATAGTTTATCCTCTATTGGGAGGTAAACCATTATGTCCATCTCTTAGATTTAAATTATACTTTAGCTTATGCTAAAACTCCATAAATTTAGGATATAAGGTTGCTGTTTCCTACAAGATACAAGCATAAATCCTCACCTCTTAGGCATTTCTATAATCTTGTGTTAATGGATTATAAGCACTAGCAATATAATAAGATTTCAACTCAAACAAATAATTCTCTTCAATTTCAAATACATAAAGCCCAACCATATGGTAGATTGGAATGCTCACTAAGTTTCCTAATATCATGAGCATTTCCTACTTATTCCCTTTAGCTTTCAAAAATAAATCTTCTCTTTAAACAATCCCACTTGATTTTTTAATATAACCAATTTATTGATAGTGTAGCCTTTAAATTTTTGGAGACCCTAATTATCTACTTTAATCGAGAGTATTCTTAAAGAATTCTCATTCCTTAGGATATAATTAACTATGGAGAATAGAACTTAACAGAATAGCTTAAAAGAACTATGATTTACTTTTTCGTAAAGTATGGAAAAATCTCTAGTATATTCAAGAACCATCATAGCATCTTATTAGGTGATTATCCATTGAAGTGGTGTCTCTATCTTTAAGATAGTACATCTCAATGTCATACCCGATCTTAAATAAGTACATCAGCATGGTGTCACCATATACATATTGAAAATAAACACCACACCTTCATAAGTCCTTTACTCCTTTGTGCTACATCGATTAAAAACATAGAAGGCTTCATGAAGAAGGATTAGAGAAAATGATGGATCCAAAAAAATTGACCACTTGATAGGCTCTTCGAGCAAGAAGAGATAAGACTCTAGCATGGACGACGAGTATTACACCATGAGTGGAGAAGAAAATGGATAACAAAAGAAATAGTCACAACCAACTAAAGCTTTCTCCATGAATATCGCTAAAACTCACTCCGCCCCCACACTAGTTCATGGTCTCACATTTTGCGCCATACAAAGGTCAAATAGATCTAGCAAACTACATCGCTTACTTTAATCAATGACATTAATGCTAGATATCTCTTCAACCAACACTAAAGAATACAATGAAGTCATTCAACCAACACCATCGGTCCGAGTAAAAGACTCAAACAAAGATATCTTAGAGAATGTGGTGGGTATAGCTAGAAGAGAAGATAAAGAAGGCGATCTAAGGCACCACCACTAGGGGTTTAGAAAAACAACTTGTTACCAAGGGCTGATACTCATAAATTTAACAACTCTAGAGTATTGGGTTAGTTGAGGCCAATTAAAATAAGAATATTTTAAGAATACCACTAATGAACTCAATATAGTTTGTATCGCACTATGCATACCACCATGAAACGGTCATGAGACTAAAAGTGTAGACACTTAAAAAGTCTAGTTAATAATTTGATTAATTATCAAGTTAAAAGTATTTTGATCAACATGAAGCTCGTCAACATAATCATTAAGTTGGTATTCAACAAGCTAAGATTAACTCTAAATTCACCCCACTAGAGATTGCTATGATTTCTTGGGAGTGAAGAGAAATTAAAGGGATGATTACCCTCCCCATGACTTAAGGAAGGAGTAAACAATTCATGGCTATGATTAACTTTATCATGTAGAGGATACACCTACAACACCATCTTTGGTTGATCTTTACTCAACACTTTTCAAGTAGTGTTATCAACTTTCCACATAACCATCAAATTTTGAACTAGATGAAATCACCGTTAAACAAATCTCAAATGTCTCAGTCTACTATTAAAGGCGGTTCATCTAGTAAGAAAGATGAAGTATTATAGCTAGAGATCGCAAGAACTAGAAGTGAAGTTCTCAAGTAGATAGAATAGATTCCCACAAAGATGGATTCAGAACAAGTTCTAAAGATCAACTCAAACTTTAGTATAAAACCAACACCTTGATAAGGTCAACAACTTAACTTTAAAAAAAAGACTAACACTCTATATGGTTAGTGATTATAATGTAAGACCAACTCCTTGTGAGGTCAACAATTAAACATAAAAAAAAAGTCAAACTCTCTATGTCCTTGGCGATAATAGTGTAAATTGACACACCATAAGCATCAACTAAAATGCAAAATGAATTCACCATTAAGCACCTAAGTGTTTTACTCGCTAAGTCAAAATAAAGAATTTATCTAGTTGATAGTAATTATAAGACTACCTAGAGAAATTTAATCAATGTGTCTCTCAAGTCCCGAATAGAATGCTAATATGGAGTATAACACCAATGACATAATTAAGTTCTTAATTCTAGTAGGAAGTAGCCTTCATTGTCGCTGAAGAGAAAGGAGAGAACATTTCAAAGTTGTACTTAACATAAAATTTTTTTTTTATTCATGAAGTAAAATATCATGAAAAGAATGAGTAAAAAGTACATATACACTTTACACTCACCAAAAAAAGTGAAAGAAATCAACTTGCGCTACTCTCAACATCATCATTAGAATCTGAAAGGGTGGGCACATAGAAAAATCCAAGAACTTTGCATCCACCTGACCATGCTTCACTAATTTAGTAATAACAAAGTTGGTGCTTGTGTTGAATTTTTGCTTAAGAAAATCATGGTACTCGTTAGAATCTAAAAATTCATCAAACTTAGCTTCTTTCTCCTAAAACCCCTCAATACAATGAGAGAGCTCTTCATGCAACTCTCTATTAGAGTTGGCCAGGCAAGTAAGCTCCAAAGTTTCTTTATCCTTATTTCCTTCTGCTAAGCCACCTTAGCCTAAAGGTTTTTGTGCTCAGCTTCTAGAGATAAAAGATTTTTCTTCACGGTTGATAGCTAAGACTTTATATAGTAAGCCTCCTTTCTCTTAGCAAGAAATTTGTGGCAGATTTTCTAGGTCCCTTGCATTGCCTGAGCAGTCATGATGGAATAAGAAAGTTGCCCATTAAGAATCTCCTCCAAAAGCTCATCAAACTCCTTAGAGTAGATTACCTATGCTTGTCTGCTTTATTGGTTAGCACAGTTAAGTTTTGAGTATAGTTTTCCTCAGAATACTCATCCTCCTCCTCTCCCTTAAGCTTGCTCCTTTGTTAACGACCCCAACGAGCAAAGCTCATAGATCTCTTCCTAGACTTTTAAGGAGTTGTACTCAGCCTGACCTCATTAGTTCTTAGAGAAATACTCATACACTCTTCTTCCTCCTTTGAAAACTCACCATCATCACCAAGCTCGGGCTCCCCAACTTCATGCTCACCCTCCTAGAGGAACTTAACAATGTCAGCATCAAGCTCAGGGGAGATAAGGTTTCCTCTACTATAGCAAAACATGCAAAAATAATTGATGAGATCATCTCATAAAGATAACTATCAAATTGTGAGTAAAGAAAAAAATACTCACTACAAAGTAACATTTCTGAAGTGGAGATAGAAAAAGATGTTTAAGGTTCAGCACTGCAGCTATCCACCTCCTGATTTTCTTCAGCATCAAGCTCACTAAGCTTGGTCTCCTTACTAAGTAGAGAAGAGGGAGAGTTAATATCAGACATTTGAGGAGCTCCTAATAAAAATTTTTTTTGAGTGCTAGCACCGCACCTTGTTCACCATAGAACCTTGATAATCGCGAGAATAGACCCATCCCCATGAATACTCACCTAAAGGATCATGCTCCATGGAATTTCTTCCTACATGAGAAGGATGAAAGTCATAATACTCACCAATAAGTTAGGAAGGAGCTGAGTCAACACTATTATATAAAAATTGCGAACATTAACCCACTTGCAAGGAAGAATTAGCCAAAACCTATTTCTAAAGTGATGGAGCGGAATGCACAACTTATTGACTTGAGTTGTGTTGAACTGCTTATGCTTATCGGCTACCCACTTAATGAAGTTGTAGTTGTCATAGTAATAATATAAAGGCGGAGGTTACAACACTTGTTCTAGATCGAGCACCTCTAGCCTATGCTTGAAGAAATGATGAAATTGCCTTCTTCAAAAGCACAATTGTAAGGAATATCACTTAAAGTAAGAATGTAAGCAAGCTCTACTGAATGAGAAGGAGACCCACTAGCTTAAAAATTAAAAGTAATAAAGACTCAACCTCCCTAGTAAGAATGAATTTATAGATGCAAAATAGAAAGGCCAAATAATACGGATGTCACATTAAGCATTAGATGAAGAGAATGATTACTTGATCTTGCGAATGACACATGCAAAATGTTTACTTGCATCATAGTTAAATTTCATCAAAACAAAAAGAGAGTAGAGAAAAGTAATATTTTATTACACAAACATAAAAAATATATCATACTCGTTATAACCCAATACATCATTTTTTGAGAAATCCTAATGGGTCTAATCATTAGCAAGTCCACTTTTCTTACACATATAATCATACAATAAGTTTGCACTAGAAAGGAGGAGGGAGGCTCCTTGCAACTTGATCGAGCTGTAAATTAGGGTCAGCTTAGCCTATTGTGAAATTTTCCTGAGACTCCACCCAAAGTTGGAGCCAAAAAATTTATTTAGCAGAGGCACAAATCAACAAATTTTTTTTTTTAATTCTTAATAGATTTTATCTAACCTTAGATCCTACATTGGTGGTTTTAAAAATAACTTTTATTAGAGATTTGATATAAAAAAGATAAAATTTAAGTTCATAAAAAACTTATACTTAAGAATGACACCTATAATTTCTCCTTCAAGCCTTCATCATAGAATCTCTAATAAGATTATGCAAGTGATTCTTTATAATCTTTATATTAAAAAATGTATGTTTAATTGTTATTGTGACAATTATGTATATTAAAGCATAAATATCATTTTTTTTCTAGTCTTCACTATTTTTTGTGCGCTCTTCAATCACTTTCAACTTCAAAAAATTAACAATTGATCTAATGTCAATGATAAAATTATCAAGTTGATTGTCCAATATAATGCATTTTATATTTCACAAAACTACAATCTAACCAATATTTAAATTCATCAAATTATTATAGATTAAATCTATATAATTTATTTGTAATGGTAGTAATAGTTTTTATTTTATTATTATTATTATTTTTTTGAAAGTTTCTCTTAATGGAATTAGCTCAGCTATTTGTTTGTAGCTGGGAATTGGAAAAATGTAATTATTGACTTAAAAAACATTTCGATACTACAAAATTAACTAAAACAAAAAATTAAAGCAAATAAATATTTTTGGCGAACAACACTTAGAATTCGTAAGTTACATGAAGACATCTAGTAGAAAAATAAATTAATTATTAATTTATCAAAAATTATTATTTTTACTTAAGTAACGGAACACATTCTCAAATTCTTAAACAATTTTAAGAAATCATTAATAAAAGCTTATTGGTTTGCTATAATTTAGTAATTTACTTTGCTGCACCTTTTTAATTAGGTGTTTATGCTTATAATTCTTCATTGATCTAGTATCATGGTAGAACTAATTGCATACTTTAAGGATAAAACACTTATTTTTTATGATCTTTCTTAAATAATAATTTTTTTAGTATAAATAAAGAATAAAATCGATTATATACTTAAAAATTTCATGCAGAAATGGTTTAAAATAAATTTAAAATGGCACAATTTAAATTGATATCATAAAGAAAAAAGTATTGCTCTTTTAATTGAATTCCTCGAGTAATGCTCCGATATTAAAAAAGTTTTATTAGTACTTTTGTCACTTATTTACATTATTTAATGAGATTTGGAGTGGGCCAAGCAAGATTATGGAAGTTGACGATGTGAATTGTGAGACTGGTGTAAGCGGCGTGAGGCAGGGGCTAGAATTCAAATAAATGCTAGATGAGCCATCAATCAATAGACTATTGGATTAAAATTGGATTGTTAGGTGCCCCATTGTCCAAATTAACTCCACCTCCACAGATAACATTGTTAAAAGGCTATGACACTCAAGAGGAGAGGATATTTTAAAATATTTTCAAATGAAAACTTAGTTTTAAACTTATAACAAAGTTAATTGTAAATTATGATATTAAAATATAGCACACTAATAAATAAAAAAATAGAAATGTAAGAAGACAAGAGGCAGAGATTTTCATGGTTTGACCAAACCTAAAACATCCACAAGTCATCTAGAATTCACTAAATAAAATGATTACAACTAATCTCCACTTTTCTACTTATACAACTCCAAATGTACTTTTCTACAGGAGATAACTCCAACACCATAATTCCTACAATACAAGTACAACCCCAAGTAAAGAGAACAAAAGAAGAAAAGATACAATATAAATATCTATCTCTCGATTTAAAATAATTTTGTACTGAAGTGTCAACTAAAATAATATTGAGATAAATAACAAAGGGAGTTCAAAGTTAATATATTTCTTGTTGAATTATCTTCTTATGAAGCACATGAAGTAAATTAATCTTTGAAATATATTTGACTTCAAAAAAAGTAAAGATTTGAAAAATAAATTAACTTGAAAAAACTATATGATATGGAATCACTTGGATTATTTAGACTTTAAAATATTTACATGAATATGTAATCCAAAAGACTTGTGCACTGAATACTTTCAAATAAATAAGCTGATGTGAATTCATTAGTTGAGAAATTACTTTGTAATAATAAAGCAAGAAATCCCTTAAGAATCAATGTACTCTTATAAAACTCTTTATGATATGAAAGCTATAACACTTTCGAAGAAAAAAAATGATTTCAATCCAATAAAAAAAAAATTGTTTTCAAATCACTTGAGATGAGAATGAGTCTTAAGAAGAAAAACTTTAACAATAATTCATAAAAGTTCTTTTCATCCAAATCAAACAATTGAAAAACTAAAGATCAAAAGCATATAATGGATTGAAAACTCTTACTCGGATCTTTATATATGTAAGCAATGAGGGCAAGACTTGAGTTGATCTTTCCGAATCTTGAGGAAGCAACAAAGTGAGTTTCGACCAAGCAAGAATTTAATGGGAATTGTTAACTTGTTAGCACTTTGAATCTACCAAACAATTTGCAAGGTTTTGGCCAAAGGATTCCAATGAAAAAGAAAAGAGATATGGTACTTAATCTTCAAGAGACATTTAAAAAAAATTGCAAGGTTTTGGTCTAGAGAGAGGAAGCAAGAGAACTAAAAGACAAGGGAAAACCTCTTTAAATAGAATAGAGGGTCAACTAAATGGTATTAGGAAATTATTTAATTTATGTTTGAATATCTCAATCATATAATCCAAAATTTTCAATTTGAAAATTTCAACCAAGTATGATTGGGATGAGAGAGATATGAGGAAGAATATTAATTAGTCCAATCAAATAAAATTAAGGGAATAAATCAATAATTTTTGGCCAAATAAGGATAAAGAGAGGGAAAATTTAATTGGTAAAAATTTGAACTTGAATAATTAAGCACATTATTTAATTTTTAAATCTAATTGAATTCAAACTGTAATGGTCAGCCATGCAAGGGTGGAGAGGATTATTTTGAATCCACTTATCATAAACTAGTTATCCTTAATTAATTAAAAAATCAATTTGGGAAGTGATTCAAAATAATTTAAATTTAAAATATAGTAAGGATCAATTAGCTTGGGATGGCCAAAGCATTTACAAAAAGAGTTCATCCATGATTTAATGCAAAAAATATGAGAGATCAATTAACTAATATTGATTTGAAACATTAAGGCAAGACATGAAATAAAAATTATAAAATAAATCAAGAAAAATAAACATGGATTCTAGCCACAATATTTTCAAGTATAGGTTCAATCTCCATTTAATACAATTGATCATGAATAAATTATAGAAAATGAAATTAGAATATATTTTAGTTAATTTAAACAAATCAAGTTACTCCAAATAAAATACTAGAAAACCATATATTTTAATAAATAATTAAATAAAAAATAGAAAGTGTATAAATACATGGATCATTTGAATTTAAATTTAATTTAGAATAAAATAAATCAAATAAACTCCCATTAACTTAATTAAATCATGATAGGGTCAGCCACAATAATTCATAAAAGGATAAAATCAATTTGGCAACTTATGGCAAGAACAATTTATTTTAATTTCAAAACTCATTTGAATTTCAAAATTCAAATAAAATGAATTTTAAAATTTAAAAAAATATTATGAAAATAAATTCCATAACTCCAATAACATTTATCATGCCAAAAATCATAAAAAATTAGGCCAAAACAAAATTGGGATGACAATTATAATGTGAGAGAGAAAAAATAATATGAATAATTTATGAATAATTTCACTCTACTACATAAATAAATGGATAGTTAATAAGATAAAATATGGAAATAACTAAATGAAGTATGAACTAAATCTAACACACTTTAAAACACAATGGATAAGACTTAATTGCATGCAATTACTTATATTATCCAAAAAGAATAATTTAAAGGATATTTGAAAATATCATGCAAATAAAGTATGAAAATTTATGCAAAAAATCAAAAAATTATATGGAATTATTAAAATAATATTTTTATATTATTAAGCTCATAATTGTCTTTTTATTGCATAACATAAGAAGATTTTCAAACTACCCCAATATAGCTAGTATGACTTTTCTGATCTAACTATGGAAGTTGAGTATCGTGAATTTCCTGAAGTACTTAAAATAAATAACTAGTAGCTTCAAGAATATATATTTATCATTAATAAAATTCTAAATTAAGAATAATGATTATAATGATTGATGTGGATAGTTTATCTTACAAAGAAATTATTAGTTTGTATTAAACAAAGTTTGTTATCATCAAATCAAATTATGAGATACATAATATGTATACTCAATATGCCTTCACTATGACTCTAGATTTAACAAAGATTGCAATTCATCTATCTCCCACATAAACAAGTTCAAAGCCTCCCTCAAAACTTAAACCTCCCTTGATAGGTTGACAAACTCAAAAGAGTCGCAAACACACGTGGTTCCTCAACGTCATCCCTATGTGGCTGAAAGGGCTCGCCTTTTACAAACTCGCCATTGTCTCAACGAGTAAGAGATGGAAAGTTAACCAACAATTATTTATGTTAAAGGAAGTGAACTTAGTTGTCACGGTGGGTTCCTTAGTGATTGTCCCTATGAATGTAAGCCCTCTTCAGTGACCATGCCCACACCACCAAGTCAGCCCATCACAAGATTGTAGTCACCACTGAATGGTGAGAATGGAACTCATCAAAAATTAGAAATAAAATATCAATAAGGGGATTCACCAAAATCCAAACCTTCATAAATGAAAGCTATGACTGAAGATAATGAAATTCTTTTCTACTCGGATCATGACCTAACAAATCTTTCACTGTAAGGTGAATTAGTTTCATAGAACTACCTAGGCTATCAAAAGAAATAATTTGAAGGGTCAGCGAGTACCCTTAATTTTCCTCGGCCGACTCCTACACATTGGTCATGCTCAGCTATGATCAATAAGAAGATTTTGTAAGTTAAATAAAGGAATTCGCAAAGCTAAAGTGGGTCTTACTTTGCCAAAGCAATTTTATATAATCTCCCTGTCAAAGATGGTTCTCTCATCAAATCTCACAGCTAATCAAATCAAAGGAACCTTATCTTCCTCCTCCTCAACACCTTCAGCTCATGCGGAGGACAGCATTACTAGTAGCTTTCTGCCTTAGCAGGGTGAGTACTCAGTCCCTCCTGCAAATCCCGTACAACCTTTAGGACTAGAGCCATGCAAGGTTCAACAATGATGGGGGCATGGATACTCGTTCCAAACATAGGCAGTAGTGGCTTTGCTAGACCTATTGGCCTTCTTTGCTTTCATTTGTAGATAGGCCAAGAGTGTACTAGAGTGAATACACCATGAGGCTTCTTAATGTTTATGGCGGGTAACCAAATACTTGTTGTAGATTCAAAAAAAAAGATAGTTAATTTAAGTGAGTGACATTGTGTATCGTGATATGTTCCAAAGGAAAAAAAATGAAAGGTTTCTTTTATAGCCATTGAGAGATTAGACACCTTGAAGGAATGAATCTGGATAAAAGGTAATGTAATGTTGTAAATTTTTTTCTTTGAGATTCATTAAATGCTTACAGACTAATGTTGCTTTTTATTCTTCTATCTTTTTACAAGTCACATTTACAAGGAGTAGAAGAAGCAGAGAGCAGAATGCATGCCCAATGGAACAAATAAACATGAGTGATTTTACCAGTAAGGCTATTAGAATAGCCAAACCAGCAAGAAATTATACTTGACAATAAAGACTAGCTATAAATAGGTGAGTTGAAGACTTAAAGAAATAACAAAAGAACCAACCATAGATTACTCCTCCTATTATGAGTAAATAGTTACGAAGGTCAGGAAACCGTCATCACTCGGTCTCGATAGCCTGGCCACAAATCAAGCAATTGGACCAGAACGATAGTATACTTGCTAGATTCATTACTTTCATATACTCGCCTTAAATCAGGTGAATCCATCTCTATGTCTAACTTACCATATATATTCTTATCATATGTATAGACCCCACTTAGGATATAAAAGGGGGTTACCTTTATTCTTACATGGACTTTTTTGTTCTTTTGCTTTTCACAACGCTTATACTCTAGATTATTAAGAAATAAAATTAATTTTTCTTTTCTGCTCTTTTGACCTCTCAGCTTTACTTTACTTTATCTAACCCTATTTTTTAGGTAGCTAAGAAGGCTCTTCCTCACTCCATGAACTAATTTAAATCTAACAAATTCCCAGTTTGTATTCCTCTATTATTTTTGCAAGATGCCTTTATAAGAAGCAAAAAAAATGGAGAGCTAAATATATACCATATAATGCGCATGAACTCAACAAGCCTTCATTAATCCCAAAGCATCAAGTAAGAAGCATTCAACAATGATTTAAACATTGGAAATGTGTTATCCTTATTAACTCAAGTTTAATGTAATAATTTGTGTAACCTGATTTTTATATTTTTAATATATTTTATTAGATTTAAGGTCAAAAGCATTTGAATACTTTAAAATACATTTCTTTTTTTTTAAAAAATGTTTTTTATAATCTAGATTTTTTTATTTAATTAGAGAATGTACTTCAAAATTTTAATTAAAATTTATTTATAATTATTTAAATTCATTTAAATATTTAAATCAATAGGTTTATGTTTTAAATATTAATCCTAAGAGCTCAATCATCTTAACGAAAATGCCCAGTGATGATAAGAATTATTCATGTAATTGGAAGTTGGATTAGCCAAATTGATTAACATATTAGTACTTAATAAATTTGAAAAATACTAATATTATATTTTAAAAATGATCAATTAAAGTCAATAATTTTATATTACTTAATAAAAGATACTTGAGCACTAATTGGCTAATAAAATGGTTGAAATAATGTTTTAAAATTAATAACATTTTTAATTAGTGATACTTAGTGTTATTAAGCATATTAAATTTAATTTTAGGGCTTCCCAACCCAAATTGATGGACCTATGGTCTAATAAGCTCTAATTAAATCATTATTATTGCCAAAATTAATCCATAACAATATTATCATAGTATTAATTATAATTAAGTTGAAGCTTATAAAAAATAATTTTAATAATAGTTGATTGAAAAAAAACTATAAATTTTAGTTTTAGTTTATAACTTTTAAATAAGTATATTTAAGAATTTTTTCTTTAAAACTTGACTATTTGTTTAGCTTTTGTTATTTCATATGTTTAAATATATTCAAACATATTTACAAGCTAGTAAATCTAATGAGATCACAAACATGAAATAATAATCAATGATCACCATTCATTTGTTATCAAGTTGTGTCAAGTGTGCCCTAACCAATAATACCTTTTAGATAAACTCTATGTTTTAAAATTGTACATTGTTTAAAAGAACAAGATGAAGTAAATGGTGGAAATAATAAGCGAGGATGTAAAGTACGTGTTCTAGTTTTCCAAGGCATAAAGTAGGTTTAAAGTTTGAAGGACTAAATGTTATCCAATAGTCATTTATGCACAAATTTGACAAGGCACACTCATTGGGGATCTACAAAGCTATATGGACTTTGGAAGAGACTGATACAAAAAGGTGGAGTCATAATTAATTGAATCATACTATCCTTAAAGACAAATAATCTTAAGCTCTTGTGATCCTACATAAAAATTGATGCAAGATAAACTAAATCATGTATACTATTTTTATAGCGAAATCCATCAAGAGGGGGAATCATACAGCCTTGAGAGGTAGAGAACAATTCCTAATATTGATTCAAGAGACAAAAATATGTACAACTGACTAGATTTTCACTATTTGATGCATGACACTTGATATAGTTTCTTTTGGCTCTAAGAATTTGATTTTTTTTATGGGCATTTGCTTCCATATTTAAGTATATCTTGAGCGAGGTATTTAAGACCTAGCACAACTAAGTAGATAACTATTATAAACAATTTGGGCCATTTAATCGAATTAAGCCCAAATAGATCTATTTGATCTACATGAACAAATTTACCCAATTGTTTAAATTGACTATTTCTTGTTCATTAGAACTTTAATAGGTAAACTATGTATGACTTGACCTTAATTACCCTTTATTATGTTGGTTTTCTTAACCATAATTGACCCAAATTTAACCTTTAATGTCATTAGAATCAAGTTGATCAATTCAACCCATTGCAAATTTTTAAAACTTTTTAATTAATTAATCATAAATGACATAGGCTCAATTTAATCATATATTAGTTGAAGTTTTTCAATATTTATTAAATATGTATTTATATACTTATATACTTAAAATATAATGCCTTAATTGTTCCCTAATATATTAAAACTCAAAAATTTTTTATTTTGGCTAAAATTTCTTCAATTTAATTTTAATTTTTTTAAATTAATTTTTCTCCTAAACACATCTATTTGAATTTTAAATTCACTCAATTGTTTTATTAATTTGAAGCAGATAACCTTTCTTTTTTTGATTCAATCACATGCGGGTGTTAGCCATTCATTATTTTCAAAGAAATTAAATTACGTGATGTGTGCTAAGATATTACATCAAGCATTAACATAAAAAGAGAACGAAAAACACCTACATGGCTAAAAGACTTTGAAAGGTAAACATGAAATGACAACAAGTATCTAACAGACAGAACATCAGAGGAACCACTTTGTAAAGAAAATCAAGAACACGATAGTAAGATGTAAAAGAAACTAGAAAACAGAATCAGTTAGACTAGGCAAGAAACCAAGAAGTTTAAAAGCTTGACTATAAATAAACTGAGAGAACTACAGAGAAGGGGATGAATTTTTTCAGACAAATCTGTTGTTTTTTTTTCTCCTTCTTCTTCTTCTTCTTCTTCTTCTCCTCCCGGCTCTCTTCTTTTCTTCCTTTCCTCTCCGATCTTTCTCTTCTCTCTAGAGCTTGGCCGCTCGAAAGATTTTTCCTTTTCCCTAATAGTTAGGTTCCTTCTCAAGGAAGCCTCCGGTTCCTTCTCTAAGAAGCCTCCCTGATCTCGATAATGACACATGTCCATATCATTGGTGCTCTCGTTGAACCTCTGTACAGAAAGAAAAAATGGCAGAAGGCACAAGACACACAACAAAAACACTAGAAGAATGCGTTGGACGACTGAACAAAAATGATGAACAGATGACATCAATTACCATAATCCTCCATGAAGTTTCTCACAGATTGTCAGCCATTGAAGACAAGCTTGAGAAATCAATTCAAGAACAACAACAAGGGTGTAAAGAATCACAGGTATGTCATTCTACACCTATAGAATTCACTCCACAAATAAAATCAACAAACCTAAATTCAAGACTAGTTAAAGTGGACATGCCTCGCTTTAATGGAGAAAACCCAAGAGGGTGGTTTTTCAAAGCAGATCAATTCTTTCAATACTATAACCTTTCAGAAGAACAAAAGTTTATTATAGTATCAGTCTATATGGATGGGCTAGCATTAAGTTGGTTCCAATGGATGCATCTTAACAAACTACTAAAATCTTGCCACAATTTTAAAGAACAAGTCATGCCAAGATTTGGACCATCATTATATAGAGACTTGCGTGGCGAAATAGCAAAAATGCAACAAAAGACATCAGTACATGATTTCTACAATGAATTTGAAGATTTAGCAAATCATATTTCAAGAATCCCACCAGATTTTTTTCAAAGTTGTTTTGAATCTGGACTGAGGCATGACATAAAAAGAGAAGTGAGAGTCTTACAACCGACATTATTACAACAAGCCTTCCAGTTGGAAAAATTGATGGAAGATAGATTATCAGATGAGATGCACATAAGGAGAAGTTACCACAATAATCAAGTAACAACATTTAAACAACATCAACCATTACTACCCACTCCAACTAATCCAATTCAAAACAACCAAGATACCAGTAAACTCACATTACCAGTTCAGAGACTTACAACAACCCAGTTTGAAGAAAGAAAAAAAAGGGGATTATGCTTCAATTGCGATGAGAAACACCATAGGGGTCACAACTGTAATTCAAAGCTATTTGCCCTCATGATAGTTAACGATGAACAAGAACATAATTTGCAACAAGAAAGCCAACAAAAAAAACACATTAGTCCAATATGACATCCCAAAAATCAGCTTTAATGCATTCACGGGACAATCAAACCCAAGAACCTTACTATTACAAGGATTGATTGGAAATATTACAGTGCAAGTATTGATTGATAGTGGATTGACACACAATTTCATCCAATCCAAACTGGCTGAATTTATAGAACATACGGTAACACCTGTATCTTTCTTCAAAGTATTAGTAGGAAATGGGGAGACACTCCAATATTCAGGAGTATGTTCTAATATACCAATCAAATTACAAGGATACACATTTGTAATGGATTGTTACCAATTACCAATGCAAGGAGCAGATATAGTATTAGGAGTGCAATGGCTAGAACAACTTGGAGAGTGTACAATAGATTACAAGAAACTCACCATGAAATTCAAATACAAAGATAAATTAATACAATTACAAGGAGACACAACATCAAACTAGGAAAACATTACTCTACACCAGTTTACAAAACTGAAAAACAAGGCTAAAATGGTATCATACCTACACATCAGAGAAGTTTCACAGCAGCCAAACTCTCCACTAAACGACTTCAAAGATCTACCTGCAAACATACAACAAGTTTTACAGCAATATCAAGAATTATTTCAAACTCCAACAGAATTACCTCCCAAAAGGGAAATAAACCACCATATCACTCTGTCACCAGGAACCCAGCCGGTAAGAGTAAAAACTTACAAATATCCCCATTTTTAAAAAAACAAAAATTGAAAAATTGATCAAATAAATGCTAGATACAAGAATAATAAGAGAAGCATTATCCCTTTTTCGTCACCAGCCCTTTTAATAAAAAAAAGATGGAACATGGAGATTTTGTGTGGATTATAGGGCATTGAACAAGATTAATATTCCTGACCAATTCCCCATACCAACACTAGAAGAATTAATGTATGAACTACATGGAGCAACTATTTTTTTAAAATTAGATTTACATTCAGGTTACCACCAAATCAGAATGGTAGAAGAAGATATATACAAAACAGCATTTAGGACACATGAAGGGCATTATGAATTTATAGCCATGCCATTTGGTTTGACAAATGCACCATCAATATTTCAAACAATGATGAATACAATGCTAAAACCTTTCCTATGCAAATTTGTGTTAGTATTATTTGATGACATATTAATCTACAGCCCTTCCATTAATCAACATCAACACCATTTATAATCAGTCCTGGAAAAGCTAAAACAAAATACATTGTTTATCAAACCATCAAAATGCACATTTATACAAGAAAGAATAGAGTACTTGAGACACATCCTGTCAACTCAAGGGATAGAGACAAAGAAAAGCGAAGCAAGCTGGGCATGGCCGACTCAAATTAAAAAAATAGCTAAGGGGATTCTTAGGTTAAACATGATACTATAGAAAATTCATGCGACATTATGCAGTAATTGCTACACCATTAACATCACTACTAGCTAAGAAATAATTTCAATGGTCAGAGGAAGCTCAAAAAGCATTCAAACAACTAAAAATGTCTATGGTATCATTACCTGTGTTGTCCTTCCCAATTTTTTCCTTACCTTTTTGTCTTAGAAACAGATGCTTCAGGTATATCAATAGGAGCAGTGCTACTCCAAAACAACCACCCTATTGCATACTTCAGTAAGAAACTATCACCAGTACTATAAAAAGCATCAACTTATACTCGAGAATTGTATGCAATCTTAGAAGCAGGGGGGAGATGGCGCCAATATCTGCTAGGCAATAAATTTACAATTATAATAGATCAAAAGAGCATAAGAGAATTAATGCAGCGAATGATTCAAACACCAGAACAACAATAGTTTCTAGTCAAACTTCTGGATTTTTACTACACAATAGAATATAAACCAGGAATAATAAATAAAGTAGCTGATGCCTTATCCTGCAAGATTCACAGTATAGAGGTAGACCAATCTACAACTGAAACCTCACAAAATCACAATTATCAGAGTTTCTATACTTATACACAACAATTCAACTCCTTATTAGAGCAAATTAAAGAGGAAACACAAGCTCAACAAGAATTGCAACAACTATGTCAGCAGATTATAGAAAACTCAGAGAAGTTTCAGAATTACAGAATACATAAAGGGTTAGTATACTATAAAAATCATATTGTACTAGCTCAAACTCACAATTATGTATTTTGAGAACTGCATTCATCAACATTAGGAGGTCACTGTGGTATAAGAAGAACTTTAGCAAGGATAACTCAACAGTTTTATTGGAAAAAAATGAAACAAGAAATTCAACAATTCATCACCACATGTCTCATATGCCAACAAGTAAAATATGATAGTCAAAAACTTGCAGGTTTACTGCAGCCATTACCCATACCAACAGCTATATGGGAGGATCTTTCAATGGATGTCATTATAGGCTTACCCAAATCACAAAATAAATCAGCTATATTAGTAGTGGTAGATAGGCTATCAAAGTATGCACATTTTTCAGCTCTTCATACCAATTTTTTAGCAACATCGATTGCCCATTTTTTTGTTTCAAACATATGCAAATTTCATGGCATACCACAGAGTATTGTTTCAGACAGGGATCCCATTTTTATGAGCAATTTTTGGCAAGAATTGTTTAGGTTAAGTGGCAGTACACTAAACCATAGTAGTTCATATCACCCACAAATAGATGGCCAAACAGAAGTAACTAACATAACACTTGAGCAATACCTTCACAGCTTTGTATTAGAGTCACCAAAAAGTTGGCTACATTATCTACCATTGGTAGAATTCTCTTACAACATAGCCGTTAACACATCCACAAAGATGACTCCTTTCCAAATAATTTACGGGAGACTTCCACCACCAATAATACCATATAGCTGTAATTCATCTACCAATACAGAAGTAGAAACAATTCTACAACAAAGAGACAAAGTACTACAATAGCTCCAAGAGAATTTGCAAGAGGCCCAAAACCGAATGCAACAAATGGCTAACAAAAAAGAAGAGAATTGCACTTTCAAGTAAATGATCTGGTCCTTATGAAACTACAACTATACAGACAGACTTCAGTAACAACCCATCCCTATACAAAATTGCAAAGGTAATACTATGGCCCTTTTAAAAACAAACAAAGGGTAGTATCAGTGGCCTATAAATTGGAGCTTCCAGACACAACAAAAATCCACAATGTATGCCATGTATCTCGCCTTAAACAGTTTCGGCAAGACTCCAAATTACACCCAGCAAGACTTCCAACACAATTTATTGAAGGCCAAGCATTAGTAAAACCAATCAAAATTCTAGATGAACGAACAGTATTACAGGACGATAGACCCATAAAAGAAATATTAGTGCAATGGAATGGAGTATTAGCAAAGGATGCATCTTGGATACCTTTCAAAGAATTTCGGAGAGCTTACCCTAACTTTGACCTTGAGGACAAGGTTGTTTGTCGAGAAGAGGGTAATGATGTTGCCCAGATATTACATCAAGCATTAACAGAAAAAGAGAATGAAAAACACCAACATGGCTAAAAGACTTTGAAAGGTAAACATGAAACGACAACAAGTATCTAACAGACAGAACTACAAACTGTAAGCACGAGCCAACAACACAAGATCCAACAACCAGAACATCAGAGAAACCACTTTGTAAAGAAAATCAAGAATACAATAGTAAGATGTAAAAGAAATTAGAAAACAGAATCAGTTAGACTAGGCAAGAAACCAAGAAGTGTAAAAGCTTGACTATAAATAAAATGAGAGAACTATAGAGAGGGGGATGAATTTTTCTAGACAAATCTATTGTTTCTTCTTCTCCTTCTTCTTCTTCTTCTTCTTCTTCTTCTTCTTCTTCTTCTTCTTCTTCTTCTTCTCCTCCTCCTCTCTTGTTTTCTTCCTTTCCTCTTCGATCTTTCTCTTCTCTCTGGAGCTTGGCCGCTCGAAAGGCTTTTCCTTTTCCCGAATAGTTAGGTTCCTTCTCAAGGAAGCCTCCGGTTCCTTCTCAAGGAAGCCTCCCTGATCTCGATAAGGACACGTGTCCATATCATTATGTTTATCAAATTCTTTCCAAAATCTCATCCCTTCACCATGGATTTTATTAAACAACGATTTAAAAACTTTTCAAAGTAAAACCTAACTTTTGGATTGCTACACCATTTAAGATTATTCAAAATTGAGCTTTGCAAGAAAAGAAGAAAAAATGTTTTTAATTTCGCTTTCATTTAATATATTCTTTGATTCATCAAATTTTCTTTTCAAGAAAGTTGGCTCATGCAAGAGAGAGAATTCTCATAAAGAATTTAGGTGATCTTTCTAATTTTTTTTTCATTTAGTAAGATTATTTCTTCTCAAATTTGAATTTTTTGACTTAATTTTTGTGAAATCTAAGTCAACTTATGACTTAATTTTGGTGAAATCTAAACAAATTTGTCTCAAATTTAAATTATTATTTTTATAATTTTTTGTGTTTTTATCTCTTATTAATTATATTTATTCTTGCACGATCATTGAAGTTAAAATTCCCTTTATCGTAATATTTGTGTATACAGTTGTGATCATTTTGTTTAGATTCAAAAATTATTTAGAATTAATTTTAAAAGAAAGCATTCAAATATCATTATTATTGGTTGAAGTTTCAATTGCATAAACATTGATATTTTAATTTGAGCTTGAATTGCAATTTTAACATTCCTATTTGATAAAAACAAAATCAATATTTTGCAAAGTTATATTTTTTAGATTGATTAAATCATATATATATATATATATATATATATATATATATATATATATATATATATATATATATATATATATATATATATATATATATATATATATATATATATATATATATATATATATATATATATATATATATATATATATATATATATATATATATATATATCTTTATGTAGTTTCATTATATAGATAATTCTATAACATGGTATTTGATTATCACTTATAAAAAAAATTATAGGTTAAGCACAAACATCACACAATTATGTCATTGTGCATAAAGTCTTTCATAATCTTCTAATAATCTCTTTTCTCCCAAGATCATTTATATAGCAAGATCAACTAAGAGTATGTTTGTGATAGTTATAGTGATATGAAAACACAGTGGTAGAGCAGCCATAAAACTATTACCTAAGGTGCAACCACTATAATTTATCAAATCATGTTGAAAAATATAACTCTCTCACCACAAACTCTTCAAAATACAAATAAAATATAGTTTTCCAAATGAGGCATAAAATTACACTAAATGCAACTTAAATATTTTAGCAAAGGTGGTTAATTAGATATTTCAGAAATCAATTCACTCTATTGATTCTATAAGATTTAATCTCTCTTATTCATGCTCCTCCGGCTCAATGCAAATCTTTCATGGGATCATATTATCTTATATATCTTATATTAAATTTAATAATTAACTGAATATTTTTATTTAAAATTATGAATTTATATTATTTAATACTTGTCTAATTACAATATCAGAAATTAAACTTTTACGCCTCCAAAACATAACATAACAGCTCCAAGGGAAATTATGGTCACACAACTCAAATATTTATAAATAAGAGGCCAAAGAGAATTCCAAACACAACATATGTTCCAGTGATATCCATCTCTTCGGCCGAGGGACTGTTGACCTCATTTTTAGAATGAGCTCTCAACCCCTCCATCTTATACATAGGACTTCTTTTAGAGTTTAAGAGTATCTTAGTCTTAAGACACATCTAGTGCTTAGGTGGACACTCTCTTGAGCTCAGAGACTTAGCCATAGAATGGTCATGCCTTGGGGTTAGGAAAGTTTGCCTACCCTTAGCTCAAACCATTCCTCACCATCCTTCCTCCAAGTCAAACTTCCAATCAATCTTATTTGATTTTCTCCAAAACTCAAATCAAATACATGATTGAAATCCATAATTGAAATCCATGATTGAAATCCATGAATGAAATTCCTAAGTCTAAATCTTTCATAAGTCCTTAATCTTCTTTTAAGGACTTAGCCAAAATCATAATCTAAACCAATTCAAACTCATGAGTTTTTCTCATAATCCATTTATATCCTTATTTATATTCACATATATAAATGAAATAAAAATTCAAACCAATCAAACTAAATTCAAAATTCAAAATCAATTCATAATTTTTTTCTAAGTCCTTAAATTTTTCTTTTAAGGACTTAGCCAAAATCATGATCAAATCAATTCAAATTCATGAGATTTTCTCATAACTCATTTATATTCTCATTTATATTCACATATATAAATGAAATATAAATACAAATCAATCAAATCAAATCCAAAAATCAAATCTAAAATTTTCCTAAGTCCTTTAATTTTCCATTAATGGACTTAGCCTAAATCATGATCAAATCAATTCAAATTCAAAATATTTTCTCATAATTCATTAATATTCTCATTTATACTCACATATATAAATGAAATATAAATATAAATCAATCAAATATAATTCCAAAATTCAAGCTCCAAACTCCAAAAATTTCATAAGTCCTTTAATTTCCTTTTAATGGGCTTAGCTTAGATCATGATCAAATCACTCCAAATCCTTAAAATTTTCTCATGAACAATTTATATTCTCATTTATATTCACATATATAATTGAAATATAAATTCAAACAATCAAAACCAATTCCAAAAATCAAACTCAAATCCACTCAAAATCCAACCTAAGCCTTTTAAGTCAAAATCTTGAACTTAGTCAAATCAACTTCAAATCAAGCCAAACTCTTGATTTTCCTTCATGATTCAATCAACCCTACAATCATGAATCCAAATATAAATACAAACTTCAATCACTTAACCAAAACCCAATTACAAAATCAAACCACAAATCAATTCATATTCTTCCTTTGAATATGAAATTGTCAAATGAATTAAAATACATTTGACTTCAAACCACTTGCAAATGGATTTATATTTAAATCATAAGTCCATATACAAGTTCAATCAAACTCAAATCAAGCTTTGACCAAGCCATTTGACCCACTTAGGCTCACTAGACCCAGAGTGACCTAAAGTACTCTTATGAGCCAAATTCTAATCCAAACCAAATTGGATTGAATCAAACTCACCTATGTCTCTCATCATGATCAACAATTATCATGAGTTGATCAATCAATCAAATTGGGTCAAACCAAGTCAAACCTAAGGGTTGACCAAGTCAACACTTAGCCAGAATGAAACTTAACATAGCCAAAATCCATCATAGGCCAAATTGATTGAAATCATTGATCTAAGTTCATTCATGAACTATGTTTGAATTTGACCAAGTCAACATTTGAGCCTAACCTAGCCCAATTGGCCACTTGACTCAAGTTGACCCAACTTGACCTAAAAAGTCAACATGTGTCAAAACTTGATCTAAGCCAAATTGATTGAAACCAATGGGTTAAGTTAATTACAAATCACTTGTTGAATTTGACCAAAGCCTCAATTGGCCAACTAGACCTAACCTAGCCCAATTGCCCTAAGACCCAACTTGACCTAAAGGCGTCATGTTGATCCAAATTCAAACTTAACCAAAATTGATTGGAAACAAAGATACCAATCCACTCCAAATGACTAACCAAACTTAAACCTACCCATGACCTAGCTCAAATAGGTCAAATTGGTCAAATAGGTCAAGTTGACCCATTTGACATAAATGAAGTCATATGAGTCAAATTCAAAACTAAACCAAATTGAATCAAACCAAAGCCACCAAAACATTTCAAATGGGCATATGAACTTGACCCAATCTTTAGTTTGACCCAATTTGACCAATTGCTCAACTTGACCCAAGTTGACCCATTTTGACCTAAATGAGTCAACATGAGCCAAACCATATCAAATGAACTCCAAATCTCATGAAACTTGGCCAAACCAATTTTCTCCACATACCCAATATAATCAAATTCAAAAATTGGCCAAATGACCAGTCTACCCCTAGGCCATAGAACAAATTATGGACTAATTCATGGGTAATTTGGTCAAGCCCTCTTCATATCAACTTGATACCTTCCTAATAGGTCAAGTAGACCCAATGGAGAGTGGTGCACCCAACCCAATGGGTTTGGATCAGCCCAAATGGACCCAAGGCCAAAACTGACCCCTAGCTCAATTTGGCTCATTGAAAAACCTCCCTCCACCCATTATGAAGCACATGGAAGGTTACCAATCCACTCATAAGCTCAAACTGACCATGTGTAAAGATCTAATAGCCTAAACAACCCTTTCCATATGGTCAATTGGATCAAAACAATAACTCAAGATTCGCCCATCCAATTGCCATAGGTGGAGATATACTCCCCTAACTCCATTTGAATTGAACACTCTCATTATTGATTGAGTTCTAGAGAGTGTTAGGAGCCATCAGAGAGCATTCCTAAGCTTCATAGGAGGGATTTGAATCTTCCCTTTCTCAATTTTTTTCCTTAGAAAATAGGGAAGCTCATCTCAATTCCCAAGTTCATCCACACAATAATCTACTCCAATTCCCTTTGCACACTCCCTCAAGGGATACTCCAATTCCTTTGGCACACTCCCTCAAGGGATCAAGTCGAGTGCACCCAAGCTCTCATTCAAGTTTCCAAAGCAAAGAGAGGTTGAATTCAATCAAAGCTGCAAGCAAGAAGAGGAGGTGTTGGTCCATAGAGAGATTTACTCAACCCTAAGGCTTGAAATTTTCAACAGGCCTTCATCTCTACTAGACGAAGCTACCTCATTGATCTCGAGCATCGGTGATCACCTTCGATGAGGAATGGAATAATTTGACCACTTAGATTAGGAGGTTTTGGTCCTTTATGAAAGAAATGTTCGTGGCATGAGAATTCCACCGTTAGATAGGCTTGCCATTAGCTTAAGATGGTGTGGGGAAAAGTTTTATTCCAATCTGAGCTCAATTGAGCTCAGATCTTCCCTTAGATCATGGATAGTCTCCATTGATCCTCTAAGAAGAAGTAGGGTGATCTTGGCCATCCATTAGTGCATTTTGGATGGACGACCAAGATTAAACACACATTTTATAAATGATTTATCCCTTTAGAAAACACAGGATGATCCCTGGTCGTTCGATCCTTAATCAAACAACAGGGATCAAACCGCATCACACCGCCACGCCGCCTCTTTCTCACGATGTTTAAGTAATCCCCTCACAGTAGGACGTGTGTAAAGCGCACTGACCATCACCACCGCGTGTCGTGCTATGAGCTAAAGGGATTAGTTAGGGATTTGATTAATTTTAATTAATATCCTAGCCTTCAAAAATTCATATCTCCCTCAATAAAAATAAAAAAATATGAGGTAAATTTCTATGGAAAGATAATTTAATCTAGAATATTTTAAAAATAATTTTCATGGATTTTAATTATACTTTTCTCTGATTTTTGGTTTTAATGGAAATCTCATTTTTCTAATTATCCCTTAATTAGTCCTCTAATTAATCCCAAACTTCTTGGGTATGTTTTGGGGGATGACTTCTGCCACGCATAATTTTCTTGGGATTTATTGAAGGCTTAATTGGAGGAATTCCAAATGTATTTCCTAATTACTCCCTTAATGTAACTAAGGATAATTAAGGTTTGGATTAGTTTTTTAATCCCTCATTGAAGTTGATTAAGATTAGATCCAGAGAATAGGAGGCTTAGGAAATAATTTTAGGGTATTTCCCCTAAGCTATTCCCTAAACCCTCTTTTATTTCCTTAATCCTATCTTAAATAAGGGTTAATTTATTAATTACTCTCTTAATTAATTTATAAAATTCTAAAACCTTCCAGAACTTAATTAATTTAATTTGGGTAGATGCTTAAGTGTTGAATAACCTAAGTTCAATTAAGGAAATCAAAATTCACCTCACATGTGCGAAAGGTGTTTTGAAATCACTTAAGTTAAACCCCTTAGCTTAATTAACCATTAATCATGAGCCAAATTAAATTAGGCCCTTTTTCTTCTTAAATGCATTGCAAATTTAAATTCCTTGTGAGTTTTTTTTATGTCATCTCATTGGCTCATAATTACATGGTTAACTATGCTAAGGTGGTGTAGGTAATGGTTAATTAACTTGTTTAATTCATACCTTAGCCTAATCAATATCTTAAAATGAATCTAATCATCTAAAAATTAAATAAAAATATTAACCACATGTGGGAATGGGTTAGGAACGGTAAACTCAACTCACATTTTCAATATCCAAACAAATTCTAAATCAAAAAAAAATCATCTTAAATAAACTTTGATTTATTTTAAGCTTTCTTATTTCATAAGATTATCTTTAGGATTTAATTAAAGTGAATGTGTTTACATGCTTTCATTGCTTTAATTCTTTCCCCAACATGTTAAATGTGTATCTCATATGGTTTCATGCATCCATATTTTTCAAAATCAAATTCAAAATGAAAATTTTTACTTTATGTCAAATTTGCATGTGTTGGCTAAAGTAGAAATGTGAGTGTCTATTATCACTACTAAATTCAAATTATTTTTAAATATATTAATCAATTATCAAAACTAAAAGTGTGATACTTATATTTTAATTATAAGCTTGCATGTTAAGAAAATATAAGGTTATACTTAGCATAGGTTTCCCTTCTATTTTATTTTAGTATAGTTTTGAATAGGAGTTGGTAAGATGTATGGTTCATTTGAAAAGAACCTAAAACTTGCCTAATTCCAAATCGTATTCATTCCTATGCTATCACCTAAGAAGGTTACGTATGCTAGCACACATAAATTGCATAAACAAAATGAATCAACTAATACAAAGTTTTGCATTCTTTCTTTTCCATTTCATTTCTTTTGTACACATGTTTTTATTTAAGAAAAGTGGTATATTAGTCTGGAAAACAATGAAATTGTGAGGCTTTAAGTAGCCATAAGTAGGAAAATTAAAGCACTTAAAAGGAAAATTAAAGCACTTCCCCTTGATTAAGCTTAATTATATTAAGGGAGTAATTTAGAAATGAACTAGAAATTCCCCTAATTAAGCCACCAATAAATCCCAAGAAAATTATGGCAGGCAGGAGTCATCCCACTAATTAAGCATAAAAAGTTTGGGATTAATCAGATGAGTAATTAAAGGGTAATTAACAAATTAACACTCCTAATAAAACTCAAATTTAGAAAAGAATACTATTTAAAATCTATTGAGATTACTTTTAGAATATTTTATGTTCAATTATCTTTCATATGAAATTTATTTCATATTTTTCTAATTTTTCTACACTTAGATATGGATTTTAGAAGATTTGGTGATTAATTAGAAATTATTTAAAGCTTAATTATATTATTAATCCCGTTGACACCACATGTTCCTCTAACGCGGCATGCGCTTTACGCATGTGTGATGAGATTGGGTATTTTACCCATCACATCTTAGCACTACGAGGAGGCGGTGCTATGTGCTTGCCCCTCAGCCATCTGATTAAGGATCAGACGATTGAGATTAAAGCCATGAATCTAAGGGAGGAAATATATATATATATATATATATATATATATATATATATATATATATATATATATATATATATATATATATATATATATATAATGCATTTAATCTCGTTAATCCAAAATGTAAGGATGGATGGCTAGAGATCCATCCCTACCGCTCTTTGTGAGCCATGGACACCGTCCATGTTTGAAGACATGATCCGAGCTTGATTGAGCTCGAATTGAGATGAAACTCAACCCACACCATCAGCATGCAACCTAGATCTCATATAATAGCTAAATTTCTATGAGATTAACAATCACTTCACAAAGCTCCAAACCATAACTAGATTAAGCTCAAAAAATAGTTAACCTCACATCTCACCGTGATCACCTTCCCTTGGAGAAGCTTTTGGTTGAGGCGGCTTTCAAGATTTGAGCTCTTGAGGTTGAGTAGATGCTTCTAGGGACCAACCCCCCTTGGTCTTGATTAAGATGGCTCTTCCCTTACTTTAGGAACTTAGGAAAGAGTTTGGGTGAGCTTGATTGAGGTCCCTGAGGGAGTGTGTAGATGGAATTGAACTAGTTTTGAGTGTGGAGTGAGTTGGCTCTTCAGTGGAGGTCCCCTATTTTCAAGCTCTGAAATTTGAGAAATGAAATTTTGAAATAACTCTAAGAAGCTTGGAGAGGCTGAGGAATTTCTTCTTTGGCTTCCCTAAGTTCAATTGAATTGAGGAATGTTAAGTTTGAAATGAGTTAGTGGGAGTATATCTCCCACTTTGGCAATCGGACGACCAAAACTTGCCATGTAGTTTTTGGTCTATTGCCCTAATTTAGTGAGTTTGTTACGCTATTAGATGAGTCATTGAGTTTGGTTTGGCATGAGGAGTGGGAAGGTGAACTCTCCATGTGCTCAAAATAAGTGGAAGCATGATTCCCATGTGGCCATTTCAAGGGGAGTGGTTGGTTTGACCATTTGGCTAGGTTGGACTGACCCAAACCCATTGGGTTGGGTGCACCACCCTCCCTAGAGTTCACTTGATCCACTAGGAGTGTGCCAAGTGGGTATAAAGAGGATTTGACCAAATTTTAAGTGAAATTGGCCAAAATTTACCCTATGGCCTAGAAGGAAAATAGTCATTTGACCTTGATTTTAGTTTGGGTATGTTTGATATGATGAGAAAATAGGTTTGGCCAAGTTTCATTGATTTTGGAGTTGGTTTGATGTGATTTGGCTCATGTTGACCTTTAGGTCAAATTAGGTCAAACCAAGGGTTGGGTCAAGTTCATATGACCAATTGAAATGTTTTGGTGGCTTTGGTTTGATTCAATTTAGTTTAGGTTTGAATTTGGTTCATATGACTTCATTTAGGTCAAATGGGTCAAGTTGACCAATTTGACCCATTTGACCTATTTGAGCTAGGTCATGTGTAGGTTTAGGTTTGGTTCATATGAAGTAGATTGGTATCTTTGTTTCCAATCAATTTTGGTTAAATTTGAATTTGACTCAATATGACCCTTTAGGCCAAGTTGTGTTCAAGGTCAATTGGGCTAGGTTAGGTCTAGTTGACCAATTGAGGCTTTGGTCAAGTTCAACAAGTGATTTATAGTGAACTTGACCCATTGGTTTCAATCAATTTGGCTTAGATCAAGTTTTGACACATTTTGACTTTTAGGTCAAGTTGGCTCAACTTGGGTCAAGTGGCCAATTAGGCTTGGTTAGGCTCAAATGTTGACTTAGTCAAGTTCAAACATTGATCATGAATGAATTTAGATCAATGGTTTCAATCAATTTGGCTTATGATGGATTTTGGCTATGATGGGTTTTATTTTGGCTAAGTTTTGACTTGGTCAACCCTTAGGTTTGACTTGGTTTGACCCAATTTGAGTTATTGATCATCTCATGATGATTGTTGGTCATGATGAGAGGCTTAGATGAGTTTGATTCAATCCAATTTGGTTAGGATTAGAATTTGGCTCATAAGGGTACTTTAGGTCTCTTTGGGTTAAGTGAACCTAAGTGGGTGAAATGGCTTGGTCAAAGCTTGATTTGAGCTTGCTTGAACTTACATATGGACTTGTGATTGAAATATAAATCTATTTCCAAGTGGTTTGAAGTCAAATAGGTTTTGATTCATTTGATAATTTCAAGTTCAAAGGGTAAACATGAAATGAATTTTGGCTTTATTTTTGAATTGAGTTTTGGTTAAGTGATTGAAGTTTGTATTTATATTTAGATTCATTATTGAAGTGTTGATTTAATCATGAAGGAAAATCAAGAGGTTGGCTTGAGTTGAAGTTGATTTGGCTAAGTTCAAGAATTTGACTTGAAAAGCTTAGGTTGGATTTTGATTGAATTTGAACTTGAATTTTGGAGTTGGTTTTGGTTTTTTGAATTTATATTTCATTTATATATGTGAATATAAATGAGAATATAAATGATTTGTGAGAAAAATTTCATGAATTTGAATTGATTTGAACATGATCTAGGCAAAGTCCTTTAAGGGAAATCAAGGACTTAGGTAAGATTTGGAGTTTTGAATTTCAATCATGGGTTTCAATCATGGATTTCAATCACGGGTTTCAATCTTATGGAATTGATTTGAGTTTGGGAAAAATTAATTAGGCTAAAAATTGATTTAGGTTTCATGTTGATTTGATTTGGAGTTTAACTTTAAGGAAGGAAGTAAGGAAATTGGTTCAAGCTATAGGGTTGGCAGATTTTCCTAACACCCTTAAGGCATGACCTACTCCTATGGCTAACTCTTCTAAGTCTTTAGGGTTAGGTTGAGTGTCCACCTAATCATTATATGTGTCTTACAACTAAATATCTCTTAAAGTCTAAGAGGAGTCCTATGTCTAAGATGGAGGGGTTGAGAACTCATTCTAAAAATGAGGTCAACAAAGGCAATTGTGTGATGACAAGGAACACACCACATCGGTGTTGGCTGCATTAATCAACAACACCGAACGATCATAAGCACTAACAGAGATGATCTACTCCTAACTTGAGGTATATAAGTGGCTCTACTTATGTCATGGACATAAGAGAGGGAAGGAGGAATCCACCAGGGATAGAGTATGTGAACCTTCCATTAGGGAAGTAGGTTCAAGTCATCCACAAAGGGATGAAGGGTATATTTGATTTGAGTCTCGTTGGGGAGGAAGTTCCATAGGGGAAGAGGGTTGAATTTATTTCAATTTTTAGATTTGGATTTTTGAGATCGACCCTATTTCTTTGTGATGGACTGCACTGAGTAGGAGCCATGGAGGCTTAGACCTAATTCAGATTTACCAATCTAAAGGGGTAATCTACTAAACACATAGTAGGATTAGCCAACCAAAGGGATATCTTTCGATATGCAGCAACTGTACTAGGAAGAAAGCATAGTAGACTTACATCCTCCAAAGTAAGGACCAATTATTGGAGTAATCTATTGGCAAAACAATAAATTGAAACCAACCTAGGGGTGACTATTGAGTAAATTCCGCTAGGGGACTTAGATCAACTAAAATATAGTCAACATTATTTTCAATTTTAGATTTTTTTGATGGATTTCATTGGTTTGCAATGGATAATACTGAGAAGAAGCTTATATTCACCTAGACCTATCTTAGATTTACTGAACCAATGGGAATAGCTTCCCGACCGATGGGAGAACTATCTAACCAAAGGAGTGCCTTTCGGTTTGCAATGATCAATTGAAGGGAGGAAAGCTCATGGACTCACATCTTCCACTACAAAAGACCACTGGGATGATCAGTTACTTTGGGCAACAAATCAAACCTGACCTAAAGCTACTCGTGGATTTGTGATAATCATGATAGAAAGAATTCATCATAGTCTTACATCTTCCAAAGTAGAATAACTGTCGCGGTAACCTGCTTTTAATCAAAATAGATTGAACTTGACCTAAGGGTGACTACGGAGTGAGCTCTGATCCGAGGACTTATCTCTACTCAGGTAGTCAAAAAATTCCTATAGGGAGTTCTACTAACACTGCCGTGAAGATAGGATGTCTGCTTGGGAAAAGGGGCTCTTTGGGGGTTTGAATTCTTAATCCATAAGCGAATTAATTTATTTATTTTATTTGGTTTGTTTATCATGGACCCTGTTAGGAGGGATCAAACTGAGAAGGAGCTTATATCAACTTAGACCTATCTTAAATTTACTGAACCAAGGGAGAATTTACACATCCACTGAACAAATTCTCCAATCATAGGGGTGGCTACTAGGAAAGGGGGACTGTCTAATCCAAAAGTAACCTTAGTAGTGTCTCAATGGGGTTGCAAAGGATGTGATCCAAATAGAGTGCTTGTAGGGGATGGGGCCGCTAAGGGCTTAATCTAAAGCCCTAAAGAATATGACATGGCTAGTCATATATCAAATAGGTATTCAAAACTCAAGGAGAAAGCATGGGGACTCATATCTGTCGAGAGTAGTATATCCATCGGGTGAGTCACTGTCAGCATAATGAACATCAACCAACTTAAGGTGCTCATCAATTTGTAATAATCATCCTATAAAGAAAGCTCGGGGACTCACATCCTCTATGGAAAGCATTGGGATAGTCTCATCGATGGGTCTATCAACCTAAGGTGACTGCTGAGTGAATGCTAGTGGGGAACTTATATCAATTCAATTATATTCAAGAGGAAAGGAGCCTCTAGGGGACTTATCCTAAACCTCAAATATACTCAACCTAGTTAAATCATGATGATTAGTTTAAGAAGAAAGCATAAGGACTCACATCTTCTTAAACAAAATCAACACGATTTTCCTTACTGGCTAGGCAGTGAAGTCTACTATACTAACAAAGTGTTCATTGGTTTGTAATGGTCAAGTTAGGAAGAAAGTGTTGGGACTCATATCTTCCAAGAAAGTGACCACTAGGGTGATATACTAACGAGGTAGCATGTAGACCCGACCTAGAGCAGCTAATGAGTGAGTGCCACAGGGGGACTTGCTCCCACATCAAACAACTCAAGATAAAAGATTTATGTTTGTTGTTGTGCTTGTGTTAAAAGGAAATAGAATGCCTCTAGGGGACTCTTACACCTACCCTAAACAAGTGAGGGGATTTTGATGAATTGGTGCCATGGATGGCAAATAGGAATTCCCATTAAAAAAGGATGACCCTTGGGTTCTCTTACGCCTAATTTAGTTATACTAATTGAAATAGGATGCCTCTCAGGTTCCCTTACAACTATTCTAATAGCACCAGGAGATTGCGTTTGTGTTTTGAAAGAGGGATAGGATGCCACTGGGGGACTCTTACACCTACCCTAAACACGTCACGATGGATTTACAAGATAAGCAAATAATGCTTTGAAAGAAGAGAAGATTTTGATGAAATGGAATTAGATTTTTGTTGATTGATAGAATTATTTTCAAACATGATTTATTTCATTTTTTAATATTTCTTTAGATAGAGCCCATTAATTAGAAGCATCGGGTTTTCTCCTTTACAATCAATGAGCTGATAAGATCCTCTTTGGTAGGCTTTCTCTATGACATAGTGGCCTTCTCATGTGCATTCAAACTTGCCTCCCATATTTTGATGGGCAATAATTGGTCTCCTTAGGACTAACACAAGTTCTCCTACTCAAAAAGACCTAGGGCATACCAGCTTGTTGTGTGCTTGAATCATTTTGGTCTTGTACAACTCGAGGTTCTGGCAAGCATGTAGGTGACTCTCCTCTAAACCTTTGAGCTCTTCTAACCACAACTTTGCATTCTACTATGTAGTGATCTAGCTACCCAATGCTATCCTTAGTGACAGGATTTGAACTTCTAAAGGTAGAATGGCTTTGAACCCGTACACTAAGGACAATGGGGTAGACTGAGTTAGAGTTCGGTATGTGGTACGGTAGGCCCACAAGGCATCAACCAATTGCTCCTTCCACTATCACTTTTTATCGTCAATAGTCTTCTTCAATATTTAGATAAGAGTTTTGTTGAATGCTTCCACTAAGCCATTCGCTCTAGGGTAGTAGATAGTGGAGTATCTCCAATCAATATCGTGTTTTCTGTGAAGTTGTTGATCTTGGTATTTTTGAATGCATTACCATTATCATATATAATTCATCAAGGAACCCCGAACCAATATACGAGATGGTTTCTGAAAAACTGAAGCACATGCTGAGTTGTGACCTCTATGAGTGGGATTGCTTCCGCCCACTTGGAAAAGTAGTCGGTGGCAGCTAAGATGAATCAACGCCCATTGGAAGAAGGATGATTGATCGGACCACAATGTCGGTACCCTAACACTCAAATTTCCATGAGGCCAATGTAGGGTGTAGAATGTTTGGTGGTTGGTGGAGGATCACACCGGGTACCTGACACCGATGGCATCTCTTAGCTACATCCTTGCAGTTTGTAATCATTGAAGGCCAGTAGTATCCTAGCCTCTTTATCTTCATCTTCATCTTTAGACTAGAATGATGTGCTCTGCATAGACCTGAATGTACCTCAGTTACAATGCCACATGCTTCATATTTGTCTAAATAACATAACCACATTTGATCAAAGGACCGTCGATACAGGATGTCATCAACGAGAGCATAGGAGAGAGATCTCTATTTCTTCTGATCGGCTTGCGATAATTCTTGAGGTAGTTTTTCTATGCTCAAATAGTCTATGAATGGTTGCCTCCAATCCAGCTCCTTGTCCTTATAGGCAAAGGAACCCCCCCTCCTCTTAATGAAAAAGTCTCTCGATGAGTTCTACAACAATAAGAGATAAGACTTATCTATTTTATATCCTTATTGAAATGGACTCATCTTCTGGACATGCTAATTCTTTGGCAAGTTTGGCCAAAGCATCTGCTACTGCATTCTCTACTCAAGGAACCTTGTATATGATGACTTCAGAAATTTGGGCCAATAGCTTCATGGTATACTCATGGTAATGACGAAGCTTGGGTTTGAGAACTTTGTAAGACCCGACAATCTGATTGATAACCAACTAAAAATCCCCAAAGATGTTGATGCTCTTGACACTGATAGCAATGGCTAACTCTAGAACGACAATCAAAGCCTAATACTCAGCTTCATTATTGGTGTAAGGGTTGGAAAGATAGTATCAGAATCTCATCACATCATAGTCTAGAGTTAGGAGAACTATTCTTACCCCTACCTTTCTTAGAAGTGTAGATCATGGTACTTCCCTTTATGAAAAGAAGCTACACCATCAAAATACATCTCCCATCAATGGTTGTCAACCTCCCCTAAGTTCATGATTTGTTCATCAAGGAGATCATCACTAAGCGGAGAATCAGCATGAAGTGGGTGTGCTGCTAAGAAATCTGCTAGTGCTTATCCTTTTACCACATGGAGGGGTACGAATGTGTTATCAAACTATGAGAGAATCATGGTACATCATGCCAAACATCCAGATAGCATTGGCCATGTCATGAGATACTGTAGTGGATTAGTTCTGGAGATCAAGTTCACATTATGGGAAAGCATGTAGTGTCGTAGCTTCTGTGATGCAAAGATCAAAGCTAGGAAAGGTTTCTTAATAGGTGGATAGTTTGCTTCAGCAAGAATAATATGATAGCAGAGGTGTAGAGAGCATTCTCTTTCCCTTTGTTGTTGGCTTGGGCCAATAGAGCGCTAAGAGAGTCATCCAATGCAGCAGTGTAGAGGATGAGTGACCTGTCCGAGATAGCGGCTGAGAGAACTGGCAGCTTCACCAAATACTGCTTAATGTCTTCAAAGGCATGCTAGCACTTATCATCCGACCTAAACTTGGCATCCTTTTTGACAAGCATTGAGAGTGGTTTGCATCTCCCCGATAGGTTGGAGATAAAGCATCTTAGATACACCAGCCATCTTAGGAAGGATTTGAGTTGAGTTAAACTCTTAGGAGGTGACATTTCTAATAGCTTTAATCTTTCTAGATATTTTTATTCCCTGGTGTTGAACAACAAACCCAATAAATTTCCCCGAAGCTACTCCGAACGCACACATCATGTGATTCATTTTGAGGTTATATTATCTTAATTATTTGAAAACTACTCTGAAGTCAAAGAGATGGTCTTTCTTTTCTCTGCTCTTGACTACTAGATCATCAACGTAGTACTCAACCTGATGATGGATGAGTTCATTGAAGATTTGAGTCATGGCTTATTGGTATGTAACACCAGCATTTTTAAGGCTGAAAGGCATGACCAAACAAAAGATTCGATCGGGTTGAGTTTCTTTCATCTTTAGGAGACATCTTGATTTGGTTGTAGCTAGATGATCCATCCTTGAAAGAGAAGACTGCATGAGATGAGGCGATGTCCACCATTAGTTCTTGTATAGGGAAAGGAAACTCATCTTTAGGACATGCCTTATTTATGTGTTTAAAATTGACGCATATGTGAATTTGACCATTCTTCTTTTTAATTGGTATGACATTGGCTAACTAAGTAGGATATTTTTCTTCCTTGATGAAACCAGCATCGATTAGTTTCTTTACTTCAAAATGACATTGTTTTTTCTAAATCTAGGAGCTTGTTTGATAGGGTAGTGTTAGGTCTATTACAAGCTTGTGGCTATGTGGGGAGATAATTCGCATCTCTTCACTCTATGTGACAGTCTTTTTCAACCTAACTAAGTCATTAGTTTCTTCTTCATTCAGTAATGAACTGATGTACGTCAGGCATGTATTTTCTTCTATCATGAGATTGATTTCTTTAAGCTTTTCAATTGTTGAATGGATCTTCTCTTTAAATTCTGGTGATGCATCTTTGATTTGGTGATCATCTAGATCATCTGAGATTTCTAAACACACATTCTCATAAGAGTTGGTGTTGTGTGAAAGAATCTATCGGTCAAATGATTGGTAACAACTAAGCGGTAGTCATCATCATGGACCTTGAAATCCTAGTCACTTTTCTGCTTACCTTGATTGTTCCATAGATTTTCAAAATACTCTAACTTGTGCTTGGGCCATGTATGAGGAACTAAACCTCTATGTATATGATTATGAACACAAGTTGAGTAAAAATCAAATAGTAATTCCATTAATTCTTTAAATATATCATTCTCAAGTTCTACATCAACTTCAGGACTTGAGGATGATGATCCCAAAAAGAATTTCTTTAGCTTCATATCACTGGAAGACTTAGGGGCTTTCTTAACTACTAAACCTTCAACTTTTTTTAGATGAATGTGAGGTTAGAGCTAAGGTTCCCAGCTGTTGCTTGATAATTTCACATGAACCTGATTTGAATATTTTATTTTGTTTGAAGGCTCATTCTTCATCATCGTCTAGATCGAAAGTCACCTCCAATGGAACCCGCTGAGAGGGGTTGCCTGGTATACTAATCACATTAGACTCATCCTCTGAGCTGGATTCCAAGTCTATGTGAATAGTAAGATATTCCTATGAACTGGAGCATGACCTCTATTGGCGGATGGCCAACCAGGGGGTCTTCCACCTCTGGAACTACCTCTATTTTTGTCTCTGCATCGGCCTGATGGAGGTTGAGTCATCCTACCCATATGTCCATATGATGGAATGAACTGTGGGTGGAATGTAATATGCAGATCTATTTCTTCTTCAATTCCCCTTTCTTGTTCACTTGGATTTTCATTTTTCTTTCTTTTTCTTTTGCCTTTTCTTTTTCTTCATTTTATTTTTCCTTTTGAATTTGAGTTTTGTCCAAGTTCATGAGAAAGGGTATTTTGAGGAAGATAGTAGGTTGCATCCTCATAAATCTCAGCCTCTCTAACTGAAAATGGCTTTTCATCTCCATTGACACGGTATTTAATCCCATCCTTTCTTAACTTGATGCATCGATGGAGGGAGGATGAAATTATCTTATTCTGATGTTTCCAGGGCATACTGAGCAAAGCAGTGAACGAAGTATTCAAATCAATGATGTAAAACTTTGCTTTAGTCTTCCAATCACCTATCTCCAAAGGTAATACTATGGAACCTAAAGCCCACTCACCTTGTTCATTAAATCCTCTCAAGATCATCCAATCTCCTCGAAGTATGGAGGTTGATCCTCAAATAGGCAAGGGTCTTTAGACTAATAAAGTTCATCGATGCACCTGGATGAATGAGAACTTTGACATGTCTGAATCTGCCCCTGTCAACTGTGATGTAAAGGGGACAGTTGTGCTCCAAGTCTCACAGAAGAAGGTCCTCATCTATGAAAGTGATTCCCTTGGCTTCTTTTGTGTAATGTAATTATGCATTAGAAATTAGGATTAGTGTTATGGGGAGATTAGGATGAGCGGAGGCTAGAAGGCTTTATCTTGGGAGGCTTTCGTGATTCCTTTGGAGTAAGCAAACCCAAATGAAGAAAGAAGATAAGAAAACCGCTCACAATGTTTATTCAATTGTAAAAATTGCAAATATTCTTTAATATACTGGGTTGTATAAGGGTAGAGATCAACTACCCATTTCTCTTTTCGGGTTGTAAGCGGTACCCAACCGCACCAACCTGTTATTATTTTACATTAGATTTATAAATTTGCTTGATATTTTATTTACAATTGTGCAATAGAAATGTCATGTCTTTTTCTAGTTTCTTCATATATGGTGATTTAATGTGTGGTCTGAATATGATTAGGAAATTAGAGAAAAATAAATTTTCTACCCCAACTACAAATCATAACTAAATTTTATAAATAACTCATAACCTCACATAAAGCCTAGGCATTAAATCAAGATAATTAAAAAATTTAGCAACCCCTTAATTGGATGTTGTATGCTTAATTTCATGCATGCCATCTTGTTTCTCTTTTGCTAAGAGAGGGTTTTCATCCTTACACGATAGGGGAAGACTTGACCTTTGAGGGTCTCCTCTATAGTGGAAAAAACCACTTTCTCTCTGATTTAGCCAATAATCTCATTTCAATATGCATTTAGGCATATAAAAATTTTATAGCCTTTATCAAAATGAAAAGTCTAAAATCAAATAAAAATTAAAAAGATTTACATTAAACTAAGTTATTATTCATACCACTCATGCTCTAGTCTCTTAGAGAGTGGGTTTAAGGACTTTAGTTTCTTTCTAATAATAACAACCTAACCATCTTGCAAAATAGATAACTTGACCACATGGTTTTAAAGTGTAGGAGGAGTTAGTTGACTGGCATTCTAGGCAGTTATAAATCTAGCAGTAAGGTGGTTTACCCTCTCTTGTGGAGGTAAACCATATACCTGTATTCGCTTAGATTTAGGACATGCTTTGGCCTCGCTAAAGCTCCCTAGATTTAGGATATGAGATTGTTGTTTCATCTCGGGCTATAAGCATAAGTCCTCACCTCTTAGGCATTTCCACAACCATGTGTTGTGAGGTTATAAGTCATAGCTTTTTAACAAAATCCCAATTCAAATATATAATACTCCTCAACTTTAAACATATAAAGCCCAACCATAAGATAAGTTGGAATGCTTACTAAGTTTCATAGTATCATGAGCATTCCCTACTTATCTCCCTTTGGCTTCGATAATAAGTCTCTCCTTTTTTATCTATCCCAATTGATTTTCCAAACATAGTCAATTTATTGATAGTCATATCTTTAAAATCTTTGGAGACAATAATTGCCTATTTTAATTGAGTGTATTCCTAAGGAACTCACCTTCCCTAGGATGTAATTAACTATGGGAGCTTGCCCCCATAAAGAACTTTAAAACTCAGTTTAAATAAACCCCAATTTATTCATCTATGTAAAGTAGGGAAAAAATCTCTGGTATATTCGAAGACCCATCATCCCTTTGGAGTCCTTATTAAGTGATTAAGTCTATTGTAGGGTGGCGATTTCTATCTTTTGAGATAGTGCATCATTCCTTGATGTCATACTCGATCACCTAAATAAGTACACCCTTAGATCTGCGTGGTCTCTCCCATACATATAATTTAAAATAAATACCACATATTTTTCTAGCGACTCCACCGGGGAAGGTTCCTCTCTCCATCTCTAGTAGACAATTGTTGTCTCCAAACATTAATAGTAGACTTGTATTTTATATGAGTCCAAGACTATCTCTCTTTCTATTGGCACTTAGCTTATTTCATTCTTAAGCAAAGCTAGCCAACATCCTCTAGGTTTTAGGATCTCAGTCCTTGTAGGTCTTAGAACCCCTATTGGATTTTCAATAGGTTAAAGATAAAATTAACCAACGAAAGGAGATGACAAAAATTTAGAACCTCCTTACCCCTAGCTTGATGTGGTGAGGTTCATCTTATATTTAAGAAAATGAACTCTTTTGAAAAAATGCCACTTTCTGAAAGCACTTTTTCAAAATTCACATAATAAAAGATCTTGCACAAAATTTGTAAGAAATTTTCATAAAACACAAAACTCATATAACCAAACCAGATCTAACAATCTTCATGATTGTTACATGGAGGTTCTTTTCAAAATCAAAATCAAAATCAAAATCATTTTTCAAAAGAAACTTTTTGAAAATAGTTATCTACATTCAACATACCCAAGTTTGTTGAATGAAGATCCTATCTTCAAATAAAATCATAGTATAAAATTGAAACTCCGCTTAACATATTTCATATATGCTAGAGTTGGAGTTTCCCTCTTTTTCAAAAGAATAATTTTGAAAATGACCACCTTAATTCAACATACTCAAATTTATTGAATGAATATTCTATTTTTAAATAAAATCATAGTATAAAATTGAAACCCCACTTAACATATTTCACATATGCTAGAGTTAGAGTTTCCCTCTTTTTCAAAAGCATACTTTTGTAAATGACCACCTTCATTAAATATACTTATTTATTGAATGAAGATTCTATTTTCAAATAAAATCATAGCATAAAATTGAAACTCCGCTTAACATATTTCACATTTGATAAAGTTGAAGTTTCCCTCTTTTCAAAAGTAAGAAATCACACACATGAAATCAAGATATATTTTGAACTCCATTTGACACACCTAAATTTTTTAAATGAGAGTTCCCCTTTCTTTTGGAAAACCAAAACAAAGTGAATTCTATTTAGTACACTTGACTCATACTTAACATACCAAATTTGTTAAGAGTCTCATTTTCAAAAAAATCATAACACATTTGATTCCCACTTAACATACCAAATTTGTTAAGTGAGAGTCCGATTTTCAAAACATAAATCATAATCACACTTGATTCCTACTTAACATACCAAATTTATTAAGTAAGAGTCTCATTTTCATATCATAATATATTTAATTCCTACTTTTAAGTAAGAGTCTCATTTTCAAATCATAATCACACTTGATTCCTACTAAATATACCAAATTTGTTAAGTAAGAGTCTCATTTTCAAATCATAATACATTTAACTCCTACTTAACATACCTAATTTTTTAAGAGTCTCATTTTCAAATCACAATACACTTGACACTTACTTAGCATACCAAATTTATTAAGTAAGAGCCTCATTTTAAAATCATAAATACACTTGACTCTTACTTAACATACTAAATTTATTAAGTAAGAGTCTCATTTTCAAAAATCATAAATACACTTTAATCCTACTTAACATACCAAATTTGGTAAATAAGAGTCTCATTTTCAAAAATCATAAACACACTTGACTCCTACTTAATATACCAAAACTATTAAGTAAGAGTCTCATTTTCAAAAATCATAAATACACTTGACACCTACTTAACATATTAAATCTGTTAAGTAAGAATCTCATTTTAAAATCAATCATATTTGGCTTCCAGTTAACATACCATATTTGTTAAGTAAGAATCTCATTTTAAAATTAATCACATTTAGCTTCCACTTAACATACCAAATTTGTTAAGCGAGAGTCCTATTTTTTGAAAACAAATCAAATCACATTTGACTCCCACTTAACATACCAAATTTGTTAGGTGAGAATCTCATTTTCAAAACACAAATCATAATCACACTTGATTCCTACTTATCATACCAAATTTGTTAAGTAAGAGTCTCAATTTCAAATCATAATGCACTTAACTCCTATTTAACATACTAAATTTATTAAGTAAGAGCCTCATTTTCAAATCTAACAAACACATATCAATCACATTTGGCTTCTACTTAACATACCAAATTTGTTAAGTAAGAAGCTCCATTTTTAACTCAACATATATCACACACATAACTAATCATCACAAGAAAAGATACTTTCACAAAAGTTTTAAACATATAATCAAAACCTTTCTAGGATACCTAAATTTTCTAAGTAAAGGTTTTTCAAATCAAAATTTTCAAATAATACATACAATGCAAATATCTTCAAAGGTCTCTCCAAATATTTGACCCCGTCCAACCTACTTAAATTTGTTGAGTATGGGTTCAAAATCGAAATCATATGGCAAAGTCTCTCTTCCAAATATGAAAAATCTCTCCAAAATTCAATGAACCCCACTTAGCATACCTAAATTTGTTATATGTGGGTTCAAATTCTAAATTAAATATATAATTCCATGATTGAAGGAAAACATCAACATAGAGGTCTGACTAAATTATGTTTCAATAAATATAGTGATTTCAATACAACCAGTCTTTTCAGCACCCGGTTAGCGTAGTGATCATGGCTCTTAGCAAGTTCATCTTCTCTTTCCCATATATTGTATATTTGGCATTGGATCAAGACAATCTCACCATGATTGATGTCGCACACTTGATCTACTTTGGTCGTGGCTTTAAGGGGGTCTGAATTACTTTTGAGGTGGTTACCCTCACAACTATTAGCAGGGAGGAGGTGGTGGGGTAGACGCCACTCATCCACTTGGATATCCCATATGATTCTATGTTTCCCTCATTGAAGAGGAAGGTCGTAGTGGTTCCCTCGCCCTTTTCGCCCTTTTTAGTGTCAATACCAGTTGTTTCAATACTTGCTTGTTTAGTTGCCGCTTCCATAGCCCCAGTGAGAGCTGCTACCTCTTCTTTAGTTACCCTAAAGGGGAAGGCTATCTTAGCTCTGAGATAGTCTCTCCCACCTTAGAGGTAGGTACTAGCTCCCGCTCTACTTTGCTCATCCGCACCCAATGTCGCAACAAAAATTGAAAGATTAAGAGGGATCATGAGCGAGCAGCCAGAGTGCTTGATGCTGCTTCCCATATAGCTGAGGAGAGTTCTCCCCATGAGGCCTCTCCACTTTTGAGTGGCAGTAGGTTCCACCCCCTCTCTACCTCATATGAAGAAGAAGACTATAGGAGGATCGCCGCATCCCCTCCACCACCAGCATACTATGAGACATCGGCTAGGGAGCATAGGAGGCCCTATGTTAGACCTAGGACTATTCTAAACCAGGTTGATGGAGCTTACGGATGTTCAGACTCTAGTACCTTATTTTATTTAAGATTCATGATCCCTAGGTATGTTAGGAGTCATATCCACACACACACATAGAGAGAGAGAGAGAGAGCCGTGGAGGCTCGGGTATCTACCCAGGGGGGCAAGAGAGAGTGGTGGAGGTATGTCAGGCAGTTGACAACCTCCACCCAAATGGATTTCCTTGATCGCCATCCTATTAGGGCCAATCATTCAAATAGTATTATTCTCACTGGCGCAGTTCAACGTAGGAGGAGATCTCCAGTTGAAAAGTAGTTGGTGTTACCATCACACCGCTCCCCTCGCTGTCCACTATCACCTATCCATTTTGCAGCATCTACCATTCTTGCCAACATTCAAAATCCCCCATCCGGGGAGAGACCATCCCCACTGGTGATTCAATTACGGCCGAAGGATCCCTCTCCATTCATTCCACCTATTGAAGTGAGATCGAGCTCCCCTGCTCGACCCTCTACATCAACTATGGTCAGGAAGGAGTGGCGACCCAAGAACGTCGTCATTACATCACCACCACTATAGATAGAGAGGGAGAGGGGAGTAGACATAGGCATAGTCCCCATGACAATTGATCCTCCCGGTGAGGAAGCCTTGACAGTAGGCAGTGTTCATCGCATAGAAGCAGAGGAGCACAGTCTTATGACTAGCCGTCAGTGAGTATTCGTATCAGTCCAGCAGACATAGTATATCGATAGATAGATGACATATTAGCGGGCTACTTTGTCAAGAAAAAGCCAAATTATTAGGAGTGACCACTCAGACTGGGAGGAAGATAGAGTCATCTTCGATCTTGATGAGGATGACATGTTGGATGACATCGCTGAAGTCCACATGGTTGAAAAACTAGGGTCCTTACAACAGGATTAGCTTAGCCTGGAGGGTGCTATTCTCAAGGAATGTGACCCTTCTCACTCAACTCATCACCTCCTCCACCAGCTCAGGCAAAGAGATGACCACATTGACAAGATGGGGAAGAAATTTGAGGAATTGATGATAGTGGTTTCAACATTACAGAACTCAGCCTCAATTTCACAGCCTTCTCCTATGATAGCCTACCGTTCAGAGTTGGTTCATACCTTAGAGCATCCTAAGTGTACTCCCATAAAGGGTGATGCTAGTAGATTGCATAGGAAGGTCACAGATGGAACCTCCATGCATGAGAATGATATTAAAAACATGGTAGAGTAGTAGCAGGTAAGGGAAGCGATGGTGCAAGCTAGGGGGAGCTCATCTATTCCAAAGAGTAGACTATATTCGGAGGAATTTGATGTAGTTCAATACCCCAAGGGTTTTATGTCACTTTCCTTCAAGATCTTTGATGGTAGTGGGAACTCGCGTTAGCATATTGCACATTTTAAAGTTGGTTACTGCAATGCCAGTGGTAGTGACACACTTTTATTCAGACTTTTTGTTAGCAGCCATGCATGGGTTGTATTTGATTGGTATGTCAAACTGCCCAACATTTCGGTAGAGACTTTTGCTGAGTTGAAGAATCTCTTCATCAAGAGGCTTGCTGGAGCTCATTAAAGAGTGACTGTAGGCAACCTTGTTGTAGAGATTCAAGTTCCCAACAAATCCCTTGTTGATTATATATTATCGTGGTAACGAGCATGAAATCTTGCTGAAGAGCTGCCATTGAGATTCTTCTCAAGAATGTTCATGGCCCGGCCTCCTTCATGCTTAAGGGCTTTACCATCCATGCATAATTAATTGATTTAATCCAAGCTTAACTTAATCAATGCATAAAAATCATCTAATTGCTTCTTATTAAATCAAATTAATTCATACATATGGAGAATGAGATTAGGATTAGAACTTCTTTCTCACATCTCTCTTAAATCAAATTAAACATAAAATCAAAAGTGACTTAAGAAACTTTGGTTTATTTTAAATAAGATTATTTAATGTGATTATCCTTAAGAATTAGTTTGATTGAATGAAATTACATGCTTGTGTTTCTTTATTTCTTTCTAATCATTTTGAAATGTTGTATGCCACTTGTAGTCATCAATTCATTTCTTTCAAAATTCAATTATAATAAATGATTTTCTTTATGTCAAATTTGCATGTGTAGACCTAATTAAAAATATGTGTGGCTATTATCACTATAAAATAAATTTTTTTTTGTAAGAAGTATATAAATCAACCATAACATGTGGAGAGATGATAATTATAAATATTTATGAGCTTGCATGTGCTTACACTTTAGAACAGGTGATATGAAATTCTCTTTTCTTTAATCTTCATGAATTTACATAAAGATATAAATATTAACAAATGTACAGTTCATTTGAAGAAGACACAACACTTGTTTGAGTTTATTCTTATGTATATCCATGTTAGATTTTAGATGGAACTCTAGTTCACATGTATAAATAAATCAAAATATAATTTTTGTATGATTTTCATTCTTATAGTTGTTTGTACACTCATGAGTATTTAAGGATGGCAGATATATCTATTCTGGACACCCGGGGATGCACGACTTTAAGTAACCCCAAGGAGGTTTCTACTTCGTTCCCCTGGTCAAACAATGGCGAAGTACTTGACTATAACTTTTATACACTTGTGTGTGCATTTGACTAATGAATGAAAATCTCACCTTATTCCATATGCATAATTCAAAACAAAAATATAATTTTTGCATGATTCTCTATTGTTATAGTTGTTTATACATCCATATATATTTCAGAATATCAGGTCTAATTAGTCTGGACACCCAGGGATGCACGGCTTTAAGTAGCCCTAAGAAGATTCCTACCTTGTTCCCCTAGTCAAACAATGATGAAGTACTTGCTTAGAACTTTCATACATTTGAATGTGTATTTAGCTAATGAATGAGAATCCTCTTTTTTTATAAAACTCATTTATGCATACTCCATTTAAATGTGCTAAAAATATATTGCATATATATATATATATATATATATATATATATATATATATATATATATATATATATATATATATATATATATATATATATATATATATATATATATATATATATATATGTTTAGGAATTAGTCAAATGCATATTACATATGATGGGAAGAAATGAATAAATATATGTTATACGATAGTAATTAATTCCAATTAATCTTAAGATGCCATTCTTATTAAATAAGTCTATTTAAAATGATCCTAAACTTAAGATTAATTTAAAATATGTAATAAGTTATTCACTAAAGAGAAGTGATTAATTAATATGCATTAGATGTGTCTTAAGGTAGTGATAAAAGAAGGTGATCCTCTCTTTTCTTCTCTTTATAACATTTAGTTACTAAGAGTAAGTCAAGTGGAACAAAAGAAAATATTAAGTGAAAATTTCTAAATTAGCTAAATCATTAAAAGTGAAACCATCCATCAAATTAAATTCTTTCTTACTTAGAAAATTATAATAAAGCTTAATTAAGGCATACCACACAAGCCTTAATACACACGCCTTATAATTAATTCAGAACTTTTAGCTTATGTTAGGACAGTGCATGGTTTGAGGTATGTTTGATTTTATGATGTGTTATTCTTGAATGGATGTTAGGCCATGATTAGCCTAATTATGTTTTTTACAGGAGATTATGCTTAAGGAACGCTTAAGAATAAATATAAATGCTCTCTTTTGAAGGTTGTTTAACCCCTAAGCATAATCTAAGTTAGGACAAGTGGACTTGCTTACTCATATGTAGAGTGCTATGTCCAAACTATTCATATAACTGCTTGAGTTGTATGGTGTGTTTAACTAACATTTATTTTGCAAGTGTAGTTAGATTTACTTTTCCTTTTTTTGTGGTAATTATGCATTAAAAATTAGGATTAGTTTTATGAGGGGATTAAGATGAGTGAAGGCTGGAAGGGTTTGGCCTGGGAGGCCCCCAAGATGCTTTTGGAGCAAGCAAACCCAAATGAAGAAATGGAGGATATATGAAGAAAGAAGATAAGAAGAACCCCCCATAACATTTATTCATTTGTAAAAATTGTAACTATTCTTTCATATATGATGTTGTATAAAGGTAGAACTCAGCAACCCATTTATCTTTTTGGGTTGTACGGTTGTACCTGACCGCACCGGCATGTTACACTTTTACGTTAGATTTATAAATTTGCTTAATGTTTTGTTTACAATTGCGTAATAGAAATGAAATGTCTTTTCCTAGTTTCTTCATATATGGTGATTTAATGTGTGGCCTGGATCTGTTTAGGCTCTTAGGGAAAAATAAATTTTTTACCCCAACTACAACTCATAACTAAATTTTATAAATAACTCATAACCTCACATAAAGCCTAGATGTTAAATCAAGATAATTAAAAGATTTAACAACCCCTTAGTTGGATATTGTATTCTTAATATCATGCATGCCATCTTATTTTACTTTTGCTAAGAGAGGGTTTCCCTCCTTGCACAATAGGGGAAAGCTTGACCTTTGAGGGTCTCCTCTGTGGTGGAAAACACATCTTTCTCTCTGATTTAGCCAATAACCAAATTTCAACATGTATTTAGGCATATAAAAATCATATAGCCTTTGTCAAAATGAAGAGTCCAAAATAAAATAAAAATTGAAAATATTTCCATTAGACTAATTCATTAGTCATACTACTCATGCTCTAGTCTCTTAGGGAGTGGGTTTAAGGACTTTAATTTCTTTTTAATAATAACAACTTAACCATCTTCCAAAATACATGACTCGACAACATGGTTTTAAAGCATTAGAGGAGTTAGCTGGCTGCCACTTTAGACAGCTATAAGTTCAGCAGTCAGGTGGTTTACCCTTTCTTGTGGAAGTAAACCATATACCCATCTTTGCTTAGATTTAGGACATGCTTTGGCCCTCATTAATTCTCCTTAAATTTAGGATCTTGGATTACCATTTCCCCTTAGGCTACAAGCATAAGTCCTCATCATATAGGCATTTCCACAACCTTATGTTATGAGATTATAAGTCCTAGCATTCTAACAAAATTCCAATTCAAACATATAATTCTCCTCAACTTCAAACATATAAAGTCCAACCCTAGGATAAGCTGGAAAGTATACTAGGTTTCCTAGTATCATAAGTATTCACTACTCATCTCCCTTTGGCTTTGAAAATAAGTCTCTCCTTTTTTATCTATCCCGATTGATTTTCCAAATGTAGCTAATTTATTAATAGTTATATCCTCTAAATCTTTGGAGGTAATAATTATCTATCTTGATTGAGAGTATTCTTAAGAAACACACCTTCTTTAGGATGTAATTAACTATTGGGGCTTGCCCCATAGAAAACTTTAGGGGAAAAATCTGCTTTATTCATCCATATAAAATAGAAAAAAATATCTGGTATATTTGAAGACTCATCATGCTTTAGGAATCCTTATTAGGTGATTAGGTCCATTGTAGGGTAGTGATTTTTATCTTTCAAGATAGTGCACCAATCCTTGATGTCATACCTGATCACCTCAATAAGTACACCCTCAGACCTGTGTGGTGTCCCCAATACATATAATCGAAAACAAACACTACAATACCCAACCAAGGGGACTCCTCCCCTAATAATTATGAACTCACCTCTCATGGTTAAGATATACTTTTTTTATCTACTTGGCACTCTTTATGTACACGCCCCCTTAAAACTCTATAAAAGGTGGACCTTAGAGAAATTTAGGGGGTTAAACCCTTGATTCCTTTGGGAGTGAGGGCTTATTATTCCTTTTATATACCTTCTTTTATCGAAGCTCATTTAATTTTCAATTTATTATAGCACCTCATAGAGGAAATGAAGGATTGTTTGTACTCATATTTCTTGATATAATGCAATCTCTTATACTTATGTACTTCCTCCCACTATCTCATAAATCTAAATCTAACTTCTCAATCACCTAAGTAGGTTTTGCCTCACCCACAGACAAAATTGAATCCAACATATCTAGTAGATCATCAAGGTACAAATCACTAAATACAAATATGAGGGGAAATGCTATAACATGTATGTGCTACTTAGGTGCTTCTTTCACAACATCCCTTGCATAAAATAAATAGCATGAAGTGAGATCCAAAAACTCTTTTAACATGATGTTGAATCCCACATTTTGCACTATGAAGCCTAAAGGTAAAGGTAAAAGGGTAGAACTCTTAAAAGCCAAATTATAAGTGATTTTTTTAGTGATTGTAGATTTTTTGAAGCTTATATTTTTCTTATAACTAGATTTTAGTTAGATCTCAAAGCTAGGCTTGTGTAGAGAAGTATGTGTCTATTTATCCATAGGCTTTATAAAAACAAATTTATGATCTTTTTATTATGTTTAAAAATATAATATTTTCTCAACCATAATGAGTCTCATTAAGATTATATAGTTGAGGTTTGAAAAATAATATATGTGCCCAAATGTGATATTCATAACTACTTATTTTTATAGGCACTAGGCACTTATATGTGATGGAAAAGTAGGTGTTACCTAGCTAGCATGAAATGGCTTAGGATTGGGTTTTTGCTTAAGGTTCACTCTAGAAATACTATGGGTGAATATTGCATTTATGGCACTACCCTTATCTATAGCCAACTTTAGTTTAGTCTCCCACATGTTCTATATCCTCAGCTAATAAAAGACTACCATCATGGATCTCCTTAACCTCATCTTATATTCCTTATTCATCTACTTCCTTAGTCTCACCAAGGAACATGATTTTGGCTTTAACTAGTTTTTTATATATCTCATCTTATAACATTAAAGCAAATTATTTTCTTATTCTTTGAAGTTGACTAAATGATTCTTCTATTATGTTTGATACTAAAGGATGAAAGACCTCTAGTAGACCTCTGATTAAGAAAAGAGAATGTTTGATTAGAGGAATTTTCACCATTCGATCTAAGATAAAGAAGCATCCTAATTATTCTTTTGTAAGAGTAAAATATAGTGAAAAGCATCCTCAAGACTAGAGGTCTTGTAACTCCATTTCATACCTAATGACACTCACAAGATCAAAAACAAATTTATTGGCCAATTTTCAATCCTAATTTGTACAATTAGCCTCGATCACAAGATCTTCAAAAGTGTTCATGTGTTCTACTATCTATTGTGGAGTGACTATGGCACCCGGGATGAGAGGTGAATTGGGAGACTGTAGACTTTAAATTTGATAAACATTATTTTAAAGTTGCTACAATATTTTTTAAATCTAAAAAAATGAATAAGAAATGTAGAAAAATAAAAGAGATAATAGGAAAGCAATTTTTATGAGGTTTGTCCAAATTCAAAAATGACTTATCATACTATGACTAGGATTCAATAACTAAAAAATTAATTACAACATAATAATTTTAAGTAAAAGGGAGAGCACAAGCTCAACAATAATATATACTTTCCTACATCTAGGCAAAAACAACCCCAATAATAAAATTTAAATAAAATAAAAATATACAAATATTTTATGATTTTGAGAATAATAATTTTAAACTTATAGAAACTACCCTCATAATTAGGCAATTTCAAAACATAATTAATCACCTTACAATTAACAAAGAATAGTAAGAGTTTTGGCAAATAAGTTGCTCACCAAATTTTAAATGAAATGATAAACTAACTTTTCAAAAATGATACTCACAATGGACATACCTTTATGCAACTGATCAATCAATATACTTTCTAAATGTGCTCAAATTTTTATAATACGTGAAAGTAAATTTCAGCTATCGCAAAAAATAATTTGTAGTTAATTATGTCCAATTTATAATAATGCAATAAAAGTATTTGTCACCAAAGATATATATCTTCAATTATAATTAAATTATTTTAGTAAAAATATAAATTAAAGATCAATCATTTGAATGCATTGATTAGTTAAGGTAAATTCACATATAGTATAAGTTAAATTTCAACACTAAAAAATTATTTATGATGTAATTAGTAATGTCAAAAAAAGTTAAAAATATAATTAAAAAAAAAGTATTGATTTATCATTTTTTCATATCATTAATAACGATGAAACACCACACTTGAAAACATCCATGTTTGAACAAATTAAATTCTTCCAAACAACAATAATGCTTATGCTAATATTTTCTTTTGAAATCAATTCAACTAATTTTTTAATCTAATTGAGTTAGTCACAACATAAACACAACAGTAATATAATTGATGAAATGTTATATTGAAGTATGAAAAAGTAAATATATTTAAGAAAAGAACAATAAGAAAACAAAGAAAACAATCAATCTAATTTAGGCCCAAACTAGTTTGATATCACTAACACTAAATCACTTAATGTTTAAGGATCTAATGAGACTTGAAAGAATAATTGATCCAAGAAAAATCAAGTGATTAAGTGATATTAGATTAACATGTGGGCACTTGGAGAATTAAGTGCATGAAAGAAAACAATCATCCTGCTTAAGTTTAAGAATGAGAGGTTGAAAGGAGAACTGAATGATTTAAAATAAATTTTGAAAACATAATAACTAAATCTTTTGAAGGAGTTTTCCTTTCTTGCATGCAATAACTTTCTTGAGAGGAACACTTAGAGAGACATTAGATAGCCTTTTTGCATAAAGTAACACACAATAATCAAAAGGTGAAATTTCTTTACTCAAGCAACAAATCAATTTTAGTGTAGTTCAATGAGTGTAGCTGTCCAAAGAAATTAGGTTATATGTTTTACACAGGTTTTAACACAATCCAAAGAGAGACTCATGACTATGAAAAGAAATTTGGCAAGTTTTTTAAGAAAAATAAATAATTTGCATGAATTTGTAGTCGACCAAAAGAATTTATTTCATTTTGGTGAGTAATTTGTTCCAAATGATGAATGAAAATTAAGAAGTGGATTTGAATTCAAATTAAATTAAATTAGGAGAAAATTGCAATATTAAAAGCTAAAATTAATTTTGAAGAATTTGTCCAAAAAAGAATAGCTAATGGAGTTGATTTAAATAAGTTAAGAAATGTGAGTAAGGACTTGTTTAAAAACATATGGTTATTAATATATGAATCAATAGTTAATTAATATGAATCAAAATAAAATATAGACTACCATAAATTTATTTTTTTAATTTAAGTTCCATTCGGAGGGATAATATGAATTTAATTTGGGATAAGTAGATAATTTTTTATATTCATATTTTAATGATGAATGAAACCAAAAAGTTTGATAAATTTTTCATTCATAATAAAATAAATGACTAATAATTTGGTTTAGAGAAACTACACAATCTATATTAAACATAAATTAATTATTTAATTGAATTTTCACTAAACAATCAAAATAAGGACCTTGCGAGTTGATGATCTCATTTTTAAATGAGGTTTACACCATTCTTAGTCTTAGTAATTAAGATTCTTAATCCTAGACTAAGATCACCCTAATTAAACATTAAGCACACTTCATTAAGTGACTAATTAAACACTAAGCACACTTCATTGACTAAGTGTATAATGAATCCAAAACTAAAATAAATAAAACCCATGATCAAATGGAATAAAAAATATAGAGCCAAAGCTGGAATGAGAATCCTAGGGTAAGACTTAGGTTAGACTAGTGGGCGCCACCCAGACCCAACCTAACCCAATTCAACTAGATGAGTCCAATCACTTTCAAATTCACTCAAACTAAATTCAACACCAAATGAAACATTTGAACCAAAACATAAATTTAATGGACCCTTAAATGGGTTGATTAACTCAAGTAACCTATTTAAGCCCAATTTGATTTAAGTCCAAATAAAATCAAAATTAAATCTAACTAAATCAAACCAAAAGCACAATGTCAATGCATAGAGATAATTGAATTCAAAAATAAATCTAAATTATGTTCAAAGTAGCTAACTAGGCCATTTGCCATAAAGTTGACCAATATGAGCTCCACCTAGTTAAAATCAAATCTAAGAAAAATTAAATTAAATTACACCTTTCTTTCTCAAAATTAAAATAAAATAATCAAATCTTAATTACACCTTTCTTCCTCTCAAAAATTTAAAATGTAAGAAATTCTACTATAATAAAATATAATTACAAGTAAAACATCATAATATAAGAACATCTTTCTTCCTCTCAAAATAAATAAAAAGCTAGACAAAAAGTCCCACATCTCCCAAGATTCTCTATTTTATAGGATCTTTGTTGTTTATTAAAGAAAACTACATATTGGTTTGTGGAAGAGACTCACCTGTACTTTGACGATTGGGTAGTCCACTGATGTATTCACTCATGCAAGTTTGTAATCAAATTCACCTCAACTAAGAAACTAATGCCAAACTTACTAACTCGCACGAGCATATGTTAGAATACTAAATGACATCATTAAATTTTGAAGCTCACAATTGTGAAGGATTGTATGAGAAGTGCAAATACTTTGTTATTTGTTATTAATCATTAATGTTAAAATATAGAATATGGTGATGCACTTAATAACAATACCTATATTATATGGTCCCTTCAAGATTTGTAATTCGATTAAGGGTGAAATAGCTTAGAACAAAAAAATGGGACCACCAAACCTCATGCAATATAAGTTTATGCTTTGCTCTCAATATTGTCAAAATTAAGTTCATCGATCAACAACATTATGTTTCATTCTTATAATTAGACTAGCTACTACCATAACTAACTTGTAAGATAATGAAGATCACCCATATTATCATGATCACGTTAATTTAGGGGATGTTTGGTTGCCTAAAATAGAAGTGTAGTGTAAAAAAAAATACAATGTAAAGTGTGAGTGTAATACATTTGGATTACTTTAAGGTTATTTGATTAGAAACTTTACAAATACATGGGTTAGGTTTTTTTTGGTATAATGAATGTAATGTAAAATATTTTAATTAACATGTATGATTAACACAAAAGACGCGATGATAGTGGTGGAGGTGGCAATGATGGTGAAGAGAAGTAGATGGTGATGGAAAGATGGGCGCAAAAAGCCTATATGACCACAAGCGATGATGATGGTATCATTATTTACACCAATTATCTAAAATTCACCCAATTTATGTGAATTTCAATTGGGCGAATTCCAAATATAACACAAATATATTTCAAATATACTACAAATACCTTAAAATTTTACTTTTTACCATACCAAACAGTCCGCAACTTGATTTTTTTTTACTTTGCACTCAAAATGCATGCAACCAAACAACTCTTTAGATATTCTATAGTATAAAAGAATAATAAGAACAATAACAATAACAACAAGCCTTTATCCCACTATGTGGGGTCAGCTACATAAATTTTTCTTCTCCATTACGTTGTTTAAATATTCTATATGATAGGAGACATACTTAAATAGTATAGATGTTCTCCTATTTTTGATATTTTTACACCAATATGGTGCACTTATGCCGATTGACCACAAATGGAGTTCATAAATTTAATTTATTAGGCTTGTTAATTTCAAAATTGGACCCATCAATCAACAGATTGAGACCTTCCATATGATTATAATATAATGATATTTATTATGCCAAAAGAGAGATATGTGAAACTAATAAAGTGACTCTCTTAGTTAAAAAGATCCACTAAAAAAATTTAAACATTTTTTCCTCTTAATAACTATTGAAGGTGACAATCATAAAAAATAGATCAACGAGTCTTTTATAATATTATTGTTAAAATAATTTTATTAAGATCGATGAATCTACTCCTTAGTTAATCATAAATCCAATTGAATCAGATGTTCTCCTTCCTTGAGATTTTGGGTCAGGGTTAAGGATCAAATGGCCTCAAGTAGGAGTTGGAGTTACATGCTCAAAATCAATGAAGATCAGAAGAATGAAAAAAAAATTCAAAAATTCAAAAATGAGCACGAGTTATCTAATTTATTCAATTTAATGAGATCCATCTTTGTATAGAGAGATAAATTCCCATTACTAAAGGAAATGGAAGGTTTCAGATATTTACCTTAGACACTCTTCTCAATTTTATCTCAATAGAATTCTTTCTTAGTTCTACTATTTTCTCTAAACTCAAGCAATAATTTCTCCAACTATGCTTATTAGAGGTAGACTAGACTAGGAATGGCCTGACATTACTCTAATTATCCTAGTTTATTTTGGCATAATATAGGTTGAATAGCTTATCTTAGATTGGGCTTATTTATGTTTCATTTGAATTTTTTTTAGTTGACTTTGTTTTAATGTGGCTTGTTTTGTCCTAGCATTATTTGGTTTTGTTTATATTCCTTGGCTAAAATTTGCATAGCTTTGCTCAACATAACTTGGCATAATTGGCTTAACTTGATATCAGTTAATTTTTCAAGATTTATTTAACTTGCTTAGCACAACTTTCCATCTAAGTGGGATATGACTACATAAGATTAGGCTTTCGTATGGTTTATATTTGGTATGATTTATATTGGCTTAACTTTACTAGGAAAGTCTAGATTTGAACTAGTTTCCATTAGCATGACTTATCTTGTCTTGGTTATTAATTAGCTTAGCTTGTTTATACTTTGCTTATCTTTGACATGCTTTAATAAAATTGTCTTGGTTGAGCTATTTTAGGGAAACATAGACTTTCTTTTAGGCTAGGCTTGGTTGATGGCATGTAATTTGGTTGGCTTGGTTAGGCTTGCCATAGCATAACTTAACTTTATAACAATCTACTTAGCATAATTTGGCTTACTATGACTTAGCTTTGTTTGAAATACCTTGACTTAGTATAACTTGGCAAGGTTAAGTAAGACTTAGTTTTATAAGAGTGTGATTAACTTAACATGGCTTGACTTGGATTAGCATGGATTACTTTATTAGATTTTTTTAGCTTGGCTTGGATAGGATGATTTTTTTTTTTTTTTTTGCTTAATTTGCATGGTTTCACTTGGCTTGACTTGTTCAGGGCTTAGTCTTCAATTTTTATATATTTTTATTTAGGTTTTTTTTAGTTAGGGTAGGCTATTCTTATATAGGCTTAGTCTTCAATTAGCTTTTTTTTTTACTTAGATTTTCTTAGCTTGGTTTTGTAAAGTTTAGCTTAGTTATTCTTAATTAGGTTTGTCATTCCTTAGTTTGTCTTGGCTTTGTTTAGCTTAATTAGGTTGAGGTAGTGATTTAGCTCAATTTATCATGGTTAGGTTTAGCTTGGCTTTACTTGGTTTAATTTTACTTGGATTGATTAGGTTTTTCATTGACTCTGCTCATCTTAGTTTAGCTTGACTCAATTTTAGTTTAATTTTGTGTGCCTTATTTTTTCTTAGCTTTTTATGGCATGGATTTTTGGTTTAATTTTTTTTGAATGGCATAGCTTGGTTAGGCTATGCAAAATGTGGCTTAGCTTGGCTTCCATTGGTTATTCTTAGCTTTACATGGATTATCAAAGATAGGTTAACTTGGTTATGCTAGAGTAGGGCTTAGATTGTTTTGAATTTAAAATGCTATGCTTGGTATAACTTAATTTGGCTTAACATTAATTAAATTGATTTGAATTGGTGTACATTAGCTTGGTTTCTCCAAGCTAGCCTAAGCAGAAGTAGAATAGGTTTTGATTAGGTTGATTGGTAAAGGCTAAGCCTAGGTTAGCTTCCATAATTTTGCTAGGCTTCACTTGAATTAATATATCTTTGCTTAATATGATTTGGCTTAAGCTTTCTATGGCTTACTTTCACTTAACAAGATAAGGATAATGTTAGCTAGACTTGAATTGATTTGGCTAGACTTAAAAAACACTTGCTTTGGCTTAACTTTGTTTTTCTTGGCTTGATATAGCTAGTGTTGACTTAGCTTGGCTAGGGTTGGCTTTTCTTGGTCTGTCTTGGTTTAAAATTATTCATCTTCACTTGCCTCTACTTTATATGGCTTGGCTTACAATAGTCTGGCTTTAGCTTGATTAGACTAACTAGAACTTGGATATGCTAAGTTAGGCTTATCTAAGATTAATATTGTTAAGCTAAAACTTGGCATACTTTAACTTCACTTTGTCTAGCTTGTCATGTCTTATGCTTTATATGAATTTAGCTTTGGTTGACTTATCTTATCTCTGCTTGGTTTTGCTAAGCCATAATTTGGCTAGATTGAACTTTCCTAGGTTAAGCTTAGCTTTGTATGGCTTAGCTTAGGATTGTGTTGATTTGATTTAGCTTGAATTGGCATGGCTTGGCTCTACCTTTTCTTACTTTACATTTATTAACTTGGATTAACATTGCTCAACTTACCTTGTCTTCATTTTTCTTTATTTTGCCTCAAATAAGTTAGATTAGCATACATAGCTTGAGTTGCAATAGCTTAATATATAACATGATTTGGCTTTTGGGATGGTATAATTAGGCTTTGTTAAATTAAGTTTTATGGTTTGCTTAGCTTAGATCATTCCTTTTTGCTTAGCTATATTTTGCTTGTCCTAGCTTGATTTTTTCTTTAGTTTATATCTTAACTTAGTTATGCTTAACTAAGCTAGGTTTCACTATGGTAGTTATGGCCTACCTTTACTCAGTTAGCTTTGCTTAGCTTAACTATGCTTGATTTAGCCTTTACATTGCTCGAAGTCTCTTAGCTTAGCTTTCCTTAACTTTCATTTATTTTTACTTGATTTTATTTATTTTATTTTATTTTGGGCTAGTATTTGTTAGGTTTATGTTAGATTTGATTAACTTGGCTAATCTTAGCTTATGTCACACGCTAACTTCGGAAGACAATAAACGTTGATAACATGGGACATGATGAGAGGTATAAGGAGATCTATTTGAAACTTATAAGAGAAAAATTGATAGCAAATAATACAAATTATAAGATAAATTAAAATAAAGTAATCATCATTTTATTTCATCATTGATGTTTGAAAGATTAATACATCAAATGAAATGAATGACTAATAAGAAGAAAGCTGAAAGAAACACTAGAATGCCTAGTCCTATAGTAAAAGTATTCCAAATAAATTGAGAGAACCTACTATAGGAAAAATTATAATGAATGAGTTTGACAAATCAAATTGAATAAATAGAAATTATTTATTAATGCATATGTGGAAAAACACTATGGTATACAACATGAATAATGAAAATGTAAGAATGATCATAAATAATAGGTAAATTGATGGTTTCAAGTTATTAAGGCCTATAAAAACATTACATAACTAATGGAATACTACGTGTTTAAGACATTTACATTACCTATATGATTATGATCATATGTATGAAAGATTTGTAAGAGCATAATTTTATGACAAATCATGTGTTATAACATTAGATATACTCATTAGTCACACACACATACATACACACAAGAGGAAAAATATTCATTAATCATATTTTAAATTTTATCAATAAGTGGTTAGCAAGAGTATTCTCATTGATATAACTGATACTATCTCTAGTTCAAAATATAAATTGTAGGAGTAAAATCTATTGCATTTAGCAGGAGTAATATGCATGAAAATAAATACTGTATTCATAAAAAAAATGTACACAAGTTGTATAGCAATAAAATAAGGTAAATCTATCTGAGAAATTCATTTCACAACATGAACATGTATGTATGCATGTATGTGTGTGTTTATATATATATATATATATATATATATATATATATATATATATATATATATATATATATATATATATATATATATATATAGATATCATTAGTTAGATCTTTCTTAAAATAGTTGATCAAAGTATGCCACTCATCATTTGATTTCTCTCACACGAGGGGTTCTATTAACACCCCCAAATTTATTCAGACTTATGTTCTTCAAGAATAGGCTGATATCTTCAAATTTTCTTTGAGAGATAGTTTGTAATGAGAATGATGAACAATTGGAGTTGAATCTTGCTATTTTTCTTATGATGATTCCTCTTCTAACAAAGTTACAATTAGCTGATGATGGGATCCCTTGGAGGACTTTAAAAGGTGTTGACCATCTTGAAATTCATCAATGGAGATTAAACAACGAATTTCTTCTTTATTCTTTCCTATAGAATTTGAAAAAATACAACTACAAAATTTTGCTACGAATTTATTTCCAAATCATTTTCAAAAAATTCACTCCAATTTTGAGACAAAAATGAACTTGTTACCCACATTGAACCAATTAATCCTACTCTAATTATCCAAGTATGTCCCATGAAAAACACTATTGATGATAAAATTGAATTCAAAACTCAAATATCAGAATTATTACAACTTAAACTCATAAAACCTAGCAATAGTCCTCATAGTAGCCACACTTTTCTGATTCGAAATCATGCTGAATAAGTACATGAAAAGGCCAAAATGATAATTAATTAAAAAAATTAAATGATAATACTAAGTTTGATAGATATTTTTTACCTAATAAAGAGTTTTTAATCAATCAAATCAAAAATGGCAAATGATTTTCCAAACTTAATTGTAAATCTAGGTTCTCGCAAATACGTAGGCACGAAAATAGTAAAGAATTTACTGCCTTTAGTACACTACAATGACATTATCAATGGAATGTAATGCCTTTTGGATTAAAATGCACCACAAATATTTCAAAGATGTATGGATCATTTATTTTCTAGATTTAATACTTATGTTTTAATATATGTCGATGATATCCTTATTTTTAGCAATACGGTAACATTACATTTAAAACATTTAGCAATCTTTGCAAAAAAAAGCATACAAGCATGGTATTATTTTAAGTAAGAAAAAATCTATTTTTGTAAAACAAAATATTGACTTTTTAGGACTAAAAATAGATCAAGGATCTATTGAATTACATAATGACATTCTACAAAAAAAAAATTGATCACTTTTTTATTATTAACAATCAAAAAGAATTACAAAGATATATGTGATGTATTAATTATGTTGAAGCTTTTATTAAAAATTTAGCAACATTACGTGCTTCTCTTCAAAAAAAAAAAAAATAGAAAAAATATGGCTTGGAGTTGGGATAAAAATGGTAATGATATTTTACAAACTATTAAAATAACTTGTAATAATCTTTCTAAATTAAATCTTCCCATTAATGGAGAAAAATTAATTATTGGAACATATAGTTTAGAGACCTATTAGGGTGCAATTTTAAAAACAAAATGAAATGAAAAAGAAATTCTATGTTGATATGCATTTGACACTTATACACCTACTGAACAAAATTATCATATTAATGAAAAAGAACTTTTAGCTATTAAAAACTAACTAAATATTTTGAAATATTTCCAAATGAGCATTTTATTATTAGGACTAATAATAAAATAGTCATTTCTTTTATAAAAAGCAAAATAATTGACTCATTATCTAATAAATGATTTATTAGATAGCAAAACTTATTTTCTATAGAATTTGAAAATATACAACAACTACGAAATTTTGCTACTAATTTATTTTCCAATTCCTTTTTAGAAAATCTACTCCAATTTTGGGGCAAAAATGAACTTCTTGCCCACATCAAATCAATTAATCCTACTATAATTATCCAAGTACGACCCATAAAATACAATATTGATGATAAAATTGAATTCAAAACTCAAATATATGAATTATTACAACTTAAACTCACAAAACCTAGCAATAGTTCTGATAGTAGCCACTTTTTGGTTTAAAATCATGTTGAACAAGTACATGAAAAGGCTAGAATGGTAATTAATTACAAAAAGTTAAATGATAATATTAAGTTTGATGGATATTTTTTGCCAAATAAAGAAGTTTTAATCAATCAAATCAAAAAAGTTAAATAATTTTCCAAAATTTGGGTTTTGGCAAATACGCATGCACGAACATAGAAAAGAATTTACAGTCTTTAGTACACCACAAGGACATTATCAATACAATGTAATGCCTTTAAAGACATATGGATCATTTATTTTCTAAATTTAATACTTTTACTTGAATATATGTTGATGATATCCTTATTTTTATCAATACATTGACATTAAATTTAAAGTTGTTTTAAGTAAGAAAAAAAAATATTTTTGTAACACAAAATATTGACTTTTTAGAGCTAAAAATAGATCAAATATCTATTAAACTACAAAATCATATTCTATAAAAAATTGAAATTCTAGGATGTATTAATTATGTTAAAACTTTTATTAAAAATTTAACAACATTACATGCTCCTCTCCAAAAGAAACTTTGAAAAATATGTCTTGGACGTGGGATAAAAATGATGACAATATTTTACAGACAATTAAAATAGCTTGTAATAATCTTCTTAAATTAAATCTTCCAATTAATGGAGAAAAATAAATTATTGAAACATAGTTCAGAGTCCCGCTGGGTGCAATTTTAAAAATAAAGCAAAATGAAAAAGAAATTCTATGTCGATATGCATCTGACACTTATACACCAATTGAACAAAATTATCATATTAATGAAAAAGAGCTTTTAGCTATTAAAAAAATAATTAAGAAGTTTGAAACATTTCTAAACAAGCATTTTATTATTAGAACTGATAATAAAATAGTCATTTCTTTTATAAAAGGAAAAATAGTTGACTCATTATCTAATAAATGACTTATTAGATGACAAAGCTGGTTTTATGCATACACTTTTGATTTAGAATATATTGAAGTTAAAAATAATTGCCTAACCAATACTCTAACTCGAGAATTTTACAGTATATGAGTACCGAACAAGATATCAAAACACAGCCCAACAAATTACCATAACATATGGAATCTGAAGCAATTTTAGTTAAATTATTTACCAAATTTGATGATCATCTTATCAACAATTATCTTCAAATTCTAGAATTTTAGATATGAAAATTAGAATGTAAAATATCTTATGGCAACAAAGTTTAAACTGAATTATAGAAAGTCAAAATATATATTTCTAGGGAATTAGACGAAGATGAGTTACCTTCTGTCACTTGATTACACTCTCAATTAAAGGATTTTACCACCCTTGAACCAACTATAACTAAACAAGAAAGCTCATCTGAGATAACTATAAAGATAGAATAATACTATATGGTTCTTCTTAAAAAACTAAAGAAGCAAAAAGGTACACCTTAAATAGTAGAATAATGACAACAATTTTCACTATTTCAAGAAAAAATTAATCCTCATATATACTTTCATACATATGAAAATATAAACATGGCGTACATTTATGGAGATACTGATCCTAAATTAATTCAAGAATTATATCTTAATGGTTTGCTAAAAATGATATATCTTAAAAATATAATGATTCTAAATAAATTACTAAAAACAAATGGATAAATATATCTCAAATGGATAAATATACTCTTAAAAATACAGAATAAGCAAGTACTGAGATAAAATAAATTTTTTATAAAAAAGATGCAAAAAGAAAAATTGCATCATTATAATTATTGTAAAAATAAAAATAAATTACAAGCAGTAAAAGAAAATTTGAAGAACATACTTCTAGAAAAAGAAAGTGTCAGCCATGACATCAGAATTATAATTATGTAAGCAATGATGCAACATACAAGATAACATCAGCACTTATGATAGCATCAATTATTAAATGAACCTTTTCTCGCATATATAAGAAGAAGAAATTCAGAGAAAGGAAGGAGGCAAAGGAGGTGAAGCTTAGAAGAAAGAGAGAGAGAGAGAGAGAGAGAGAGAGAGAGAGAGAGAGAGAGAGAGAGAGTCACTATGAAATTTATGTGTAATAGCCATTTAGGCTAAAACTTATATTCTCTCTAATCTATGTCTGTAAGTATATTATTTATTATATCTATGTGTGTTCTCATACTATTGTATCTTATTTCAGAATAATATTATGCTTTTATAATTTCTATTTGATCTGAATACACTTAGGGTAGAAAACGAACTAAAATTGTGCTATGATTCTTTAAAATAAAAGGTTGTGGTCTATTGTTGAGCCTACATCTTCCTAAGAAAACTACTGAATTAGGAGAGTGTGATAAGAATTGGAGAATTTATAGTCAAAAATTAGGTTGAATATTAAGATTACTTGCATAATCTAATTATAAAAATTTGTGATAGAAGCGTGATGGACCCTATTAGGTATAATTATGGTTATACATAGAGCAAGATTATAAAAATAATAATTTCTTTATGGATTTTGATTTTGAATCTACTAGAATTAAACTTCATAATATTGAAAAAAGAATTAAAAATGCTTTAAAAATTGAACATAACTGAACAAAAGTCTACAAGTTATCAAATAGAGACCTCCTCTAAAATGGTATCAGAGCTTAAAAAACATAAATCTAAAAAATTTGTAACAAATAGTACACATAGTGATGAAAATTATGCCTACTTATGTGCTCCTAGTTAGTCTTATCATAGTAATTTTCTTTCTTACAAATTTGAAATAAGAGGAAAAAAAACATATAAATGCCTTAAATTAAAATAATTAGAAGAAGATATATGCTCATCCAAATGATAAATATAACTAAAGAATATTTAGAAAATGAATTTAAAATAATTTAAGAACTATTAAGAATAAACATCTCTAATAATCAGTTAAAAGTTTTCTTAGATGAACAAATTTTTCATATAAAGGCTCTTATAGGGAATCTAAATGAATGGACTGTTATTAGCTACATGATGATAAAACAATATTATGAACTTGGAATCAGTTCAAATACTTCGAACAAAATAACAACTTGTCATGTATAGAATTAAATCAAATTCAGTATAATAAAACAAAATCATTTAAAAATCCTTTACACAAAAGATATAAACTTATACTCTATATCGAAAGTAGGAGTACTATATCTGAATTAGGAAAAAGAATCTTAGAAAACCAATAAATTCTTAATAATAACATTATAATAGCATCAATTTTAGCAGAATGCATCTACACTAAATTTGATTTATAAGAACCTAAAGAAAACCTACCTTGGTAATCTGAAAAAATTATTACTACTCTTAGTAGAAGTAATATTCAAGGAGCTATAGGGATTAATGATATTATAAATATTAACAAATCATCAGAAGAGTTAGATGATTTAATCTCTGTATTACATCAACATAAATTTATAAATAATACTCCATAAACCCGTCTGTAGATAGACCTATGTCAGAATTAACTCCTCAAATAACCATACTTAATATAAGTAGTGTAGGTTCTTCAACTACTTATAGTAGATTCAGTTAAACAAGTATTTCTAACTTCTTATTTTTGACTTTATCTAAGACCAAGAAATCATTTTTTTTACAAATACTTGTTAAAGTATTTTCAATGAAGTTGTATGCATCTTTACTTTGAATATTATAATAATAAATAGCTATACTATTTTCTACAGTTCATTTGTCAACTATTTATGTTATATTTTTATAGCAGTTTAGATTCCATGTCCACTGATTGGCTCATAAGAATAGTCTTTTTATGGACTTAATGGATTATTTCTTGGTGTAGAAATTCTCCTAATAGTGGGTGGTATGAATTGTTGTCTAGTAGTGGAAGTTGTTGAAGAACCTACACTATTTGTACTAGGTAGGATTGTTTGAGGGTTAATTCTGACATAAGTCTATCTACAGGCGAGGTTTGTTGAGTATTATTCATAAATCAATGTTGATGTAATACAGAGATTAAATCATCTAACTCTTCTCATGATTCATTAATATTTATAATCTCATGTTAAGAATTTATTAATTTTTTAAGATTCTTTTTCATAATTCAAATATATTACTCATGCTTTCAGTTTATAAAGGAGCCTTTATATAAAAAATTTGTTCATATAAGAAAACTTCTAACTGATTATTAGATATATTTATTCTTAATAGTTCTTGAATTCTTTTGAATTCATTTTCTAAATAATCTTTAGTTATATTTATCATTTGGATGAGCATATATCTTCTTCTAACCCTTTTAATTTAAGGTGTTTATAAGTTCCTTTTTCTTCTCTTATTTCAGATTTATAAGAAGAAAAATTACTTTGATAAGAGTAACTAGGAGTGCATAGGCAGGCATAATTTTCATTACAAATTATACTATTTATTACAAATTTTTTAGGTTTATTTTTTTCAGGCTCTAATACCATTCTAGAAGGGGTCACTACCTGATAATTTGTAGAGCTTTATTTAGTTATGTTCAGTTTTTTATTTAAGCATTTTAAATTATTTTTTAATATTACGAAGTTTAATTCTAATAGATTCAAAATTAGAATCCATAAATAAATAGTATTGTCTTTAATCTTGCTCTAAGTATAACCCAATTATATCTAATATGGTCCATCACACTTCTATCATAAATTCCTAGAATTAGATTATGCAGATAATCTTAATATATGACCTAATTTTTGACCAAAAATTCTCTGATTCTTTTCAGACTCTCCTAATCCAGTGGTTTTCTTGGGAGATGCATGATCAACAACAGACCACAACCTTATCTGATTACTTTAGAGAATCACAACACAACTTTAGTTTATTTCCTACCCTAAGCATACTTCGATCAAATAGAAATTATAAAGCATAATATTATTCTATTTTAAGATACAATAGCATGAGAACACACATAGATACAATAAACATTATACTTATAGACATAAATCAGAGAGAAGATAAGTTTTAGCCTAGATGATTATTACACATAGATTTCATAGTCTCTCTCTCTCTCTCTCTCTCTCTCTCTCTCTCTTTCTTTTTCTAAGCATCTCCTCGTGCACCTCCTTCCTTTCTCTGAATTTCTTTATCTTATATAGTCAAGAAAAGGTTCGTTTAATAATTGATGTTGTCGTATGTGCTAATGTCATCTGGTATGTTACATCACTACTTAAGTAAGTATAATTCTAACATTATGGCTGACGCTTTAGCATTCTACAAGTATGTTCTCCAACTTCTCTTTTATTGCTTGTAAATTTTTTTGTTTTTATAATCATTACAATGATGCAATTTTTCTTTTTTTTCATCTTTTTACAAAAAAAATTGTTTATCTCAGTACTTGGTTGTTCCGTATTTTTCAAGAGTTTATTTGTCCATTTGAGATACATCACTTAATGTATCCTCTTTATTCTATGTTTGTAATGACTGTAGATAAATAAAATGTTGGAACCATGGTAGGCTCCTATATTAGAGGGGTCTATTTTCTTCATTTCTATCCATAATTGATAAAGTTCTTCATATTTGTTTCGTTTAATGAATTTCTTATTATCCACATATTTAGGATAAAAGGGTGTGCTGCTAATTCCAAGCTAAATTAAAGTAATTATTCCTTCAACTTTTTCAAGAGATGTTTAAAAAAGTTTGATGTATATATTCTAGTGCTTTAGTATAGACTGAAATGTTTCAATAGCGTCGATAAATATTTTTGATAATTTATTTAGAACTATTATATTTTCAAGATATATCATTCTTATCAAACCAGTAAGATATAATTCCTGAACTAATTTTGGGTCAATATCTCCATAAATGTATGCCACATTAATATTTCCATATATATGAAAGTATATCTGAGTTGTCGTTCTTCTGCTATTTTAAGTGTACCTTTTTGCTTCTTTGGTTCTTTAAGAAGAACCATAGAATATTGTTTTATCTTTGTAGTTGTCTTAGATGAGCTTTCCTACTTAGTTATAGTTGGTTCAATGGTGGTAAAATATTTTAATTGAGAGTGTAACTGTGTAACAGATGGTAACTTGTCTTCGTCTAATTCCCCAAAAAGATATTTTTTGACTTACTATAGTTTGATTAAAACTTTGTTACCATAAGATATTTCACATTCTAATTTCCATATCTAGAATTTCAAAATTTGAAAATAATTGTGGATAAGATGATCATCAGATATTGTAGATAATTTATCTGAATTTTCTTTAGATTCAGATGTTCTGAAAATTTGTTGTTTTTTTAATAGCAAAAAGTTCTATATCATTAATATGATAATTTTGTTTAGTAGGTGTTTAAATGTCATATGCATATCGACATAGAATTTCTTTTCATTTCGCTTTATTTTTAAAATTACACCCCAACAGGTCTTTGAATTATCTATTTCAATAATTAATTTCTCTCCATTTGTGGAAGATTTAATTTTGGAAGATTTTTACAAGTTGTTTTAATAGTTTGTAAAATATCATCACCATTATTATCCCAGCTCCAAACCACATTTTTTCTAAGATTCTTTTGGAGAGGAGCATGTAACGTTGCTAAATTTTTAATAAAAGCTTTAGCATAATTAATACATTGTAGAAATTTTTGTAATTCCTTTTTATTGTTATTCTAAAAAAGTGATTAATTTTTTGTAAAATATGATTTTATAGTTCAACAGATCCTTGATCTATTTTTAGTCCTAAAAAGTCAATATTTTATGTTACAAAAATAGCTTTTTTCTTACAAAAAAATAATACCATGCTTGTATGTTTTTTTTGCGAAGATTTTTAAATATTTTAAATGTAATGGTAACGTATTGCTAAAAATAAGGATATCATCAACATATATTAAAAAAAAATATTAAATTCAAAAAATAAATGATTCATACATCTTTGAAATAGTTGTATTGCATTTTTTAATCCAAAAGGCATTACATTCCATTGATAATATCCTTGTGGTGTACTAAAGGCAGTAAATTCTTTATTTTGTTCATGCATACATATTTTTCATAACCCAATCGAGTTTGGAAAACTATTCAACATTTTTTATTTGATTAAATAAAACCTATTTATTAGGTAAAAAATATCCATCAAACTTAGTATTATCATTTAATTTTTTTGTACTTAATTACCATTTTGGCCTTTCCGCGTACTTGTTCAACATGATTCCAAACCAATAAAGTGGGGCTACTATGGGGACTATTGGTAGGTTCTATGAGTTTAAGTTATAATAATTCATATATCTGAGTTTTGAATTCAATTTTATCATTAAAAGTGTATTCCATGGGACGTACTCGGATAATTAGAGTAGGATTAATTAGTTCGATGTCAGCAATAGGTTCATCTTTTCCTTAGAATTGGAGTGGATTTTTTGAAAGAATTTGAAAAATAAATTAGTAGCAAAATTTGAAAGTTGTATTATTTTTCAAATTACGTAGAAAAGTATAAAGAAGAAATTCCTTGTTTAGTAGAAAGATGTTGTTGAATTATGTGATCTAAATCACCAAGGATATTACATCACCCAAAAGCCAAATATCTATTTTTTTAGATACTGGATCACATAACACTCATATAGATGCTTACTTAATTCCATCAAATTTACAAACTCAATGAAGTGAACCATATATATATAAAGATTATCATGGTACTAAACATAATTGTCATAATAAAACTAATATTCTATTTGTCTTTTAGGATCTATAAAATCAAAGATTAGATTTTTAATAGACCTTGTTAACTGATGACACAGAAAAAGGATGAATTCTAATTGAAGTGGATTTCCTACAACAACATATTGTTAAGTTATTTCCAATAATGAAATCAGGATCGGGATCATCCATACACCAAAAACATGGTATTTTAATAAGGGTTTCAAAGAGGAGTATGTATTGATTGGACCAATAATTATTAATTATATGGATACCATTAAAGGTATCTAAGAGTAAATTATCTATCTTATAGAATATGTGGAGGAATGTTACAGTGCTTACAAATGATGATATCACTACCAATATCGCATAATGCATGAATAGGAATAGGTTCATAAGTAGGGATGTATAATTCAATTTAGATATAATTATGAAAGTTTACTATGATGTCATGGGATAATAGAAGAATTAATTTATATAGAAGAATCTGTAAAGATAACAATATGTTGTTGTAGGAAATCCATTCATACTAGAATTCATCCTTTTCTGTATCATCAGTTAAAATGATATGTTGAAAATTTAATCTTTGATTATGTATAACCCAAAAGCCGAATAGAATATTAGTTTCATTATGAAAATAATATTTAGTACCATGATAATCTTTATATATATATGGTTCACTTCATTGAGTTTGTAAATTTGATGGAATTAAAGAAGCATCTACATGAGAGCTATGTGATCTGGTATCTAATAAAATAGATATTTGATTTTTGGGTGAAATGTAATATCCCTTAAGAATTAATTGATTATTAGAATATTATATTTTTCTTGAATCAATAGATCTTCTTGGTTGGATAATAAGATCATTATTATGCTCATTAAATGAGAGTTATCTTCTAGGTAATTTAAAATTACTACTTCCTAAACTACTACTTTCTCCAAAATCAAGAGATAACTAATCAAGCAATGGTGTTAAATTTGTATAATCTACTTTGTTAGGTTAGATAGTTTGTCCAATTTGAGAGGACATAGAATTTATATGAATAGATTCATTATGTGTTATGAATACTACAATATTATGATGATTGAAATAAGCATATTCTGTTGGGTAAGTACTTGATTACCAATGCTAATCATGCATTCTAACATCTCTGACCTCTTAAAAAAATGGATTCAAGGTTTGTGTTATAGATATCTCCCTCTGAATTGAAAAAAAGGAATCTGATCAAGGCTTTGGAGCACAATAATGACTTGAGGCTTGAGTTCCATAGTGTGTAGCTGCAAAGCAATCTTGAGTGGAGGTAGGTGAGCTGCAAGGTGGGGGGTGAGGCCAAATGTTGTGCACGCTGTTGCTAACAACATGACATGCAAAGCATCTAGCCAACAGTGTCACAGACATGATTAAAGTCATAGTTTCTAGAGTTAAGGCAGTAGTAGTTGCGAAAGAAATTAGTGGGGGAGTGCTAGTGGTCTTTTGATTGTTGGCAAGGAAGAGCAGGTGTGAGATCATGGAGAGGAGACAGGCAGCTCATCAACTTTTTGTTGCCCAAGAGTAGCTTGGTATGGCATAGTAGAAGGGTAGTGGAGATCAGCCACAAAATGTAGGTTTGATGGGCATAAGGGATGGAGGAAGTTGAACTACAACTTATTACATACAATAAGGAGAAATCTTGGGAGAACTAGTGGCTTATAGGGAATGGTTGGGTTGTGGCTCTTGCAGCTAGGAGGAGCAGCACTCAACTGAGAGGGAGGTTTGACTTGAGTTTGCAGATCTTCAGATGGACAGCAAGTGATGTTTCATAAGAGATGAGGTTGGAAATGTGTAGAGAGGGAGAGAGAAAGGTCAAAGAGCTAGGTTGGTAAGCCAGGAGCATGTGATGGATTTTCAGTATGGGTATGGCTTGTTGGGAGAATGTCATCGAGTTGTAGCATAGTGTGGAGGAGGCTTGGAACTTTGATCTCCGTGTGGGAGAAGTAAGGGAGGTGGAACTAAGAAGGTTCCTGCTAATGGGCTGTGGCCAGTAGATTGCATTTAGTATTTTTTTTATCAAGTGATGGGATGGGCAGATGGCTTTACTACATGCATGAGATGGGCTTGGACTGGAAAAAGTTACAAGATTTAGAATGTTAAGATAGAAACTAATTGCAATAATTATCTTCATTACAGATGGATGAAATCTAGCTGCATAAGTGAAAAGAAATCTTATGATCTTATTGAGAAATTATGCAACTAAAGTATTCAAAAAGAATCTAATTAACTTTACACAGCTGCATGATTGTGTGCTTAACGATAAGTGACATAATATATTAGATGATTTATTAATTCAATTAGAGAGGTTAAAAATTTTTTATTTTTGATTTTATGTAGTCATGTCATAATATAGACATATCAGATATCAATTTTTGGTTATTTTGATGTTCTGGAGGAAATGACACAGTCCGTTCATCAATCAGATATTATTTCGAGCAAATTCGATGAATCTAGTGTATTTAAACTTTGATTTGCATGATACCGCATCCAAAGCCTATCAAATTTGCTTCATAAACCCAATCTGACTCGTGGATCATATGTGGAGATCACCAAAATTCTTATTTTAAATAAAATAAAATCTTGATAATATTTTATCCAAAACAAAATAACACTACAAATTTTCATTGCACATAAATGAATAATTTAATTCTAGATTTTCTAATAAAATGTAGTTGGAGATTTAAACTTAATTTTAAACGTGAAGAAAAGTAATTGCCTTAAAGAACCAACTTTTCAAACATGTTTTATGGTTGATATTTTGAGTCACTATAGCACCCAAGAGGGAGGTGAATTGGGTGTTAATTAAAAATTTAAAAGTTATATCTTAAATTTTAACTTTTAGTAAAAAATTAATTTAGGAAAAGTAATTCCCTTAAAGAACCAACTTTTTAACCATGCTTTATATAGAATACATAATACATGTTTTTTAACCACAAAGATTTCAACTCTATGTTTGCTTCTTCCCACTTGGACCTTTCGATAGTAGATTCTTGAACTTAAGGTCCAAGTATCACACTTTGATGTTCACCTTACAAAATTTTCTACTGGAACCTTTCAATAGTGGAACCAAAGATTTAAAATCCAAGTGTCACACCCCGATGTTCACCCTGCAAATCTTGTTTTGGTTTATCTTGATTTATCAAAAATAAATGATAACACCATAAATAGAGCTTTATTAGCTTCTATTTTAAGCTATACTTCATGCACCCTTTTCGTCAGTCTCTCTCTCTTAGGTGACATTTAAAATTTTCTACACTTTGACAAGTAACATTTCATGTTCTCTTCTCTAGGGCCAATGATGACACTATGGAGTTCACGGATGATGTGTAATCATACATAATGTGGAATTTGATCTTCATCTAGAGCTCTAGATCTAAGCAATATGATGAAAGTCCTTAAAGTTTTTTCCCTTTTTATTGAAGTCACAGACTGTTAGCTTATCTCTCCCAAGATGCTAAATATCAAGAGACAGCCACATAGATACATTCAATCTCATAAGTTTATTGAAGAGCTTGGATCAATCACAATTTAGTTCATTATGATTCTATCACTCTTATGGTAACATGCAAAGGGCAACTATGTTTTGATATCGCAAGCATGAGATATTCTTTAGAGAAGGTGTTCACTAGATGATTTTGTACTTACAAAATCTTAGTCATACACCATTCAACAAAATAAGCATTTTATCTCTTTGAACTGTTGAGATCCTGTATCAAAGTTTCTCGAAGAATTCTGAACATCAAGAGGGACTCATATACACTCAATTGTGCAAGGATCATCGTCACATGTAATAAGATGTTGTAGATAATTTTGTTGCTTGAATTTGACTTCTATTTTAGATCTTTAGAAATGATGTCCTCATGAATCTCAATTTTTTTTACCTGCCTTTGCTTGATGTCACATTCTTCATTGGTAGTGAAAATATTTTGTTACTTTTAGTTCAACTTAGAACACTTTATCAAGTCAAATTCTTCTAATGGAATTGTCTTCTCCAAAATCATTCTTCATCTCAAAGAATTAGCTAGATGATTTAGAACCACCCTTTAATTTCATGGAAATCATATAAGATTTTATTGAAGAATTTGAATTCTCTCCATCAAGAGAAGATTAATCTTCATTTGAATAATTATTATTCTGCTAGGCCATCATACCAAATTTATATATTATTTCACTTGACTCTTGCTTCTTTCTTGGAAAACATTTCATTGGGTTTAATGAGAATGCTCAACTCCAATTATCATTTTGAATACTTTGAATAAGGAACATTTTCCATCACATAAATGATCCAACAAGTTTCCACTTAGCATGACGCATCATCTTCCTCTTCATCTAGCTTGGCAATCTAGAGTTAAGACATAAAGTCTATAAACCTGATTGGTTTCCTAGTTAGTAGATGATATTCTTAAAGAAGTATGTGCTTGAAATTGTGCAACATCATTTATAAACAATGGGTTATCTTCATATCTTTGTTCTTTTCTCTCATCTTTCAATGAACTCAAAAAGTCTTATACTATTTTCCTCTGCAATAGTTCTTTATAATTGATATTAAGTAATATTCTTCAGGACTTATGCCATCGGTATTGCTGAGCAGAAGGCTCATTTGTACGTTCCATCATATAGACAACCTTTGCTTACAATATCTTCATTTCTTTCTTCTTCTTGAAAGTATATTTCAGAGCTGGTGGATCTCTAGCTCATAGCACAACATAGACACCTCCTTAACTAAGAGACTGTAATATAAATTCACTCATTTTTCAAAGGGTAAAATTGATCGATGACTAGATCTCCCAGAGGATTCTCTAGGGTATCAATTATCATCAACTTTATCATAGAAGTTCTTTTTCTTATGTACCCATTCTTGTCTAGTTTTATTTGTGGCAGATCTATGGGAGTATGGTCTAGATATCACGTCATTATCTTTCTTTAAGGTAGTTACACTTTGAAGCTTTGACCCCAAATTTGCTTACTTTTTTGTTGGGACTTTTTGACGGTGGATTCTTGGACCTATAGTCCAAGTGTCATGCCTCGATGCTCCCTGTGCAGGACTTGATTAGATTGGTGCCTTGCTATTACTATGAGAGATGATCTCCACCGGAGCCTGATAGTTCCTTTTCATCAGTCCCCTTTCCTTTATAACTTTTAGAATCTGATGCACTCTTGCAGATACAGTTTCAAGTTTTCTAACTAGGGGAGCCAAAGATTAACGTTATTGAGCTAAAAAAACATTGATTAATTTCACTAGTTGAGCTGTTCTTTACTCATCTTAAGTTTTCAAACCTATTCTAGGTTGGAACACTCACTTCTGGTTCCATAGTTGGTTGTACAATTTTTTGTTTGAGCAATGGTTGTTGAGCACGCAATTCAGTATTTCTCTTTCTCCAATGTCTTTGGGTTAGCTTGCTTCCAGATAAAAAAGCTTTTGTGTCACTACTTCTTCTCGAGGCTTTGACCTCAATTTTTATTTTTCTTTCTACTAGACCTTTCGGTAGTGGATTCCCGAACATGCGGTGCAGTTGTCATGCCCTGATATTCACCATGTAGGAATTTCTTAGGAAGGTCTTAAGCATTACCCAATATAAGAGTAGCTTTTTTAGTGAATCTTTTTCATTTTTTCTAATAATCGGGCTTTAATACTTTTTCTTCATAAGATCCTTCTCCTTGACAACTTTCAGCACCCTGTGCACTCTAGAGGACAAGAGTCTCAGGATGCCTCCTTTGTGGGGTTACAGCTTGGTGTCGTTGCTCCCAGAATGATTATTTGATATTACCAGCAGAACTATTTCTTTTCACCCACTTGAGATTTTAAAATTTGTTGTGAGTGGGAACACTCATTTCTGGCATCAAGTTTGGTCGTATGACTGGTGATTCAGGAAACAACTATTGAGCTCGTACTTCAATATTTCTTCTCCTTTTTTCCTTCTACTCAATTTTTCTCTAGAAAATGAGGCTTTAACATTCCTTCATAGTGCAATTGGTTCAACTGGCAGAGTGGTCACATTCACAAATATGACTGAAACTTTTTGCCCAATGATGATTATTTCATGACTAGCACCTCAGAATAACCCAAGCTTTCAAATACAAAGGTAATGAACTGATTTTTTTCCATTTTAATATTTGCATATCAAAATAGTCTTTTTTTCCTAAAGATAATTTTCTTTTTCTAATCTTTTTATATTCATCTTCTGAATGAGTTAATTGTCTACTATATCCTGATTGGCCATCTATAATTTCATCTGTATAATTTATTCATTATAGTTCAGACATTTAATCAAAATATAAGTATTCTTTTAAATCATTATATGAATAATAATATTGATCAATAAGATCTTCCCCTTGAAAAGATAATTTATAGATTTCTTCTTTAGAATAGATTTCGATGATATCAAAGATTTGTTGTAATTCTTATTATTCTATAATTTGAACATATTTTGTTTCTGAGACTTTCTTTATTTTTGGACATTCATTAGCATAATGTCCTTCCTCTTTGCATAACCACTAGAGATCATTCATTTTCTATCAAGGAACTGGTGGAAACTCAAACCTAGATTGACAAGACTTTTATGCCATCGAGCAGACTTATTTCAACTGTGCTTATGAACTTGTCAGATTGAATAATCAATGATTGATGCCACCAATCAATGATCGATACTTAAAAATACTATACATCATGATTATCATGAGAACCACCCTACAAAATAGGGGCATTTTTTATATTTATTTAGGTTGACATCACGCCTTATGCCGAACTTGTCACTTTGAATAATCAATGATTGATGCTACCAATCAATGATCAATACTTAAAAATACTATACATCATGATTATCATGAGAATCCCCCTATAAGAGAGGGGGAATTTTTTGTATTTATTTAGATTGACATCGTGCATTATGCCAAGATCCATAAATAAACACTTACACCTATGTTGATTGACTTTAAGTCTATTACAACTACTTACAATTAAAAAATAACATCAATTCTCAAACATGTTATATGTAGTGAAACACTCTCAAGTCAGCATGAAAACCCCTCAATCAAATAGGGGGCATTTTAATTTTTATATTTACAAATTGTTAAGCTTCCTTCTATAAGATAGGAGGCACTTTCTATACATTTAGTTTGACATCAAGCTTTGAGCGGAGATCCCCAAATGAATTTTCAAAAATATTACCACTAGATTTACAACCAATTATATGTGCAGAAGGGAAAGTTATTTTCAATCTTGACACAAAGGAGGCATCTTCAAAGGTTAAAGATTTGTTGCTCATATGTATTAAAAATTCTAAAGATCAAGTTAGAAGAATTCCCAATTTTGTAAGCTTCAATCACCTAAGTTGGAAAATCATCAATCTTTACATATTCAAGTCTAGGAATCAGATGAGTTTTAAAGGTCAAACTCAACAAGTGCATAAATGATTGATTTGTTGATGCTCTCCTCAATCAATAAGCTGCAAAAAAAGCTACGATAAAAGAGCCCCCGTTCGTTAGTCTGATGACCAAACCATCAATCCATTATAGCTTAAGTTCAAGACTCGAGTAGGTTCTAAAAGTCAGACTGAATAAGCCCATAATTGATCGAGTTACTGATGCTCTCCTCACTCAACAAGGCATAAGAAAAGGTTGCAGTGAAAGATCCCCTACTCATCAGTCCAATGATAATAGATGTTCATTCTCAAACTAAATTCAACTTAGTGACTACAAGCAGCTAGAATCCAATAGATATTTCTACTTGATCGATAGACCAATACAATCTTAGGAAATAACTCTCAATTCAAAGCAACCTCAAATTGATCTCTATATTATCTACAATGTGATATTTCAGTCTCTTTTTAAACAGTCTGATCAAGCACAAAGCATAGATCAAAGTCAATTTCATCATAAAGTTTTCCAAAGGAGAAAGCATAGGACCAAAGAAGCAATTCCATAGTTCATACAAAGACAATGGTCGAACTAAAGGGATTTTATGGTTAATCAGTCCTTTCAAGCACTCATTGTTGAATTGATAACTCTACATTATAGACCTAATATAAGCCGGAGGGCTAGACATCGATATGTATCCTTCAATGAGTCTGTCAAAGTAGGAAGCATTGGACTGAGGACATACATACGCTTCATAACAAGTCAATATGGACAAATTAAGTCAATCCTTCATCAAGTCCGTCAAGCTTAAAGCTAGGATAGAGAAATTTCAATTCTCAAAGCAAATAAATAAATTCTTCCAACAAACTCGATCAAGCATGAAGCTAGGGTCAGAGGAATTTTAATTCTATAATAATACAAAAGAAAGAGATCTTCAGTAAACCCATCAAAGTAGAGAATAGATGGTGGAAGAAGCTCTTATACATCTGACAAGTCAATCAAGATAAATCGATTAATCCTTTCATTTGGCTAGTCCAAACACAACACATCATACTAATGACAAATTTCAACAAAAATCTATAAGTTATTGAAAGTGAAGCTAAAGTGATTCAAGATCCCTGGCCAACTCAAGCGATCAACCAGTTTCAATAAACATGACTCACTCCATGCACGACATTTATTAGGGGGCATTTGTTGACCTCCACGCATGATCCACAAGTCAGATTGAGTTTATGGAGCAAATTTGACAGGTTTCGGATGTAATATCACATAAATCAAAGTTTAAATACACTCGATTCCATTGAAATTGAATGAAATAATCTCTGATCGACAAATGGACTGCACCGTTGAGTCCAAAACATCAAAATAACCTGAAATTGATATTCAATTTATTTATGTGATGACACAACTATGTAAAGTAAAAATTAAAATTTATTTAACCTCTCTAATTAAATTAATAAATCATCTAATATCTTATGTCACTTATCATTAATAAGCACACAATCATGCAGCTGTGTAAGTTAATTAGATTCTTTTTTAATACTTTAGTTGCACATTTTCTCATTAAGATCATAAGATTTCTTTTCACTTATGCAACTATATGTCCTCCATCTATAACTATTGTAATTAGTTTCTATCTTAACATTATAAATCTTGCAACTTTTTATAATCCAAGCCCATATCATGCATGCCGTAAAGCCATCTGCACATCCCATCACTTGAAAAAAAGAGAAAAAAAATCCTAGATATAATCTACTAGCAACAGCCCAATAGCGGAACCTTCTTAGTTCCGCCTTTTTACTTCTCTCAGAGGAAGATTGAAGCTCCAAGCCTCCTCCACACTGTGCTACAGCTTGATGACATTCTCCAAATAATTGAATGGGATCTAAAACACCTTACGCCACTGGATCTGCACCACGTTAATGCTAACAGACATAAGACATTGGCTTACATTCTTAATAGTCTTCAAATATATTAATTTTGCATAAATTATGGAGCCAACTATCACTCAATTCAAGTGCTTCATAATTTGTGCAATCATTTAAAAGAGATCAATTCTTGTACAAAATATAAAGCAATCATCAATTCAATTTTATGTTTTTAAAATTCATACAAGTATTCTAAATAACATGCATAGCCCCGACACTATGCTAAATGCATGAATCTAGTGTTTGAGGATCTTTTGCGGCTTGATTCCCTTGGATCTCTTGGGTCAGTTAACAAAACATAATGATATTATTATAGCTTTCTCTACTTGAAAAAATCTTTGAAAAACTAATTATATCAAACAATAGTATAACAACTATCCCATAACTCGTTGATGATGGTTATATTGAATGGAGATTTCAACAGGAGGGGATACCATCATCAAAAATGCATTCGTAATTTTAGATCAATTTAATTTGAATATTTTAAATCAAGTATTAATTTAAATAAAGATTCTAATATGATATTAAGTTATAAGTGTCTAAATGAAATTCAATCCTTAAATGCTTAAAGCAAACTCCAACTAATCCACCTTTCACTACTATTTATCATAGGTGGCAAATTAAAAAAAATATTCTAGCTTACAAAGGAGCCAATGTCAAGTCAAGTTCACATTTATATTTACACTCAAATAATCTCATACCAATAAGGATGTGGCCCATGTCTTCTATCCGTGTGGTTTGGCTAGTAGGCTCCACATATGATGTAGTTATGTCCAGAGTCCTGTGATCGAATGGTTGTCTCCAAATGACACCATTATATTACTGTCATGATTGCATCTTGTATGCTCTAATAATTGCACGAGTTGAACTATAGTGCATAATAAGGCAAAGCCTCTGTCAACTAAGGTGAACTTAAGCTTGCCTCCTTAGATGAACATCACCCAAGGTCTACAAAGTTTCCTTGGATGACACAACCCTTTTGCGTGGATCCCGATGGTTGAAGACTACCTCCTTTGACTAAATAGAGTAGGGACCACGATAGCCCGGGATGACGAAACCTTGGGATCTTGATCAGGCACGTCATCATTCACCCAACCATTCACTTCAAGTTAAACGATGATGAATTTCTCAAATCTAAATTCCAAAACTCCACATACTACTATTATATGCTATACATTTAGCAATCTAATGACTAGGCTTAATCAAAAGTTCTCTCTTAGCATTGGGAGGGGAAATTAACTATAGGTTAATACGCTCGGAAACATGGAACATCAAATCCCATAAATAATGAGAAATCTATAGTGTCTTATCTGCTATTTCATCATAACATTTGTGGACATTAAATATATTCTTAATTGAGGTTGGGGACAAATTTTTGAGTTTATATATATATATATATATATATATATATATATATATATATATATATATATATATATATATATATATATATATATATATATATATATATATATATAACTCAAAATTTAAAATCTCAAAAAAAATTTTAGAGTTTTAAGGGCCAAAATGCATAAAATTATCAATAAAATTGAACATATTATAAAAATATTTTAATGGTGAAAATTGAATGATTAATATTTTTCAATTAAAAATTCATTTGATATTAAGGATTTGAAGGTATGAACAAAAAAAACTAGTTTATGTAAAGCATTTAATTAGACTTATACAAAGTTTATATTTTATCTAATAAAATTTTAATTAGAGATATTATAATTATATAATTGTACTTTAATTATTTAAGTAGAGGTAGACCTAAAAGACTTGACTAGGATGTATAAAAAATAACCATAGTTTATTAAAATTAAATAAAAATTTGAAACTAACAAGACACAATGGGATAAAGGCTTATTGTAGTTGTTGTTGAGATTTTTTGGAGGGTTGAGTTTTCATTTATTTTTCATGAATACTAATGTTTTTCCTACAAACTTTAATATAAGATTTTTTTTCAAAAATGATAACTTACTAAAAGAAAAAAATGTTACAAAAATAAAACTTTCCTTAGGGGTAGAATTTCTTCAAATTAATTGCACTTTAATTCTAGGGTACATCTTGTCCTAAATGCTTATGCATTTTGATAGTATCCTAACCCCAACCTACCTTTTGATAATGTAGTGTCAATCCTAAGTGTGGGTGAGTTTGCTGAGCACATTTTGCTGAGCAATTATGTCTAGTTTATTTCATCTTAAGTCATCAAACCTAAAATTCTTTTCTTTGATGTTGTTGTTGCAGTACTTAGACATTCACCACTTGGTCTCTTCTTTTTTAAGTGATGCTTTGTCATGACTTTACATTTGATCTTTATAATCTGATAGTATCTTGATTGAGTTTGATGGTCACCATAACCCTTTGATTGTGTAACTCATACTCGATTGACAAGACCACTTCAATATAGTATGACAGGATGCTAATGATGGAGTCATCTTGAGAGCCCAAAGAACAATAGGTAGGGCATCAACCCACTTTACCTTTAGACATTCAACTTTTTTCATTAACGAGTTGAGAATCTTCTTATTCGCCACTTGCACTTGGCTATTAATAGTTTGAGGGTGATGCACTGAGGAGAACATGAGGTAGATTCTCAATGACTCATAAAACTTTTTTAGTTGCTTATCGATGAACTGTGGACTATTACTTATGATGATCAACATAAGTAGCCTCTATGTACTTGATGAAGTAGTCGATAATGACAAGTATAAAAATTCTTTATCTACTGGCTACTAATAGAGGTCCATTAAGTCCATTCCTCACACTACAAAAGTCCAAGGGCTTATGATGGGTTGTAGTGGTTAAGGTAGCTACAGTTCTATAGTGGTGAACTTCTGATATTTCTCAGCTCCTAAAATTTTTTTTTTGCATCTTTAAAGTCGGTTAGAAGTACTGTTGTTGTGGGATGCAATGGGCAAATGTCCTTCCTCCAGAGTGGCTCACACATTCTTTTAAATGCAAGCACTTTATCCTAGTCACCTTTGCGAGCACACCTTTAGTTTAACGAGGTGTTTGACCTTCAAAATAACTCACCACTAATTAAGACATTCTAATCAACTTTTATTTTAAATCTCTTAGGACCATTGATGCTTTCTTTTAGCTCTCAAGTATGTAAATACTTTTTGATGAGGTCAACCCAACTAGGCAAACTTTCGCTCATAATTTGCATGGATTCCCATTATTCGGTGCTAGGTTGGGCAAGTTCAAGAGTTAGGCTACTCCTTGAGCTCATTCAATCTTAATGACTGATTGGCGAGTTGTTTTCATCTCTTGGAACTTATTCTATCTTGAAATATTCAAGTTTTTTAATATCTAACTTTGAGAAAATATTTATGTAATTATTCAATTTTCACCTCATAATTTTCATTTATTTGATTCATCATAAGTTGTGAATCTAAATAAATTATAATATGCTTGGTGTCAAGCCCTTGTGTGAATGGGAGTCCAAAGAATAGTGCTTCATACTCAAATTGATTGTTGGTCGATCAAAATTTGATCTTAAATCATTGGGTGATTGTGATTAGAGTTGGGCTTTTCAACACAATACCAATTTCATTCCTTGCTCTTTAGACGAAAAATCCACATATAGCACCATGCTAGTGGGACATCCCATGAATCATTGAAGTCTATGAGAAAGCTGACAAATGCTTATGTTTTGATCATCGTCTGAGGCGAGTATAAGATATTGAACACACTCAATAGCATCACCCACGTAAGCAATCACTCAGAATGATCTAACATCGAGAGCACTAATTTGAGCAGTTGATCAGTCACCACTTGAATCGAGTGAGCTTGGAAGTACGGCCAAAGTAATTGAGCTAATATGTGGAGCATGAGTGCAAGTTTCTCTATAATTGGATAATGCAACTCTACACCCCTTAGCGACCTACTGACATAATAAATAGCCCATTAGTTAGCCCCATCTTCTCTGCTTAACACAGAACTTAATGCATCTTTTTTGACTCTCAAGTATTTTAGTGCTTTATCTTTAGGACTTTATTGTAGCCATGGTGAGGTGAATAAATCTTTTAAATCATTAAAAAGTTTCTCACATTTTGGAATCCATTTGAACTTCTTGATGCTCCTTAATATCTTGAAAAATCAGAAGCAACACTCACTTACCTTAAAGATGAATCTATTCAATCCGATAGCTCGCTTAGAGAGTCATTGCACCTCTTTGGTTGTTCTAACCAATGGCATGTCAAGTATAGCCTTGCCTTTGTTTGGATGGGGCTGTCAAAAAAGCTCATTATTTGTGAATAGTCATGTTTACCTCGTTCATTAAATGATAAGATTAGGAGAATATTATACAAAAATTGGTAGAAAAATTATTAAAAACCAATTATGTAATCATAGTTACAAGAGAAAAAGGATGTATATCATAGTGCACATTGTCTAAATATCTAAAAGAGAGAATGAGGAAAGAGATCCGCACAACCATAACTACAACATAAAATGATTTGATCAATCTAATTGCAACTAATAATGTCTATATGATCCCATTTTTATGCAACCAAATATTTGTCACAAGCTTGAGGTTTTAGAATGTCAAGTTAAAAATTTCTAATATCTAATAAGGTCCCTAAATAATGGAACTAAAAAGAAACAGATGCTATATTGTAATTACTATTTAAACCAAAGAAGGAATGAATTCTAGATATGAATGGTAATAAAAAAAGATTAAAGAAACACTAGCAATAAGTATCTCAAATTTCTAGAGTAGATATAGCTATTAAATAAAATGAAAATAGTGTAATAGGAAAGGTCTTTACGACTATGGATGAAAACCATTCCAACTATGACAAAATAACAAAATTTCATACATCAAACAAGCATCATTTATCAACCCATCAACTAGTGATTTAGTGAACATCATCTTAGGTTGATAACTAGATTTTGCTCACCACTATCCTTTTAGAAATCTTTGAAATTTTGGAGAATGAGTTAATTCCATCCCATCATTATAGCAACAAAGAACAAAAACTAATGGACTGTCCATCAAAAAAAATCTAGAACAATTTGGAATTTTTAGAAAACTATCCATTAGATTATCAATTGTTTAGCCGATAGAAAATTTATTGAATAAATTTCTAATGGACTAGCTGCTAGAAGTTTTTATAGAATATAAGTGCAATAACTATAGATAAAATGCTATTCAGAGATTTCACCATCATTTTGTGAGGACTTTATATATGATTCCAAGCTTCTTATGGGCATAAGCACCTATTATTAATTATCCATCCCAATAAACAAATAAAGCTTTCATGACTTGGGTTAACTAGGTAAAACTAAATTCTATCATTTCTTAAAATTATAAACTAAATCCCCAAGTCAAAAGAAACTATAAACCAAAACTCTTATCTTCAACTTTGACGCCTTCACCCTATCTTAGTTGAACCACCACTTTTGCATGGCTGAGAACCACTGTCTCCATCTATCTTGTAACACTACTTGAAGACAAAATAAACTCCATGTTAAAAAACTTGATTCTTCTTTAAAGGACATTGCTGTGACATGGAGATAATTTTTTCACCAACTTTAATTTTAAAAAACCAATCATATAAATTTGTTTAAAGTAATCATCATACATTCTTGAATATACAAATATATAACATACCACTTAATACCATATGCTTAACCTAAATAAGATTGTTACATGCATGGCCTTAAAAATTGAATCAAATTGATCCATTCGATTGATTCAACTATGAATAAATCCTATGATCAATTTGATTGAAGCCCAAAATACTTCTGCACAAAACCAAACAAATCTACTTTTAAACTAGTGAACTGGCATTCTTAATAAATTTTTGAAGAGCCAATCGATTATAATAAAAATAAAATATTTTAATTAAAAGAAAAGAAAAGAATTAAAATATCATGTCCCAAAATTCTAATTTAGAATAATATTAAAAAAAATTAATAACAAAGTATCCTAAATTAGAATATTGTACATCAATTGATAAAATATCATTAGTGCACCATTATCACATCATTTAAATCATATTAAAATAACTTTAATATTTATTATGTCATCCAATTTAACTATAGTTGAACCATTAAACCTAAAACTTCTCATTTTGAGTCAATATTTGGTCTGATTTTCAAAATCTTAGTTGCATATCATTTACAAGCATTATATAATGAGATAATTGTTTAGAGTTAAAGGCACTACTCATTCTTCTCCTTTTTTCAACCAATTGTCAAGGTGAAGGTTAGAGAAGTGATTAATGGAGCCATAAAAGATTGATTGTTATCTTAGTCAATGTTATACATAGGGATTTCTTGGTTGAGTAGTCAATAATGATGAGTAGAAGGTTAAAGGAGGCATTTGGACACCAAAGGCCTTCTTAAGAGGAAATTAATTATTATTATCTTAGTCAGTATCATACATAGGGATCTCTTTGTTGGCTAGTCAGTAATAACCATTAAAAGGTCAAAGGTGACATTTCGGAGGCATTTGGACACCAAAGGTCTTCTTAAGAGGAAATTAAGTATTATTACATTAGTCAGTATCATACATAGGGATTTCTTTATTGGGTAGTCAATAATAACCATTAAAAGGCCAAAGGTGGCATTTCAGCACTAGAGGCCTTCATAAGAGGAAATCAATTATTGTTATAGGGGTTGGTGGCTAATAAGGTTATCTAATATGAGATTCTTTAACTCCAATAAGCATAGTTTATGGAAGAATCATGCTTAGGTTTGGAGAGAAAATAATAGAACTAAGAAAGAATCCTACTAAGATAAAAGTGAGAAAAGTATTTAAGAGAAAATATTTGAGACATTTTTTCCCTCTAGTAGTGAACATTTATCTCTATGCACAGTCATAGATCTCATTGAATTGCATAAATTGAATAACTCTTTTGTGTTTTTTTAGCATTTTTTTGTTAATTATTTTTTTCATTCATTTGATCTTCATTGTTCTCAAGCATGTGCTTTTCTCCAACACCTACTTGAGATCATTTAATCCTTAACCTGATCCAAAATCTTGAGGATGGAGAACATCTTATTCATTTGACTTTAAGATTAACTAAGAAGATGATTCATCTATCTTGAATAAAACTCTTTTAAAAATGATATTAAAAAAGAATTGTTCATCTATTTCTACAAATGTCAACTTCAGTAGTTATTAAAAGAGAAAATGTTCATCAATTTTTAGTAGATCTTATTTATCAATAGCCACTTTATTAGTTTTCATGTTTCTCTCTTTTGGAATAATAAATGTCATTATATTATGATCATATGGAAGATCACAATGTGCTTACAAACTATTTTGGAGATTGATGGGTCCAATTTTGGAATTGACAAGCCTAATTATTTGAATCTATGAACTCCATTTGCAATCAATTGACTTAAGTGTACCATATTGGTGAAAAACATCAAAAATAGGATAACACCTATGCTTTTAAGTTTTTCCCCCTTTAGTATGGAATATCTAAATTAATATGATCAAAATAATATGTGTGATTTTCATTATTTTATAAGTCAATTATGGCATTAATAAGTCTAATTCTAGAGAATGAAACTCAATTTTGTGAATGGTTGGATTTAATTTCCACAACATTAAGAGTAAAGCATAAACTTATAATGCATGAGGATTGGTTGTCCCATTTTTTATATTTCCAAATTATTTCACTCTTAATCAAATTACAAAATCTTGAAGGGGCCTTACAAGACACATATTCAATCTTTAAATTTTAAAAAATAAAACATATTTATATCATAATTTAAGTATTCTTACCAAGTGTATTACCATATTCTACATTTTTGACATTAATGACTTATAGCAAATAAATGCTTTAAAGTTTAATAAAATCTTTTAGAATTTTGACATTAGCTTTGTACCCCCAAAAAGCGTACAAGGACCTAACAAACGAACCAGTAGTAGAGACTAAGATAAGAACTCAATCGCCGACCATCCAAGATGACTAATTTTCTCCTGGGTGAGTGTGTGAAAGAATTTGCCTTAGCCAAGCAACCAAAGTTAGACTTACTAACTCATACAAGCAACTAAGTTAGAAGACTAGCTAATCGACATACAACACTTTCAAAAATGAGTATTTTAGTGGTTCTGACTAGCAACTATCGATTATTATTATAACTGACATATAGAATCAAACAAACGACACATAATTTCCCTTTGTAATAAACCTTCACTTCCTATATAATGAAGATTCTTATGGGATGAGGGACTTTTCCTCTAGCTTTTTACTATTCCTAAGAAGAAGAAAATTGATTTTTATATTAAGATCTTCTGCATGTACTCATATTTTTATATAAAAGAACTCTAATATTTTTACATTTTTTTTTCTATCTAGTCTTGTATGAACTTGCCTTACTCTCTACGTGCCTAAGTAAGATTCTACATCACCCAACAAACAAGTTTAGATTCAATAAGCCCTACTACAATATTATTTAAGTTAGCATAAAATTCTTAATAAAAAACCATTATTAGCAAGTTCATAGTAATTTACATTATGACTTTTGATAATATTGGCTAGTTAGCTTAAAGGACTGAACCTTCATATTAATTATGAGCTTTAAAGTCTAGTAATACCTTTTAACATTCTTGCAAAAACCACATTACCAGTTTAATCAAGTTGATATAAATTTCATATTGTTCAACTATTATTAATAGATTCCTAAGCTAATTTATATTAATGTTTTTTTAAGAATATTGATAGGACAACTTTGAGGTTGAACCTTAGTATTATTTATGGCATTTAGGCAAACTAAATTCGACATACTCCTAAGTTAATGGCTTCTTTTCATTTGAATGCATATTAATATGATGAATAAAATGCATTGATTATCAAAGTTGTAGTTCCTCTCATGTAGTATTGGGCTGAAATATTGATTTTGCATTTGTAGTTGATTTATAATAATTATAAATTAAAATGAGAACCACAAAATATTCTTGAATGGTTGATATTAGTTGTGGAAAATATGGTATTAGAACCTTAAATTGGTCATTCAAAGTTGTTCAAAAATAGATAATGATGAATGAGCTATATTTCAAGACTTAATAATTAGCTCTGCATTAGATAATGAATTATATGAAGAATGCAAATTTTGTAAGCATGTTATGCAAAAGTATGGCCATGTAAAGATTCTTCAACATCAAAACATAAAAAAAACACTTTAAATAAGCGAAGCATATAGTTTTAATATATCCATGTAAATCATTATACATATATAGCTATACTAGGGAGGTCTCTAATTCAAAAAATATATATTTTTCTAAGAGAATAAAGCACATATAATCACTAAGATACAACATAACACTATATCTAAGAAGTAAACAACAAATAACAATGAACTATAATTATAATATAATCTATAAAATATGCATATACCAATGCAAGCTTAAAAATCAATATGACACCTAAGAGCTCTAGCAGAAGTAACAAACAAATGTGTAATTTAACATAACAAAAATAAAAAATAAGTAAGCTAACAAAAAGGTGAAGGAGAAGTGCTCTTAACTTTCATCGCTTAAGTTCTTACTTGCCATAAACTTCTTGATGAAGAATACACTACTAAGTACTTTTAGAAACACTACCATAGAATTTTTTTAGGTCCATCTACAAATTATTAAGTTACCTTTGTGAAGACCCCAATACTATAGCCCTAAAGTTTAATAATAAAAATCATTCTATTCTAAGAGTAATTCTTTACAACATTCCCATCCTCACCAAACCATTAATGCTATCAAACAACAATATGGCACAGATAAGTCTGTAGAGTTCTTTCAACACTTTCAAGTTAAATAACTTAAATATCTTTATTTCATTTATCTAAATATGCAATTAAAAGATTGCACAATAATTCTTAGCATGAATGCTTGGTTTATAGACTTTCTCCTAATTATTGTTTTTATTTTTTTGAGTTTAGAAACCAATATTCCAAACATCATGGAATCTTTACTAAATCACTATTATTATACGGTTATTTCACACTAATAATAAATATACTTTTCTTTTCCTTTCTATTGTTTATATAGATGCATTTACAGTTCTTTATTATTATGATTCTTTATTGAGGCGTTATGGATTAGCATTAGAATATGTTAATTGTATTTTTGGGAGCACTCCTAACAAAAATAATATTTAGGTTTGAAATATTTCTACATTCAACAAATTATTAGATGTAAGTTAGCATTATTTGCTCACCGAGCAAAGAATAGGTAGCTTTATATTTAAAAACATAGATGACAATTGAAATCCAAAACCTCTTATACTTTGCTATCTAATATTTATATTCCAATTATATCAGATTCATTTTGTTAAAAGAGATGCATAATAATAGAAACCTTCATGTAATTTTTAATACTTCTAAGGAAACGAATGCTGTTGCACAAAAATTGTGCATCTATTTGTTCGAATCTACTTTGAATACATTCACATAACTAAATTTATTTGAATGCACCATTTCAATTTTGAGAAAATAATAAGAATACCAACCAAATATTTCTTATTTACATGAAATAAGAAACACACATTTGCACATGACATGAACAACTTATTAAGAATTTAATTAAAGTAAAAAATATGGGGTTAAATTTTATCATGTTCTTTAAGATTTGGGTTATATTATTGTAAATAAAATAGTTGGATGTTAGTTTTATAAACATGTATAATTTGAATGTTACACACATAATTTCCTATCATACAAGAACATCTATTTACATTGATATGCATGATAAGATCATTCAAAAAATTAATAATCAAGAACACGAATGTTATAATTTCTCAATTATGTGAAAGAAAAGAGTATGTATAATGATTTTATACTCTTAAAAGGTATGCCTTACTGGAAGGATTTCTAGAACAACTAATATGGAGTGCTTTTCATTGACTTACCATTGACAAGAGTATAAATTACATGCTATGTTCACTTGACTAGAATATGACACCATTAAACTATATGATATAAAAGTTACTTAAAAATAAATATTTAACTAACTCCATATCAAGATAAGCTCCCTGATCTTGACTATGGTATGTCAAATTAAATTTAAGCATCAACATTATTATAACTTGCTTAAAACATATTCTCCCTAACAGGCTAACAATGGTTATCAGTTTATCAGATATGTCAAACGAACATATAATTATAGCCCATAAGAGTTTCAGGAAAGGACCCAAATTTGCAACTAGTGATGAAATGAAAGCTCCTGATATAAACTCCAATAAGATATTTTCTCAACCCTTGTAGTTCCTAAATATCTCTGATGGAAAGACGTTAAAAAAGAGATGAATTTTTTTAAGTGATTCAAAATAAAGCCAAAAAGGAGAGAACATACGTCTATATTTGGATGTGACAGTTTATTGAAAAGTTTTACCTCTACTTCAACCATATATGAGCATGGAAACAAAAGGAAAGATCTTGCGGTGAAGTAGGACAAAGATAAGGCATTTATTTAATTTTAGAAGAAAATAAAGGAAAAAAAAACGTACTTGGGCCTTCACATTCGAGCATTGCTAGTTCCGGTCAAAACCTACAAATCAAAAACCAAGCAGCGTCATCACAGTAGCAGAAATCAACCATTTACAGAATAAAAAGAAGCACCAAATATAAAAGAGAAAACCTGTTTTACATCAAGAAGCTTTCCAAAATATAGATTCATCCCCATGAGGACAAGGCCAAAGGGGCCGCAGCCAATTACATCATCCTTTCTCCATCGGATTGGAAAGGTGTAACCGTTGGTCTCCGCCAATGAAAGATCATGCAAAGATTAAGAGAGTCTAGCAGAAAACCCTAATCATTGGCCCAACAACAACCTCGATTTCCTCAAATGCGATCGAATCTTTTCTGCAATGCGGCCACTGCCGAAGCACCGCCTTCATTTTCGTCATGCTCCGAGTGGAGAGAGAAAGAATACTGAAGCCAAATAGATCTTGGAACGTCTTTCTAGCCTTCCACAACTGGCAAAAAGAGGGTTTCGTCCCTCGACTGAAGAGATAGATATCCCTGGAATAGATGTTGTGTTTGGAATTCTCTTTGGCCTCTTATTTATAAATATTTGGGTTGTGTGATCAAAATTCCCCTTAGAGCTGTTATGTTATGTTATGTTTTGGAGGCGTAAAGGTTTAATTTTTGATATTGTAATAAGACGAGTATTGAATAATATAAATTCATAATTTTAAATAAAAATATTCATTTAATTATTAAGTTTAATATTATATATATAAGATAATATGATCACATGAGAGATTTGCATTGAGCATAAGGAGCATAAATAAGAGAGATTAAATCTTATAGAAATTATATAGATAATTCTATCACTGCATTTTCATATCACTATAACTATCTCAAACATACGCTTAGTTGATCTTGCTATATAAATGATCTAGGGAGAAAACAAATTATGAGGAGATTATGAAAGACTTTTCACACAATGACGTAATTGTGTGATGTTTGTGCTTAGCCTATGGTTTTGTTTATAAGTGATGATCAAAGACCATGTTATAGAATTATCTATATAATATAACCACATATATATATATATATATATATATATATATATATATATATATATATATATATATATATATATATATATATATAATTTAATCAATCTAAAAAATATAACTTTGCAAAATAATGATTTTATTTTTATCAAATAGGATTGTTAAAATTGCAATTCAAGCTCACATTGAAATATCAATGTTTAAGCAATTGAAACTTCAACCAATAATAATGATATTTGAATGCTTTCTTTTAAATTTAATTTCAAATAATTTTTGAATCTAAACAAAATGATCACAACTGTATACACAAATATTATGATAAAGGGAATTTTAACTTTAATGATGTGTGTAAGAATAAATAGAATTAATAAGAGATATAAAGCAAAAATTATAAAAATAATAATTTAAATTTGAGATAAATTTGTTTAGATTTCACCAAAATTAAGTCATAAGTTGACTTAGATTTCACAAAAATTAAGTCAAAAAAATTCAAATTTGAGAAGAAATCATCTTACTAAATGAAAAAATAAATAGAGAAAGATCACCTCAATTCTTTATGAGAATTCTCTCTTTTGCATGAGCCCACTTTCTTGAAAAGAAAATTTGATGAATCAAAGAATATATTGCATGAAAGACCACAAAGAAATTAAAACTAAATTTTTTTCTTCTTTTCTTACAAAGCTCAGTTTTGAATAATCTAAAATGGTGTAGTAATCCAAAAGTTAGGTTTTACTTCGAAAATTTTTTAAATCATTGTTTAATAAAATCTATGGTGAAGAGATGAGATTTTGGAAAGAATTTGAATAAAAGTAATTTAATTTCTTTAAAAATAATGAATGGCTAACTCCCACGTGTGATTGAATCAAAAAAGGAAGGTTATCTACATCAAATGAATAAAAAAACTAAGTGAATTTGGAATTCAAACAAGGGTGTTTAAGAGAAAAAATAATTTAGAAAAATTAAAAATAAATTGAAGAAATTTTAGCCAAAACTTTTTTTTATGTTTAATATATTAGGAAACAATCAATTAAGGCATTGTATTTTAAGTAACTAAGTATATATATACATACTTAAAAAATATTGAAAAACTTCAACTAAATATGATTAAATTGAGCCTATGTCATTTATGATTAATTAACTAAAAAATTAATCAAGTTTGAAAGAATTTTGATTACACATGAATGGTGATCATTGACTGTTATTTCAAGTTTATCATCTCATTAGACTTACTAGCTTGTAAATATGTTTGAATATATTTAAACAAATTAAATAACTAAAGCGAAACAAATAATTAAGTTTTAAGGAAATTTTTTTTAAACTTACTGATTTAAAAATTATAAATTGAAACTAAAATTTATAGTCTTTTTTCAATCAATTATCATTAAAATTATTTTTTATAAGCTTCTACTTAATTATAATTAATACTATGATAATATAGTTACCGATTAATTTTTGCAATCAAAAAGATTTAATTAGAGATTATTGGAACATAGGTCCATCAATTTGGGGTTGGGAAGCCCTAAAAATAAATTTAATATGCTTAATTACACTAAGTATCACTAATTAAAAATGTTGTTAATTGCAAAAATTTATTTTAAGCATTTTATTAGCTAATTAGTGCTCAAGTATCTCTTATTATGTAATACAGAATTATTTACTTTAATTGAGTAGATTTAAAATCTAAAATTAATATTTTTTAATTTTATTAAGTACTAATAAGTTAATAAATTTGGGTAATCCAAATTCTGATTACATGAACAATTCATACCATCACTGGGCATTTTCGTTAAGATAATTGAGCTCTTAGGATTAACTTTTAAAACATAAACCTATTGATTTAAATATTTAAATGAATTTAAATAATTATAAATAAATTTTAATTAAAACTTTGAAGTACATTCTCTAATTGAATAAAAAATCTAGATTATTAAAAACATTTTAAAAAAAAGAAATGTATTTTAAAGTATTCAAATGATTTTGACCTTAAATCAATCAAAATATACTAAAAATATAAAAATAATGTTACAAAAATTATTTCATTAAACTTGAGTCAATAAGGATAACACAATCCCCAAATAGAGACTTTGTTAGATTTAAATTAGTTCATGAGTGAGGAAGAGCCTTCTTAGATACCTAGAAAATAGGGTTAGATAAAGTAAAGTAAAGCTGAGAAGTCAAAAGAGCAGAAAAGTAAAATGAATTTTATTTCTTAATAATCCAGAGTATAAGCGCTATAAAAAGTAATAGAACAAAAAAGTCCATGTAAGAATAAAGGTAACCCCTTTTATATCCTAAGCGGGGTCTATACATATGATAAGAATATATATGGTAAGTTAGACATAGAGATGGATTCACCTGATTTAAGGCAAGCATATACAGGTAATGAATCTAGCGAGTATACTATCGTTCTGGTCCAATTGCTTGATTTGTGGTCGGACTATCGAGTTCAAGTGATGATGATTGTGCGACCTTCATAACTATTTACTAGCAATGGGGGAGTAATCTATGGTTGGTTCTTTTTTTATTTCTTTAAATCACCTATTTGTAGCTAGTCTTTATTGTCAAGTATAATTTCTTACTGGTTTGGCTATTCTAATAGCTTTGCTGGTAAAATCACTCATGCTTATTTGTGCCATTGGGGATGCATTTTGCTCTCTACTTCTTCAACTCCTTGTAAATTTGACTTGTAAAAAGATAGAAGAATAAAAAGTAACATTAGTCTGTAAACATTTAATGAATCTCAAAGAGAAAAAAAATTAACATAATTATGAAACGTTACATTACCTTTTATCCGGATTCATTCCTTCAAGGTGTCTGATCTCTCAATGGATATAAAAGAAACCTTTCATTTTACCTTTGGAACATATCACGATACACAATATCACTCACTTAGATTAACTATCTTTTTTTTAATCTACAAGAAGTACTCGGTTACCCGCCATAGACATTAAGAAGCCTCATGGTGATATTGACTTTGCTACACTCTTGGCCTATCTATGGAAGAATGCAAAGAAGGCCAATAGGTCTAACAAAGTCACTTACTGCCTCTATGTTTGGAGCGAGTATAAATGCTACCATCATTATCGAACCTTGCATGGCTCCAATCCTAAAGGTTGTACGGGATTTGCAAGAGGGAGTACTGCTGAGGTGCAAAAATGTTACCCTCTCGCTGGGGGTGTTTAGGAGTAGGAAGATGAAGTTCCTTTGATTTTCTAGCACAAGAAAGTTGTGGTGAGTCGATTGATGAGAACCAACTCTAAAAGGGAGATTATATAAAATTGCTTGGGCAAATTGAGACCCACTTTAGCTTTGCAAATTCCTTTATTTAACTTACAAAATCTTGTTGATGATCATAGGAGTCGGCTGACCAATGTGTAGGAGTCGACTGATGGAAATGAAGGGTGCTCGTTGACCCTTCAATTTAATTCTTTTGATATCCTAGGTAGTTCTATGAAACTAATTCACCTTACAATGAAAGATTTGTTTCATGATATCATTCTCTTCAATCATTATTTTATTTCTAATTTGATGATTCTTCATTCTATAGGCGCTGGGTGAATGAATAATTACTAAGTTTTCCTTTAAAATAATTGTTGGTGAGCTTTCCCTCTCCTACTCATTGAGATAGTGGCGAGTATGTAACAAGAGAGTCCTCCCAGCCACTTAGGGATGACGTTGAGGAACCACATGTGTTTGTGACTCTTTCGAGTTTGCCAACCTATCAAGGGAGGTTGAACTTTTGAGGGAGGCTTTGAACTTGTCTACACGGGCCATAGATGAGTTGCAATCTTTGTTAAATCTACAATCATAGTGAAGGAATATTGAGTATACATATTATTTATCTCATAATTTAATTTGATGATAACAAACTTTGTATAATACAAACTAATAATTTCTTTGTAAGATAAATTATCCACAGTAATCATTATGATCATCATTCTTAATTTAAAATTTTATTAATGATAAATATATATTATTGAAGCTACTAGTTTTTTATTTTAAGTATTTCAGGAAATTCATGACACTCAACTTCTATAGTTAGATCAGTGAAGGAATATTGAGTATATACATTGTGTATCTCACAATTTGATTTGTGATAATAACAAACTTTGTCTAATACAAACTAATAATTTCTTTGTAAGATAATATATCCACATTAATTATTATGATCATCATTCTTAATTTAGAAATTTATTAATGATAAATATATATTCTTGAATCTACTAGTTTTTATTTTATTTTTTGACTCAACTTCCATTTAGATCGGAAAGTTATATTATATATTGTGGTAGTTTGAGAATCTTCTTATGTTGCAATAATAATAATAATAATATAAAATATTGTTTTAATAATTTCATATAATGTTTTGAATTTTTGCATAAATTTTCAAATTTTATTTACATGATATTTTCAATTATTCTTTAAATTATTCCTTTTGGATGTCTTATCTATCGTGTTTTAAAGTGTGTTAGATTTAGTTCACACTTCATTAAGTTATTTCCATATTTGATCTTATTAACTATCAATTTATTTATGCATTAGAGTGAAATTATTCATAAATTATTTACATTATTTTTCTCTCTTCTTTTTTTTTTCTCTCTCATATATAATTGTCATCCCAATTTTTTTTGGTCTAATTTTTATGATTTTTTGGGATGTTATGGAATTTATTGTCATAATATTATTTTTATTTTTTAGTTTTAAAATTCATTTTATTTGAATTTTGAAATTCAAATGAGTTTTGAACTTGAAATAAATTGTTTTTGCCATAAGTTGCCAAATTGATTTTTATCCTTTTATAAATTATTGTGGCTGACCCTATCATAATTTAATTAAGTTAATTTGAGTTTCTTTAATTTATTTTAAGTTAATTTATTCAAATGATCCATGTATTTATACACTTTATATTTCTAATTTAATTATTTATAAAAATATATGGCCTTCTAGTATTTTATTTGGAGTAACTTGATTTGTTTAAATTAATTAAAATATCTTCTAATTTGATTTTCTTTAATTTATTCATGATCAATTGTATTAAATGGAGAAAAAATTATGGCTGGAATCCATGTTTATTTTTCTTGATTTATTTTATTATTTTTATTTCATGACTTTCCTATAATATTATATTAATTGATCTCTCATATTTGTTGCATTAAATCATGGATGAACTCTTTTTGTAAATGCTTTGGCCATCCCATGCTATTTGACCCTTACTATATTTTAAATTGAAATTATTTTGAGTCACTTCCCAAATTGATTCCCTAATTAATTAAGGATAACTTGTTCATGTTAAGTGGATTCAAAATAATTCCCTCCACCCTTGCATGGCTGACATCATTAAAGTTTGATTTCAATTAGATTGAAAAATTTAATCATGTGCTTAATTATTCAAGTTCAAATTTTTACCAAATCAATTTTCCCTCTCTTTATCCTTATTTGGCTAAAAATCATTGATTTATTCCCTTAATTTTATTTGATTGGACTGATTAATATTCTTCCTCATATCGCTCTCTCATCCCAATCATACTTGGTTGAAATTTTCAAATTTAAATTTTTAGATTATATGATTGAGATCTTCAAATAGAAACCAAATAATTTACTAATATAATTTAGCTGACCCTCTATTCTATATAAAGATGTTTTCCCTTGGCTTTTAGTTCTCTTGCATCCTCTCTGTAGACCAAACCCTCACAATTTTTTTTTGAAATGTCTCTTAAATATTAAGTGCTAAATCTCTTTTCTTTCCCATTGGAATCCTTTGGCCAAAACCTTGCAAATTGTTTGGTAGATTCAAAGTGCTAACAAGTTAACAATTCCCATTGAATTCTTGCTTAGCCGAAACTCACTTTGTTGCTTCTTAAAGAATTGGAAAGATCAACTAAAGTCTTGCCTTCATTGCTTACATATATAAAGATCTGAGTAAGTTTTCAATCCATTATATGCTTTTGATTTTTAGTTTTTCAATTGTTTGATTTGGATGAAAATAACTTTTATAAATTATTGGTAAAGTTTTTCATCTTAAGATATTTCATTCTTATCTCAAGTGATTTGAAAAATAATTTATTTTTATTGGATTGAAATCATTTTTGTCTTGAAAATGTTATAGCTTTCATTTCATGAAAGAGTTTTATAAGAGTACATTGATTCTTAAAGGGATTTCTTGCTTTATTATTTCAAAGTAATTTCTAAACTAAGGAATTCACATTAGCTTATTTATTTGAAGGTATTCATTTCACAAGTCCTTTGCATTACATATTTATGTAAATATTTTAAAGTCTAAATAATCCAAGTGATTCCATATCATATAGTTTTTTCAAGTTCATTTACTTTTCAAATCTTGACCTTTTTTGAAGTCAAATATTTTTCAAAGATTTATTTACTTCATGTGCTTCATAAAAAGATAATTCGATAAGAAATATATTTACTTTGAACTCTCTTTTTTATTTATCTCAATATCATTTTAGTTGGGATTTGAGTGCAAAATTATTTTAAATTGAGAGTTATATATTTATATTGTATATTTTCTTCTTTTATTCTCTTTTACTTGGGATAAACTTGCTCATTGTAGGAAAGTACGGTGTTGGAGTTATCCTTTCTCGGTGTAGAAAAGTACATTTGGAGTTGTACTTGCTAGAAGTAGAAAAGTATAGGAGATTAGTTGTAATCTCATTTTATTTAGTGAATTCCTAGTCATGATGACTAGGTGTTGACGTAGGCCAGTTTTTAGGTTTGGTCAAACCACATGAAAATCTTTATGCCTCTTGTCTTCTTACATTTCTAAATTTATTTTGATTTATTAGTGTGCTCTATTTTGATATCATAATTTACAATTAACTTTGTTACAAAGTTTTAAAACTAAGTTTTAATTTGAAAATATTTTAAAATATCCAATTCACTTTTCCTCTTAAGTGTCGTAGCCTTTTAACAAGGCAGTTTGTGAAGGTGGAGTTAATGACTGGGCAATAGTGGGGGCACTACTTGCAATCCAACTAGCTTAGTTTCCAATAGTCTATTGATTGAATTGTGATGGCTCATATCATCGTTCATTTGTAGAAGTCTGCTAGAGCCCTTCATCCCACAGCCACTTACACCACTCTCACAATTCACATTGTTAACTGCCATAATCTTGCTTGGCCCACTCCAAATCTCATTAAATAATGTAAATAAGTGACAAAAATACTAATAAAACCTTTTTAATATCAAAGCATCACTCGAGGAATTCAATTAAAAGAGCAATACTTTTTTCTTTATGATATCAATTTAAATTGAGCCATTTTAAATTTATTTTAAACCATTTATGCATGAAATTTGTAAGTATATAATTGATTTTATGCTCTATTTATACTCAAAAAATTATTATTTAAGAAAGATCATAAAAAGAAGTGTTTTATCCTTAAAGTTTGCAATTAGTTCTACCATGATACTAGATCAGTGAAGAATTATAAGCATAAACACCGAATTTAAAAAGTGTAGCAAAGTAAATAACTAAATTATAGCACACTAATAAGCTTTTATTAATGATTTCTTAAAATTTTTTTAAGAATTTGAGAATTCATCCTATTACTTAAGTAAAATAATAATAATTTTGATAAATTAATAATTAACTTATTTTGCTACTAGATGTCTTCATGTAACTTATGAATTCTAAGTGTTGTCGACAGAAAATATTTATTTGCTTTAATCATTTATTTTAGTTAATTTTGTAGTGTCGAGCATGTTGTTTAAGTTAGTAATTTTGTAGTGTTCAATCTAGGACAAGCTGCTGCAACCTTTACCTTTTATGGCTATTAGTACGACAACCCCAACTTCATTAAGTAGGTAGCCGATAAGCATAAGCAGTTCAACACAACTCAAGTCAATAAGTTTGCTTCCTGCTCCATATCTTTAGAAATGGGTTTTGGCTACCTCTGCCTTGCAAGTGGGTTGATGTTCTCAATTTTATATATTAGTGTTGACTCAACTCCTTCGTAACTTATTGGCGAGTATTACGACATTCATCCTCCTCATGCAGAAAGAAATTCCATGGAGCATGAGCCTTTCTAGATGAGTATTCATGGTAAAAGGCCATCAGGATGGGACTATTCTCAGCGACTTTGCTGAAGGTTCCTGATCCAGTGAACAAGGTGCGATCTAGCACTCAAAAAACTTTTTTGTTAGCAGCTCCTCAAATGTCTGATATTAACTCTCCCTCTTCCCTACTTAGTGAGTAATGAGACCAAGCTTAGTGAGCTTGATGCTCAAGAAAATGTGGCAGTGGATAGCTACGGTGCCAAACCTTAAACATCTTTTTTTATCTGCACTTCTGAAATGTTACTTTGTAGTGAGTATTTCTTTCTCTACTCACAATTTGATAGTTATCTTTATGAGTCAATCTCATCAATTGTTTTTGCATGTTTGTCTATAGTAGAGGAGAACTTATGGCCTCTGAGAATAATGCTGACATGGTTAAGTTCCTCGAGGAGGGTGAGCATGAAGTTGAGGAGCCTGAGCTTGGAAATGATGGTGAGTTTGCCGAGGAGGAATAAGAGTGTTTGAGTATAGCTCTAACAACTAATGAGGTCGGGCTGAGTACAACTCCTTCAAAGTCTAGGAAGAGATCTACGAGTTTTTCTCCTTGGTTGTCAGCAAAGGAGTGAGCCTAAGGGAGAGGAGGAGAACAAGTATGCAGAGGAAAACTATACTCTAAAATTAACTATGCTAACCAATAAAGCATACGAGATTAGGTAATATACTCCAAGGAGTTTGTCGAGCTTCTGGAGGAGATTCTTAATGGGCAACTTCCCTATTCCGTCATGATCATTCAGGCAATGGCATTGTAGGTGACCTAGAAAATTTGCTATAAATTTCTAGCTAACAGAAAGGAGGCTTACTATATAAAGTCCTAGCTGTCAACCATGAAGAAAAATCTTTTATCTTTAAAAGCTTAACACATCTTTAGGCTGAGGGGGCTTAGCAGGAAGAAGAGATGGATAAAGCAACTTTGGAGCTTACTTGCCTGGCCAACTCTAACAGAGAGTTGCATGAAGAGCTCTCTCATCATATCGAGGAGTTTTAGGAGAAAGAAGCTAAGTTCACTTAATTTTTTTATTCTAATGAGTACCATGATTTTCTTAAGAAAAAAATTCAAGACAGGCACTGACTTTGTTATTGCTAAATTAGTGAAGCATGGTCAGGTGGATGTTGAGTTCTTGGATTTTTCTAATGTACCCACCCTTTCAGATTCTAATGATGATGTTGAGAGTAGCATAAGCTGACGTCTTTCACTTTTTTTTGGCAAGTGTAATGTGTATATGTACTTTTTACTTGTTCATTTTATGACATTTTACTACATGAATGAAAAATATTTTTTTTATGTTAAGTACAACTTTGAAATGTTCTCTCCTTTCTTTTGAGTGATAATGAAAGCTACTTCCTGCTATAATTAAGAACTTACTCATGTCATTGGTGTTATACTCATTATTAGCATTCTCTCCTTTGAAATGTTAATTTGAAGTTGATTAATTTGGTAGAAGATTTATTTTCCCTAAGAGCCTAATCTTCATCCAGGCCATACATCAAGCAAGAAAGAAACCAAAAATGCTCTCCCTCTCGGCTGCGCTCCCTCTCTGGCAATTTTGCGTTCCCCTCGGTGGATTGGCCATTCTCGGGTTTTTTTGGCGCTTCAGCACTTCTCTCCAAAGGCATCGCTCCCTCGTATGTGACGCCCTTGGATTAGAACAATGGCGAGGCTCGTCTCAGTGAATCCCGCCCGTCGCTCTCGACGCACCGCTTTGCTCCCGACTCTCTGTGTTTTCTCGATTCTCTCTGTTGCAATGCATTGTTAAATCATTCAAAGATGCCTTATCCGGTCGATCTAGCTCAAATGCTTTAGTTAATCTCATTTTGACATCTTATGGATTGCCTAAATGTGTTCGATCAGATGTTGAGAAACTTGCTAAGCCCTTCGAGTTCTCTTTGGTGGGTAAATTCTCCCTTAGACGCCCGACTCTTGATAATATTTGCTCTTTCTTTCATAGTTTAAAATTATCGGATACTTTCTCTATCGGGCTGATCGATCCCTGTCACAATCTTATTCAACTCTCAAATGATTTAGATTACTCGCAGGTTTTCGCTTGTCGTTCTTATTTTGTGCATAATTGTCAAATGCGGCTATTAAAATGGTCGCCCCTCTTTGATGTCAAAGAGGAATCTCCCATTGTCCCTCTTTGGCTTGCTTTTCCTAACATGCAAATATACTATGCCACTCATCAAGTTTTGTTTGCTATTGGTGGCCTTTTTGGTAGGCCTCTCCAAATAGACCAAGCAACGGCCTCTAGATCTAGGCCATCTGTCGCTCATATTCTAGTTGACATAGGCATCACAAAAAAATATCCCAAAGAGGTTTGGATTGGCTCTGAAAAATTTGGATATAGTCAAAAAGTTGAATTTGAAAATTTTCCTCTTTTGCACTCACGCAAGATTCACTGCACTCCGTAATGCTTTGTACTTCATCCTAATCTCGTAAAAAAATTTACCACAAAATATGAATACCATTAATGGAACTGGGAAAACCACTACTAGCATATGTGCCTAAAATACTCAAAAAGAACCTCTCCTCCCTACACCTCACCGATCCTAGTGGAAAACACTTTGACCTTGGTACTAAAATAGCCATTGAGGGGCGTGACGATACCAATGGTAATTTACCTAACCTCACCCCTGCTAGTAATAATCTGGTTTCCCATGATAGTTCTTTGCTTCATTTAAATCCTACCAAAAATCTAAATGGTAGCCTTATATTGGACACCCAATTAAACAATTTGATTGGGAATCATAAAATGGACCAAAACAAAGATGACCCTATGGCTTCAGAACATATTGAGAAAGATATTTGTATTACGAATGGTGTCAGAACTTCCCCATCTATTTCCCTTCAGAGTGATAATCAATTGAACCCAATTTCTCACATTCTATCTGATACGGAAGAAGGTGAAATCCCCTCTTCTAAAACATTGATAGATTCTTCTACCATTCTGGAACCCAAAAATCAATCACTTTCTGATGGAGATAATTTGGATTCTGATAGACCCTTTCAATTTGTTAAAACAAAACCCTACAAAGCAAAATTTTCTAATAATAACTTCACTAGAACCACTCGCTCTTCTTCCACCCCACACAAGTAATGTGTCATCATTTCTCTCTCTTCCTTTCTTTTTTCCTTTTCCCTTTTGGTTGTCCCCTTATGATTAATTTTCTTATTTGGAATATCCAGGGTTGTTGGTCTCTTCCTGTCCGCAATCATGTTAGGAGTCTTTGTCATGTTCATAATATCAAGTTACTTGTTCTTACTGAACCTTTCATTAATTCTTCTAAGATTGCTTTTGTCGCTAGATCCCTTGGTTTTCATAATTTCTTCTTCAATCTTAATAATAAAATTTGGTGCTTTTGGCACAACTCCATCACCATTTCCATCATTGATGATCTTGACCAATTGGTTAATGTCAAATCTCCTTAGGTGACTTATCGACTTTTGGCTCTTTTATCTATGCTTCTTGTAATAGAGTGGTAGGAACATCCTTTGGAATCACTTACGACCTTCGCTTCCTCTGCTAACCTTCCCCGTTGGTTGGAGGTGATTTCAATACTATCATAGCTAGTTGAAAAGAAGGGGAGGATGTTCTCTCTAACCTTCATTCCATGGAGGACTTCTCAAATATGATCCTTGATTGCAAGATCGACATTGGTTTCACTGGGTCTTACTTCACATGGCACTAGACTTTGGCAATGTCTTGATAGGACCCTCTTTAATTCTCTTTGGATCAATCCCTACTACCATTGTTGAGCATTTGAGCGAACTTTGTTTGACCATGCTCCTCTTTGATTTCCTTCAAAATCCCCTAACCCGCCTACTCCTCACCTTTGTGATTTCAAAATATGTGGACCCAACATAGTGACTTCATAAATGTCGCCTCACTAATTGGATGGCCCTATTTTCCTGGATAATTCTATTAAAGGTATGACTGCCTTTGGCTTAAGCTCAAAAGACTTAAACAAAAACTCAATTGATGGAACAAACACATTTTAAAAATCTTTTCACAAATCTTAAAGCTATGGAACAAGAGGTTTGTTCTCTTGAAGAGGTCGTCTCTCGATCCCAAGAACTTGAGGAGTTGAACATTGCCAAGAATAACTTGGTTGATTATCAAAACATGGAAGAAACCTATTAGCGTCAAAAAGTCGCAAGCAAACATATTGCTGATGGTGACAGAAATACCAAGTATTTTCACGCCATTTGTAATAAACGGAAAGCCTTAAACTTGATTAAGAAAATTAAGAAGTCTAATGGTGAATGGATAACTGATAACAATGATATTAAGGATTCTGTCATTCATCATTTCCAAACTTTATTAAATTCCAATCCATTGCTGGGAACTTTATCAAACACCCATCTTATCCCTTCTATGATTAACAGTGAGGATAATCATTTACTCACTATGTGTCCTTCAAGAGGAGATTAGTAATACTCTTAAGAATATGAACAAGCTTCTTTGCTATCACACTTCTTTCAGCATTGTTGGCCATTTATTAAAACCGACCTTGTTGATGCTATTATTGATTTCTTTGATGGCAATCCTATTCCCAAATACTTTTCAAGCACTTCTATTATCCTTATTTCCAAAACTAACAATCTTGAATTGATTTTAGACCGATTAGTCTTTGCACCTTTTTCAAAACTCATTGCTAAATTAATAAATAATAGGCTTAGCCCTTTGCTTCCTAAAATCATCTCCCAAATCAAACTGTTAAACAGAGCAATATCGGATAATATTCTTCTTGCTCAAGAGTGGTTCATGACATTGATGTCCCTTCTAGAGGCAACATCTTATTCAAACTTGACATCGCTAAAGCCTTTGACAATCTCTCATGGATTTTCTCTTTCAAATTGAATTTGTTTGGTTTTTCGATAGTTTTATCCGATTATAAAAGGTGTATCACGAATGTCCGGTTTTCGTTATCATGAATGGTGAGTCCATAGGTTTCTTTCCTTCTAGCCATGGTTTGAGGCAAGGTGACCCACTATCACCTTCTCTTTTTATCATCGCTATTGAATACTTGTCTAGGAGCCTTAATGATCTTTTCGCTAATAATCCTAATATGTCTTTTAAAACTCATGGAGGTTTCCCTATTTCTCATCTTAGCTTTGCAGATGATTTCATTATCTTCTACAACGGCTCCCTTCAACATGTTAAAACCATTAAGAACCTCCTAAATGATTTTGGTAAAGTTAGTGGTCTTTTTCTTAATGAAGGAAAATGCGGTTTTGTTCCTTCAACTAAGATTCCTCCTAATAGACTTAACCAAATATCTAGAATTACTAATTTTAAGTAAAATCAACTTCCTCTTAACTACCTTGGGGCTCTGCTTTTTAAAGGCCAAAAAAGATCACACCTTTTTGATGATCTAATTCAGAAAATTTCTAACAAAATCTCAATTTGGGAATTTCATTTACTCTCTTTTGGTGGTAGGCTTACCTTAATCAAGAGCACTCTAAATTCCATGCCTATATACCTTCTTCAAACCATTATGCCTACCAACTCTACCATCAATAGAATTGCCTCTTAAACAAATTTTCTAGGGAACCAATACCGCCTCTAAAAGAATGCATCATCTTGGTCTAAAAGTTGTGGTACTCTTGAAGAGGGAGGTCTGGATGTAAATCCATCAAAGAAGTTATCAATGCATTCTCCTACAAACTTTGGTGGAATTTTAGGAGCAAAAATAGTCTTTGGGAGAATTTCATGACTTCTAAATATTGTGGTAAACACCTCTCATTTGTCCCTTTAAAGGTGATTCTCCTGTAGAAGACTTTGTTCTCCAAATGGGATGCAATCTTTAATTTTTTGGGGCATAAACTCGCAATTCCTTCTTTTGGCAAGACAACCGAGTGGTTGTGGATCCATTGATGACTTACTCTACATTCACTCCACTTCTGCTATTAGAGTTAATTCATTCTAGCAAAACCACAAGTGGAACACTAATAAGATTACTGATTCTATTCCTTCCACTTTCTTAAATATGATTACTAATATTTCTATCACTCCTAACAATCATGATCAGATTATCTTTAAGCTATCTCACAATGAGGATTTCAACCTTAAAATGTGTGGCTTCACACTAAAGACACTCGTGGATTCTTCTATTATGTTCTCCAAAATTTGGAACAACAATATCCCCTCTTCTTACTTCTAACTTGTATCCTAAAAAACTTTATTCCTGACTCTTTATGGGGTAAAGGGTTTTATTTACCCTCTAAATGTCAATATTGTTCTCATATTGAGAATGTTAACCATGTTTTTGTTAATGGGGCTATTGCCTCTAAAATTTGGATTTGGTATGACAATCTATTCAGACGCTAATTTTAATTGTTCTTTACTTTATATCAACTTCTTGAAGTTTACTTTGACAATGCAATTAAAGGTCATATTAAAATCATAATCGCCATTACTCTTATTTGGTTCATATGGATGGACCAAAATGAAGCTAAACATCGTGGGATTCGTATGAATCACATGAGGATTATTGCTAGAACTAAAACAAAATTTGTGACTTGTTTAAAGCCAATTTAATTCATCACAAACAATTTAAAGGTCAGAATCTGTAATAAATCGGGCCTCAACCTTCCGCACCCTTTACTATCGAAATGATAGAATGGTTTTTTGGAAAAAACCTCTTGATCATATTATTAAAATTAATACTGATGGCTCTGTCTCTCATAATGGCTCTGGTTGTGGAGGCATTTTCAGGGATTCTAAGGGTATAGTCCTATGTGCATTTGCTTATCCCCTTATTTCCAAAGATCCCCTTATATTGAGCTTATGGCAGTCCACAAAGCTCTAGAAATTTGTCTTCAAAATGGCTAGCTCAATATTTAGATAGAGGTGGACGCTCTTCTACTGATTAACCTTTTGACTTCTACCAATATGGGCAATGCTTGTTTGTACTACCTCCTTAAGCAAACTAGGGCTCTTCTCTCTCAACTGAATTTTACCATAACTCATGTTTGGCATGAAGGTAACTGTTTACAAATTTGCAAATGTAGATTAGAGATCATCTTCTTTGATTAATTTACATTACCCAAATACTTGGTCCGTTAACTTGGACAATTGGCTTCCTTACCTTAATCTAATTCTCCTCTTCGCCTTTTTTCGGTTTCGCTTTCCTTTGTTCTTTATGGATACTCCATATCATTGATGTCTTGTGCTTTTGCCATGACTTGTCAGCTTTACCCCTTCTCCTTTAGTTGGAAGATTCTGCTTTTGGCATTTACAATATTATGGGCTGTTGAACTATATGCACATCAATCTCTTGAATTGGAACCCGTTGATTTTGTACCTGTTTCGCTTTTTTGTCTCCTTTTGGTTCTACTGTTTACCCTCCTTCGTTTCACCGCTCTTGTTGTTAACATTTGGGTTTATGTTGGTCTATCAATTGTTTTCACCCTTCATGCTTTGATGAGATCATGAATATCTTGAAGACCATTCTACAGTTCTGCTATATATCTAACCAATGGTATATCCTATATGCCTACATTGATTGTCAATATCCTTGGCAATACTTAATGTGACAAAGCAACACATCAACCGCTTTGCTCTTAGATGCTATTGAGCACCTATTGGTTGCAATTTTTTTTATTGTTATTTTGGTGGATATCCCATGTCTACACTAATTTCTCATTGCGAAAGGAATTATGTTATTTTTTCAATATTTGTCTTCGTTTGGTTTTTTTCCATGATCGCAAGTTTGGAGTTATTCAAGGACTATCATTGTGCATCTGAGGTTATGAGTGTTAGAAAAATGTCCATACCGCTATTTTTTTTGGAATGTTGATTTCCTTGCCCAGCAAAAATTCTTTGTTTTTCTTTTGGTTTTTGATGCTAACACCTGGGATTATGTTGCTTTTGCTTACTGTTGTTCTCCCATCATATGCTACGATTAGAATATGCACAACTTGAAGCTCATTTCTTTGTTATGCTTGGAATTAATAAATGATTTATCTTATATGCATAATTGGGCTATTGATCTACCCGCTGGTTATTATTATCATTATCTTAAGCAGAATTGGATTATGGTAACTAAGCATCCTGATACTGATTTGATTTCACTGAATGTCACTTACTGGATAGGCTTATGGTGGGGAGCTATTCATTATCTATTCATTATCTATCCTTACCTTTATCTATATATGTTTATGGGTGAACTCTTGCCCAGCTTGTCAGTTTTAAATGCCTTGTTTGTTGGTTGATCCGATTAATACTCATCTTCGCCTAGGGTTTTGGATTATTTTGTTCAAGTCTCTATTGTCGCTATTTTCTTGGTAAATTTTGCTTTAAACCCCCTTATTGTTTTATTTTATGTTTATCATTGCAAGTCATTAGTCTACCTATTCTGCTGCTATTTTCTTCACCTTTTTTTCTGTCAAACTTGTATCTATTGCTCTGGTTATACTAGATGAATGGAATTATGGCAAGCTAGCTAGTTTTTGCTGTTTTGGTTATCTCTTGTCTTGGAGATTTACTGCCTTGTTGTATCTTGACACCTCAATTGGCTCCATCTTTGTTGGTTGTAGAATTTTAGGGTCTTATGCTCTGAAAGCTTTTTCTGACATTGCTATCGATGGTGATGGTTTTGGTGACTTTGTCTGAGTCGCCTTAAGGATAACTATTTTATGCTTTATTTATTTGGTTATCTACTATTGTCATGTCTACTCTGATTGAGGAGTTTTATGGCCAATTTGCTGTCTCTTCCTGGCTTGGATGTTGCTATCTCAACTATTGCTATTTTCTGAAGTCTAATGTTGAGACCCATCTCAATCTACTTGTTAATTCTTTGAATGGCGGGTTCAAATGTTGCATTAGCTATTTGGCTGTTGGGTTTGGCTTTCTGAATTCTCATGCAGTTTATCTTCTATTTATGATCTGCATTAACTGCTGTTGTCCTTATTCCTATTTATAGGGTGCTTATGCATGTCAAAAAGAGATATTATGGACAATTTAGTCCCTTCCTGTCTTGGATGTTGTTGCCTTTTACTGTCTTATTTTCTGGGTTGATTGTTGATTTTGGATTATCTGAATTGTGGCAACACGCTATTGAGCCGCCGCTCTAACTGCTTTTACCGGGTGCTATTTTACTTGGTCAGTCCCATTTCTGTGTTGAGCTATGTGTCTATTCTTTTCCGGGCCGATTGTTGATCTAGATTATCTCAATGGTCCCGATCTGCTAATTTGGTTGGTTCCGTCCATTTCGTGTTGAGCTATGTGTTTTTTCTGTTGTTTTTCATTGATCCGATTACCAATTGTAGCTAACACTATTGAGGCCGCTCTAACTATTTTACTCGCCTAACTGCTTGCTACTTTTAGTTGGTTGCCCACTTCCTATGTTGAGCTATCTTTCCCTTTACTATTGCTTTTCTCCGTGATATTAATAAGGGGTTTGTTTCGATGTTCATACCCTGAAAGCTTCATTTATATATCATATGATTGGGATGGTGTTAATTATAGGCTCATTGACTTGATTAGCAGAATTTCACCATCTCCTCTGTAATTTTCTTGTGGAGGGATTGTATGCTAGATTGCTTTCTTTCTTGGAAATGGCTATTGATGAGATTCTGGCTAGGATGGCTCACTCTCTTATGTTTATGTATTCTCATGTCAAGATGCATATATTGATGATATTTTTCTTGAATGAGACTCCTATCCTTCATCTTTTGCAACTCTATATTCTTTAGATAAGATATTGATTAGGTTTGCAAGTAAAGCTCACAAGAATATCAACAACGGTGCTACCTTCTCACGTTTGTTGGCTATGATGGTCGTGATGATCTCACCCCTATTTAGTAGCTCATGTGATGTAACCCTTCGAAGTTTGGATGCTCATACTTGCATCTGCCCCAACAAGATGTGATTGAGCCTTCTCTATCGCAATTCCTTACTAACATACTCAAATTATATTATTTTCTTCAAACTTTTTGTCTGTATTACCTTAACTATCCTAATCTCCCTCTTATTATAACTTTGCAGGTGATTCTCTCTCCTTCTTTTCTGCCTCCAGATTATCATGCATTCCCACATCCTCCAGAGCATCGGCTTTATTCTTATTTTAGCTTATTATGTTAACCATCTTGTATCTTTTGATTGTTTTTATGCTTTCTTTTACTCTTGGATGTACTTAGATAGATGATTTACTCCTTAGGCTGATTGTAGCCTTTTGAGGTTCTGAGTTTATCTCCTTTAAGGATCTTGTAACCCTTTTTTTTGGCAATAAAATACCCCACATACTTAAAAAAAAAAACAAAAAAAAAATTAGAAAAATATGTCATTTCTAATGCACAAGCTAAACAAAACATCAAAAATTTTATAAAGCTAATGCAAAAGAATAAAAGACTATTTGTGGTTGGGCACCACCGCACTAACCCAAAAATGAATTGGGTAGCCGAGCTCTACCCTTATACAACTCGAATTATAAATGAATTAATTACAATTAAGCAAGGAATTCATGTTATGGGGGTCTTCATTTCTTCTTTTCTTCTTTCTTCTTTCTTCTCTTATTCTTTCTTTTTTCTTCTTTTGATTCATTCTTTTGGATGGTTGGAAGGTGGTTGCTCCAAAGGCTTCACATGGTATATAAGATGAGATCTTATGATCAATGTTCAACCTAATCCCTCATAGCAATCATTTTAAAATCCTAATTATAAAATTATAGAAAAGAAAAAGTAAATCTAACTAACGCCTACAAAATAGAGATTAGCTAAACAAACCATACAAATCCTAAGCATGTATATTGGACTTAACACCCCACACATGGGTAACCAAGTCCACCTGGCCTATTGGATTATTCTTAAGGGTATAAGCACTTGCACATTAAAAGTATTTATATTTTTATTTATTACAGCTCCCCTTAAGCACAATCCCCTGCAGAAGTTAATGATTAGACTAAATCTTCCTAACATTTAGTCTACACACATACACCCTAACATCTAAAATAAAAATAATACATCACAAAATAAAAGCAAGCATCAAACTATGCACCACCATAACCTAAAGCTAGAAGTGATGACTTAGCCTAATGTGCGTGCCATTTAAGGTTTATTTGATATACTTAACTATGGGTTTAAGGTTTAGATTTTCTAAGTATGAAAATGTTCAACTTAGAGGATGATTCTGATTTATGTTGTTTAGTTATTTTAGGTTTATTTTATTTTGTATATTTGATTTTGTTTAGGTGAATCCTACAATTTATTACTAAGTTGTAAAGAGAGGGTAAAGAGAAGAGAACTTCTCTTTCCTTCCATACCCTAAGTAATTTCTAAAGTGGATTCATGTTTGATTTTATTTAGTGAATGTTTTCTTATGTGTTTTAGTTAATCCTAAGTTTAGAATAACTCTAAACAAACATATTCAAAAGGAAAGGCATTTTCATATTAAGTGAAATAATATCACAAAACACACACCACTTTATTTCTTTCCTAATATATATAACATGCATATGAATGAATCTTAAGCATATCTATACATGCAAATGAAAATGTTTAGCACACCTTAATGATGAATGTTAAGTAGTGTTACTTAAGAAAATTTGGATTCTTTATGATACATGATTTTCATTAAGTAAAAAAGGGGGTATTCCTTTATCCTTTATTCATATGCACATGTGTATGTATAAAAGGCATAAGTGAGTACAACACCATTCTTAGCACCAGGAGTGTAAGGTAAAATACCTACTTAGGGCTACTTAAAGCCTCGCAACCTTAGGGTTGTCAAGACTAATATACCACTTTCCTTAAATACATATGCAAGTGCAAAAGAAATAAATGGAAAAAGAAAGATGTAAAAGTTTACATTTATTTGATTTTTGGTTTGGTTGTTTAATTTATATGTTTGACGTAAAATTCTTTCTTAAGTCATGACATAGGAGTGTATAGGAATGGATTTGAGCAAGTGTTATGTACTTTTCAAATGGACTATACATTTTGCCAATCCTATACAATTTTATGTTAAGAAAGAGAGAGAGAGAGAGAGAATCAAAGCCACATAATAAATATCTTTATATTTCTCACATGCAAGCTTATAAATAATTATAAGTAACATACCTTTCAATTTTAAAGCTTGATTTATAAATTTTGAAAATATATTTGAATTTAATAGTGATACTAGCCATTCATATTCTTACTTTAGCCAAAATTTGCAACTTGACATAAGGAAAATATTTCATTTTAATTTTGATTTTTAAAAGGAATGAATGCATGATTTTCATATGACATACACATTTAGCATGCTAAGAAGAAAATAAAGTGATGAAAGCAATGTAAATTCATTCACCCTAATTAATTCCTAAATACAATCCTATGGAATAGAATTATTTAAAGCAAATCATATTTGTTTTAAAGAGAGTTTGGATTTTGTTTGGGTTTGATTTTAATTTGAGAAATGTGAGATGAGTTTGTTGGTCCTAACCCATTCTCACATGTGTATATTATTTTTCATTAATTTTTAGATGATTAGATTAATTTTATGTTTTAGTTAGGTTAGGGTGTACATTAAGTGTTAATGACCCCTTACCTATACCACCTTCGCATAGTTAAAAAAATAATTTTGAGCCAATGATATGGTATAAAACCACACAAGGAATTTAAATCAGCAATGCACCTAAGAAGAAAAGGGCCTAATACATTTGGCTCATAATTAATGATTAATTAAGCTAAGGGGTTTAAGTTAAGTACTTTCATAACCCTTCCCACACATGTGGATTAGGTTTTGATTTCCTTAAGTCCCTTAGGATATTAAACACCTAAGCATCTACCCAAGATGGATTGATTAAGTTCTAGAATGTTTTGAAAAATTATATCAAATTAATTAAGCAAGTGATTAGGTGGGGTTAATCCTTAATTAAGTTTAGATTATGGAAGGAAAGGGGTTTAGGGATTGACTTAGGAAAAATTCCCGAAATCCATTTCATAAACATCTTCCCTACTTAAGCAAGGCTTAATTAACTTAATAAATGGATTAAACCACTATTCATATGCTTAATTAACCTTAATTATATAAAGAAAGTAATTAAGGATTCATCAATTGATATCCTTAATTAACTCATCAATAAATCCCAAAAAGATTAGGGGAGGCAGAAGTCATCCCCTTAAATGCACATGAGAAGTTTGAGATTAACCAATTGAATAATTAGGAAGTAATTAACGTTATTAGGATTTTATTAAAACCCAAATTCAGAGAAATACACTATTTAAAATCCATTAAAAATAATTTTATATTATTCTACATTGAAATATCGTTCATATGCTTTTTTTACTTTATATTCCTAGGATTTTTCTAGAATTAGTTATGCAATTATGAAGTTTCCATGATTAAGGATAATTAAATGAATCACCTAATTAAATGGATAATCTCGTCGGCACCATGTAAAGGCTGATACGGTGCACGCTTTCCATGTGGCGTGATGGGAGAGGCTATTTAAGTTATCACATCATAGCGCCACATCTGTTGCGGTGCTACACGCTTTCTACCCATTCGTATGATCAAGGATCAGACGGTTGAGATTAAGCCTATGATATTAAAGGATTAAATCAAATATCTTGCGAGTCTTCATTAGGGCCGTCCATTCAAAATGCACGGATGGATGGCCCATGATCCATCCATGATTTTCCTGCCAAAGATGGCCACAGTCTATCTTCTAGGGGAAGATTCGAGCTCGATTGAGGTCGGATTGAAACCAAATTCAAACCACACCATCTAAGAGTAAAGGGGAACACATCCAATGGCTAACTTTGCTTGGGGTGAAACTTACCTTCATAATGGACCAAGAGGAGATGAAATTATGCTCGGTTTAATGACATACCTTGCCGGAGGCTATTACCGATGCTTGAATCCCTTGAAGTAGCTTCGTCTAGTGAATACAAAGCTTTGTTGAAGGTTTGAGGTGTTGAGATTGGATGGATCTTCCTATGGGCCAAGTTCACCTTCAAGTGGGCTCAGTATTGATCAAGAACACTCCTCCCTTGCTTGGAGAACTTGCATGAAGGCTTGGGTGAGCTCAATTGAGTTCCCTCAAGGTGCTTGCAAAGTGAATTGGATTAGCTTGGAGTATTGAGTGAGATTGAATTTCCCTTGAGCTCCCCTATTTTTAGTTTGAAGAAATCTAAAAATGGGGAAATGGAAAATTCTTAAGAAACCTTTAGGGATCTTGGAATGACTTCCTCTGAGTTCCTATGGTTCAATCGAATAAGAGAGAATGAAATCCATGTGAAATTAGGGGAAATATATCTCCCCTAGGTGAATCAGACGGTCGCAAGCTTCCTTGTCATTTTGATCCAATACACTTCATTGAGTGGGTTTTTTAGGCTGTTAGAGGTAGCATGGCATTCAGTTTGCTCAGAGGAGTGGAGTGGTGAAGCATGTCATGTGCTTAATTGAGTGGAGGAAGGATTTTCATGTGCTCAATTTGAAGAAAGTGGTCAATCTTGACTTTGGGTTGGGTTTGGCTAACCCAAACCCAATGGGTCATGTGCACCATGTCCATTAGAAATAATTTGGTCCACAAAGAGGGTTCCAAGTGTCCATGAAAAGGAATTCACCAAATTCCAAGTGGTTATGATTTTAGGTTACACTATGGCCTAAGGGTAAAATGGTCATTTGACATTGATTTTAGTTTAAATATGTTTGGTATGATTAACAAATGGATTGGGCCAAGTTTAATTGAATCTGGAGTTGGTTTGATGTGATTTGGCTCATGTTGACCCATTTAGGTCAAAATGGGTCAACTTGGGACAAGTTCATATGACCATTTGAAATATGTTGGCATCATTGGTTTGGTTAAATTTAATTCATATTTGAATTTGGTTTATTTGATTTCATTTAAATTAAATGGGTCAAGTTGACCAATTTGACCCATTTGACCTATTTGGGTTAGGTCATGGGTTAGTTTATGTTTGGTTAGTTATTTGAAATGGATTGGTATCTTTGCTCCCAATCAACTTGGTTTATATTTGGATTTGGCTCAATTTGACCTTTTAGGTCAAGTTGGGTTCAAGGTCAATTGGGCTAGGTTGGGTCTAGTTGGCCAATTGGGACTTTGTCAAGTTCAACAATCATTTTAGAATGAATTTAACCCATTAGTTTCAATCAATTTGGCTTAGATCAAGTTTTGATACATTTTGACTTTTTAGGTCAAGTTGGGTAACCTTGGGTCAAGTGGCCAATTGGGCTAGGTTAGGCTCAAATGATGACTTGGTCAAGTTCAAACATTGATCATGAATGAGTTTTGATCATTGGTTTCAATCAATTTGGCCTATGGTAGATTTTGGCTAGTTTAAGTTTCATTTTTGTTAAGTGTTGACTTGGTCAACCCTTGGGTTTGACTTGGTTTGACCCAATTTGAGTGCTTGATCATCTCATTAAGATTGTTGCTCACAATGTGAGGCTTAGATGGGCTTAGTTCAATCCAATTTGGTTAGGATTAGAATTTGGCTCATAAGGGTACTTTAGGTCACTTTGGGTCAAGTGAACCTAAGTAGGTCAAATGGCTTGATCAAGGCTTGAATCAAGTTTGGTTGAACTCACATATGGACTAATGATTGAAATATAAATCCATTTCCAAGTGGTTTCGAGTCAAATGGGTTTTGATTCATTTGATAATTTCAAGTTCAAAGGGTGAATATGAGTTTGACTCGGGTTTGATTTTTGAATTTAGTTTTGGTTTGATGATTGAAGTTTGTGTTTATATTTGGATTTTTGATTGAAGGATTGATTGAATCATGAAGAAAAATCAAGGGTTTGGCTTGATTTGAGTTTGATTTGGCTAAGTTTAAGAATTTAAATTAAAGGGCTTAGGTTGGATTTTGGTTGAATTTGAGTTTGAGTTTTGAATTTATTTTTGATTATTTGAATTTATATTTCATTTATATTTGTGAATATAAATTAGAATATAAATGGATTATGTGAAAATTCCTTGAATTTGAATTGATTTAGATCTAATTTAGGCTAAGTCCATGAGAGAGAAATAAAAAGATTTAGGAAAGATTTTTAGAATTGGATTTGAATTTGAATTTGGTTTGGTTGATATTAATTTATATTTCATTTATATAAGAAAATTTCTTGAATTTGAACTAATTTTTGATTTTATTTGAGCTAAGTCCATGAGAGGGAATCAAAAGACTTAGGAAATGTTTTGGAGTTTGGAATCCAATCATGGACTTCAATCATAGGTTTCAATTATTCGGAATTGATTCATGATTTGAGAAAATCCATTGAATCGATTCAAGGTTTGAGTTAGAGTTGGAGTTGGAGTTGATATGACTTTGCAGTTTTGACTTGGAAGAAAAAAGAGAGGATTTAGTTCAAGCTATAGGGTAGGAAAAGCTTCTAACACCCCTAAGGCATAACTTATTCCTATGGCTAACTCTTCTAAGCCTCTAAGGTTAGGTTCAGTGACCACCTAATCACTAGATGTGTCTTAAGACTAAGGAACTCCTAAAGTATAAGAAAAATCCTATGTCTAAGATGGAGGGGTTGAGATCTCATCCTAAAAATGAGGTCAACAAAGGGCGCCCAATAAGTGTGATGTGACTGGCAAGGAACATCGTACGTATTGGTGTTGACTGAAACGATCAACAACATTGAACGATCACAAGCACTAATAGAGATGATCTACTCCTAACCCAAGGTGTACAAGGAATCTAGAGCTTAGTGCAATGTGACTATACTCTTGTCAAGGACATAAGAGAGGGAAGGAGGAATCCACTATGGATAAAGTATGTGAACTTTTCACTAGGGAAACAGGTTCAAATCATCCACACGAGGATGAGAGGATTGATTTAAGTCTCACTAGAGAAAGATTGATTTGATTTGAATTATTGTTTGTTTAATTATGTTTGTTTTGGACTCCACTGGGGATAGAAAAGTGAACTTTCCATTAGGGAGGCAAGTCTAAGTTATCCACAATGGAGGAAAGGTTATGAAATCAGCTGAGGGATTAGAATTCGAGATCCGTTGGGGAACTAGAAAGGCTTGCATCTCACTGAGGAGAAGCAAAAGATTTTGATTTGGATTGATTGATTATTTTGTTTGTTTCACTCCACTGAGGGAGGTGGGGTGAATTTGTTTCAGATTTTTAATTTTGGATTTTGAAATGGACCTCATTTTTTTACGATGGATCGCACTGACCAGGAGCCATGGAGGCTTAGACTTAACTCATATTTACCAATCCAAAGGGAATAGTCTACCAACCACATGGTAGGACTATGCAACCAAAAAGATGCCTTTAGGTTTGCAATGGTCTAGTTAGGAAGAAAGCGCGAGGACTCACATCTTCCATAACAAGGAACCACTAGGGTGATCGGTTACCAAGGCAACAAATCGAACCCGACTTAGGGTTGAATACTGAGTGAATGCCGCTGGGGGACTTAGATTAGCTCAAGGATAGTCAAGATTAATTTCATTTTTAAAATTTATTTTGATGGATTCCGTTGGTTTGCGATGGATCACATTGAGATGGAGCTTATATTATCTTAGACCTATCTTTGATTTGCTGAACGAAAGGGAGTAGCTTCCCGGTCGATGGGAGAACTATTCAACCGAAGGAGTGCCTTTCAGTTTGCAATGATCAATTAAAGGGAAGAAAGCTCGGGGACTCACATCTTCCACTATAAAAGACCACTAGGGTGATCAGTTGCTTTGGGTAATAAATCAAACCTAACCTAAGGTTTCTGGTTGATTTGCGATAGTCATGCTAGAAAGAATGCATCATAGTCTTATATCTTCCAAAGTAGAATGACTGTCAGGGTAACTTGCTTATGGAAAAATAGATTGAACCCAACCTAAGAGTGATTACGGAGTGAGTACCACCCTGGGAATTTATCTCAACTCAGATAGTCAAAAAATTCCTATAGGGAGTTCTATTGACACTGCCCTAAAGATATGATGCCTGCTTGGGAAAAGGGACCCTTTGGGGGTTTGAATTTCTAATCCATAAATGAATATTTTATTTATTTGTTTAGTTTTTTTATCATGGACCCAGTCAGTTTGCGAGGGATCAAACTGAGAAAGAGTTTATATCAACCTAGACCTATCTCAGATTTACTGAACAAAGGGAGAATCTACGCATCCGCTAAACAAATTCTCCAACCATAGGGGTGGCTACTAGGAAAGGGGGATTGTCCAATCTAAGAGTAACTCAGGTAGTGTCTTAATGGGGTGGCAAAGGACATGGTCCAAATAGAATGCTCGTAGGGAGAGGGGTCACTAAAGGCTTGATCCAAAACCCTGTTGAAGATGACATGGCTTGTCATATATCAAATAGGCATTTGGTGTCCAACTCAAGGAATGTACGAGGACTCACATCTGCCAAGAGTGGTGTATCCACCGGGTGAGTCACTGTCAGTATAGCAAACATCAATCAACCTAAGGTGTCTATCAGTTTGTAATAATTAGCCTAGGAAGAAAGCTTGGGGACTCATATCCTTTTATAGCAAAATTGATTGCTGGGATAGTCTATTTTTGGCTCGATAGGTTCCATCTGACCTAGGATGACTACTAAGTGAATTCCACTGGGGGATTACATCGACTCAAATGTAGTCAAGAGGGAAGGAGCCTCTAGGAGACTTATCCTAAACCTCAAATATACTCGACCTAGTTAGATCATGATGATTAGTTCAAGAAGAAAGCTCGGGGACTCACATATTCTTAAACAAAGTCAACATGAGGTAGCTTACTGGCTGGGCAGTGAAATCTACCATACTAAAATTTGCTCATTAGTTTACAATGGTAAAGTTAGGAAGAAAGCATGGGGACTCACATCTTCTAAACAAGTGACCACTTGGTGACATACTAGTGATGTAGAATGTAGACCAGACCTAGAGTAACTAATGAGTGAGTGTCATAGGGGGCTTGCTCTCACATCAAAATAGCCCGAGATAAAAGATATGTGTTTATTTTGATGGGTTGTTGTGTTAAAGGGAATACGATGCCACTCAGGTTCTCTTACACCTACCCTAACATGCTGGAGAATTTGATGAAATGGTGCCACGAATGGTAGTTGTGATTCTACTAAGAAAGGATGTTGCTTGGGTTCTCTTATATCTAACTCAGTTGTACTAATCGAAATAGGATTCCTCTTGGGTTCTCTCACACCTATTCAAATAGCACTGGGATATTGTGTTTGATTGTGTTTGTATTATGAAAGAGGGATTGGATGCCACTGGGGGACTCTTGCACCTATCCTAAACACGTCATAGAGAATTTGCAAGATAAGCAAATAATGCTTCGAAAGAAGATAAGATTTTAATGAAATGGAATCAATTTTTTGTTCTTTTGTTGATAATTGTTCTCAAACATGATTTATGGGTAATATTTCTTCAAATAGAGCCCATCAATTGGAAGCATTGGGTGTTCCCCTTTACAATCAATGAGTTGATAAGATCCTCCTTGGTAGGCCTTCTATATAACATAGGGGCCTTCCTAAGTGGGTTAAAACTTGCCTCTCATCTTTCAATGGGCAACAATTGGTCTCCTTAAGACTAACACAAGTTCTCCTACTTGAAAAGACCTAGGGTGGACCAGCTTGTTGTGAGCTTGAATTATTTTGGCCTTGTACAACTCAAGATTCTGGCACACCCGTAGGAGACTCTCCTCCAAACCTTCAAGCTCTTCTAACTGTAACTTTGCATTCTACTATGGAGTGATCTTGCTACCCAATACTATCCTTAGTGATGGGAGTTGAGCTTCTAAAGGTAGAATGGCTTCAGACCCATACAGTAAGGAAAATGGTGTAGATTGAGTTGGAGTTCGGTATATGGTACGATAGTCCCACAAGGCTTCAACCAACTGCTCATTCCACTGTCGATTATTATCATCAAGAGTCTTCTTTAGTATTTGGATGAGAGTTCTATTGAATGCTTCTGCTAAGCCATTTGCTCTGGGATAGTAGACGGTGGAGTATCTCCAATCTATGCCATGTCTTCTAGTCAAGCTGTTGATCTTGGTGCTTTTGAATGTAGTACCATTATCGGATATAATTTATTGAGGCACCCCCAAACATATATATGATATGGTTCCTGAAAAATTAAAGCACATGCTGAGCTATGACCTCTCTAAGTGGGATTGCCTCAGCTAACTTAAAAAAGTAGTTGGTGGTAGCTAAAATGAACTGATGACCCTTAGAAGAAGAAGGATCAATAGGACCCACAATATCGGTACCCCAACACTCAAATGGACATGAGGCCAATGTAGGGTGTAGAATGTTAGGTGGTTAATATAATACCACACCGTATACCTAACACTGAGGGCATCTCCATGCATTCTATAATCATCGAAGGCCAGTAGTATCTTTGTCTCATGATCTTCATCTTCATATTCAAACCAGATTGATGAGCTCCACATAAACCTGAATGTACCTTGATTATAATGCCACAGGCTTCGTGTTTATCTAAATAATGTAACCACATTTTATCAAAGGACCGTCAGTATAGGGTGCCATCAACGAGAGCATAGGAGAGAGCTCTTTGTTTCACCTGATGGGCTTGGGACTTTTCTTGAGGTAGTTTGTCAGTGTTTAAATAGTCTATGAACAGTTTCCTCCAATCCAGTTCCTTGTCCTTATAGGCAACGATAATCTCTGCTTCAAGAGAAAGTCTCTCAATGAGTTCATCATCAATAAGGGATAAGACTTGTCTATTTTATTATTGAAATGGACTCATCTTTCAGACATGCCAATACTTTAGCAAGTTTGGTCAAAGCATCTGCTACTATATTCTCTGCTCAGGGAACCTTGTAGATGGTGACTTCGGGGATTTGGGCCAATAGCTTAATGGTATACTCATGGTAATGATGAAGCTTGGGTTTGAGAACCTTGTAGGACCCAATAATCTGATTGATGACCAACTAAGAATCTCCAAAGATGTTGATTCTCTTTACACTGACTGTGATAGCTAACTCCACATAGGTAATCAAAGTCTCACACTCAGTTTTGTTGTTGGTGCAAGGATTGAAAAGATATATAAGAATCTCATCACATCACAGTCTAGAGTTAGGAAAACTATTCTTACCCCTGCTTTTCCTAGAAGAGTAGATCGTGGTGCTTCCTTTTTATGAAAAGAAGTTGCACCATAAAAATACATCTCCCATCAGCAGTTGTCAACCTCCCCTAAGTTCTTGATTTGTTCATCAGGGAGATCATCACTAAGCTGAGATTCAATAAGAAGTGACTGTGCTGCTAGGAAATCTGCTAGCGCTTGTCCTTTTATCGCACGGAGGGACACAAATGTGATATCAAACTATGAGAGAATCATGGACCATCATGTCAAACATCTGGATAGCATTGGTCATGTCATGAAATACTGCAGTAGATTGGTTCTGGAAATCAAGTTCACCTTATGAGAAAGCATATAGTGCCATAGCTTCTGAGATGGAAAGATCAAAGCTAGGCAATGTTTCTTAATAGGTGGATAGTTTGCGTTAGCAGGATCAAATGATGGCTGTGGTAGTAGAGAGCACTCTCCTTCCCTTCATCATTGGATTAGGACAATAAAGCACTGAGAGAGTTGTCCAACACAGCAGTGTAAAGGATTGGTGACCTACCCGGGATAGGGGCTGCTATAACTGGTGGCTTCACCAAATACTGCTTGATATCTTCAAATGCATGCTAGGACTTATCATCCCACTTAAACTTGGTGTCCTTTTTAACAAGTGCGGAGAATGACTTGCATCTCCTTAATAAGTTGGAAATAAAGCATCTTAGATACACCAACCATCTTTGGAAAGATCTGAGTTGAGTTAAACTCTTAGGAGGTGGAATTTCTAAGATAGCTTTGACCTTTTCTGAGTCTATTTCTATTCCCAAGTGTTGGACAATAAACTCAAGGAATTTTGCTGAAGCTACTCTGAATGCACACTTTAGGGGATTGAGGTTATATTGTCTTAACCGTTTGAAAACTACTCTCAAGTCAAAGAGATGGTATTCCTTTTCTCTACTCTTGACTACTAGATCATCAACATAGCACTCAACCTAATGATGGATGAGTTCATTGAAGATCTGAGTCATGGCCCGTTGGTAGGTAGCACCAGCATTTTTAAGATCGAAAGGCATGATCCTATAATAATAGATTACGATCGATATTTGAAAAGTAGTGTTTCTTTCATCCTCAGGGACCATCTTGATTTGGTTATAGCTAGATGACCCATCCATGAAGGAGAAAACTACATGAGATGAGGTGATGTCCACCATTAATTCTGGTATATGAAGAGGAAACCCATCCTCAAGACATTCCTTATTTAATTCCTTGAAATTGACATAATTATAAATTTGGCCATTCTTCTTCTTAAGTGGGATGACACTGGATAACTAAGTAGGGTACTTTTCTTCCCTGATGAAATCAACATCGATCAATTTCTTGACTTCAGAAATGACTTGTTGTTCAATTTCTAATCACATGCATCTAAGAGCTTGCTTGATAGGGTTAGCATTAGGATCTATTGGTAGTTTGTGGACTGCTACATCAGGAGATAATCTAGGTATCTCATCATAACTCCATTCAAAGTAGCCCTTAAACTCAGTTAATAGCCTAACTAAGTCATTGGTTTCTTCTTCATTCAGCAATGAACTGATGTATGTTGGACATGGATTTTCTTCTATCCCGAGGTTGATTTCTTTAAGCTTGTCAATTGTTGAATGGAACTCCTCTTCAAATTTTAGTGGTGCATCTTTGATTTGGAGATCATCTGGATCATCTGAGGTTTCTAGACAGACATCCTCATAAGAGTTAGTTTAATGTGAAATGAACCTATCAGGCTCTAGATGGTTGGTGACAACTAAGCAGTAATCATCATCATCGATTGGACCCACTATACTGAATCCTAGTCCTGATCTTGATCGTGCATCTTTGCCTATATTGATCCATAGCTTTTTAAAGTACTCTGACTTGTGCTTAGACCATGAATAAGGAATCAAACCATTCTTTGCAAGATTAAGAACACAAGGCAAGTACCAATCAAAAGGTAATTCCATTAATTCTTTATATGAACTCTCCTCAAGTTTTACATCAACTTTGGGACTTGAGGAAGATGATCCCAAAAAGAATTTCTTTGGCTTCATATCTTTGGAAGATTGAGGGGCTTCCTTAACTACTTAACCTTCAACTTTTTATGATGAAAGTGAGGTTAGAGACAAGGTTCCCAACTGCTGCCTGATAGTTCCATATACATTTGATTTGAATACTTTGCTTTGTCTGGATGCCTGATCTTCATCACTGTCTGGCTTGAGTGTCACCTCTAATGAAACCCGCTGAGAGGGGTTGGCTGGTATGCTAATCACATTAGACTCATCCTCCAAGCTGATTCCAAGTCTATGTGAATAGTAAGGTACTCAGACTGGAACATAACCCTATTGGTGATGGCCAACTAGGGGTCTTCCTCTAAATTATTTCTATTTACGCCTCGCCTCTGGGTGGGGAGTCATCTACCCATATGTCCATATGGTGGAATGAACTGTGGGTGAAATGTGATATGCAGCTCTATTTCTTCTTCAATTTCCCTTTCTTGTTCACTTAGATTTTCATTTTTCATTTTTTTTCCTTTGCTTTTTGTCTTTCTTCATTTTCTTTTTTGTGTGAATTTGAATTTTGTCCAAGTTCACGAGAAAGGGTGTTTTGAAGAAGGTAGTAGGTCACATCCTCATATATCTTAACTTCTCTAACTGAAAATGGCTTTTCATCTCCTCAGACATAATACTTAATCCCATCCTTCTTGAACTTGATGCACTGATGGAGGGAGGATGGGATCATATTATTATGGTGTATCCAAGGCCTACTGAGCAAAGTAGGGAATGAAGTAGTTGAATCAATGATATAAAACTTAGCTTCAGTCTTCCAGTCACCTATCTCCAAAGGTAACACTATAGAACATAAAGCCCTCTTGCCTTTTTCATTGAATCCTCTCAACATCTTTCAATCTCCCCGGGGTGTGGAGATGTCAATCCTCAAATAGATAAGATTCTTTAAACTCATAATGTTCGCTGATGCACCTAGATCGATGAGAACTCTAGCAAGTCGAATCATGTCACTATAATGTAGAGGGCGGTTGTGCTCCATCCCAGAAGAAGGTCTTCATCTATGAAAGTGATCCCCTGGGCTTCTTGAATAATGTGCCTCCTCTCCAATAGCAATTTAAGCATATCTCAGGATCAAGGAGAGCCTTGATTAATGATTCCCTCATCTCTTTGGATAAGACAAGGGCATCGTATATGCTTAGCTTAGATGGAAACTTTCTTAGGTGAGAGAGGACATTGTAGTCCACCTTGGGTTGATCCTCCATAAGCATATCCAAGGGTGGAGCATCATGGAGGGCTTCTGATCCTCATACCAATGACTTGTTTCCCTCTATCTTGAGGTCTTGCCCTAGGAGGTAGAACATTGCCACTGAGGTTGACTTGGGTGATCTCTTGTGGCGGTAATGGAAGGTTCTACACGCATGTCGCTCACCTACTTCTCCTATGGGACCCTCAAAATTGGATGATTCAAGTCTATCAAGAGGTGAACCCATAGTATTCATAGTAGGAAAATCTAACTCAGATCGAGAAGAGGAAGATCATTATTATAGTTATTGTTTAGACTTGAAGAGTTATTAGAATAGATTGAGACAACCCATTAAGTGACACATGTATAATTCAAGCTAGCTTTATTCTTCAATTTCTTGGATTTGATAGGAGGTACATAGTATAAATCAAGTAAAGTAAGAGCGGTGAGGGATTTGATTCCCTCATTCGCTGATACAATATATATACAAGAAGAAGAAGAAGAGCTAGCTAAAGTGGAGGTAGTCATTGATGTAGTAGCTGTAACAGTAGACTGGAGGCTGGACTCAGTCGATGGTTACACTATTGGGCTATCTCGGGCTAGCACATGCTGATACTACTGAGCTCCCCTTTCCTTGAGTTGGCTTTGGCAACTTGTAAACCTTCCTTGATGTTGGAGGTTTGAGCTAACTCAGGCACCTGCAAGAAAAGTTTCTTGATCTTCGATACAATTTTCTTAGAGGTTTTGGTAAGAAGATATCCCAACCTTCTTTGGTTTTTGAAGGATAGTAAGTATTCCCAAGGATTACCCTAATGGAATTGGATGGTTGTTCCACAAGGTATCCTTTCGGGATGACTATAGCACCAATCTTGAAGCTATGTTCAAGCTAATCCTTAAATGTGAAGAAATCTTCCAAAATATGGCGTAGCATACGGTGATAGAGGCAAAAGTTATGATCATGGCTTTTTCCCACTTCCTCCGATCTCCTAGGTTTGGGTAGCTAAAAATCAGGCTTTTTTAAGAGATTCTTAAAGATCTTCCTGATTACCTCCCTCTTAAATGAATAAGGCTTATTATCCAAAAGAGTAGGTGGACCATAGCTACCTTGCAGTGGGTATGTTTACCACTGCTACTGATGATGTGGTTGAGGAGGAGGTGGTGCAGGTTGTCGAGACTACTGTGGTGGCCGGTAGGGCTACCTCGGTGGTGGTAGAGGAGGTGGAAGTGATGGCTGTGGAGCATGAGGTCTCTCAAACAGCTCTTTAGCTGGCTATTTCCCCTTATCCACTGCTATCACTGCCCATGGTTTCTTCTTATATACCTTCTACAGCTTTGGATTTATTGGTAGATCTGGAGAAGGTAACTGTTTGGCTTTTCCTTGCAAGCTAGCCTCCTTATTGAATAATTTTCTCAAAGGTTTTGATGGTGAAACCTTTGAGCATGAAGGCGACCGAACCATGGATATTCTTTAGTAGAATCTCAATGGCATGTTGTTTAGATAGTTGTGGTTCACATTTCATACTCAAATTATGCCATATGTGAATGTAATTAATGAGGGACTCACCAGGATTTTATTAAAGCACAACGAGATCGCTAACAATGACCCTTTGCTATGCTCCAGCAAACCTCTTGATAAAGAGTTGCTCCAACTCAAAAAAAGTCTTTACTAAACTATTGGGAAGTTCAACATACTAGTCAATGCTATACTCGCTAAGCTACTAATGAAGAGATAGAAGAATAAAGCATCACTGCCACCAGAGTTGCAATAACTAGCTCTGAAATGTGCAATGTGCTACCTCGGGTTCCCACTATCGTCAAAACTCTTGAAAGAAGGTAGCACGAAACCCTTAGGATATTGGTCTACCCTTTGGAATTGATGATCCTCCTCGGGCATGAGCCAACGCTTCCTTCACCTGCTACTAAACCACGCTCTTGATATCTTTTTCTTGCATGGAGGTTCTATCCACTACCTTTTTATACATGTTGGTGCTACCTTGCTCTACTAGAGGTAAAGTCTTGGCTGGGTCCAAGACATGCACCAACTTTGGCTGACTGGTCTCAACTATAGAAGGATAGATTATCGGTGCTTGGTCTTGAAGTGCTAAGACAGTTTCTAGTAGATCTTTGAGCCTCTTTTCCATTCTATCTATTTTCATCTTTTTGCTTTATCTGTTGAAGGAGGTGTTGTTGGGTCAGTGTGTCTTCTACTCACTCAACACCTTCCATAGTCTTTGCTCTAAAAGGGATCCCCCAGTATCTACCATGCAAACTCCGTCTCAAGTCTCCCAATAAATCATCTTCATTGGGATCAAACTTAAACTTCTCCCCATCAGACCAGTCATATCCTAGGTTCTCTTTCTTCTCCATGAAATAATGGGCTACTATATCATTTAGAGAATGATCTATCGAAACTAGCATAAATGACTTTGGGCGGTGGTGGGATCACTATGTCTTGTGAGGCAGACCTCCCTTCTTTGAGAGTTAACCCTTTGAGGGCTATACTCACTGGGTGAAATATGATCTTCCCTCTGAATGCATGGGGTGACACTCCTGAGGTCATGATCATAGTGTGCATCACCTCCTCCCTGCTCTCATTGCAACCATCTCATGTCTCTTGTGGTGGTGGTGGTGAAGGGATGACCACTATGCTTCGAGGTCGCAATTCCTTCTTTACCACTACAATGGCGGAAGGTCAGCAAGAGCTTGGTCATGGGTGGTGTGATAGGATGAGATCTCCGCCATGGTTGGATCACCGGTCCTCTTCTCCCCTGCGCCTTCATGGCCTTTCTTTGCGGAGATGCTAGAACATGGATGAAGCGGTGGGTGGGGGAGCGTGTGGTGGAGGCACCACCGACTCTCGGGATAGGAGCTACTCTCCCATGATGGGTGGTCCTAAGATCTATCGTATGATGCAGTGGCGTCGATCTAGAAAATCAATGAGTCAGGTGACTGGCCGAATCTCCTCTCTCGGTAGTGATATGGGGTCTGCTTCCCATTGGGATAATGTATCTCAAATCAAACTGAGCCCCAAAATCAGATCATCCATAGGCTGCCTACAGTAAGAATAGATCAGGCGCATGACCTCCTCCCCCGATTGGTGTGGCTGAACCTCTGGTGGAGGTGAAGCATCCTAACATCCTCTCTATGGGACTGAGAGGATGGAAGTTCTTGTAACTAGTGGGGAAACCAAAGTGGGCAACTCCTCAATAATAGACTGTGTGGCTACCTCCATCTACTTAGCAATATGGTTGTGGTACCACTTTATCATGCGATTCTTGCTCCTCTTTTGGGTCCTAGTAGGGTGAGCAGAGTAAGATCTATACCCAACCTCAAAAGCAGGGGAGATAATCCCTGGGATCAAGGGAGCCTTCCCCTTAGAAGGTGCTAATGAGTGGGTGTTAGCCCTAACTAGGGGAACCATGGGGCACCAGTGGCAGCATGACCCTATTTTAGGAACCGCAGCCTTCCTCTTCATTGGAGAATCTCGAGTCTAACAAATGTCGACCGAATGATTAGCTCACACGAGCACTATCCTCCTACTAATAGCCATGAGGGAGGTCCCCTCGTATAAAATTTTGGCCCCCTCAAAATCTCATCCAAAGTGGATGAGGTTGTAGTCGAGGCGGGGAAGGCTTATCGAGGGCAGTCCATCCCATGGGGAAAAGTGAATACATACTTGGGCGCTGCCATTGAATCAAATTGTACTAAACTGAGACTCAAGAAAATTGATTGAAGTTGGCTGAAACACAATGTTAAAAATAAACTTGAATCAAATTTTATTGCTTTGTTGATCTTGAATTTGAATTTAGAATTTGAACCCATACTCAACATCTTAAAAGTGTTAAGGGGAGCTCAAATGATTTAGAATAGATTTTGAGATTTGATTGGAAAGAGAAATTTTTTGATGTATAATCCGCTTTCAACAAATTTGGATATGTTGAAAATGAGTTCAAATATTTTTGAAGAGATGCTTCCATAGGTTCATATTTGAATTTGGATTTTGATTTTGATAAATTTTGGTATGTTAAAGTAAAGGGTCAATTTGATTTTGATTTGAGATTTTTTTTGGAATCTACTCACTTAGCAAATTTGGGTATGCTAAGTGAGGTGTTTGAAAATAATTTCTTCTTTTTCTTTGTTTACTTTATTTTGTGAATCATTTATGTTTTAAAAGATGGAATTCTCATTCAGAAAATTTGGGTATGCTAAATGAGGAATCCAAGTGTGTTTTTTTTAATGTTTTTGAAAATAGGATTCTTAGCAAATTTGAGTATGCTATGAAAATTCATATGTGTTTCTTTTGTTTTTGGAGATTTTGATTTTGAAAAATAGAATCCTTAGCAAATTTAGGTATGCTAAGAAAATTCTAATGTGTTTCTTTTGTTTTGGATTAATTTAAAATGGAGACATCACTTTAGAAAATATGGTATGCTAAAATAATGTTCCAATGTGTTTTGGATTTTGTGAAATGGACACTTCACTTAACAAATTTGAGTATGCTAAATGAAATTCCAAAAATGTGTTTCAAATTTTATTTTGGATTTTGTTTTCAAAATGGACACTTCACTTTAGAAAATGTGATATGCTAAAGAATGAAGTTCCAAAAGTGTTTCTTTTATTTTAGATTTTGTTTTAAAAAAAATGGAGACTTCACTTTAGCAAATGTGGTGTGTTAAAATGAAGTTCCAATGTGTTTTAATTTTTTTGAAATGGAATTTCACTTAGCAAATTATGCTAAACAAAATTCAAAATGTGTTTTTAAATTTTTTTTGTGTTTTGTTAATTTGAAAAGAGATTTCCATTTAAAATTTGGGTATGTAAGATGGATATCAATTATGTCATTTTTTCAAATGTGTATTTTGTGTAATTATTACTTTTGAAAGAAATTCAACCTAATCATATGGAATATGTTGTGGTATTTCAAAATAATGTCATTTTATTTAGAAATAAAATTTTCATTCGATAAATTTGGGTATATTAAATGGAGATGTTCATATGTGCTATTTGAAAGTTTATTTTTGATTTTATTTGGAAATGAAGCCTCCATTCAACAAATGTGGGTATATTAAATGGAGAGGTTCATATGTGTGTTTTGAAAGTTTATCTTTGATTTGGAAATAAAGCCTCCATTCAATAAATGTGGATATATTGAATGGAGAGGTTCATATGTGCTTTTTTGAAAGTTTAATTTGATTTTAAATGGAAATGAAGCCTTCATTCAATAAATGTGGGTATACTGAATGGAGATTTCATATATTTTTTTTTGAAATGAAAATTCAACTTAACACATGTGGAATGTGTTGGGAATTTCAAAGTTATGATTTTACTTGAAGATGTAAATATCCATCCAACACATTTGGATGTATTGAATGGAAGGACCATCTTCAATTTTATGCTTTTGAAAACATGATTGTTGAATTTTATTTTGAAAATGAAGTCTTCATCAAAATGAAGTGAAAAGTTCATTTGTGCTTTAGAAAATGTGATGTTGGTTTTATTTTTTGTTCTACATGTAACAATTGTAAAATTATTAGATGTAGTTATTTTATTAAGTGTATTTTGAAAAAAGTGCTTTTGAAAAACAAGACTTTTATGAAGGATTTATTTTATCTTTATTTTTTGAATGAACCTTTCCTTACCATAAAAATGGTAAGGAAGAAGTCTTTAATCATTTTCTCTTATTATATTTTTATTTTCACCCATTGGAGAACCCATCAGGGGTTTTAAGACCAATACGGGGTGAGGTCCTAAAACCTAAAGATGTTGGCTAGCTTAACTTAAGGATGAAATAAGCTAAGTGCCAATAAAAAGAAAGATAGTCTTGGATCCATGCAAAAGTACAAGCCTAGTATTGATACTTTGAGATAACAATCATTCACCAAAGATGGAGAAAGAAACCATCCCTAGTGGAGTCACCAGAAAAATCTATGGGTGAAAATTATTCTATACATCTCCGCCTTCATCTAACTCCCTTTAATTTTTGGAAAATAAGATAAAGAAAATAAATATATAAATACATCTTTTTGGGATGCCACGTAGATCACAGATATTCTTATTAGGTGATGGTACATTGAGGAGGTGTACTATCTCAAAGAGAAGTCACCACCTACAATGGACTTCACCTCAATAAGGACTCCTAAGGACTATGGGTCTTTGAATGTAGATTCTTCCCTACTTTACATGGAAAAGTAAAGTAGGGTTTATTATTGGGTTCATTAAGTTCCCACAGGAGGCAAGCCCCATAGTTAATTACATCCTAAGGAACATGTTTAGAATACTCTCGATTAAGGTAAATGATTTTTGTCTCCAAAGATTTTGAAAGGTAGGACTATCAATCGATTGGTTTATTTTAGAAAGATGGGATCGATCAAGAGGGGAGTTCTTATCGAAGCCAAATGAAAATAAGTAGGGATGCTTAAGATACTAGAAGCTAGTAAGCACCAAACTATCCATGGTTGCTTTACATTTTGAAAATTGAATTAATGTGTTTGAGTTGAATTTTTATTAGAATTCTAGGGGCTTATCATGACAAGATCATGAATTTTCTAAGAGGTGAGGATTTATGCTCATAGCATAAAGGAGTAACATCCTCAACTTAAATCTAGGGAGCTTTGGCAAGGGCCAAAGAACGGCCTAAATCAAAGGTGAAAATGGTATTTGGTTTACCTCCATAAGAGAGGATAAACCACTATTATTCTTACAACCTGGGTGGGCGCCAACTAACCTCAACAATTTTAAATTCATGTAGGCAAGTCTATGTTTATGCAAGATAGCAAGTTGTTATTTATTTAGAAAGAGAGTCCTTAAATCCCTAGAGACTAGATCATGTAAGGACATGCATAATGACTTAAATCTAATGCAAAATTTTCATATGTTTTATTTTTATTTTGGACAATCATTTGACTCAAGCTATAGGATTCATATGCTTAATGCATGAGAAATAAGATTATGGGCCAAAATCAACAAGAAAAGGAGGTGTGTTTCCACCATGGCTCTCACAGGTCAAGTCAAGTTCTTTGGCGAAGGTGGAAGCCCTCCAATCAAGAATGAAACAATATGCTTTTATGCATGATGTTAAAAAAGAAATTACACATCCAACTAAGGGGTTACTAATTCTTTTATCTTGATTTTAACTTAGGCTTTAGGTGAGGATATGAGTTATTTATTTTAATTTTGAGTTGATTAATTTGGTAGAAGATTTATTTTTCCTAAGCCTAATCATCATCAGTGCCATACATCAAGCAAGGAAGAAACTAGGAAAACATGTCATTAATGCATAAGCTAAAAAACATCAAATATTTTATAAAGCTAACAAAAGAAAGAATAAAGGCCATTTATGGTGGGCACCACCACAAAAAAAAAATAAATTGGGTAGTTGAGCTCTACCCATACAAATTACAAATGAATTAATTACAATTAAGCAAGGAATTCATGTTATGAGGGTCTTCATTTCTTCTTTCTTCTTTTCTTCTTTCTTTATTCCTTCATTCTTCTTTTGGTTCCTTCTTTTGGATGGTTGGAAGGAGGATGCTCTAAAGGTTTCACATGGTATATAAGGTGAGATCTTATGACCAATGTTCATCTAATCCCATAACAATCATTCCAAAATCTTATAAAATTACATGAAAAAAAGTAAATCTAACTAACACCTCAAAATAGAGATTAATAAATACAATACAAAGCATGTATATATTGGACTTAACACCCCACATGGGTAATCAAGTCCACAGCCTATTGGATTATGCTTAGGGTATAAGCACACAAAAAAATTTATATTTTTATTTATTATAAGCACAATCCCTGAAGACAATGATTAGAAATAAATCCATTCATTACCGCATACACATAACATTGAGACTAGAAATAATATATCAAAAAACAAAAGAAAGCATCTAGAAGTGGTGACTTAGCCTAATGTGTGTGCCATTTAAGGTTTGTGTGGTATGCTTATCTATGGGTTTAAGGTTTAGATTTTTTAAGTGTGAAAATGTTCAACATAGAGGATGGTTTCAATTTAAGTTGTTTAGTTATTTTGGGTTAATTTTATTTTGTATTTTTAATTTGGTTTAGGTGAATCCTACAATTAATTACTAAGTTGTAAAGAGAGGAAAAGAGAGAGAACTTCTCTTTCCTTCCCTACCTAAGTAATTTCTAAAGTAGATTCATGTTTGATTTATTTAGTGAATATTTTTATGTGTTTTAATTAATCCTAAGTTTAGAATAACTCTAAACAAACTATTAAAAAGGAAAGGTATTTTAAGATTAAGGAAAGTGAAATAATATCACAAAACACACACCACTTTATTTCTTTCCAAACATATATAACATGCATATGGATGAATCTTAAGCATATCTATACATGCAAATGAGAATGTTTAGCACACCTTAATGATGAATGCTAAGTAGTGTTACTTAAGAAAATAAATGAGTATGTGGGCTACTTAAAGCCTCGCAACCCTGGGGTTGTCTAGACTAATATACCACTTTCTTAAATACATATGCATGTACAAAAGAAATAAATGGAAAAGGAAAGATGCAAAAGTTTATATTTATTTGATTTTTGGTTTGGTTGTTTAATTTATATGTGTGATGTGAATTCTCTTCTTAAGTCATGACATAGGAGTGTATAGGAATGGATTTGAGCAAGTAGTTATCTTTTCAAATGGACTATACACTTTGCCAATCTATACAATTTTATGTTAAGAAAGAGAGAGAATCAAAACCACATAATACATATCTTTATATTTCTCACATGCAAGTTATAAATAATTATAAGTAGCATACCTTTCAGTTTTGATGTTTGATTTATAAATTTTGAAAATAATTTTGAATTTAATAGTGATAATAGCCATTCATATTCTTACTTTAGCCAAAACATGCAATTTGACATAAAGGAAATATTTCATTTTAATTTGATTTTTAAAGGAATGAATGCATGATTTTATATGACATACACATTTAGCATGCTAGAAAGAAATAAAGTGATGAAAGCAATGTAAATTCATTCACCTAATTAATTCTAAAGACAATCCTATGGAATAAAATTATTTAAAACAAATCAAATTTGTTTTAAAGAGTTTGAATTTTGTTTGAGTTTGATTTCAATTTGAAATGTGAGATGTGTTTGCTGGTCCTAACCCATTCCACATGTGTATGTTATTTTTTTGTTTAATTTTAGATGATTAGGTCAATTTTATGTGTTTTAGTTAGGTTAGGTGTACATTAAGTGTATTAATTACCTTACCTATACCACCTTAGCATATTTAATCAAATAATTATGAGCCAATGATATGACATAAAACAAGAATTTAAATCGCAATGCACAGGAAGAAAAGGGCCTAATGCATTTGGCTCATGATTAATGATTAATTAAGCTAAGGGTTTAAGTTAAGTACTTTCATAACCCTTCCACACATGTGGATTGGTTTTGATTTCCTTAAGTACTTAGGTTATTGAACACCTAAGCATCTACCCAAGATGGATTGATTAAGTTAGAATATTTTGAAAATTTTATCAAATTAATTAAGCAAGTGATTAGAGGGTTAATCCTTAATTAAGTTTAGATTAAGGAAGGAAAGGGGTTTAGAAATGGCTTAAAAATTCCCCAAATCCATTCCAAACCTCTTCCTACTTAAGGCTTAATTAACTTAATAAAGGGATTAAACTATTGTTCATATGCTTAATTATCCTTAATATAGTGGGATTCATCAATTGATCTCCCCAATTAACCCATCAATAAATCCCAAGAAAATTAGGGAAGGCAGAAGTCATCCCCATAAATACACTTGAAAAGTTTGAGATTAATCAGTGAGATAATTAAGGAATAATTAGGGTTATTAGGTTTTCATTAAAACCCAAATTCAGAGATGCACTATTCAAAATCTATTGGAAATAATTTTACATTATTCTACATTAAAATATCTTTCATATGCTTTTTTACTTTATATTTTTAGAATTTTTCTAGAATTTGTTATGCAATTATGAACTTTCCATGATTAAGGATAATTAAATAAATCCCCTAATTAAATGGCTAATCCGTGGCCGTGGAGGCGGCGTGGTTCACTTTCCATGTGGTGATGGGAGGCTATTTAAGTTGCACATCATAGCGATGTCGGCGTGCTGCTTCTCTCCATCCGATCAGATCGGATGTGAGATTAAGCCCTTAGTATTAAAGGTTTAAATAGAATATCCTACGCATCTTGATCATGGTCGTCCATCCAAAATGCACAGATGGATGACCCATGATCTATCCCTGATCTTTCCTACGGGAGATGGCCACCATCCATCTTCTAGGGGAAGATCTAAGCTCGATTGAGCTCGAATGAAACCAAATTCAACCCACACCATCTAAGAGTAAAGGGGAATACATCCAACGACTAACTTTGGGGGTGAAACTTCCCTTCACAAGGACCACAGATTATTCTTAGTTTAATGGCATACCTCGCTGAAGGCTATCACTAGCGCTCGAATCCATTGAAGTAGCTTCGTCTAGTTGAGACAAAGCCTTGTTGAAGGTTTTAGGTGTTGAGATTGGATGGATCTTCCTATGGGACAAGTTCACCTTCAAGTGGGCTCGATCTTGATCAAGAACACTCTTCCCTTGCTTGGAGAACTTGTGTGAAGGCTTGGGAGAGCTCGATTGACTTCCCTCAAGGTGCTTGCAAAGTGAATTGGATTAGCTTGGAGTATTGAGTGAGATTGAATTTCCCTTGAGCTCCCTTATTTTCAATTTGAATAAATCCAAAAATGAGGAAATGGAAAATTCCTAAGAAACCTTAGGGGAGCTTGGAATCACTTCCCGTTAGTTCCTATGTTTCAATTGAATAAGAGAGAATGAAATTCAATTGCAATTAGGGGGAGTATATCTCCCCCTTAGTGAATCATACAGTCGCAATCTTCCTTGTCATTTTGATCCAATACACCTCCTTGAGTGGGTTTTTAGGCTGTTAGAGGTGGCATGGCATTCGGTTTGGTGAGAGGAGTGGAGTGGTGAAGCTTTCCATGTGCTTAATTGAGTTGAGGAATGATTTTCATGTGCTTAATTTGAAGGAAGTGGTTGATTTTGACCTTGGGTTGGGTTTGGCAGACCCAAACCCAATGGGTCATGTGCACCATGTCCATTACTGCCCACTTGGTCCACTAAGAGGATGCCAAGTGTCCATGAAAAGGAATTGGCCAAATTCCAAGTGGTTTTGATTTTTGGTTACCCTATGGCCTAGGGGTAAAATGGTCATTTGACCATGATTTTAGTTTGAATATGCTTGGTACAATTAAAAATGGGTTGGGCCAAATTTCATTGAATTTGGAGTTGGTTTGATGTGATTTGGCTCATGTTGACCCATTTAGGTCAAAATATGTCAACTTGGGTCAAGTTGATCAATTGGTCAAATTGGGTCAAACCAAGGGTTAGGTCAAGTTCATATGACCATTTGAAATATTTTTATCATTGGTTTGGTTCAATTTGATTCATATTTGAATTTGGTTCAATTTGATTCATATTTGAATTTGGTTCATTTGACTTCATTTAGGTCAAATGGGTGACCTAAATGGGTCAAGTTGACCAATTTGACCAATTTGACCTATTTGGGTTAGGTCATGGGATGGCTTATGTTTGATTAGTCATTTGAAATGGATTGATATCTTTGTTTCTAATTAATTTGGTTTAAATTTGGATTTGACTCAATTTGACCTTTTAGGTCAAGTTGGGTTCAAGGACAATTGGGCTAGGTTGGGTTTAGTTGGCCAATTGGGGCTTTGATCAAGTTCAACAAACATTTTAGAATGAATTTGACCCATTGGTTTCAATCAATTTGGCTTAGATCATGTTTTGACACATTTTAACTTTTTAGGTCAAGTTCGATCAACTTGGGTCAAGTGGCCAATTGGGCTAGGTTAGGCTTAAATGATGACTTGGTTAAGTTCAAGCATTGAACATTAATGAGTTTTGATCAATGATTTCAAATCAATTTGGCATATTATGGATTTTTACTAGTTTAGGTTTCATTTTGGCTAAGTGTTGACTTGGTCAATGCTTGGGTTTGACTTGGTTTGACCTAATTTGAGTGATTGATCATCTCATGATGATTGTTGCTCACAATCTAAAGCTTAGATGGGCTTAGTTCAATCCAATTTTGTTAGGATTAGAATTTGGCTCATAAGGGTACTTTAGGTCACTTTGGGTCAAGTGAACCTAAGTAGGTCAAATGGCTTGATCAAGGCTTGAATAGTGTCTGGTTGAACTCACATATGGACTTATGATTGAAATATAAATCCATTTGCAAATGGTTTGGAGTCAAATGGGTTTTGATTCATTTGACAATTTCAAGTTCAAATGGTGAACATGAGTTTGACTTGAGTTTGATTTTTGAATTTAGTTTTTGCTTGATGATTGAAGTTTGTGTTTATATTTGGATTCATGATTAAAGGATTGATTGAATCATGAAGAAAAATCAAGGGTTTGGCTTGATTTGAATTTGATTTGGCTAAGTTCAAGAATTTGACTTGAAAGGCTTAGGTTGGATTTTGGTTGAATTTGAGTTTGAGTTTTGAATTGATTTTTGGCTATCTGAATTTATATTTCATTTATATTTGTGAATATAAATGAGTTATGAGAAAATTCTTTGAATTTGAATTGATTAGATTTGATTTAGGCTAAGTCCATGAGAGAGAAACAAAAATGACTTAGGAAAGATTTTTGGATTTGGATTTGAATTTGAATTTTCTCATAACCCATTTATAAAGCTGCACCATCAAAATACATCTCCCAACAATGATTTTCAACATCCCCATAGTTCATGATTTGTTCATTAGGGAGATCATCACTAAGCGGAGAATCAACAGGAAGTGGGTGTGCTACAAAGAAATTCGCTAGTGCTTATCCTTTAATGGCACAGAGGGGTACGAATGTGTTATCAAACTGTGAACAAATCATGGACCAACGTTCTAAACATCCGGATAGCATTGGCTGTGTCATGAGATAATGCAGTAGATTGGTTCTAGAAATTAAGTTCACCTTATGAGAAAACATATAGTATCGTAGCTTTTGGGATGCAAAGATTAAAGCTATGCAATGTTTCTTAATAGGTGGGTAGTTTGCTTCAGCAAGAATCAGATGACAACTAAGGCAGTACAGAGCACTCCCCTTCCTTTCATCATTGGCTTGGGCCAAAAAAGCACCGAGGGAGTCATCCAATGTAGCAGTGTAGAGAATGAGTGGCCTGCCCAGGATAGGGGATGCTAGAATTAATGGGTTCACCAAATACTGCTTGATATCTTCAAAAGCATGCTGGCACTTGTCATCCCACTTGAACTTGGCATCTTGTTTGATAAGTGCTGAGAATGGCTTGCATCTCCCTGATATGTTGGAAATAAAGCATCTTAGACATGCCAATCATCTTTGGAAAGATCTGAGGTGAGTTAAAATTTTAGGAGGTGGCATTTCTAAGATGATAACTTTGATCTTTTCTAGATCTATTTCTATTCCCAGGTGTCGGACAACAAACCCAAGAAATTTCTCTAAAGTTACTCTAAATGCATACTTCATGGGATTCATTTTGAGGTTATATTGTCTTAATCATTTGTAAAGTACTCTCAAGTCAAAAAGATGGTCTTCCTTTTCTCTGCTCTTGACTACTAGATCATCAACATAGCACTCAATCTGATGATGGATGAATTTTTTGAAGATCTGAGTCATGGCCCATTGGTATGTAGCTCTAGTATTTTTAAGGCTGAAAGGCATGACCTTATAACAATAGATTCTGATCGGGGTTCGAAAAGTAGTGTTTCTTTCATCCTTGGGGGCCATCTTGATTTGGTTATAGCTAGATGACCAATCCATGAAGGAGAATACTGCATGAGATGAGGTGATTTCCACCATTAAATCTATTATAGGAAGATCAAACTCATCCTTAGAACATGCCTTATTTAAGTCCCTAAAATTGACACATATGCATATTTGATCATTCTTCTTCTTAACTAGTACAACACTAGCTAACCAGGTAGGGTATTTTTCTTCCCTGATAAAACCAACATCGATCAGTTTCTTGATAGAATAAATGACCTATTGTTCGGTTTCTAATCGCTTGCGTCTAGGAGCTTGCTTGATAGGATTAGCATTAAGATCTATTATTAGTTTGTGGACTGCTACATCATGAGAAAATTCAAGCATCTCTTCATAACTCCATGCAAAGTAGTCCTTAAACTCAGTCAATAGCCTAACTAAGTCATTAGTTTTTTCTTCATTCAACAACAAATTGATGTATGTCGAGCGTGAATTTTTTTCTATCCCGAGGTTGATTTCTTTAAGCTTATCAATTATTGAATGGATTTCCTCTTCAAATTATGGTAGTGCCTATTTAATTTAGAGATCATCTGGATCATCTAAAGTTTTTAAACATACTTCCTCAGAAAAGTTGGTATGGTTTGAGAAGGACCTATCAGACTCCAAATGATTGGTAACAACTAAGCTATAATCATCATCATCGACTGGTCCCACTGTACTGAATCTTAGCCCTGATCTTGATTGTGCATCCCTGCCTATATTGCTCCATAGCTTTTTGAAGCATTTTGACCTATGCTTAGACCATGTACGAGGAATCAAACCCTTCTTTACAAGATTAAGAACACAAGGCGAGTACCAATCAAAAAGTAATTCCTTTAATTATTTATATGAATCATCCTCAAGTTCTAAATCAACTTCTGGACTTGAGGATGATGATCCCAAAAAGAATCTCTTTGGCTTCGCATCAATGGAAGACTTGGGGGCTTCCTTAACTACTAAACCTTCAACTTTTTGAGATGAAAGTGAGGTTAGAGCTAAGGTTCATAACTGCTGCCTGATAGTTTCACATACATTTGCTAAGGTTAGAGCTAAGATTCATGCTTTTTCTAGAGGCTTGGTCTTCATCGTTGTCTGGCTTGAGTGTCACCTCCAATAAAACCTATTGAGAGGGGTTGGCTGGTATGCTAATCACATTAGAATCATCCTCTAAGCTGGATTCCAAGTCTATATGAATAGTAGGGGTACTCCTATGAACTGGAACATAACCCATGTTGCCCGGCTGCCAACCAGGGGGTCTTCCATCTCTAGAACTACCTCTATTTTTTCCTCTGCCTCTATCTGGTGGAGGTTGAGTCATTCTACGCACATGTCCATATGATGGAATGAATTGTGGGTGGAATGTGATATGCAACACCACTTCTTCCTCAATTTCCTTTTCTTGTTCACTTAGATTTTTCTTTTTCTTTTCTTTTTCTTTCTTTTTTTTCTTTTCTTCTTTTTTCACTTGCATTTGAATTTAAATTTTGACCAAGTTCTTGAGGAAAGGTGTTTTAAGGAAGATAATATGTCACATCTTCATATATCTTAACCTCCTTGACTGAAAATGGCTTTTCATCACCCTTGACATAATATTCAATCCCATCCTTTATGAACTTGATGCACTGATGGAGGGAAGATGGAATCATCTTTCTCTAATGTATCCAAGGCCTACCGAGCAAAGCGGTGAGCAAATTATTCAAATCAATGATATAAAACTTAGCTTTAGTCTTCCAGTCACCTATCTCCAAAGGTAACACTTAATGATCATCGATGCACTTGGATCAATGAGAACTCTAGTAAGTCTGAATCTGCCCATGTCCACTGTAATGTAGAGGGGATGGTTGTGCTCCATGTCCCCTAGAAGAAGGTCTTCATCTGTGAAAGTGATTCCCTGAGCTTCTCTAGAATAATGTGCCACCTCTCCAATAGCAGTTAACTGAGCTAAGCATATCTCTGGATTAAGGAGAGCATTGATTAATGATTTCCTCATCTATTTGGATAAGATAAGGGCATAGTATATGCTTAGCTTAGATGGAAACTTTCTTTGATGAGAGAGGACATTGTAATCCACCTTGGGCTGATCCACCATAAGCATATCCAAGGGTGGAGCATCCTGTGGAGGGGCTTCTCGATCATCTGAATGTATGACCTATTTTCCTCTATCTTGAGGTATTGCCCTAAGAGGTAGAACCTTGCCACTACGAAGGTTGACTTCAGTGATTTCTTTTGGCAGGTTAGTGAAAGGTTCTACCTGCTTGTCAGGCTCACCTATAGCTTCTCCTATGCGACCCTTTGAATTGGATGATTCAAAGTCTATCTCAAGAGGTGAACCCATAGTATTCAGAGAAGGAAAGTCCAACTTTGAATTAGAAAGAGGAAGATTGGAGTTATTATAATTATTGTTTAAACTTGAAGAGTTTTCTTGAAGATTTGAGTTAAACAACTCATCAGAAGTGACATAGATATAATTCAAACTCACTTTATTTCTTGACTTCTTGGATTTTGAAGGAGGTATATAGTAGAAATCAAGTAAAGTAAGATGGGTGAGGGATTTAATGCCTTTATATGCCGATACAAGATGTCTACTAGAAGAAGAGCTCGAGGTAGTCACTGATGTAGTAGCTAGAACTATGGACTGAGGATGGACTCGGTCTGTGATTGCGCTACTTGGCTATCCCTGGCTGGCACATGCTGTTGTTGCTGCTGCTACTGCTAAGCTCCCCTTATTCTTGAGTTGGCTCTGGCAACTTGCAAACCTTCCTTGATGTTGGAGGTTTGAGCTATCTCAAGCACCTACATGAAAAGTTTCTTGATTTTGGAATAATTTTCTTAGAGGTACGAGATAAGGAGATATCCCAACCTTCTTTGGTTTTGGAAGGATCAAAAGTATCCCCAAGGATTACCCTAATGGAACTAGATGATTGATCCACAAGGTATTCATTTGGGATAACTATAGCACCAATCTTGAAGCTATGCTCAAGCCAGTGCTTGATTGTGAAGCAATCTACCAAAACACGACCTTGCATGCGGTGGTAGGGGAAAAAGTTAAGATCATTACTTTTGCCCACTTCCTCCAGTCTTCTAGGTTCAGGTAGCTAAAAATCAGGCTTCTTTTAGAGATTCTTAAAGATCTTCTTGATTACCTCCCTCTTAAATGAATAAGGCTTGTTAAGTTTATCCAAAAGAGTAGGTGGATGTAGCTACTAGCTGGGTATGTTACCATGATAATATGGTGAGGAGGAGGCTGCATGGAGGTTCTTGTTCGATAGGTAAGGCCAGTGGTGGTAGAGGAGGTGGAAGTGACAGTTATGGAGCACGAGGTCTTACAAATTGCTCTCTGGCCAACTATTTCCCTTTGTTTACTGCTATCACTATACTGGGCATCTTCTCGTAAGCTTTCTGTAGCTTCTACTTTGTTGATTGATTAGGAAAAGGCAACTGTTTGGCTTCTCCTTGTAAGCTAGCCACCTTGTTGATTAGCTTCTTTAAGGTTTTGATGGTGAAACCTTTGAGCATCAAGGCGACCATGCCATGGATATTCTTAAGAAGAATCTCAATGGAATGTTGTTCAGACAACTATGGTTCGCATTTCATACACAAATTATGCCATCTAAGAATGTAATCAATGAGGGACTCACTAGGGTTTTGTTGAGCCACAATGAGATCACCTACAGTCACCCTTTGTTGAGAAAAAATCTTCACTAAATTGTTGGGAAGTTCAGCGTACCAACCGAAGTCTATGCCTGTTAAGTTACTAACAAAGAGATAAAAGAGTAAAGCATCACTGCCACCGATGTTGCAATAATTGGCCCTGAAATGTGCAATGTGATGCCTCGAGTTCCCACTACCATCGAAGCTCTTGAGAGAAGGTGGCACGAAACACTTAGGATATTGGATGGCATCAAATTCCTCTGGGTAAGGTCTACCTTTTGGAATTGATGATCCTCCTCGGGCTTGAACCAATGCTTCACTCATCTACTGCATAACCCTGGTTTTGATGTCCTTTTCCTATATGGAGGTACTATCCACTACCTTCCTATACAAGCTAGTCCTGCACTGCTCTACTGGAGGTAAAGTCTTGGCTAGATCCAAGACATGCACCAACTCTAGCTAACTAGTCCTAGCTATAGTAGGATGAACCACTGGGGCTTAATTCTGTAATGTCAAAACTGCTGCTAGTAAGTCCTCAAGTCACTTCCCCATCCTATCTATTTGTTCATCTTTCTATTTTATTTTTTGAATGAGGTGTTGGGTCGAGTAGGCTGTGTCTTCCTACTCAGCTTCAGTATCTTCGAAAGTCTACTACTCACGGAGGAGGGAACCCCAAGTATCTACCATGTGTACACCCGTTGAATCCTCTAATAGATCATCTTCATCCAGATCAAAGCTGGCCTTTCCATCCTCTAAATCAAACCAAGCATATCCTAAGATTTCCTTCTTCTCCACTAGATACTGAGTTACGATGTCATCTAGGGATCGATCCAAATGAACAGGCATGAAAGATCAGGTATGATCGGTAGTGAGATCACTATCATGCACATATAGGAACCTAACCTCTAACGCTATAAGAGTGCTGATCTTGAGAGGACTACGCTCACTAGAGGAAAGAAACTCCTGACTACTATTGGATCTAGGTGGAGTGGTACTCCTAGGAGGATCTATGGCCATGGGGTGACAAAACTGTCTCCTCCTCCCTCAATTGTTGTGACTATCTCCATAGCCTGCTGTAGTGGTGGTGGGGATGAGATGACTACGATACTCCGAGGTTGCCAATCCTTCCTCACCATAACTGGGGTAAAAGGTCAAGCAGGAGAGCTCGGCCTTGCCATAGTAGGTAGTGTATATGAAACAGGATCTCTTAGCTGTAACTGGATCACCAATGGGGTTCTCTTCTCTCCCAATGCGGCCTTCATGGCCATAGCTGGAATAGTAGATGCTAGAATATGTACGGGAGATGGTAGGCACAGAGAAGAGTGGCGTGGTGTAGGCACTACCGACTCTCTCACGATATGAGCTCATCTCCTATGATGTGTAGTCCCCGTCAATAAGATACTGTTAGAATGATCAAAGCGAGTAGTGCACCAATCTAGAAAGTCCACAAGTGTGGAGGTCACTGACTGTCGGTTGTACCTCCGATGCTCTCGACTAGTAACATAAACTGATGTACGAGCTTATCTAGCCCTCTCCTACGTAAGCTGCCTACCCACGCTGTGGGGGATAATTGATATTAGATCAAACTGAGCCCTAGACTCTGATCATCAGTAGGCTCTACCTACTCAGCATAAAACTATCCTCAGACTGGCATATGACCTCCTCCTCTCATTAATAGGTGCTTGAAATTGAACTGCTGGCAGAGGTGAAGCAGAAATCCTCCTAAAATCCTCTCTTTTAGATCCAGAGAGAGGGTGGAACTAGTTTTCTATAACTAATGGAGAAACCATCCTAGGCAACTCTCTATAATAGACTAAGTAGCTACCTCTAACTCCCTAGTAATGCGAGTATGGTACCACTTGATCATGCAATTATTGTTTCTGCATTGGGTCCGGGTAGGTCAAGCAGAGTAAGAACTAGACCCAATCTCGAAGACAGGGGAGACAATCCCATAGATCAGGGGAGCCTTCCCTTTTGAGGGAGCTAGCGAGTGGGTACTAGCCCGAATTGGGGCAGCATGGAGAATAATCGGGCACACTGGCGCTCTCATTGCTACTACTTCTATGGGAACTACCACAGCCTTCGCCTTTAGCGAGGGGATCTCCGAATCAGATGGCATGTGGACCTGGATGACCGGCTTTTGTCTGGTCACCATGATCCTGCTAACTGTGGTAAGGGGGGTTCCCTCACATATAATCCTGGCCCCCTCAAAACTCGACCAAAGTGGATGAGGTGGGCATAGTTAGAGCATGGGAGGTTGGCCTGATCTGAAGCTAGATCCATCCCATGAGGATATGTGAACACATACTTTTGCAAATGAACTAGACTGAAACTTGATTGAAAGTCTGCAATGTTGAAAACAAACTTGAATCAGATTTCTGTTTTGTTGATTTTTGAATTTTTGATTTAGAGTTTGAACCCACACTCAACAACTTGAAAGTGTTAAGTGGAGCTCAAATGGATTTAGAAGAGATTTTGAGATTGATTAGAAAGGGAATTTTTTAATTTAGAATCCACTTTTAACAAATTTGAGTATGTTGTAAATGGGTTCAAATATTTTTACAGAGATGCTTCCATAGGTTCACATTTAATTTTGATTTTTATTATTTTGAGGACCCTTTATTTAACAAATTTGAGTATGTTAAAATAAATGGTCAATTGATTTTGTTTTGAATTTTTTTTTTGGATTTTGGAATTTACTCACTTAGCAAATTTGGGTATGCTATGTGAGGTGTTGGAAAACAATTTCTTTCTTTGTTTGCTTGTTTTGTGAATCATTTGTGATTTGAAAATTGGAACCTCATTTAGCAAATTTGGGTATGCTAAATGAAGAATCCAAGTGTGTTTTGTTTTTGGTTGATTTTTGAAAAAGAGGATTTTTAGCAAATTTAGGTATGCTAAGAAAATCCTATATATTTCTTTTGTTTTTGATTTGATTTTGAAAAAGAGTATTCTTAACAAATTTGGCTATGCTAAGGAAATCCAAATGTGTTTCTTTTATCTTTGATTTGATTTTGAAAAAGAGGATCCTTAGAAAATTTGAGTATACTAAGAAAATCTAAATATGTTTCTTTTGTTTCTGATTTCATTCTGAAAAATAGGATCCTTACCAAATTTAGGTATGCTAAGTAAATCCTATATGTTTCTTTTGTTTTTGATTTGATTTTTAAAAATAGGATCCTTAGCAAATTTGGGTATGCTAAGGAAATCCAAGTGTTATTTTTTTAAATTTTTTTTTTATTTTTATTTTGGAAAAAGGGGATTTTCATTTAGCAAATTTGGGTATACTAAATGAAAGACTTAAGTGTTGTTTTTGAAATTTTTGATTTTGATCTTGATTTTTGAAAAAGGGGATTTTTATTTAGCAAATTTGGGTATGCTAAACGAAAGACCCAAGTGTTCTTTTTTATTTTTTTTATTTTTATTTTGATTTTTGAAATACAGGATCTTTATTTAGCAAATTTGGGTATGCTAAATGAAAGACCCAAGTGTTGTTTTTGATTTTTTATTTTGATTTTGATTTTTGAGAAAGGTGTTTTTTGATTTTATTTTTGAAAATGTGATTTTTTTTTCATTTTGATTTTATTGAAAATGAAATCTGAATTCATTAAATTGAATGAAGATGTTCACTTGTGTTTTTCAAAATATGATTGTTGAATTTTATTTTTGGAAAGAGGTTGTTGATTTTTTGTTTTTTTTGGAAAAGATGATTGTTCATTTCTCTTTTAAAAAATGAAATCTTCATTTAATAAATTTGATGAAGATATTAATTTTTTCTTTTTGATAAATATGATTATTAAATTTTATTTTTGAAAGAGATGATTGCCTTTTTGTTTTGAACATGAAAACCCTCATTCAATAAATTGAATGAGGAAGTTTGTTTGTGATTTTTGAAAATGTGAGGTTGAATTTTATTTTTGAAAAGATATTTTGTTAATTTTCTTTTTGGAAAAGCTGATTTTCATTTTATTTGAAATGAAATCTTCATTGAATGAAGATGTTCATTTGTGCTTTTGGAAAGTATGATTTTTTTTATTTTAATTTTGAAATGATCCAACATATAATAATCATGAAGATTGTTATATGAGGGTGATTTATGAAAATTTTTCTGCAAAATATTTTATTATGTGTATTTTAAAAAAGTGCTTTTGGAAATTGATGTTTTTGTAAAGGATTTTTTTTCTTTATTTCTAGAATGAACCTTTCCTTACCATAAAAATGAGAACCAACGGGGGTTTTAAGACCAACACGGGGTGATGTCCTAAAACCTAAAGATGTTGGCTAGCTTAACTTAAAGATAAAATAAGCTAAGTGCCAGTGAAAAAGAAAGATTGTCTCAGATTCATACAAAAGTACAAACCCACTATCGATACTTGGAGACAACGATCATTTACCAATGATGGATAGAAGAACCCTCCATAGTGGAGTTGCCAAAAAAATCAATGGTGAAAAATATTCCTGCCTTCATCTATCCTTTTGGAAGGATAAATGAAAACAAAAATATACACCTTTATCGAGACACCACACAGATCCGTAGATGTTCTTATTAGGGTGATCGGGTACGACATTGAGGGAATGTGTAATATCTTGAAAGATAGAAGTCACCACCCTACAATGGACCTATTCACCTCAACAAGGACTTCTAAGGGCTATGGGCCTTTGTATGTACCAAAGATTCTTCCCCTACTTTATATGGAAAAGTAAAGCTGGGTTTATTTTAAATCGGGTTCGGTAAGTTCCCTATGGAGGAAAGCCCCCATAGTTAATTACATCCTAAGGAATGATTTATCTTAGAAATACTATCGATTAGGGTAAATGATCGTTGTCTCCATAGATTTCAAAGATAGGACTATTAATCAATTGGCTTATTTTTAGAAGATCAAGTGGGATTGATCAAGAGGGGGGAGTTATTATCGAATCCAAAAGGGGAATAAGTAGGGGATGCTTATGATATTAGGAAGTCTACTAAGCGTCCCACACTATCCTATGGTTAGGCTTTATATTTTAAAATTGAAGTGATTTATTTATTTGAGTTGAATTTTTGTTAAAAATCTAGGGCTTACAATTTCATGACACAAGATCATGGAATTGCCTAACAGGTGAGGATTTATGGTTATAGCACGCAAAGGAGGGAAGCATCCTCGGATCCTAAATCTAGGAAACTTTGGCGAGGGCCAAAACATGACCTAAATCTAGGTTGTTATTTTTTTTAGAAAAAAGGTTTAAGTCCTTAAACACACTCTCTAAGAGACTAGATCATATAGGATATGATTTAATGACCTAAATCTAATGCAAATTTCATTATATTTTTATTTTCATTTTGTACAATCAATTTGACACAGACTTTAGGATTCATATGCCTAATGCATGTGAAATTAGATTATGGGCCAAAATCAGCAAGATAAGAAGGTGTGTTTCCACCATGGCTCTCAAAGGTCAAGCCAAGTTCTCTGGCAAAAGTGGAAGCCCTCCAATCAAGAGTGAAAAAATATGCTTTTTATTCATGATGTGAGAAAGAAAATGCAACATCCAGCTAAGGGGTTGCTAAATATTTTATCTTGTTTTATAGCCTAAGCTTTAGGTGAGGTTATGAGTTATTTTATTTTTAGTTTGAATTGATTAGTTGGATAGAAAATTTATTTTCCTAAGAGCCTAATTGTCATCCAAGCCATACATCAAAGCAAGGAAGAAACTAGGAAAATATGTAATCTTAATGCACAAGCTAAACAAACATCAAACCATTTATAAAGCTAGCGCAAAAGATTAAGAGGTCATTTGTGAATGGTCTCCACCTCACAATCCCAAAAATAAATTGGGTACCCGAGCTCTACCCTTATACAACCCGGATTATAAAATGAATAAATTACAATTTAGAAGAAATTCATTGTTATGGGGGTCTTCATTCTTCATTTCTTCTTTCTTCTTTCTTCATTCTTCTTTTTCTTTCTTCATTCTTCTTTCTTCTTTTGGTTGGTTGGAATGTGGTGGCTCCAAAGGCTTCACATGGTACATAAGCCTAGTATTATAACCAATGTTCATCCTAATCCCCCATAACAATCATTCCAAAATCTTAATTGCAAAATTACATGAAAAGGGAAAAGTAAGTCTAACAAAAACTTGCAAAATAGAGATTAGTTAAACGAACCACACAATCCCAAGCATATATATGCATAAATTGGACTAAACAACCCACACATGGGTAACAAAGTCCACTTGGTCTATTGGATTATGCTTAGGATATAAGCAACCTACACAACAAAAGCAGTTATATTTTTATTATAGCACCCCTTAAGCACAATCCCTTACAGAAGACAATGGTTAGACTAAGATCGCCCTACCATTCAGTTTAAGCGCATACACCTTAACATCTAGACTAAAATATTACATCACAAAACAAAAATCAAACATCAAACCATGTACTGCCCTAACCTAAAGCTAGAAGTGGTGACTTAGCCTAATGTGTGTGCTATTTAAGGTTTGTGTGGTATGCTTAGCTAGGCTTTAAGGTTGAAGTTTTCTAAGTATAAAAATGTTCAACTTAGAGGGTGGCTTCATTTAAGTGGTTTAGTTAATTTGGTTGATTTTATTTGTTGATTTGATTAGGTTTGAATGAACCTACAATTAATTATTAAGTATTGTAAAGAGAAGAAAAGAGAATAGAACTTCTTTTTCCTCCCTACCTTAAGTAATTTCAAAGGTAGATTCATTAAAGATTTTTGTTTAGTGAATATTTTATTATGTGTTTTAAGTAATCTTAAGTTTATATTTTCCCTAAACAAACCTATTAAAAAAAGTCATTTCAATATTAAATAAAGTGAATTACTATCACAAAACACACAACATTTTATTTCTTTCCCAAATGTATATCATACGTATGAATGAATCCTAAGAATATCTATACATGCAATGTAAGTATTTAGCACACCTTAATGATGAATGCTAAGAGAGGTTGCTTAAGAAAATTTGGAATGTTTCATGTATGCATGATTTTGTTAAGTAGAAGAGAGTGATTCTTTTATCCATTTTTCATATGCACATTTACAAGTATAAAAGACATAAGTGAGTACAACACCATTATTAGCACCAGGGGTGTAAGTTACAAGACCTACTTAGGCCTAGTGAAAGCCTCACAACCCTGGGGTTGTCCAGACTAATATACCACTTTTCTTAAATACATATGCATGTACAAAAACAAATGCATGGAAAGAGAATCATGCAAAAAGTTTATGTTTGTTTTGATTATTTTGATTGTTTATTTATATGTGTGATGTGGAATTCCTTCTTAATTCATGACATATAAGTGTATAAAAATAGATTTAAGCAAGTGTTATGTCCTTTTCACATGGACTATACACTTTACAAATCCTATACAATCCCATGTTAAGAAAGAGAGAGAAAATCACATAACACATTTTATACTATTCACATGCAAGCTCATAAGTAATTGTAAATATCATTCTCTTCATTTATAATGTTTGATTTATAAGTTTTAAAAAATAGTTTTGGATTTAATAGTGATAATAGCCATTCATATTCTTACTTTAGCCAAAGCATGTAATTTGACATAAAGAAAATATTTTATTTTTAATTTGCTTTTTCAAAAGAGATGAATGCATGATTTTCATATGACATACATATTTAGCATGCTAGGAAAGAAATAAAGTGATGTAAGAATGTCAATTCATTCACTCTAATTAATTCCTAAATATAATCTTATAGAATAGGATTATTTAAAGTAAATCAAATTTGGTTTAAGAAAATTTTAATTTTATTTTGAGTTTGATTTGAATTTAAGAAATGTGAAAAGGTTTGTCGGTCCTTATCCCTTCCCACATCTGTGTATTATTTTTGTTCAATTTTTAGGTGATTAGATCAATTTTATGCTTTGATTAGGTTAAGATGTAGATTAAGTTTATTAATTACCCCTTACCTATACCACTTTAACATATTTAACCAACTAAATATGAGCCAATATATGACATAAAACTACATGGAATTTAAATCAGCAATGCACCTAAGAAAGAAAGGAGCCTAATGCATTTGTCTTACAATTAATGGTTAATTAAGTTAAAGGATTTAATTTAAGTACTTCACAATCCTTCCCACACATATGGGTTAGGTATGATTTCCTTAAGCTACTTAGGTTATTGAACACCTAAGCAATCTACCCAAGAAGGAAATGATTAAGTTAAGAATGATTTGATTTTTAAATTTTGATTAATTAACCCATTTAACAAAGTAATTAAATTATTTAATTAATTTTCACCTTAATTAGATTCTTATCCAAATGAAATAAACTTAGGAAAAAAGATATGGGCCAAAGGTGATTAGCAAACTTAATTAATGGATTTATCACTTTTTAAAATGCTAACTAATCATTTAATTGATTAAAAGGGTAATTAGGAATAAATCAAGCAATTCTCTCAATTAAACCATTAATAAATTCTAAGAAAATTAAGGGAGGTAAAAGTCATCCCACTAAATGCACATGAAAAGTTTGGAATTAATCAGTGGGATTATTAGAGAGTAATTAACATAATTATATTCCTAATAAAACCCAAATTTAAAAAATATCACTATTCAAAATCAATTGAATTTAATTTTAGATTATTCCCCTTCAAATTATCTTCACAATGCATTTTATTTTGTATTTTTTTGATTTTCCTACATTTAGTTATGAATATTTGAAGATTTTATAATTAAATCTAATTAAATAGCCTAATTAAATAGTTATTCCCGTCAGCACCACGTGGACCACTAACGCGGTGCATGCTTTCCATGTGGTATGACGGGATTCGCTATTTAAGTAGTCACATCCAATGCCGCATCAGCGATGGTACTACTTGCTTTCTCCATGACCGTCCATCTGGCAAGTAGTATATCTCCCTCTAGATGGATCGGATGGCAACAAGCTAACCTTTTATTTTGGATCAATTGATCAGATGTAATGGGTTTGTTAGGTCATTTTAGCTTGTACATGGTTCAGTTTTGGTAGAGGAAGGTAGTGGAGAAGTTCCCATGTGCTGATTTGGAGTTTGGGAGTGATCCTATGTGCTTGAAAAAAGAGGAGTGGTCAGTTTGGCCATTGGGTTGGGTTTGGCTGACCCAAATCCATTGGGTCAAGTGCACCACTCTTACTAGTGTCCATGGAGTCTAGTAACAGGGTGCCAAGTGGCCATGAAGAGGATTTGACCAAATTCCAAGTGAATTTGGCCAAGAATTATCCTTTGACCTAGGGGTAAAATGGTCATTTGGCTTTAATTTTAGTTTGAATATGTTTGGTATGATTAATAAAAGGGTTGGGCCTAGTTTCAATGAATTTGGAATTGATTTGATATGATTTTGCTCATGTTGACCCATTTAGGTCAAAATGGGTCAACTTGGGCCAAGTTGACCAATTGATCAAATTGGGTCAAACCAAGAGTTTGGTCTAGTTCATATGACCATTTTAAATGTGTTGAAATCATTATTTTGGTTCAATTTGGTATATATTTGGATTTGGTTCATTTGATTTCATTTAGGTCAAATGAGTCAAGTTGACCAATTTGGCCCATTTAACCTAATTAGGTTACATCATGGGTTTGTTTAGATTTGGTTGGTCACTTGAAATGTTTAGGTAGCTTTGGTTTCAATCAATTTTGGTTTAATTTGATTTTGGCTCAATTTGACCATTTATGTCAAGTTGGGTTCTGGGTCAATTGGGCTAGGTTGGGTCTAGTTGGCCAATTGGGGCTTTGGTCATGTTCAACAAGTGATTTAGAATGAACTTGACCCATTGGTTTCAATCAATTTGGCTTAGATCAAATTTTGACCTATTTTGACTTTTTAAGTCAAGTTGAGTCAACTTGGCTCAAGTGGCCAATTGGGCTAGGTTAGGCTCAAATGATGACTTGGTCAAGTTTAAACATTGATCATGAATTAGTTTTGATCAATGGTTCCAATCAATTTGGCCTATGGTGGACTTTGGCTAGTTTAAGTTTCATTTTGGCTAAAAGTTGACTTGGTCAACCCTTAGGTTTGACTTGATTTGACCCAATTTGAGTAATTGATCATCTTATGATGATTGTTGCTGACAGTGTGAGACTTAGATGGGTTTAGTTCAATCCAATTTGGTTAGGTTTGGAATTTGGCTCATAAGGGGTACTTTAGGTCACTTTAGGACAAGTGAGCCTAAGTGGGTCAATTGGCTTGATCAAGGCTTGATTCAAGTTTGGTTGAACTCACATATGGACTTATGATTGAAATATAAATCCATTTGCAAGAGATTTGTAATCAAATGGGTTTTGATTCATTTGACAATTTCAAATTCAAAGGGTGAACGTGAGTTGGACTTGGGTTTGATTTTTGAAAATAGTTTCAGTTAGAGGATTGAAGTTTATGTTTATATTTGGTTTCATGATTGAAGGATTGATTGAATCATGAAGAAAAATCAAGGGTTTGGCTTGATTTGAATTTGATTTGGCTAAGTTCAAGAATTTGAGTTGAAAGACTCAGGTTGAATTTTGATTGAATTTGGGTTTGAGTTTTGAATTTAGTTTTGGGTATTTGAATTTATATTTCATTTATATTTTTGAATATAAATGAGAATATAAATAGTTTATGAGAAAATTTCTTGAATTTGAATTGATTTGGATTTGATTTGAGCTAAGTCCATACGATAGAAATCAAAGGACTTAGTAAGGATTTTAGAACTTGAAATTCAATCATTTGTTTCAATCATTTGGAATTGATTCATGATTTGATAAAATCCATCAAGTTGGAATTGATTTGAGTTTGAAGTTGATTTGAGTTTGAGGTTGATTTGATTTGGAGTTTGATTTAAATTTTGAAATTTGACTTGAAGGAAGGAAGTGAGGATTTGGTTCAAGCTATAAGGTAGGCAAAATTTCCTAACACACCTTTGGCATAACCCATTCATATGGCTAACTCTTCTAAGTCTCTAGGGTTAGGTTAATTGTTCACCTACTCACTAGAAGTGTCTTAAGACAAAGGAAACTCTTAGTGTCTAAGAGGAGTCTTATGTCTAAGATGGAGGGGTTGAGAGCTCATCATAAAAATGAGGTTAAAAGAGAATCTTGAAATAAAAAGAACATGTGCTTCATAATTTCAAGCAGGTTAAATTATTTTTGTATGCCCACTTAAGGAAATCAAGATGGGTTATGAATGGAAAAAAGAGATTTCAAACTCTCATGTCAATATCATCATCATTTTTTTATCATGACACCTCTCCTTCTCTTTTATATATAATATTTTATTTTATTATTTTATATGCATTTCTTTCTCTCTCTTTTTTTATTATTTTGTCATGACATGATCCCATAAAGAGGAGGAAGAGGCTTCTCCTCCCCACCATTTTTTATGACACCCATTTATGGGTAATTTATGGAAAAGGAATAAAGATCCATATTTCATTGATTTTCTCCACACACACCTCTTATTTTTTTTCTTTGCATGACATAATCCCATTGAGAAAAGAAAGAAGCTTTCCTATTTTTCTATTTTTTACCTTTCCTTCTTTCTCCCTAAATTCATGCCATTTTTATGGGCAATTTAAAAAAGAATGACAAAGCAAATTAAAGGGGGATAGATTTTCTCTCCCCATTTTTTGTCATTTCTGTATATATATTTTTTATTTGCATGTCATGATGCCATGAAGAGAAAAGGGAGGAGAAGTTTTCTCCTTCTTAATATCATCCAAAAAGCCATATGACATTAGTGGGATGACACAAATCTACTTTATGTATTTTGTCACCCATCCTATTTCATGTGTAATTTAAAGAGGAATGATAAAAGAAATTAAAAGAGATGAATCTTTTTCCCTACCCTTTTTTTTGTCATTTATGCATGCATATATGCGTTATTATATATCTTTTTTTACATGACAAGATTTCATGAAGAGAAAAGGGAGGAGAAGAAATTTCTCCTCAATATCATGCAAAAAAAAAAGCTGTAAGACATTAATGGGATGACATAAATCCACTTTATGTATTTTGTCATATATGATATTAAATATTTTTGGCTTCATCCAAAGGGGCTTGGATAACATTTTACTTAGGAAGAGAACTTAAGATTATGCTACTATGTATTATAAGTATGAGAGCATTTTTCCCTCATGAAGATTTACTTTCCCATTTCCTTCACATCTTTCTCACAAGGAACATTGCAAGTCTAAAATTTTCTAACTAAAGGAGCTTACCAACTTCTAAAGGAACTTGCCAATAATTAGAGTTAATTTTAAATCATATCACATCAATCCATAAGTCATATTTAATTTGATGTTCTAAGTTTAAACCTTATTATTTAATTTGATGTTCTATTTGGCCAACAAAATTTTGAAGATAAAAGAAGCAAGAGATTCACATAAAAATAAGGGATTTAAATCAATTTAAACTTCATGCACTTGCTGATCTTACTTTGATGCCATAATGATCACAACTTTTAGGTAAGAATTGATTGAGTAGAAACATCACATGGCAATTTTTCATAGTAAATGGAAATACCCTTCCCAAGAATTAGCAAATGATAAAATTGGATGGCCATACACAAGTAAACTTTCAATTCCAAATAATGGGAGAAATGGAAAGTTAGATTTCCCCTTTTTTAAAATTGAAATCTTTTCATACAATATAAAGAAGAACTTGATTTGATAAAAGAAGGAGAAATATATTTCATGAATCCTATCACTATCAAGTTTACTTTAATATAATATTGAGTTCGCCATTTAATAGAATTCAAAACCAACTATCATGAGGTAATGAAACTTTGACTTTCACAAATAAACAAGCCAAAACTCATTTCATATGACATGGTGATTATTATGAAAGTAAACATAGTGAAATGTGCAAACTCAAAGTCAAAATATGAATTCACCTTCTCCTTTTCCCTTTCTTCCTTCAAGATAAGCAAATAGAGCATGACTATATATGGATCATGCATCCACACCAAATCCATAACATATAAATATGAAATTCTTGACTTAACCAAGCAATTACTCACATGACATCAAGATTCAAGTAGGAATCAAGTTAAACATGGCTAAGTACTGCAAGGAATGAACTGATTTGTTGATTTTCATTTTAACCTTTTTCCATAACTTAGACTAAGGAAAATCAACATAGCATGAATGGATGTTTGATAATGAGGCAAGGTTTGAGCCATGCAACACATAGGGTTCCTCATTCCAACTTTCAACTCACTCATATAACACATAAAAGAGAGGATTATCACAAGATAAGTAAAAATCTATAACTAAATAAGCAATTGCCCACATGACATCAAGATTAAAGTAGTAATCAAGTTAAGCATGAGTTGAATAATCTTATAGAACACTTTCTCTCTTTTCATTATTTCTCAAATCAATAGAAAGAAACAAGAATCCCATAATCAATGGCCAAATTGAGTTTTCAAAGATGGCAATGCTTAAGCTAATGAAACTAGGATTTCATTATCACAATATGATTTCATACTTTAAGAACAAAAAGGAATAAATCAACATAACTTCCATGATTTTAGCTTTTAATTGTTCATGGGCAACAAACATAGAAATCTCTTTTTTATATAGACATGCATCTTTAACAATCCCTTTCATTCATTCTTATTTTAGCTTAAACATATTGAAATCCTTTTCTCCATTATGAATAAAATTTTATAATGAGATAACTAATCAATAAGTTGTAATAATAATTAGCTTAATCAAGTCTCATAACAAAATGAGGGAATTTTAACAATAGAACGAGGGATTTTAAATCAATGTCAAATCCATACATTTCATAATGAAAATAGAGTTCATTTTAAACCTTGCAATATTCTATTCACTTTAACAACAATATGATAACTTCAAATTTGAAAATATAATGAAGCTTATATTTGGAAGTTCATTATCACAATAAGCTTGGGCTTCTTCCCATTTCACAATAACTTTCAACTGAAGATTTTATGAAAACTTAGTTGCATGAAAAGTGAAAACAACCAAACCACTAGGTAAATGCAAGGGATTTGTATTTAGCTCAATGTTAAACCACATGCGCTTTCTACATTATTTCAATTCCACAATGAAAATTTAAACAAGATTTAATCAAGTAAAACAACAATTGACAATTTCAAAGCTTACAACATTAACCCTTTAAGCATCAAATTAAATGCGTGAATGGATTTAATACCAACCTTTAATATGAACGAATTAAATAGGATTACACCCAAAGGTTACTTATCACAATGTATTTCAAAATTTTCATTACAAGAAATCACTAGACATTTCAGAATCATGATGCTATGAAATTCAAATACTTTTCCCAAATCATCTTTATTTTAAAGTGTACTCTTTTCTTTTCTATCCGTTGTATAATTTTATTTTATTTTATCAAAAATTTTGGTAGCCTCTCGACGTCATCCCCGGGAAAGTGGCTACTTTGGGAGACTAAGCCTCCTCACCATGACATAAAAGGTGTGCATGGTAGCTATCATAAGACACCGTGGCCGAAAATTTTATTTGCCCACTACGCCAATAAAGGCATACATGGGTTTGCATAGCATAGCATTTCATTGTCACGTTGGAACAACGTGAGCAAGTACTTATATTACAAATTACTCCATCGCATTGGAATAATGTGAACGGGTAATTATCATAAGAAAATTTCATTCTCATGTTGGAACAACGTGAACATGTACTTATATAACAAATGTTTTTTTGCATCATTTGAATAATGTAAATGGGTACTTATCACAAGAAAATTTCCTTGCATGTTCGAACAACATAAGAAAGTACATATATAACAAATTTCTCTACTGCATTAGACTAATGTGAATGGGTACTTATCACAAAGAAAATTTCCTTATCATGTTGGAACAACATGATCAAGTACTTATAGCACAAGTTTCCCCGCCACATTAGAATAATGTGAACAAGGGCTTATCAAAAAGCACATTTTCTTGCCACATTGGAATAATGTGAACAAGTACTTATATAATAAATTTCTCTGCCGCATTAGAATAATGTAAACTGGTACTTATCATAAAGTACATTTCCTTACCACATTGGAACAACATGAGCAAGTAGTTTGTGGTGTTTATTTTTGGGATGTTCTTCCACCAAAAGCTCTCGCAGGTTAAACCTTGATTCTCTGGAAAAGATGGAAGTCCCCTCTTAATAAGAGTGAAATAATATGACATGCATGATATTATACATTCATCCATCCAGCTAAGGGGTTGCCAAAATTTTTATTATCTTGATTTAATTTCTAGGCTTTTATGTGAGGTTATGAGTTATTTTTAAAATTTTAGTTATGAGTTGTTAGTGGGATAGAAAATTTAATTTTATCCTAAAAGCCTACCACATCCATGCCACACATTCAAGCATCAATCATAAAGAAATTATAAAAAGCATGCTGTTCTAATGCACAATATAAACACAACATCAAACAATTTTATAGACTACCGTAAAAGAATACAAGGCTAGTGCGGCCAGGTTCCACCGTACAGCCCAAAAAGAGAAAAAAAGATGGGTAGCTGAGCTCTACCCTTATATAACCTAGATTAAAAAAAATAATAAGTGTTCTAGGCTTAGGTTAAGTGTTCACCTAATCACTAGAAGTGTCTTATGACTAAGGAGTTCAAAGTGTCTGGAAGAGTCCTAAGTCTAAGAAGAGGAGGTTAAGAGTTCACTCCAAAAGTGAGGTCAACATAATTATAGCACAAGTTTCTCTACCGCATTGAAACAATGTGAATGTTTACTTCTCACAAAACATATTTCACAAATTTACAATCACATGTGCATGGAATAAAATACAACCGAAACCCCCTTGCTATAACATGATTTTCATCATCATTTTAGTTGAATTTCAAAAATATTACTTCCTTCTTTAAATTTAGCAAATCAAAATTGCACTTTGATGATAAAATGCAACTGAATTTTTAGTTTTGACAATATCGAAAGAGGCCAAATAAGAGTAAAGAGGCCTCATAGAATATGTTACATTTCCTTCATTCTCATTTCAACCGGACAAATGAAGTAGCAAGTTGAATGCCGCATGAAACATCATAATATACTAATATTGAACATCTAAAAAGTTAGATTTCATTTCAGCTTCGTCTTATAATGATTTAAGAACAACAAAAACATTTTTAGTAGTACAACTTTGATGGAATTCAACCAATATTTACTTGTGAATAGAAAAATGAGAACCTCACTCTTAAAATATGCAAATAAAATAATGATTTAGTGGCCATACATAGCTAAATTTACACCTCCAACAATGGGAAGAATGCAATATTAAATCCTTCAAAGATTAAACTTTACCATCTTACTTGCCATAAAAAGGATTTGATTTGATATGAAAATCTACATGGAATTCAATTCACATCATGTGAAACAATCAAGACAACCAAATTATATCATAAAGATGTCAAACCCAAATAAATTTCAACTTTTCTTTTATTGAATAATAAAAAAAAAAGCTTCATATCTTTCATGGCCTTAACCTTCTTTGCCATTTTCTTTTATTGTGATCAGATGGCAGACTTGCTATTTGATAAAAATTGGTTAAATTTCTGCAAGGATTTTTTTAAAATTTATACCATGAACAAATTCTACATGGAAAAATAGCTATGTAATGAAAGTCATTCTTTTAGACTAAAAAAAACTTTCTATGAGTAAACTTTGATGCTTCCTTTATTGGTGATGACATCATAAGCTTGAAGCAATTCTTTCAAACAAAAATAACCATCATTAATGGTTCTATTTGATCTAGCTGCACCAGACACACCAAGTAGGAGCATGGCCATAGTATTCGAGCAAAAAAATAAGTAGAATATTTCACAGTGAAAATAATGCATAAAGGCTCTCTGAGTATATTGATAAGTAAAACATAGAAGGAGAGTTAAAACATAACAAGACAGATGCTTGCAGGGAAACTATTGAATCCTTTAATATTAAAAGTAATAACTTGTAGAAATATATGACAACAAATACAAACACAATGTTATTCAAAACAAAGCCCGACAGCGCCAGCACAGCTTCGTATCCAATCACAGGGATCAAAGGAGAAAAAATAAAACATGAGAACTAAGATATAGATAGAGGAAGAAGGGGAAGGAAAGCATAGGTTTTCTCGTATTCCTAACCACATTCAGCAATCCAAATGAAGTAAACCATGTCCCACACAATGCTTCCCTCAATCACTGACCTAATCCCAATTTGCAGCTATAGGACTCGATCAGCTTGTGCCAATTGCAAGAGATCACTGACGATGGAAGAAGAGGAAAGACAACTAGGGTTAAGTCGAGCTGAAGAATCATAGGGTGGGAAGAGAAATCAATATGTGATGATTAAAGATATCAAGAGAATTTGTAAGAAAATGGCGAGCCTGATGACCAAACATTCAGCCCTATGCATCTCAAAGCTCAAGCAAGAGTGAGAACTAGAGTGGCGATGGATTTTGTGGATACTGAATGTTTGAGCATGAGATCAATTTTGGGTTGGAGCTTGAGAGGCGAAGGATGGCTTCCAGCGACTTGGGATTCAAGGTTGGGCTAGGTTCTGCCGAAGACAACCAAAGCAGGAGAGGGAAATCACATGTGATGCTCGACTACTGGGGATGGATGAGAAGAGGGGAACTCGAGACTGATGGAGGAGGCCAAATGGAAGAGGGAAATTACTTTTGGTTGCCTGGCTTGCACCGATGGGATGAGGGCAAAAGATCCTCATTCAACTTCAGTAGAAGGGAGTTCAGATGGAGAGGAGAGTTTGGCTGACCTACTAGGATGGACAGATGGAACGAACAAGGGTGTCGCCCATTCTTTCAGTAGCTCGAGAGGGACAGAACAAGAGAAGAAAGCAGAGTGAGAGAGGAATGTCACATGAACAATTTTGGAATTTAGGGTAGGCCGAGCATTCCAATTGGCTCCCCAAAAGGTATCCAATGGCATGGATTAGGAGGTAAGCCTGATTGGAGAGTTTAAGTGGTTGATTAGGGCAAGGGTTAAAAAATTAAGCGGTTGTTAGTATCTTAATTACAAATTAAGAAGATGACAATATGATTATTAATAATTTCATGCCAAATATTATGAAATTATTTCTTGCGATGAATAATAACAATATAGGTATCAATTTAGGTATTTCTGTTCTGTCGAATGCAACGATGATGTCTGTTTCATGATCGGAGGTTATTTGGACCACGTCGATGATGATCGAGGTAAAATTAGGAGTAAATAATGCGATGTTGCATTCGGATCACTCGGTGTTCATGTAGACTCCGTCGAATCAATCAAGGAAGGTGTCATTTGATAGATTTTGATGTTTCGGTGATAACAACACAATCAATTTTATGACAGAGGTTGTTCAGACATCGTCGGGGCTTCCTGATCTCAATATATGAATCATTTCATTAAAATTTGATTTTAATTATTTAATTGGTTATTAATTGATTCAATATTTTTTATTTAATTAATTTTGATATTTTAAGCATAATTACAAAGATAAAATTTTAAATCAAGATGATTTTGATTGAATCCAATCGCGATTAGGGAATTTTAAAGCCAACTCATGCGATTTTCCTCTAGTTAATTATTTATTTTAACTTTCATGATTCATTTAACTTGTGAACCATATGTGGAGATCAACCAAACTAGTTTTTCACTCATACTTTGTGATCTCAATCCCCTAATGATTGATATTAGTGCCAGGTTTTGAAGATTTAGTTCGAACGGGACCAATGCCGATGATTCAAAGTTCAAGATTGAGAAGTTCAATGGGACAAACTTCACTTTCTGGAAGATACAACTGGAGGATTTATTGTACCAAAAGAAATTATATTTGCCAATAGATTAAGTTGCCAACAAACCAAAGATGGTGTATATGGAAGAATGTGAAGTATTCGATTGAACGACATTAGGTTTGATTCAACTGTCACTGTCCTCATTTGTTACTTTCAGTATTATGAATAGGAAGACTATAGTGAACCTTATGGGTGCACTAACAAGAATGTATGAGAATCCATCAGCTTCGAATAAATTGTTCTTGATGATGAGGCTCTTTCACATTAAAATGGATGATGGAAGTCCATTCATTGAACATCTGAACAATTTCAACAATGTTAATAATCAACTGTGCCAGGTTGGCATCAGGTTCGATGATGAGGTACAAGTACTTTTATTTTCTTTGTCTAACAGTTGGGATAAACTAATAATGATGGTGAGCAATTCTTTAGACAACATGAAATTAAACATTGATGATGCTATTGGATTGATGATGAATGAATATGTCCATAAAAAAGTAAGCGGAAGAATTTCAAATGTGATTTTGAATGTTGAAAGCAGAGGAAGGAGTTCAAATACGAACTCAAGTAGGAGCAAGTCCAAGCTAATGAGAGGAAAATCTAAGACTAGAAGAGGAAAAGGCAATGTGGAGTGGTGGAGGACAAGACGGGGGACACATTGCAACCACACAAAAGAAACTTAAGGTGATTCTCTAATCTTATCCCACGGATAGTGCGAGTTGATGAGTGCCTCTTTCATGTAAGTCCCAACAAAGAAGTGTTTAGAAATTTCACCCAAGGCGATCTTGGGAAGGTGTGCCTTGGAGACAACAAGGCTTGCAGCATCATAGGCAAATATGAAGTGGATATCAAATTGTCGAGTGGATAAGTCTAGAAGCTAAAGGATGCCAGGCATGTCCTATGCTGGAAGAAGAATCTAGTCTCAGTAAGCCAGTTAGCACAATTTCGATTTGTGACTATCTTCACAAGGGACTCATGAAAGATGACTGAGGGTGCTTTGGTGATGACTCTAGACAACATTGAAGGGGCGCTATACTTTATCAATCAAGTTTTAAAGTTCATAGAAGTTGCTGGAAAAGGAGTAGATGCAACCTTGTGGCACAGGAAGCTTTGCCATATGAGTGAGGAATGTATGAAGTCATTAATTTCAAAAAGCAAAATTCAAGGTTTAAAATCTATATATTTTGATTTTTGTGAAGATTGTGTATATGACAAGTAAAGAGAGTGAATTTCTCTAAAAGTGGTGTAAAACTAAGGCCAAAGAAACTTGAGTTAGTACACATGAATGTATGGGGTCCCACTCCAATTCAACCTATTGGCGGATCATCATATTTCGTTACATTAATTATTGGCCATACTGGGAAGGTATGCGTATACTTCTTGAAATATAAATTTGAAGTGTTCAAGAAGTGGAAGGCTCTTGTGAAAATGAGACAAGGCATAACGAATAATGTCAGTGACTATCGTGATATGAGGTTTAAGGACTACTGTTCCTCAAAAGAGATCAGGCGTGAATTCACTATGCCGAAGACATTGTAGTAGAATAGTGTGACAGAGCGCATGAAGAGAGCTATCACAAGGCATGTTTGGAGCAAGAGGTTACGTGTTGGGTTGCCCAAGTAGTTCTGGGCAAGAGCAATGAATATTGTAGTATATCTGATCAATAAAATCCTTTCAAAATGAAGGCTTACCAGAACAACCATGGAGTGATAAAAAAGTAAATTTATCACATTTAAAAGAATTTGGTTCTTCATTGCATGTTCATGTTGATGCAAAGTCCAAGAGTAAGGTTGATCCGAAGTTGTCAACTATATATTGATTGGATAAGGCTCAAATGAATTAGGGTACACATTTTGGGATTATCAAAATCAAAAGTTGATTAGGTGTATGGATATTATATTCAATATAACAACAAAAAGGCTTATCCCATTATGCGAGGTCAGTTAATGGAATCCTTCTTTTTTATTGTTTCTATTCTTATTTAATTCTAATAAACTAAAATCATTTTTTAGACATCTTAACTAAGTATTTTTTAGGTCTACCTCTACTTTTCTTAACATATGTCAAATATAATACATCTACTCTCCTAATCGGGTCATCAGATGGCTAACACTTTATGTGACCATATTCATTTTGCATTTTATCTTTAAGAGTAAAGCCACTCATCTACCAAAGCATCCTCATCTTTGCAACACTTAACTTAGTGTTATGCTTCCCTTTTACTTGACAACATTCTACACCATAAATCATTGTAGGTCTTATCACCATCTTATAAATTTTTTCGTTAAGTCTAAGCAGTACTTTTCTATCACACAATAGAATAGATGCATTTCTCCACTTCAACCATCCAACTTGAATTCTACTTGTAACATCCCCATCTATTTAACCATCATTTTGAACAATAGAGCTGAATTATCTGAAACATTCACTCTTTTTAAACACTTGATCACCCAATGTCACAACATCACCACTAGAACTTCTATAACTAAAATTGCACTCTATATATTCAGTTTTACAACCAGTCAAATGAAAACATTTAAACTCTAAGGTTGGCCTCCATAATTCAAATTTATCTTGGACTCCCTCTCTAGTCTTATCAACAAGAAGAATATCATCAGCAAAAAGCATATACCAAGATACATCCTCCTGTAAATGCTTAGTAAGAACACCCATAACTAAAGCAAAAAGATATGGGCTTAAAGATGATCGTTGATGTAATCCAACTGAAATAAGAAAATATTTTATCAATCTTCCTTGTGTTTGGACACGAGTAGTCGTTCTAGTATACATAGCCTTAATGACTTGAATATAACCAATATTAACTCTTTTTTCTAGAACTCTCCAAAGGACATCTCTTAGAATTTTAACATAAGCTTTCTCTTAATCAACAAATATCATATGTAGATTCTCTTTACTTTCTCTATACTTCTCCATCAAACCTTTCTACACCATCTGATCCCACATTCAGTGGATTGGATGGGTCAGATCACGTCAGACCCTAATCCTTTCGACACCCAGAACACATAATATGCCCTCTGATCCTGCGGATTGGATATGGACCATCCGATCTGTGATCGGACAGTCAAGATCGAACCATGCATTGTTTTTCTAGATCCCACATTTTCTCGCTCACGCGTTGTATCAGCGCCACATAGCCCAATCGCATGGTGCCACATGGCACCGCATTGCCCCATCAATGCCTGCGCAGCACTGACTGGGTTAAGTGGGAAAATGCATATTTTCTGATTTTTAAAATTATTTAAGTGTATTGAAACTTTAAAAATTTATGAAAAATAAAATATTTAATAAAAAAATTACAAATAAGGACTCGTTGGATTCGTCTTTCCGAGAAGAATCCAAGGAATCAAATATCTCTAAATTCTAGTGAATAGTTTGAGCTTAATTTAGGTTTTAGTAAAAATAAAGTTTCATTAATTACTCTAAAAATATAAATTGGATTGAGTTGAAATCTATAAAAATCTCAAGTAAAAGAGTCCTCTAGATTGGGAGAAACTAAATTTTGAAGTTAATATTGTCTATTTTAATAAAATAAATCAAATAAAAATCCAGAAATTTACAAAGTTAGTCAAAATGACTTAGATCACTTTCGTTAACATCTAAGATCCTAATAATAATAATAATAATAATAATAATAATAATAATAATAATAATAATAATAATAATAATAATAATAATATGATCTTCTGAAGTGTAATGAACCTACAATAAATATTTCGGGTTAAAACTTAACAAATTAAGGAATTAATAAAAATAAAATTCATAATAACCTAAATAATAAATTAAAATAAAAAAAATGAAATAACACTTAAGCAATCATTAATCAAACCTCAAATAAAAAAAATATCATATAATCCTCAGAGGAAATTAAATTAAATATGATTAAACCTATTTAAGTTAATAAAATTCAATTAAATGATTAAATCTTAAATCAAACTTAAAATTAATCAAATCTAGGAAACTTTAACATGGGTCAAACTAGTATAACTAAACCTACACTAAGCATAAAATCTTAATCATATGAAACTCCTTAATGAATATAAATAAACTGAAACTAATTAATCATTAAGTAAACTAAAAAGTTAAATTAATTATAAATCCAATACATCATAATCGCTTAATATTAATCAAACCAAACCAAACCAAATGAAGCTAAAGTGAACTTAATTAATTTAATATTTAAATCAATCAATTTGGAATAAGAGAGTTACTCAACCATTAAATATTTTAACCTAATAACTAAATCAAATATGTTAGCAAAATTAAACAAACATAATAAATGAATCAAATCAAATAAAACTCTAATAAAAAATAATCAAACTTAATTAAAATAAAATAAATAGTTAATTCACTAAATAATAATGATGGTAAAAACAATAATCCGTTAATCAAATCAAACTTAAGTAAAACACTTAACTAAATCAAATCATTCACATGTGGGAAATTAAGTCATTAATTAAATAAATCTTTCATTAATCCAATAATACAAAATTTAATTATCTTTAATCAAACCAAATTAATCAAACATCTAATTAATGAAAACTTAATGAATTAATCCATCATCTTAATGAATCAAATTAATTTAAATAAATTACATTAAAACTAACTCTTAAATTAAGCTTAAATCAAACCCTTAATTAAAATTAATAATTAATCATACCTCTCAAGTAAACTAATTAAGTTAATCAAATTAATCATATTAAAGCTAAGCTTAATCAAACATAAATGTAATTAAATACCAATAAAATACTAAATTAAAATAAATTATTAAGTCATTAATGACATCATTAATCTAAATAAATATAAAACCAAATTAAAAATTAAATAAATCTTTATCTAATTTAATAATTAACTTAAACACACTTCTTAATTAAACTATTTTCCCTTAAGCTAATCCAATTGAATAAACACCTAATTAATGCAAACTTAATAAATTAATCCATCATCTTAATGAACCAAATTAACTTTTTAAATCAAACTCAAATCAAACACTTAATTAATCAACTAATTAATTTGATCACACATCTTAAATAGGCTAATTAAGTCAATCAAATTAATCATATTAAACTTAAACTTAATCAAACATAAATGCAATTAAATACTAATCAACACCTAAATTAAACTTAAATTATTATTTCATTACTTACATCATTAATCTAAACAAATATGAAATCAAATTGAAAATTAAACAAATCTTTATAATTAACATAAATATACTTCTTAATTAAACTAATTGCATAATCACATTGAACCTAAGCAAAACCATAGACTAATAAAAATAATCAAATCAGATTAAATCAAATTAAATTAAATTAAGAAAGACTCTCATCAATTTAATATGTAATCAAATCAAATCTCATTCAACCTACTTAAATAAGATAAACTAATTAACCATCCAATGTATGAAATCAAAATACAAACTAAACTTTGATAAACATGACAAATGGAGGAGATTAAAAATAAAATTCTAATTACAAAGAATCAAACTCAATTAAAATCAAAATAAAATCTCAATTAATCTGATCTAATCAAACTACAAATAAATGAACCTTAATTAAATCAAATAAACATAAAATTAAATAATATAATTATAATCAAAGAAAAGAATTAAATATTAATTTAAAATGATAATGAATTATCCATATTTAATTAAACAAAAACATCTAATCTAAAATTAATCCGTCAAAAACACATGGATTTAAACAAACTTAAACTTCATTAGATATTAATGATATTAAATTATCAAGATTTAATTAAACCAAAACATCTAATCTAAAATTAATCAATCAAAAACACATGAATTTAAACAAACTTAAACTTAATTAGAGATTAAGGATATTGAATTATCAAGATTTAATTAAACCAAAATATCTAATCTAAATTTAATCATTCAAAAAACACATGGATTTAAACAAACTTAAACTTTGTTAGATATTAAGGATATTGAATTATCAAGATTTAATTAAACCAATACATATAATCTAAAATTAATCAATCAAGAACACATGAATTTAAACAAACTTAAACTTCATTAGAGATTAAGGATATTGAATTATCAAGATTTAATTAAACCAAAATATCTAATCTAAAACTAATCAATCAAAAACACATGAATTTAAACAAACTTAAACTTCATTAGATATTAAAGATATTGAATTATCAAGATTTAATTAAACCAAAATATCTAATCAAAAATCAATCAATCAAATACTTAAACGAACTCAAATTCTAAATGCTAAATCAAATCAAATGAATTGCACAAATTCAAATGGTATAATTAAGATGCTTAAGGACCTTACTTAGACACTTTAGGAGTTAGGATGTAGAATAGGATGAGTTATGTCTACAAATGAAATTCATTCTACTCTTCATTCTTGAAAACCTAAACATCACTTTAACCAAATAAAAGTAAAATAAAAAAATGAAGAAATAAATCATTAAATCATTTAAATTGAAATCACCCAAAAGTAAAATTTAAACAAGTTCAAACTTCAAATTAAAACTTAAACTAAAGAAGCCTAGTAAAGTATTGCTACACAAGCCTCTTTTCACGTGAGAATACTAGGTCACTTAGAATTAGAATTTGGTGATGTGATTGTATGTATGATGTTGTGTTTTGTTTTGTGATGTAATATTATAGATTTGATCTTAGGGTGTATGCCTCGCAGACTAGATGTTAGGTCGTTATTAGCCTAATCATATTTTCTGCAGCGGGTTATGCTTAAGGGGCTGCTGTAATAAAAATATAAATGCTTTGGTATGCAGGTTGCTTAGCCCCTAAGCATAACTCATGTTAGGATAAGTTGGCTTGGTTACCCATGTGTAGGGTGTTAAGTCCAAATTTTTCATATAACTATTTAGATTGTATGGTGTGTTTAGCTAACATTTATTTTCCAAGTGTAGCTTGATTTACTTTTCTTATTTTTAATGCAATTTAATATCAAAAATTAAGATTAGTCTTATGGGGGATTAGGATGAGTAGTGGCCAAAAGGCTTAGTCCCTAAGGTGCCCTATGATGCCTTTAGAGCAAATCAAATCAAAAGGAAGAGAAGGAAGAAATGAAGAAAACAAGACCACCATAACATGTATTATTTTTGTAATCCAGTTTGTAGACTACCCTTTTTTTTTCTCTTTTTCGGGTGTACATAGGAAACTGATCATACCAGCCTTTAATTATTTTATGATAATCTATAAAATTATTTGATGTTGTGTTTAGATTGCGCAATAGAATTGCATGATTTTCCTAGCTTCTTATGTGTTGCCTGGATGCGGTAGACTCTTAAGATGAAATTAATTTTTCTACCCCAATTAATAACTCACAATTAAAATTTAAATCAATTCATAACCTCACATAAAAGCCTAGGAATTAAATAAAGATAAAAAAATTTTTAGTAATCCCTTAGCTAGATGAATGAATGTATAACATCATGCATGTCATATTCTTCCACTCTTATTAAGAGGGGGGCTTCCATCTGTGCCAGAGAATAAAGGCTTAACCTGTGAGAGCCCTTGATGGAAGAACACCCCTTTCTCTCTTGATTTGGCCCATAATTAAGTTATCATGCATTTAGACATACAAAATCCCATAGCCTGTGTCAAAACAAATTGTTTAAGAGAATCTAATAAATTTGATAGAATTTGCATTAGATTAGGTCATGAATTTATATCATGCATGCTCTAGTCTTTTAGGGAGTGAGTTTAAGGACTTAGAATCCTTTCTAAATAAATAACATCCTAGCCATCTTGCAAAGCATAAGACTTTACTACTTAGATTTAAAGCGTAGGAGGAGTTAGTTGGCTGCCACTCTAGGCGATTATGAGTCCAGTAGTCAAGTGGTTTATTCTCTTTTATGGAGATAAACTTTATACCCATTTTTTCCTTAGATTTAGGATGTGCTTGTGGTTTGTACCAAAGCTTCTTAGCTTAGGATCCGAGGTAGCTGGTTCCTTCAGGCTATAAGGAAAAATTCTTACTTCTTAGGCATTTCCACAATCTTATGTTGTGGGATTATAAGTCCTAGTATTCTTTAAAATGTCAACTCAAATAATTAACTCTCTTCAATTTCAAAAATCTAAAGCCCAACCATAAGATAAATTGGATTGGTCACTAGGCTTCCTAGTATCATGAGCATTCCCTACCCATCTCTCTTTGAGTTCTAATAACAAGTCTTCTTTTTGATCTATCCTATTTGATTTTATCTTTTGATAGTTTTACCTTGAAATCTTTGGAGATCATGATTATCTACTTTTATCGAGAGTATTCTTAAGGAATCATATTCCTTAGGATGTAATTAACTATGGGGGCTTGCCTCCATAGGGAACTTAACGAACCCAGCTTAAAATAGATTATACTTTACTTTTCCATGTAAAGTAGGGGAAAGATCTCTAGTATATTTGAAGACCCATCATGCCTTAGGAGTCCTTATTAGGTGATTAATACCATTATAAGATGCTGATTTATCTTTCGAGATAGTACATCATTCCATAATATCATACCCGATTACTTCACTAAGTGTCCCTAAAGATCTATGTGGTGTCCCACATCTCAAAAAATAAACACCACATGTATATATGTGTGTTCTCATGCTATTATATCTTATTTCAGAATAATATTATGCTTTTATAATTTTTATTTGATCTGAGTACGCTTAGGGTAGGAAATAAACTAAAGTTGTGCTGTGATTCTCTGAAGTAATCAGATAAGATTATGGCCTATTGTTGAGCCTACATCTCCCCAAGAAAATAACTAGATTAGAGGAGTCTGATAAGAATCGAAGAATTTATGATAAAAAATCAAGTCAAATATTAAGATTATTTGCATAATATAATTCTAGAAATTCGTGATAGTAGCGTAGTGAACCTTATTAGATATAATTATGATTATACTTAGAACAAGATTAGAGAGAAGACTATTTCTTTATGGTTTCTGATTTTGAATCTGTTAGAATTAAACTTCGTAATATTAAAAAAGAATTAAAAATGCTTAAAAGCTGACCATAACTGACCAAAACTCTACAAGTTATTAGGTAGAGACCCCATCTAGAATGGTATCAGAGTCTGAAAAAGATAAACCTGAAAATTTTATAACAAATAATACACATTGTGATGGAAATTATGCCTGCCTATGCTCTCCTAGTTACTCTTATCATAATAATTTTCCCTCTTATAAATTTGAAATAAGAGAAGAAAAAGAAACTTATAAACGCCTTAAATTAAAAGAGTTAGAAGAAGATATATGCTCATCTAAATGATAAATATAACTAAAGAATATTTAGAAAATAAATTCAAAAGAATTCAATAACTATTAAGAATAAACATCTCCACTAATAAATTAGAAGTTTTCTTAGATGAACAAATTTTCCATATAAGGCTCCTCTTAAATTAAAAGAGTTAAAAGAAGATATATGCTCATCCAAATGATAAATATAACTAAAGAATATTTAGAAAATAAATTCAAAAAATTCAAGAACTATTAAGAAAAAATATCTCTAATAATCAGTTAGAAGTTTTCTTAGATGAACAAATTTTTCATATAAAGGCTCCTCTAGGGAATCTAAATGAATGGACTGTTATTAGGAACATAATGATAAAATAATATTATGAACTTGGAATAAGTTTGAATACTTCAAACAAAATAACAACTTGTGGTATATCGAATTAAATCAAATTCAGCATAATAAAATAAAAGCATTTAAAAATCTGTTATATAAAAGATATTAACCTATACTCTATACCGAAAGCACGGGTAATATATCTATGTTAGAAAAAAGAATCTTAAAAAATCATTAAATTCTTAACAATAACATTGCATTTTCTAGAAATTTTGAAATGTGTTAATTTATAAGAATCTACCTACTCTACAAGTAATATTCAAGGTGCTATAAGGATTAATGAGATTATAAATATTAATAAATCATCCCAAGAGTTAGATGATTTAATCTCTGTATTACATCAACACCAATTAATGAATAATACTCCACAAACTCTGTTTATAGACAGACCTAAATCAAAATTAACTCCTCAAATAACCATGCTTAGCACAAGTAGTGTAGGTTCTTCAACTACTTCAACTACTAGACGACAATTCATACCACCTAAGTCAGAATTAATAAATCTTAATCAATTTTTGAAGAGCCAATCAATTATAATAAAAATAAAAAATTTAAATTAAAAGCAAGGAAAATAATTAAAATATCATGTCCCAAAATTCTAATTTTTAAGAACAAATATTAAAAAAATTAATAATGAAGTATCCTAAATTAGAATATTGTACATCAATTGATAAAATATCATTAGTGCACCATTATTACATCATTTAAATTATATTAAAATAAATTTAATATTTATTATGTCATCCAATTTAACTCTAGTTGAACCGTTAAACCTTAAACTTCTCATTTTGATTCAATTTCTTGTCTGTTTTCAAAACCTTGGATGCATATCATTTGCAAGCATTATATAATGAGATAATTGTATAGAGTTAAAGGAACTACTCATTCTTCTCCTTTATTCAACCAATTATCATGGTGAAGGTTAGAGAAATGATCAATGGAGTCATCAAAGATTGGCAAATATCTTAGTCAATATCATACATAGGGATTTCTTGGTTGAGTAGTCAAATATGACCATTAGAAGGTTAAATGAGGCATTTGGACACCAAAGGTCTTCTTTAAAGGAAATTAATTATTTTTATATTAGTTAGTATCATCCATAGGGATTTCTTTGTTGGGTAGTCAATATTAACAATTAAATCGCCAAAGGTGGCATTTCGCCACTAGAGGCCTTCATAAGAGGAAATCAATTATTGTTATAAGGGTTGGTGGATGATAAGGTTATCTACTATGGGATTCTTTAACTCCAATAAGCATAGTTGATGGAGGAATCATGCTTAGGTTTGGAGGGGAAATAATAGAACTAAGAAAGAATCTTACTAGGATAAAAGTGAGAGAAGTATTTATGAGAAAATATTTGAGACCTTTTTTTCCTCTAGTAGTGAACATTTATCTCTATGTACAATCATGGATCTCATTGAATTACATAAATTGAATAACTCTCTTGTGTTTTTTTGGCATTATTTTGTAAATTATTTTTTTTCATTCAGTTGATCTTCATTGTTCTCGAGCATGTACTTTTCTCCAACTCCTACTTGAGATCATTTAATCCTTAACCTGATCGAGGAAGGAGAACATTTTATTCATATTCATCTATCTTGAATAAAACTCTTTTAAAAATGATATTAAAAAAGAGTTGTTCATCTATTTTCTATATATGTCAACTTCAATAGTTATTAAAAGAGAAAATGTTCATCAATATTTAGTAGATCTTATTTATCAGGAGCCACTTTATTAGTTTTCATGTTTCTCTCTTTCGGAATAATAAATATCATTATATTATGATCATATGGAAGATCATAATGTGCTTACAAACTATTTTGGAGATTGATGGGTCCAATTTTGAAATTGAAAAGCCTAATTATTTGAATCTATGAACTCCATTTGCAATCAATTGGCTTAAGTGTACCATATTGGTGAAAAACATCAAAAATAGGATAACACCTATGCTTTTAAGTTATTTCTACTTTAATATAGAATATCTAAATTAATATGATCAAAATAATATGTGTAATTTTCATTATTTTATAAGCCAATTATGGCATTAATAAGTCAAATTCTAGAGAATGAAACTCAATTTTGTGGATGGATAGATTTAATTTCGACAACATTAAGAGTAAAGCATAAACTTATATTGCCTGAGGATTGGTTGTCCCATTTTTTCTGCTTCCAAACTATTTCACTCTTAATCAAATTACAAAATCTTGAAGGGGCCTTACAAGACACATGTTCAATCTTTAAATAAAAAAAAACATATTTATATCATAATTTAAGTATTTTTACTAAGTGTATTACCATATTTTATATTTTTGACATTAATGACTTATAACAAATAAAAGCTTCAAAGTTTAATGAAATCTTTCAGTATTCTGACATTAGCTTTGTAACCCCAAAAAGAGCACAATGACCTAATGAACAAACCAATAACAATGACCGAGGCAAGAACTCAATCACCGACCATCTAGGATGACTCATTTTCACCTGGGTGAGTGTGTGAAAGTTTGTCTTAGCCAAGCAACCAAAGTTAGACTTACTAACTCATACAAGAAACTACATTAGAAGACATGCTAATCAGCATACAACACTTGCCCAACTTCCAAAGCACAGGAGAGTCTTTTAGTGGTTGCACCTAGGCAGCTATCAGATTGTATTATAACTGACATATAGAATCAAGAAACTGACACATAATTTCCTTTTTTAATCAACCTTCACGTCCTAAATAAGGAAGAATCTTGTGGGATGAGGGACTTTTCCTCTAGCTTGTTACTATTCTTGAGAAGAAGAAAGTTGATTTTTATATTAAGATCTCCTGCATGTGCTCATATTTTTCTATAAAAAAACTCTTATGTTTTTACATTTTTTTTGTCTAGTCTTGTATGAACTTGCCTTACTCTCTACGTGCCTAAGTAAGATTCTACATCACCCAAAAAACAAGCTTATAGATTCAATAAGCCCTACTTCAATATTATTTAAGTTAACAAAAAATTCTTAATACAAAACTATTATTAGCAAGTTCATAGTAATTTTCATTATGATTTTTAATAATATTAGCCAGTTAGCTTAAAGGACTGAACCTTCATATTAATTATGAGCTTTAAAGTCTAGTAATACCTTTTAGCATTCTTGCAAAAACCCCATTACCAGTTTAATAAAGTTGATATAAATATCATATTATTCAAGTATTATTAACAGATTCCTACATTCATTTAGATTAATGTTTTTTTAAGAATATTGATAAGACAACTTTGAGGTTGAACCTTAGTATTATTTATGGCATTTAGACAAGTAACATAGGCAAACTAAATTCGACATACTCCTAAGTTAATGGCTTCTTTTCATTTGAATGCATATTAATATGATGAATAAACTGCATTGACTATCAAAGTTGTAGTTGTTCTCATGTAGTATTGGAAATAAATATTGATTTTGCATTTGTAGTTGATTTATAATAATTATAAATTTAAATGAGAACCACAAAATATTCTTGAATGGTTGATATTAGTTGTGGTAAATATGCTAATAGAACCTTAAATTGGTCATTCAAAGTTGTTCAACAATAGATAATGGTGAATGAGCTATATTTCAAGACTTAATAATTAGCTCAACACTAGATAATGAATTATATGAAGAATGCAAATTTTGAAAGCATGTTATGCAAATGGATGGCCATGTAAAGATTCTTCAACTTCAAAACATAAAAAACACTTTAAATAAGTGAAGCATATAGCTTTAATATATCCATGTAAATCATTATACATACATAGCTATACTAAGGAGGTCTCTAATACAAAAATTATATATTTTCCTAAGAGAATAAAGCACATATAATCACTAAGCTACAGTATAACACTATATCTAAGAAGTAAAAAACAAATAACAATGAACTATAATTATAATGCAATGTATAAAATATGCATATACCAATGCAATCTTAAAAATTAATATGACACCTAAGAGCTATAACAGAAGTAACAAACAAATGTGTAATTTAACATAACATAAATTAAAAATAAGTAAACTAATAAAAAGGTGAAGGAGAAGCACTCTTAACTTAAATCGCTTAAGTTCTTACTTTTCCATATACTTCTTGAAGAAGAATGCACAACTAAGTGCTTTAGAAACACTACTTTGGAATTCTTTTTTATGTCCATGTACAAATTATTAAGTTGCCTTTGTGAAGACCCCAATACTACAGCCCTAAAGTTTAATAGTAAAAATCATTCTATTCCAAGAGTAATTCTTTACAACATTCCCATCCTCACCAAACCATTAATGCTATCAAACAACAATATTTCACAGATAAGTCTGTAGAGTTCTTTCAACACTTTCAAGTTAAATAACTTAAATATCTTTATTTCATTTATCTAAATATGTAATTAAAAGATTGCACAACAATTCTTAAAAATAATATTTAGATTTGAAATATTTCTACATTCAACAAATTATTAGACGTAAGTTAGCATTATTTGCTCACTGAGCAAAGAATAGGTAGCTTTATATATAAAAATATAGATGACAATTGAAATTCAAAACCTCTTATACTTTCCTATCTAATATTTATATTGCAATTATATCAGATCCATTTTGTTAAAAGAGATGCATAATAATAGAAACTTTCATGTAATTTTTAATACTTCTAAGGAAACGAATGCATGTTGTACAAAAATTGTGCATCTATTTGTTCGAATCTACTTTGAATACATTCACATAACTAAATGTATTTGAATGCATCATTTCAATTTTGAGAAAATAATAAGAATACTAATCAAATATTTCTTATTTACATGAAATAATAAACACACATTTGCATATGACACGACCAACTTATTAAGAATTTAATTAAAGTAAAAAATATGGGGTTAAATTTTATCATGTTTTTTAAGATTTGGGTTATATTATTGTAAATAAAATAGGTGTATGTTAATTTTATAAACATGTACAATTTGAATGTTACACACATAATTGCCTAGCATTCAAAAATGTCTATTTACATTGATATGCACGATAAGATCATTCAACAAATTAATAATCAAGAACATGAAAGTTTTAATTTCTCAATTATGTGAAAGAAAAGAGTATGTATAATGATTTTATACTCTTAAAAGGTATGCCATATTGGAAGGATTCCTAGAACAACAAATAAGGAGTGCTTTTCATTGACTTAGCATTGACAAGAGTATAAATTACATGGTATGTTCACTTGACTAGAATATGACATCATTAATCTAAATGATATAAAAGTTACTTAAAAATAAATATTTAACTAACTCCATATTAAGACAAGCTCCTTGATCTTGACTATGGTATTATCAAATCAAATTTAAGCATCAACATTATTATAACTTGCTTAAAACATATACTCCCTAATAGGAAAACAATGGTTATCAGTTATCAGATATGTCAAACAAACATACAATTATAGCCCATAAGAGTTTCAGGAAAGGACCCAAATTTGCAACTAGTGATGAAATGAAGGCTCTTTATATAAACTCCAATAAGATATTTTCTTAACCCTCGCAGTTCCTAAATATCTTTGATGGAAGGATGTTAAAAAGGAGATGAATTTTTTTCTAGTGATTCAAAATAAAGCCAGAAAGGAGAGAACTTACGTCTATATTTGGATGCGACGGTTTTTTTGAAAAGTTTTACCATTTCTTCAACCATATATGAACATGGAAACAAAAGGAAAGATCTTGAGGTGAAACAAGACAAAGACAAGGCTTTTATTTAATTTTTTAGAAGAAAATAAAGGAAAAAACAACTTACTTGGGCCTTCGCATTCGAGCATTGCTAGTTCCGGTCAAAACCTGCAAATCGAAATCCAACCAGCGTCATCACAGTAGAAAAAACCAACCATTTGTAGAATAAAAAGAAGCACCAGATATAAAAGAGAAAACATGTTTTACATCAAGAAGCTTTCCAAAATCTCGATTCATCCCCATGAGGACATGGCCAAAGGGGCCACATCCTATTACATCACCCTTTCTCCACCGAATTGGAAAGGTGTAACCGTTGGTCTCTACCAGTGAAAGAGCATGCAAAGATTAAGAGATTCTAGCAGAAAACCCTGACCATTGGCCCAACCGCACCCTCAATTTCCTCAAATGCGACCCGATCTTTTTCACAATGCGGCCACTTTCGAAGCACTACTTCATTTTCGTCATGCTCCGAGCGGAGAGAGAAAGAATGCTGAAGCCGAATAGATCTTGGAATGTCTTTCCAACCTTGCATAACAGGTGAAAAGAGGATTTCATTCCTCGGCTGAAGAAATGGATATCACTAGAACAGACGTTGTGTTTTGAATTCTCTTTGGCCTCTTATTTATAAATATTTGGGTTATGTGACCAAAATTTCTCTTGGAGTCGTTATGAAGTTTTGGAGGCGTAAAAGTTTAATTTTTGATATTGAATAATATAAATTCAAAATTTTAAATAAAAATATTCATTTAATTATTAAATTTAATATTATATTTATAAGACAATATGATCACATGAGAGATTTGCATTGAGCCCAAGGACCATAAATAAGAGAGATTAAATCTTATAGAATCAATAGAGTGAATTGATTTCTAAAATATCTAATTAACCACCTTTAATAAAATATTTAAGTTGTATTTAAGGTAATTTTCTGCCTCATTTTGAAAACTATATTTTAACTATATTTTGAAGAGTTTATGGTGAGAAAGTTATATTTTTCAACCTGATTTGTTAAATTATAATGGTTGCATCTTAGGTAAAAGCTTCTTCTATGGCAGCTCTATCACTACATTTTCATATCACTATAACTATCTGAAACATTCTCTTAGTTGATCTTGCTATATAAATGATCTAGGGAGAAAAGAGATTATGAGGAGATTATAAAAGACTTTTCGCACAATGACGTAATTGTGTGATGTTTGTGCTTAACCTATGATTTTTTTTTATAGGTGATAATCAAAGACCATGTTATAGAATTATCTATATAATGTAACTACGTAAAAAATGTATATGATTTAATCAATATAAAAAATATAACTTTGCAAAATAATGATTTTATTTTTATCAAATAGGAATGTTAAAATTGCAATTCAAGCTCACATTAAAATATCAATGTTTAAGCAATTGAAGCTTGAACCAATAATAATGATATTTGAATGTTTTTTTTAAAAATAAATTCCAAATAATTTTTGAATTTAAACAAAATAATCATAAATGTATACACAAATATTATGATAAAGGGAATTTTAACTTCAATGATGCGTACAAGAATAAAAAGAATTAATAAGAGATAAAAAACAAAAAATATAAAAATAATAATTTAAATTTGAGACAAATTTGTTTAGATTTCACCAAAATTAAGTCATAAGTTGACTAAAGATTTCACAAAAATTAAGTAAAAAAAAATTCAAATTTGAGGAGAAATAATCTTACTAAATGAAAAAAATAGAGAAAGATCACCTTAATTCTTTATGAGAATTCTCTCACTTTCATGAGCCAACTTTCTTGAAAAGAAATTTTGATGAATCAAAGAATATATTGCATGAAAGACCACGAAGAAATTAAAAACTAAAATTTTTCTTCTTTTCTTGCAAAGCTTAGCTTTGAATAATTTTAAATGTTGTAGCAATCCAAAAGTTAGGTTTTACTTTGAAAAGCTTTTAAATGGTTGTTTAATAAAATCCATGGTGAAGGGATGAGATTTTGAAAACCATTTGAATAAAAGCAATTTAATTTCTCTGAAAATAATGAATGGTTAACCCCCACATGTGATTGAATCAGAAAAGGAAGGTTATTTGCTTCAAAAGAATAAAGCAACTGAGTGAATTTTGAATTCAAATAAGGTTGTTTAGGAGAAAATTTAATTTAGAAAAATTAAAATTAAATTAAAGAAATTTTAGCTAAAACAAAAAAAAATTGATTTTTAATATATTAGGAAACAATTAAGGCCTTGTATTTTAAGTATATAAGTATATAAATACATATTCAATAAATATTGAAAAATTTCAACTAATATATGATTAAATTGAGCCTATGCCATTTTTGATTAATTAACTATAAAATTTTAAAAATTTGCAATGGGTTAAATTGATCAACTTGATTCTAATGACCTTAAAGGTTCAATTTGGGTCAATTATGGCTAAGAAAATCAACATAATAAAGGGTAATTAAGGTCAAGTCATATATAGTTTACCTATTAAAGTTTTAATGAACAAGAAATAGTAAATTTTAATAATTGGGTAAAATTGTTCATGTAGATAAAATAGATCTATTTTGGGCTTATTTCGATCAAAGGGTCCAAACTAGTTATAATAGTTATCTACTTAGCTATGCTAGGTCTTAAATACCTCACTCAAGATATACTTAAATATGGAGGCAAATTCCCATTAAGAAAAATCAAATCTCTTAGAGTCAAAAGAAACTATATCAAGTGTCAAGCATCAAATAGTGAAAATCTAGCCAATTGTACATATTTTTGTCTCTTGAGTCAATATTAGGAATGTTTCTCTACTTCTCAAGACTGTATGATTCCCCCTCTTCATGGATTTTAGGATCATAAGAGCTTATGATTATTTGTCTTTAAGGATAGTATGATTCAATTAATTATGACTCCACCTTTTTGTATTAGTCTCTTCCAAAGTCCATATAGCTTTGTAGATCCCCAATGAGTGTGCCTTATCAAATTTGTGCATAAATGACTACTGGATAACATTTAGTCCTTCAAACTTTAAACCTACTTTATGCCTTGGTAAACTAGAACGCCTACTTTACATCCTCTCTTGTTATTTCCACCATTTGCTTCATCTTGTTCTTTTAATCAATGTTGAATTTAAAACGTAGAAGTTTATCTAAAAGGTATTATTGGTTAGGGCACACTTGACACAACTTGATTACACATGAATGGTGACCATTGATTGTTATTTCATGTTTGTCATCTCATTAGATTTACTAGCTTGTAAATATGTTTTAATATATTTAAACATATGAAATAACTAAAGCTAAACAAATAGTCATGTTTTAAAGAAAAAAATTCTTAATATTAGTTATTTAAAAGTTATAAACTAAAACTAAAATTTATAGTTTTTTTTCAATCAACTATCATTAAAATTATTTTTTTATAAGCTTCTACTTCATTATAATTAATACTACAATAATATAGTTATGGATTAGTTTTGACAATCCTAATGATTTAATTAGAGCTTATTGGACCATAAGTCCATCAATTTGGGATTGGGACGCCCTAAAATTCAATTTAATATGCTTAATTACACTAAGTATCACTAATTAAAAATATTATTAATTGTAAAAATTTATTTCAACCATTTTATTAGCCGATTAGTTCTCAAGTATCTCCTATTAAGTAATATAAAATTATTGACTTTAATTGATCATTTTTAAAATCTAATATTAATATTTTTCAAATTGGTTAAGTACTAATAAGTTAATAGATTTGGGTAATCCAACTTTTAATTACATGAACAATTCATATCATCACTGGGAATTTTTGTTAAGATGATTGAGCTCTTAGGAATAACATTTAAAACATGAACCTATTGATTTAAATATTTAAATGAATTTAAATAATTATAAATAAATTTTAATTAAAATTTTGAAGTACATTCTCTAATTGAATAAAAAAGATCTAGATTATAAAAAACATTTTCTAAAAAAAGAAATGTATTTTAAAGTATTCAAATGATTTTGACCATAAATCTATTAAAATATATTAAAAATATAAAAAACATGTTACAAAAATTATTTCATTAAACTTGAGTAAATAAGGATAACACATTTCCAAAGTTTAAATCATTGTTGAATGCTTCTTACTTGATTCTTTATGATTATTGAAGGCTTGTCGAGTTCATGCGCATTATATGGTATATATTTAGCTCCCCATTTTTTTTGCTTCTTATAGAGGCATCCTGCAAAAGGAATAGAGGAATACAGACTATGAGTTTGTTAGATTTAAATTAGTTCATGGAGTGAGGAAGAGCCTTCTTAGATACATAGAAAATAGGGTTAGATAAAGTATAGTAAAGCTGAGAGGTCAGAAGAGCAGAAAAGTAAAATGTATTTTATTTCTTAATAATCCAGAGTATAAGTGTTGTGAAAAGCAAGAGAACAAAAAAGTCCACGTAAGAATAAAGGTAACCCCATTTTATATCCTAAGCGGGGTCTATACATATGATAAGAATATATATGGTAAGTTAGGCACAGAGATGGATTCACCTAATTTAAGACGAGTATATGAAAGTAATGAATCTAGCGAGTATACTATCGTTATGGTCCAATTGCTTGATTTGTGGCCAGACTATCGAGTTCAAGTGATGACGGTTGTCCGACCTTTGTAACTGTTTACTTGCAATGGGAGGAGTAATCTATGGTTGGTTCTTTTGTTATTTATTTAAGCCTTCAACTCACCTGTTTGTAGCTAGTCTTTATTGTCAAGTATAATTTCTTGTTGGTTTGGCTATTCTAATAGCCTTGCTGGTAAAATCACTAATGCTTATTTGTTCCATTGGGCATGCATTTTGCTCTCTGCTTCATCTACTCCTTGTAAATGTGACTTGTAAAAAGATAGAAAAATAAAAAGTAACATTAGTCTGTAAGCATTTAATGAATCTCAAAGAATTAAAATTTACATAATTATAAACATTGCATTACCTTTTATCCAGATTCATTCCTTCAAGTGTCTGATCTCGCAATGGCTATAGATGAAACCTTTCATTTTTCATTTGGAACATATCACGATACACAATGTCACTCACTTAAATTAACTGTCTCTTTTTTCGAATCTACAAGAACTATTTGCTTACCCTCCATAAACATTAAGAAGCCTCATGGTGATATTGATTCTGCTAAATTCTTGGCCTATCTATGAAAGAAAGTGAAGAAGGCCAATAAGTCTAAAAAAATCACTACTGCCTCAATGTTTGGAGTGAGTATACATGCCCCCATCATTGTCAAACCTTGCATGGCTCCAATCCTAAAGGTTGTACGAGATTTGCAGGAGGGACTGAGTACTCACCCTGCTAAGGCACAAAGCTACTAGTAATGCTGCCCTCCACGCGAGCTGAGGGTGTTTAGGAGGAGGAAGATGAAGTTGCTTTGATTTGCTAGCACAAGAAAGTTGTGGTGAGTCGATTGATGAGAACCGTCTCTGAAAGGAAAATTATATAAAATTTCTTGGGCAAATTAAGACCCACTTTAGCTTTGTGAATTCCTTTATTTAAGTTACAAAATATTGTTGTTGATCATAGTTGAGCATGACCAATGTGCAGGAGTTGGTTGAGGGAAATGAAGGCTGCTCGCCAACCCTTCAATTTCTTTCTTCTGATTGCCCAGGTAGTTCTATGAAACTAATTCACCTTACAATGAAAGATTTGTTAGGTCATGATCCGAGTAGAAAAGAATTTCGTTCTCTTCAGTCATAGCTTTCATTTATGAAGGTTTGGCTTTTGGTGAATCCCCTTATTGATATTTTATTTCTAATTTTTGATGAGTTCTTTTCTCACCATTCAGTGGAGACTACAGTCTTATCATGGGCTGACTTGGTGGTGTGGTTGTGGTTGTTGAAGAGGGCTTACATTCATAGGGCCAATCACTAAGGAACCCACCACGACAAGTAAGTTCACTTCCTTTAGCTTAAATAATTATTGATGAGCTTTCCCTCTCCTACTCTTCAAGATAGTGGCAAGTTTGTAAAAGGCGAGTCCTCCAAGCCACATAGGGATGATGTTGAGGAATCACGTGTGTTTGCGACTCTTTTGAGTTTGCCAACCTATCAAGTGAGGTTGAACTTTTGAGGGAGGCTTTGAACTTGTCTATGTGGGAGATAGGTGAGTTGCAATCTTTGTTAAATCTATAGTTATAGTGAAGGCATATTGAGTATGCATATTGTGTATCTTATAATTTGATTTGATGATAACAAACTTTGTCTAATATAAACTACTAATTTCTTTGTAAGATAAATTATCCATAGTAATCATTATGATCATCATTCTTAATTTAGAATTTTATTAATGATAAATTTATATTCTTGAAGCAACTAGTTATTTATTTTAAGTATTTCAGGAAATTCACGAGACTCAACTTCTATAGTTAGATCAGTGAAGGCATATTGAATATACACATTGTGTATCTCATAATTTGATTTGTGATGATAACAAACTTTGTCTAATACAAACTAATAATTTCTTTGCAAGATAAATTATCCACAGTAATCATTATGATCATCATTCTTAATTTAGGAATTTATTAATGATAAACATATATTCTTGTTGCTACTAGTTATTTATTTTAAGTATTTCAAGAAATTCATGAGACTCAACTTCCATAGTTAGATCAAGAAAGTCATACCAACTATATTAGGGCAGTTTGAGAATCTTCTTATGTTATGCAATAATAAGACAATTAAGAGCTTAATAATATAAAAAAATTATTTTAATAATTCCATATAATTTTTTGAATTTTTGAATAAATTTTCATATTTTATTTACATGATATTTTCAATTATTCTTTAAATTATTATTTTTGGATAATTTAAGTGCTTGCATGCAATTAAGTCTTATCCATTGCATTTTAAAGTGTCTTAGATTTAGTTCATACTTCATTTAGTTATTTCCATATTTGATCTTATTACCTATCCATTTATTTATTCATTAGAGTGAAATTATTCATAAATTATTCATATTATTTTTTTCTCTCTCTTATTCTTTTATTTTTCTCTCTCATATTATAATTGTCATCCCAATTTTGTTTTGGCCTAATTTTTTATGATTTTTGGCATGATAAATGTTATTGGAGTTATGGAATTTATTTCTTCATTTTATTTGAATTTTGAATTTAAAATAAATTATTCTTGCCATAAGTTACCAAATTGATTTTTATCCTTTTATGAATTATTGTGGCTGACCCTATCATGATTTAATTAAGTTAATTTGAGTTAATTTGATTTATTTTAAGTTAATTTAAATGAAAATTCAAATAATCCATGTGTTTAAACACTTTTTATTTTTAATTTAATTATTTATGAAATTATATGGCCTTCTAGTATTTTATTTGGAGTAATTTGATTTGTTTAAATTAATTAAAATATCTTCTACTTTGATTTTGTATAATTTATTCATGATCAATTGTATTGAATGGAGATTGAATCTATACTAGAAAACATTATGGCTGGAATCCATGTTTATTTTTCTTGATTTATTTTATTATTTTTATTTCATGACTTGACTTAATGTTTCAAATCTATATTAGTTAATTGATCTCTCATATTTGTTGCATTAAAACATGGATGAACTCTTTTTGTAAATGCTTTGGCCATCCCGTGCTAATTGATCCTTACTATATTTTAAATTCAAATAATTTTGAATCACTTCCCAAATTGATTCCTTAATTAATTAAGGATAACTTGTTTATATTAAGTGGATTCAAAATAATTCCCTCCACCCTTTCATGGCTGACATCATTAAAGTTTGAATTCAATTAGATTTAAAAATTAAATCATGTGCTTAATTATTCAAGTTCAATTTTTTACCAAATCAATTTTCCCTCTCTTTATCCTTATTTGGCCAAAAATCATTGATTTATTCCCTTAATTTTATTTGATTGGACTAATTAATATTCTTCCTCATATCTCTCTCTCATCCCAATCATACATGGTTGAAATTTTCAATTTGAAAATTTTGGATTATATGATTGAGATCTTCAAATAGAAATCAAATAATTTCCTAATACAATTTAGCTAGCCCTCTATTCTATTTAAAGAGGTTTTCCCTTGGTTTTTATTTCTCCTGCGTCCTCTCTCTAGACCAAACCCTTGCAATTTTTTTATTTTGAAATGTCTCTTGATGATTAAGTGTCAAATCTCTTTTCCTTCTCATTGGAATCCTTTGGCCAAAACCTTGCAAATGGTTTGGTAGATTCAAAGTGCTAACAAGTTAACAATTCCCATTGAATTCTTGCTTGGTCGAAACTCACTTTGTTACTTCTTCAAGATTTGGAAAGATCAACTAAAGTCTTGTCCTAATTGCTTACATATATAAAAATTCGAGTAAGAGTTTTCAATCCATTATATGCTTTTGATTTTTTGTTTTTCAATTGTTTGATTTGGATGAAAAGAACATTTATGAATTATTATTAAAGTTTTTCTTCTTAAGATTTTTCATTCTCATCTCAAATGATTTGAAAAACAATTTATTTTTATTGGATTGAAATTATTTTTTTCTTGCAAGTGTTATAGCTCTCATATCATAAAAGAGTTTTATAAGAGTACATTGATTCTTAAAGAGATTTCTTGCTTTATTATTTCAACGTAATTTCTCAATTATGGAATTCACATTAGCTTATTTATTTGAAAGTATTCATTGCACAAGTCTTTTGAATTACATATTCATGTAAATATTTTAACGTCTAACTAATCCAAGTGATTCCATATGAGATAGTTTTTTCAAATTCATTTATTTTTCAAATCTTTATCTTTTTTGAAGTCATATATTTTTCAAAGATTTATTTATTTCATGTGCTTCATAGAAAGATAATTCAAGAAGAAATATATTAACTTGGAACTCCCTTTGCTATTTATCTCAATATTATTTTAGTTGGGACTTGAGTGTAAAATTATTTTAAATTGAGAGTTAGATATTTATGTTGTATCTTTTCTTCTTTTGTTCTCTTTTACTTGGGGCTATACTTGCCCATTGTAGGAAAGTACAGTGTTGGAGTTATCCTTTCCCGGTGTAGAAAAGTACATTTGGAGTTGTACTTGCCTGAAGTAGAAAAATATGGGAGATTAGTTATAATCTCATTTTATTTAGTGAATTCCTAGTCAGGATGACTAGGTGTGGACATAGGCCAATTTTTAGGTTTGGTCGATCCACATGAAAATCTTTATGCCTCTTGTCTTCTCACATTTCTAACTTTATTTTGATTTATTAGTGTGCTCTATTTTAATATCATAATTTACAATTAACTTTGTTACAATGTTTAAAAACTAAGTTTTAATTTGAAAATATTTTAAAATATCCAATTCATCTCTCCTCTTGATTTTCGTAGCCTTTTAACAAGGTAGTCTATGGAGGTGGAGTTAATGGTTGGGGAATAGTGGGGCCACTACTAGCAATCCAACTGGCTTGATTTCCAACAGTCTATTTCTCGACTTGTGATGGCTCATCTTGCCATTCATTTGTCGAAGTCTGCAAGAGCCCCTCGTCCCACAGCGGCTTACATCAGTCTCACAATTCACATCGTCAACTACCATAATCTTGCTCGACCCACTCCAAATCTCATCAAATAATGTAAATAAGTGACAAAAGTACTAATAAAACTTTTTTAATATCGGAGCATTACTCGAGGAATTCAATTAAAAGAGCAATACTTTTTTTCTTTATGATATCAATTTAAATTGTGCCATTTTAAATTTATTTTAAACCATTTATGCGTGAAATTTTTAAGTATATAATCGATTTTATGCTCTATTTATACTCAAAAAATTATTATTTAAGAAAGATCATAAAAAAGAAGTGTTTTATCCTTAAAGTTTGCAATTAATTCTACCATGATACCAGATCAGTGAAGAATTATAAGCATAAACACCTAATTAAAAAAGTGCAGCAAAGTAAATTACTAAATTATAGCAAACCAATAAGCTTTAATTAACGATTTCTTTAAATTGTTTTAGAATTTTAGAATGCGTCTTGTTACTTAAGTAAAAAAATAATAATTTTGATAAATTAATAATTAACTTAATTTGCCACTAGATGTATTCATGTAACTTATGAATTCTAAGTGTTGTCGGCAAAAAATATTTATTTTCATTAATCATTTATTTTAGTTAATTTTGTAGTGTTGAGCATGTTGTTTAAGTCAGCAATTACATTTTTCCAATTCTCGACTATAAACAAATAGTTGAGTTAATTCCATTGAGAGAAACTTTCAAAAATAAAAAATAAAAAAATAAAATTTGTTACTACCATTACAAATAAATTATAAAGATTTAATCTAGAATAATTTGATGAATTTAAATATTAGTTAGATTGTAGTTTTGCAAAATATAAATTGCATTTTATTGGACAGTCAACTTGATAATTTTATCATTGACATAAGATCAATTGTTGATTTTTTGAAGTTAAAAGTGATTGACGAGCGCACAAAAAATAGTGAAGACTAGAAAATAATGATTTTTGTGCTTTAATATACGTAATTGTCACAATAAAAACTAAACATACATTTTTACTTATTATAAATATTATAAAGCATCAGTTGCACAATCTTATTAGAGATTCTATGATGAAGGCTTGAACGAGAAATTATAGGTGTCATTCTTAAGTATAAGTTTTTTATGAACATAAATTTTATTTTATTTATATCAAATCTTTAATAAAAGTTATTTTTAAAACCACCAATTTAGGATCTAAGGTTAGATAAAAGCTATTAAGAATTTTTTTAAAAAAAAATTGTTGATTTGTGCCTCTGCTAAATAAAGTTTTTAGCTCCACCCTTGGGTGGAGTCTCAAAAATTTCACGGGCTGTCGACCACGCTACATTTCGATCAAGTTGCAAGGGGTCTCCCTCCTCTTTTCTAGTGCAAACTTATTGTAAGATTATATGTGTAAGAAAAGTGGACTTGCTAATGATTGGCACTCAGACCCCATTATAAGATTTCTCAAAAAATGATGTATTAGGTTATAACGAATATGTTGCATTTTAATGTTTGTAAAATAAAATATTACTTTTCTCTACTCACTTTTTGTTTTGATGAATTTTCACTATGATGCAAGTAAACATTTTGCATGTGTCATTCACAGGATCACGTAATCATTCTCTTCATCAAATACCTGATGTGACATCCGTGTTATTAGGCCTTTCTTTTTGCATCTATAAATCCATTCGTACTAGGGCGACTGAGTCTTTATTACTTTTCATTTTTAAGCTAGTGGGTCTCCTTCTCATTGAGTAGATCTTGCTTACATTATGACTTTAAGCAATATTTCTTACAATTGTGCTCTTGAAGAAGGCAATTTCATCGTTTCTTCAAGCATAGGCTAAGGAGGTGCTCAATCTAGAACAAGCTGCTGCAACCTCTACATTTTATGGCTATTACTATGACAACCCCAACTTCATTAAGTGGGTAGCTGATAAGCATAAGCAGTTCAACACAACTCAAGTCAATAAATTGTGCATCCCGCTCCATCACTTTAGAAATGTATTTTGGCTACCTCTGCCAGATGAAGAAGCTTCAGCATCGTGCCTCCCCAGGGCGAAGGGTTCTGTTTGCAGAACTATGTTGTTTTGGGGGAATAAATAGATAGTCCTCCCAGTAACAACTCTTTTAATGATAGAGGTTTTTGAGTGGCCAAGCCTCTCAAAGTAGAAGGCTTCTTTTGAGGCGCCCCAGCAGTAGTAAGGGTAGTAGCTTCAGTAGGCCTCTTTAGAGCTTGCTACACACGACGTGCAGGATGTGCACAGGTTTCAGCAGATTGAGGCCTGATAGCTTGACCTTGAGCCACAATAGCTGGGAAGTCAATGCTATCAAACTAGATGGTAGCCCCAGTGCTTCTAGTGTTAATAATTAGATTAGCCCAACTGGATGTTGGTGCCACTTTCAAGGAAAATAGTTAAGGGAGTGTTTTGCAGAGCCATCCTAGAGATGAAAGATAAAGATTAACAATTAAAAATCAATATGCTACCCCACTCCTCCAAAATGTGGAGATAAAAAGTAAACATACTAAAATACAAGCGTTAAATAAGCTCTTAAGTTATTAAAAACCCTATATAGAAAGCATTTAAGTTTTATTAATAGTTCCCTTTAGTGATCCATTTTAACTTTTTATTTTCAATTTCAATTTTATTTATCATTTCCTTTTTTATACTCCACTACAATTATAGCTTATGTTCAACTAGCCAAAGACATAAGAGAAACCTATCTCCAGTGAAGTTGCCCATAAATCTATAGGCTCCAAAAATTCGCCACCAACCTCTCATGATGAAGATTGTGTTTAAAATGTCAATGAAATTTTCAAAAGGTAGATGGAAAAGTAGATAAGACACTACCTAGAGAGATTTCACCCTCATTTTATGATGAATTTAGATCTAGTTAAAGGTTTCCTATAGGTACAAACACCTATAGTTAATTACCCCTCCCAATATTGAAAGACCACTTTCAATTAAGGCTAACGATGAATCGCTAAATAATGAGTCTATAATAGAAGTGAATGGAGTTTGACTATTATGAGATTCATTATTTTAATTTAAAGCTTTTCTTTAGGGGAATGATGATGTACCTAATCAAGATCCCATGGTTTTGTTATCCCGGGATACTGCGGTCCTTAGTCTACTTAATTAGAGGAGGTAGATGACCCAACCTATCTGAAGGATCCTTGTTAGCACACGGGTAATGTCATCCAAGGTGTCCTTTTAGACCTAGGTTGGAGTTTATCTAAGGGGACAAATATAAGTCAACCTTAGCTAACATATGGATTTTCATCCAATCAAATACACTCTATAGTTCACAGCTCAAAGAGCAAAGCCATTGGAGAACAAATGGGCTGCGACCATGACCATAATTTAGTAGTGTCATTTTGCCACAAGCCACCCAGTCAGAGGGCTCTGTTCATAACCACCATTTATGTGGAGCTATTTTGCAAAAAAATCATGCATACAGAGGACACAGGCCACATCCTTATGAGCTTAAGATTATTTGAGTGTGAAAATAGTTCTATATTTGTTTTGACATTGGCTCTTTATAAGCAAAAGTCTTCTTAATTTGTCACCTCAAGACAAATAGTTATGGAGGGGTGGGTGGATTTAATTTTAAATTTAAATAATTAATTTTATTTAATTTATATTTGTTTTTTTTATTTGAACACATGATTATCTTATAATTAATTTAAATTTGAATATATATAATCATTAATCATTTAAAACATAATAGTGATAACCTTTTGAATGTAGTAGACATTGTCAGCTCTATCTGCTTTCTTATGGGGGATCATGTCTAAATATATTGCTTTCATATTTATAGTCCTTAAAATCTTGTCATCTCTAGCTTGAGCATAGAAGATCGAGTTTGAGACTTTCCTCTTAAGAGCTTGAACATGAGAACTTATGTCAATAGATTTATCTTTTATAATTATATGCTAGAATTAGCTTCTCAGATTTTATCAAATTAAAATTCTTATAGCATTATAATCTAATTTTTAGGTTTTTTTTAACCTGGACTTGTTCCTAAGACCAAACTGGGGTGATTCATTGCTTCAAAATTTATAGTCCTTCAAATCTTGTCAACTCTAGCTTGAGTATAGAGGATCGGGTTGGGAACTTTCCTCTTAAAAGTTTAAACTTGAGAAATTACATTAATAATAATGCTGATAGATTTAAAATGAGAAGTTACATTAACAATAATGATGATAGATTTATCTTTTGTCAGTTTATGACAAAATTAGCTTCTCAAATTTTATTAAGTTGAAATTATTATAATAGCATCATTAGATTTTTAGGTTTCGTTAACCCGGACCCAATCCAAAGAGCTTACCAGGGTATAGATATTTATTCATTCATTTTTTGCATATGACTTGCATATTTCCCTAGATGTTTGATCTAGTGAACACTTCAATATACATACAATTATTTATTCTTTTTTATGGACATTAAGATATCTAAGTTGAAGTAGTTATGTTTGGTATGACATATTTGTCAAATTTCAAGCATAAGTTTTGATACCCAAAATCAAAAATCAAGTGTAGTTCTATTTTGTAGAATATGAGCATTTCAACTCATTCAAACACTAGTTATAAATCAAGTGAAGATCTTTTCTCTAAAATATGAGCGTAACTTTCTCAAATACCTATTGCAAACACAATGAGAATTTGTTCTAAATGATCAAGCATGTATCTGTGCTAGAGGATATCAAATATTTATTTGCAAATCAAGTTTAGATCTATTCAGAAGGATGTAAATTCAATCTTTTTTAAGTTTATTATAAATCAAGTGGAACTATTTTGTAATATGCATATTCAATTATTCCAAACACTTGCTAAATATCAAGTGTAGTATCTATCTTATTAGAATTCTAATAAAGATTTAGATGCACATTATAGATCAAGTGTGGATCTTCATTATAGGATGTTATGTCATAAGACATGTGCAAGCTCACTTTATTCAAATATTCACTTACGAAATCAAGGGTATGATGCTTCACATAACACATACGAAATCAAAAGAGAGAAATGGAAAATTATAAGTTATATATGAGAGCTAACCGCATTCAAATCCTTCCATGTAAATTAGAATTTGAAAGTATGAAACATTAATCCAGTTGAAGCTAACATATGGACTTGGGTCCAATGGGCTTTTAGATTCAAAAGAAAATTATAGGCTTAAAGAGTCCATGAGATGGGTATTCTTTTTTATAAGCACATTTATAGATTAGGGCCTAATAGGTCTCTTCACATACGAGAAAATTATAAGCTTAAATGTTTCATGAGAGGAGTCCTCTCTTTTATAAGCTCATTTATAAATTTGGGCCTAATGAGCCTCTTGAAATAAAAAGAACATGTGCTTCATAATTTCAAGAAGGTTAAGTTTTTTTGTAAGCCCACTTAAAGAAAATCAAGATGGGTTATGATTGGAAAGAAAGAGATTTCAAACTCTCATGTCATTATCATCATCATTTTTTTTATCATGACACCTCTCCTTCTCTCTTTTTATATAATATTTTATTTTATTTTATTTTATTTTTTTGTTTTATATGCATTTTTTCTCTCTCTTTTTTTTATTATTTTGTCTGACATGATCCCATAGAGGAGGAAGAGGCTTCTCCTCCCCACCTTTATTTATGACACCCATTTATGGGTAATTTATGGAAAGGAAAAGAGATCCATATTTCATTGATTTTCTCATCACACTTCTCTTTTTTTTTTCTTTGCATGACATAATCCCGTTGAGAAAAGAAAGAAACTTCCCTTTTTTTCACCTTTCTTTCTTTCTCCATAATCTCATGCCCTTTTTATGGGTAATTTAAAAAAGAATGACAAAGCAAATTAAAGGGGGATAGATTTTGTCTCCCCATTTTTTATGATTTATATATATATATATATATATATATATATATATATATATATATATATATATATATATATATATATATATATATTATTTTCATGTCATGATGGCGTGAAGAGAAATGGGAGGAGAAGAAGTTTTCTCCTTCTTAATATCATGCAAATATTCATATGACATTAATGGAATGACATAAATCCACTTTATGTATTTTGTCACCCATCCCATTTCATGTGTAATTTAAAGAGGAACGATAAAAGAAATTAAAAGAGATGAATCTTCTTCCCTACCCCCTTTTTTGTCATTTATGCATGTATATATGCATTATTATATATCTTTTTTTACATGACATGATTTCTTGAAGAGAAAAGGGAGAAGAAAAAATTCTCCTACTTAATGTCAAGTGAAAAAAAAAAGCCATAAGTGATGACATAAATCCTCTTTATGTATTTTGTCATATTTGATATTAAATAATTTTGGCTTCATACAAATGGGCTTGGATGATATTTTACTTAGTAAGAGAACTTAAGATTAAGCTACTATGTATTATAGTATGGGTGCATTTTTCCCGCATGAAGATTTACTTTCCCATTTCCTTCACATCTTACTCACAAGGAACATTGCAAGTCTAAAGTTTTCTAAACTAAGGGAGCTTACCAACTTCTAAAGAAACTTGCCAATAATTGGAATTGATTTCAAATCATATTGCATCAATTCATAAGTCATGTTTAATTTGATGTTCTAAGTTTAAACATTATTATTTAATTAGATGTTCTATTTGGCCAACAAAATTGCAAGATAAAAGAAGCAAGAGATTCACATAAAAATGAGGGGTTTAAATCAATTTAAACTTCAAGCACTTTCTGATCTTACTTTGATTCCATAATGATCATAACTTTTAGGTAAGAATTGATTGAGTAGAAACATCACATGACAAGTTTTCATAGGAAATGTCAATACCCTTCAAGAATTTGCAAATGATATAATTGGATGACCATATACAAGTAAACTTTTAATTCCAAACATTGGATGAAATACAAAGTTAGATTCCCCTTTTTTTAAAATTGAAATCTTGTCATACCATATAAAGAAGAACTTGATTTTATAAAAGAAGGAGAAATATATTTCAGGAATCCTATTTCTATCAAGTTTACTTTAATATAATGATAAATTCACCATTTAATAGGATTCAAAACCAACTATCATGAGGTAATGAAACTTTGACTTTCACAAAAGAACAAGCCAAAACTCATTTCATATGACATGGTGATTATTATGAAAGTAAACATAGCGAAAAGAGAAAACTTAAAGTCAAAATCTAAATTCACCTTCCCCTCTTCCATTTCTTTCCACAAGATAGGCAAATAAAACATGACTATATATGGATCAAGCATCCACACCAAATCTATAATACATAAATCTAAAATTATTGACTTAACCAAGCAATTACTCACATGACATCAAGATTCAATTAGGACTCAAGTTAAACATGGCTATGTAATGCAAGGAATGAACCCATTTGCTGATTTTTCATTTTAACCTTATTCCATTACTTAGACAAAGGCAAAAAAACATAGCAGGAATGGATGTTTGATAATAAGGCAAGGTTTGAGCCATGCAACACATAGGGTTCCTCATTCTCGCTTTCAACTCACTCATATAACACATAAAAGAGGGGATTTTTACAAGATAAGTAAAAATCTGGATTCAAATAAGTAATTGGTCACATGACATCAAGATTCAAGAAGGATTCAAGTTAAGCATGAGTTGAATAAACATATAGATAAACACTTGATCTCTTTTCATTATTTCCCAAATCAAGAGAAAGAAACAAGCATCCCATAATCACTAGCCAAATTGAGTTTTCAAAGATGGCAATGCTTAAGCTAATGAAACTAGGATTTCATTATCACAATATGCTTTCATACTTTAAGAACAAAAAAGCATAAAACAAAATAACTTGCATGATTTCAGCTTTTAATTGTTCATGGGCAGTAAACATAGAAATCTCTTTTTTATATAGACATGCATCTTTAACAATCCCTTTCATTCATTCTTATTTTAGCTTAAACATATTGAAATCCTTTTCTCCATTTTGAATCAAATTTCATAATGAGATAAAAAGTTGTGATAATAATTAGCTTAATCAAGACTCATAACAAAATGAGGCAATTTTAACAATAGAATGAGGGCTTTTAAATCAATGTCAAATCCATACATTTCACAATGATAATAGAGTTTAAGCAAGGTTTAATTGAGAAAGACAATAAGTAGGCATTCTAAACCTTGCAATATTCAATTCACTTAGACAATAATATGATAACTTCAAATCTGAAAATATATTGTAGCTTATATTTTGAAGTTCATTATCCCAATAAGCTTGGGCCTCTTCCTATTTCACAATAGCTTTCAACTGAAGATATTATGAAAACTTGGTCGCATGAAAGGTGAAAACCAACAAAACAATTAGGTAAAAGCAAGGGATTCACATAGAAATGATGACTTAGCTCAATGTTAAACCCCATGTACTTTTTACCATATTTAAATTCCATAATGGCAATTTAAACAAGATTTAATCAAGTAAAACAACAATTGACAATCTCAAAGCTTACAACATTTAACCCTTTAAGCATCAAATTAAAGGTGTGTATGCATTTAATCGCAACCTTTAATAGGAACAAATTAAACAAGATTTCACCCAAATGTTACTTATCATAATGTATTTCAAAATTGTCATTACAAGTAATCACTAGACATTTCAGAATCATGATGCTATGAAATTGAAAAACTTTGCCCAAATCATCATGATTTTAAAGTGTATTCTTTTATTTTCTATCTCTTGCATGATTTTTTTTATCAAAACTTTTGGTAGCCTCCCGAAATCATCTCCGTGTAAGTGGTAACTTCAGGAGACTAGGCATTCTCACCATGCCAGGAAAGGTGTGCATGGTAGGTGTCATAAGACACCATGGCTGAAAATTTTATTTGCCTACCACGCCAAGAAAGACAAACATGGGTTTGCATAGCATAGAATTTCCTTGTCACATTGGAACAACGTGAGCAAATACTTACATTACAAATTTCTCCATCGCATTGGAATAATGTGAATGGGTACTTGTCATAAGTAATATTATTTTCCATGTTGGAACAATGTGAACAATTACTTATATAACAAATTTTTTTTCCACCTTTGAACATTATGAACGGCTAGTTATCACAAGCGAATTTCCTTGCCATGTTGGAACAACGTAAGCAAGTACTTATATAAAAAATTTCTCCGCTTCATTAGAATAATGTGAATGGGTACTTATCACAAAGCAAATTTCCTTGCCATATTGGAACAATGTGAGCAAGTACTTTTAGCATAATTTTTCCTGTCGCATTAGAACAATGTGAACAGGTACTTATCACAAAGCACATTTTCTTGTCACATTGGAATAACGTAAATAAGTACTTATATCACAAATTTCTTTGCCGCATTGGAACATTATGAACTAGTACTTATCACAAAGCACATTTTCTTGCCACGTTGGAACAACATGAGCAAGTACTTATAGCACAAGTTTCTCCACCGCATTGAAACAATGCGAAGCATATTTCACAAATTCACATTCGCATGTGCATGGAATAAAATACAAACACTTTGATGATAAAATGCAAATGAATTTTCATCTTTGACAATATCAAAAGAGGCCAACTAAGTGTAAGGAGGCCTCAGAGAATATGTTACATTTCCTTCCATTCTCTTTCAAACTGGACAAATTAAGTAGCAAGTTGAATGTCACATGAAACATCATAATATAATAATACTGAACATCTAAAAAACTAGATTTCATTTCAACTTCATCTTATAATGATTTAAGAACAAGAAGAACTTTTTAAGTAGTACAACTTTGATGACATTCAACCAATAGTTACTTGTGAACAGCAAAATGAAAACTTCGCTCTTAAAATATGCAAGTAAAATAATGATTTAGTGGTCATACATAGCTAAATTTACACCTCCAGTAATGGGAAGAATGCAATATTTAATCCTTCAATGATTAAAACTTTACCATCTTACTTGCCATAAAAAGGATTTGATTTGATATGAAAATCTACAGGGAATTCAAATCACATCATGTGAAATAATAAAGGCAACCAAATTGTATCATAAAGATGTTCAAACTCAAATAAATTTCAACTTTCTTTTTGTTCAATAATAAAAAATTAAAGCTTCGTATCTTTCATGGCCTTAACTTTCATTGCCATTTTCTTTTGCCCTAATCAGATGGAAAACTTGCTATTTGATAAAAATTGGAAAGAATTTCTGCAAGGATTTTGTTTTAATTTGATACCATCTAAATAGCAAAACAAGTTCTACATGGCAAAAATAGCTGTGCAATGAGAGTCATTCTTTTAGACTAAAAAAAAAAACTTTCTATGAGTAAACTTTGATGCTTCCCTTGTCAGTGATGACATCATAAGCTTGAAGCAATGCTTTAAAATAGAAATAACCAGCATTAATGGCTCTATTTGATCTAGCTGCACCAAACACACCAAGTTGGAGCATCGCCTTAGTATTCGAACAAGAAAATAAGTAGAATATTTCACAGTGAAAATAATGCATAAAGGCTCTCTGAGTATATTGATAAGTAAATTATAGAAGCAAAGTTAAAAATAGAACAAGACAGATGCTTGTAGAGAAACTGTTGAATCCTTTAATATTAAAAGTGATAACTTGTAGAAATATATGGTAGAAAACACAAACACAATGTTATTCAGAACAAAGCCTGATAGCACCAACACAACTTTGTATCTAATCATAGGGATCATAGGAGCAAAAACATAACACAAAAACAAAGATATAGATAGAGGAAGGAGGGAATGGAAAGCATAGGTCTGCTCATATTCATAACCACATTAAGCAATCTGAACGAAGTAAACAATGTCCCACACAATGCTTCCCTCAATCCCTGACCCAATCCCAATCCGCGGCTATAGGACTCGATCAGCTTATGCCAATTGCAAAAAATACTAATGGTAGAAGAAGAGGAAAGACATCTAGGGTTAAGTCGAGCTGACGAATCATAGGGCATGAAGAGAAATCTCTATGTGATGATTAGAGATAATAGGAGAATCCACAAGAAAATGGCGAGCCTGACGACCAAATGTTCAACTCTCTCCATCGAAAAGCTCAAGCAAGAGTGAGAACTGGAGTGGCGATGGATTTTGTGGATACTAAATGTTTGAGCATGATATCGATTTTGGGATGGAGCTTGAGAGGTGAAGGATGGCTTCCAGTGATTTGGGATTTGAGGTTGGGCTAGGTTCTACCAAAGATGACCAAAGCAGGAGAGGGAAATCATGTGTGGTGCTTGGCTGCTTGGGATGGATGGGAAGAGGGGAACTCAAGACTGATGGAGGAGGTCGAATGGAAGAGGGAAATGACTTTCAGTTGCCCGGCTTGCACCGATGAAAAGAGGGAGAAGGAGCCTCATTCAATTTCAGTAGAAGGGAGTTCAGATGGAGAGGAGAGTTTGACTGGCCGACTAGGATGGAAGGATGGAACGAGCAAGGGTGTCACCCATTCATTCAGCTGCTCGAGAGGGATGGAATAGGAGACAAAAGAAGAGTGAGAGAGGAATGTCATGTGAATGAGGGAGGTCCTCACTAATTTCGGCATTTAGGGTAAGCCGAGCATTCCAATTGGCTCCCTAAATAGTATCCAATGGCATGGATTAGGAAGCAAGCCTGATTGGAGAGTTTAAGCAGCTGATTAGGGCAAGGGTTATGAAATTAAGTGGTCATTAGTTGCTTAATTATGAATTAATAAGATAATATGATTATTAATAATTTCATGCTGAATATTATGAAATTATTTCTTATGACTAACAACATCAATATAGGTATCAATTTTAGGTATTTCCATTGTGTCAAATGTAACAGCGATGTTTGTTTCATGATCGAAGGTCATTTGGACCACATCGATGATAGTCGAGGTGAAATTAGGCTTAAATTGGGTGATGTCACATTTGAATCACTCAATGTTCATGTATACTTTACCGAATCAATCGTAGAAGATGTCGTTTGATAGATTTGAATGTTTTAGTGACAACAACGCAGTTAATTTTGTGAACAGAGGTCATTCAAACATCATCGGGGCTTCCTAATCTTGATATATGCATAATTTTCTCTCGTTAATTATTTATTTTAACTTTCATGCTTCATTTAACTTGTGAAGCATATTTGGAGATCAACATAACTAGTTTTTTACTTGTACTTTGTGATCTCGATCCCCCAATGATTGATATTAGTGCAAGGTTTTGAAGATTTAGTTTGAACGGAAGCAATGCCGATGATTCAAAGTTCAAGATTGAGAAGTTCAATGGGACAAACTTTACTTTCTCGAAGATACAAGTGGAGATTTATTGTACCAAAAAAATTATATTTGCCACTAGATTAGGTTGCCAACAAACCAGAGATGATATCTATGGAAGAAAGTGAAGTATTCGATCGAACGACATTAGGATTGATTTGACTATCACTGTCCTCATTTGTTGCTTTCAATATTTTGAATAGGAAGACTACAGTGAACCTTCTGGTTGCACTAACAAGAATGTATGAGAATCCAGCGACTTCGAATAAATTGTTCTTAATGATGAGGCTCTTTCACATGAAAATGGTTGATGGAAGTCCAGTCATTGAACATCTGAACAATTTTAACAATGTGACTAATCAACTGTGCCAGGTTGGCATCAAATTCAATGATGAGGTACAAGTACTTTTATTTTCTTTGTCTAACAGTTGGGATGAATTAATCATGATGCTGAGCAATTCTTTAGGCAACATGAAATTAAACATCAATGATGTTCTTGGATTGATGCTGAATGAAGATGTCCATAAAAATTAAGCAGGAGAATTTCAAATGCAATTTTTAATGTTGAAAGTAGAGGAAGGACTTCAAATAAGAACTCAAGTAGACGCAAGTCCAAGTCAATGAGAGGAAAATATAGGACTAGAAGAGGAAAAGGCAATGTGGAGTGGTGGAGGACAAGACAGGGGACACATTGTGAACATCTCCACAAAAGAAACTTAAGGTGGTTCTCTAATCTTATTCGTGGATAGTACTGCGTTGTAGATAGTCAACTCAGGTGCCTCTTTACATGCAAGTCCCAACAAAGAAGTGTTTAGAAATTTTACCCAAGGAGATCTGGGGAAGGTGTACCTTGGAGACAACAAGGCTTGCAGCATCATAGGCAAATATGAAGTGGATATCAAATTTCCAAATGGAACAGTCTAGAAGCTAAAGGATGTCAGACATGTTCTATGATGGAAGAAGAATCTAGTCTCAGTAAGCCAGTTAGCACAAGTTTTGTTTGTGATTATCTTCACAAGGGACTCATGAAAGATGACTAAGGGTGCTTTGGTGATGACTCTAGACCACATTGAAGGGGCGCTATACTTTATCAATCAAGATTTAAAGGTCATAGAAGTTGCTATAAAAGAAGTAGATGCAAGCTTGTGGCACAGGAATCTTGGCCATATGAGTGAAGAATGTATGAAGTCATTAATTTCAAAAAGAAAAATTCAAAGTTTAAAATCTATAGATTTAGATTTTTGTGAAGATTGTGTTTATGATAAGTAAAGAGAGTGAACTTCTATAAAAGTGGTGTAAAAATAAAGCTAAAGAAACTTGAGTTAGTACACACAAATTTTCTAATTCAATCAATTGGGAGATCATCATATTACATTACATTTATTAATGGCCATACTAGGAAGGTATGTGTATACTTCTTGAAATATAAATTTGAAGTGTTCAAGAAGCGGAAGGCTTTTATGATAATGAGACAAGGTGGAAGGGATAATGTCGATGACTATCATGAAAGGAGGTTTAAGGACTACTGTTCCTCAAAGGGGATCAGGTGTGAATTTACTATGCCGAAGACATCATAGTAGAATAGTTTGACAGAGCGCATGAACTGAGCTATCACAAGGCGTGTTAGGAGCAAGAGGTTACCTGTAGGGTTGCCCAAGTAGTTTTGGGTAGAAGTTGTGAAAATTGTGGTATATCTAATCAATAGAATCCCTTCAAAATGAAGGCTTACCAGAAGAAGCATGGAGTGACAAAAAAGTAAATTTATCACATTTAAAAGCATTTGGTTATTCATTGCATGTTCATGTTGATGCAAAGTCCAAGAGTATACTTGATCTAAAGTTTTTCAAGTATATAATGATTGGATACGGCTCAGATGAATTAGGATACAAATTATGTGATTATCAGAATTAGAAGTTCATCAGGTGTAGGGATATTATATTCCATACAATAATAACAAGCCTTATCCCACTATGTGAGGTCGGCTATAGGAATTCTTCCTTTTTATTGTGTCTATTCTTATTTAATTCTAATAAGCTAAGGCCATTTTTTAAACATCTTAACTAAGTCTTTTTTAGGTCTACCTCTACTTTTCTTAACATAAGTCAAATCTAATACATCAACCTTCCTAATCAAGTCATCAGATGGCTGACACTTTATGTGGCCAAATCATCTAAGGTGAATCTCTCTAATCTTATCTGCCACTAAAGCTACTCCAACTTTTTCCTGAACATATTCATTTTACATTTTATATTTAAAAGCAAAGCCACTCATCCACCAGAGCATCCTCATCTTTGCAACACTTAATTTAGTCTTATGCTTCTCTTTTACTAGCCAACATTCTACACCATAAATCATTGTAGGTCTTATCATCATCTTATAAATTTTTTCTTTATGTTCAAGCAGTGCTTTTCTATCACACAATAGGCTAGATGCATTCCTCCACTTCAACCATCCAACTTGAAGTTTACTAGTAGCATCCCTATCTATTTCACCATCATTTTTAACAATAGAGCTGAAATATCTGAAACACTCATTCTTTTTAATGACTTGATCACCCAATGTCACAACATCACCACTTGAACTTCTATAACTAAAATTGCACTCTATATATTTAGTTTTAGATCCGCTCAAATGAAAACCTTTAAACTCTAAGGTTTGCCTCCATAATTCAAGTTTTTTTTAGACTACCTCTCTAGTCTTATCAACAAGAAGAATATCATGAACGAAAAACATATACCAAGATTTATCCTCATGTAAATTCCTAGTAAGAACACCCATAACTAAAGAAAAAAGATACGGGCTTAAAGCTGACCGTTGATGAAATCCAACTGAAATAGGAAAATATTTTGTCAATCTTCCTTGTGTTTGTACAAAAGTAATAGTTCTAGTATACATAGCCTTAATGATTTGAATATAACCAATATTAACTCATTTCTTTTCTGGAACTCTTCAAAGGACTTCTCTTAGAATTTTATCATAAGCTTTGTCTAAATCAACAAATATCACATGTAGATTCTCCTTACTTTCTCTATACTTCTCGATCAAACCTTTCAACAAATGTATAACATCCATGATCTACCTGACATGAAACTAAATTGATTTTGAGAAACATTTGTGTCATAAGAGATGTCACATTCAATGCAAGAGAAATATATAAGGACAAAAATGGGACTCAGAAAGATTCTTCAATCACTTCAAACGAATCATCCAAGTATTTTGTGATAGAAGGTGAAGTTGTACAAGAGGATAATATGGATTGTTCTTAGGATGAAGAAGAACAAAAAGTATCTCAGACACCTACTGCTAAAGTCAGAAGATCTAGCAAAGTCTCTTGACTGACACAGAGGTAATCACCTTTCTTGTACTTTTTTACTACTGAATGATAGGGGTGAATCAGAGTACTATGAGGAAGCCATTGAAGTAGAAAACTTAAAATAGTTAGAGAATGCCATGGATGATGAGATGCAATCACTCATGTCAAATCAAACATGGGATTTGACAAGAATGGCAAAATAACACTAATCAAAAATTAGGTTTACAAATTGAAGGAAAAACTTAATGCTAACAAGCGTTACAAGGCAATGCTTGTTATGAAGGGGTTTTAATTAAAGGAAAGAGTTGACTACATTAAACCTTTCTCTCCTGTAGTTAATATGACAACCATCAGAGTTGTCTCTAGCATAGTAGTAGTGAAAGATTTATTTTTAGAGCATATGGATGTAGAACACTTTCTTGCATGGGAACTTTAAAGAAGAGTTGTACATGGAGCAACCATAGGGCAATGTGGTTCCAAATAAGGAAGCAATGGTGTGTAGATTTAAGAAGAGCTTGTATGGATTTAAGCATGCATCAAGGAAGTGGTTCATGAGGTTTGACAGGTATCAAACAATGGATACATGAGGTGTCAAGCTGATCACCACTGCTACATCAAGAGTTATGAAGATTGCTACATTATTCTTCTCCTATATGAGATGTCAAGCTGATCACTACTACTACCTCAAGAGTTATGAAGACTATTAAATTATTCTTCTCCTATACTTGATGATATGCGGATTGCATGATCAAATATGGAGAAGATTAAAGACCTGAAGTAGTTGAGATGAAGGAATTAGGTCCAATGAAGAAAATTCTAGGTATGAGAACCAATAGAGATAGGAGTGTTGGAAAACTTCAGTTATCTCAGGTGGAGTATGTTGAAATGGTACTACAGAGGCTCAACATTAGTGAGGCAAATCCAATGAGCACCCATTTGGCTAGTCGCTCAGACTATCGAAGGATTAATCACCAAAAACTAAAGTGGAGCAAGTGCACATAAGGAGAACTCCATATGCTTCAGTAATTGGGCACTTAAGGTATGCCTTGATATGTACTAGACCGGATATTGCACATGCAGTGAGAGTGGTTTGTTGGCATATGAGTAATCCTGGCAAACATCATTGGGTGGCAGTGAAGTGGAATCTTAGATATCTAAAGGGAGCAATCAACATGATAATTTGTTTTGGAGGTGTAAGGATTAAACTATAAGGGTATACAAATTCAAATCTGGCAGAAGATTTGGTTAGGAGAAGAGTATAATAAGATATTCACATTAAGAAGCACAATGGTGAGTTTAGTTTCCAAGTTGTAGAAGATAGTTGCACTTTCAATCACAGAAGCTGAGCACATTGCTATGACTGAGGATAGCAAAGAGATGATCTGGCTGCAGAGTTTTTTGACCGAGTTAGGCAAGGGGCAAGAAAATCATAGGCTTCATAGTGACAATATGAGCAACATTCATCTTACCAAGAATATCATTATTCATGCCAGGACAAAACACATACAACTAAGGTATCATTTTATATATACATTCTTAGAAGACGGATAAATATCTTTAGAAATGATACAAACTACTAAAAATCTTGCAACCATATTGACCAAAACTGTAACTTAGGAGAAATTAAATCTTTATATGGTTTCAATTAGAGTTCAGGAAGGATAAGATAGAGGTGAGCCACACTATAGCTTAGACTATGATGTATATCGTAGATCTGGAGGAGGAACAAGATTGATTGCAATCAGTCTCCAAGTGAGAGATTGTTATTTTGTGGAACTTAATTTTATTTTTGATGTTAGCACCTCAGTGTTGGAGAAGTATCGACTCAGTGCCAGAAGGACATCACTAGAAAGACAGAGCCACAATGCTAGATTTGCACCAACTTAATAGAAAGGACAATGCGTAGGCACTTCAAATTAGTGTTGCAGCCCTAGGACCAAGGCGCCAAAGGTAGAATAACAAAGATGCTAGTGTTGCAATGCCCAAACCCATGCAAAAAGGCCTGAAGAACAATGGTGCCAGCACCTAGGCGTCAGGGTTGTGGCATTGCAGAGCTACAAGTCAGGAGATTTCTTATTTAGATAAATTTTCCTATAATTTTTATAATATTTTCTTTTATTCTCTTATGTTGGAGAGTGAACTGAGTGCCCTAGTGACTGAAGCATGGAGAGGCTCTAGATAAATGTAATATGTACAGTTCTCCTCAATTTTTATTTTGTAGATTTCTTGATGGTGTGACTTCATGATTTTTTTCCCATTTTCAGATTTTTCCTCATTAAATCTAGTGTCTTTTGTACGATTTCTTTTACTTTAGTTTTTATTTATTCTGTGTATGCTCTAATACACTTGAACTAGTTTTCCTCGTGTACTTTGTGATCTCTATTTCCCAACATATTCTCTTAACTGCTACTATCAATAATCATGTTTCCCTCACACTGTACATTAAGTATGAAAAATATTGTAGAGACACAAATCAAACTCTATATTGATAGATGTATTTAAAATGATTCAAACCTCTAATAATTCCCTTGTGATTATGTATCAATTGATCATCTTCTTCTTGATATAAAGCATTGTCATTTCCATTTTCATCTTCAGGTCAGACCTATTTTATTAAGGATACAACTCTTCTATTTAGGCAATTAGTTGCAATGTGTCCAAATCATAATCATTGGAAATATTTGATTAATGAAATTTCAAAATTTTATTAGGTAGATTTATTTCTTTTAGAGGTACTAGGTGAGTAGTTAAATTTTATGTTAGACATGAGTACCTCTTCTCAGGGTTCTTGCCTAACATTATGTAATCTTGTCCTCTATTAGCAAAAGAAAATTTTGTTTAGCTTTATTGAAGTTCAACTCAAAGAGCTAATTTAGTAATTTTAGATAATGTCTAATATTATTATAATTTAATGGCATTGGCAATAGATGGACATAATCTTCTTATAAATCTAGCAATTGTATGCTCCTTAGGTTCAAATATTTTACATTTTAACATTAATTGCTTAGATTATGTTATATATTATTCTATGGATAAATTTTCTTTGTTAAAACTTATGAATTTTTATAAAGGCATCTTATTTAAAATGGGGAGACAATCTTTTCTAATTCTTCTTTTATTTTCTTTCATTTCACAATTTTACTTTTTCTTCCCATGTTCTCATCCTTAAAATGTCACAAAAAATTAATGTTATTTTCTTAAGTTTAATGACTATCAAATTTACTTGCTATTCATTTAGAATATCCTTAAATCAAAAATACTCTCGATGGTTTGTAGCCAAACAATAAATTCATCTAAGTTTAGGCTGCTCTCAAAATCAAAAATGTCAATCTAGATCACAGAGTCTTAATGTTTTCTATTTGGTTCTCTCCTACAATAGACAAAAGTGTCATTGTTATTGGATGATTCTATATATTCTTGATCAAAAGGATTATCTATTTTGATTGTGGTTCCCTTTCATGTCTTTCATAGATTACTAACCAAGCATGCAATTCTTGTAATTCTCTATAAAGTTCATAAATCGCTAAACCTTGATTTTAACATGGTTAATTTCTCCTTGAGGGAATTTTACTTATGCTTTGATACCTCTAATTGACAACAATGAAGATAGTTATAATTTTTTAATAAATCAGTGGTATGGTTCCACTATTACTATATAATAAAGAAATAAATGAATAAACAAATAACAAATAGAACTAACATAAACTATAACTTACTATTAAGATTTTAATTTATCCCTTAAAAAAAGTAATTATTACAACCCCTTAATACTCTTTCATGCCAAACATGATAACTCAGCACCTCAAATATTTCTATCTTGAAACTGCAAGTTTTTGGTGGGGTGTAACTGAATTGGTTCTAGCTTGTATCTTGAAAAGAGATTTGGCTAGCACTGGATATTCTTCAAGTCACAGGTTTGTCACTTGTTGTTGAATCAGAATAAATCTAGTTGGTTTCCTTAGACGAAATTTTGTTCTCTAATGTTTATATATATATATATATATATATATATATATATATATATATATATATATATATATATATATATATTAGGCTTCAATTTACATAAATTTTTCTATTGATGTTTAGAAATGTGTAGCGAATTCATTGGTAGAAGAGTTAATAGTTATGTGATAATTAAAGAGAACTTCATTAATTCATCATAATAAGAAAATGGAGAACCTGATGAATTTCTCTATCTAGAATTTTTATATTGCAATTAATGATTCTAGGTACCTATATTTTTTTCTTTAGGCTTCTCTTTTTTCTATTTGCATCAATTTTTCTATTGATATTTAGAAATGTGTAGAGAATTCATTGGTAGAAGAGTCAATAGTTCTATGATAATTAAAGAGAGCTTCATTAATTCAAACAAGGAGGACACAAACTTGAATGAATGAAAAGGTTTCTTGATTCAAGAAAGTTTGATTGTTGTAAATTTTTTATTGATATACATGGTAGGTGTACAATCTTGGTAGCAATGGTAGGGCCCTAATAGTTACTGGAATAAGTTACCAAATCCTAGAGACACCACAGTCGGGGTTGGTTAAAGGATTCTTGATCATGGATGTCGCAATTCCCTTTTGCTGGATAGACCACTAGCAAGAATTCCCAAGAATTCTTTTCTATTGAATCTTCCACCACTCGATGCTTGGATGGCTACTAAAGGTAGCCCATGGACTTTCACAACCTGAGATGGGTTATTGAAAACCCCTTTCTATGGGATCCTTCACTTCCCGGGATGGGCTCTAAATAGACCACAACATGGCTGGAGATGATGAATAACAAATCTTGGTAAGACTTATCCCCCACTATGGCTTCCCTCTCTTCCAATCGCTCCATACAAAGAGCAATCCACCTTCTCCAGCAATCCTTCTTAGGAAAACTTCAAAATATAAGACCTCCCTTCCCTTAGAATGAGTGTTATTTATATAATTATAAGGAGTTAATAAAATAAACTTTTAATGGACACACCGTGTCAATGTTGGCATTGGGGATGCATTTCTCTTTTATTCATCTCTTTATTTTCAATGAGTGCCACAAGTTAGTTTACTTCATCATTATGTTTTGCCCCTTTTATCCATTTTGAAAGCACATTGTTATGATTCTTGCATTGTTGGCTTTTATCATGCTTTCTTTACTAAATTTGCTTCATTCATTTTAGGACTTATGATCAATATTATAAAGGTGGAAAAATCATACCTATTCTAAAATTTGAAACAAGAGATCATTTGTTATTATTGCATTATGAAAATAAAGAATGCACAAGGAATTTAGTTCATTTAATAATTTTTTATCCATAAAAGATAGATCATCATTTAAAATAATATACCAAACTTTCAGATTAATGACTCTTTTAAAATTCTAAAAAATCTATTATACCAAAAGTCAAAATAAAGTTTCAAAAAAGTGGAGGTAAATCACAGGAATGTTCAAAGTTATAATTTACTAAGTGTGTTGTTTTGATTTTATCTATAGGATGTTAGTTTAAATATAAGAGCTGAGACTCTAATACTAATTGAGAGTTAAAAAGTATATTGCATTTATTTTGATTGTTGGACTTGAGCATACCATGTTGGGTAAATTGTGTGCAATATCTCAAACTCTTTTTAAAATTAACTTATTTAATCTCGCATTGAATTCACTAATGAAAGTAATTAATTTATTAATTAAATAATATTCTAATTACACAACTAGTGTATAGTATATGTTATGCACAATATGAAGAAACTAATATAACTGGTTATGTGATTAGATAAATGAGTCATCAATTAAATCTTAAACATAAATAATATAATTAACATGGGTTAACAAGTTTATATAATTAATTCAGTAACATCAAAATTATATAATGTGTACTTGTATAAATATATTGTGATTACAACATAGTTCTACGAGTAGGACCAGTAATAGTTTGAGCACAAGATAACAAATTTACTCAATATCATATGTAAAAAAATCTATGATTAACAACATACAAATTTAAATTTAAATTGTGCAAGTGCAAAACTAAGAAAAAAAAAAAAAAATACATGATTTGACACTAAATGATTTACAAACAAAATGCTTAGAATTCTACTATCGATTTGAAACCACAAATCCACTTCTTTACTAATAAAGATAGAAAATTTGAAAAAAGGATAAAATGAACCTTGGACTATTTATAATGTTTTTCTTTTAATTTTAGGTAATATAATGTGCTCAATTTAGTCTTTGACTAACCAGATCTAATTTAAAATAATCCCTTAACTCTTCAAATAAATAATATAACATAGAGATTATTTTTCTAAAATGACCTAATAAAAATAATCTAGGGATTATTTTTATCTTTTTTTTTCTAAAATTATTTTGCATTATCTTCATTGAATGACATGATTCCCCTTGATCTAACAAGCACTCAAGCTTTGTAACAAAGCTCTTCCAAGTTCTAGTTGGCATGACCTTAAGGCTACAAGGAAACACCAATCTTATGTTTGAATTTTTGAGATGATATAATACAATCATCATACATGGAATATAAATGTATGTAGTGGAAAATACAACTTATGAATATTTAGAGACTGAATAAAAATGTGAGAAAATAAGAGCTGAGCATGGATGGTTGAATGATGAATACTTTTTGTTTTTACTCCCATGAAATCTTCACAGAGATGAATTATGTAAACTCACAAAAATGATTTTACATTACTCTATAATCTCTTCAAGAACATTTATTACCAACAATACATCTCAAAATAATTCCTAGAAAGTCCTGCAATAGCTCTCCAATAGCTTGAAGAGACTTCCCAAATGGGTAGTTAAACTAGTTATCGTACACAATGCCAGAACCACTAACCCCACTTTAGCAAATTCAAAAATCTCATGTCTTGGGCAACCAATGTAATGACAATGTAATGTTATTGTATTCTTTGCACTAATATTGTAATTATTCTTTGACATTCTTGTAAGTTGTTTTCTTCAACCCATTCTAGACCTATCACCAATGATCCTATCATTCCATGAAATTGTGGCTCTAGATCTATCTGTATCACTCTATGAGTCAAAAATTATATTCTTTTATAAGACATGGGATCTTTTTGGAGCATTTTCAAATTTTTCTCCACATTATATATGCATGTCTGATGAAAGTGAAGATTCTTGCATGTGGCCTACTATGGAACACTACTATCAGGAATACTCATAAGGCCTCTGAATGAATTAGTATTTTGGGAAGCACGAGGCCAAGTTCTTTGCAAATTTTGATGCAAGGTACAACTATTTACATATGCTCTTAATTTGTAGGCTCAAAATTTTATGGGTGTTACCAATCCACTTGCGAAGGTTTTCATATAAGAAATTATGCATGCAAGGAGCCCTAAGGAAGCAGCACGCATTGGGAGAAAAGTTGAGAGAGAACACTTTGAATTGGTATGTTTTTACATGGGAGGATTTAAATTTCCATGATTGTTTAATATGGTAGCCTTGTCTTTTTTGCTCTTGGAAATTAGGAACATAGAAGCATACCCTTGCTTCTCTTGCACATTTAGTTTCAGATTCTTAAGCTTACCATCTCTGGCAAACATATATTTTTCATTACATATCTTTCGAAGTCATTTTGATTCTTTGGCATTTGGGATGCAATACTATCTAGAGTTTAGTGTTATTCGAATGCTAGTGGAATCTATTAATTATATTTGTTTAGTTGGTGCTATTGTTATAAATATTACTCTTGTATTTAATAATTAAGCTGAGATTCTTACCTTTCTTTCACTCTTATTTTTCGGTCATAAGACTAGCCATGTAGATATCAACATCTAGGTAGATTTTTTTTTTAGATAGACTGACATCTGATTTTTACATCTTGAGAATTTACCATACAAGATAAACAACATCAAGGTTAAGTGACAACAAAGAAGTTAGAAAACCATAATTCTACTGACGAGTAACTATGACTAAAATTTTGCATGGGAGGTTAGCAGTCCACCTAATGGATCATTTAACAATGTCTTGATTTCTGAATTGTAATTAGTTGAATTCTAACAAGAGTCGAACATTTTTCTTGAGCAGCTAACAATTTACCAAATTGGAAATTTAACACTATCTTAATTTATGGGGTGTCATTGGTAGAATTCTAATTCCTCTTGTTTCTCCATATCAATTGAAGTTTATTCACATTGTAGGGACTAGGAAGTATTCAATTGTTACTATAGAAAAGTTAAGTTTTATTATCTATTAAAATATTTTTTTTTCTCTGATTAGTATAGTTGACTATATTGTTTTCTGTTGAAACTAAAATTACAACTAGATTATAACTTGATAGTATAAGTAATCTTTTTAGTCCACTCTTCATGTTAGTGTATTTATAACTACTTATAGTTAATAATTTAACTTTGCTATATTTGCATTTGCCTAGATTTAGGCTTTATTCTTCAACCAGCCTAGCTTGATCAGTTGGGATTAACGTTAGATCTCTTAACTTTCTCGACTGCTTTCTATGCCCCATTTTTATCAAAATTGTAACACCAATTTGAATCAAGTTGTCATGGTTGTTGATACATGATTATATTCATTTTATGAATATAGTTATTACTGTCCAGAATGAATAGAGTCATAAAGTTTATATTAGAGGTTCCAAAAAATAAACTTTTTAGTAGTTTTGAAAGTAATGTTTCATGTGAAGCTATTGGATCTTAAAGAGATAACTAACAAGATTTGGAGAGATATGACAATTATTGGAATTATATGGGTTATAAGTCATTTTAGTGAAATTCCAAGTTGTCAAATGATATGAAAATAATCAAATAATACCAATATTGAAGAATAAGTGAGATGTGCAAGATTGTGATAGTGAGGAAAACTTATTAGTTTGACTACAAAGTTTTGGGATGCAAATGAAATTTTTGCTATGAGAATCATACTGAAACTGTACTATTAATTTAGTATTTTACCAAGAAAATATACTACTATGGAATTCATTTTGTTTTCCTTTGTGTCCCATTATATTGGAAGCTCTTGGGAGTAAGTAGCTTGGAGCTATCTCAATTTACCCACCTTAGCATCACACAATCATTATTGTACGGATTATCACCTTAATTTCTGGATATTGCCTCAAATTCTGGTAAAGACTATTTTAGTTGTTATTTGATGCTCATCTTTAGCTTGTTCTCCCAAGTTTCTTATTGGAGAGGGAATCTTGCCATATATTTTGGGAGTGAAAGTGATATACCCCTTGAAAGGGGTGATATAAGGTTTTCACTTACTGTTATGAGAGATTAAGGGTGTATGGAAGACACCTAGATGATTGGAGAATTTTTAATTTTCTAGTGTTGGCTAATGGAAAAGGGTTGGTCAAATGCTTCAAGCAAGCCAACCCTAGATCTAACCTTTAGAGTTATGGTATGTATGTGGATTTATATCATAAATATATTTGAAAATATTTGTGGAATGTTAAGAAAATGATCCAGAGTTTTTGATGGAGATCCAAAATATTATATTGATGTTTTTCATGGCTAAAAAGACTTGAAAGTATTAGGGGAGTTTAATAAGATTCTAGCAAGACTAATGTGTTCATAATGAACCTAGATAATACATAGCAAAATTGATGATTTAATAGTGAACCTAGATAATTGATAACGAAACTAACAAGTTTATAAAAAGTTCATAGTGAACTGAGAGAGTAATTTTGAATCAGATGGACTTGAACTTGGTCTATGAAACATCCAGATGTATACTTGCTACTTGTTAAAAGTCAAAAAAAAAATATGTTTTTGAGACTTATAAAATACCCAAAATATGTTTTCTAAAGTTATAAACTAGCTCAATTTGTTTTAAAAAGATAACTTATCAAACATACTTTATAATTTCTAACTTTTTTTTACTGAAAACACAAAAAAAAAGTTTGACTTAATCATGGCCTTATATGTTGAAATTGACTTGAAGGATGCAATGGTGGTGGGACCAGTTGTGAGCTTGTATTATTAAAGGTCTTTTAGACCTAGAAATGGATAGTTGGGATTGGGATAGAGATAACTTACCATAGAAAGACAGATTATGGAAAGGTTTTTGCTAAAAATGAGATACTTTATTTTGAGTATTTTTAAAAATATTGATATTAATTTTATTTTGAGCTTTTATTTTTATTTTTATATTATTTTTAAAAATATTTTTTTTTAAAATGGGAAGACCTTTGTCCTTAGTGTGCAAGGGCCTTTCTATAGCTTTCTTCAGAGATGCCATTTACATTCCTTATTATCACTCTATAGAGCAAAAGACAAGAAGTGATAAAAGTTTAACTAACCATAGTGCAAGATAATTTATAGACGCAATAACCAAAGCTTTGTAACATGGATGTCTTATCAGCCATTAAATGAAGATATATTTTACAAAATCCCATGGAAACTATGAATGGTGCAACTCACGATAAAAAGAATTAAAGTGTCCACTCACCTAGGCAAAAGGCTCACAAAAAAATAAATGAAAAAGAGGTAGGTAATAAATATGACTACCTTCCATAAAGCATATTTTATCATTATAGGAAAAAATATTATAAATGCACTTGCTAATCCCAACTTACATCATTTTTAAAATTATTTTACAGTGCGGTCCTAGTGCCAATCAGTAATTAAATATGAAGTTGGTGCCCATGATAAAAAAGGATGACTTGATCGACTCAATGTAGTGTCGAAGTAAGGACAACTTGGCCACTATGATTACAAATCTATATTAGGACTCTACCTCTATTATTCCTTAGTCTCTAACCTCATTCATAGGTTGATTGACTCCTACCTCAATGAGCTTGTTCCCTCTTCAAGAGAAGCCATTCTTCTCTATAAGGAAATGACCTTAGCAATTAAGAAAAGAAAGGCTCCTTTTTGAAATCCCATCCCCTGAGCAAGAGGACTCTTTCTTCTCAAACTCTCCACTATTATGGTGTGTTGATAGAGGGAAGCTAGTTAGAATTTCCTGAATATCCTCAAAGATGAAGCTACCCATCCCAACGATAGATAGAGTAGGGGTTATGGCATTCACTTCTAAAGTTAAGGGGTCCACCTAAGAGTAAGACTCAAACACATTGAGGGGACACTCAAAAGAGCTATGATCACCCCTACATGATGAGAAACAAATTTGTTAAGCAATGACAGAGGAATTTTAATGAGATGATTTGCTACTGACATAATCATAAGGAAAGAAAGCCACTATTGTAGCAAACGAACTTCCTAGTCACTTCACTTGTGGCTAGGTGAACTTTTTTCTCAAGACTAACTAAAGATTACAAAGAGATGACTATGAGAGCCGAGTGTTTATTGTCATCCTCTATCGACCATATGTCAATATGAAAGTAAGTAAAAAAAGTGAAATATATCATACTCACCAAATAACAGTAAGTCCTACCTTGGCGAGACATTCCTCCATCATCTTTTCATGGAGGTAGTGCTTGACAGCCTACTTATCATGATTTTTCTTTATTGGATGAGAGGGGTATTGTCCTCCTCTTGTCAGGTTTCAAGCGTCTCCACCTATTGAATAGAAGAAGATGGCTCTACCATAGCCAAAGGAGGAGGAATGCTTGCATCCACCAACAAATCTTCATCACCACGCCTAGTGAGTAGCAACAACAATTTGGACAGGAGCTATCGAAGTGCTCATCTTGGTTGGAAAGTCGATCACAAATTCCACAAGTCTCTTAGCCTTGCCCATCTTTCGAAGACTTGCCCAAATCTCTATCAGGTCAACATAACCACAAAGCCTCTTGAAATCCAACATGAAGTAAGCACCTTCCTGCTATAAAAAATTGACTTAATGAAGATAAATGAATGATACCAACTCTACATTAAAAAGGGATAAAAAAAATCTCAACATCAAGTTGAAGCCCTTTATATAGCTTTTGAGTAAAGAAATACCTAACAAAAAAGTCTAAGTCAAAAAGTGATGCAATATTAATGACAAGAAAGCTACTTTTTTCTCAAAATTTTGCTAAGTATTTATAACCAATTATCTTTTTTGTGAGATACTTTATAAAGACCAGAAGAATTGGAAAGCTGAATGTATACCCATATCCGCCTCATGAGCCAAGTGACCATGAGATTATCTAAATCATGATGGCTACAACGTGACATCCTACCTCAGGGACAAAGACTCACCCCATGTAGGGCAAGCACACAAGAAATAGAACTTCCACTGACTAATTGATACTCAACAGATTATCTCAGGATTAATATCTCACTCACACATAGGCGATCATACATCCAGAGTGCGGGTGCATGATAAATATATTACATGTTGAAGCCCAAGGTACTTGTTGACCTCACTTTTGGAGTGAGTTCTCAACTTCCTCATCATAGATCTTGGACTCTTGTAGACACTAAGAGTTCTTTAATCTTAAGACACTTCTTGTGATTAGGAGAATACTTAACATAAGCCTAGAGACTTAGAAGGGTTAGCCATAGGAATAGGTTATGCCTTAGGGACATAGAAAAACTTGCCTTCCCTATAGCTTAAACCTAATCAATGCTTTCTTCCTCAAACCAAAACTCAAATCCAACTCAAATACCAAATCTAAATCCAAATTCCAAACCAAATCATTGAAACCCAAAATCAAATCCAAGATCAAAATTCTTCCTATGCCCTTAGATTTCATCTTATAGACTTAGCTTTAACCAAATTCAAATCAATCTTAATTCAATTGATTTTCTAAAAACTTCAAATGAGCCAAAATCTATTAGACTCCAAATTGAATACAGTTGGATTTATATTTCAAACCCAGGCTCATATATGAATTCAACTAAACTTGAATCAAGCCAAAACCAAACCAATCGATCAGGTCCACTTGACCCAAAGTGGCCTAAAGGACCTTTTTGAGCCAAGTTCTAATTCAACCCAAATTGGATTGAACCAAGCCCATCCAAACCTCATATCATGATCAACAATCACCCTAAGATGATCAACCACCTTGAATTGGGTCAAACCAAGTCAACTTTTAGCCCAAATGGAACCTAAATAAGCCAAAATCCACCATACATCAAATTGATTGAAACCATTGATTCAAACCAACACATGATTAATGTTTGAATATGACTTGACCTCCAATTGAGCCAAACTAAGTCCAATTGGCTATTTGACCTAAGTTGGCCCAAATTAGTGTAAAAAGCTAAAAATGAGTCAAATCATGATTTAACCAAATTGATTGCAACCAATGGCTCAAGCTCATTCCAAATTGATTATTGAACTTGACCAAAGCCACAATTGAGCCCAATTTGACCAATTGGTCAACTTGACCCAACCTAGCCCAAATTGACCTAAAGGGTTAAGTTCACCAAAATCTAAATTAAATTCAAATTAATTCGAACCAAAGCCTACAATCATTTTAATTGACCAATTGAACATGAATAAACACCTAACCCAACCCAATTTGGTCAATTGATCAAATTGGTTAACTTAGCCTATTTGACCTATATGAATCCAAGTGAGCCAAAATCAAACCTAGGCCAATTTAATTGATACCACTTGAACTAAAACTTTTCAAATCATCATTTGAATCTAACTCAAGCCTTGGTTTGACCCAATTTGACCAATTGCTCAACCCAACCCAACATGAACCCATATGAACCCATTTGACCAAATGAAGCCAAAACCCATTAAAAAAACCCATGCGACTTTGATGGTTGACCAAACCCAACTCAAATTGACCCTTTGTCAGTGCAAAGTCATCCCAAAAGCAAAGTGGACCCCACCCAAGCCATAATCCATTGGTTAAGTCCTCTTTACATAAGATTCTACCCAAAAATGGTAAAGTCCACTCCCCCATCACCTTTAGCAGCCATCCAACTTCCAAATGAGGGAGCACCTAACCCACCTAGGCCACCTAACCCAAGTTAGGTCGGCCATGGAACAAGGGAAGGTGAGTTGACTCACCTCCCATACAATCCGAGCACCCCATGGAGCTAAGCTAAGAGATCTCGCCACATAAGACCTTGAGCCACATCCCATAGCTTCCTCCAACCCAATCGAGCCACGTGGACTCCATTGAAACACCTCCAACACTTTAACAGTGACTGGCCGACCAAAAAATAGGAGGCTAACCTATCCATCCAACTCAGCACATCAAGGGGGTATACTTCCTCAAATTGAATGAGAACTTCACCAATTCACTTCGTGTGAGCTCAAGAGACAAAGCCAAGCTTCCTTATGAGTTCTAGAGTGATTCCAAGCATCTTACTCTTGACATTCTCTCTTCCTATGAGGAACCAAAATATGAGAGGCTAGCTTCGATCCCAACTTCACCAATACCCCACTTCAATCAAATTTCTCATTCTTACACCATCACTACACCACATCGAGGCTACCCAAATCATTTTTAGAGCTCCAAGTCAACTCCAAGTTTGAGTTCAATTAAAATCGAATGCCAAGGAGGAGGATCTTGGACTCCAAAGCAATTCACACCAAACCAATGCCTGTGCTAATCAATAAGGCTTTGCCTCAACTAGGCAAAGCTTCTTCAAGCGTGTGAGCTGCCAGTCTTAGCTCTGATGAGGTATTTACATGAAAACCAATCTCTAGCTTAAGTGTGCTTGGTCTTTTTGAAGAAAATTTTCATTGCACATGATCTTGACGTTAGATCTGCTCGTCTCCTTCCTTTAATGGTGTGGGTTGATTTTTAAGTTCATCCGAGCTTGGGTGAGCTCGGATCGAACAATCCATGGCTGACAGACATTATCGTTCATCACTTGCGGGAAGGAGGATCACAAGTCGTTCATTCCACATGATTAGAATGGACGGTCGTGATCAAATCATGTTAGATCAAATAATGTTTCTCCCTTTATTTCTTAGGTTTGATCTGCACCGTCCGATCTGAGATCAGACGACGTGGATCAATGTCGCATCCGCTACCAACTGACTTGGTGTGCAGATGTGACAACTTAAATAACCAATCCCATGGTGACAGATGAAAAGTATGCCACATCAGCGCATCACATGGCGCTGGTGGGATTTGGTTTAATTAAGGTTAATTAATGTGTTATTTTAGGCTGAATCCTCCATAATTCATAACTAATTGTACAAAAATCCAAAAAATATGAACAATGGCTCATTTTAAAAGTATTACAGAGAAAAATTTAATAAAATATTTCCTATGGATTTTAAATAGTAAACAAAGCTTAATTAGGGTTTAACTAAAAACTTAATTAGCTTAATTACTCTCTAATCTCTTATGTGATTGATCCCAAAATTTTTGAGAATATTTGAGATGATGACTTCTGCCTTCTCAAATTTTCTAGGAATTTATTACTTATTAAATTAGGAGGATTGATTGATTAAGCCATAATTGCCCTCTTAACTTCATTAAGGGGTGATTAATCATATGAATAGTGATTAATTAATTATTTGAACTCTCTAATCAATGTTGTACAATAAGGAGACTTAAGGAAGTGGATTGGAGCCTCCCTCGTAATCCTTTTTCTAATTTCCCCCCCTTTATTTCAACTAAAGTCCTAATTATTAATCAATTAACTAATTAAAAACTTAATTAGCTAAATTGGATTTCAAATCATATTAAATAATGCTTAATCCAATAGATAGCTTATGAAAATAGGTGGGTACCTCTTACCCTACCTTTCCCTTAAGCCCATCTCACTTCAAGATAATTATTAACTTTGGTTAGTCTCTTTTTTTTTATGAGAGGCAGATTAATAGATTTTTTGTTTAATTGATTTGAAAAATCTAATTAAATCTGATTTTTTTCCTTAATCCATCTTGGGTAGAGCTTTAGATGTTCAGGAGCCTAAAGAAGTTTAATAAAATTATGATTAGCTCACATGTGTGAGAAAATCATGAAAGTAATTAAAATGATTCCTTAAGTTTAATTATTAAATAATCATGAGCTAATTGTATTAGGCCCCTTTCATTTCATAAGAGCATTGTTATTTTCTTTTCAATTCATTAGCATACTACATTAGCTCATAATCATTTAATCAATTATCTTAAGGTAACATAGGCAAATGTTAATTAATTGATTTAATCCATGCTTAACTTAATCAGTCCATAAAAATTATCTAATTCCTTCTTATTAAATCAAATTAGTTCATACATATGGGGAATGAGATTTGGATTAAAACTTCTTTCTCACATCTCACTTAAATTAAATTAACATAAAATCAAAAGTGACTTTAAGAAACTTTGGTTTATTTTAAATAAGCTTATTTAATGTGGCTGTCCTTAGAAATTAGTTGGATTGAATGAAATTACATGCTTGTGTTTCTTTATTTCTTTCTAATTATATTAAAATGTTGTATGCCACTTGTAGTCATGCATTCATTTTTTTCAAAAATCAATTAAAATAAATGCTTTCCTTTATGTCAAATTTGCATGTGTTGACCTAATTATGTGTGGCTATTATCAGTATTAAATAGAAAATTATTTATAAAAAGTACATAAATCAACCATAACATGTGGAGTGATGATAATTATCAATATTTATGAACTTGCATGTGCTTACACTTTAGAACATGTGATATGAAGTTCTCTTTTTTTAATCTTCATGAATTTACATAAGAATATGAATATTAACAAGTGTATAGTTCATTTGAAAAGGACATAACACTTATTTGGATTTATTCTTATATATATCCATGTTAGAATTTTGATGGAACTCTAGTTCACATGTATAAATAAATCAAAATACAATTCTTGTATGATTTCCATTCTTATAGTTATATGTACCCTCATGAGTATTTAAGGATGGCAGGTACATCTAGTCTGGACACCTAGGGATGCACAGCTTTAAGTAGCCCCAATGAGGTTTTCATCTCGTTCCCCTAGTCAAACAATGGCGAAGTACTTGCTTATAACTTTTATACACTTGTGTGTGCATTTGGCTAATGAATGAAAATCTCACCTTATTCCATATGCATAATTTAAAAATAAAAATACAAATTTTGCATGATTCTCTATTCTTATAATTATTTATACATCCATATATATTTAAAAATAGTGGGTTTAACTAGTCTGGACACCCGAGGAAGCACGGCTTTAAGTAGCCCCAAAAAGGTTCCTATCTAGTTCCCCTGGTCAAATAATAGGAGAGTACTTAAAACTTTTATACATTTAAATGTGCATTTAGCTAATGAATGAGAATCATATTTTTCTATAAAACTCATTTATGCATACTGCATTTAAGTGTGTCAAAAATATATTGCTTGTATAGATATGTTTAGAACTTAGTCATATGCCTGTTACATATGATGGGAAGAAATGAATAAACATGTGTTCTGTGGTAGTAATTAATTTTAATTAATCTTAAGATGCCTTTCTTATTGAATAAGTCTATTTAAAATGAACCTAAACTTAGGATTAATTTAAAATATGTAATAAGCTATTCACTAAAGAGAAGTGATTAATTAATATGCTTTAGATGTGGCTTAAGGTAGGGATAAAAGTGGGTGATCCTCTCTTTTCTTCTCTTTATAACATTTAGTTGCTAAGAGTAAGTCAAGTGGAACAAAAGAAAACATTAAGTGAAAATTCCTAAATTAACTAAATCATTTCCAGTGAAACTATTCTTCAAATTAAATCCTTTCTTGCTTAGAAAATTATAACAAAGCCTAGTTAAGGCATACCACACAAGCCTTAATACAAACACCTTAGATTTAAGTTGCCACTTTTAGCCTTATGTTAGGGCAATGCATGGTTTGATGTATGTTTGGTTTTATGATGTATTATTGTAGACTAGATGTTAGGGTGTATGCTTCCTAGACTGGATGTTAGTCCATGATTAGCCTAATTATATTTTCTGTAGAAGATTGTGCTTAAAGGGCGCTTAAGAATAAATATAAATGCTCTATTTTGCAGATTGCTTAACCCCTAAGCATAATCTAAGTTAGGATAGGTGGACTTACTTACCCATGTGCAGAGTGCTAAGTCCAAATTATTCATATAACTGCTTGGGTTGTAAGGTGTGTTTAGCTAAAACTTATTTTGCTTGAGTAGTTTTCTTATTTTTAATGTAATTGTGCATTAGGAATTAGGATTAGTGTTGTGGGGATTAGGATGAGTGGAGGCTAGAAGGTTTTGTCTTAGGAGGCCCCCATGATGCCTTTGGAGAAAGCAAACCCAAATGAAGAAATGGATGAGATATGAAGAAAGAAGATAAAAAAGACCCCCCATAACATTTATTAATTTGTAAAAATTATAACCATTCTTTCATATATCGGGTTGTATAAGGGTAGAGCTCGACTACCCATTCCTCTTTCGGGTTGTACGGAGATACCCGACCACACCAGCCTGTTATTCTTTTATGTTAGATTTATAAATTTTCTTGTTATTTTGTTTATAATTGCATAATAGAAATGTCATGTATTTTCCTAGTTTCTTCATATATGGTGATTTATTGTGTGGTATGGATCCGATTAGTCAATTAGGGAAAAGATTTGCATTTAGGCATATAAAAATCCTATAGCCTTCATCAAAATGAAGAGTCTAAAATCAAATAAAAATTGAAAAGATTTGAATTAAACCAAGTCATTATTTATACCACTCATGCTCTAGTCTCTTATGGATTGAGTATAAGGACTTTATTTTCTTTCTAATAAGAATAACCTAACTATCTTTCAAAATAGATAACTTGACTACATGATTTTAAAGCGTAGGAGGAGTTAGATGACTTCCACTTCATGCAGTTATAAGTCCAGCAGTCGGGTGGTTTACCCTCTCTTATGGAGGTAAACCATATACCCATCTTTGCTTAAATTTAGGATGTGCTTTGGCCCTCTCTAAAGCTCCCAAGATTTAGGATATGAGATTATTATTTCCACTCAGGCTATAAGAATAAGTCCTCGCCTCTTAGGCATTTCTATAACCTTGTGTTGTAAGATTATAAGTCATAGCTTTCTAACAAAATTCTAATTCAAACATATAATTATCCTCAACTTCAAACATATAAAGCCCAACCATAAGATAAGCTAGAATTCTTACTAAGTTTCCTATTGTCATGAGCATTCCCTACTCATCTACATTTAGCTTCGATAATAAGTCTCTCCTTTTTGATCTAACTCGATTGATTTTCCAAACATAGCCAATTTACTGATAGTCATATCTTTGAATTATTTGAAAATAATAATTACTTATTTTAATTGAGAGTATTCCAAAGAAACTCACCTTCCTTAAGATGTAATTAACTATGGGGGCTTGTCCCCCGTAGGGAACTTTAAAACCTGATTTAAATAAACCCTGATTTATTCATCCATGTAAAGTAGGGGAAACATATCTTGTATTTTCGAAGGCCCATCATACCTTAGGAGTCCTTATTAGGTGATTAAGTCCATTATAGGGTGGTGATTTCTATCTTTCAAGATAGTGCACCATTCCTTGATGTCATACTCGATCACCTCAATAAGTACACCCATATATCTACATGGTGTCCCCCATACATATAATTGAAAACAAACACCACAAATTTTTCTAGTTACTCCACTGGGGAAGGTTCCTCTCTCTATCTCTAGTAGATAATTATTGTCTTAGAACATCAATAGTAGACTTGTATTTAATATGAGTCCACAACTATCTCTCTTTCTACTGGCACGGCTTATTTCATTCTCAAGGAAAGCTAGCCAACATCCACTAGGTTTTAGGATCTTAGTCCTTGTAGGTCTTAGAACCCCATTGGATCCTCCAAAAGGTGAAAGATAAAATTAACCAATGAAAGGAGATGGAAAAAATTTAGAACCTCCTTACGACTAGCTTGTTGAGTCAAGGTTCCTCTTATATTTAAGAAAATTAACTCTTTTGCAAAAATGCCACTTTTCGAAAGAACTTTTTCAAAATTCACATTATAAAAGATCTTGCACAAAATTCATAAGAAACTTTCATAAAACAAAAAACTCATATAACCAAACCTCATCTAACAATCCTCATGATTGTTACATGGAGGTTCTTTTCAAAATCAAAATCATTTTTCAAAAGCATCTTTTTGAAAATAGCTATCTCCATTCAACATACCCAAGTTTGTTGAATGAAGATCCTATCTTCAAAGAAAATCATAGTATAAAATTAAAACCCCACTTAACATATTTCATATATGCTAGAGTTGGAGTTTCCCTCTTTTTCAAAAGCATACTTTTGAAAATGACCACCTTCATTCAACATACAAAAATTTGTTGAATGAAGATACTATTTTCAAATAAAATCATAACATAAAATTGTAACTCCACTTAACATATTTCACATATGCTAAAGTTGAAGTTTCCCTCTTTTCAAAAGTAAGAAATCACACACATGAAATCAAGATATATTTTTAACTCCATTTGACACACCAAAATTTGTCAAATGATAGTTCCCCTTTCTTCGGAAAACCAAAATAAAGTGAATTCTATTTAACACACTTGACTCATACTTAACATTCCAAATTTGTTAAGAGTCTCATTTTCAAAAAAATCATAACACATTTGACTCCCACTTAACATACCAAATTTGTTAAGTGAGTGTCTCATTTTCAAAACACAAATCATAATCACACTTGATTCCTACTTAACATACCAATTTTTTTAAGTAAGAGTCTCATTTTCAAATCATAATATATTTAACTCCTACTTTTAAGTAAGATTCTCATTTTTCAAATCATAATCACACTTGATTCCTACTTAATATACCAAATTTGCTAAGTAAGAGTCTCAGTTTCAAATCATAATACATTTAACTCCTACTTAACATACCTAATTTCTTAAGAGTCTCATTTTCAAATCACAATACACTTGACTCTTACTTAACATACCAGATTTATTAATTAAGAGCCTCATTTTCAAATCATAAATACACTTGACTCCTACTTAACATACCAAATTTATTAAGTAAGAGTCTCATTTTCAAGAATCATAAATACACTTTACTCTTACTTAACATACCAAATTTGGTAGGTAAGAGTATCATTTTAAAAAATCATAAACACACTTGACTCCAACTTAACATACTAAATTTGTTAAGTAAGAGTCTCATTTTCAAAAATCATAAATACACTTGACACCTACTTAACATATTAAATTTGTTAAGTAAGAGTCCCATTTTCAAATTAATCATATTTGGCTTCCACTTAACATACCAAATTTGTTAAGTAAGAGTCTCATTTTCAAATCAATCACATTTGAGTTCCTCTTACCATACCAAATTTGTTAAGTGAGAGTCTCATTATCAAAACACAAATCATAATCACAATTGATTCCTACTTAACATATCAAATTTTTAAGTAAGAGTCTCATTTTCAAATCATAATACACTTAACTCCTACTTAAGATACCAAATTTATTATGTAAGAGCCTCATTTTCAAATAAAACAAACACATATCAAGCACATTAGGCCTCTACTTAACATACCAAAGTTCTTAAGTAAGAAGCACCATTTTTAAATCAACATATATCACACACATAACTAATCATCACAAGCAAAGATACTTTCACAAAATTTTTAAACATAAAATCATAACCTTTCTAGCATACCTAAATTTGCTAAGTAAAGGTTTTCAAAATCAAAATTTTCAAATAAGACATACAATATAAATATTTTCAAAGGTCTCTCCAAATATTTGAACCCTGCCCAACCTATTTAAATTGGTTGAGTATGGGTTTGAAATCGAAATAATATGGCAAAGTATCTCCTCCAAATATCAAAAATCTCTCCAAAATTCAATGAACCCCACTTAGCATACCTAAATTTATTAAATGTGGGTTCAAATTCTAAATTAAGTATATAAGTCAATGATTGAAGGCAAACATTAAGGTAAAGGTCTGACTCAATTATGTTTCAACAAATGTAGTGATTTCAGCACAATCAGTCTTTTCAACCCTCAATCAATGTAGTGATCAAGGCTCCTAGCAAGTTCATCTTTTCTTTCCCTTCTGTTATAGATCTGGCATTGGATCAAGCCAATCTCACCATGATTGATGTCACACGCCTGATCTAGTTTGGCCATGGATTTGAGGGGGTCCGAATTACTTGTGAGGATGCAACCCTCACAATTATTAGCAGGGAGAAGGTTGTAGGGGTAGACACCACTCATTTGCTTGGATATTCCATCATATTTTGAGTTTCCCTCATTGAAGAAGAAGGCCACAGTGGTTAACATGCCCCTTTTAGTGTGTCAAGATTAATTTTTCAAGACTGCCCATTTAGTTGCCCTGCCATAGCAAAGAAGCTACCTCTCCTCTATGGTTACCCCAATGGAAAAGTCTATCTTAGCCTCTAAGATAGGTTCGCCCACCTTTGAGGTAGGTTCTAGCTCTCGCTCTACTTTGCTCACTCACGCCGAAGGATGCAATAAAAATTGAAAGAATAAGTGAGATCATGAGTGAGCAACTAGAGTGCTTGATGCTGCTTCCCATATAGCTGAGGAGAGTTCTCCCTGTGAGACCTCTCCACTTTTGAGTGGCAGTAGGTTCCACCTCTTCTCGGCCTCAGATGGAGAAGAAGACTATAGGAGAATCCTTGCATCCCCTTTACCACTAACATATTATGAGACATCGGGTAGGGAGAATAGGAGGCCCTATACCATACTTAGGACTGTTCTATGCCAGGTCGACAGAGCTTACGGATGCTCAGAGTCCAATACCTTGTTTGATTTGAGATCCATGATCCCTAGGAGTGTTAGGGGTCAGATCCACAGAGAGAGAGAGAGAGAGAGAGAGAGATGTGGAGGCTCGAGTATCTTCCTAGGAGGTCAAGAGAGAGTGACAGAGGTATGTCAGGCAATTAATAGCCTCCGCTTTGATGGATTTCCTTGATCGTCTCCCTGTCAGGGTCGATCATTCAAACAGTATTGTTCTCAATGGCGTAGTTCAATGCAAGAGGAGACTCGCTGAGAGGCCGTGCTATCACACCGTCCCTCACCGGCCCACTATCACCATCTACCATTCTTCTAGCCCATCCGGGAGAGACCATCCCCACTGGTGATCCGATTATGGCCCAAGGATCCCTCTCCATCCATTCTACTTATTGAGGTGAGATCGAGTTCCTCTGCTTGACCCTCAACCTCAGCTGTGGTTAGGAAGGAGTGGCGACCCAAGAGCGTCATTGTTGCATCACCACCACTGTAGATAAAAGGGGAGAGGGGAGTAGACATAGACATAGTCCCCATGATAGTTGATCTTCCCGGTGATAGTCTTGATAGTAAGCAGTGTTTGTTGCATAAAGGAAGAGGAGCACAGTCTTATGGCTAGCAGTTAGCGCATATTCATACCAGTCCAACCATACATATGTTGACATCACGTTTGGAGTGTGCTTTCAACTTCTTCATCCTAGGCATAAGGATTCCTCTAGACATTAAGAGTTCCTTAGTCTTAAGACACTTCTAGTGATTAGGTGAACACTTAACCTAACCCTAGAGACTTAGAAGAGATAGCCATATGAATAGGTTATGCCTTAGGGGTGTTAGGAAAACTTGCCTACCCTATAGCTTGAGCAAAATCCTTACTTCTTTCTTTCAAGTCCAACCTTAAATTCAAATCAACCTCAAACTCGAACCAAATTCAAAACTCAAATTCAATTCCAAATCAAAATTCAAATCAATTTCCAACTTAAATGATATTTTCTCAAATCATTCAAATCAATTTCAAAATCCAAATCATGAATCAATTCCAAATGATTGAAATCCATTATCAATTCTAAATCCAAAATCTTTCCTAAGCCATCTTGATTTTATCTTATGGACTTAGCTCAAACTAAATCCAAAACAATTCAAACTCAAAAGATTTTCTCATAACCCATTTATATTCTCATTTATAATCACATATATAAATGAAATATAAATTCAAATAACCAAAACAAAATTCAAAACTCAACTCCAAATCCAAAATCTTTCCTAAGCCTTTGATGTTATCTTATGGACTTAACTCAAAATAAACTCAAATCAATTCAAACTCAAAAGATTATCTCATAACCCATTTTATATATTCATTTATATTCACAAATATAAATGAAATATAAATTCAAATAACCAAAACTAAATTCAAAACTCAAATCCAAATCCAAACTAGGCTCTTTCAAGTCAAATTCTCAAACTTAGCCAAATCAAACTCAAATCAATCTAAACCTTTGGATTTCTCTTCAAACAATCAATCTTTCAATCATAAGCCCAAATATAAACACAAACTTCAATCATCAAACAAATATCAAACTAACCCAAATCAAATCTATGCTCATCCTTTGAACTTGAAATTGTCAAATGAATCAAAATCAATTTGACTCCAAATCACTTACAATTGGATTTACATTTCAATCATAAGTCTATATGTGAGTTCAACCAAACTTGAATCAAGCCTTGATCAAGCCAATTAACTTAATTAGGCTCACTTGACCCAAAGTAACCTAAACCACCTTTTTGAGCCAAATTATAATCCTACCTAAATTGGATTGAACTAAGCCCATCTAAGCCTCATATTGTGAACAACAATCATCTTAAGATGATCAATCACTCAAATTGGGCCAAACCAAGTCAAACCTAACCTTTGACCCAGTCAACACTTAACCCAAATGAAATCCAAACTAGCCAAAATCCATAATAGGCCAAATTGATTGAAACTATTGATCTAAACTAATCCATCATAAATGATTGAACATGATCAAGTCATCATTTGAGCCAAACATAGCCAAACTGGCCACTTGACCCAAGTTGACCCAAGTTGACCTAAATAGTCAAAATGGGTCAAATATTGATTTAAGCCAAATTGATTGAAATCAATGGGTCAAATTCATTCTAAATCACTTGTTGAATTTGACCAAAGCTCCAATTGGCCAACTAAACCCAACTTAGCCCAATTGACCATGAACCCAACTTGACCTAAAAGGTCAAATCAACCTGAAATTAAACCAAACAAAAATTGATTGAAATCAAAGCTTGCAATACATTTCAAATGATCAACCAGGCCTAAGCCAACCCATGACCTAACCTAATGGGGTCAATTAGGTCAAATTGGTCAACTTGACCCATTTGACCTAAGTGAACTCAAATGAACCAAAACCAAATTGAACAAAACCAATGATAATAAAGCACATCAAATGGTAATATGAACTTGATCTAAACCAAGGTTTGACCAATTTGACCAATTAGTCAACCTGACCCAAGTTGACCCATTTTGACCTAAATGGGTCAACCTGAGCCAAATCACACCAATAAACTCCAAATTCATTAAAAATTAGCACAACCCATTTTTCAACCATATCAAATTTGTCCAAATCAAAAGCAAGGCCAAATGACTATTTTACCCCTAGGTTAAAGGGTAACTTATCGCCAAATTCACTTGGAATTTAGTATATTCCTTTTCATGGCCACTTGACATCCTCCTAGTGGACCACATGGACACCAAGGAGGGTGGTGAACATGACCCAATGGGTTTGGGTTAGCCATGACCCAACCCAAGGCCAAACTGACCACTCCAATCAAAATTGTCCACATGGATCACCTCCCACTCTCACCGAACATGTGTGCACCTCCTCCCCTCCACTCCTCTGCCAAAAATCGAAGCACATGGGATCCCTAACAGCTTAAACAACCCCATCAATCTCATTAATTTGATCAAAATAGAAAGGGAAACCTCAACCATTCGATCCAAGGAGGCGGAGAAATACTCACCCTCATTCCCACTTAAACCATCTTCCTTGCATTCGATTGAGATCAGAGGATCAAAGGAACACTTCTCCAAGTTTCCCAAGCATTCCTAAGCTCATTCCAATTTCCTTCTCTTAGTTTTGCTTAAGCTGAAAATAGGGGAGGCCTAAGGGAATTCCAACTTGGTCAATCCTCAATCAAACCTCAATTCACTTTGCAAGCACCATCAAGGAGTCGAGCTTACCCAATGCTTTTCTCAAGTCTCCAAGCCACAGGAAGGGGGAGTTTGATCGAAGCCTCAAGCCATTGAAGGGGAGCTTGGCCAATTAGGAGATCTACTTCAAATTGAAGCTTGAAACCTTCAACAGAGCTTCATCTCCACTATATGAAGCTACCTCCTCCGTTGGAAGTGTCGGTGATATCCTCTGGTGAGGTATGACTCAAAATTGAGCCTCCATTAAAAATTGCTTGGTCTTTTATGAAGGGAATTGTAATCCTGATAGAATTCAACTATTGGATGTTCATTGCTATGCTTCTTGATGGTGTGGGTTGAATCTCAACCTAATCCGAGCTCAAGTGAGCTCGGATCAAGCCATGGAGGATGGACGACCTCTGTCTCCCGCAAGCTTAGGCAGGGATGAATCATGAGCCGTCCATCCCACAAGTTTTGGATGGACGGCCCTGATTAGAAAATGCTAGATCTCTGATTTAATTCCTTTAAAATAATAGGTCTAATCTTGGTCGTCCGATCCTTGATTGGACGGCCCAAGGGAAAGCGTGTCGCACTGCCAGCTGATGTGGCGGGCAATGTGACAACTTAAATAACCAATCCAATCGTGCAACATGGAAAGCGCACGCCATGTTAGCAGCCATCATGGCACCGAAGGGATTAGTTAATTAATTAGGTCATTTAATTACCCATTAAACATAAAAACTTCATAAATTTTTAACTAAATGTAGAAAATTCCAAAATATACAAACTCAAGTTCATTTTAAAGATAATTCAGAGAGGAATCTAATAAAATAGTTTCTAATTGATTTTGAACAGTGGATTTTCCTTAATTAGGATTTAATTAAAATCTAATAACCTTAATTACACTGTAATGACTTCATTATTTAATTCCAAATTCATTGGGTATGTTTAGTGGGATGGCATCTACCTTCCTTAATTTTCTTGGGATTTATTAATGAGTTAATTAAGAAAATTAATTAATGAATCCTTAATCACTCTCATAATGTAATTAAGAGTAATTAAGCATGTGAACAATGATTTAACCCCTTAATTGAGATAATTAAATATTGTTTAAGTATATAGGAGGTTTATGGAATGGGTTTGGAAAATTTTCCCTAAGTTATTCCCTAAACCCTCTTTTCTTCCTTAATCCAAACCTAATTAAGGATTAATCCACTAATGATCTACTTAATTAATCTAATTAATTTTTGAAAACCAATCTAAACTTAATCAATCTCAATCTTAGGTAGATCCTTAGGTGTTCAAAAGCCTAAGGTAAGCTTAAGGAAATTATATTCAACTCACATGTGTGGGAAGGTTATGAAAGTACATAATGAAAACCCTTTAGCTTAATTAATCAATGATAATGAGCCAATTGCATTAGGCCCCCTTTCTTTCTTAAGGTGCATTGCTGATTTGAATCTCATGTGGTGGCATATCATATGTTGGCTCATAATTACTTGAATAATTATGCTAAAGTGGTGTAGGTAAGTGGTAATTAATAGATATTATTTACACCTTAACCTAAACAAAACATAAAATCAATCTAATTGTCCTAAAATTGAACTAAACTAATTCACACATGTGGGAAATGGGTTAGGACCAGCAAACTCTTTTCACATTTCCTAAATCAAATCAAAATCAAATTCAAAACTAAAATAAAAATCTCTCTAAATAATTTTGATTCACTTTGAATACTCTTATCTTATAGGATTGTCCTTAGGAATTAATTAGGATGAATGAAGTCATATGCTTACATCACTTTATTTCTTTCCAAGAATGCTAAATATTGCATGCCATATGAAATCATGCATTCATATCTTTTGAAAAATTAAATTAAATAAAATGTTTCCTTTATGTCAAATTGCATGTTTTGGCTAAAGTTAAGAATATGAGTGGCTATTATCATTATTAAATAAATAAATAACTATTTTCAAAACCTATAAATCAAACATTATAAATGAAGGTATGCTACTTATAAATACTTATAAGCTTGCATGTGATTATCGTATAAAATGTGCTTTATGTGATTTTCTTCTCTTCTCTTAACATGGATTTGAATAGAATTTGCAAAGTGTATAGTTCATTTGAAAAGTACATAATACTTGCTTAAATCCATTCCTATCTACTTCTATGTTATTACATAAGAAGGATCTTCACATTTACACATGTAAATTGCATAACGAAATCAAACACAAAAATCTTTTGCTTGACTCTTTTTCCATTTGTTTCTTTTTGTACATGAACATGTATTTAAAAAAAGTGATATATTAGTCTGGACATGTTGGGGTTGCGAGGCTTTAAGTAGCCCCAAGTAGGTCTTGTACCTTACACCCTTGGTGTAGAAAACAATGGCGACGTACTCACTTATGTATTTTATACATGTAAATGAGCATTTGATTAATGGATAAAAGAGTCCCTCTTTTCTACTTAATAAAAACATGCATTCAAGAAACATCCAAATTTTCTTAAATAATATTTCTTTGCATTCATCATTAAGGTGTGCTAAGATTTGCATTTCATGTATAGTTATGCTTAAGATTATTCATATCATTGATATACATGTTGAAAAGAAATAAAAGGGTTGTGTATTTTGTGATAGTAATTCACCTTAACTAATCTTAAGATGCCTTTCTTATTGAATAGGTTCATTTAGAGAAAATATAAATTTAGGAATAATTAAAACACATAATAAAGCACTCACTAAAGAAAAAATCATTAATGAATCTACTTTAGAAATTACTTAAGGTAGGGATGAAAGAGAAGTTATCTTCTCCTTTATTCTCTTTATAATATTTACTAACTAAATGTAGGTTCATTAAAACCAAATTAAATCATCAAATAAATTGACAAATCAACTAAATCATTTAAAATGAATCCACCACTCTAAATTGAATCCTCACACTTAGAGAATTCCAACCTTAAAGCCTAGCTAAGACATGCCACACAAGCCTTAAATGGCACACACATTAGGCTAAGTCATCATTTCTAGCTCTATGTTAGGGTGGTGCATGGTTTGATGCTTTATTTTATTTTGTGATGTAATGTTTTAAATTGGATGTTAGGGTACATGTCCGTAGACTAGATGGTAGGGCGATCTTAGCCTAATCATGTCTTCTGTAGGGGATTGTGCTTAAGGGGCACTATAATAAAAATGTAAATGCTTTTGATTTGCATGTTTCTTATACCCCTAAGCATAATCCAAACTAGGGTAGGTGGACTTAGTTGTGTGGTTTGTTTAGGCAATCTCTATTTTGTAAGTTTAGTTAGATTTACTTTTCTCATTTTCATGTAATTTTGCAATTAAGATTTGGAATGAATGTTATGGGGGGTTAGAATGAACATTGGTCATAAGACCAAGTCTTATGTACCATGTGAAGCTTTGGAGCAACTACATCCCAACCAATAAAAAGAATGAAAGAACAAAGAAAAGAAGAAATGAAGAATGAAGACCCCCAAAACATGAATTCCTTCTAAATTATAATTATTCATTTGTAATCCAGGTTTTATAAGGGTAGAGATCGACTACTTATTTCTTTCACATTTATATGGTAGAGCCCGACCACATCGGCCTTTTATTCTTTTGTGCTAGATTTATAAAATTGTTTGATGTTTATTTAGCTTGTGCATTAAGATGACATGATTTTCACTAGTTTTTTCATTATTTGATGAATGACCTAGATGCGATTAGGCCCTTAGGGAAAAAAAATTTTTTTATCCAATTAATCAACTCAAAATTAAAATTAAACAAATCATAACCTCACTTAAAGCCTAGGACATAAATAAAAAAACTAAAAGATAAAAGATTTAGGAACCCCTTAGTTGGATGTTGTATGTCTCACATCATGCATAAAATTATCTTGCTTCACTCTTACTTATGGAGGGCTTCCATCTTTGCCAGAGAACATGGCTTGACCTTTGAGAGCCATGGTGGAAACACACCTTCTTGCTGACTTTGGCCCATAACCAATTTTTCATGCATTAGACATATGAATCTCATAGCCTGTGTCAAATAAATTATCCAAAAATAAAAATAAAACTTAACAAAATTTGCATTAGATTAAGTCATTATTCATGCCCTACATGATCTAGTCTCTTAGAGATTATGTTTAAGGACTTAGTATCCTTTCTAAATAAATAATAACTTAGCTATCTTGCAAAAGCATAAGACTTTCTAGCATGTATTTAAAATCGCAGGAGGAGTTAGTTGGCAGCCACCCCTAAGCGGTTGTAAGCCCAACAAATGGGTGGTTTACTCTCTCTTGTGGATGTAAACCATATACCCATTTTTTGCCTTAGATTTAGGTTGTCTTTGTCCATTGCTAAAGCTCCCTAGATTCAAGATCTGAGGTTGATGTTTCCCTTAGGGGCTACAAGCATAAATCCTCACCTCTTAGGCATTTCCATGATCTTGTGTTCGATAATCATAAGCCCTAAATTTCTACAAAAAATTTAACTCAAACAAATAATTCTACTCAATTTTAAAGAATGTAAAGCCCAACCATAGGATAGTTTAGGATGCTTACTAGGCTTCCTAGAATCATAAGCATCACCTACTCATCTCCCATTGGTTTCACTAATAACTCCCTTCTTTTGATCAATCCCATTTGATCTTCTAAAAATAACCAATTGATTGATAGTCCTATCTTTGAAATTTTTGAGACAATAATCATTTACCTTAATCGAGAGTATTCTTAAGGAATCTCATTCCTTAAGTTGTAATTAACTATGGGGGTTTGCCTCCATGGGGAACTTAATGAACCAGATTTAAAATAAACCATACTTTATTTTTCAATGTAAAGTAGGGGAAGAATCTCTGGTTCATTTGAAGACCCATCATCCTTAGGAGTTCTTACATGGTGATTAGATCCATTGTAAGATGGTAACTTATATCTTTCAAGATAGTATATTATTCCTTAATGTCATACACGATCACCCTAATAAGAATATCTGCGGATCTATGTGATGTCCCAACACAAAGATGTTTTATTTTTGAGATCTCTCCCCCAAAAAAGAGAAGAGGTTTGAGAAATAAAAATTCACCATAGAATTTTTTGGGATCTCCGCTAGGGATAGAAGATGTGAACTCTCCACTAAGGGAGCAAGTTCAGGTTGGATTGAGTTGCATCTCACTAAGGAGAAGTGGATTTATTTGATTTATTTGAATTGATTTGGTTCCACTAGGGAGATTGATTGGATTTATTTTGTTTATTTAGTTCGACTCCACTGAAGAGGAGGGTTGAATTTGTTTCAAATTTTACTCCTTTGGATTGGTAAATCTGAGCTAGATCAACGCCAACATGACCCCTACACAATGCAGTCTATCATAAACTGACAGGGTCCATCTCAAAATTTAAAAATTGAAAATCTGAAACAAATCCCTTCTAACATCCCCAGTGGAGTAAAATTTGAAACAAATTCAACCCTCCTCCCTAGTGGAGTTAAACTAAATAAACAAAATAAATCCTATCAACCTCCAAAGTGGAACCAAATCAAATCAAATCAATCTACTTCTCCTTAGTGAGATGCAACTTAATCCAACCCTAACATGCTCCCTTAGTGGTAGTTCACATCTTCTAACCCTAATGGAGTCAGCAAAAAATATGTGGTGAATTTTTATTTCTCAAAACCACTCCCTTTTTAGGGGAGAGATCTAAAAAATAAAATATTTCGTGTTGGGACACCACGTAGATTCACAGATGTTCTTATTAAGGTGATCGTGTATGGCATTATGGAATGGTGTATTATCTTGAAAGATAGAAGTTGCCATCACCTAATAAGGACTCCTAAAGACGATGGGTCTCTGAATGTACCAGAGATTCTTCCTGTACTTTAAATGGAAAAGTAAAGTAGGCTATTTTAAATCAAGTTCATTAAGTTCCTTATGGAGGCAAGCCCCCATAGTTAATTACATCCCAAAGAATGATATTTCTTAGGAATACTCTCGTTTAAAGTAAATCATTGTTGTCTCCAAAGATTTCAAAGATATGACTATCAATCAATTGGTTATTTTTAGAAGATCAAGTGGGATTGATTAAAAGAGAGGGAGTTAATATCAAAACCAAAGGGAGATGAGTAGGAGATGATCATGATATTAGGAAGCCTAGTGAGAATCCCAAACTATCTTATGGTTGGGCTTTATAATTTTGAAATTAAGAGAAATTATTTGTTTGAGTTGAATTTTTTTGGTCTGACCTAGAGGAAGATAAGGTTAGCTTTGATCCCAATGAAGATGATATGTTGGAGGACTCAGTAGAGGTGCATATGGTTGACACTAGGGGCTCCCTTCTTAGTGATCATCATAGCTTGGAAGGTGTTGCAACTGAGCAGGATGATACCGCCTACTCTACCCAACACCTCCTGTAATAGCTCAAATAGAAGGATGAACAAATTGATAAAATGGGAAAGAGGCTTGAAGATTTGCTAGTAGTAATTTTGGCACTTCAGAATCAAGCCCTAGCAGTACATCCTACTATTGTAGAGGCTAATGAGCCCAAGTTGTTGAATCTTGGATCAAGCCAAGACTTCACCTCTATGGAGTAGGGGAACACTAGCTTATATAGGAACGTGATAGTACCTCCATAAAAGAAAAGGATATTAAACTTATGGTTGAGCAGCAAGTGAGAAAAACACTAGCATAAGATTAAGAAGGATCATCGGTTCTAAAGGGTAGACCCTACCCAGAGGAATTTGATACCATCCAGTATCCTAAGGGTTTTGTGCCTCCTTCTTTCAAGAGCTTTGATGGCAGCGGGAGCCCAAGCCAACACATAGTACACTTTAGGGCTAATTATTGCAATGCTCGTGGCAGTGATGCGTTACTCTTCTAACATTTTGTCAGCAATTTAGTGGGCATAGCCTTTGATTGGTACGCTGAACTCCCCAACATTTCAGTGAAGACTTTTGCTGAGTTGGAGCAACTCTTCATTAAGAGGTTTGCTGAAGCTCACTAAAGGGTGACTGTGGGCAATCTCATTGTAGCACAACAAAACCTCAGTGAGTCCCTCATTGATCATATTCTCAGACGGCATAATTTGAGTATGAAATATGAACAATAGCTGTCTGAACAACATACCATTAAATTCTACTAAAGAATATTCATGGCTCAATCGCCTTCATGCTCAAAGGTTTTACCATCAAGACATTTTAGAAGCTAATCAATAAGGCGGCTTGCCTATAAGGAGAGGTCAAATAGTTTTTTTTTTCATGATCAATCAACAAAGCCAAAGCCATAGAAGGCTTATGAAAAGAAGTCAAGGGAAGTGATAGCAGTGGATAAGGGGAAGCAGCAGACCAGAGAGTAGTATGAGATTCCTCGACTCCACAACCGTCACTTCCACCTCCTCAACCACCGCCTAGGCCATCCTACCAGCTACCATAGTGGCCTCCATGGCCTTCGCCACCTCTTCCTCAGCCACATTCACAGTAGTGGTTCACATACCCACTACCAGGTAGCTACCATCCACCAAATCTTTTGGATAAACTAAATAAACCTTATTCATTTAAGAGAGAGCTAGTCAGAAAATCTTTAAGAACCTCTTAAAGAAACCTGACTTTTAGCTACTCGAGCCTAGAAAGTCAAAGGAAGTGGGCAGGAGCAATGATCCTAACTTTTTCCCCTACCACCACATACTAGGCTATAATTTGGAGGATTGCTTTACATTCAAATACTGGCTTGAGCATAGCTACAAGACAGGCGCTATAGTTATCCTAAAAGAATACCTAGTGGAACAACCATCCAGTTCTATTAGAGTAATCCTTAGAGATACATGTGATCCTCTTAAAACAAAAGAAGGTTGGGATATCTCCTTATTCGTAACCTCTAAAAAGATTCTTTCAAAATTCAAGAAACTTTCCTTGTAGGTGCTTAAGGCAGCTCGAACCTCCAACATTAAGGAAGGTTTGCAAGTTGCTAAAGATAACTTGGTGAAAGTGGAGCACAACAGCAGCAGCAGCATCCCATACTAACTTGGGATAGCCGAGTAGTGCAACCACTGATCGAGTCCAGCCTCGAGTCCACAGTTACAACTACTACTTCAGCCAGCACTTCTACTTCATCTAGCTCTTCTTCTAGTAGACATCATGTATCAATGGATGAGGGCATCAAATCCCTCACCCCACTTACTTTACTAGATTTCTACCTTATGCCTCCTTTTAAATACAAGAAATCTAGGAATAAAGCTAGTTTGAATTACATCTATGTCACATCTGATGGGTAGTCTAACTCTACTCTTTTAGAAAACTCTTCAAGTTTAATTAATTATAACAACTCTGATCATCCCCTTTCTAATTTAGAGATGGGCTTTCCTTCTTTGAATAATACAGGTTCACCTCTTGAGTTAGACTCAGAATCATCTGATTTCGAGTGTCCTATAGGAGAAGCTATAGGTGAGCCTGACGAGCACGTAGAATCTTCCACTAAACCAACACAAAAGATCACTGAAGTTAACCTCCATAGTGGCAAGGTTCTACCTTCTAAAGCAGCACCTCAAGATAATGGAAAATAAGTCATTGGTACTAGTGAACAAGAAGCCCCTCCATAGGATGTTACACCCATGGATATGTTTATGGAGAATTAACCCAAAGTGGATTATAATGTCCTCTCTCACCTAAGAAAGTTGTTAGCTAAGTTAAGCATATATGATTCCCTAGTCTTATCCAAAGAGGTGAGGGAATCATTCATCAAGGCCTTTTTTTATCCCAAAATATGCTTAGCTCGGTTGATCACTATTAGAGAGGAGGCACATTATTCAAGAGAAGAAAAGGGAGTCATATTTATCGATGAAGACCTTCTGTTGGGGGACTTGGAGCATAACCATCCCCTCCACATCATGGTGGATATGGGAAAATTCAGGCTTTCAAAGGTTTTGGTTAATCCAAGTGCATCAGTGAACATTATGAGTCTAAAGACCCTTGCCTATTTGAAGATTGAAATCTCTGCTCTCTGATAAAATCAGATGATGTTGAGAGGATTCAATGATGAGAGAGGCTTTAAATAGTTACCTTTGGAAATAAGTGGGGAAGGCAAGTTCTATATAATTGATTTGAATACTTCATTTACTGCTTTGCTCTGTAGGCCTTGAATACACTAGAATTAGATGATTCTATCCTCCATTCATCAGTGCATCAAGTTCCGAAGGGATGAAATCGAATACTATGTCAAAGGAGATGAAAAGCCATTTTCAATTAGATAGGTCAAGATATATGAGGATGCGACCTATTATCTTTCTTAAAACACCTTTTCTTGTGAACTTGGTCAAAATTTAAATACAAAAGAAAAAGAAAAGAAGAAAAATAAAAAGAAAAAGAAAGAGAAAAGAAAAAGGGAAACACAAGTGAACGAGAAAAGGACACCAAGGAAGAAGTAGAGTCGCATGTCACATTCCACCTATAGTATGTTCCACCATACGGACATATGGGTAGGATGACTTAACCTCCATCAGGTAGAGGCAAAGGCAAACACAGAGGTAGTTTCAGAGGTGGAAGACCCCATGGTTAGCAACCAGCCAATAGGATTTATGTTCTAGTTAACAGGAGTACCCCAGCTATTCACATAGACTTGGAATCTAGCTCAAAGGATGAGTCTCATGTGATTAGCACACCTGCCAACCCCTCTGAGCGGGTTTCATTGGAGGTGACACTCAAGCTAGATAGCGATTAAGACCACTAAGTAAGGCACAAATATATTTGAATCAGGTTTATGTAAAACTATCAGGCAACAATAGGGAACTTTAGCTCTAACCTCACTTTCATCTCAAAAAGTTGAAGGTTTTGTAGCTAAGGAAGCCCCTAGGTATTCTAATGATGTCAAGCCGAAGAGATTCTTATTGGGATCATCATCCTCAAGTCTAGAAGCTGATGTAGAACTTGAGGATAATTCATATAAAGATTTAATAAAATTACCTTTTGATTGGTACTCGCCTTGTGTTCTTAATCTTGCAAAGAAGGGTTTGATTCCTTATACATGGTTTAGGCACAGGTCAGAGTACTTTAAGAAGCTGTGGAACAACAAAGGCGGGGAAGCATAATCAAGATCAAGACTATGATTCAGTATAGTGGGTTCAGTCGATGATGATGATTACTGCTTAGTTGTCACCAATCATCTAGAGTCTGATAGGTTCTTCTCAAACCACACTAACTCCTATGAGGAAGAGAGTTTTGAAACTTCAGATGATCCAGATGATCTCCAAATCAAAGATGCACCTCAAGAATTTGATGAAGAAATCCATTCAACTTTCAACAACCTTAAAGAAATTAACCTCAGGACGAAAGAAGATCCACGCCTGACATGCATCAGTTCTTTGCTAAACGAAGAATAAACTAATGACTTAGTTAGGCTATTGATTGAGTTTAAGGACTGCTTTGCATAGAGTTATGAAGAGATGTGCAAATTATCTCATGATGTAGCAGCCCACAAACTAGAAATTGACCCTAATGCTAACCCTATCAAGCAAGCTCCAAGATGCATGCAATTAGAAATCGAATAACAGGTCATTTCTAAAGTCAAGAAACTGATCGATGTTGGTTTTATCAGGGAAGAAAAACACGATACCAAGATAGCCATTGTCATCCTACTTAAGATGAAGAATGGCCAAATTCGCATATGCGTCAATTTCAGGAACTTAAATAAGGCATGTCCTAAGGATGAATTTCCTCTTCCTATACAAGAGTTAATGGTGGACATTACCTCATCTCATGTAATTTTCTCCTTTAAGGATGGGTCATCTGGCTACAACCAAATCAAGATGGCCCTCGAGGATGAAAGAAATACTGCTTTTTGAACCCTGATCAAAATCTATTATTATAAGGTCATGCCTTTCGGCCTGAAAAATGCTGGTGGTACATACCAATGGGCCATGACTCAGATCTTCAATGAACTCATTCACCATCAAGTTGAATGCTATGTTGATGATCTAGTAGTCAAAACTAAAGAAAAGGAAGACCATCTCTTTGACTGAAGAGTAGTTTTTGAACGATTAAGAAAATTCAACCTAAAAAATGAACCCCCTAAAGTGTGCATTCAGAGTAGCTTCAAGGAAGTTCCTTGGGTTTGTTGTCTGACGTTGAGGAATAGAAATAGAACTAGAATAGATCAAAGCTATCTTAGGAATACCACCTCCTAAAAGCCTAACTCAACTTAGATCATTCCAAGGGTGGTTGGCATATCTAAGATGCTTTTATCTCCAACCTGAGGAGATGCAAGCCATTTTAAGCACTTGTAAAAAAGAATTCCAAGTTCAAGTGGGATGATAAGTGTCAGCATGCTTTTGAATACATCAAATAATATTTGGTGAAGCTTCCAGTTATAGCAGCCCCTATGTCGAGCTGGCCGTTGATCCTCTACACTACTGCATCAACTCCCTTGGTGCTTTGTTGGCCCAAGCCAACAATGAAGGGAAGGAGAACTCTCTCTACTACCTTAGCCATCATCTGATCCTTGCTGAAGTGAACTACCCACCTATTGAGAAACATTTCCTAGCTTTAATCTTTACATCCCAAAAGCTATGACACAATATGCTTTCTCATATTGTGAACTTGATTTCAAGAATCAATCCACTGTAGTATCTCATGACATGGCCGACGTTATCCGGATGGTTGGCATGTTGGTCCATGATTCTCTCATAGTTCGACATTACATTTGTACCCCTCTGTGTAGTGAAAGGAAAGGCACTAGCAGATTTCTTAATAGCACACCCACTTCCTGCTAATTCCTAGCTTAGTGATGATCTCCCTGACGAACAAATCATAAACCTAAGAGAGGTTGACAATCTCTGTTGGGAGATGTATTTTAAAGGCGCTGCTTCCTTTCATAATGGAGAAGAGCCACGATCTACTCTTCCAGGAAAGGCAGGGGTAGGAATACTTCTCTTTACTACAGACCGCATTATGATGAGATTTTCATGTTATCTCTCCAGTCCATGCACTAACAATGAAGTCGAGTATGAGGCTTTGATTGTCAGTCTGGAGTTAGCTATTACAGTGTGTGTCAAAAGCATCAATATCTATGAGGATTCTCAGCTGGTCATAAACCAGATTTTCGAATCCTACAAGGTTCTAAAACCCAAGCTTCGTCACTACCACGAGTACACCATGAAGCTGTTGGCCTAAATCCCTAAGGTCACCGTCTACAAGATCCCTCGAGGAGAGAACACAGTAGCATATGCTTTGGCAAAACTTGCCAAAGAATTGACATGACCGGAAGATGAGTCTATTCTAATAAGGGTCCAAAATAGACAAGTCTTATCCCTTATTGACACTGAACTCGTCGAGAGACTTTCTCTTGAAGGGGAGTTTGTCATTACTGAAAAGAATGAGGAGCTGTATTGGAGGCAACCCTCCATGGATTACTTGACTAGAGGAAAACTACCTCAACAGAAGTTACAAGCCCATCAGATGAAATAGAGAGCTCTCTCCTATGCTCTAGTGGATGGCACTTTGTACTGACAGTCTTTCGATCAAATGTGGTTATGCCATTATTGACCTCATTTTTAGAAGGCAGCTCTCAACCTCTCCATCTTAGACATAGGACTCCTCTTAAACACTAAGAGTTTTATAGTCTTAAGACACTTCTAGTGATTAGGTGAACACTCAACCTAACCCTAGAGACTTAGAAGAGCTAGCCATAGGAATAGGTCATGCTTTAGGGGTGTTAAAAAAATTTTGCTACCCTATAGCTTGAACTAAATCCTCACTTCCTTCTTTCAAGTCAAACTCTGAATTCAAATCAACCTCAAACTCAAATCAACTTCAATTCCAAACCAAACCTTAAATCAATTCCAATGGATTTTCTTAAATCATGAATCAAGTCCAAATAATTGAAACCCATGATTGAATTCCAAATTTTAAAATCTTTCCTAAGTCACTTTGATTCCATATAATGGACGTAGTTCAAATCAAATCCAAATCAATTCAAATTCAAGAAATTATTTCATGACCCATTTATATTCTCATTTATATTCACAAATATAAATAAAATATAAATTCAAATAACCAAAACTAAATCCAAAACTCAAATCCAAATTCAACCAAAATCCAACCTAAGCCTTTCAAGTCAAATTCTTGAACTTAGCCAAATTAACTTAAAATCAAGCCAAACCCTTGATTTTTCTTCATGATTTAATCAGTCCTTCAATCATAAAATCAAATATAAACATAAAATTCAATCATCAAATCAAAACTCAAATTTAAATCCAACCAAAATTCAACCTAAGCCTTTCAAGTCAAATTCTTGAACTTCGCCAAATCAAACTCAAATCAAGCCAAACTCTTAATTTTTCTTCATGATTCAATCAATCCTTCAATCATGAACCCAAATATAAACATAAACTTCAATCATCAAACCAAAACTAAATTCAAAATCAAGTCAAACTCATGTTCACTTTGAACTTGAAATTGTCAAATGAATCAAAACCCATTTAACTCCAAATCACTTGCAAATGGATTTATATTTCAATCATAAGTCCATATGTGAGTTCAACCAAACTTGAATCAAACCTTGATTAAGCTAATTGACCCACTTAGGCTAACTTGACCTAAAGTGACCTAAAGTACCCCTTATGAGCCAAATTCTAATCCTAACCAAATTGGATTGAACTAAGACCACCTAAGCCTTAGTTTGTGAGCAATAATCATCATAAGATGATCAATCACTCAAATTGGGTCAAACCAAGTCAAACCTAAGAGTTGACCAAGTCAACACTTAGCTAAAATGAAACCTAAATTAGCCAAAATCAACCATAGGCCAAATTGATTAAAACCATTGATCAAAACTAGTTCATGATCGATGTCTGAACTTGACCAAGTCATCATTTGAGCCTAACCTAGCCCAATTGGCAACTTGACCCAAGTTGACCCAACTTGACCTTAAAGTCAAAATGTGTCAAATCTTGATCTAAACCAAATTGATTGTAACTAATGGGTCAAATTCATTCTAAACAACTTGATAAACTTGACCAAAGCCTCAATTGGCCAACTAGACCCGACCTAGCCTAATTGACCATGAACCCAACTTGACCTAAAAGATCAACTTGAGACAAAATCAAATCAAATCAAAATTGATTGAAACCAAAGCTTGCAAAACATTTTAAATGACTAGCCAAACCTAAACCAACCCATGACTAGCTTGATTGATGGGTCAAATTGGGCAACGGCCATTTGACCTAAATGAAATCAAATGAACCAAAATCAACTATAAACCAAATTGAATCAAACCATTGATGTAAACACATTTTAAATAGTCATATGAACTCGACCCAACCCTCAGTTTGACCCAATTTGACCAATTGGTCAACTTGACCTAAGTTGATCCATTTTGACCTAAATGGGTCAACATGAGCCAAATGACATCAAATCAACTCCAAATTCTTTGAAATTTGGACCAACCTAATTTAAAACTATTCTAAATCTTACTAAAGTAAAATCAAAGCCAAATGACCATTTTACCCCTAGGTCAAGGGGTAACCTATGGCCAATTCTACTTGGAATTTGGTCATATCCTTTTCATGGACACTTGGCACCCTCTTCATGGACCAAGTGGACGCTAGTGGGTGTGGTGCATATGACCCAATAGGTTTGTGTCAGCCAAACCCAACCTAATGGCCAAATTGACCACCCACTTAGAAATAAGCACATGGGGATCACTCCTCCACTCTCTTGAGCACATGGGAACTTCTCCATTACCTCCCTCTGGACAAACCGAACCACATGCCTTCTAAAACAACTTAACAAACTCATCCAATCTCACCAATTTGATTCAAAATAACAAAGGGAAGCTCAGTCGTTTGATCCTCCTAGGGGGAGATATACTCCCCCTAATCTGATTTCATTCTGACTCTCTTGCATTCGATTGAAGCTAAGGAAGCTAGAAGAAGCATTCTCAAGTCTCCCCACAGTCTCCTAAGACAACTCGATTTCTCCATTTTTGGTTTTGCCTAAGCCAAAATTAGAGGAGGTAGCATGATTTTTTCAACTCATCCAATACTCAAATTCAGCTCAATTCCTCCTTCAACCACCTTGAGGGAACCCAATCGAGCTCACCCAAGTCTTCATCCAAGTTCTCAAGGCATAAAAGAGGGGAGTTTGATCAAGGCCATAAGAATTTGAAGGGGACTTTGACTAATTGAAGGATCCACTCAATCTCAAGCCCTCAAACCTTCAGCAAAGCTTCATCTCTACTAGACAAAGCTACCTCGATGGTTGGGAGCACCGATGATAGCCTCCGATGAGGTACTATTCAAAACTAAGCATAGTTTGAATTTTCTTTGGCTTTTTTTGAAGGGAAGTTTCATCTTAAGTAAAATTGGCCGTTAGATCTTTGTCCCCTTATATGTTGATGGTGTGAGTAAAATTTGAGAGATCGGATCAAACCTTAAGGAGTGCATGATTTCCCTCTCCCACAGGCAAGCTCAATGATGGATCATGGACCATCCTTCCCGCTTGTTTTGGATGGACAGTCCTGATTAATCCATGCTAGATCTATGATTAATCCCTATAGAAACTGCGGGCTCAATCTCAATTGTCTAATCTTTGATCGGACGATCCAGAGTGAAAGCACATAGCACCGCTGGCTAACTATGTAGCCGATGTGATAACTTAAGTGATGAATCTCAGCACGGCACATGGAAAGCACATGTCGCATTAGCAGTCCACATGGCACCGATGGGATTAGTCATATAATTAGGGATTTAATTACCTAATAGACATAAAAACTTCAAAATAATATAACTAAATGTAGAAAATATGGAAAATACAAAATAAAATGCATTGTGAAGATAATTCAAAGGAGAATAATCTAAACTTAAGTTGGAGTTTGAATAGTGAATTTTATGCAATTTGGGTTTTATTGGAAATGTAATTATGTTAATTACTCCATAATTATTCCACTGATTAGTTCCAAACTTCCTAAGGTTGATTAATGGGATGACCTCTGCCTCCTATGATTTCTTTGGAATGTATTGATGGTTTAATTATGGGAATTGATTGATTCACTCTTAATCACTCCCTTAATCAATTAAGTAATTAATTAAGCTGTTAAAAATGGTAAATTAATTAATTAAGTTTTCTAATTTTCTTAGAATAGTGAATGGACTTAGGGAATGAGATTAGGAGTCTTCTCCCAAATCTTTTGTCCTAAGTTCATTTCATTTGGATAAAAATCTAATTAAGGTGCAAATTAATTAAATAAGTTTAATCACTTAATTAAATGGCTTAATTAATCAAAATTTTAAGATCAAATCAATCTAAACTTAATCTTTTCCTTCTTGGGTAGATGCTTAGGTGTTCAATAACCTAAGTAGCTTAAGGAAATCATATCTAACCCATATGTGTGGGAAGAGTTATGAAAGTACTTAAATTAAACCTGTTAGCTTAATTAATCATTAATTATGAGCCAAATACATTATGCTTCATTCTTTTTTAGGTGCATTGCTGATTTAAATTCCTTATAGTTTTATGTCATACTTTGGCTCATAATAATTTCATTAAATATGTTAAAGTGGTGTAGGTAATGGGTAATTAATGGACTTAATGTACACCTTAACCTAAATAAAGTATAAAATCAATCTAATGGTTCTAAAATTAAACTAAAATAACATACACATGTGGGAGATGGGTTAGGTCTAGCAAACCCTTTTCACATTCCTTAAATTCAGATCAAACTCAAAACCAAATCAAAATTTCCTTAAATCAAATTTGATTTACTTTAAATAATCTTATTTCATAAGATTGTCTTTAGCAATTAATTAGGATGAATGAATTTACATGCTTTCATCACTTTATTTCTTTCCTAGCATGCTAAATGTGTATGTCATATGAAAATCATTCATTCATGCCTTTTAAAAATCAAATTAAAAATGAAATGTCTCCTTTATGTCAAATTTTATGCTTTGACTAAAGTAAGAATATGAGTGGCTATTATCACTACTAAATCTAAAATTATTTTCAAAACTTATAAATCAAACATCACAATTTAAAAGTATGTTACTTATAATTACTTATAGGCTTGCATGTGATTATAAAATGTGTCATGCCATTCCCTCCTCTTTCCTTAACATAACTTTCTATAAGATTAGCAAAGTATATAGTCCATTTGAAAAGGACATAACACTTGCTTCAATCCATTCCTATACACTCTTATAACATGACTTAAGGAGGAATTCCACATCACATATATAAACTAAACAATCAAAACAATCAAAACAAACTTAAACTTTTTGCATGTTTCTCTTTCCATGCATTTCTTTTTATACATGCACATATATTTAAGAAAAGTGGTATATTAGTCTGGACAACCCCAAGGTTGTGAGGCTTTAAGTAGCCCTAAGTAGGTCTTGTATCTTACACCCTTGGTGCTAATAATGGCATCGTACTCACTTATGTATTTTATACTTGTAAATGTGCATATGAAAAATGGATAAAAGAATAACTCTCTTCTGCTTAATAAAATCATGCATACATGAAACATTCCAAATTTCCTTAAGTAACTTCTCTGAGCATTCATCATTAAAGTGTGCTAAATATTTCCATTTGCATGTTTAGAATGAAGTGTTGTGTGTTTTATGATAGTATTTCACTTTACTTAATCTTAAAATGTCTTTCTTTTGAATGGGTTTGTTTATGGAAAATTTAAACTTAGGATTAATCAAAACACATAATAAATCATTCACTAAACAAAAATCTTTAATGAATCGACCTTAGAAATTACTTAAGGTAGAGAGGAAAGAGAAGTCATTTTTTTCTTTTCCTCTCTTTACAATACTTAGTAATTAAGTGTAGGCTCATTCAAACTAAATCAAATCATGAAATAAACTTAACTAAATCAACTAAACCACTTAAATGAAACCACTCTCTAAGTTGAACATTTTCTCACTTAGAAAACCTAAACCTTAAAGCCTAACAAGTACATACCACACAAATCTTAAATGGCACACATATTAGGCTAAGTCATGACTTCTAGTCCTATGTTATGGCGGTGCATGGTTTGATGTTAACCTTTTTTTGTGATGTGATATTTTAGTCTGGATGTTAGGGTGTATGTGTGTAGACTGAATGGTAGGGCGATCTTAGTCTAACCATTATCTTTCGCATGGGATTGTGCTTAAGGGATGCTATAATAAAAATATAAATGCTTTTACTATTAAGGTTACTTATACCCCTAAGCATAATACAAATAGGCTAGATGGACTTGGTTACCCATATGTGGGGTACTAAGTCTAATATACATGCTTGGAGTTGTATGGTGTGTTTAGCTAATCACTGCCTTGCAGGTGTTTAGTTAGATTTACTTTTCCTTTTCATGTAATTTTGTAATTAGGATTTGGAATGATTGTTATGGGGGATTAGGATGAACATTAGATATAAGACTTTGTCTTATATACCATGTGAAGTCTTTGGAGCAACCACATTCCAACCAACTAAAAGAAGAAAGAAGAAAGAAGAAAGAAGAAAGAAGAAAGAAGAAACAAAGAATGATGACCCCCATAACATGACTTCTTTTTTTAATTGTAATTAATTCATTTGTAATCTGGGTTGTATAAGGGTAGAGCTTAGCCACCCAATTTATTTTTGGGTTTGTACATTGGAGCCCAACCACAAATGGCCTCTTATTCTTTTGTGCTAGCTTTATAAAATTATTTGATGTTTGTTTAGCTTGTGCATTAAGATGACATGTTTTCCTAGTTTCTTCCTTGCTTTGATGTATGGCCTGGATGATGATTAAGCTCTTAGGAAAAATAAATTTTTTATCCAACTAATTAATTCAAACTAAAAATAAAAAAACTCATAACCTCACCTAAATTTTAGGCAATAAAACTAGATAAAAGATTTAGCAACCCCTTAGCTGGATGTTGTATTTTCTTTCTCACATCATGCATAAAAAGTATATTGTTTCACTCTTGATTGGAGAGCTTTCACCTTTGCCAGAGAACTTGGCTTGACCTTTGAGAGCCATGGTGGAAACACACCTACTTATCTTGCTAATTCTGTCCCATAATCAAATTTCTCATGCATTAGGCATATGAATCCTAAAACCTGTTTCAAATAGATTGTCCAAAATAAAAATAAAAATAAAATTTAACAAAATTTGCATTAAATTTAGGTCATTAAATCATGCCCTACATGATCTAGTCTTTTAGGGAGTGTGTTTAAGGACTTAGTCTCTTTCTAAATAAACAACAGCTTAGCTATCTTGCAAAAGCATATGACTTGCCTACATGTATTTAAAACTGTAGCAGGAGTTAGTTGACGGCCAACCCCAGGCGTTTGTAAGTCCAAATAGTTAGGTGGTTTATCCTCTCTTATGGAGGTAAACCAAATACCCATTTTCTTCTTAGATTTTGGTTATGCTTTGGCCCTCGCCAAACCCCCTAGATTTAGGTTCAAAGGTTGCTACTTCACTTTGCGGGCTACGAGCATAAATCCTCACCTCTTAGGCATTTTCACAACTTTGTATCATGGAAGTATAATTCCTAGATTTATAATAAAAATTTAACTCAAAACAAATAATTTCCCTCATACTTCAAAAATATAAAACCCAACCATAGGATAGTTTAGGATGTTTACTAGACCTCATAGTATCAGAAGCATCCCCTACTTATCTTTCTTTGGCTTTGATAATAACTCCCTCCTCTTGATCAATCCCACTTAATCTTCAAAAAATAAACCAATTGATTGATAGTCATATCTTTGAAATCTTTTGAGACAACGATCAATTACCTTAATCAAGAGTATTCTTAAAGAATCCTATTCCTTAGGATGTAATTAACTATGGGGGATTTCCTCCATAGGGAACATAACAAACCCAATTTAAAATAAACCCTGCTTTACTTTTCTATATAAAATAGGGGAAGAACTATGGTACATACAAAGTCCTATAGTCCTCAGAAGTTTTTATTGAGGTGATTAGATCTACTGTAGGGTGGTGACTTCTATCTTTTGAGATAGTACAACTTTCCTCAATGTTGTACCCGATCACCCTAATAAGAACATCTATGGATCTACGTGGGTGTCCCGACAAGGCATAAATATTTCTATTTTCATTTATCCTTCTATCTCAAAAAGGGATAGATGAAGGCATGAGATAATTTTTCACCACAGCTATTTTGATAAACACGAAGCCGATAAGATCGTGATCAAGGTACATTCAAGTCTATGTAGAGCACATCAATTTGGTCCAAAGATGAAAGCAAAGATCAAGACACTAAAATATGACTGGCCTTTGATGATTACAGACTGCATGAATGTGTCTAGGAGATGTCATCAGTGTTAGGCACACGGTGTGGTCTTACATCAACCATCCAACATTCTACACCCTACATTAGCCTCATGGCCATTTGAGTGTTGGAGTACTAACATTGTGGGTCTGATCGATCCTCCTTCTTCCAAAGATCATCAATTCATTCTAGCTACCACCAACTACTACTATAAGTGGGCGGAGGCAATCCCACTCTGGGAGGTCACAGCTCAGCATGTGTTCTAATTTTTTAGGAACCATATTGTATGTAGGTTCGGGGTGCCTTGATGAATTATATCTGATAATGATATTGCATTCAAGAGCACTAAGATCAACAGTTTTGCCAGAAGACACATTATAGATTGGAGATACTCCACCATCTACTATCCTAGGGTGAATGGCCTAGCAGAAGCATTCAACAAAACTCTCATCCAGATACTAAAGAAGACACTTAATGATAATAAATGATAGTGGCATGAGCAACTAGTTGAAGCTTTTTGGGCATACCGCACCACATATAGAACTCCAACTCAATCTACCCCATTTTTCTTAGTGTATGGGTTCGAAGCTATTCTACCATTCAAAGTTCAACTCCCATCACTAAGGATAGCAATGGGTAGTCAAATCACTACAGAGCAAAATGTCATGTTGCGGTTAGATAAGCTTGATGGTTTGGAGGAGAGATGCATACGGGCATGCCAGAACCTTGAGTTGTACAAGGCCAAGATGATTTAAGTTCACAACAAGCTAGTCCACCCTAGACCTTTTCAAGTGGGAGAACTTGTTCTGGTTCTAAGGAGACTAATTGTTGCCCATCAAAAGATGGGAAGCAAGTTTGAACCCACTTGAGAAGGCCCTTTTGTCATAGAGAAGGCCTACTAAGCAGAATCTTTTCAGCTTATTAATTGTAAAGGGGAACACCCAATGCTTCCAATTAATGGGCTCTATTTGAAGAAATACTACCCATAAAATCATATTTGAAAATAATTCTATCATAAAATTTTTTATTCCAATTCATCAAAAAAACTCTCTTCTTTTTAAGCATTGTTTTCTTGCTTGTGAATCCGCCATGATATGTTTAGGTTAGGTGTAAGAGAACCTAAGATGCATCCTATCCTTCTTTCACAACACAAACACAACTTAAACACAATCCCCCAACACTATTAGAATAGGTGTGAGAGAGTCCAAGAGGCATCCTGTTTCAACAATCACAAAAAAAATAAATACATATCTTTTATCTCAAGATATTTTGATGTGGGAGCAAGCCCCCTGTGGCACTCACTCATTAGCTGCTCTAGGGCGAGTTGACATGCTACCTTGCTAGTCTGTCACCCTAGGGCTTGTTTGGCAGATGTGAGTCCCCATGCTTTCTTCTTGACTTGACCATTACAAACTGACAAATGCCTTATTAGTTTGGTAAACATCACTACACAGCCAATAAGCTACCTCATGTTGACTCTGCTTAAGAGGATGTAAGTCTACAAGCTTTCTTCTTGAATTAGGCATCATGCATTGACTAGGTTGAGTATATTTGAGGCTTAGGATAAGTCCCCTAGAGGCTCCTTTCTTCTTCACTACTTTTGAGTTGATATAAGTCCCCCAGTGGCATTCACTCAGTAGTCATCCAAGTCGGATGGCACCTATTGAGCCGAAGACAGACTATCCTAGTAAAAAGTTCGATAGTAGGAGGATGTGAGTCCCCGATGCTTTTTTCCTAGGCTGATTTTCACAAATAGATAAGCACTTTTGGTTGGTTGATGTTCGCTATGCTGACCGCGACTCACCAGGGGGATACACCACTCTTAGCAGATGTGAGTCCTCGTGCACTCTCCTTGAGTTGGCCACTGAATTCATATAGATATTATCTTTTTTAGGGTTTTGGATAAAGGCCTTAGCGGCCCCTTTCTCTGGGGGCACTCTATTTGGATTTCATCCTTTGCGATCCCATTTAGATACTACCCGGGTTACTTTTGGATTGGACAGTCTCCCTTTCCTAGTAGCCACCCCTGTGATTGGAAAATTTTGCTTAGCGGATGCACATATTCTCCCTTAGTTTAGTAAATTTGAGATAGGCCTAGGTTGATATAAGCTCCTTCTTAATGTGATCCCTCACAAACTAACAGGGTTCATGAAAAATAAACAAACAAATAAATTATTCTCTTAGGGATTAAGAATTCAAGCCCCTAGTGGCTCCTTTCCCAAGCTGGCATCTTATCTTTAAGGCAGTGTCACTAGAACTCCCTATAGAAATTGCCTAGCTACTCTTGAGTAGAGATAAGTCTCTGGGTCAGCACTCTCTCAATAATCTCCCTTAGGTCAGATTTAATTTATTTTGCTATAAACAGGTTACCCCGGTGGTCATTTCACTTTGGAAGATGTAAGTCTACTATGCATTCTTTCTAGCATGATTATCATAAATCGGAGGCAGTCTAGGTGGGGTTACCTCATGTCACTCAGTGGTCTTTATTTAGGAAATATGTGAGTCCACGAGCTTTCTTCCGAATTACTCAAACCAAAAGGCACCCCTTTGGTTGGATAGTTCTCCCCTTGGTCGGGAAGCTACTCCCTTTGGATTAGTATATCTATTTTAGGCCAAGGCCAACACGGACCCTACCTAGTGCAGTTCATCACAAACTGATGGGATCCATCAAATACAATTAAAAAAAATGAAATTGACTTTGACTATCTTTGAGTTGATTTAAGTCCCCTAGCATCATTCACTCAAAAGTCAGCCCTAGGTCGGGTTAACATGTTACATCGTTAATGTGTCACCCTAGTGGTCTTTTATTCAGGAAAGATGTGAGTCCCTGAGATTTCTTCCCTGAATCAACAGCTGCAAATTGAAAGGCACCCCTTTGGTTGGATAGTTCTCCCATCGGCTGGGAAGCTACTCCCTTTGGATTGGTAAATCTATTTTATGCCAAGGATAACATGGCCCCTACTCAGTGCAGTCCATCGCAAACCAACAGGATCCATCAAATACAATTTAAAAAATAAAATTGACTTTGATTATCTTTGAGATGATTTAAGTCCCCCAACGGAATTCACTCAATTGTCAGCCCTAGGTTGGGTTGACATGTTACCTCGCTAATGTGTCTCCTAGTGGTCTTTTATTTAGGAAAGATGTGAGTCCCCGAGCTTACATATCTGAATCATCCACTACAAATCGAAAGACACTCATTTGATTGGATAGTTCTCCCCTTGGTCGGGAAGCTACTCTTTTTGGATTGGTAAATCTATTTTAGACCAAGGCCAACATGGCCCCTTCTCAATGCAATCCATCATAAACTGATGGTATCCATCAAATATAATTAAAAAAATGAAATTAACTTTGACTATATTTCAGTTGATTTAAGTCCCCAACAGCTTTCACTCAATAGTCAGCTCTAGGTCCAGTTGACATGTTACCTCACTAATGTGTCACCCCAGTGGTCTTTTATTTAGGAAAGATGTGAGTCTTTGAACTTTCTTCCCTGAATCAGCCACTGCAAACTGAAAGGCACCCCTTTGGTTGGATAGTCCTACTATGTGGTTAGTAGACTGCCCTTTTGGATTGGTAAATCTGAGCTAGATCAAGGCCAACATGGACCCTACTCAGTGCGGTCCATCACAAACTGACAGGGTCCATCTCAAAATTTAAAATCTAAAAATCTGAAACAAATTAACCAACCTCCCCAGGGGAGTCAAATTAAAAAAAAACAAATTCAACTCTCCTCCCAGTGGAGTTAAACTAAACAAACAAAATAAATCTAATTAACCTCCCTAGTGGAGTCAAGTCAAATCAATCTGCTTCTTCCTAGTGGGATGCAAATCTTTTCAGTTCCCCTAGTGGAACTAACTCTATCCAACCCGAACTTGCTCCTTTAGTGGAGAGTTCACATCTTCTATCCCCAATGGATCCTGAATTCTAATCCCTCAGTGAATTTCACAACCTCTTATCCCCGGTGGATGACTTAAACTTTCTCCCCTAGTGGAGAGTTCATATTTTCATCCCTAGTGGAGCATCAAATCATTAATCAATAAATTAAATCATTTTTTTCTCAATAAGATGCAAATCAATTCAAACCTCTCATCTCCCAGTGGATGACTTGAACCTTTTTTTCTAGTGCAAGGTTCACATACTTAATTCCTAGTAGATTCCACCTTCACTCTCTTATGTCTTTGACATGAGTAGAGTCACATTGCACTAACCTCTTGATTCCTTTTACACCTCTGGTTTGGGAGTAGATTGTTTCTTTTAGTGCTTATGATCATTCAAATGTTGTTAATTGTCTCGGTCACACCGATACATGTAGTATGCCTTGTTAGTCACACCAGACCTATTGGGCGCCCTTTATTGACCTTACTTTTGGAGTAAGCTTTCAACTTCTTCATCTTAGGCATAAGGACTCCTCTAGAAATTATGAGTTCATTAGTCTTAAGACACTTCAAGTAATTAGGTGAACACTTAATCTAACCCTAGAGACTTAGAAGAGATAGCCATAGGAATAGGTTATGCCTTAGGGGTGTTAGAAAAACTTGCCTACCCTATAGCTTGAACCAAATCCTTACTTCCTTCTTTCAAGTCCAACCTCAAATTCAAATCAACCTCAAACTCAAACTCAATTCCAAATCAAAATTCAAGTCAATTTCCAACTTAAATGATTTGTTCTCAAATCATTCAAATCAATTCCAACATCCAAATCATGAATCAATTCCAAATGATTGAAATCCATGATCAATTCTAAATCCAAAATCTTTTCTAAGCCATCTTGATTTTATCTTATGGACTTAGCTCAAACCAAATACAAATCAATTCAAATTCTAAATATTTTATAATAACCCATTTATATTATCATTTATATTCACATATATAAATGAAATATAAATTCAAATTACCAAAACTAAATTCAAAACTCAACTCCAAATCCAAAATCATTCCTAAGCCTTTGATTTCATTTTATGGACTTAGCTCAAAACAAACTCAAATCAATTCAAACTCAAAAGATTTTCTCATAACCCATTTTATATCTTCATTTATATTAACAAATACAAATGAAATATAAATTCAAATAACCAAAACTAAATTCAAAACTCAAATCCAAATCCAACCAAAATCCAATCTATGCTCTTTCAACTCAATTTCTTGAACTTAGCCAAATCAAATTCAAATCAATCCAAACGTTTGGATTTTCTCTTCAAACAATCAATCCTTCAATCATAAGCCCAAATATAAACACAAACTTCAATCATCAAACCAAAATCAAACTAACCCAAATCAAACATATGTTCATCCTTTGAACTTGAAATTGTCAAATGAATCAAAACCCATTTGGCTCCAAATCACTTACAATTGGATTTATATTTCAATCATAAGTCCATATGTGAGTTCAACCAAACTTGAATCAAGCCTTAATCAAGCCAATTGACTCACTTAGGCTCACTTGACCCAAAGTGACCTAAACGACCCTGTTGAGCCAAATTTTATTCCTACATAAATTAGATTGAACTAAGCCCATCTAAGCCTTACATTATGAACAACAATCATCCTAAGATGATCAATCACTCAAATTAGGTCAAACCAAGTCAAACCTAACCTTTGACCAAGTCAACACGTAGCCAAATGAAATTCAAACTAGCCAAAATTCACCACAAGATAAATTGATTGAAACTATTGATCTAAAATAATCCATCATCAATGATTGAACATGATCAAGTCATCATTTGAGCCAAACCTAGCCAAATTGGACACTTGACCCAAGTTGACCCAAGTTGACCTAAAAAGTCAAAATGGGTCAAATCTTGATCTAAGCCAAATTGATTGCAACCAATGGGTCAAATTCATTCTAAATCACTCGTTGAACTTGAACGAAGCTCCAATTTGCCAATTAGACCCAACCTAGCCTAATTGACCATGAACCCAACTTGACCTAAAAGATCAAATCAACTTGAAATCAAACCAAACCAAAATTGATTGAAACCAAAGCTTGCAATATTTTTCAAATGATCAACCAAGCCTAAACCAACCCATGACCTAACCTAATTGGGTCAAATAGGTCAAATTGGTCAACTTGACCCATTTGACCTAAGTGAACTCAAATGAACCAAAACCAAATTGAACCAAACTAATGATACCAAAACACTTCAAATTGTCATATGAACTTGACCTAACCCAAGGTTTGACCCAATTTGACCAGTTGGCCAACCTGACCTAAGTTGACCCATTTTGACCTAAATGGGTCAACTTGAGCTAAATCGCACCAAATAAACTCCAAATTTATTGAATATTTGCACAACCCATTTTTCAATCATATAAAATCTGCCAAAATCAAAATCAAGGCCAAATGACCATTTTACCCCTAGGTCAAATGGTAACCATGGCCAAGTCCACTTGTAATTTGGTCCATTCCTTTTCATGGCCACTTGACATCCTCCTAGTAGACCACATGGACACCAAGGAGGGTGGTGAACATGACCCAACCCAAGGCAAAACCGACCACTCCAATCAAAAGTCTCCACATGGATCACCTCCCACACTCACCTAACACATGTGCACCTCCTCCCTTTCACTCCTCTACCAAAACTGCAGCACATGGGATCCCTAATAGCCTAAACAATCCAATCAATCTTCTCAATTTGATCAAAATGGTAAGGTAAGCCTCGGTCGTGTGATCCAAGAAGGGGGAGATATACTCCCCCTCATTCCCACTCAAACCATCTTCCTTGCATTCGATTGAGCTTAGAAGATCTAAGGCAAGCTTCTCCAAGTTTCCCAAGAATTCCTAAGCCCATTCCAATTTCCTTCTTTCAGTTTTGCTTAAGCCAAAAATAGGGGAGGACCAAGGAAATTCCAACTTGCTCAATCCTAAACCAAACCTCAATTCACTTTGCAAGCACCATCAAGGAGGCAAGTCGAGCTTTCCCAAAGCTTTTCCCAAGTCTCCAAGCCACGGGAAGGGGGAGTTTGATCGAAGCTGCAAGCCATTGAAGGGGAGCTTGGCCAATTAGGAGATCTACTTCAAATTGAAGCTTAAAACCTTCAACAGAGCTTCATCTCCACTAGATAAAGCTACCTCCTCCATTGGAAGTGCCGGTGATACCCTCCAGTAAGGTATGACTCAAAACTGAGCCTCCATTGAAATTTGCTTGGTCTTTTGTGAAGGGAATTGTTATCCCAATAGATTTCAACCATTGGTTGTTATTCCCTATGCTTCTTGATTGTGTGGGTTCAATCTCATCCTATTCCAAGCTCAAGTGAGCTCGGATCAAGCCATAGAGGATGGATGGCCTCTTTCTCCCGCAAGCTTAGGTAAGGATGAATCATGGGCCAAGCATCCCGCATGTTTTTGATGGACAGTCCTGATTAAAACACGTTAGATCTCTAATTTAATTCATTTGAAACCATGAGTTTAATCTTGGTCTTTCGATCCTTGATCGGATAGCCCAGGGGAAAGTGCGTAGCACCACCAGTTGACATGGCATGTAATGTGACAACTTAAATAACAAATCCCATCACGCCATGTGAAAAGTGCACGTCATGTCAGTAGTTCACATGGCACCAACATGATTAGTTAATAAAATAGGTCATTTAATTACCCATTAATCACAGAAACTTCATAAATTTATAACTAAATTTAGAAACAAATCCAAAAAAATGCAAAATTAAGTTCATTTTAAAGATAATTCAGAGTGTAATCCAATAAAATTATTTTTAATTGATTTTGAACAGTGAATTTTCCTTAATTAGGGTTTAATTAAAAATCTAATAATCTTAATTACTCTCTAATGACTTCATTAATTAATTTCAAATTCCTTGGGTATGTTTAGTGGGATGACTTTTGCCTCCCTTAATTTTCTTGGGATTTATTAAAAATTAATTAATTAACCCTTAATCATGCTCTTAATGTAATTAAGAGTAATTAAGAATGTGAACAGTGATTTAATCCTTTAATTGAGATAATTAAAAATTATTTAAGTAAAGAAGAGGTTTATGGAATGGGTTTGGGATATTTTCTTGAAGTTATTCCCTAAACTACCTTTTCTTTCTTAATCTAAACCAAATTAAGGATTAATCCATTAATGATCTACTTAATTAATCTAATCAAAATTTCAAAACCAATCTGAATTTAATCAATCTCAATCTTGGGTAGATCCTTAGGTGTTAAAAAGCCTAAGGTAAGCTTAAGTAAATTATATCCAACTCACATGTGTGGGATGGTTATGAAAGTACTTAATGAAAACCCTATAGCTTAATTAATCAATGATTGTGAGCCAATTGCATTGGACCCCCTTTCTTTCTTAAGGTGCATTGCTGATTTAAATTCCATGCTATGGCCTATCAAATGTTAGTTCATAATTACTTGAATAGTTATGCTAAAGTGGTGTAGGTAAGGGGTAATTAATGGATTTAATTTACACCTTAACCTAAAAAAAATATAAAATCAATCTAATTATCCTAAAATTGAACTAAACTAATTCACACATGTGAGAAATGGGATAGGACCAACAAATGCTTTTCACATTTCCTAAATCATATCAAAATCAAATTCAAAACTAAAAGAAAAATCTCTTTAAAGAATTTTGATTCACTTTGAATAATCTTATCTTATAGGATTGTCCTTAGGAATTAATTAGGGTGAATGAAGTCATATGCTTACATCACTTTAGTTCTTTCTAAGCATGTTAAATGTTGTTTGTCATATGAAATCATGTGTTTATATCTTTTTTAAAAAATCAAATTAAATAAAAATGTTTCCTTTATGTCAAATTGCATGTGTTGGCTAAAGTTAAGAATATGAGTAGCTATTATCACTATTAAAAAAAACTATTTTCAAAACCTATAAGTCAAACATTATAAATGAAGGTATGCTACTTATAAATATTTATAAGCTTGCATGTGATTATAGTACAAGATGTGTATTTTGTGTGACTTTCTTCTCCTATCTTAACATGGATTTGTATAGGATTTGTAAAGTCTATAGATCATTTGAAAAGAACATAACACTTGCTTAAATCTATCCCTATGCATTTCCATGTTATAACTTAAGAATGATCTTCACATTTACATAAATAAATTGCATAACCAAATCAAATAAAAATCTTTTGCATAACTCTTTTCCCATTTGTTTCTTTTTATACATGGACATGTATTTAAGAAAAGTGGTATATTAGTTTGGACATCCCAGGGTTGCGAGACATTAAGTAGCCCCAGGTAGGTCTTGTACCTTACACCTCTAGTGTAGAAAATAATAGCGTCATACTCACCTATGTCTTTTATACATATGAATGTGCATATAAGTAATGGATAAAAGAGTCCCTCTTTTCTACTTAAACAAAATCATGCATTCATCATTAAGGTGTGCTAAGATTTCATTGGATGTATAGTTATGCTGAGGATTATTCATATGCATGATAGACATGTTGGAAAGAAATAAAGGGTTGTGTGTTATGTGATAGTAATTCACATTAATTAATCCTAAGATGCCTTTCTTAATGAATAGGTTTATTTAGAGTAAATCTAAACTTAGGAATAATAAAAACACATAATAAAACATTCATAAAGAAAAATCATTAATGAATCTACTTTAGAAGTTACTTAAGGTAAGGATGAAAGAGAAGTTCTCTTATCTTTTCTTCTCTTTACAACATTTAGTAACAAAATGTAGATTCATTCAAACCAAATTAAATCATCATATAAAATTGATAAATCAACTAAATCAAGTAAAATGAAACCACCCCCTCTAAATTGAATCTCTCAGACTTAGAGAGTTACAACCTTAAAGCCTAGCTAAGACATGCCACATAAGCCTTAAATGGCACAAACATTAGGCTAAGTCACCATTTCTTGCTCTATGTTAGGGCAGTGCATGGTTTGATGCCTAATTTTATTTTGTAATGTAATATTTTAAACTGGATGTTAGGGTGTATGTGCGTAGACTGAATGGTAGGGCGATCTTAGCCTAATCATTTATTTTGCAGGGGATTGTGCTTATGGGGCATTGTAATAAAAATATAAATGCTTTTGCTATGCAAGTTGCTTATACCTCTAAGCATAATCCAAACTAGGATAGGTGGACTTGGTTACCCATGTGTGGGGTGCTAAGTCCAAATTATTCATATACATGCTTCGGTTATGTGGATGTTTAGCTAATCTCTACTTTACATGTTTAGTTACATTTACTTTTCCCATTTTTATGTAATTTTGCAATTAAGATTGGGAATGAATGTTATAGGAGATTTGGATGAACATTAGTCATAAGACCAAGTCTTATGCACCATGTGAAACAATGGAGCAACTACATCCCAACCAACCAAAAGAAGGAAAGAAAGAAGAAATAAAGAAATGAAGAATGAATACCCCCATAACATAAATTCCTTCTAAATTATAATTATTCATTTGTAATTCAGGTTGTATAAGAGTAGAGCTCAGCTGCCTATTTCTTTTAGGTTTGTGCAGTGGAGCACGACCACATCGGCCTTTTATTTTTTGCACTAGCTTTATAAAATTATTTGATATTTTTTTAGCTTGTGCATTAATATGACATGATTTTCTCTAGTTTCTTCATTGTTTGATGAATAGCCTAGATGTGATTAGGCTCTTAGGGAAAAATTAAATTTTCTATCTAATAATCAACTCAAAATGAAAATTAAACAACTCATAACCTCACCTAAAGCCTAGGACATAAATAAAAAAATAAAATATTTAGCAACCCCTTAGCTAGATGTTGTATGTCTAACATCATGCATAAAATCATCTTGCTTCAATCTTGCTTATGGAGGGCTTCCACCTTTGCCAGAGAACATGTCTTGACCTTTGAGAGCCATGGTAGAAACATACCTCCTTCTTATTGACTTTGGCCCATAATCGATTTCTCATGTATTAGGCATATGAATCCCATAGCCTATGTCAAATAAATTTTCCAAAAATTAAATTAAAAGTTAACAAAATTTGCATTATATTAAGTCATTATTCATGCCCTACATGATCTAGTCTCTTAGGGAGTGTGTTTAAGGACTTATTCTCCTTTCTAAAAAAAATAATAGCTTAGCTATCTTGCAAAAGCATAAGACTTGTCTACATGTATTTAAAATCACATGAGGAGTTAGTTGGTGGCCAGCCCTAGATGGTTGTAAGTCCAACAGTCGAGTGATTTTCTATCTCTTGTGGAGGTAAATCATATACCCATTTTCACCTTAGATTTAGGTCATGCTTTGCCCTCACTGAAGCTCCCTAGATTCAGGATCCAAGGTTGTTGTTTCCCTTACAGGCTACAAGCATAAATCCTTGCCTCTTAGGCATTTCCATGATCTTGTGTCGTGGAATAGCAAGCCCTAAATTTCTAATAAAAAATTTAACTCAAACAAATAAGTCCCCTCAATTTCAAAAATGTAATGCCCAAATATAAGATAGTTTGGGATGCTTACTAGGCTTCCTAGTATCATAAAAATCCCCTACTCGCCTCCCTTTGGTTTTGATAATAACTCCCTCCTTTTAATCAATCTCATTTGATCTTCTAAAAATAACTAATTGATTGATAGTACTATCTTTGAAATCTTTGGAGATAATGATCATTTACCTTAATTAAGAGTATTCTTATAGAATCTCATTCCTTAAGATGTAATTAATTATGTGGGCTTGCCTCCATAAGGAACTTAATGAACCTGGTTTAAAATAAACCATACTTTACTTTTCTATTGAAAGTAGGGGAAGAATCTCTAGTACATTCAAAGACCAATCATCCTTAGGATTCCTTACTAGGTGATTAGGTCCATTGTAGGATGGTGACTTCTATCCTTCGAGATAGTATATTATTCCTCAATATCATATCCGATCATTCTAATAAGAACATCTGCGGAACTATTTGGTGTCCCAACACAAAGATGTTTTATTTTTTAGACCTCTCCCCCAAAAAAGAGAAGAGGTTTGAGAAATAAAAATTGACCACAACATAGTATACCGATCGTTAGATGACATATTAGAAAAATACTTTATTGAGAAAAGGCATATTCTCGGGAGTGACCACTTAGATCAGGGGGAAGATAGAGCCAGCTTCGATCCTGATTAGGATGACATTTTGGATGACACAGCTAAAGTCCACATGGAAGATACATTGGGGTGCTTACAATGAGATCAGCTTAGCCAGGAAGGTGACCCTTCTCACTCGACTTAGCACCTCCTCCACCAGCTTAGGAAGAGACATTATCACATTAACAAGATGGGGAAGAAAATTAAGGAATTGATGGCAGTGGTTTCACCATTCCAAAACTCAGCCCCAATCACATAGCCTTCTCTTATGATAGCCGATCATCTAGAGTTGGTACATACCTTAGAGCATCCTAGGTGCACTCCTGAAAGGATGATGCTGGTAGCTTGCATAAGCTCACAGATGGCACCTCCATGCATAAGAAAGATATTAAAAACATGGTAGAGCACCAGGCAAGGGAAGCGATGGTGCAAGACAGGATGAGCTCATCTATTCCAAAGGATAGACCATACCCGAAGGAATTTGATGTAGTTCAATACCCCAAGAATTTTGTGCCACCTTCCTTCAAGATCTTTGATGGAAGTGGGAACCTGCATCATCATATTGCACATTTTAGAGTCAATTACTGCAACATCGGTGGTAGTGACACACTTTTATCCAGACTTTTTGTTAGCAGCCTAGCAAGGGTTGAATTTGATTGGTATACCGAACTGCCCAACAGTTTGGTAGGGACTTTTGCTGAGTTGGAGCACCTCTTCATTAAGAGGTTTATTGGTGACCTTGCTGTAGTGACACAAGTTTCCAACAAATCCCTTATTGATTATATTCTCAAGTGGTGCAACCTGAGCATGAAATGCGAGTTGTAGCTATCTGAGCAGCATGCCATTGAGATTCTTCTCAAAAATATTCATGGCCCAATCACCATCATGCTTAAGGGCTTTACCATCTAGACATTTGAGAAACTAATCAACAAGGTGGCTAACCTGCAAGAGGAAGCCAAACAATTTCCCTTTCCCTACTAATCATCTTGGCCCAAGCCATAGAAGGTGTTCGAGAAGAAGCCAGGGACAATTGTGTAAGTGGATAGAGGGTAACAGCCAGCTAGAGTCCAATATGAGAGACCCCGAGCTCAGAAGCCCCCTTTGCCTCTTTTTAAGCCACCACCTCACCCGTCATATCAGCCATCACAACCACCACATCAACAGCTTACCCAACAGTGGTACTCCTATTCCCCTCCAGGTAGCTATTACCCACCCACTCTTACTAATAGATTGAATAAGCCATATTCATTCAAGAGGGAGGTAGTTAAGAAAATTCTTAAGAATCTCTTGAAGAAACCTGACTTTCAGTTACCAGAGCCTAAGAGGGCGGAGAAAGTGGGCAAGAGTAATGATCCAAACTATTGCCCATACCATCGCATGCTTAGTCATGTCTTAGAGGATTGTATTAGTTTTAAGGACTATCTTTAGCATAGCTACAAATTAGGTGTCATAGTTATCCCCAAGAAATACTTATTAGAATAACCTTCCAATTATATTAGGGTAATTCTTGAAAAAACCTGTGATCCTCTTAAGATAAAAGAAGGTTGTGAGATTGCCTTATCTCAAACTTCTAGAAAAAGTAGTTTCTAAAATCAAAAACTCTCTTTATAGGTGCTTGAGGCAGCTCAAACCTCCAATACCAAGGAAGGTTTGCAAGTTGCCAAAGAAAACTTGAAGAAGGTGACAGCCCAATAGTAGCAAAAATAGTCCACCTTACTTGCCCAGGATAGTCCAATAGCACAACCACCATCTGAGTCCAACATTCCATCCACAGTTGCAGCTACTACTTCTTCCTCCACTAGCTCATCTTCTGCTAGCAGGAGGGTTGTATCAGTGGACAAGGGCATTAAATCCCTTATCCTGCTTACTTTATTAGATTTCTATCATGTACCTCCACCTAAAAAATATCAATGAAGAAAACTTTCACTTACATATTGTCCACTTCTGATACTTTAGATTTTATTCCTCTTGAAAACTCTCCAAGTTTAGAAAATAATAATGATAGCTCTAGTCATTCTATTCCACTCTCTTTAGATTAAGAATCAGACTTTCCTTTTCTGAATCAATTGAGTGCACCTATTGAGATTTACTTGGAGTTAACTAACTTTGAGAATCCCATAGGAGAAGCTATAGGTATACCTGATGAGAAGCTAGAACTTTTTCACAAGTTCATCATTTCAAGAAGTCACTGAAGTCAACCTACGCAGTTGCAAAGTTTTACCTCCTAGGATAACACCTCTTGATATAGGTAACCAAGTCATTGGTTCCAGTGAGTAGATAGCCCCTCCACAAAATGTTTCACCCGTGGATATTCTTGTGAAGGACCAAGTTAGAGTTGATTTCAACATCCTAGCACATCTTAGAAAGTTTTCAACTAAGTTAAGCATATATGATACTCTTGTCTTATCCAAAGAGATGAGAGAATCTCTAGTCAAGGCTCTCCTTGATACAGAGATATACTTAGCTTAGCTGACCCCTACTGAAGAGGAGGTACATAGATCAAAGGACATATTAAAAGTTACATTCAGTGATGAAGACTTACTTCTAGGAATGACCAAGCACAACCGCCCTCTTTACATTACAATGGACGTTGGTAGATATAGGTTATCAACAGTTCTGGTTGACTAAGGTGCATCAGTCAATATTATAAGTTTAAGAACACTTGCCTACTTGAAGATCGACATCTCTAAACTCCAAAAGAACAAGATGATGTTGAGAGGATTCAACGAACAAGGCTAGAGGACCTTAGTCTTCATAGTGTTGCCATTAGAAATAGATGATTCGAAGACTGAAGCCAAGTTTCATATCATAGACTCAGATACTTCTTTCAATGTTTTTTTCTGGGAGACTGTGGATACATGAGAACAACACAGTTCCATCCTCTCAACATCAATGCATAAAGTTCATGAGAGGTGGAATTGAGTACTGCATTAAAGGAGATCTCAAACCCTTCACAGTTCATGAGATTAGTATATATGAGGATGCAACCTATTTTCTTCCCCAAAACCAACAAGTCCATTCTCGTGAATCTAGTCAAGATCCCCATGGGGGACAAAAAGAAAATAAATAAAAAGAAAAAGAAATAAAAAAGGAAAATAAAATGAAAAAAATAATAATAGAGAGCGAGACATGGACTCATAGGAAGATATAGAGCCTGACATTAGATTCCACCCACAGTTCATTACTCCATTCAAATATATGGGTAGGATGACTCAACCTCCACTAGGCAGAGGCAAAGGATAGTCTAGAGGCAGCCCTTGAGGTGGAAAGCCTCCTTATTGGCCACCTAATAAGAGGTATGTCTCAGCTACCAGGAGTACACCTGCTATCCACATAGACTTAGAATCTAGTTCAAAGGATGAGTCTTATATGGTTAACACACCAACTTCTCAGCATCGAATCCCTTTCAAGGTGATGTTGGAGCATGATAGTGATGAAGACTGGGCTTCGAAGCAAAGCATAAATGTATCCAAGTCTGCATATGAGATAGTTGGAAATCAGTTGAGAACCTTAGCTTTAACATCACTTTCATCTTAGAAAATTATGGGTCTGGTAGTTAAGGAAGCCCCTAAGTCATCCACAGATGGGAAAACTCAGAGGTTATTTTTGGGAGCATCATCTTCCAGTCAGAAAGCTGATGTAAAACATGAGGATGATTCATATAAAGATTTATACAATTTCCTTTTGATTGGTATTCATCTTGTGTTCTTAATTTAGCAAAGAAGGGATTAATCCCACATACTTGGTCTAAAAATAGGTCAAACTACTTTGAAATGTTATGGGATAACCAAAGTAGACATCCTCAATCAAGATTGGGATTAGGATTTAGAACAGTGGGTCTAGTTGATGATGACAACCATTGCCTAGTCATCACTAATCATTTGAAATCTAATAGGTTCTTTTCAAATCATGCTAACTCATATGAAGAGGTGTGTTTAGAAACTTCAGATAATCCAAATGACTTTAAAGTCAAGGATGCACCATAAGAGTTTGAAGAGGAGATTAGATCAACCATCGACAAGCTCAGAGAAATCAACTTAGGAATTGAAGACAATCCACGTCCGACATATAACAGTTCTTTGTTGAATGATATTGAAACCAATGACTTAGTTAGGCTGTTGATTGAGTTTAAGAACTGTATTGCATGAAGTTACAAAGAGATGCCTAAGTTATCTCCTAACATAGCAGTCCACAAACTAGCAATAGAACCTAGTGTTAACCATGTCAAGTAAGCTCCTAGACGCATGCGATTAAACATTGAACAATAAGTCATTTCTAAATTTAAGAAACTAATCGATGTTGACTTTATCAGTAAAGAAAAATATCCTACCTGGTTGGGCAGTATCATCCTAGTTAAGAAAAAGAATGGTCGAATTTACATATACGTCGATTTTAGGGAACTAAATAAGGAGTGTCCAAAAGATGAATTTCCACTACTAATACCAGAACAGATTGTGGACATTGCCTCACCTCATGCAATCTTCTCTTTCATGGATGGCTCATTTGGTTATAACCAAATAAAGATGACCCCTGAAGATGAAAGAAACATTGTATTTCAAACCCTGATTGAAATCTTTTGCTATAAGGTCATGCCTTTCGGCCTTAAAAGTACAGCTCTACATACCAACTGGCCATGGCTCGGATCTTCGACAAACTCATTCATCATCAAGTTGAATGTTATGTCGATGATCTTGTAGTCAAAAGTAAATAAAAAGGAAGACCATCTCTTTGATTTAAGATTAGTTTTCAAATGGTTAACACAACTTAACCTTAAGATGAATCCCCTGAAGTGTGCATTCAGAGTAGCTTCAAGAAAATTCCTTGGGTTTATTATCTGACACCATCAAATAGAAATCAATCCTGAAAAGATCAAGGTGATATTAGAAATGACACCCACTAAAAGTTTAAATCAAATCATATCATTTTAAGGGCGGTTGACATATTTAAGATGCTTCATTTCCGACCTATCAGAAAGATTCCAATCATTTTTGTCACTTATCAAAAAGGATTCCAAGTTCAATTGGGATGCCTTCGAAGATATCAAACACTACTTGATGACGCTGCCAGTTCTAGCATCCCCTATCCTAGGCAAGCCATTGATACCATATACGGCCACATTAGATGACTCCATTGGCGCTTTGTTGGTCCAACCCAATGACAAAGGGAAAGAAAATGCACTCTACTATCTTAGTCATCATCTGATCCCTGTTGAGGCAAATTATCCACCTATTGAAAAGCACTACCTAGCTTTAATCTTTGCATCCCAAAAGCTACATCATTACATGCTTTCTCATAAAGTGAACTTAATCTCTGTGATTAATCCACTGCAATATTCATGACACGGCCGATGCTATCCGGATGGTGGCGTGTTGGTCCATGATTCTATCACAGTTATACATCACTTTTGTACCCCTCCATGTGGTGAAAGGACAAGCACTAGCAGATTTTTTAGTAGCACACCCACTTCCTACTGATTCCCAGCTTAGTGATGACCTCCCTAATGAACAAATCATAAACTTAGGGAACATTAACTTTGACCACTGGGAGATGTATTTTGATGGTGCAGCTTTCTTTCAAATAGGAGAAGAACCATGATCTACTCTTCCAGGAAAGGCAGGGGTAGGCATAGTTCTCCTAACTCTGTACCATGATGTGATGAGATTCTCATATCATCTGTCTAATTCATGCACCAACAATGAAGCCGAATATGAGGATCTGATTATCAGTCTAGAGTTAGCCATTACACTATGCATCCAAAGTATCAACATCTTCTAGGATTCTCAATTAGTTGTCAACCAAATTGCTCGATCTTATAAAGTTCTGAAACTAAGCTCCATCATTACCATAAGTACACTATGGAGTTATTGACTTAAATCCTAGAGGTTATTATTTATAAGATTCCTCAAGTAGAGAATGCAGTAGCAGATGCATTAACCAAGCTTTCCAAAGAGTTGGCATGTCTGAAAGATGAGTCCATACCAATAAGGGTCCAAAATAGACAAGTCTTATCTCTAGTTGATGCTAAACTCATCAAGAGACTCTCTCTTGAAGGGGGGGTTTTTGTTGACAAAAAGGATGAGAAGTTGGATTGGAGGAAACCATTCATGGAGTATCTAAATATAGGCAAACTACCTCAAGAAAGTCACTAGCACATCAGGTGAAGTAGAGAGTCCTTTTCTATGCTTTCGTGGATGGTACCTTGTATTGGTAATCCATTGATCATATGTGGTTATGTTGTTTGGACAAACACAAAACCCGTAAGATCTTGATCGAGGTACACTCAAGTTTCTATGGAGCACATCATTTTGGTCCGAATATGAAAGCCAAGATCAAGAGGCTAAGATACTACTAGCCTTTGATGATCTCAAACTGCATGGACATAGTTAGGAGATGCCACCAATGTCAAGTACATTGTGTGGTCTTACACCAATGATCTCAGACCGACTACTTTTCTAAGTGGGCGGAGGCAATCCCACTTAGAGAGGTGACAACTCAACATGTGCTCCAATTTTTCAAAAACCATATCGTATAAAGGTTTAGAGTGCCTCGATGAATTATATCCAATAATGGTACTGCATTCAAGAGCACTAAAATCAACAGCTTTGTCTAGAGACACGACATAAATTGGAGATACTCGACCATCTACTACCTAAGGGAAAATGGCTTAGCAGAAGCCGTTAACAAAACTCTCATCCAGATATTAAAAAAGATACTCGATGATAACATGCAACAGTAACATGAGCAGTTAGTTGAAGCTTTGTGAGCTTACCACACCACATACAAAACTCCAATGAAATCTACCCCATTCTCCTTAGTGTATGGGTCTAAAGTAGTCCTATCATTAGAAGTCCAACTCTCATCATTAAGGATAGTTGTAAGTAGTAAGATCATAATGGAGCAGAATGCCAAGTTACAGTTAGAATAGCTGAAAAGTTTGGAGGATAGACGCCCTGGACATGCCAAAATCTCGAGTTATACAAAGCCAAAATGATTCAAGCTTATAACAAGTTGGTCTGTCCTGGAGCTTTTCAAGTAAGAGAGCTTTTTTTAGTTCTAAGGAGACCAATTATTGCCCATCAAATTATGGGAGACAAGTTTGAACCCACTTGGGAAGGCTCTTTTTCCATAGAGAAGGCCTACCAAGGAGAATCTTATCAACTTATAAATTATAAGGGAGAGCACCCTATGCTTCCAATCAATGGGCTCTACCTAAAGAAATACTATCCATAAACTTTATTTGAAAACAAGTATAAATAAAATTTCTTTCATATCATATTCCATCTCTTCATATTGGTGAGGAACATCTTTGCTTGCGAATCCGCCATAATGTATTTAGGGTAGGTGTAAGGAACCCAAGCGGCGTCCTATCCTTTAGTGACACAACACCAACACAAACTACACACAAACATATAAAATTGTTGACCTCATTTTTAAGATGAGCTCTCAACCACTTCATCTTAGACATAGGACTCTTCTTGGACTTTAAGAGATCCTTAGTCTTAAGACACATATAGTGATTAGGTGGACACTCAACCTAGCTCTAGAGACTTAGAAGAGTTAGCCATAAAAGTAGGTCATGCCTTAAGGGTGTTAGGAGACTTTTTCTACCCTATAGCTTGAACCACATTCCTTACTTCCTTCCTTCAAGTCAAACTCCAAATCAAATCAACATCAAACTTAAATCAATTCTAGCTTAATTGATTTTCCCCAAACCCAAAATCAAAACCGCTTGGAATTTGAATAATTTCTTTTCATGGACATTAGCTTCATCTTAGTGGACCAATTGGTCACTAATGGACCTAGTGCACATGACCCAATGGGTTTGGGTCAGCCAAACCCATTGGGTCACAACTAACCATGTGCTTGAAAGTGGCCACATGGAATTCCTCCTCCACTTGATTTAAGCATATAGGAGCTTCACCATTTCACTCCTCTAGCCAAACTAATTGTAAGGACACCCTAAAAGACCTAACAAACCCACACAAGGTGGTCAATTGGATCAAAATGGTGAGAAGTCTTGTGGCCATCTGATTTCTCTTAGGGGAGATATACTCCCACTAATTCAATTCAATCCACATCCTCCCTAATTCAATTGAAGCATATGAACTCAGAGCAATCCCTAGCTAGTCTTCCCAATCTTCCTAGAGAGAGTTTGAAATCTCATATTCTCAGTTTTTATAGCTTGAAAATAGGGGAGCTCCACCAAAAACCAAACTGACTCTACACTCAAAATTAACCCAATTCCTTTTGCAAGCACCCTTAGGGAGCTCAATCGAACTCACCCAAGTCTTCATCCAAGCTCTTGAGGTAAGGGAGGATCTACTTTAACAAAAACCAAGCTGAAGTGCTAGAGGAGCTGGCCCATAGGAGGATCTACTCAATCTAAGAGCCTCCAAACTTCAGCAAAGCTTCATCTCCACTAGACGAAGCTTCTCCAAGGGAATCAAGCACTGGTGAGGTTAGCCATTTTTTAGAGCTTAAATTCAATGTGGTTTGGAACTTTGTGAAAGGAATTTTAATCCCATAAAATTCTAGCCATTAGATGTGCTTGCCATTGAGCCTAGAAGGTGTGGGTTGAATTTCAATCCAATCCGAGCTCAATCAAGCTAGGATCATCTCCTTGAAGATGGATGATTTCCATCCTTCACAAGGATTTACAAGGATAGATTATGGGCCATCCATCCACACGTAATGGATGGACGATCATGATTAAGTGTGTAGAATCCATGTTTTAGACCATTTGATTTTCAACTTTAATCTGAGTCGTCTAATCCTTGATCGGAAGGCTGAGGAGAAAGCGCATAGCATCGCCATTGATGCGACGTTATGATGTGATAAGTTAAAGGTCCAATCCCATCATGCCACATGGAAAGCGCATGCCGCGTCAGTGACCCACTTGACGCTGATGGGATTAAATATTTAATTAGGCTATTAAATGTTCTAATTAATTATGGAAGCTTCCTAAATTTATATTTAAGCCTACAAAAATCATAAAAATATGAAATAAATTGCATTGGATAGATAATTGAATATAAAATATTCTAAAATTAATTTCAATGAATTTTGAATAGTACTTTCCTTTGAATTTTAGTTTTATTGGGAATATTATTTTACTAATTACCCACTAATTACTCCACTAATTAATCCCAAACTTCTTGTGCTTAATTAGTGAGATGATGCCTGTCTCCCCCTAATTTTCTTGGGATTTATTGGTGGCATAATTAGGGGAATTGCTAGCTCATTCCTTAATTATTTTCTTAATGTAATTAAGCTTAATTAAGGGCATAATTAGTGGTTTAACCCTCCAATTTGGTCAATTAAGTTTTGATTAAGTTAATATGAGATTTATGGAATAATTTTGGAATGATTTCTTAAGTTATTCCCTAAACCCCATTTTCTTTCTTAGTCTAACCTTAATTAAGGATTAATTCACTAATTACCCCTTAATAAATTTCATAAAATTCTAAAACTATTTAGAACTCAATTAATCTATCTTGGGTAGATTCTTAGGTTTTCAAGAGCCTAAGTACATTAAAGAAATCAAAACTCAACTCACATGTGTGAGAGTTGTTATGAAAGTACTTAAACTCCTTTGTTTAATTAATCATTAATTATGAGCCAATTGCATTAGACACCTTTTCTTCTTAAGTGCAATGCTGATTTAAATTTCTTGTGTGGTTTTATATCATCTCATTGGCTCATAATTATTTGATTAAGTATGCTAAGGTGGTGTAAGTAAGGAGTAATTAACACACTTAATTCATACCTTAACCTAACCAAAGAGTAAATTGATATAATCACCTACAAATTAAACTAAAATAATAAACATATGTAGGAATGGGTTAGGAATAGAAAACTCACTTACATTTCTCAAATTAAATCAAACTCAAAACAAAATCAAATCGTCTCTAAAAATAACTTGATTTATTTTAAACTTTCTTATTTCATATGATTGTCTTTAAGAGTTAATTAAGGTGAATGTGTTTACATGTTTTGATCACTTTAGTTCTTTCCTCACATGCTAAATGTGTATGTCATATGAATTTCATGCATTCATTCTTTTCAAAAATCAAAATGAAAGTGAAATGTTTTCTTTATGTCAAATTGCATGTTTTGGCTAAAGTAAAATATGAATGGCTATTATCACTATTAAATTCAAAAATATTTTTAAAATCTATAAATCAAATATCCACAACTGAAAGTGTGCTACTTATGATTAGTTATGAGCTTGCATGTGGATATAAGTATGAAGATATGCATAATGTAGCCTTCCATCTCTTTACTTTTAGTATGGGTTTAAATAGGATTTGGCAGAGTGTATAGTTCATTTGAAAAGAACATACCACTTGCCTAATTCCCTTCCTATTCAATCCTACACTATTACTTAAAAAGGACATCTATATTTGCACATATAAATTGAATAAATAAAATAAATCAACCAACACAAACTGTTTGCATCTTTCTTTTCTCTTCATTTCTTTTGTACACATGCTTGTATTTATGTAAAGTGGTATATTAGTCTAGACAACCCTGAGGTTGTGAGGATTTAAGTAGCCCTAAGTAGGGCTTGTACCTTACACTTCTGGATAACAATGGGACCTTACTCACTTCTGCTTTTTACACATACATGTGTGCATGTGAAAAATGGATAAGAAAACCTCTTTTCTACTTAATGAAAATCATGCATCATAAAGCATTCAAATTTACTTAAGAAACTAACTTAGAATTCATCATAAAGTATGCTAAACATTTCCATTTGTATGTATAGATTTGCTAAGGATTCATTCATATGCATCTTATACATGTTGGGAAAGAAAATGAAGTGTTGTGTTTTGTGATCATAATTCACTTTACTTAATCTTAAAATACCTTTCTTTTTGAATAGGTTTGTTTAGATAAAGTCAAAACTTAGGATTAATCTAAATACATAATAAAACATTCATAAAAAAAATCAAATATGAATCTACTCTACAAATTACTTAAGGTAGGGAAGTAAAAAGAAGTTTCTCTTCTCTGTTCCTTCTCTTTACAACAATTAGTAATTAATTGTAGGTTCATTCAAACCTGAACAAAACATCACATAAAATCAACCCTAATCAACTAAACAACTTAAACAAAACCACCCTCTAAGTTGGACATCTTCATATTTAGGAAATTTAAATTTTAAAGCCCTAGTTAAACATGCCACACAAACCTTTTAAAGCACACACATTAGGTTAAGTCACCACTTCTAGCTTTAGGGGGGGCATGATTTGATTTTGTTTTATGATTTTTTATTTTAGTCTGGATGTTTGGGTGAATGTGCATAGAATGAATGATAGAATGATTGAGTCTAATCATTATTATATGCAAGGGATTGTGCTTAAGGGGCGTTGTTATAAAATTATAATTACTTTTGTTGTGCAGGTGCTTATACCCCTAAGCATAATCCAATATGCAAGATGGACTTGGTCACCCATGTGTGGGGTGATAAGTCAAATATACATGCTTGGGACTTCTATATTTTGTTTATCTAATCTCTATTTTGTAGGTATTAGTTAGCTTTACTTTTTCTTTTCATGTATTTTTGCAATTAGGATTTTGGAATGATTGTTATGGGGGAGTAGGATGAGCATTGGTCATAAGATTACATCTTATGCACCATGTGAAGCTTTTGGAGCAACCACCTTCCAACCTTCCAAAAGAAGGAACCAAAAGAAGAAAGAAGAAGAAGAAGAAAGAAGAAAAAAAGAAATGAAGACCCCAATAACATGAATTTCCTTACTTGATTGTAAATTAATTCATTTTGTAATTTGGGTTGTATGAGGGTAGAGCTTGGCTACCCAATTTGTTTTCAGGTTTGTGCAGTGGTGCCGACCATAAATGGCCTTTTATTCCTTTGCGTTAGCTTAATAAAATGTTTGATGTTTTGTTTAGCTTGTGCATTAAGATGTCATATTTTCTTAGTTTCTTCATTGTTAGATGTATGGCCTGGATGATGATTAGGCTCTTAGAGAAAAATAAATCTTCTACCAAATTAATCAACTCAAAATTAAAATAAATAACTCATAACCTCATTTAATGCTTAAATTAAAATTATGATAAAAGAATTATCAACCCCTTAGCTGGATGAGTATTTCTTTTATAACATCATGCATAAAAGCATATTGTTACACTCTTGATTGGAGGGCTTCCACCTTTGCCAGAGAAACTAGGCTTGACCTCTGAGAGTCATGGTGGAAACACACCTCCTCCCTTCTCGCTAATTATGGCCCATAATCTTACTTCTCATGCATTAGGCATATAAATCCTATAAGCCTGAGTCAAATGATTGTCCAAAAATAGAAATAAAAATGATATGTAATATGTTTTGCATTAGATCTAAGTCATTTTTCATGCCCTTACATGATCTAGTCTCTTAGAGAGTGAGTTTAAGGACTTAGTCTCTTTTTGAATAAATAACAGCCTCGCTATCTTGCATAAACCATATTACTCGCCTACATAAATTTAAAATTATAGGAGGAGTTAGTTGGCAGCCACCCTAGGCAGTTGTAAGTCTAAGCAATCAGGTGTTTTGTCCTCTCTTTTCAAGGAAAACCAAATACCCATTTTTGCCTTAGATTTAGGTCGTGCTTTTGGCCCTCACCAAAGCTCCATAGATTTAAGTTCTAAGATTGCTTCCCCCTTCTATGGGCCATGAGCATAAATTCTCACCTCTTAGGCATTTTCATAACCTTATATTATGGAATTAAAAGCCCTAAATTTCTAATAAAAAGTCAACTCAAATGAATAGTTCATTTTCAAAAATGTAAAGCTCAACCATAGGATAGTTTGAGATGCTCGCTAGATTTCCTAGCATCATGAGCATTTTCTACTTATCTTCCTATAGCTTCAATAATAACTCTCTCTCTTTGATCAATCCCATTTTATCTTCCAAAAATAAATTAATCGATTGATAGTCCTACCTATTAGAATCTTTAGAGACAATGATCATTTACCATAATTGAGAGTATTCCTAAGGAATCCCCTTCCTTAAGATGTAATTAACTATGGGGGCTTGCCCCTGTAGGGAACTTAACGAACCTGGTTTAGAATAAACCTTACTTTACTTTTTCATGTAAAGTAGGGGAAGACTCTTTGGTACACATGTAGACCCATTGTCCTTATGAGTCTTTATTGAGGTGATTAGGTCCATTGTATGGTGATGACTTCTATCTTTCGAGATAGTACACCTCTCCTCAATTTCATACCTGATCACCCTCAATAATAATATCTGTGGATCTACGTGTTGTGAAAAATGCTTAAAAAAGAAGAAAGTATATTTTGATCTTCATTTTATCTCGCATAGAGTGAAGATGGAAGTATATATTTATGCTTAGAAATTATAAAATTTCACCATAGATTTTTCTAGTGACTCTACTGTGGAAGGTTCCTCTCTCCATCTTTGTTAAATGACTGTTGTCCTCAAGTATAGATAGTGGCTTTGTACTTTGGTATTAATCCTAGACTATCTTTCTTTCCATTGGCACATAGCTTATTTCATCCTTAAGTTAATTTAGCCAACATCTTTTGGTTTTTAGGACCTCACCTCGTGTTGGTCTTAAAACCCCCGTTGGGTTTTCCAATGGATGAAAATGAAAGTTTAAACAAAGAGAATTAATTAAAGACTTCCTCCTTATCTTTTCATGTTAAGGAAAGGTTCTTTCTAAAATAATAAAGACAAAATAAATCCTTCATAAAAATCTTACTTTTCAAAAGGAACTCTTTCAAAATGCACATAATAAAATATTTAGCACAAAATTTTTCCTAAATCACCTTCATCTAACAATCTTCATGATTGTTATATGTAACATCATCTTTATAAAAAAAAAATTCCAACAATCATATTTTCAAAATCATAAAATTTGAAGATGGGCCTTTCCATTCAATACATCCAAATGTGTTGGATGGATATTACCTTATCAAGCAAAATCATAATTTTGAAATTCCACTTAACACATTCCACTTGTATTAGGTTGGGATTTTCATATTTTCAAATAGCAAATATTAAACCTCTCCATTGAATATACCCACACTTATTGGGTGGAGGTATCATTTTTAAATAAAATCAAAAATAATTCTTTTTAAAATGCACATGTGAATATCTCCATTCAACATACCCAAATTTATTGAATGGAAATTTCATTTCCAAATAAAGTAACATTATTTTGAAATGTCATTTAACATATTTCATATATGATTAAGTTGGGATTTCCTCTTTCAGAAAAAGCAATAATCACACACAAAATATACACCTTTGGAAAATGGAACATAATCGATTTCCATCTTACATACCCAAATTTGCTAAATGGAAATCTCCCTTTTCAAAAATAAATAAAAACAAAATTTTCAAAACATATTTGGAACTTCAATTTAGCATATCTCATTTGCTAGAATGAGTTCTCTCTTTTCCAAAAAAATAATAATAATAAAAATTTAAAACACACTTTAGAATTTCATTTAGCATACTCAAATTTTCTTAGTGAAATCTCCATTCCACAAAAATTTTCAAAACATATTTAGAACTTCAATTTAGCATACCCCATTTGCTAAAATGAAGTCTCCCCTTTCAAAATCGAAAACAAAAAATTTGAAACACCCTTTTTCAAAAATTCATTTAGCATACTTAAATTTGCTAAGAGAAGTTTCCATTTCACAAAATTTTGAAGAAACACTTTTGGAACTTCATTCTTTAGCATACCATATTTGATAAAGTGAAGTCTCCATTTTTAAAATAAAATCAAAACACAATAATTTTTAACACATGTTTTGGAATTCCATTTAGCATACTCAAATTTTCAAAGTGAAATTTCCAATTCATAAAATTAAATGAAACTTCATTTTAGCATACCATATTTGCTAAAGTTTAGTCTCTACATTCAACCAAAAATTAAATAAAAAATCAAAAGAGAAGTACAATAGGATTCCCTTAGCATAGTTAAATTTTCCAAGGATCCTACTTTTCAAAATCAAAATCGAAAGCAAAAGAAGCACATTTGGATTTCCTTAGCATACTTAAATTTGCTAAGGATCCTACTTTTCAAAAACAAATCAAGATAAAAAAGAAACACATTAAGATTCCCTTAGTATACTTAAATTAACTAAGGATCTTACTTTTCAAAATCAAATTAAAATCGAAAGAAACACATTAGGTTTTTTCTTAGCATACTTAAATTTGCTAAGAATCCTATTTTTGAAATTTTTCCAAAAACAAAACACACTTGGATTTCCTCATTTAGCATACCCAAATTTGCTAAATAAGAAATTTCATTGCGCTTTTCAAAATCACAAAAAGATTCACAAAACAAAGTAAACAAAGAAAGAAATAGAAACAATTGTTTTCAAACATCTCACTTAGCATACCCAAAATTGCTAAGTCAATAAATTCCAAAAATCACAAATCAAAATAAAAAAAACAAAAAAATAATAATTGACTCTTACTTTAACATATTCAATTTTATTAACGGAAAGGGCCTTCAAATCAAAATGTAATTTCAAACATGAACCTATGGAAGCATCTTTCTAAAATATTTGGACCCATTTTCAACTTACCCAAAATTATTGAAAGTGAATTCATATTCAATAATTCCTCTTTCCAATCAAATCTCTAATCTTCTCTAAATCCATTTGAACCCCACTTAACACTTCCAAGATGTTGGATGTGGGTTCAAATTTTAAATTCAAATTCAAAAATTAACAAGACAGAAATTTGATCCAAGTTTATTTTCAACATTGCAGACTCTCATTTTTTTCGCCCTAACCTCTCGGCTGCGCTCCCTCTCTGGCGATTTTGAGTTCTCATCGGTGGATTGGCCGTTCTCGGGTCTTTGGCCGCTTGTCAGCGTGCTTCTCTCTGCCTGAGCGTGCGTGTCGAGCTCTCCCGTATGGTGTGACGCCATCGGATTAGACAAATGGCAGAGGCTTTGGTCTCTAATCGCCCGCTGACGCCAAGAACGGCTTTGCCTGACTCACGTGTTTTCTGGATTCAACTGCACCTGTTAATGCATCTGTTGTTAAATCATTCAAAGACGCTTTATCTAGTAAGATCCCTACTGCTTTGTTAATCTCATTTCTACATCTTATCGTGGACCGGCAGAATGTGTTCGATCGATGTTGAGAAACTTGCTAAGCCCTTGAGTTCGCTTTGGTGGGTAAATTCTCCTTGACTAATCTTGATAATATTCACTCTTTTTTTCATAGTTTAAAATTATCGGGTACTTTCACTATCGCTTATCGATCCCGTCACATTCTTATTCAACTCTCAAATGATTTAGATTATTCGGGTTTTCGCCGTTCTTATTTTGTGCATAATTATCATATTTATTGAAATGGTCGCCCCTCTTTGATGTCAAAGAGGAATCTCCCATTGTCCCTCTTTGGCTTGCATTTCCTAACATGCGCATACATTATGTCACTCATCAAGTTTTGTTTGCTGTTGGCGGCCTTTTTGGTAGACCTCTCCAAATTGACCAAGCAACGGCCACTAGATCTAGGCCGTCCGTCGCTCGTATTCTCGTTGAGATAGACATCACAAAAAAATATCCCAAAGAGGTTTGGATTGGCTCCGAAAAATTTGGATATAGTCAAAAAGTTGAATTCGAAAACTTTCCTGTCTTTTGCACTCACTGCAAGATCCACGGGCACGACCACTCAGAATGTTTCGTGCTTCATCCTAATCTCAAAAAAAATTTACCACAGAATAAGACTATCATTAATGGAACTGGGAAAACCACTATTCTAGCATATGTGCCTAAAGATACTCAAAAAGAACCTCTCCTTCCCACACCAACTACTGATTTGTCTAGTGGAAAACACTCGGACCTTGGTACTAAAACGCACATTGAGGGGTGTGTTGATACCAATGACATTTTACCTAACCTCACCCCTGCTTGTAACAAGCTAGTTTCCCAAGATAGCTCTTTGCTACATTTAAATCCTACTATAAATCTGAATGGTAGCCTTATATTGGACATCCAACTAAACAATTTGAATGAGAATCTTATAACGGACCAAAATAATGATGACCCTATGCCTTCAGAACATATTGAGAAAGATATTTGTATTACGACTAGTGCTAGAACTTCCCCATCTATTTTTCTTCAAAGTGATAATCAACAATTGAACCAAATTTATCACACTCTATCCGATAGGGAAGAAGGTGAAATCCCCTCTTCTAAAACATTGTTAGATCCTTCTATTATTCCGGAACTCAAAAATCAATCTCTTTCAGATGGAGATCATTTGGATTCTGATAGACCTTTTCAAATTGTTAAATACAAAAAACCCTACAAAGCTAAAATTTCTAATAATAATTTCAATAGAACCACTCGCTCTTCTTCCACCCCAAAAAAGTAATGTGGCATCATTTCTTTCCTCTCTTTCCTTTCTTTCTTCTTTTCCCTTTTGGTTGTCTCCTTATGATTAATTTTCTTATTTGAAATATCCGGGGTTGTGGGACTCTTCCTGTCCGCAATCGTGTTAGGAGTCTTTATCGTATCCATAATATTAAGTTACTTGTTCTTATTGAATTCTTCTAAGATTGCGTTTGTCGCTAGATCCCTTGGTTTCCATAATTTCTTCTTCAATCTTAATAATAAAATTTGGTGCTTTTGGCACAACTCCATCACCATTTCCATCATTGATGATCTTAACCAATTGGTTAATGTCAAAATCTCCTTAGGTGATTTATCGGCTTTTAGCTCTTTATCTATGCTTCTTGTAATAGTGGTAGGAATCTCCTTTGGAATCACTTACACCTTCGCTTCCTCGCCAACCTTCCCCGTTGGTTGGAGGCAATTTTAATACTATCATAGCTAGAAGGGGAGGATGTTCTCCTAACCTTCATTCCATGGAGGACTTCTCAAATATGATCCCGATTTCAATTTGATTGACATTGGTTTCACCGGGTCTAATTACATGGCACAACTCTAGACTTTGGCAGTAGATAGGACCCTCTTTAATTCGCTCGATCAATCAGTGGCCCACTACCAGTGTTGAGCATTTAAGCAGAACTTTATCTGACCATGCTCCTCTCCTGATTTCCTTCAAAAATCCCCCCTACCCCATCTACTCCCTCTCCTTTCAGATTTCAAAACATGTGGACCCAACATAGTGACTTCACCAATGTCGCTCTCACTAATTGGATGGCCCCGGTTTTCCCGGATAATTTTGTTAAAGGTATGACTCGTCTCTGGCTAAAGCTCAAAAGACTTAAACAAAATCTCAATTGGTGGAACAAACACATTTTCAAAACCTTTTCACAAATCTTAAAGCTATGGAACAAGAGGTTTGTTCTCTTGAAGAGGTTGTCTCCACTGATCCCAGTAAACTAGAGGAGTTGAACATTGCCAAGAATACCTTGGCTAATTATCAAAACATGGAAGAAACCTATTGGCGTCAAAAAGCCGCAAGCAAGCATATTGCTGATGGTGACAGAAACACCAGGTATTTTCATGCCATTTGTAATAAACGGAGAGCCTTAAACTCGATTAAGAAAATTAAGAACTCCAATGGTGAATGGATAACCGATAACAATGATATTAAGGATTCTGTCATTCATCATTTCCAAACTTTATTAAATTCTAATCCGTTGCTGGAAACTTTATCAAACACTCATCTTATCCCCTCTATGATTAATAGTGAGGACAATCCTTTACTCACTAGGTGTCCTTCCGAAGAGGAGATTAGTAATACTCTTAAGAACATGAACACTGATTCTGTTGGGTCGACGGCTACCCACTTCTTCTTTCGCATTGTTGGTCATTTATTAAAACCGACTTAGTTGATACTGTTATTGATTTCTTTGATGGCAATCCTATACCAAAATACTTTTCTAGCACTTCTATTGTCCTTATTTCCAAAACTAGCAATCCTGAATCTTGGGGCAATTTAGACCGACCGTCTTTGCACCTTTTTCAAAAAACTTATTGCTAAATTAATAAACAATAGACTTAGCTCTTTGCTTCCTAAAATCATCTCCCTAATCAAACTAGTTTTGTTAAAATAGATTAATATCGATAATATTCTTCTTGCAAGAACCGGTTCATGACATTAATGTCCCTTCTAGAGGAGGCAACATCTTATTCAAATTGGACATCACTAAAGCCTTTGACAATCTCTCATGGGAGTTTCTCTTTCAAATCCTGAATTTGTTTGGTTTTTCTGATAGATTTATCCGGATTATAAAAAGGTGTATCATGAATGTCTGGTTTTCAGTTATTTGGATGGTGAGTCCTTAGGTTTCTTTCCTTCTAGCCATGGTTTGAGGCAAGGTGACCCACTATCACCTTCTCTTTTTATCATCGCTATTGAATACCTGTCAAGGAGCCTTAACAATCTTTACACTAATAATCCCAATATGTCTTTTAAAACTCATGGTGGCTTCCCTATTCCTCATCTTAGCTTTGCAGATGATTTCATTATCTTCTGCAACGGCTCCCTTCAGCATGTTAAAACCATTAAGAACCTTCTAAATGATTTTGGTAAAGTTAGTGGCCTTTTTCTTAATGAAGGAAAATGCGGTTTTATACCTTCATCTAAGATTCCACCTAATAGACTTAACCAAATATCCAGAATCACTAATTTTAAGCAAAATCAACTCCCTCTTAATTACCTTGGGGCTCCGCTAAAGGCCATAAAGATCACACCTTTTGATGATCTAATTGAAAAATTTCTAACAAACTTTCGATTTGGGAATTTCATTTACTCTCATTCGGTGGTAGGCTTACCTTGATCAAGAGCACTCTAAATTCCATGCCTATATATCTTCTCCAAATCATTGTGCCTACCAAATCTACCATCAATAGAATTGAGCGTTTATTAAACAAATTCTTTTGGGGAATCAATACCTCCTCTAAAAGGATGCACTGGTCATCCTAGTCCAAAAATTGTGGTACTCTTGAAGTGGGAGGTCTGGGTTGTAAATCCATTAAAGAAGTAATCAATGCCTTTTCCTACAAACTTTGGTGGAATTTTAGGAGCAATAATAGTCTTTGGGCAAAATTCATGACTTCCAAATATTGCCAAGGTAAACATCCTCTCATTTGTCCCTTTAAATCGGGGATTCTCCCGTATGGAGAAGACTATGTTCACAAATGGGATGCAATCCTTAATTTTTTGGGGCATAAACTCGCAATTCCTTCTTTTGGCAAGACAATGAGTGGTTGTGGATCCATTGATGACTTACTCTACACTCACTCCACCTCCGCTCTTAGAGTCAATTCATTACGCAAAACCACAAGTGGAATACTAGTAAGATTCTATTCCTTCCGCTTTCTTACATATGATTACTAATATTCCTATCACTCCTAACAATCATGATCAGATTATCTTTAAGCTATCTCATAATGGAGATTTCAACCTTAAAAATGTGTGGCTTTACACTAAAGGCACTCAGGATTATTCTATTGTGTTCTCCAAAATCTGGAATAACAATATCCCCTCTTCTTACTCTGTCTAACTTTATATCCTAAAAACTTTATTCTGTTGACTCTTTGTTGTGGGGTAAAGGGTTTTACTTACCCTCCAAATGTCAATGTTATTCTCATATTGAGAATGTTAACCATGTTTTTATTAATGGGGCTATTTCCTCTAAAATTTGGATTTGGTATGATGATCTATTCAACACTGTCAATTTTAATTATTCTTTTAATTTATATCAACTTCTTGGAGTTTACTTTGACAATGCAATTAAAGGTCATATTAAAATCATAATCGCCATTACTCTTATTTGGTTCATATGGATGGACTGAAATGATGCTAAACATCATGGGATTCGTATGAATCACATGAGGATTATTGCTAGAACTAAAAATAAAATTTGTGAATTGTTTAAAGCCAACTTAATTCATCACAAACATTTTAAAGGTCAGAATGTAGCTAATAAACGGGCCTCAACCTTCGGACCAAACTTACTATCGAAATGATAGAATGGTTTTGGAAGAAACCTCTTGATCATATTATTAAAATTAATACCGACGTGCCTCTAATAATGGGTGGAGGCATTTTCGAGGCCTCTAAGGGCATTGTCCTATGTGCTTTTGCTTATCCCCTTATTTCCGTTTTCCTTATCGAGCTTATGGCAATCCACAAAGCTTTAGAAATTTGTATTCAAAACGGTTGGCTCAATATTTGGATAGAGGTGGACGCTCTTCTACTGATTGATCTTTTGACTTCTACCAATATGAGCAACGCTTGTTTGTACTACCTCCTCAAGCAAACTAGGGTTCTTCTCTCTCAACTGAATTTTACCATCACTCATGTTTGGCATGAAGGTAACGCCTGTATTACCTTGCAAACTGCACGAGATTAGACAAGATCATCTTCTTTGATCAATTTACATTACCCAAATACTTGGCACTTAACTTGGACAACTCTGGGCTTCCTTACCTCAGAATCTAATTCTCCTCTTTGCCTCCTTTTTTTTCTTTTTTTCTGATTTTCTGTTTCCTTGTGTTCTTTATGGATACTCCTCATAGATATCATTGCTGTCTTGTGCTCTTTGCTATGACTTGCTGCCTCTACCCCTTCTCCTTTAGTTGGAAGATTTATGTTTTTGGCATTTTCAATATTATGGGGCAGATGTTGAACTATATGCACATTAATCTCTTGAATTGGAATCCTGCTACGCCTTGGGTTACCTGTTACTGGTTTTCACTTGGGACTTTACTTTCATTGATACAATTATTACTAAACCTGATAGAATTAACCATTGCTGGAGGAAGTTATCTACTGGGTTTAGATTTTTACTAACTCCTTTAACTTTTTCTCATGACAATAAGGCTTGGAGCATTGCTAACTATGTTGACTCTAGGCATTGGATTAGTGTGCATTATCTTTGGTTGCAATTTTATTTCTGATTATAGTATCTTTTGGCTATTGCTTACATTCTTTGGGACTCTTCACTCCTTAAAGGCCTTATTCATAAAGGTTCCATCACTTATGCTGAAAGGATTTTGGTTGGTTGTTGGGCTGGATTTTATGTACGTACCGCCCTTGTATAATGTCTAACCTCAGCTCGCTTTCCTGCAAGGGAAGAAATTGTAATTCCCGGGTCTCTTTTCATGATTATTTTGGTCTGAAATCCTTATACTGGAATGGATTAGGTTTAATTGTGTTTTGGATTTTGGAGGCTTGTTGTCATGGTTGTTTGTTGATTTGTTTGTTGATTTGGTTTTCATCATGTGGTTCGCCGCAGATTTTTCCCGCTCCCGCTTTTCTTCTTGCCTTTTGCCATCTTGTCTACTACAGTCTTAGCAAGTTCTGGTTTTGGACCTTTATTTTCTTAAAATTTCTGATTGGTAATGATGTCTCTACTTAGAATCATCTTCTTATTTTATATTTTACTGGCTTACAATGTTGCATTAGTTGCTCTCATGGGAGTGACTCGATTGCCCTGATTATTGTTTGGATTGCTGCTCATTTCAGAGTGGCTGTGAATCATATTTACAGTCACTTTTTATCTTGTAAATCTGCATCTAATGGGCTTGTGCTGTTACCTTCTTGGATTGGAGTGTCATTTCTGTTTGAGAAGTATTATAATCTGATGTTGCTAGTTGATGTCTTAAGATCTTGGATGTTTGTGGATCTAGTTTATCTGATTAGTTGTCCCTGGGCTACTATTGTTACCTGCTATAATATCCCTTTTACCGCAGGTAGTGATCACTATTCCTAATCAACTATTCTACTGGATCTTAACATATGGTTTGTATACTCTCAATGACTGTTATTATGGCAAGCCTGTGGTGTATTTCTCCAAAGATTGTGGGCTGAATTGGGATAGTACTGCTACTATTATGAATGTTCCTGATGTGGTAACTTTTCTGATTTTCACTCGATGAGCCACTGAGTACATTATCCTTGATCCCTTAAAGCGCAGTATTTTAATCGCTATAAGTTCTGGTAATTTAAACTGGAATTTCGATTTACCTTTCACCGGCCGGTTTATTAATCATGAATGCATGAAGATCGAACGTTGCTCTTAGGATCGCTATTGAGCACCTATTGGTTGCTTTATTGAGCTTATTTTTGATTGGGATATCCCATCTCTACTTTAATATCTATTTACAGGAATGGAATTGTGTTATTTTTTTCTATATTAGTCTTGTTGTTTCTAGTTTTGCTTCCCATGATCAGCAGGTTTGGAGTTTTTCAAGGGATTACCATTGTGTATCTGCTGGGATTGTGGGTACTGCTTACTCTGATAGTTGATGTTTAGGTTGTCTCTTGTCTTGGAGATTTATTTTTTTGTTTTTCCTTGTCTCCTCGTTTGGCTCTCTCTTTGTTGGTTGTAACATTTCAGGGTCTCATGACTGAAAGATGTTCTCAATTGTCAGATGGTGAGGGCTTTTAGTGATTTCTCTGCTTTTGCTACCTTCGTGATAAGTTTGTATATGCCTTAATTTTTCATTTATCTACTATTGCCATGTCTACTCGATTGAGGAGTTTTCCGCCAATTTGTCAGAACTTCCTATCTTGGTCGCCATCTTAAGCTGCTATTATCTAGATTTTAATGTTGAGCCTCACTTTTATTCACTTGTTGATTTCTCTTATGGGGGGTTCTAATGTTGTATTAGCTGTTTGGCTGTTGGGGTTGGCTTTCGAATTGCCCATGCTATTTATCTCTTATTTTCTCTGATTTGCATCACCTGCTACCTCTTTTCTGACTGGTTGGTTCAGTTTCATGAACAGTTTATTCTGAAAGAAGGGTATTATGGCAACTTTAGTCTTTGCCTATCTTGGAGGTTTCCTTTGTCGCCCGCTTTTTTGATTGATTGTATGGATTATTTGAATGGTGATTCACGCTATTGGAGTCGCTACTCTAACCGCTCTTTCTGCTAACTCGGTTGATTGCGTTCATTCCCTGTTGAGCTATCTATTTCTTTACTATTGCTTTCTGACATTAACAAAGGGATGTTTCGGTTGCTTTCACCAAGATTCATTTATATACCATGTGATTGGGATGGTGTTAACTATAGGCTCATCGACTTATTTAACAAATTTTCAGCTAGTAGTATCCTCTGTAATTATCTTATGGAGGGATTATATGCTGAACAAATTCCTTCCCTGAACATGGCTATTCAGGAGATTCTAGCAAAGATGGCTCACTCACTTATGTTTATGTATTCTCATGTCAAGATGGCTATATTGATGATAATTCTATTGAATGAGACTCCTTATCCTTCAGCTCTTAGCAATTACCTATATATTTTAGATATGATTTTGCTTAGGTTTTCGTAATAAAGCTCACAAGAATATCAACAACCGGGTGCTTCCTTCTCAGTTTGTTGGCTATGATGTGATGTTCTCACTCCTTTTGGTTTGGTAGTAGCTCATGTGATGTAACCCTTCTAAGTTTGGATGCTCATATTTGCATCGCAACATGGTGTTGAGCCTTCTCTATCCCATTTTCTTATTATCATACTCATATTATACTATTTTCTTCTATCTTTTGAGATTACCTTAACTGTTCTAATCTCTCTCTTATTATAACTTTGCAGGTGTTTCTCTCTTTTTATCTTGTAGGTTTGCTCCATATTACCAAGCACTCCTACAACCATCAGAGCTTTGGCCTTATCTTTTCTTTAGCTTATTATGTTAATCATCTTATATCTTTTGATTGCTTTAATGTTTTCTTTTGCTCTTAGATGTACTTAGTTGGAGATTTACTCCTTAGTGATTAGCTCTTTGTAGTTTTGGAGTTTATCCCCTTTAAGGACCTTGTAACCTTTTTTTTTGTGGCAATAAAATACCCCCGTATAATGGGGTTTCCCTAAAAAAAAAAAACATTGCAGACTCTCATTCAGCATCAGTCTAAGTTGCAACTTCAGTTCAGTTTTTTAGTTACACTTGATTGTTATGGCTTCTCAGAAGTATGTGTTTACCTTCCCTTATGACATGAACTTGGCCCTAGATCAGGCTAGCCTTCTCCATGTTGATTATGCCCACCTCATTCATTTTGGGTGAGGCTTTGAGGGGGCGAGGATTACCTATGAGGGCATTCCCCTCATAAATGTTAGCAAGTAGTGGCTGGCGTAGCGGTCATTCATTGACTTGCCATCGACCGATATCCCTCACCAAGAGGAAGGAAGTGACAGCTTTCTATGCGTGCTGTCTGATCTCGACATCGCCATACGATTGTTTCCCATGTTGCCTTAGTAAGGGCTAGCACCCACACATTAGCACCCTCAAAGGGTAAGGCTCCTCTGATCCCAGAGATTATCTCCCTAACTTTTGAAGTCAGTTCTTGTTCTTACTCTGTTTGCCCCACCAAGACTCAGAGGAGGAATAAAAACTACATGATTAAATGGTACCATACATGCATCGCCAGGGAGATGGAGGCAGCTACACGGTCAGTTGTGGTGGAGTTTCCCACTCTGATTTCCCCATTAGTTATAGCGAACCCACTCCATCCTCTCTCTAGGTCTAATAGAGAGGATGCTAAGAGGATCCCTACTTCACCTCCACCAGTGGTTCGGCTCCAGCCGTAGTCAATTAGAGCAGGATGTCATATGATGGCCTCCGTTTAATTCTACTCCAGGTTGGCGGAGCTTATAGATGTTCTGAGTTCGAGTCTCAATTTGACTTGAGATCTGTTATCCCCTACAGCATGGGAAAACATCTATGGCAGGAGAGGGCCAAGGAGGCCCATACTATTGCTCATATCACTAGCTAAGAGAGTCAGAGGTTTGGTTGGCAGTCAATGACCTCCTCACTCATTAATTTTCTAATCGACACGCTACCCGCATCGATCACATAGACATTATTCTACTTACAAGGACTACTCACCATAGGAGGAAGGCCCCTATTTTGAGAGAGTCGGTGGTGTCTCCACCACATCGCTCTACCCCCTATCCACCATCACCAGTTCATGTATCATCATCTTTAGTTCTGCCCAAGGCCATGAAGGCCATATCCGGGGAGAAGAGGACCCTGTTGGTGATCCGGCTATAGCCAAGGGATCCCATACCATCCACACCACCTACTGTGACAAGGCTGAGCTCTCCAACTCGACCTTCTGCCCTAATTGTGGCATGGAAGGAATGGCTACCCTGAAGCATAGTGGTTGTCCCTTCACCATTACCATCATAGTAGGATTTGGAGATGGTTACAATAGTCGCAAAGGGAGAGGGTGGCAACCAAGTTTCACCCATGATCATAGAGCCTCCTAGGAGTGTCACCTCGCACAAAGTCAGTGATAGCCAGAAGTGCATATCTTCTAGTGAGTACAACCCTTATAGGGTCAATTTTTTAGTAGCAGGGGAGGTCTGGTGCCTCACATTTCACTATGTGGATCCCATCACCAGTCAGCCAAAAGCATTTGTACTAGTTCTGACAGATCGACCATTAGATGATAGAGCAGCTCACTATTTTATGGAAAAGAAAAAGATCCTAGGATATGACTGGTCTGATGAGGAGAAGATCAGCTTTGATCTTAATGAAGATGATTTGTTAGGAGACTCAGTAGGGGTTTGCATGGTAGATACCAAGGGATCCCTCTTTAGAGAGCAACAAGTTATAAAAGGTCATGAGGTTGAGCAGAAAGACACATCCCAATCAACCCAACACCTCAGATATCAATTAAAATAGAAAGATGAACAATAGATAGGATGGAGAGGCAGTTTGAGGACTTGTTAGCAGCAGTGTCAGTACTTCAGAAATAAACCCCAGTAGTTCATCCTACTATAGCTAAGACTAGTCAATCGGAGTTGGTGCATGTCTTGGACCCAACCAAGACTTTACCTCCGTTAGAGCAAGGTAGCGCCATCATGTATAGGAAGGTAGTGGAAAGTACCTCCATACAGAAGAAAGATATCAAGTCTTTGGTTGAGTAGTAGGTGAAGGAAGCATTGGCTCAAGCCCGGGGAGGATCATCAGTTTCAAAGGGTAGACCCTACCTAGTGGAATTTGATGCAATCCAATATCCCAAGGGTTTTGTGCCACCTTCTTTCATAAGTTTTGATGGAAGTGGAAACCCAAGGCAGTATATTGCACACTTCACAGCAAATTGTTGTGATGTCGGTGGTAGCAATGCTTTACTATTCTGCCTCTTCATTAGTAGCCTAGCAGGGATAGCTTTTGATTGGTATGCTAAACTTCCCATTAGTTCAGTAAAAATATTTGTTGAGTTGGAGCAACTCTTTATCAAGAGGTTTGCTGGAGCTCAACAAAGGGATCGCCGATTCGCAAGAACAACACCTATGAGTCCCTTGTTGACTACATTCTCGGATGACATAACCTGAGTATAAAATGTGAATCGTAGCTGTCTGAATAGCATGCCATTGAGATTCTTCTAAAGAATATCCATGGCCCGGTTACCTTCATGCTTAAGAGCTTTACTATCAAAACTTTTGAGAAGTTAATCAACAAGGCGACTAGTCTATAAGGAGAGGCCAAATAGTTTCCTTTTCAAGACCAACAAATGCAAAACCACAAAAGGTATATGAGAAAAAGCCTGGGGCAATGACAGTAGTGGATAAGGGGAAGCTACTAGCTAGAGATCAGTCTGAGAGACCATAACCTCAGCAGCCTTCGCTTCCACCTCCTCTACCACCACCAAGGCAGCCCTATTGGCCGCTATAGCAGCCTCCATGGCCTACTCAGCTCCTCAGCCACATCATCAGTAGCAGTGGTACACATACCCACCGCCAAGTAGCTATGGTCCACCTACTCTTTTGGATAAACTTAACAAACCTTATTCATTTAAGATGGAGGTAATCAAGAAGATCTTTAAGAATCTCTTAAATAACCTTATTTTCACCTACTCGAGCTTAGGAGACTGGAGGAAGTGGGCAAAAGCCATGATCTTAATTTTTTCCTCTACCACCGTATGCTCGGTCATGTTTTGGAGGATTTCTTCACATTTAAGGACTAGCTTGAACATAGCTTCAAGACTAATTATGTAGTTATCCCATAGGAACACCGTATGGAACAACCATCCAGTTCTATTAAGGTAATCCTTGGGGATACTTATGATCTTTCCAAAACTAAAGAAGGTTGGGATATCTCTTTATCCAAAACCTCTAAAAAGATTGTTCAGAAGATCCAAAAATTTTCCTTATAGGTGCCTGAGTCAGCTCAAACCTTTAACATCAAGGAAGGTTTGCAAGTTGCCAGAGCCAACTCAAGGAAAGGGGAGCTCAAAGAGATCAAGCAAAGCCAGAAAGATGTGCTAGCCTGAGATAGCCCTCTACCTACCACATCAAACTACTTGTAGATGATGGCTTCAAATCACTTTAAAATTTATAATATCCTATCAAATCCAAAAAATTGAAGAATAAAACTAGCTTGAATTAAATCTGTCACTTCTGATGGGTTGTCTAAATCTATTCCTAATAAGTCTTCAAGTCTAAACAATAACTATAATTATTTTGATCTTCCTCTTTTTAATTTAGATTTGGATTTTCCTACTCTGAATACTACGAGTTGGCCTATTGAGATAGACTTGGATTCATCCAATTTTGAGGGTCCCATAGAAGAAGCTGTAGGTGGGCCTGATGTGTAGGCAGAACCTTCTATTACCCTGCCACAAGAGATCACAGAAGTCAACTTTCATAGTGACAAGGTTCTACCTCCTAAGGTAGTACCTCAAGATATAGAGAAATAAGTCATCGGTTAGAGGATCGAAAAGCCCCTTCACAAGGTGCTCCACCCTTGGATGTGCTTGTGGAGGGTCAGCTCAAGGTGGACTACAATGTTTTATCTCACCTAAGAAAGTTGCCATCTGAGCTAAGCATATACGATGCCCTTATCTTATCCAAGGAGATGAGGGAATCATTAATTAAAGCTCTCCTTGATCCTGAGATATGCTTAGCTCAGCTGACCACTATTGGTAAGGTGGTACATTACACAAAAGAAGCCCAGGGAATCACTTTCACAGATGAAGACCTTCTTCTGGGGGACTTGGAGCACAACCGTCCTCTCTACATTACAGTTGACATGGGTAGATTCAGACTCGCTAGAGTTCTCATCGATCGAAGTGTATCGATGAACATTATGAGTCTAAATTCCCTTGCCTATTTGAGGATCTACATCTCCACACTCTAAGGAGATCTGATGATGTTGAGAGGATTCAATGAACAAGGTGAGCAGGCTTTAGGTTCAATAGTGTTACCTTTGGAGATAGGTGACTGGAAGATTGAAACTAAGTTTTACATCATTGATTCAAATACTTTATTCATTGCTTTTCTTGGTAGGCCATGGATACATCAGAATAAGATAATTCCATCCTCTCTCCATCAATGCATCAAGTTTATAAAGGATGGGATTGAATATCATGTCAATGGAGATGAAAAGCAATTTTCAATTAGAGAGATTAGGATATATGAAGATGCAGCCTTCTATCTTCCTCAAAATACCCTTTCTCATGAACTTGGATAAAACTCAAATTCAAAAGAAAAAGAAAATGAAGAAACATAAGCTAAAAGAAAAAAGAAAAGAAAAATTAAAATTCAAGTGAACAAGAAAGGGGAATTGAAGAAGAAATAGATCCACATATCACATTCCACCCACTGTTCATTCCTTCATATGATCAAGTGGATAGGATGACTCAACCTCCACTAGGCAAAGGCAGACCCAAAAATAGAGGCAGTTCTAGAAGTGGAAACCCGCTAGTTGGCCATCAACCAATAGGGGTTATGTTCCAGTTCATAGGAGTACCCCTACCACTCATATAGACTTGGAATCTAGTTTGGAGGATGAGTCTAATGTTATTAGCATACCAACCAACCCTCCCAACGGGTTTCATTGGAGGTGACACTTGAGCCGTGCAGCGATGAAGACCGTGCCTCCAGATAAAGCAAAGTATTCGAATCAGATGCATGTAAAACTATTAGGCAGTAGTTGGGAACCTTAGCTCTAACCTCACTTTCACCCCGAAAAGTTGAAGGTTTAGTAGTTAAGAAAGCCCGTAAGTATTCTAGTGATATGAAGCAGAAGAGATTCTTTTTGGGATCATCATCCTCAAATTCTGAAGTTGATGTATAACTTGAGGACAATTCATAAAAAGAATTAATGAAATTACTGTTTGACTTTTACTCGCCTTGTGTTCATAATCTTATACAGAAATGTTTGGTCCCTTGTACATGGTCCATGCACAGGTTCAAGTATTTTGAGAAGCTGTGGAACAATACAGACAGGGAAGCATAATCAAGAGTAGGACTAGGATTAGGTACAGTGAGTCCAATTGATGATGGCGATTACTTCTTAGTTGTTACCAATCATTTGGAGTCTGATAGGCTCTTTTCACACAATCAAAAATCTTATGAGAATGTGTGTTTAGAAATCACAAATGATCCAGATGATCTTCAAATCAAGGATGCACCTCTAGAATTTGAAGAGGAGAACCATTCTACAATTGACAAGCTTAAAGAAATCAACCCCAGGAAAGAAGAAAACCATGCCCGATGTACATCAGTTCGTTGCTGAATGAAGAAGAAACTAATGTGTTAGTTAGGCTATTGATTGAGTTTAAGGACTTGTTTGCATGGATTTATGAAGATATACCAGGATTATCTCTTGATGTAGCAGTTCAAGCGCTAGCAATAGATTCTAGCGCTAGCCCTATCAAGTAAGCTCCTAGACGCATGAGATTAGAAATTGAACAACATGTCATTTCTGAAGACAAGAAACTGATCGATGTTGGTTTCATCAAGGAAGAAAAATATTCTACCTAGCTAGCCAGTGTCATCCCAGTTAAGAAGAAGAATGGCCAAATTAACATTTGCATCGATTCTAGGGACTTAAATAAGGCATATCCTAAGGATGAGTTTTCACTTTCTATACCAAAACTAATGGTGGATATCAACTCATCTCATGCAATTTTCTCTTTCATGGATGGTCCATTTGGCTATAACTAAATCAAGATGTCTACTGGAGATAAAAGAAACACTGCTTTTCAAACCTGATCGAAATCTTCTATTATAAGGTCATGCCTTTCGGCTTTAAAAATTCTAGTGCTACATACCAGTGGGCCATGACTCCGATCTCCAATGAACTCATCCATCATCAGGTTGAGTGTTATGCTGATGATCTAGTAGTCAAGATTAGAGAAAAGGCAGATCATCTCTTTAACTTGAGAGTTATTTTCAAATGATTAAGATAATATAACCTCAAAATGAATCCCATGAAGTGCGCATTCGGAGTAGCTTCGAGGAAATTCCTTGGGTTTATTGTCTGACATCAAGGAATAGAAATAGATCCAAAAAAGATTAAAACTATGTTATAAATGCCACCTCCTAAGAGTTTAAGTCTACTCAGATCCTTCTAAGGATGGCTGGCATATCTAAGATGCTTTATTTCCAACCTATCAGAGAGATGCAAGCCATTCTTAGCACTTATCAAAAAGGATGCCAAGTTTAAGTTGTATGATAAGTGTCAGCATGCCTTTGAATACATTAAGGAATATTTGGTGAAGCTGCCAGTTCTAACAGCCCATATCTTAGGCAAGCCACTCATCCTCTACACTACTGCATTGGATGACTCTCTTGGCGCTCTATTGGCCCAAGCCAATGATGAAGGGAAGGAGAATGATCTCTACTACCTCAGCCATCATCTTATTCCTACTGAAGCAAACTATCCACCTATTTAAAAATATTGCCTAGCCTTGATCTTTACCTCCCAAAAGTTGCGGCACTATATGCTTTCTCATAAGGTGAACTTGATTTCCATAACCAATCCACTATAGTATCTCATGACACGGTCAATGGTATTCGAATGTTTGGTATGATGGTCCATGATCCTCTCACAGTTTGATATCACATTCATACTTCTTCGTGAGGTAGAAGGATAAGCACTAGCGGATTTCTTAGTCGCACACCCACTTCTTGTTGATTCTCCGCTTAGTGACGATCTCCCTGATGAAAAAATCATGAACATATGGGAGGTTGACAACCGCTGATGGGAGATGTATTTTGATGGTGCAGCTTCTTTTCATAAAGGGGAACCACCATGATCTACTTTTCCAAGAAAGGCAGGGGTAGGAATAGTTATCCTAACTCTAAACCATGATGTAATGAGATTCTCATACAATTTTTCTAACCCCTACACCAACAACGAAGCTAAGTATGATGCTTGCATCACCGATCTAGAGTTAGCCATCATAATCAGTGTCAAGAGCATCAACATCTTTGGGGACTCTCAGTTGGCCATCAACCAGATCACCGGGTCCTACAAGGTTCTCAAACCCAAGCTTTGTCATTACCATGAGTATACCATGAAGTTGTTGGCCCAAATCCCCGAAGTCACCATTTATAAGGTTCCCCGAGCAGAGAACGCAGTAGCAGATGCTTCAGCCAAACTTGCCAATAAATTGGCATGTTTGGAAGATGAGTCCATTCCAATAAGGGTCTAAAACAGACAAGTCCTATCTCATATTGATGTTGAACTCATAGAGAGACTTTCACTTAAAGGGGAGGTTGTTGTTTTCTATAAGGACAAGGAGCTAGATTGGAGGCAGCCATTCATAGACTATTTGAACACTAGATAGCTACCTCATGAAAAGTCATAAGCCCATCAGATGAAACAGAGAGCTCTCTCCTATGCTCTCATTGATGGCACCCTGTACCGCCGATCCTTTGACCAGATATGGTTACGTTGTTTAGACAAACACGAAGCCCATGACATTGTAACCTAGGTACATTCAGATTTATGCAGAGCGCATCAATCCAATACAAAGATGAAGATGAAGATCAAGAGACTAGGATACTACTGACCTTTGATGATTACAGATTGCATGGATGTAGCTAGGAGATTCCTTTAGTGTTTGGTACACGGTGTGGTCCTACATCAACCACCCAACATTCTACACCCTACATTGGCTTCATGGCCATTCGAGTGTTGGGGTACTGACATTGTGGGTTTGATCGATCCTCCTTCTTCCCAAGGTCATCGATTCATCTTATTACTTTTCCAAGTGAGGCAATCAGAGGTATGTGCTTGAGTTTTAGGAACCATATCATATATAACTTTGGGGTGCTTTCATGAATTATATCCGATAATGGTACTGCATTCAAAAGCATCTAGATCAATAGCCTCATCAGAAGACAACATATAGATTGGAGATACTCCACTATCTACTACCCTAGAGAAAATGGTCTAGCAAAAGCATTCAACAAAACTCTCATCAAAATATTAAAGAAGACTCTTGATGATAACAAACGGTAGTGAAAGAATAGTTGGTTGAAGCCTTGTGGGCCTACCGCACCACATACCGAACTCCAACTCAATCTATCTTATTTTTTAGTGTGTGGGTCCGAAGCTGTTCTAACTTTAGAAGTTCAACTCCCATCACTAAGGATAGCATTGGGTAGCAAGATAACTACAGAGCAGAATGCAAAGTTGCGGTTAGAAGAGCTTAAAGGTTTGGAGGAGAAACGCCTACGAGCATGCCAGAATCTCAAGTTGTACAAGGCCAAAATGATTCAAGATCATAACAAGATGGTCCGCTCTAGGTCTTTCCGAGTAAGACAAATTGTGTTAATCTTAAGGAGACTAATTGTTGTCTGTCGAAAGATGGGAGGCAAGTTTGAACCCACTTAGGAAGGCCCCTAAGTCATAGAGATGGCCTACCAAGGAGGATCTTACCAGCTTATTGATTATAAAGGGGAACACCTGATGCTTCCCATTAATGGACTCTATTTATGAAAATATTACCTATAAAAATCATGTTTGAAAATAATTCTATCAATCAACAAAAATTTGATTCCATTTCATCAAAATCTTCTCTTCTTTTGAAATGTTGTTTGCTTGTCTTGTGAATCTTCCATGACGTGTTTAAGTTAGGTATAAAGAGTCCCCTAGTGGCATCCTATCCCTTTTTCATAACACAAACACAATCAAACACTTTTCCCAAGGCTATTAGAATAGGTGTGAGAGAACCCAAGAGGCATCCTATTTTGATTAGCATAACTAAGTTAGGTGTGATAGAACCCCAGCGACATCCTTTCTTAGTGAAAAATCCCATTTGCCACCTGTGGTACCATTTCATCAAAATCTCCAGGCGTGTTTAAGGTAGGTATAAAAGCCTGAGAAGCATCCTATTCCATTTAACATGAATACAAAAACAAACACATGCCTTTTATCTCAGGCTACTTTGATGTGGGAGCAAGCTCCCCTTTGACACTCACTCATTAGCTGCTCTAGGTTGAGTCTACATACTACCTCGCTAGTATGTCACCCCAATGGTCACTTGATTGGAAAATGTGAGTCCTCGCATTTTCTTCCTAACTTGATCATTACAAACCAACGAGCACCTTGTTAGTATGGTAGACTTCACTGCCCAGCTAGTAAGCTAACTCATGTTGATTTTGTTTAAGATGATGTGAGTCCCCGAGCTTTCTTCTTGAACTAATCATCATAATCTAACTAGGTTGAGTATATTTAAGGTTTATAATAAGTTTTCGAGAGGCTCCTTTCCTCTTGACTACATTTAAGTTGATATAAGTCCCAATGGCATTCACTCAGTAGTCGCCCTAGGACGTATATCACCTGTCCAACCGAAGACAAACTATCCTAGCAATCAGTTCTGCTATAGGAGGATGTGAGTCCCTGAGCTTTCTTCCTAGGCTGACTATTGCAAACTAACGGGCACCTTAGGTTGGTTTATATTTGCTATAATGACATTGACTCACCCGGTGGATACACCACTCTTGGTAGATGTGAGTCTCTGTGCTTTCTCCTTGAGTTGGCCATCAAATTCCTATTTGATATATGACTAGCCATGCCATCTTCTCAAGGTTTTGGATTAAGCCCTTAGCAGCCCCATACCCTGTGGGCACTCTATTTGGATCACATCCTTTGCAACCCCATTTAGACACTACCCGAGTTACTTTTGGATTAGATAGTCCCCCATTCTTAGTAACCACCCCTGTGGTTAGAGAATTTGTTCAGCAGATGTCCAAATTCTCCCATGGTTCAGTAAATTTGAGATAAGTCTAGGCTGATATAAGCTCCTTCTCAGTTTGATCCCTCATAAACTTAGTCCATGATAAAAAAAGCTAAAAAAAATAATTAATTTTCTTATGGATTAGGAATTCAAGCACCCAAAGGGCCTCTTTTTCCAAGTAGACATCTTATCTTTAAGGCAGTGTTAGCAAAACTCCCTATAGGAATTGCCTGACTACTTGAGTTGAGATAAATCCCTGGGTCGATACTCACTCCATAGTCATCTTTAGGTCGGATTCAATCTATTTTGCCACAAGTAGGTTACCTCAGCAGTCATTCTACTTTAGAAGATGTGAGACTATGGCACATTTTTTCTAACATGGCTGTCACAAATTGACGGGCAGCCCTAGGTCAGGTTCAATTTGTTGCCCAAAGCAACCGATTACCCCAACAGTCTTTTGTAGTGGAAGATGAGAGTCCTTAAGCTTTCTTCTCTTAAATTGATCATTGCAAACCAGAAGGCACTCCTTTGGTCGGATAGTTCTCCCATCGGTCGAGAAGTTACTCCCTTTGGTTTAATAAATCTGAGATAAGTCTAGGCTGATATAAGCTCCTTCTCAGTGTGATCCATCGCAAACCAACAAAATCCATCAAATAAAACTAAAAAATGAAATTAATCTTGACTATCTTTGAGTTGATCTAAGTCCCTCAGCAGCATTCACTCAATAGTTAGCCCTAGGTCGGGTATGGTTTGTTACTCAAAGAAACCGATCACCCCAGCAGTTTCTTATTTCTAGAAGATGTGAGTCCCCATGCTTTCTTCTTAAGACTTTACCACTACAAATTGAAAGGCATTCACAAACTGATGGCACCCATCAAAATAAACTTAAAAATGAAATTAACCTTGACTATCCTTGAGTTGATCTAAGTCCCCCAGTGACATTCGCTAAATAGTCAGCCCTAGGTTGGGTTCAATCTGTTGCCTTACCAATAAATAACCCTGGAAATTGGTCCTTACTTTGGAGGATGTAAGTCTACTACGCTTTCTTTCTAGTATGGCTACTGCATACTGAAAGACATTCCCTTTGCTCGGTTAGTCCAATTATGTGTTTAGTAAACTACCCCTTTAGATTTGTAAATCTGAGTTAAGTCTAGGCCTCCGTGAGTCCTACTCAGTACGATCCATCGCAAACCAATAGGGTCCTTCTCTTAATCCAAATTGTAAAAAAAAATAATTTGAAATGAACAAAACAAAATGAAAACAATCAATCAATCCAAATCCAATCTTTTTGCTTCTTTGCAAAGAGATGCAAATTTTTCTAGCTCACCAGTGGAGCTAGAATTCTAATCTCTCAGTGGATTTCACAATCTTTCTTCACTTGGTGGATGACTTGAACTTGCTTCCCTAGTGGAGAGATTACTTGTCTATCCCCAGTGGAGTCAAAACAAACATAATTTAACAAACAACAAATTGAAATAAATTTAACCCTCTTCCCTAGTGGGACTTAATTAAATAAATAAAATTTCTCCCCAGCGAGACTAAACTCAAATCAAACCTCTCATCCCCTTATGGATGACTTAAACCTGCTTCCCTAGTGGAAGGTTCACATATTCTATCCCTAATGGATTTCTTCCTCTAGTATGTCCTTAACATAAGTACAACCACATTGCACTAAGCTCTGGATTCCTTCTACACCTTGCGTTTGGGATAGATCGTCTCTGTTAGTTCTTATGATTGTTCGATGTTGTTGATCTTTTTGGTCAACACCAATATGTGTGATGTTCCTTGTCAGTCATACCACACCTATTGGGTGCCCTTTGTTGCCTCATTTTTAGGATGAGCTCTCAACCCCTTCGTCTTAGACATAGGATGCCTCTTAAAATTTAAGAGATCCTTAGTCCTAAGACACATCTAGTGATTAGGTGGACACTCAACCTAGCTCTAGAGACTTAGAAGTGCTAGGCATAGGAGTAGGTCATGCCTTAAGGGTGTTAGGAGAGTTTTCCTACCCTATAGCTTGAACCACATTCCTTACTTCCTTCCTTCAAGTCAAACTCCAAATCAAATCAATATGAAACTTAAATCAATTCCAGCTTAGTTGATTATCCCCGAACCCAAAATCGAAACCACTTGGAATTTAGTCAATTCATTTTCATGGACACTTGGCATCCTCTTAGTGGATCAAATGGTCACTAATGAACCTAGTGCACATGACCCAATGGGTTTGGATCAGCCAAACCCAACCCAAACCCAAAACTGACCATGTGCTTGAAAGTGGCCACATACTCCTCCACTTGATTTAGGCACATGGGAGCTTCACCATTCCACTCCTCTGGCCAAATAGATTGCAAGGACACCTAAATGGCCAAATAAAGCCACTCAAAGTGGTCAATTGGATCAAAATGGAAAGGAGGTTTGTGACCATCTGATTTCCCTTGGGGGAGATATACTCCCCCTAATTCAATTCAATCCACATCCTCCCTAATTCAATTGAAGCATAGGAACTTAGAGCAAGCCCTAGCTAGTCTTCCCAAGCTTTTCTTGAGAGAGTTTGAAATCTCCTCTTCTTGGTTTTCATAACTTGAAAACACGGGAGCTCCACCTAAAACCAAACTAACTCCACACTCAAAATTAACCCAATTTCTTTTGCAAGCACCCTCAAGGAGCTTGATCGAACTCACCCAAATCTTCATCCAAGCTCTTGAGGCAAGGGAGGATCTACTTCAATCAAAACCGAGCTCAAGTGCAAGAGGAGTTAGCCCATAGGAGGATCTACCCAATCTTAGAGCCACCAAACTTCAACAAAGCTTCATCTCTACTAGACAAAGCTTCTCCAAGAGAATCGAGCACCGGTGATCACCTTCGGTAAGATTAGGCAATTTTTCAAGCTTAAATTCAATTTAGTTTGGAGCTTTGTGAAAGGAAGTTTAATCCCATATAATTCTAGCCATTATATGTGCTTACCATTGTGCTTAGATGGTGTGGGTTGAATTTCAATCTAATCTGAGCTCAATCAAGTTCAAATCATCTCCTTGAAGATGGACGGTGTCCATCCTTCATAGGGATTTATAGGGATAGATCAAGGGTCATCCATCTGCGCATTTTGGATGGGCGGTCGTGATTAAGACATATAAAATCTTCATTTTAACCCATTTGATCTGCAACTTTAATCTTAGCCATCCGATCCTTAATTGGATGGCTGAGGAGAAAGCGAATAATGCCACTGCTAATGTGGCGCTATGATGTGACAAGTTAAAGATCTAATCCCATTGCGCCACGTGGAAAGCACATGCCGCATCAGCAGCCCACATGGCACCGACACAATTAAATACTTAATTAGGCTATTAAATGTTCTAATTAATTATGGAAACTTCCTAAATTCATATCTAAGCCTAAAAAAAATCAAAAAAAAAAAAATGAAATAACTTGCATTGGATAGATAATTGAAATAGAATATTCTAAAAGTAATTTCAATGAATTTTGAATAATACTTTTCACTGAATTTGAGTTTTATTGGGAATGTTATTTTGCTAATTACCCTCTAATTACTCCACTGATTAATCCCAAACTTCTTATGCTTAATTAGTGTAATGATCCCTGCCTCCCCAAATTTTCTTGGGATTTATTGGTGACTTAATTAGGGGAATTGCTAGCTCATTCCCTAATCATTCCCTTAATGTAATTAAGCTTAATTAATGGTATAATTAGTGGTTTAACCCTCTGATTGGGTCAATTAAGTTTTGATTAAGTGAATATGAGGTTTAGGAAATAATTTTGGGATGCTTTCTTTAAGATATTCTCTAAACCCCATTTTTATTTCTTAATTTAACCTTAATTAAGGATTAATTCACTAATTACACCCTTAATTAATTTCATAAATTTCTAAAACTTTCTAGAACTCAATTAATCTATCTTGGGTAGATGCTTAGGTGTTCAAGAGCCTAAGTACATTAAGGAAATCAAAACTCAACTCACATGTGTGAGAGGTGTTATCAAAGTACTTAAGTTAAACCCCTTTGTTTAATTAATCATTAATCATGAGCCAATTGCATTAGGTACCTTTCTTTCTTAGGTGCATTATTGATTTAAATTCCTTGTGTGGTTTTATGTCATCTCATTGACTCATAATTATTTGATTAAGTATGCAAAGGTGGTGTTGGTAAGGGGTAATTAACACACTTAATTCATACCTTAACTTAACCAAAGCATAAAATTGATCTAATCACCTAAAAATTAAACTAAAACAATAAACATATGTGAGAATGGGTTAGGAACAGCAAACTCACCCCACATTTTCAAATTATATCAAACTCAAAATAAAATCAAACTTCTCTAAAAATAACTTGATTTATTTTAAACTTTTTTATTTCATAAGATTATCTTTAAGAGTTAATTAGGGTGAATGTTTTTACATGTTTCATCACTTTAGTTCTTTCCTCACATACTAAATGAGTATGTCATGTGAATTTCATGCATTCATTCTTTTCAAAAATAAAATGAGAGTGAAATGTTTTCTTTATGTCAAACTGCATGTTTTGGCTAAAGTAAAATATGAATGGCTATTATCACTGTTAAATTAAAAACTATTTTTAAAATCTATAAATCAAATATCCACAAATGAAAGTGTGTTACTTATGATTAGTTATGAGCTTGCATGTGGATATAAGTATGAAGATATGCATAATGTAGCCTTCCTCTCTTTTCTTTTAGTATGGGTGTAAATAGGATTTGCCAAAGTGTATAGTTCATTTGAACAGAACATAACAGTTGCCTAATTCCCTTCCTATTCATTCCTATACTATTACTTAAGAATGGCATCTACATCTGAACATATAAATTGCATAAACAAAATAAATCAACCAACACAAACTTTTTGCATCTTTCTTTTCCCTTCATTTCTTTTGTACACATGCTTGTATTTAAGGAAAGTGGTATATTAGTCTAGACAACCCCAAGGTTATGAGGCTTTAATTAGCCCTAAGTAGGTCCTATATCTTACACCTCTGGTTAAAAATGGCACCGCACTCACTTATGTCTTTCATATGTACGTGTGTGCATGTGAAAAAATGGATAAGATAACCTATTTTCTACTTAATGAAAATCATGCATCATAAAGCATTCAAATTTTTGTAAGTAACTCACTTAACATTTATCATAAAGTATGCTAAACATTTTTGTTTGCATGTATAGATATGCTAGGGATTTATTCATAGGCATGTTATACATGTTGGGAAAAAAATAAAGTGATGTGTGTTTTGAGATCTTAATTCACTTTACTTAATCTTAAAATACATTTCTTTTTGAAGAGGTTTGTTTAGGGAAAGTCTAAATTTTGGATTAATCAAAACACATAATAAAATATTCACTAAACAAAATCAAATATGAATCTACTTTAGAAATTACTTAAGGTAGGGAAGGAAAGTGAAGTTTCTCTTCTCTTTTCCTTCTCTTTACAACACTTAGTAATTAATTGTAGGTTCATTCAAACCTAAACAAAACATCAAATAAAATTAACACAAATAAACTAAACAACTTAAACAAAACCACCCTCTAAGTTGGACATCTTCATACTTATGAAATCTAAACTTTAAAGCCTTAGTTAAGCATATCACACAAATCTTTTAAAGCACACACATTAGGTTAAGTCACAACTTCTAGCTTTACATTAGGACAATGCATGTATTTATGTTTGCATTTATTTTGTAATGTTTTGTTTTAGTTTGGATGTTAGGGTGAATGTGCGTATAATTAATGGTAGGACGATTTAGTCTAATTATTATTTTCTACAAGAGATTGTACTTAAGGGGCGTTGTAATAAAAATATAACTTCATTTGTTGTGCAGGTTCTTATACCCCTAAGTATAATCCAATAGGCCAAATGGACTTGGTCACCCATGTGTGGGGTGCTAAGTCCAATATACATGCTTGGGACTTGTATGTTTTATTTAGCTAATCTCTATTTTGTAGGTGTTAGTTAGATTTACTTTTCCTTTTCATGTATTTTTGCAACTAGGATTTTGGAATGATTATTATGGGGGAGTAGGATGAGCATTGGTCATAAGATTACATCTTATATACCATGTGAAGCCTTTGGAGCAACCACCTTCCAACCATAAAAAAGAATAAACCAAAACAAGAAAGAAGAAGATGAAAGATGAAAAGAAGAAATGAAGACCCCCATAACATGAATTTCCTTACTTGATTGTAAATTAATTCATTTTGTAATCTGGGTTATATGAGGGTAGAGCTCGGCTACCCAATTTTTTTTTGGGTTTGTGTGGTGATGCTTGACTATAAATGGCCTTTTATTCTTTTTTATTAGCTTTATAAAATGTTTGGTGTTTTGTTTATCTTGTGCATTAAGATGGCATGTTTTCCTAGTTTCTTCCTTGCTTAATGTATGGATTGGATGTTGATTAGGCTCTTAGGAAAAAATAAATCTTCTACCAAATTAACCAACTCAAAATTAAAATAAACAATTCATAACCTCATTTAAAGCCTAAGTTAAAATCAAGATAAAAGAATTAGCATCCCCTTAGCTGGATGAGTATTTTTTTATAACATCATGCATAAAAGCATATTGTTACACTCTTGATTGGAGGGCTTCCACCTTTGCCAGAAAAACTAAGCTTGACCTTTGAGAGCCATGGTGGAAACACACATACTCCCTTCTCATTAATTTTGGCTCATAATCTTACTTCTCATGCATTAGGCATATGAATCCTATAAGCCCGAGTCAAATGATTGTCCAAAAATAAAAAAAATGATATGTAATATATTTTGCATTAGATCTAAGTAATTTTTCATGCCCTTACATGATCTAGTCTCTTAGGGAGTGAGTTTAAGGACTTAGTCTCTTTCTAAATAAATAATAATCTAGCTATCTTGCATAAAGCATATGACTTGCCTACATAAATTTAAAATCGTAGGAGGAGTTAGGTGGCAGCCACCCCCATGCTATTGTAAGTCCAAGCAGTAGGGTGGTTTGTCCTCTCTTGTTGAGGCAAACCAAATACCCATTTTCACCTTAGATTTAGGTCGTGTTTTTGGCCCTTGCCAAAGCTTCCTAGATTTAGGTTCTCAGGTTACTTCTCTTTTCTATGAGCCATAAGCATAAATCTTCACCTCTTAGGCATTTCCATAATCTTGTATTGTGGAATTATAAGCCCTAAATTTCTAATAAAAAGTCAAATCAAATGAATACTTCAATTTCAAAAATGTAAAGCCCAACCATAGGATAGTTTGAGATGTTCGCTAGGTTTCCTAGCATCATGAGCATTTCCTACTTATCTTCCTTTGGCTTCGATAATAACTCTCTCTCTTTGATCAATCATATTTATTCTTCCAAAAATAAATTAATTGATTGATAGTCCTACCTATTAAAATCTTTGGAGATAATGATTATTTACCTTAATCCAGAGTATTCCTAAGGAATCCCCTTCCTTAAGATGTAATTAACTATGAGAGCTTACCTCTGTACGGAGCTTAATGAATCAGGTTTAAAATAAACTCTACTTTACTTTTCCATGTAAAGTAGGGGAAGAATCTTTGGTACACATGTAGACCCATTGTCCTCAGAAGTCCTTGTTGAGGTGATTAGGTCCATTGTAGGGAGGTGACTTCTATCTTTCAAGATAGTACACCTCTCCTCAATGTTGCACCCGAACACTCTCAATAAGAATATCTGTGGATCTACATGGTGTTAAAAATGCTTAAAAAAGAGAAAAGTATATTTTTATCTTCATTTTATCCTGCATATAGTGAGGATGGAAGTATATATTTATTCTTTAGAAATTATAAAATTTTACCACAAAAACCAACACATATTTTTTGTCTCGAGCAATTTTGAGGTGGGATAAAGCCCCCTATGACACTCACTCATTTATTACTCTAACTTGGGCTGACATGTTGCCTTGCTAGTGTGTCACCCCAATGGTTCATTATTTAGAGGATGTAAGTCTACTTGCCTTCTTCTTAATTTGACCATTGCAAACTAACGAGCGCCTTATTAGCTTGGTAGGTCTTACCGCACGATCGATAAGCTACCTTATGTTAACTTTTTTTAAGAGGATGTATGCCTACACACTTTCTTCTTGAACTAGACATCATGCACTAATTGGGTCTAGTACTTACACGAAACTCCCCACTTGGTAGTCTCCTTAGGTCGGATATCATCTGCCCCATCGACGACAGACTATATCAGTGATCATTTCCATCTGTGAAGATGTAAGTCTACAAGCCTTCTTCTTAGATTGATTGTAGCAAACTGATGGGCACCTTAAGTTGGTTAGTTATCGTTATGCTGATAATGACCCACCCAGTGGATACACCACTCATGGCAGATGTAAGTTTATACGCTTTTTCTTGGAGTTGGCCACCGTATACCTATAGGCTTTCTTTTACAGAGTCCTAAATAAATCCCCCAATAGCACCTCCCCTGTGGGCACTCTATTTGGATCACATTCTTAATGACCCCATTTAGACACTACTCGGGTTACTTTTGGATTGGATAGTCCCCCTTTCCTAGTAGCGTCCCATGTGGTTGGAGAATCCATCTTGCAGAAGTGTAAATTCTTCCTTTATTTAGTAAGTCTGAGATAGAAGTAGGTTGATATGAGCCCCTTCTCAATGTGGTCCCTTGCACACCAATAAGGTCCACATAAACATATAAATAAAATATATATTTTTGCTTATGGATTAAGAGGAAACCCCCAGCGGTACCTTTTTCCAAGCAGGCATCCTATCTTTAGGACAGTGTGAGCAAAACTCCCTATATGAATCACCTGACTACTTTTGAGTTGAGATAAGTCCTTAGGTTGACACTCTCTCAGTAGTCACTCTTAGGTTGGGTTCAACTTGTTGTGCCACCAACAGGTCACCCTAGCGGCCGTCCTTACTTTAGAAGATGTAAGTCTAATCACATGTTCTCTCCAGCATGACTGTTGTACACTGATGGGAAGCCCTAGGTCGAGTTTGATTTGTTATATTTCCAACCAATCACCCCAGCGGTTGCTTCCTACTTTGGAAGATGTAAGTCTACATACTTTTTTCCTAACACAGTTGTTGCACACTGAAAAGCACCCCTTAGGTTGGTTAGCTCCACCACGTGGCTGGTAGACTATCCCTTTAGATTTGTAAATCTAAGATAGGACTAGGCTGATATTAGCCCCTTTTTAGTAAATCCATCGCATACCGATAGGGTCCATTTTAAATTAAAATGATATTTTTGATTAGTCTTGAGTTGAGATAAATCCCAAGTGACACTCTCTCGGTAGTCATCCTTATGTTGGATAGTCCTACATGATGGATGGTAGACTATCCCTTTGGATTTGTAAATCTGAGATAGGCCTAGGTTATTATAGCCCCTCCTCAGTAGATCCATCGCACATTGATAAGGTCCATTTTAAATTAAAATGATATTCCTGGCTACCCTTGAATTGAGATAAATCCCAAGTGGCACTCTCTTGGTAGTCATCCTTTGGTTAGATAGTCCTACCTGATGGCTAATATACTATCCCTTTGGATTTGTAAATCTAAGATAGGCCTATGTTGATATAGCCCCTCCTCAGTAGATCCATTGCACATCGATAAAGTTCATTTTATTAAATCCACCATCCTTCCCTAGTGGAGCCTGAATTAAAGCCATCCACTCTTATCCCTAATGGATTCTTCCCTGAAATAAACCAAAGAAAACCATAAATTAAATCCACCTTATCCCTTGCAGATCTGAGTTCTTATTTTCAGTGAATGTGCCCTTAAAATCAAATCAAATTTCTCCCCAGTGAGGCTTGAATCATATCCTCTCCTCAGTAGAGCCCCAAAAAATCAAACCAAATCAAATTCTTATCCCTGACGGATAATATGAACCTGCTTCCCTAGTGGAAATTTCAAGCACTTATCCTTGCCGTGATACTAATGCTAATCTCCAGCAGATCTTCCCCCCAATCATGTTTATCATCAAACTTAAACCCTTATCCTCTATGGATAATGAACCTTCTAGTAGAAGGTTCACATACCTGATCCCTCAGTGAATCCTTTCTTCCTCTCTTATACCCTTGGCATAAGTTGAGTTGGATTGCACTAAGATCTTCATTCTGTTTACATCTAGGGTTTAATGGTAGATCATCTATGTTAGCACTTGTGATCCTTCAGACATTATTGATTATCTCGATAAATGTAATACATGTGGTGTGCCTTGTCAGTTACACCACACCTATTGGGAGTTTTTTATTGACTTTACTTTTGGAGTGAGTTCTTAACTTCCTCATCATAAATCTAGGACTTTTGTAGGCACTAAGAGCTCTTTAATCTTAAGACACTTCTAGTCATTATGTGAATACTTAACCTAAGCATAAAGACTTAGAAGGGTTAGCCATAAGAATAGGTTATGCCTTAGGGACTTAGGAAAACTTGCCTACCCTATAGCCTAAACCCAATCCATGCTTTTTTCCTCAAACAAACCTTAAATCCAACTCAAATACCAAATCTAAAATCAAATTCCAAACCAAATCATTGAAATCCATAATCAAATCCAAGATCAACATTCTTCCTAAGCCCTTTGATTTCATCTTATGGACTTAGCCATAACAAAAATCAAATCTATATTGATTCAATTGATTTTCTCAAATATTAATTCAATCTCTCAATTATTTATCAAATACCAATTCAAACCCAATTCCAAATGATTCAATCCTCAGATCAAATCGAAGTCCAAATTTTTCTCTTAAGCCTTACGACCCACTCTCATAAGCTTAGCCAAATCCCCACTTAAATTATCCCAAACTTGATCAGTTTTTTTATAAATAAATTATTTCTTCATTTATATTTACAAATATAAATAAAATAAATACCCAAATGACCAAAACCAAATCAAATGAAATCAAACCAAGCCAAACCTCTTCTTAAGCCCTATGGCCCTACCTTCATAAGCTTACTCAAATCTTAACCCAAATCAACCCAAAATCAATTGGTTTCTTTATAAGTCAATTACTCCTTCATTTATATTCATAAATATAAATTAAACCCACCCTCCAATGACCAAAAATAAATCAAACTAAATCAATTCTCTGCTTAAGCCCTTTTGACCTACATCCTTAAGCTTCGTCAAATTTATTTTGAAATCACATTAAACTCAGGTGATTTTCTCATGAATTATTTATATCTTCATTTATATTCCCAAATATAAATGAATTATAAATTCAAATAGCCAAAATCAAATCCAAAATTGAACCAAAACCCAATTTAAGCCTTTTAAGCTAATTTCTTGGACTTGGCCAAATCCTATCCAAATCAAGTCAAAACCAATGATTTTTCTATTGAATCAATCATTCCTCCAATCATTTATCCAAATATAAATGAAACATACAATTATCAAACCAAACTCAAGTAAACTCAAGTCAAGCCCAAGTTAGCCCTTTGACTTGAAAACTTCAAATGAGTCAAAATCTATTAGACTCCAAAATAATTGTGGATTTATATTTCAATCCTAGGCTCATATATAAATTCAAATAAACTTGAATCAGGCCAAAATAAAATTAATCGACCCATTTAGGTCCACTTGACCCAAAGTGGCCTAAAGGACCTTTTTGAGCCAAGTTCTAATTCAACCCCAAATGGATTGAACCAAGCTCATCCAAACCTCATATCATGATCAACAATCACCCTAGGATGATCAACCACCTTGAATTGAGTCAAACCAAGTCAACTTGGTCCTTTGACCAAGTCAACCTTTAACCTAAATGAAACCTAAACAAGCCAAAAATCCACCATACACAAAATTGATTGAAACTGTTGATTCAAACTAACTCTTGATTAATGTTTGAACATGACTTGACTCTCAATTGAACCAAACCAAGTGTAGTTGACCATTTAACCTAAGTTGACCCAAATTGGCCTAAAAAGTCAAAATGGGTCAAGTTCATTCCAAATTGATTATTGAACTTGTCCAAAGCCACAGTTGAGCCTAATTTAATCAATTGATCAACTTGACCCAACCTAGCCCAAATTGACCTAAAGGGTTAAGTTGGCCAAAATTCAAATTGAATCCAAATTAATTCAAACCAAAGCCTACAATTATTTTTAATTGACCAATTGAACATGAATCAACACCTAACCTAACCCAATTTGGTTACTGAACTTTACCAATTCAGTTCGTGCGAGCTCAGGAGACAAAGCTGAGTTATTGCGGGTGGACATTATCGTACATCGCTCATGGGAAGGAGGATCACAGGCCGTCTATTCCACATGATTGCAATGGATGATCACAATCAAATCACATTAGATCAAATGAGATTTCTACCTTTACACCTTAGGTTTGATCCGTCAATTCGAAGAGCGGGGGGATCAATCGTCATCGCCATCCGACTTCGGCATAGATGTAACAACTTAAATAACCAAATCCCATGGAACCACATGAAAAGTGTGCCGCATCAGCTCTCCATGTGGTGCTAGTGGGATTTGGTTTAATTAAAGTTAAATAATGTGATTTTTTAGGCTGAATCTTCCATAATTCATAACTAATTGTAGAAAAATCTAAAAAATACAAACAATGGCTCATTTTAAAGGTATTTCAGAGAAGATATTAATAAAAATATTTCTAATGTATTTTGAATAATAAACATAACTTAATTATGGTTTAATTAAAACTTAATTAGCTTAATTATTCTCTAATCTCTCAAGTGATTGATCCCAAAATTTATGAGAATGTTTGAGATGATGACTTCAGCTTTCTCTAATTTTTTGGGGATTTATTACTTCTTAATTTAGAAAGATTGATTGATTAAGCCCTAATTACCATCTTAACTTCATTAAGGGGTGATTAAACATATGAACAATGATTAATTAATTATTTGGACTCTCTAATCACTGTTGGACAGTAAGGAGACTTTAGGGAAGTGGATTGGAGCCTCCCTCCTAATCCTTTATCTAATTCTCCCCCTCTTTTCAACCAAAGTCCTAATTATTAATTAATTAACTAATTAGAAACTTAATTAGCTAAATTAAATTTCAAATCAAATTAAATCATGCTTAATCCAGTGGATGGCTTATGGAAATAAGTGGGGACCTCTTTCTCTGCCTTTTCCCTTAATCCCATCTCACTTCAAGATAATTATTAAGTTTGGCTAGTCTCTTTTTCTAAGAGAGGTGGATTAATGGATTATTGGTTTAATTGATTTAAAAAAATCTAATTAAATTTTATATTTCCCTTAATCCATCTTGTGTAGAGCTTTAGGTGTTCAAGAACTTAAAGAAGCTTAATAAAATTATGATTATCTCACATGTGTGAGAAAATCATGAAAATAATTAAAATGGTTCCTTAAGTTTAATTATTAAATAATCATGAGCTAATTGCTTAGGCCCCTTTCATTTCTTAGGAGCATTATTATTTTCTTTTCAATTTATTTGCATACTATATTAGCTCAAAATTATTTAGTCAATTATCTTAAGGTAACATAGGTAAAGGTTAATTAATTCATTTAATCCATGCTTAACTTAATCAATCCATAAAAATTATCTAATTGCTTCTTATTAAATCAAATTAATTCATATATATGGGGAATGGGATTAGGATTATAACCTCTTTCTCACATCTCTCTTAAATCAAATTAAACATAAAATCTAAAGTGACTTAAGAAACTTTAGTTTATTTTAAATAAGCTTATTTAATGTGATTTTCCTTAAGAAATAGTTGGATTTAATGAAATAACATGCTTGTGTTTTTTTATTTCTTTCTAATCATATTAAAATATTGTATGCCACTTGTAGTCATCCATTCATTTCTTTAAAATAAATGATTTGCTTTATGTCAAATTTTCATGTTGTGACCAAATTAAAAATATGTGTGGGTATTATCACTACTAAATAGAAAATTATTTGTAAAAAGTATATAAATCAACCATAACATGTGGAGTGATGATAATTATAAATATTTATGAGCTTGCATGTGCGTACACTTTAGAACAGGTATATGCAGTTCTCTTTTCTTTAATCATCACAAATTTATATAAGAATATGAATATTAACAACTGTATAGTTCATTTGAGAAAGACAGAACACTTGTTTGGGTTTATTCTTATGTATATCCATGTCAAAATTTAGATGGAACTCTAGTTCACATGTATAAATAAATCAAAATATAATTTTGTTATGATTTTCAATCTTATAGTTGTTTGTACACTCATGAGTATTTAAGGATGGTGGGTATATCTAGTCTGGGCACCCGAGGATGCATGACTTTAAGTAGCCCCAAGGAGGTTTCTACCACATTCCCCTGGTCAAACAATGGCGAACTACTTGTTTATAACTTTTATGCATTTGTGTGTGCATTTAGCGAATGAATGAAAATCTCACCTTATTCCATATGCATAATTTAAAATAAAAATATAATTTTTGCATGATTATCTATTCATATAGTTGTTTATACGTCCATATGTATTTAAGAATAGTGGGTATAACTAGGCTGGACACCCAGGGATACACGGCTTTATGTATCCCCAAGAAGGTTCCTACCTCATTCCCTTGGTCAAACAATGGCGAAGTACTTGCTTAGAACTTTCATACATTTGAATGTGTATTTAGCTAATGAATGAGAATCCTTTTTTTATATAAAACACTTTTATGCATACTCTATTTAAGTGTGCTAAAAATATATTGCATGTATATATGTTTAGGAGTTAAGTCATATATATATTACATATGATGGGAAGAAATGAATAAACATATGTTATGTGATAGTAATTAATTTTAATTAATCTTAAGATGACTTTCTTATTAAATAAGTCTATTTAAAATGATCCTAAGCTTAAGATTAATTTAAAATATGTAATAAGTTATTCACTAAAGAGAAGTGATTAATTAATATGAATTATATATGGCTTAAGGTAGGGATAAAAGAAGGTTATCCTCTTTTTTCTTCTTTTCATAACATTAAGTTGTTAAGAGTAAGTCAAGTGGAACAAAAGAAAATATTAAGTGAAAATTTCTAAATTAACTAAATCATTTAAAGTGAAACCATCCTTAAAATTAAGGTCTTTCTTACTTAGAAAATTATAATAAAGCCTAATTAAGGCATAACACATAAGCTTTAATACACACACCTTATAATTAAGTTACAACTTTTAGCTTATGTTAGGACGATGCATGGTTTGATGTATGTTTGGTTTTATGATGTATTATTGTAGACTGGATGTTTGGCCATGATTAGCGTAATTATACTTTATGCAGGAGATTGTGCTTAAGAACAAATATAAGTGCTCTCATTTGAAAATTGCTTAACCACTAAGCATAATCTAAGTTAGTATAAGTGAACTTGGTTACCCATATGCAGAGTGCTAAGTCCAAATTATTCATATAACTCCTTGGGTTGTATGGTGTATTTAATTAACACTTATTTTATAGTTGTAGTTAGATTTACTTTTCTTATTTTTAATGTAATTGTGTATTATGAATTAGGATTAGTGTTATAGTGGGATTAAGATGAGTGAAGGCTGAAAGGCTTCATCCTAGGAGGCCCCCGTGATGCCTTTGGAGCAAGCAAACCCAAATGAAGAAATGGAGGAGGATATAGGAAGGTAAAAGATAAGAAGACCCACCCCATAGCATTTATTCATTTGTAAAAATTATAACTATTCTTTCATATACTGGGTTGTATAAAGATAGAGCTTGGCTAACCATTTCTCTTTCCGGGTTGTATGGCGGTACCTGACCGCACTGGATAGTTATACTTTTACATTAGATTTATAAATTTTCTTAATGTTTTGTTTACAATTGTGTAATATAAATGACATGTCTTTTCCTAGTTTCTTCATATATGGTGATTTAATGTGTGGCCTAGATCCGATTAGGCTCTTAGGGAAAAATAATTTTTTTACCCCAACTATAACTCATAATTAAATTTTATAAATAACTCATAACCTCACATAAAACCTAAGCATTAAATCAAGATAATTAAAAGATTTAACAACCCCATAGTTGGATGTTGTATGCTTAATATCATGCATGCCATCTTGTTTTACTTTTGCTAAGAGAGAGTTTCCATCCTTGCACAATAGAGGAAGGCTTGACCTTTGAGGGTCTCCTCTGTGGTGGAAAACACCTCTTTCTCTTTGATTTAGCCAATAACCTCATTTCAACATGAATTTATGCATATAAAAATCATATATCCTTTGTCAAAATGAAGAGTCCAATATTAGATAAAAATTGAAAATATTTGCATTAGACTAAGTCATCATTCATACCACTCATGCTCTAGTCTCTTAGAGAGTGATTTTAAGGACTTTAGTTTCTTTCTAATAATAATAATTTGACCATCTTCAAAAACATATGACTTGACAACATAGTTTTAAAGTGTAGGAGGAGTTAGTTTGCTACCACTTTAAGCATTTATAAGTCTAGTAGTCAGATGGTTTACCCTCTCTTGTGGACGTAAACCATATATCTATCTTCTCTTAGATTCAGGATGTGCTTTGGCCCTCACTAAAGCTCCCTAAATTTAGGATCTGAGATTGTTGTTTCCCCTTGGGCTATAAACATAAGTCTTCATCTCTTAGGCATTTCTACAACCTTGTGTTGTGAGATTATAAGTCCTACCTTTCTAACAAAATTCCATTTCAAACATATAATTCTCCTCAACTTCAAACATATAAAGCTCAACCATAGAATAAGCTGGAATGCTTACTAAGTTTTCTAGTATCATGAGCATTCACTACTCATCTCCCTTTGGCTTTGATAATAAGTCTCTCATTTTTTATCTATCCTGATTAATTTTCCAAACATAGCCAATTTATTAATAGCCATATCTTTTAAATCTTTGGAGATAATAATTGTCTACTTTAATCGATAGTACTTCCTTAAGATATAATTAACTATGGGGGCTTCCCCCATAGGAAACTTTAGGGGAAAAATTTTCTTTATTTATCCATATAAAATAGGGGAAATAATCTCTAGTATATTACTTAGGAGTCATTAATAGGTGATTAAGGTCATTGTAGGGTGGTGATTTATATCTTTCGAGATAGTGCACCATTCCTTGATGTCATACCCGATCACCTCAATAAGTACACCCTCAGATCTGCGTGGTGTCCCCCATACATATAATCAAAAATAAACACCACAGTACCCAACTAAAGAAACTCCTCACCCAATCATTATGAACTCACCTCTCAAGGTTACGATATACTTTTTTTAATCTACTTGGCACTCTTTATATATATGCCCCCTTAAAACTCTATAAAAGGTGGACCTTAGATAATTTAGGGGGTTAAACCCATGATTCCTTTAGGAGTGGGGACTTATTCTTCCTTTTATATACTTCTTTTATCGAATATCACATAATTTTTACTTTAGTATTGCACCTCATAGAGGAAATGAAGGAATGTTTGTACTCATATTTCTTGATATAATGCAATCTCTTATACTTCTTTACTTCCTCCCACTATCTCATAAATCTGAATCTAACTTCTCAAGCGCCTAAGTAGGTTCTGCCTCGTCCATAGACAACATTGAATCCAACATATCTAGTAGATCATTAAGATACAAATCACTAAATACAAATAGGAAGGGAAATGCTATAATAGGTACGTGATACTTAGGTGCTTCTTTCACAACATCCCACACATGAAATAAATAGCATGAAGTGAGAACAAAAAACTCTTTTAACATGGTGTTGAATCCCACTTTTTGCACTATAATGCCTAAAGGTAAAGGTAAAAGGGTAGAACTCTTAAAAGCCAAATTAGAAGTGATGTTTTTTAGTGATAGTAGATTATTTGAAGATTATATTTTTCTGATAACTAGATTTTAGTTACGTCTCAAAGCTAGGCTTGTGTAGAGAAGTATGTGTCTATCTATCTATAAGCTTTATAAAAAAAATAATGATTTTTTTATTATGTTTTAAAATATAAATATTTTCTCAACCATAATGAGTCTCATTAAGAGTATATAGCCGAGGTTTGACAAATAATATATGTGCCAAAATTTGGTTTTCATAAATACTTATTTTTATAGGCACTAAGCACTTATATGTGATGGAAAAGTAAGTGTGATTTACCTAGCTCACATGAAATTGCTTAGGATTGGGTTTTTGCTTAAGGTTCACTCTAGAAATACTGTGGGTGAATATTACATTTATGGCACTACCCCTATCTATAGCCAACTTTAGTTTGGTCTCCCATATGTTCTATATCCTCACCTAATAAAAGGCTGCCATCATGGATCTCCTTAACCTTATCTTATATTCCTTATTCGTCTACTTCCTTAGTCTCATCAAGGAACATGATTTCAGCTTTAACTAGTATTGCATATGTCTCCTCTTATAACATTAACAAAAATTAGTTCCTTATTCATTGAATTTGACTAAATGATTCTTCTATTTTTTTAAATACTAAAGGATGAAAGACCTCTAGTAGACCTCTGATTAAGAAAGGAGAATGTTTGATTAGAGGAATTTTAACCATTCGATCTAGATAAAGAAGCAGCATTCTTATTCTTTTGTAAGAGTAAAATATAGTGAAAAGCATCCTCAAGACTATGTCTTGTAACTCCATCTCATACCTAATGACACTCATAAGATCAAAAACAAATTTATTGGCCAATTTTCAATCCTAATTTGTACAATTAGTCTCGATCACAAGATCTTCAAAAGTGTTCAGGTATTCTACTATCTATTGTGGAATGACTATGGCACCCGAGATGAGAGGTGAATTGGGTGATTTTAATAAATATTATAAGTTAAAATGTAAACGTTAAATTTGATAAACATCATTTTAAAGTTGCTACAATATTTTTTAAATATAAAAAATGAATAACAAATGTAGAAAAATAAAATAGATAATAGGAAAGAAATTTTTTTGAGGTTTGTCCAATTTTTATGAGGTTTGTCCAATATTTTTTATGAGAATGTTTGATTAGAGGAATTTTAACCATTCGATCTAGATAAAGAAGCAGCATTCTTGTTCTTTTGTAAGAGTAAAATATAGTGAAAAGCATCCTCAAGACTATATGTCTTGTAACTCCATCTCATAATGACACTCATAAGATCAAAACAAATTTATTGGCCAATTTTCAATCCTAATTTGTACAATTAGTCTCGATCACAAGATCTTCAAAAGTGTTATTCTACTATCTATGTGGAATGACTATTTTAGATGAGAGGTGAATTGGGTGATTTTAATAAATATTATAAGTTAAAATATAAGCGTTAAATTTGATAAACATCATTTTAAAGTTGCTACAATATTTTTTAAATATAAAAATGAATAACAAATGTAGAAAATAAAAGAGATAATAGGAAAGCAATTTTTGAGGTTTGTCCAAATTCAAAATAACTACGTCCATACAATAGGATTCAATAACCCAAACATTAATTACAACATAATAATTTTCTACAAAAGGGAGAGCACAAGCTCAATAATAATATATACTTTCCTATAACTAGGCAAAAAAAAAAACCCCAATAATAAAATTTAAACAAAATAAAAAATACAAATATTTTATGATCTTGATAATAACAAATTTAAACTTAAATCAACTACCCTCATAATTAGGTAATTTCACAACACAATTAATCAACTTACAATTAACAAAGAATTGTAAGAGTTTTGGCAAATAAGTAGCTCACCAAGTTTTAATGAAATGATAAACTAACTTTTCAAAAATGATACTCGCAATGGCTATACCTTTATGCAATTGATCAATCAATATACTTTCTAAATGTGCTCAAATTTTTATAATACTTGAAAGTAAATTTCAGCAATCACAAAAAATAATTTGTAGTTAATTATGTCCAATTTATAATAATGCAATAAAAGTATTGTGAATCTCTCCACCAAAAATATATATCTTCAATTACAATTAAATTATTTTAGTAAAAATATAAATTAAAAATCAAGCATTGAATGCATTGATTAGTTAAGGTAAATTCACATAGTATAAGTTAAATTTGAACACTAAAAAATTATTTATGATGTAATTAGTATTCTCAAAAAAATTAAAAAAATGCTTAATCAATCTACTAAATGCAATTTTATACAAATATCATTTGAATGTGTTAAAAAGAAGTATTGATTTATCATTTTTACGTATCAATAATAACCATGAAACACCACACTTGAAAACATCCATGTTTGAACAAAATAACTTCTTCCAAACAACAATAATGCTTATGCTAATATTTTCTTTTGAAATCACTTCAAATAATTGTTTAATCTAATTGAGGTAGTCACAACATAAAACATAGCAATAATATAATTGATGAAATGTTATAATGAAGTATGAAAAAGTAAATATATTTTGGAAAAGAACAATAAGAAAACGAAGAAAATAATCAATTTAATTTAGGCCCAAACTAGTTTGATATCACTAACACTAAATCACATAATGTTTAAGGATCTAATGAGACTTGAAAAGAATAATTGATCCGAGAAAAATCAAGTGAATAAGTGATATTAAATTAACATGTGAGCATGAAACAAAATAATCATCTTATTTAAGTTTAAGAATGTGAGGTTGAAGGGAGAACTTAATGATTTTTGATAAATTTTGAAACATATCCTTTGAAAAAGTTTTTCTTTCTCACATGCAATAACTATTTTGAGAGGAACACTTAGAGAGATATTAGATAGCATTTTTGCATAAAGTGACACTCAATAATCAAAAGGTGAAATTTCTTTACTCAAGCAATAGATCAATTTTAGTGTAGTTCAATGAGTGTAGTTGTCCAACGAAATTAGGGTTATGTGTTTTACACCAGTTTTAACACAATCCAAAGAGAAACTCATGGCTACAGAAATAAATTTGGCAAGTTTTTTAAGAAAAATAAATAATTTGCATGAATTTGTTGCCGCCCAAAAGAATTTATCTAGTTTTGGTGTGTAATTTGTTCCAAATTATGATTGAAAATTAAGAAGTGGATTTGAATTCAAATTAAATGAAATTAGGAGAAAATTGTAATATTAAAAGCTAAAATTAAATTTGAAGAATTTGTCCAAAAAAGAATAGCTAATGGAGTTTATTTAAGTAAGTTAATAAATGTGAGTAAGCACTTGTTTAAAAACATATGGTTATTAATATATCAATCAATAGTTAATTAACATAAATCAAAATAAAATATAGACAACCATAAATTAATTATTTAATTTTAGTTTCATTCGTAGGGATAATATGAATTTAATTTGGGTTAAGTAGATAATTTTTTATATTCATATTTTAATGATTGAATGCAACCAAAAAATTTAATAAATTTTGCATTAATAGTAAAATAAATGACTAATAATTTGGTATAGAGAAACTACACAATGTATAGTAAACATAAATTATTTATTCAATTGAATTTTCACTAAACAATCAAAATAAGGACCTTACGAGTTGATGATCTCATTTTTAGATGAGGTTTACACCATTCTTAGTCTTAGTAATTAAGATTTTTAATCTTGGACTAAGATCACCATAATTAAACACTAAATACACTTCATTAAGTTACTAAGTGTATAATCAATCCAAAACTAAAATAAATAAAACCCATGATCGAATGGAATACAAAATCTAGAGCCAAAGTTGGAATGAGAATCCTAGGGTAAGAATTAGGTTAGACTAGTGGGCGCCAACCAGACCCAACCTAACGCAATTGAGCTAGATGAGTCCAATCACTTTCAAACTCTCCCAAACTAAACTCAACACCAAATGAAACACATTTGAACCAAAACATAAATTCAATGGACTCTTAAATGGGTTGATTAACTCAAGTAACCTATGTAAGCCCAATTTGATTTAAGTCCAAATAAAATCAAAATTAAATCTAACTAAAACTAAAAGCACAAAGTCAATGCATAGAGATAAATGAATTAAAAAATAAATTTAGATTATGTTCAAAGTAGTCAATTAGGCCATTTGCCTTAGAGTTGACCTATATGAGCCCCACCTAGTCAAAATCAAATATAAGCAAAATTAAATTAAATTAAACTATCCCAAAGGCTCAAATTCATCATGTTAACTTAATTAAATAGAAAACTAAATTCAAAGGAGGCTCAAATTAGCTAATTAGGCTATTTAACCTAACCCATTTAAGCCAAATTAGGTCAAACTAAAGTCGAACCTAAAATTGACCCAAATTAAATAAAATTAATTAACCCAAATTACTCTAAATGTTGGCCAAAATATAATTAAAGCCTAATCTAGGCCCAACATAATCAATTTGACTCACTTTGATTAAAGTGGGTCAAAATAAGTTCAAATCAATTCAAAACCAAGATAATTCCAATCAATTAAATCAAAGAAAATTGAATGGTCAATTAGACATGATTAAAGATTAAACCCAAATTCGATGATCCAACATAACCCATTAAACTCTACCCAAATCGATTGGGTCAACATGGGTTGACCCAAATTCAAAATTTAAGCTAATGCCCAAATGAAACTTTAACAAATTAAACCCAATCTTATTCCCCAAATATGAAAAGGTATTGTGGCCTTCAAAGACTAGAAGAGAAATCAAAGAGGAGGGATAAGTGGCATGGAGCTAAGTCATGTGTGAGAGACCAAGTGGAAATTTTAAAAACTTATCCTTCCCACCATTTTACTCATCTAGCCATCAAAGGAAACTTTGGGGCACACCAACCTTCATCTAACATCTAAAAATTAATGTAAGCATGCTCACAATTGCAAGCCCATACTAATTAAATAATCACCTTTCTCAACCATCATGAATGGTGATTTTTTTCACCTTTAAAAAGGGAAGAGAGAGCCTCTACTCTCTCTCTCTCTCTCTCTCTCTCTCTCTCTCTCTCTCTCTCTCTCTCTCTCTCTCTCTCTTTTTGGTCAAAAACACACTTCTGAGCATCTGGGAAGAAGAAGCAAACCTTCCCCCTTCCTCTCAACTCACTAAAATATCAAAACACCCAAAATCTCTCAAACCCCAATGGGGATCAGTGATTAGGACAATCCGAGGTGGAGAAAAATCACATGAAAGTTCCATCTCAAGGAGAGGATTGAGTTTGATGCGAGAAATCTACTAAAAAAAGCTTCAGTGAGGTGATCTCTTAAGCTATTAGTAGAGATCCAAGCTATGACTTTTGATATGAAGAAACCAAGAAATGTTGATGAAAACCTATAGGAATCAATAAAAATCATCCCCTCTAAACCCCACAGTGCGAAAGCACTCAATTTCCAGCGAGTTCACCAAAAAATTAGGGTTTAGACTGGTGTTTGAGGAGGAAGTTTTGACCACCTCATGATTTGTTCACCAACACTAAGGAAGGAGGCTCGAATGGGCAGCTGAAATAAATCCACCAATAAATAATTAAAACTCCTTTTAATCTACCCAATTAATTAGAATCATCTCAACTAAGAATTAAATGGTTTACATTTAAGAAATTCCTGCCTAAATCCACATCATGGCCACATAGACCAATTGGGCATTGACATGCATGAAGGCATGCCTAGCGTTGATTAGTTTAAATAAAAAATAGCGATTTTTTGAATTAAATAAATTCTAAAATCACCAAAAATTATAAAAAAAATCATTAAAAATAAAATGCATAACAAACATTTATAAATAAGCTCTTATTGGATTTGTCTTTTCAAGAGGAATAAAATGAACCTAAAATCCCTATAATAGTTTATCTTTTCAAGAGGAATAAAATGAACCTAAAATCCCTATTTTTTATTTCATATTAATTTAGGTTTGAATGAATATTTAATTTATTTAAATACTCTTAAAATACAAGTCAAATTAACTTAGAATTTTTAGAGATTGTATATGAGGCTAAGATTCACCTACCATAAAAATCTCATGTTAAAATAATGATTAAATTAAATGTTATTTATTTTTAAAGCTAAAATAAATTATTTTAAGAAAATAAATAATTAAAAATCAATAAATTTATGAAAAATCATCGAATAACTTTAATCAATTTAGTTTACATCAAGAAACTCAATAAAAATATTTAAGCCCTCTTAATCTCATTAACTCACAAATCATCAATTTAAGACTTAATTAATCTTAATTGATTAACTTAATCACACTAAACTTTAAAAAATTACAATAAATCAACCATTAAGCTAAAAAAATACAAATGATCCCTCTCTAAATTCATATTTCAAAAACAATCTGATAAAAATAAAATTCCTTATTTTTATTTTATAATTTTAGATTAATTTTGATTATAAATAAAATAATCAAATCTTAATTACACCTTTCTTCCTCTCAAAATTTAAAAATGTAAGAAATTCTACTAGAATAAAATATAATTACAAGTAAAAGACCATAAAATAAGAATATCTTTCTTCCTCTCAAAAATAATAAAAAGCTAGATAAAAAGTCCCACATCTCCCAAGATTCTCTATTTTATAGGATCTTTGTTGATTATGAAAGAAAACTACATATTAGTTTGTCGAAGATATATGTCAGTTATAACACAATTTAATAGCTATCCAAGTGTAACCATTAAGAGACTCACATGTACTTTGATGGTTGGGTGGTCCACTGATGTATTCACTCATGTGAGTTTGTGAGTGAATTCACCTCAACCAAGCAACTAACGCCAAACTTACTAACTCGCACGGGCATATGTTAGAATACTAAAAGGCATCATTAAATTTTGAAGCTCATAATTGTAAAAGATTGTACAAGAAGTGCAAATACTTTGTTATTTATTATTAGTCATTAATGTTAAAATGTAGAATATGGTGATGCACACAGTAACAATACCTAAATTATATGGTCCCTTTAATATTTGTAATTCAATTAAGTTTGAAATAGCTTAGAATAAAAAAATGGGACCACCAACCCTCATGCAATATAAGTTTATGCTTTACTCTCAATATTGTCAAAATTAAGTTCATCGATCAACAAAATTAAGTTTCATTCTCTATAATTAGACTAGCTAGTGTCATAACTAACTTTTAAGATAATGAAAATCACCCATATTATCATGACCACATTAATTTAGGGGATGTTTGGTTGCCTAAAAAAGAAGTGTAGTGTAATTTAAATATAATGTAAAGTGTGAGTGTAATGCATTAGGATTACTTTAGGGTTTATTGATTGGAAACTTTACAAATACATGGGTTAGTTTTTTTTTTTTTGGTATAATGAATGTAATGTAAAATACTTTTTTTGGGTTAACAGTGGAGGTGGCAGTGGTAGCCAGCAGAGGGAAACCGGGCGAAGGTGACGATGATAGTGGCGGAGGCAGCGGAGATCGTGGCTGATCAGTAAGAGTGACAGTGGTGGGTGGCCAGCAGAGGAGGTGGGTAGATGGCCACAATGGCTGGCTGGCTGGTGGGCTGCTATGGCGACTAGCGCAGGCGGCGAGCGGATGATGATGGTGGATGATCGTTCTCACTTTACATCAATTAGTGTATTTAAAATTTAGCCAATTTAGGTGAATTTCAATTGGGAGAATTCCAAATATAACACAAATCACCTTTTCATTACATTTCAAATATACTACAAATACTTTAAAATTTACTTTGTACCATACCAAACAGTTCACAAGTTAAAATCTTAATTTTTTTTTTACTTTGCACTCAAAATGAATCCAACCAAACAACTCTTTAAATATTCTATATTATAAAATAATAATATGAACAATAACAATAACAATAACAACGAGTCTTTATCCCACTACATGGGGTCAGCTACATGAATTTTTCTTCTCCATTATGTCATTTAGATATTCTATATTAAAGGAGGCATACTTAAATAGTATAAATGTTCTCCTATTTTTGATATTTTTACACTAATATGGTGCACTTATGCTGATTGACCATAAATGGAGTTCATAAATTCAAATAATTAGGCTTGTTAATTTCAAAAATTGGACCCATTAATCAACAGATTAAGATATTCCATAAGATTATAATATAATGATATTTATCATTCCAAAGGAGAGATATATGAAAACTAATAAAGTGACTCTCTTGGTAAAAAAAATCCACTAAAAAATTTTAAACATTTTTTTCTTTTAATAATAATTGAAGGTGACAATCATAGAAAATAGATTAGCAACTCTTTTATAATATCATTGTTAAAATAATTTTATTTAAGATTGATGAATATGCTCCTTAGTTAATCTTAAAGACAATTGAATTAGATGTTCTCCTTCCTTGAGATTTTGGATTAGGGTTAAGGATCAAATGGCCTCAACTACGAGTTGGAGAAAAGCACATGCTCAATATCAATGAAGATCAGAAGAATGAAAAAAAAATGAAAAAAGTGCAAAAGAAGAGCATGAGTTTTCCAATTTATTCTGTTTGATGAGATCCATCTTTGTATAGAGAGATATATGCCCACTACTAAAGGAAAAGAAAGGTTTCATATATTTTACCTTAGATACTCTTCTCATTTTTATCTCAATAGAATTCTTTCTTAGTTCTATTATTTTGTCTAAACTCAAGCAATAATTTCTCCAACTATGCTTATTATAGGTAGACTAGACTAGGATTGGCCTGACATTACTCTAGTTGTCCTAGTTTATTTTGGCATAATATAGGTTGAATAACTTATCTTAGATTGGACTTATTTAGGGTTCGTTTGGATTTTCTTTAGTTGACTTTGTTTTAATGTGGCTTATTTTGTCTTAGCATTATTTGGTTTTGTTTATATGCCTTGGCTAAAATTTACTTAGCTTTTCTCAACATAACTTGGCGTAATTGGCTTAACTTGATATCACTTAATTTGCCAAGCTTTATTTAACTTGCTAAGCATAACTTTCCTTCTAAGTGTGATATGATTACATAAGATTAGGCTTTGGTAGTTTTAATTTGGCTTAATACAATTTGGCATAGATTTTCTTAGGATTGCTTAGCTTCATACGATTTTATTTTGCATGACTTGGCCTCTCTTTCTTGGGCAAGTCTTTGCATCCTTGGTGGCATGGCTTGGTTAGACTTGCTTAGGCTGTTTGAGTTTTCTTAGAATAGATTTGCATAGTTTAATTTAACTTGGCATGGATTATTAATGCTTTTCATATCTTAACTTATTTTATCTTAGCTTACTTTGGTTAATCTATGTAATATTTCGTTATACGAGATTAGGTTTGGCAAGGATTACTATTGTTTATCACATCTTAACTTATTTTGGCTAAGCATATCTCGATTAATCTAGGTAAGATTTAGTTATATCATATTAGATTTGGCAATGTTGGGCTTTATTAGGCTATGCTTGGATGGGCTTTCCTTAATTGTATATGTTTTTACTTTGTTTGACTTAGATTAAATCATCTTGATTTAACCTGACAAGGCTGGCATTATGTTGCTTGGCTTGGCCTAGCTTATTTTTTCTTTGGATGTCTTGAGTGGGCTTGGTTAGCATTAGCCTAATATAGCTTAGCTTAACTTAGCATGATGTGGCTTTACTTGATTAAGCTTATCTTGGTTTAAATTTGTTTTCTAAGGCTTGAGTTAACTAATCTATGATAAGTTCGACTATGCTAGGCTTTACTAAGTTACACTAGGCTTATCTTGGCTTAGCTGCTTTGCTATGCTTAAATTTACTAGGTTTGGTATGGTTTATATTCACTTAACTTTACTAGGAAAGTCTAGATTTGAACTAGTTTTCGTTAGCATGACTTATTTTATCTTGGTTATTAATTAGCTTAGTTTGTTTATGCTTGGCTTATCTTTGACATCCTTTAATAAAATTGGCTTGATTGAGCTATTTTAGGCAAACATAGACTTGCTTTTAGGCTAGGCTTGGTTGATGGCATGGAATTTGGTTGGCTTGGTTTGGCTTGCCATAGCATAACTTAATTTTATAACAATCTACTTAGCATAATTTGGCTTACTATGACTTAGCTTTGTTTGAAATACCTTGACTTAGTATAACTTGGTAAGGTTAAGTAAGACTTAGTTTTGTAAGATTGGGATAAACTTAACATGGCTTGACTTGGATTAGCATGGATTACTTTATTAGATTTATTTTTAGCTTGGCTTGGGTAGGATGTTTTTTTTGGCTTAATTTACATGGTTTCACTTAGCTTGACTTGTCTAGGGCTTAGTCTTCAATTATTACATATTTTTACTCGAATTTTCTTAGGTTGATTTTTTATAGTTATGTTAGGCTATTCTTGTCTAGGCTTAGTATTCAGTTAGCTTATTTTTTTACTTAAATTTCTTAGCTTAGTTTTGTGAAGTTTAGCTTAGCTATTCTTAATTAGGATTTCCATTCCTTAGTTAGGCTTGGCTTTTTTTAGCTTAATTAGGTTGTGGTAGTGATTTGTCATAATTTATCATGGTTAGGTTTAGCTTGTCTTTAATTGGTTTAATTTTACTTGGATTGATTAGGTTAGTTATTAACTCTCCTCATCTTAGTTTAGCTTGACTCAATTTTAGTTTAATTTTGTGTGCCTTATTTTTTTCATAGCTCTTTATGGCATGGCTTTTTAGTTTAATTTGCTTAGATTGGCATAGCTTGGTTAGGCTATGCAAAATGTGGCTTAGCTTGGCTTCCATTTGTTATGCTTAGCATTACATGGATTGTCTAAGATAGGCTAACTCAGTATGCTAGGGTAGGGCTTAGATTGTTTTGACTTTAAAATGCTATGCTTGGTATAACTTGCTTTGGCTTAACATTGTTTAAATTGATTTGACTTAGTGTACATTAGCTTTGTTTCCGCAAGCTAGCTTAGGATAAAGTAGAATAGGTTTTCATTAGGTTGATTGGTAAAGGCTAAGCTAAGATTAGCTTCCCTAATTTTGCTAGGCTTCACTTGAATTAATACATCTTTGCTTAATATGTTTTGGCTTAAGCTTTCTATGGATTACTTTCACTTAACAAGATAAGGATAATGTTAGCTAGACTTGAATTGATTTGGCTAGACATAAAAAAACACTTGCTATGGCTTAACTTTGTTTTTCTTGGCCTGATTTGGCTAGTGTTGACTTAACTTAGCTAGGGTTGGCTTTTCTTGGTCTGCCTTGGTTTAAAATTGTTTATCTTCACTTGCCTCTACTTTATATGGCTTGGCTTATCATAGTCTGGCTTTAGCTTGATTAGACTAACTAGAACTTGGATATATTAAGTTCAGCTTATCTAAGCTTAGTATTGTTAAGCTAAAACTTCACTTTGTCTAGCTTGTCATGTCTTTTACTTTATATGAATTTAGCTTTTGCTTGACTAGACTTGGTTTGACTTTGAATAGCTTGATTTTATTTAATATGGTATGACTTTCTTTGAATTATCTTATCTCTGCTTGGTTTAGCTAATCCATAATTTGGCTAGATTGAACTTTACTAGGTTAAGTTTAGCTTTGCATGGCTTAGCTTAGGATTGTGTTGATTTGATTTAGCTTGAATTGACTTGGCTTGGCTCTACTTTTTCTTACTTTACTTTTATTAACTTGGATTAACATTACTCAACTTACCTTGTTTTCATTTTTCTTTATTTTTCTTCAAATAAATTAGATTAGTATACATAGCTTGAGTTTCTTTAGCTTAATATATAACATGATTTGGCTATTGGGATGGTATAATTAGGCTTTATTAAATTAAGATAAATTTACACGGCTTGCTTAGCTTAGATCATTCTTTTTTTTTTTTGCTTAGCTATATTTTGCTTGTCCTAGCTTGGTTTTTTTAGCTTAGCTTAGTTTATATTAACTTAGTTATACTTAACTAAGCTAAGTTTCACTATGCTAGTTATGGCCTACCTTTTCTCCAGTTAGCTTTGCTTAGATTAACTATGCTTGATTTAGCCTTAACATTGCTTGAAGTCTCTTAGCTTAGCTTTCCTTAACTTTCATTTATTTTGCTTGATTTTATTTATTTAATTTTATTTTGGGCTAGATTTTGTTAGGTTTATGTTAGATTTGATTAACTTGGGCAATCTTAGCTTATGCCACACACCAACTTGGGAAGATGATAAGCGTTGATAACATGGGACATTATGAGAGGTTTAAAGAGATCTATTTAAAACTTATAAGAGAAAAATTGATAGCAAATTATACAAATTATAAGATAAATTAAAATAAAGTAATCATCATTTCATTTCATAATTGATGTCTGAAAGATTAATACATCAAATGAAATGAAACAATGACTAACAAGAAGAAACCTAAAAGAAACACTAGAATGCCGAGTCCTATAGTAAAAGTATTCCAAATAAACTGATAGAACCCATTATGGGAAAAATTATAATGAATGAGTTTAACAAATCAAATCGAATAAATAAAAATTATTTAATAAAGCATATGTGGCAAAACACTATGGTATACAACATGAATAATGAAAATGTAAGAATGATCATAACTAATAGGTAAATTGATGTTATCAAGTTATTAAGGCCTATAACAATATTACATAACTAATGGAATACTATGCGTTTAAGACATTGACATTACCTACATGATTATGATCATATATATGAAAGATTTGTAAGAGCATAATTTTATGACAAATCATGTGTTATCACATTAGATATACTCATTAGTCACACACACATACATACACACAAGAGGAAAAATATGCATTAATTTTATGACAAATCATGTGTTATCACATTAGATATACTCATTAGTCACACACACATACATACACACAGAAGGAAAAATATGCATTAATCATATTTTAATTTTATCAATAAGTGGTTAGCAAGAGTATTCTCATTGATATAACTGATACTATCTCTATTTCAAAATATAAATTGTAAGAGTAAAATCTGTTGCATCTAGCAAGAGTAATATGCATGAAAATAAATATTGTAATCACAAAAAAAATGTACAAGAGTTGTATAGCAATAAAGTAAAGTAAATCTATCTGAGAAATTCATTCTTTCACCATGAACATGTATGTATGCATGCATGTGTGTGTGTGTGTGTGTGTGTATAATAATAGTTATATCTTCATTAAAATAGTTGATGAAAGTCTACCACTCATCATTTTATTTCTCACACGAGGGGTTCTATTAACATCCCTAAATTTATTCAGACTTGTGTTCTTCATGTATAGCCTGAGATATTTAAATTTGCTTTGAGAGATAGTTTGTAATGAGAATGATTAATAATTGGAGTTGAATCTTGTTATTTTTCTTATGAAGATTTCTCTTCTAATAAAGTTATAAATAGATGGTGATGGGATCCTTTGGAGGACTTTACAAGGTGTCGGCCATCTTGCAATTCATCAATGGAGATTAAACAATGAATTTCTTCTTTATTCTTTTTTACATAATTTGGAAAAAATACAACAACTATGAAATTTTGCAACTAATTTATTTACAAACCCTTTTCATAAAATCCACTCCAATTTCGGGGCAAAGATAAAAATGTTGTCCACATCGAACCAATTAATCCTACTCTAATTATCCGAGTACGTCCCATGAAATACATATTGATGATAAAATTGAATTCTAAACTCAAATATCTGAATTATTACAACTTAAACTCATAGAACCTAGCAATAGTCCTCATAGTAGCCCCGCTTTTCTGATTCAAAATCATGCTGAAAAAGTACATGAAAAGGCTATAATGATAATTAATTACAAAAAATTAAATGATAATACTAAGTTTGATGGATACTTTTTACCTAATAAAGATGTTTTAATCATTCAAATCAAAATTGCCAAATAGTTTTCTAAACTCGATTGTAAATCTGGGTTCTTGCAAATATGTATGCATGAATATAGTAAAGAATTTACTGCCTTTAGTACCCCACAAGGACACTATCAGTGGAATGTAATGCCTTTTGTATTAAAATGCAACACAAATATTTCAAAGACATATGGATCATTTATTTTCTAAATTTAATACTTTTGTTTTAATATATGTTGATGATATACTTATTTTTAGTAATACATTAACGTTACATTTAAAACATTTAGCAATCTTTGCACAAAAAAGCATACAAACATGGTATTATTTTATGTAAGAAAAAAAAATATTTTTGTAACACAAAATATTGACTTTTTAGGACTAAAAATAGATCAAGGATCTATTAAATTATAAAATCATATTCTACAAAAAATTGATCACTTTTTTTACTATTAATAATAAAAAAGAATTACAATGATTTCTAGGATGTATTAATTATGTTGAAGGTTTTATTAAAAATTTAACAACATAACGTTCTCCTCTTCAAAAGAAACTTAGTAAAAAATATGACTTGGAGTTGGGATAAAAATGATAATGATATTTTACAGACTATTAAAACATATTGTAAAAATCTTCCTCAATTAAATCTTTCCAATAATGGAGAAAAATTAATTATTGAAACAAATAGTTTAGAGACCTGTTATGGTGCAATTTTAAAAATAAAATGAAATGAAAAAAAAATTTCTATTTCAACATGCATCTAACACTTATATACCTACTGAAAAAAAATTATTATATTAATGAAAAAGAACTTTTAGTTATTAAAAAAGTAATTAAAAATATATAATATTTCTAAACGAGCATTTTATTATTAGAATTGATAATAAAATAGTCATTTATTTTATAAAAGGTAAAATAATTGACTTAATATCTAAAAAACAACTTATTAAATAGCAAAGCTTCTTTTCTACAGAATTTGAAAAAAATATAACAACTACGAAATTTTGCTACTAATTTATTTTCCAAATCCTTTTCAAAAAATGCACTCCAATTCTAGGGCAAAAATGAACATGTTGTCTACATCGAACCAATTAATCCTACTATAATTATTCAAGTACATCCCATGAAATACACTATTGATGATAAAATTGTATTCAAAACTCAAATATCTGAATTATTATAACTAAACTCATAGAACTTAGCAGTAGTCCTCATAGTAGCCCTAATTTTTTGGTTCGAAATCATACTGAACAAGTATGCGGAAAGGCCAGAATGGTTCTGGCAAATACATATGCACGATCATAGTAAAGAATTTACTATCTTTAGTACACCCCAAGGACATTATCAATACAATATAATGCCTTTTGGATTAAAAAATGTGCCACAAATATTTCAAAGACATATGAATAATTTATTTTCTAAATTTAATACTATAATTTTAATATATGTCGATGATATCCTTATTTTTAACAATACATTGGCATTAAATTTAAAATATTTAGCAATCTTTGCACAAAAAAACATACAAGCATGGTATTGTTTTAAGTAAGAAAAAAAGTTATTTTTGTAACACAAAATATTGACTTTTTAGGACTAAAAATTGATCAAGTATTTATTAAACTACAAAATGATATTCTATAAAGAATTAATCACTTTTCTACTATTAATAATAAAAAAATTACAAAGATTTTGAGGATGTATTAATTATGCTAAAGTTTTTATTAAAAAATTAGCAATGTTATGTGCTCCTCTTCTAAAGAAACTTAGAAAAAATATGTCTTGGAGCTGGGATAAACATGATGATGATATTTTATAAACTATTAAAATAGCTTATAAAATTTTTCCTAAATTAAATTTTCCAATTAATGGAGAAAAATTAATTATTGAAATTGATAGTTCAGAGACGTGTTGGGTGCAATTTAAAAAACCAAGCAAAATGAAAAAGAAATTCTATGTCAATATGCATCTGGCACTTATACACCAACTAAACAAAATTATCATATTAATGAAAAATAGTTTTTAGCTATTAAAAAAGCAATTAAGAAATTTAAAATATTTCTAAACAAGCATTTTATTATTAGAACTCATAATAAAACTCTCATTTCTTTTATAAAAGGCAAAATAGTTGACTCATTACCTAAGAAATGACTTATTAGATGTCAAAGCTGGTTTTCAGCATACACTTTTGATTTAAAATATATTGAAGGTAAAAATAATTGCCTAACTGATACTCTAACTCAAGAATTTTATAGGACATGAGTATCGAACATGATATCGAAATAAAGCTCAACAAATTATTAGAACATATGTAATCTAAAGTAAGTTCAAAAAAATTATCTACCAAATATGTTCATCTTATCGATAATTATCCTCAAATTCTGAAATTATATATATATATAAATTAGAATGTGAAATATCTTATGGCAACAAAGTTTTAACTGGATTACAGAACATCAAAAAATATATTTCTAGGGAATTAAATGAAGATGAGTTACCTTCCGTAACTTAATTACACTCTCAATTAAAAGATTTTACCAGCCTTAAACCAACTATAACTAAGCAAGAAAGCTCATATGAGATAACTACGAAGATAGAATAATTTTCTATGGTTCTTCTTAAATAACCAAAGAAGTGAAAAAGTACACTTAAAATAACAGAAGAATGAAAATAATTTTCACTATTTTAGGAAAGAATTAATCCTCAAGTATACTTTCATACGTATGAAAATATAAATGTGGCATACATTTATGGAGATACTAATCCTAAATTAGTTCAGGAATTATATCTTAGTGGTTTATTAAGAATGATATATCTTAAAAATATAACAGTTCTAAATAAATTACCAAAAATATTAAGTAACGCCGTCAAAATATTTCAATCAATACTAAAGCACTAGAATATATACATCAAATTTTTTCAGATATGTCTTGAAATAGTTGAAGGAATAATTATTATAATTCAACTTGGAATTAGTAGCAAACCCTTCTATCCTAAATATGTCGATAATAAGAAATTCATCAAACAAAATAAAGACGAAGTACTTTATCAATTATGGATAGAAATAAAGAAAATAGACCCCTCCAATATATGGGCCTACCATTGTTTGAATAATTTATTTATCTAAAGTCACTGTAAACAAAGAACAAAGAAGATACATAAAGTAATGTATCTTAAATGGACAAATATACTCTTGAAAAATACGGAACAAGCAAGTACTAAGATAAAAGAAAAATTTTGTAAAAAGATGTAAAAAGATAAACTACATCATTGTAATTATTGTAAAAATAAAAATAATTTACAAGCACTAAAAGAGAAGCTAGAGAATAGACTTCTAGAAAACTAAAGCATCAGCCATGACTTCAGAATTACAATTACGTAAGCAGTGATGTCACATATCAGATGACATCAACACTTACGATAGCATCAATTATTAAACGAACCTTTTCTCACCTATATAAGATGAAAAAATTTAGAGAAAGGGACTAGGCGAAGCAGGAGAAGCTTAGAAAAGGAAAGAGAGAGAGAAAGAGAGAGAGAGAGAGAGAGAGAGAGAGAGAGGGAGATAATAAAATCAATGTGTAATAACCATCTAGGCTAAAACTTATCTTCTCTCTGATCTATGTTTGTAAATATACTATTTATTATATCTATGTGTGTTCTCATGCTATTATATCTTATTTCAGAATAATATTATGCTTTTATAATTTTTATTTGATTTGAGTACACCTAGGGTAGGAAAAAAACTAAAGATGTGCTGTGATTCTTTAAAGTAATCATATAACATTGTGGTCTATGTTGAGCTTGCATCTCCCCAAACAACCACTAGATTAATGGAGATTGATAAGAACCGAAGAATTTATGATAAAAAATCAAGTCAAATATTAAGATTATTTGCATAATATAATTCTAGAAATTTGTGATAGAAGTGTGATGGATCTTATTAAATATAATTATGATTATACTTAGAGCAAGATTAGAGAGAAGACTATTTCTTTATGGATTTTTGATTTCAAATATATTAGAATTAAGCTTCATAATATTTAAAATGAATTAAAAATGCTTAATAAACTGATCATAACTGACCAAAACTCTACAAGTTATTAGGTAGAGACACCATCTAGAATGGTATCAGAGTCTGAAAAAGATAAACCTGAACATTTTGTAATAAATAATATACATTATGATGAAAATTATGCATGCCTATGCTCTCCTAGTTACTCTTATCATAGTAATTTTCCTTCTTATAAATTTGAAATAAAAGAAGAAAAATAAACTTATAAATGCCTTAAATTAAAAGAGTTAGAAGATGATATATGCTCATCCAAATGATAAATATAACTAAAGAATATTGAGAAAATAAATTTACAATAATTCAACAACTATTAAGAATAAACATCTCTAATAATCAGTTAGAAGTTTTCTTAGATGAACATATTTTTCATATAAAAGCTCCTCTAGTGAATCTAAATGAATGGACTATTATTAGCTACATAATAATAAAATAATATTATGAACTTGGAATCAATTCAAATACTTTGAACAAAAAAACAACTTGTGGTATATGGAATTAAATCAAATTCAACATAATAAAACAAAAGCATTTAAAAATCTATTACACAAAAGATATAAACCTATACTCTATACTGAAAGCACGAGTAATATATCTGAATTATGAAAGAGAATCTTAGAAAACCAACAAATTGTTAACAATAACATTGCTACATCAGCAATTTTAGCAGAATGCATCTGAACTAAATTTGATTTATAAGAACCTAAGTAAAATCTACCTTGGTATTCTTAAAAAATTATTATTATTCTTAGCAGAAGTAATATTCAAGGAGCTATAAGGATTAATGAGATTATAAATATTAATGAATCATCCCAAGAGTTTGATGATTTAATCTCTATATTATATCAACACCAATTTATGAATAATACTCCTCAAACCCCATCAGTAGATAGACCTATGTTAGAATTAACTCCTCAAACAACCATACTTAGTACAAGTATTGTAGGTTCTTCAACTACTTCAACTACTAGACAATAATTCATATCACCTAGTGTTAGGAGTATTCCTACACCATGAAATAATCCACTAAGTCCACAAAAAGACTGTTCTCTCGACAATCAGTTGACATGAAATCTACTTAAATCTAGATTATTGTAAAAATATAGCAGAAATAGTTGACAAATGGACTATAAAAAATAATCTAGCTATTTATAATTATAATCTTTAAGGTAAAGAAGCATACAACTTCATTGAAAATATTTTAACAAGTATTTGTAACAAATAGTTTCTTGGTCTTGGATCAAGTCAAAAACAAAAATTAGAAAAACTTGTCTAACTGAATCTACTATAAGTACACTAGGCAAATGGGTAAAAATTTATGCAGATCTTATTAAAAGTGAATTTCTAGATATAAAAAAAGATTCATTACAGAAGAAGGAAAGGCTAAAAAATAATCTGAAATTGCAAAGAAAAAACTTACAATTCTCGATATTTGTAATATTTATTATTTAAATGAATATAGTTGCGAATATCAAAGATTATTTTGTGATATTCTTGCTAATGAACATAGTCAATATCAAGATACATATTTTTATAAACTACTTGAACCATATAATATAATATGAAGTCAAGCATTTCTTCAACAATATCCTACAGATAAAACCTTAGAAAGTAGAATTCTATCTGCTGAAGAAAGGTTAGCAAAAGCCTGACAACAAATAGATTTACCTAAACAAAATAAAAAATATAAACAATCCTTATGTTGTAATAAAAATGATCTAATTGCACACCAATGAGGATGTTCAAAAAATACAAATTCAAGTACAGGATTAACCTGTAATAAAAAAATTTCTTTAAGAAAATAAATAAACTTAAATCGAACATAAAGAAAAGAAATTTCAAAAAATGACAATGTAATAAAAAAATCAAAAATTTGTAAATGCTAGTTATGCAAAGAGGAAGGAAATTATGCTAATGAATTTCCTTAAAGAAAGAATGTCTCAAGAATAAAATCTATTTAAATTATAAAAGAACAAGAATTAGAACCAATTTTTGATATCATCGAAATCGATTATGAAGAAGAAATCTATGAATTATTTGATCAAGAGAAAGATCTTATTAATTAATAATGTTATTCAGATAATGATTTTGAAGAATACTTATATGCTGATTAAATGTATGAACTTGAACGAATAAATAATACAGATGAAATTATAGATGACTAATTATAATACAATATACAATTAACTCTTTTAGAAAATGAATATAAAAAAATAGAAAAAAATTTATCTTTAAGAACAAAAAACTATTTTAATATGCAAATATTAAATTGGAAAAAATTAGTTCATTCTTGCATTAGATAAGGAGAAAATCTTATTGAAATAGCTGAAGCTGAAGGAAGTACAAAAATTCCCTTATATAATTATATAATAAGTAATCAAGATTTACAAGAAAAATACCTCACCCAGAAAAATATAGGCATGTATTTTTTGTAGGAATCCAAGTATTAATAAAAGCATACTTTCATAAAGGTATAGATACCCCCAATAACTTTATGGGTATATGATGATAGAATTATTTATTCTAAAAAATACCTCACCCTATCATTACTTACCAAGCAACATATGCTTATAGCAATCATCATAATACTATAATATTCATAACACATAATGAACATATTTATATAGATTCTATGTTCTCTCAAATAGGATAAACTATCAAACCTAACTAAGTAGATTATACAAATTTAACACCACCGCCTGATCAGTTATCTCTTAATTTTGGAGAAAGTAGTAGTTTTAAATTACGTAGAAGGCAACTCTTATTTATTGAACATAATAATGATCATATTATCCAACCAAGAATATATATTGATTCAAAAAAAATACAATATTCTAATAATCAATTAATTCTTAAAAGATATTACATTTCACCTGAAAATCGAATATATATTTTATTAGATACTAGATCACATAACTCTCATATAGATGCTTCCTTAATTCCATCAAATGTACAAATTCAACGAAGTGAACCATATATATAAAAATTATCATGGTACTAAATATTATTATCATATGAAACTAATATTCTATTTGGCTTTTGGGATATACGTAATCAAAGATTAGATTTTTAACATACATTTTTAACTAATGACATAGAAAAAAGATGAATTATAGTAGGAATGGATTTCCTACAGTAACATATTATTACCTTTACTAATTCTACTAGATGAATTAATTCTTCCATTATCCCACAACATCAAAATTAACTTTCATAGTTATATCCAAATTGAATTATACATCCCTACTTATGAACTATTCTTTTATGCGATCTTTGTAGTGATATCACCGTTTGTAAGCATTGTATCCTTCCTCCACATATTCTACTTGACCTAGATAATTTACTCTTAAATACCTTTAATGGTATCCATAAAATTAGTAATTGTTGGTCCAATCAATACATATTCCTCTCTGAAACCCTTACTAAAATACCACCTCTTTGGTGTATGTATGATCCCAATTTCAATTTCATCCTTTACAATAACTTTTTTAAATTAATGTATTCCTTCACACAATATTCCTATCATCTTGGTTTAATTACTCGTTGCTAACATAAACTTTCCTGTCCCTTTATACAGAATCATACTTATAATGACCCTGCCAGCATGGTGATTTAGATCACATAATTCAACATCATTCTATTAATAAATGTATTTCTTCTTTATTATTTTCTGAAGAATTTGAAAAAATACAACAACTATGAAATTTTTCTACTGATTTATTTTCCAAATCCTTTTCAAAAAATCCACTCTAATTCTAGGGCAAAGATGAATCTATTGCCCACATCTAACCAATTAATCCTACTCTAATTATCTGAGTACATCCCATGAAATATTCTATTGATGATAAATTGAATTCAAAACTCAAATATCTAAATTATTATAACTTAAAATCATAGAACATAGAAATCATCCTCATAGTAGCTTTGCTTTCCTGGTTCGAAATCATGCTGAAGAAGTACGCAGAAAGGCCATAATGGTAATTACTTACAAAAAATTAAATGATAATACCAAGCATGATGGATATTTTTTACCTAATAAAGAGGTTTTAATCAATCAAATCAAAAATGCCAAATGGTTTTTTGAACTCAATTATAAATCTGGGTTCTAGCAAATACATATGCATGAACATAATAAAGAATTTATTGCCTCTAGTACACCACAAGGACATTATCAATGGAATGTAATACTTTTTAGATTAAAAAATGCACCCCAAATATTTTAAAGATGTATGAATCATTTATTTTTTGAATTTAATACTTTTATTTAAATATATGTCGATGATATCCTTATTTTTAGCAATATGTTGGGATTACATTTAAAACATTTAGCAATCTTTTCACAAAAAGAGTACAAGCATGGTATTATTTTAAATAAGAAAAATGCTATTTTTGTAACACAAAATATTGACTTTTTAAGACTAAAAATAGATCAAGTATCTATTGCACTACAAAATCATATTCTATAAAAAATTGATAACTTTTTTACTATTAATAATAAAAAAGAATTACAAAACTTTCTATAATTATTAATTATGCTAAAGCTTTTATTAAAAATTTAGCAACGTTACGTGCTTCTCCCTAAAAGAAACTTAGAAAATATTTGGCTTGGAGCTGGGATAAAAATGATGATGATACTTTACAAACTATTAAAATAGCTTGTAAAAATCTTCCTAAATTAAATCTTCCCATTAATGGAGAAAAATTAATTATTAAAGTTGGTAGTTTAGAGACCTGTTGGGGTGCAAGTTTAAAAACAAAGCGATATGTAAAAGAAATTCTATGTCGATATGCATCTGACACTTATACACCAACTGAAAAAAATTATCATATTAATGAAAAGGAGCTTTTAACTATTAAAAAATAATTAATAAATTTGAAATATTCTTAAATGAGTATTTTATTATTAGAACTAATAATAAAATAGTCTTTTCTTTTATAAAAGATAAAATAGTTGACTCATTACCTAATAAATGACTTATTACATGACAAAGCTGGTTTTTTGCATACACTTTTGATTTAGAATATATTGAAGATAAAAATAATTGCCTAGCTGATACTCTAACTCGAGAATTTTGCAAGACATGAGTACTAAATAAGATATCGAAAGACAGCTCAATAAATTACCATAACACATGGAATCTAAAGTAAATTCAGATAAATTATCTACCAAATTTGATGATCATCTTATCGATAATTATCTTCAAATTCTAGAATTCTAGATATGGAAATTAGAATGTGAAATATCTTATGGCAACAAAATTTTAACCGAATTACATAAAGTCAAAAATATATTTTTGGGGAATTAGACGAAGATGAGTTACCTTCCGTCACACAATTATGCTCTCAATTAAAGGATTTTAACACGCTTAAACCAACTATAACTAAGCAAGAAAGCTCATCTAAGTCAACTATAAAGATAGAACAATACTCTACAGTTCTTCTTAAAGAACCAAAGAAGCAAAATGTACACTTAAAATAGTAGAATAATGACAATAATTTTCACTATTTCAAGAAAAAATGAATCCTCAGATATACTTTCATACGTATGGAAATATAAATATGACATGCATTTATGGAGATATTGACCCTAAATTAGTTCAAGAATTATATCTTAGTAGTTGTTAAGAATGATATATCTTAAAAATATAACAATTCTAAATAAATTATCAAAAATATTTATTGACGCTGTCGAAACATTTCAATCTATATTAAAGTACTGGAATATATACATCAAACATTTTTAGACATGTCCTAAAATAGTTGAAGGAATAATTACTATAATTTAGTCTGAAATTAACAACAAACCCTTCTATCCCAAATATATGGATAATAAGAAATTTGTCAAATGAAACAAAGACAAAGGAATTTATCAATTATGGATAGAAAAAAAGAAAATAGATCCCTCCAATATATGGGTCTACCATTATTCGAATAATTTATTTATCTACATTCACTGCAAATAGAGAACAAAGAAGATTCATGAAGTAATGTATCTCAAATGGACAAATATGCTATTAAAAAATATGGAACAAGCAAGTACTGAGAAAAAAAAATTTTGAAAAAAATATGCAAAAGGAAAATAGCATCATTATAATTATTGTAAAATTAAAAATAATTTACAAGCAGTAAAAGAAAGTTGAAGAATAAACTTCTAGAAAACTAAAGCATTAGCCATGACATCAAAATTATAAGAGAAGTTGGAGAACAAACTTATAGAACACTAAAGAGTCAGCCATGATGTTATAATTATAATTACATAAGCAATGATGTCATATACAAGATAACATCAGCACTTATGAAAATATCAATTATTAAACAAACATTTTATCGCCTATATAAGAAGAAGAAATTCAAAGAAAGGAAGGAGGTGAAGGATGAAAAGCTTAGAAAAAGAAAGAGAGAGAGAGAGAGAGAGAGAGAGAGACTATGAAATCTATGTGTAATAGCCATCTAGGCTAAAACTTATCTTCTCTCTGATATAGGTCTGTAAGTATACTATTTATTATATCTATATGTGTTCTCATGCTATTGTATCTTATTTCAGAATAATATTATGCTTTTATAATTTCTATTTGATCTGAGTATGCTAAGGGTAAAAAATGAACTAAAACTGTGCTATGATTCTTTGAAGTAATTAGATAAGGTTGTGGTCTATTGTTGAGCCTACATCTCCCCAAGAAAATTACTAGATTATGAGAGTCTGATAAGAACCAAAGAATTTATAGTCAAAAATCAAGTCAGATATTAAGATTATTTATATAATCTAATTCTAGAAATTTGTGATAGAAGCATGATGGACCCTATTAGATATAATTGTGGTTATACTCAGAGCAAGATTATAGAGAAAACTATTTCTTTATGGATTCTTATTTTGAATCTATTAAAATTAGACTTCATAATATTGAAAATGAATTAAAAATGCTTTAAAAAAATGAACACAATCGAACAAAACTCTACAAGTTATCAGGAAGAGACCCCCTCTAAAATGGTGTCAAAGTCTGAAAAAGATAAACCTAAAAATTTGTAATAAATAGCACACATTGTGATGAAAATTATGCCTGCTTTTGCACTCTTAGTTACTCTTATCATAGTAATTTTTCATCTTATAAATCTAAAATAAGAGAGAAAAAAGAAACATATAAATGCCTTAAATTAAAAGAGTTAGAAGAATATATATGATCATCCAAATGATAAATATAACTAAAGAATATTTAGAAAATGAATTCAAAAAAATTCAAGAACTATTAAGAATAAACATCTCTAATAACCAATTAAAAGTTTTCTTAGATGAACAAATTTTTCATATAAAGGCTCCTCTAAGGAATCTAAATGAATGGACTGTTATTAGCTACATGATGATAAAATAATATTATGAACTTAGAATTAGTTCGAATACTTTGAACGAAATAACAACTTATGGTATATGAAATTAAATCAAATTCAGCATAATAAAATAAAAGAATTTAAAAATCTATTTCACAAAAGATATAAACCTATACTTTATACCGAAAACACGAGTAATATATCTAAATTAGGAAAAAGAATCTTAGAAAGTTAATAAATCCTTAACAATAACAGAGCTATAGCTGCAGTTTTAGCAGAATGTGTCTGCATTGAATTTAATTTACAAGAACCTAAAGAAAACCCACCTTGATATTCTAAAAAAATTATTATAAGTCCTAGCATAAGTAATATTCAAGAAGCTCTAAGGATTAATCAGATTTTAAATATTAATGATTCATCCCAAGAGCTTGATGATTTAATCTCTATATTAAATCAACACTAATTTATGAATAATACTCAACAAATCATGTCTATAGATAGACCTATGTCAGAATTAACTCCTTAAATAACCTTATCTAGTACAAGTAGTGTAGGTTCTTCAACTACTTCAACTACTAGACAATAATTCAAACCATCCACTGGTAAGAGAATTTCTACACTTATAAATAATACACTAAATCCATGAAAAGATTGTTCTCATGAGCCAATCAGTCGACATAAAATCTATTTAAACCTAGACTGTTGTAAAAATATATAGAAATAGTTCACAAATGGACTATAGAAAGTAGTCTACCTATTTACAAGTATAATCTTCAAGGTGAAGATGCATACAACTTCATTGAAAATACTTTAACAGGTATTTATAAAAAATGCTTTCTTGGTGTTAGATGAAGTCAAAATTAAGAAATTAGAAATATTTGTTCAGCCAAATTTACTATAAGTACACATGGTAGTACATTAATTTATAGGATATAGAATTAGATTCAGTACATAATAAGAAAATGCTAAGAAACAATCTGAAACTACAAAGAAAAAACTTACAGTTCTCAGTATTTGCAAAATTTGTTGTTTAAATGAATAAGTTACAAATATCAAAAATTCTTTTATGATATTCTTGTTGATGAATATAGTTAATATCTAGATACATATTTTTATAAACTACCTGAATGATATAATATAATATAATATACAGTGAAGCATTTCTTCAAAAATATCCTACAGATATAACCTTAGGAAGTAAAATTTTATTTGCTAAAGAAAAGTTAGCGAAAGCCTGCCAACAAATAGATTTAAATAAATAAAATAAAAAAATATAAACATTCTTTATGCTGTAATAAAAATGATCTAATTGCATACCAATGGGGATGTTCAAAAAATATAAATTCATGTACAAGATCAACCTATAATAAAAAGAAAAAATTCTTTAAGAAAATAAATAAGCATAAATTGAACATAAAGAAATTTTTTTTTAGAAAATGATAATTTAATAAAAAATCAAAAATTTAAAAATTCTAGTTATGAAAAGAGGAATGACATTATGCTAATGAATGTCCCAAAAGAAAGAAAATCTCAAGAATAAAATTTGTTTAAATTATATAAGAACAAAAATTAGAACCAATCTTTGATATCACCAAAATCAGCTCTGAAGAAGAAATCTATGAATTATCTGATCTAGAAGAAGATATTATTGATCAATATTATTATTCAGATAATGATTTAGAAGAATACTTATATTCTAATTAAATGTTTGAACTTGAATGAAAAAATAATATAGATGAAATTATTGATGACCAATCAGAATACAGTAAATAATTAACTCTTTCAGAAGATGAATATAAAAATAATAGAAAAAGAAAATTATCTTTAGGGACAAAAGACCATTTTGATATGCCAATATTAAATTGGGAAAAATCAGTTTATTATATCATTAGACAAGGAGAATATCCTATTGAATTGACTGAAGCTCAAGGAAGTACAAAAATTCTTTTATATAATTATATAATAAGAAATCAGGATTTATAAAAAATACCTCACCCAGAAAAATATAGGCATGTATTTTTTTGGAGAAATCCAAGTATTAATAAAAGCATACTTTTGTAAAGGTGTAGATAGCCCTATAACTCTATGGGTATACAATGATAGAATTATTCATTCTAAAAAGGATGCTTTATTAGAAGTAATTCAAGGAAATTTATATTATCAAACCTTAATGTTTAATATGCACCCTAATTATACTATAAATATCAATGATAAATAAATAAATATATATATATATATATATATATATATATATATATATATAACTCTTACTCTTAAACATAAGTTAGACCGAGTTTAATTAAGACAAGGAAGTGTTGTTTACAGCATTACTTACCATGCAGCATTTACAAATCTTTTATTTTTTATTAAATTATCATTTTGTAAACTTTTTCTTATGTTCAATTTATGTTTATTTATTTTGTTAAATATTTTTTTCATTTTATTATAGGTTGATCATGTACATGAAATTATATTTTTTGAACATCCCCATTGGTGTGCAACTAGATCATTTTTATTGCAAAATAAAAATTATTTATATTTTTTATTTTATGAAATGTAAATCTATTTGTTGGCAGGCTTCTACTAACATTTTTTGAGCAAATAAAATTCTACTTCCTATGGTTATATCTGTAGGATATTATTAAAGAGATGCTTGACTCCATATTATATTATCTGGTTCAAGTAGTTTATAAAAATATGTATCTAGATATTGACTACGTTCATCAACAAAAATATCATAAAAGAATTTTTGATATTCGCGACAATATTCATTTAAGTAAAAAATATTGCAAATATTGAGAACTATAAGTTTTGGCTTTATAATTTCAGATTTTTTTTTTTGCATTTTCTTCTTCTATACTGAATCTAATTCTATATCCTAGAAATTCACTTTTAATAAAATCTGCACAAATTTTTACCCATTTACCTAGTGTACTTATAGTAGATTCGACTAAATAAGTATTTCTAACTTCTTATTTTTGACTTTAACTAAGACCAAGAAATCCTTTTTTACAAGTACTTGCTAAAGTATTTTCATTGAAGTTGTATGCATCTTCACCTTGAAGATTATAATTGTAAATAGCTATACTATTTTCTATAGTTCATTTGTCAACTATTTCTGCTATATTTTTATAATAGTCTAGATTTAAATAGATTCCATGTCCACTGATTGGCTCATGGGAGTAGTCTTTTGTGGACTTAATAGATTATTTCTAGGTGTAGAAATATCCTAACACTAGGAGGTATGAATTGTTGTCTAGAAGTTGAAGTAGTTGAAGAACCTACACTACTTGTACTAGGTAGGGTTGTTTGAGGAGTTAATTCTAACATAAGTCTATCTGTCGACGAGGTTTGTAGAGTATTATTCATAAACCAGTGTTAATGTAATACAAACATTAAATCATCTAAGCCTTCTGATGATTATTAATATTTATAATCTTATGTTAAGAAATTGTCAGTTTTTAAAGATTCTTTTTCTTAATTCAGATATATTACTCATGATTTTAATTTGTAGAGGAGCCTTTATATGAAAAATTTGTTCATCTAAGAAAACTTCTAAGTGATTATTAGAGATATTTATTCTTAATAGTTTTTGAATTCTTTTGAATTCATTTTCTAAATATTCTTTATCTATATTTGTCATTTAGATGAGCATATATCTTCTTCTTACTCTTTTAATTTAAGGCGTTTATAAGTTTCTTTTTCTTCTCTTATTTCAGATTTACAAGAAGGAAAATTAGTATGATAAGAGTAACTAGGAGTGCATAGGCAGGCATAATTTTCATCACAAATTATACTATTTCTTACAAAATTTTCAAGTTTATATTTTTCAGGCTCTGATACCATTCCATAGGGGGTCTCTACCAGATAATTTATAGAGTTTTGTTCAAATATGTTCACTTTTTTAAGCATTTATTCTTTTTCAATATTATGAAGTTTAATTCTAATAGATTTAAAATCAGAATCCATAAAAAATAGTATTCTCTCTAATCTTGCTTTAAGTATAACCGTGATTAAATCTAATAGGGTCCATCACGCTTCTATCATGAATTTCTAGAATTAGATTATGCAAATAATCTTAATATATGACCTAATTTTTTACCATAAATTCTCCAATTCTTATCAGACTCTCCTAATCTAATGGTTTTCTTGGGGAGATGCAAGCTCACCAACAGACCACAACCTTATCTAATTACTTCAGAGAATCACAGCACAGCTTTTGTTTGTTTCCTACCGTAAGTGTACTCAGATCAAATAAAAATTATAAAAGCATAATATTATTCTGAAATAAGATACAATAGCATGAGAACACACATAGATACAATAAGCATTATATTTATAGACAAAGATCAAAGAGAAGATAATTTTTAGCCTAGATGACTATTACACATAGATTTCATAGTCTCTCTCTCTCTCTCACTCTCTCTCTCTCTCTCTCTCTCTCTTTCTGAGCTTCTCCTCCTTCACCTCCTTCCTTTCTTTGAATTTCTTCTTCTTATATATGCAAGAAAAGATTCATTTAATAATTGATGTTATCATAAGTGTCGATGTCATCTGGTATGTGACGTCGTTGCTTACATAATTATAATTATAACACCATGGCTGACTCTTTAGTTTTCTTAAGTATGTTATCCTACTTCTCTTTTACTGCTTATAAATTTTTTTTGGTTCTACAATAATTACAATGATGCAATTTTTCTTTCTGCAACTTTTTCGAAAAAAAAAAATTTTCAATACTTGCTTGTTTCATATTTTTCAAGAGTATATTTGTCCATTTGAGATACATTACTTCATGTATCTTCTTTATTCTATGTTTTAAGTGATTGTAGATAAAAATATTATTTGAACCATGGTAGACCCATATATTGGAGGAGTCTATTGTTTTTGTTTCTATCCATAATTGATAAAGTTCTTCGTCTTTATTTTGTTTAACTAATTTCTTGTTGTCCACATATTTAGGATAAAAGGGTTGCTGCTAATTCCAAGCTAAATTATAGTAATTATTCTTTCAACTATTTTAGGACATGTCTGAAAAAGTTTGATGTATATATTCTAGTGCTTTAATATAGACTGAAATATTTTGATAACGTCGATAAATGTTTTTGGTAATTTATTTAGAATTTTTATATTTTGAAGATATATTATTCTTAACAAACTACTAAAATATAATTTCTGACCAAATTTAGGATCAGTATCTTTGTTCTATCTTTGTAGTTGTCTCAAATGAGCTTTCTTACTTAGTTATAGTTGGTTCAATGGTGGTAAAATCCTTTAATTGAGAGCGTAATTGTGTAACGGAAAGTAACTCATCTTCGTCTAATTCCCCAGAAAGATTTTTTGATTTTCTATAATTCGGTTAAAACTTTGTTACTATAAGATATTTCACATTCTAACTTCCATATCTAGAATTCCATAATTTAAAGATAATTGTTGATAAGATGATTATTGAATTTTGAAGATAATTTATCTGAATTTGCTTCAAATTTAATTTGTTCTGGTAATTTGTTGAGATGTATTTCAATATCTTGTTTGGTACTCATGTCCTGTAAACTTCTCGAGTTAGAGTATCAGCTAAGAAATTATTTTTACCTTCAATATATTCTAAATCAAAAGTGTATGTAGAAAATCAGCTTTCTCATCTAATAAGTCATTTATTAGGTAATGAGTCAACTATTTTTCCAATTATAAAAGAAATGACTATTTTATTATCAATTCTAATAATAAAATGCTCATTTAGGAATATTTTAAATTTCTTACTTTTCTAATAGCAAAAAGTTCTTTTTCATTAATATGATTATTTTTTCAATAGGTGTATAAGTGTTAGATGCATATCGACATAGAATTTATTTTTTATTTCGCTTTGTTTTTAAAATTACACCCCAATAGATCTCTGAACTATCTGTTTCAATAATTATTTTTTCTCGATTAGTGGAAAGATTTAATTTAAGAAGATTTTTGCAAGTTGTTTTAATAGTTTGTAAAATATCATCATCATTTTTATCCTAGCTCCAAGCCACATTTTTTCTAAGTTTCTTTTAGAGAGGAGCATGCAATGTTGTTAAATTTTTAATAAAAGCTTCAGCGTAATTAATACATCATAGAAATCTTTGTAATTTTGTTTGATTGTTAATAGTAAAAAAGTGATCAATTTTTTGTAATTTATGAATTTGTAGTTCAATAGATCCTTGATCTACTTTTAGTCCTAAAAGGTCACTATTTTATGTTATAAAAACACCTTTTTTCTTACTTAAAGTAATACCATGCTTGTATGCTAAATGTTTTAAATATAATGGTAATGTATTGCTAAAAATAAGGATATCATCGACATATATTAAAATAAAAGTATTAAATTCAGAAATAAATGATTCATACATCTATGAAATAGTTGTGTTACATTTTTTTAATCCAAAAGGCATTATATTCCATTGATAATGTCCTTCTAGTGTACCAAAAGCAGTAAATTCTTTACTTTGATCATGCATACGTATTTGTCAGAACCCAATCGAGTTTGGAAAACTATTAGAAATTTTTGATTTGATTGATTAAAACATCTTTATTAGGTAAAAAATATCCATCAAACTTAGTATTATCATTTATTGTTTTGTAATTAATTATAATTTTTCCTTTCTATGTATTTGTTCAGCATGATTTCAAACAAATAAAGCGGGGCTACAATGAGGACTATTACTAGGTTCTATGAGTTTAAGTTGTAATAATTCATATATTTGAGTTTTGAATTCAATTTTAGCGTCAATAGTGTATTTCATGGGATGTACTCAGATAATTAGGGTAAGATTTATTGGTACGATGTGGGTACTAGGTTCATCTTTGCCCTAGAATTGAAGTGGATTTTCTGAAAAGAATTTAGAAAATAAATTAGTAGCAAAATTTTATAATTGTATTTTTTTCAAATTGTGTAGAAAAGAATAAAGAAGAAATTCCTTGTTTAGTAGAAAGATGTTGTTGAATTATGTAATCTAAATCACCAAGGATAATATATTTCACCCGAAAGCCAAATATCTATTTTATTAGATACTGGATCACATAACTCTCATATAGTTTCTTCCTTAATTCCATCAAATTTATAAATTCAATGAAGTGAACCATATATATATATATATATATATATATATATATATATATATATATAAAGATTATCATGGTACTAAACATTATTTTCCTAATAAAACTAATATTCTATTTAGCTTCTGGATATATAGAATCAAAGATTAGATTTTCAACATACCTTTTTAACTGATGACACAGAAAAAGGATGAATTCTAGTTGGAATGAATTTCTTACAACAACATATTGTTAAGTTATTGCCAAGAATGAAATCGGGATAGGGATCATCCATACAACAAAGACATGGTATTTTAATAAGGGTTTCAGAGATGAGTTTGTATTGATTGGACCAATAATTATTTATTGTATGGATACCATTAAAGGTATCTAAGAGTAAATTATTTGTGTCAAGTAGAATATGTGGAGGAAGGATACAGTGCTTACAAATGGTGATATCACTACCAATATTGCATAAGGCATGAATAGAAATAGGTTCATAAGTAGGGATGTATAATTCAATTTGGATATAACTATGAAAGTTAACTATGATGTCGTGGGATAATAGAAGATTTAATACATACAGTAGAATTAGTAAAGGTAACATTATGTTATTGTAGGAAATCCATTCATACTAGAATTCATCCTTTTTCTGTGTCATCAATTAAAAAGATATGTTGAAATATAATCTTTAATTATGTATATCCCAAAAGCCAAATATAATATTAGTTTCATTATGATAATATAATAATGTTTAGTATCATGATAATCTTTATATATATATATATATATATATATATATATATATATATATATATATGGTTCACTTCGTTGAATTTGTAAATTTGATCGAATTAAAGAAGCATCTATATGAGAGCTATGTGAACCGGTATCTAATAAAATAGATATTCAATTCAGGTGAAATGTAATATCCTTTAAGAATAATTGATTATTAGAATAATTTATTTTTCTTGAATCAATAGATAATCTTGGTTGCATAATAAGATAATTATTATGTTCATTAAATGAGTGTTATCTTCTAGGTAATCTAAAACTACTACTTCCTAAACTACTACTTTCTCCAAAATCAAGAGATAATTGATCAGGTGATGGTATTAAATTCCTATAATCTACTTCATCAGATTGAACAGTTTTTCCTATTTGAGAGAACATAGAATCTATGTAAACAGATTTGTTATGTATTATGAATACTACAATATTATGATGATTGAAATAAGCATATGCTGCTTGGTAAGTACTTGATTATCTAAAACAAATTCAGCCAATGCTAGTCATGCATTCTAACATCTCTGACCTCTTTAAAAAAATGGATTCAAGGGATATGCTGTAGATATCTCCCTCTCAATTGAAAGAAAAGAATCTGATCAAGTTTTTGGAGCATAGTAATGACTTGAGGCTTGAGTTCCATAGTGTGCAGCTGCAAAGCAATCTTGAGTGGAGGTAGGTGAGCTGCAAGGTGGACGGTGAGGCCAAATGTTGTGCATGCCGTTGGTGACAACATGACCTGCAAAGTGTCTTGCCAATAGTATCACATACATGATTAAAGAAGCAGTTTTTAGAGTTAAGGCAGCAGTAGCTGCAGAAGAAACTAGTGGGGAGTGCTAGTTGTCTTTGGTTGTTAGCAAGGAAGAGAGGGTGTGAGATCATAGAGAGGAGACGGCCAGCTCGTCAACTTTTTGTTGCCCAAGTGCAGGTTGGTATGGCATAGTAGAAGGGTAGTGGAGATCAATTAGCAAAATGTAGGTTTGATGGGTATAAGAGATGGAGGAACTTGAACTGCAACTTACACATACAGCAAGGAGAAATCTTAGGAGAACTAGTGGCTTGTAAGGAATGGTTGGGTTGTGGCTCTTGCAGCTAGTGGAGCAGTGCTCAATTGGGAGGGGAGTTTGACTGTAGTCTGCAAATCTTTAGATGGCCAACGAGTGATGTTGTATAAGAGATGAGGTTGGAAATGTGTAGAGAGGGAGAGAGAATTATCGAAGAGCTGGGTTGGTCAGTCGGGAACACGTGATGGATTTCAAGTATGGGTATGGCTTGTAGGGAGAACATCATCGAGTTGTAGCATGGTGTGGAGGAGCCTTGGAGCTTCGATCTCCATGTGGGAGAAGTAAGGGTGGAGGAACTAAGAAGGTTCCCGCTAGTGGTCTGCTACTAGTAGATTGCATTTAGGATTTTTTTCTCTTTTTTTATCAAGTGATACGATGGGCAGATGGCTTTATGACATGTAAGAGATGGGCTTAGATTGCAAAAGGTTGCATGATTTAGAATGTTAAGATAGAAACTAATTGTAATAGTTGTCTTCATTATAGATGGAGGACATCTAGCTACATAAGTGAAAGGAAATCTTATGATCTTAATGAGAAAATGTGCAAATATAGTATTCAAAAAGAATCTAATTAACTTTACACAACTGCATGATTATGTGCTTAATGATAAGTGACATAATATATTAGATGATTTATTAATTCAGTTAGAGAGGTTAGATAAAATTTAATTTTGATTTTACGTAATCGTGTCATAATATAGATGAGCTTCTGGAGGAGATTCTTAATGGGCAACTTCCCTATTCCATCATGACCACTCAAGCAATGGCATTGTAGGCAACCTGGAAAATCTATCATAAATTTCTTGCTAAGAGAAAGGAGGCTTAATATATAAAGTCCTAGCTGTTAATCGTGAAGAAAATCTTTTATCTCTAAAAGCTGAGCACAACGACCTTTAGGCTGAGGTGTTTTAGCAAGAGGAAGAGAAGGATAAAGCAACTTTGGAGCTTACTTGCCTATCCAACTCTAACAGAGAGTTTCATGAAGAGCTCTCTCATCATATGGAGGAGTTTTAGGAGAAAGAAGCTAAGTTCACTAGATTTTTAGATTTTAATGAGTACCATGATTTTCTTAAGAAAAAATTGAAGATAGGCACCAACTTTGTTATTACTAAATTAGTGAAGCATGGTCAAGTGGATGCTAAGTTCTTGGATTTTTCTAATGTACCCACCCTTTCAGATTCTAATGATGATGTTGAGAGTAGCGCAAGCTGACTTCTTTCGCTTCTTTTTTGGCGAGTGTAAAGTGTATATGTAATTTTTACTCATTCTTTTTATGATATTTTACTTCATGAATGAAAAATATTTTTTTATGTTAAATACAACTTCAAAATGTTCTCTCCTTTCTCTTGAGTGACAATGAAGGCTACTTCCTACTAGAATTAAGAACTTACTCATGTCATTGGTGTTATACTCCATATTAGCATTCTATTCGAGACTTAAGAGACACATTGATTAAATTTCTCTAGGTAGACTTATTATTATTATCAGTTAGATAAATTCTTTATTTTGACTTAGTGGGTAAAACACTTAGGTGCTTAATGGAGAATTTATTTTGCATTTTAGTTGATGCTCATGGTGTGTCAATTTTACACTATTGTCGCCAACCACATAGAGAGTTGGTCTTTTTTTTAAGTTTAATTAATGACCTCACAAGGAGTCGGTCTTACATTATAATCACTAACCATATAAAGTGTTAGTCTTTTTATTTTAAAGTTAAGTTGCTAACCTCAGCAAGGTGTTGGTCTTATACTATAGTTTGAGTAGATCTTTCGAACTCGCTCTAAATCCTTCTTTGTGGGAATCTCTTCTATCTTTTTGAGAACTTCAATTACAGTTCTTGCAGTCTCTAGCTATAATACTTCATCTTTCTTACTGGATCTGCCAACTGCCTTAAAGTAGCAGGCTCGAGACTGATTGAGATTTTATTTAATGGTGATTTCCTCACATCTAGTTTAAACTTTGATGGTTATGTGGAAAGTTGATAACACTACCTGAAAATAATTGAGTAAAGATCGACCAAAGATGGTGTTGTAGGTGGCCAAAGCCTCTACATGATAAATTTAGTCATAGCCATGAATTGTTTAATCCCTTCTCTTTAAGTCATGGGGAGGGTAATCATCCCTTCAATTTCTCTTCACTGATGGAGGTGGGTCTCTTTCTTTTGATAAGATTGAGAGAATGTGGGTATTGGAAGTGAAGGAAGAAGATATGTTGGATAACTAGCTCTCCCACCAAGGATTGCCAAGGTTTGGCCACCAAGCTCTCAAACCACAAGAATAACTCAAAAATTTATAATTGCCAAAAGATCTCCTTCATTCTAATAAGAGGGGCTATTTATAGCCATTACAAGCATCTTTCAAAAGAAAATAATTCAAAACATGGAGGGAAAGGTGGGTGGCCACATTAATGTGAAGCATTAAATTGCCTCATTATTTTATGCCATCCACCCATTTCACATGCTATTATTTTATGTGGATTCAACCACCTCACATGTCATGCTTTGAATTTTAAATGCAAAATTTCAAACATGGAGTTTCTAGAAAAAATTAAAAATTACATAAATAAAAAGATGAAATCATAAAATGGGCCTTAGCAGGCTAATGGGCTAAGTCTTCTTCTTTCTTGAATTTTCTTGGGCTTTAGCTTGAGATCTTATAAATGGGCCTTGAGCTCTAATTTATTGATCCTCATGATGTTCTACATCAACTCCCCTGGGCTCAATTGAACTCTGCTCCATAGAGTTGAAATCTAAGAAGTCTTCTACTAATTATGGGGCTAAAGTCTCCAAATCACTACGGTCAACCATGTGTCTTCAGCTGGTGGCTTATTCTTCCAACGAACTAGAAAATGATGCTCAGAAGCTAGATTAATGGGTGCTTCCTCGGTGATAATATAGTCAACTTCAAAGGAAGAGGGCTTACGCACGGTATATATCTGCTAAAGAGTTACCGAACAAGTGGAGGTTTTCTAATTCCTTTATATGATAGAATATCTTCAATATTATTAATTGGATGAATGAACATATCAGTAGGCAAATCAAGGTGATAAGCATTAGTTCCAATTTTCTTGAGAATTTTAAATGGACCACAAGCTCGTGCATGTAATTTCTTATATCTAGTAGTTTGATAATGCTCAGGCCGAATGTGAATCAATACATAATCACCTTCTTTATATTCTTTCATTGAACAATTATGATTTACCTTAGAAGCATAATTATCATTAATTATAGTAATTTGCTTTCTTATATCTTCATGGAGGCTTTGAAAATCTTTAGCAAATGAAAATGCTGCATCAGAAAATACATGAGATGGTAGGTTTGCTACATCTATTGGTCGTCATGGGTTTTGACCATAGACTATCTCAAATGGTGATTTTTTTGTAGTTCTAGATATAGTACTATTATAGGCAAATTCAGAGGTTGGCAAATGTAAATCCCAATTTCCTAAACTTTTACCTACCAAACATCTAAGAAAATTTCCTAAGGTATGATTAACTACTTTAGTTTGTCCATCAGTTTGTGGGTGAAAGTGAAGAGAATTTTAATTTGGTACCTAATAATTTCCATAATGTTTTCCAAAAATATGAGACAAACTTAACATCTCCGAAATAATGGTTAAAGGGAGACCATGTGACTATTTCCTTAAAAAATAATTTGGCTATATAAGAAGCATCATTTATTTTTGAACAAGGTAAGAAATGAGCCATTTTTGAGAACCTATCGACTACAACAAAAATACTATCATGTCCTCGAGTTGTCCTATGTAATCCTAGAATAAAATCCATTGATAGGTCTTCCCAAGGCCTATAAGGAATAGGTAAGGCAGTGTATTGTCCAGACCTTTGTTTGATAGTTTTAGTCTGTTTACAAATTAAACATTGAGCCACTAATTTTTGAACATCTCATTTTAATGAAGGACAATAAAATCTATTTTCTAATAAACATATGGTCTTATCCTTTCCAAAATGACCAACTACACCCCCAGCATGTAGCTTAGTGATAAGGAATTCTCTAAGAGAAGATTGAGGTATGCATAATTGTTTTCCTTTATATAAATATCCATTTATTATCAAGAATTTCCCTTGTAAAGTTATTGGTTTATCTAGGTGTTCAAGATAAATTAGGTGAAAGTCAGGGCACATAATATAATCATCTTTAATTCTATCAAATCTTGGGATTCTCAATTCTAAAGAGGAAATAATTAGGTTTACCCTGGATAAAGCATCAGCAGGCTTATTCTCAATTCCAGGCTTATGCTTTAGAACAAAAGAGTAGTCTTGTAAAAATTCAACCCATTTTGCATGCCTATGACTTAATTTTTGTTGAGTATTAATGAATTTTAAGGCATGGTGATCAGAATTAAGTATAATTTTCTATGTAAGAGATAGTGTCGCCAATGCCTTAAGGATTGAATTATAGCATAAAACTCCCTATCATAAGTGGAATATCGTTGTTTAGCTTCATTTAACTTTTCACTAAAGAATGCTATAGGATGATTCTCTTGACTTAAAATTCCACCTATACCAATTCCTGAAGCATCACATGTCACTTCAAAGGGTTTAGAAAATCGGAAGCCTAAGGATTGAAGTGATAAGAACTTTAATTTGCTCTAAGGCCTTTTGTGCAGTAGAAGTCCAACAAAATTTATCTAATTTTAGTATATTAGTTATTCGAGCAACAATGGTACTAAAATTCTTAATAAATCTCCGATAAAAAGTGGCTAAACAATGAAAGCTTCTAACTTCAGTAAAACTTTTAGGTGATGGCCAATCTAAGATTGCTTTCACTTTAGAAGGATCAGGTTTAAGCCCAGTAGTGGATATAATAAAGCCTAAAAAGATTACCTCATCTTGCAAAAAGAAACACTTTTTTAAATTAATGTATAATTTCTTTTGTCTAAGTAGTTCGAAGACTTTTTGTAGGTGTTGTAGATGTTCATTTTCACTTGGACTAAAAATCAGAATATCATCAAAATACACCACCAAAAATTTACCTTTATATGGTTTAAGAACAGTATTCATTAATCTCATAAATGTTCTAGGAGCATTTGAAAGTCCAAAGGGCATGACAAGCCATTCATAAAGTCCATTAGGGGTCTTAAAAGCTGTCTTCCACTCATCTCTTAATCTAATCTGAATTTGATGATATCCACTTTTTAGATCATTCTTTGAAAAAAATTTTGCTCCTGAGATTAAATCTAACATATCATCTAATCGGGGAATAGGAAACCTATATTTGATAGTAATTTTATTTATTGCTCGATTATCAACACACATTTACCATGTTCCATCTTTCTTTGGAGTTAATAATGCTGGGACTGCACAAGGGCTAAGGCTCTCTTGAATAAAACCCTTTCTTAATAATTCCTCAACTTGTCTTTAATCTTAACATGCTCGGTAGGGTTCATCCTATAATGTGGAAGATTAGGAAGTTGAGAACCAGATAAGAACTCAATAGCATGTTGAATGTCTCTTAGAGGAGGAAGCTCATCAGGAAGCTCATCAGGTGCAATATCATTAAAATTAGAAAGAAGAGAAGAGACCACAGTAGGTATGTGAGTCTCATTAGAGTCTGGTATGACTTCTTTTACATGTAATATATGAAGAAGAAATGGATCAGAAAATTTTTTTTGTAAAGCGCCAAAACTTATTATTTCTATCTTTGGGGTCAAAGGAAAAAGAGTAGGTGTTTTTAAGTAAGGATCAGAAGTGATAGTGTTAGACCTAACAGTAGGATTTTCTATGATAATTAATTGAAGTTTGGCATTTTTCTTCAATAGAGGCTTAGGTTGCAAGTCAGAAGTTGTTTTGTGTGGTGTTATGGAGGGTGTTTTTTCTACTAGCTTTATTGGTAGGAGTTTAATAATCTTATTATTATGTTTAAAAACATAAGTATTTTCCCTACCATAGTGAATAACATTCATATCATATAGCCAAGGTCATCCTAAGAGAATATGAGCAATATCCAGGAGAACATCACACCAAATTTGGTCCTCATAGCTTCCTATTTTAATAGGAACTAAACACCGATTGGTGATGGGAAGAGATGTATGATTTACCCAACTAACATGAAATGGTTCAGGGTGAGGTTCAGATTTTAGGTTGGCTCAAGTTAAGGTATGTGTTGAAATGACATTCATAGCACTCCATCTATAACTAACCTATCGCTTTTCATTACACAAAACATACATGCTAAAAATGTTCTTTCTCCTCCAATCTTCTACCTCATTTTTTATTACAAGAAGACATCTCATCACATTAACATGAGGGTCATGTTAATTCTAATTCTTCATCAGATAATGGGGTGTCATCATAAACTTCTTCTAGATTATCAACTATTGGATTTTCAACTTCTTCTGAAAATAAGATTTGAGCTTTACATTGATTTTGCATATGACCTTTTTTATGACATTTAAAACATATTATTTCTCTAATGTTCTTAGAGCTCCCTTCAATTGAAGTTTTAAGCAAAGGGGATGGGCCATTTGGATAGGCTAGTCTAACAGTAGATCTATGGGATGAAATGGAAGGTACTTGACTTTTAATTTTAGAGAGGTGGATTTTCTTTTGTTGTTCAACCAATAATGCATAATGAAATGCTTCCTCTAAAGATTGTGGGTCAAATAATTCAACTTCATTTCTAATGTCTCTAAGTCCAATAATAAATTTATTGGCTAATTTCCAATCATTATCGACAATCAGTTCTAGAAACTAGATCTTCAAAAGTGTTCAAGTATTCGCCATAAGATAATTACCTTGTCTCAAAGTTAATAATTGACTATGTAGCTTCTTATCATGATGCCTAGACGATTTCTTGCTCTTAACATTTCTTTCATTTCTATCCAAGTGAGGTTTGTCCTTCATAATCTTTGTTCTTTAGCTAAAGTATTTGTTCAATAAATTTTAGCATGCCCTATCAATTTCATTTTAGCAAAAGTTACCCTTTGATAATCATCCATTTTATACCAATCAAAGAAGTCATCCTTTTGAACTAACCAATCGAGAAATTTATTTGGATCATGTATACCATCATAAGTTGGGGCTTCTACTTTAACTCTTCGAGATGGATCATTAGAGTCTTCTATAGTCTTAAAATAATTTTCTCCCCTTACACCATTTCTAGCAATTGATTGTCTTCTAAGTGGTTGATTTTCTCTATGGTTTGGATATGAATCTTCTTCATCTATCCCAATTGGCACAATTTGAGTAGGTATTTAAGGAGGAGTTGGTACTCTATTATTTTGTAGATGCACTAAAAGAGTTTGCATTTGTTGTTTAAGTTTTTGCATTTGATTCTTACTTTCTTCTAATATTTGTTGAGTTTTTAATTCATTATCTTGGATCCTAAGATCTAAGGCATCAACTAATCTAGTCAAATTTTCAACTTGATCTTGAGAGATAGATTTTGGTACCATGAGATTTTTTTTTTTTTGAAAGAAGAAAAAAAAGATATATGAAAAGGGACCAATGAAAAAAAATAGAAAAAATAAGTATAATATAATTATGCAATCAAAGAGAAATTTTAAGCTAAGAGAACTTCGAGTGAGGGGGTACAAGACCACTTAAATCCCAAGCTCTCCTTAGACAGTTTAGGTCTTTTTGACAAAGTTCTATTTAGCTTCCAAAATCACTAAGTTTAACACACTTATATTATTACGCATGCATATTTTTTTTATAAATATTTTTTAATGCAATGAAATAAAAATGCTCAAATTTATCAAGCCTCTTTTTTCCTTTTTAAGAAAGCAAGTTATCATAAGTTAATCAAAGAAACTTCTAAAATTAACCATAAACAATAACAAAGATAATAAAGCAAGTAATTAGATTTTGATTTGCACTAATGGGTTGCTTTAGGTGATGAACTACCTCACCAAGGTACTCTCTTAATTTTTTTTCTTTTATTTGGAAGGGAGGGAGGGTGCACATTGACAATTGGAAAATGGCTAAAATATATAATGGAGCTTACTAATTGAAATTTTATGTAATCACCATAAACTTGCAAGCAATATATATCTTTCCAAGCTGCTAATATGCTTTTAAACTATCACATAGAAGAAAATTAATTAACCTCACAAGTCCATGAAAAATTCACAAGTTTGAAGACAAGTCCAACACTTGAGTTGCTCCCTTTGTTGAAGCAAACTTTTGACCAAATTTGCTCCTTCCAGGCTTTGCTCTGATACCAAATTTGATGCAGGTGGGTGCTCTTTATTTTGATGAGATTGAGAGAACGTGGGTATTGGAAGTGAAGGAAGAAGATATGTTGGATAACTAGCTCTCCCACCAAGGATTGCCAAGGTTTGGCCACCAAGCTCTCAAACCACAAGAATAACTCAAAAATTTGTAATTGCCAAAAGATCTCCTTCATTCTAATAAGAGGGGCTATTTATAGCCATTACAAGCATCTTTCAAAAGAAAATAATTCAAAACATGGAGGTAAAGTGGGTGGCCACATTAATGTGAAGCATTAAATTGCCTCATTATTTTATGTCATCCACCCATTTCATATGCTATTATTTTATGTGGATTCAACCACACAAGTCATGCTTTGAATTTTTAAATGCAAAATTTCAAACATGGAGTTTCTAGAAGAAAATTAAAAATTACATAAATAAAAAAGATGAAATCATAAAATGGGCCTTAGCAGGCTAATGGGCTAAGTCTTCTTCTTTCTTGAATTTTCTTGGGCTTTAGCTTGAGATCTTGTAAATGGGCCTTGAGCTCTAATTTGTTGATCCTCATGATGTTCTACATCATTCACTCTCCTAAGAAATCATATAGCAATCCCTAGTGAGGTGAATTTAGAGTTAGTTAATCTCTGTTTGTTGAATACCAACTTAATGATCTTATTGACCGAGCTTCTTATGTTGATCAAAATACTTTTAACTTGATAGTTGGCAATCAATTTATTAACTAGAATTTTTAGGTGTCTACAATCTTTATTCTCATGACTGTGCTCATGGTGGTAAGCATAGTGCATTGATTGATCATGAACTATATCGAGTTTCATTGGTGGTGGTCTCTTAAAATATTCCTTATTTTAACTGACCTCTACTGACTTGATCATTAATACTATGAAAGAAGTTGTTAATGTGGGTTACAAGTATTCAGCTCCTTAGTAACAAGTTGTAAGATTCCTAAACCCCCTAGCTGGTGGTGCCTCAGGTCACCTTCTTTTATCTTCTCTTCTAGCTCGATACCCACCACTAAGCAGTTGCTCTCAAAGAGATATCTTTGTCAAGTCTTTTACTCAAACCGATGGTGTTGGTTGAATGACTTCATTGTATTCTTTAGTATTTACATAGTTTTTTTCCTGCTCCATTATTTGGTGAGTGGCTTTGGTTGTTAAAATCTAAGAGCATATCTAAAAGGTTCTTCTTTTAGTCATTAAGCAAGTGCAGCTTAGGCAATTACAAATTCCAAATCTTTAATTTCAATAATTTCTTATTAGAAATGTGTGATGAACTTCCTCAAGACTCATCAAGTTCTTACCTCATTTATGGAAGGGATTAGGAAATATACAATGGATTTTGAGCACTTGCAAATTGCATACGAGCATCCTCTTAAACTCAGCAAATAAGGTAATGACTCCACTAGGAGGCACAAATCACCTGAAAGTGGTAATGAAGAGATGACACTTCATTGCATCATCAAAATCTAGTAGCAATGCCATTGATTTAAAGTAAGCGATGTGGTTTCCTAGATCTATCTGACCTTTGTATGGCTCAAAATGTGAGACCTTGAACTAGTGTGGGGGGTGGGCTAGTTTTAGTGATATTCATGGAGAAAGCATTAGTTGGTTGTGACTATTTCTTTTGTTGTCCATTTTCTTCTCCACTCATGGTGTAATACTCGTCGTCCATGCTAGGAGTCCTTGACAATTCTCTTCTTGCTCGATGAGCCTATCAAGTGGTCAATTTTTTGGATCCATCATTTTCTTTAATTTTTAGTTCTTCATGGTGCACCCTTTCTATGGCTACCTGTATAAGGTAAGTAATCCTGATGCAACACATTAAAGGATGAAATGACTTAGCGCAAGGTGTGATGTTTATTTTTGATATGTATATGGGGGACACTAAGCAGATATGAGGGTGTACTTATTGAACTGATTGGGTACGATATTGAGGTCTGATGTATTATCTCGAAAGATAGAGGCACCACCCTTCAATAGACCTAATTACCAAATAAGGACTCCTAAGGCATGATGGGTCTTCAAACATACTAGAGATTTTTCCCCTACTTTACATGAAAAAGTAAAGCAAGGTTTATTTAAGCTAGGTCCATTAAGTTCTCTATGGAAGCAAGCCACCTTAGTTAATTACATCCTAAAGAATGAAAATTTTTTAAGAATACTCTCGGTTAAACTAGACAATTAGGGTCTCCAAAGATTTCAAGGCTAAACTATCAATAAATTAGTTATATTATAAAATCAAGTGGGATTGTTTAAGGAGAAGACTTATTTTCAAAAGACAAAGGGAATAAGTAGGAAATGCTCGTGATACTAGGAAATTTAGCGAGCATTCCAATCTATCCTATAGTTGGCTTTATGTATTTGAAATTGAAGAGAATTATTTGTTTGAATTGAAATCTTATTAAATTTCTAGGGCTTATAATCCATCAACACAAGAATATAGAAATGCCTAAGAGATGAGGATTTATGCTTATAGCTTGCAGGAAATAGAAACCTCATATCCTAAATCTAGGGAGCTTTAGCATAAGCTAAAGCATGACCTAAATCTAAGCGAGAGATGGACATAATGGTTTACCTCCACAATAAAAGATAAATGATCCGACTTATGGACTTACAACTGCTTGTAATGACTTCCAGCTAAAACCTCCTACGATTCAAAATCATGTAGTCCAGTCTTATGAAAGTGCAAGATAGTTGGGCTGTTATTTAATTTGAAAGAGACTGAAGTCCTTAAACCCACTCCCTAAGACACTCGAGCATGAGTGGTATGAGTAATGAATTAATCTATAAATGCAAATCTTTTCAAATTTTATTTCAATTTTGACACTCCATTTTGACAAAGGCTTTAGGATTTTGATGCTTATATGCATGATGAAAATAGGTTATGGGCCAAATCAGCTAGAAGAAGGTGTTCTCTACCATAAGGGATGCCCTCACAGGTCAAGCATTCTCCTATCATGTAAGGATGGAGATCCTTCATGTTCAAGAGAGAAAGAATATGTATGCATGTTGTGAGACATTCAACCATTCAGCTAAGGGGTTGCTAAATCTTTTAATTATTTTATTTAAAACCTAAGCTTTATGGTGAGGTTATGAGTTATTTTAAATCTTAATTGTGAGTTATTAATTTCAATAGATAACTTAATTTTATCCTAAGAGCCTAATCACATCCAGGTCACCCATTAAAGCATCAAAAATATAAGAAACTAAGAAAAGCATGTTATTTCTAATGTGCAATCTAAACATAATATCAAATAATTTTATAAACTAGCATAAAAGAACAAAAGGCTGGTGTGATTGGGTTCTGCCTTACACCTCGAAAAGAGAAAATGGGTACCCGAGCTCTACCCTTATACAACCTAGTATATAAAATAATTATTACAACTATAAATAATAAATGCTATGGGGGGTCTTCAAGCCTTCATTCTTCATGTCTCCTTCATTTCATCATATCTTTGCTCCCTTTGATGTGGTGGGCTTCAAGGCATCACATGACACCCCAAGAATAAGCCTTCTAGCAAATGCTCATCCTAAACCCCCATAGCACTAATCCTAATTCCTAATACAAAATTATATCAAAAATAAGAAAGGTAAATATAACTATACCTATAAAATAAGTGTTAGCTAAACACACATACAACCCAAGCAGTTATATCATAATTTGGACTTAGCACCCTACACATGGTTAGCCAAGCCCACCTATACTAACTTCGATTATGCTTAGGGGCATAAGCAATCTGCAAAGAGAGCATTTATATTTATTTTTAAGTGGCCTCTTTAAGCATAATCCCCTACAGAAAATAAGATTAGGCTAATCACAGCCTAACATCCAGTCTACGAAGCATACACCCTAACATTTATTCTAAAGCATTACATCACAAAACAAAACATACACCAAACATACACCATCCTAACCCAGGACTAAAAGTGGTGACTTAATTCTAATGTGTGTGTTAAGGCTTGTGTAAGTCCTAACTAGGCATTAAAGTTATGATTTTCTAAATGTGAAAGGATGTTTAGTCATAAGAGGTTGATTTCACTTTAAGTGGTTTAATTGATTCGAGAATTTTACTTAGTATTTTCTTTTATTTTATATGCCGTACACTTAGCAACTAAGTGTTATAAACAGAGGAAAGAGAATTACTCTCTTTCATCCCTACCGTAAGCCACTTTCTAAAGCATGTTAATTTAATTTGATCTCTTTAGTTAATGGCTTATTACATATTTTAAATTAAACCAAATTTTAGGTTCACTTTAAATGATTCCATTCAATATGAAATGCATCTTAAAAAAATTTGGATGAACTACTAACACATAACATACATCACATTATTCTTTTCCATCACATGTAACATGTATATGATTGAATCCTAAGTATGACTAATACATGCAATATATTTCTTTTAACACCCTTTAAATGAAAGATGCATATGTGTATTTTATAGAAAATTGGATTTTCACTCATTAGCTAAATGCACACTCAAGTGTATAAAAGTTTTAAGCAAGTACTTCACCATTGTTAACCAGGGGAGTGACATAAAGACCTCCTTGGGGCTACTTAAAGTCGTGCATCCCCGTAATGTCCAGACTAGATATACCCGTTATTCTTAAATACACATGAATGTACAAATGACTACAATAATGGAAAGTCATGCAAAATTTGTATATTTTTAATTTAATTTATTTATGCATATGAGTTAAAGTTCTATCCAAATTATAATATAAAAATGTGTAAGGATGAATTCAAATAAGTTATCTTTTTAAATAGACTATACACTTATGTATGTTCAAACTTATGCAAATCTATATGTGAATTAAAGAAAGAGAACTCGACATCATATGTTTAAACTAGAAAACATGCAGGCTTACATATACTTATGATTAATATCATTTTAATTATTGTAATTGATTTATAAGCTTTTGAAAATAATTTTTTATTTAATTGTGATAATAGCCACACATATTGTAGATTAAGTTCAAGACATGCAAGCTCAACATAAAGAAAATTTTATTTGATTTAATTGATTTTTGAAAAAGATGAATGCATGATTACAACTAGCATACAATATTTAATATCATTGGAAAGAAATAAGCAACATAAAACACATGACTTCATTCAACTAAATTAATTCCTAAGGATAATCATATCAAATACAATCATTTAAAATAAACCAAAGTTTATTATTAAATTAGTTTTGGATGTTTGATTTGATTTAAAGAATAAAGGAGATTAAATCATTTGTTGATTTTAACCCATTTTTATATTGGCTAATTAATTTGGTTCAATTAAAAGAAGGTAAGTTGATTTTATGAGTTAATTATGTTGTAATATGAGTTAAGTCCATTAATTACCCCTTACTTATGTTACGTTAAAGTAATTAACTAATTATTATGAGCCAACATGATATGCACATGAATTGAAATTTAAATCAGCAATGACCCTAAGAAATAAAAGGCCTAATGCAATTGACTCATAATTAGTGGTTAATCAGATTAAAGAACTTAATTAAGTACTATTATGGCTTCCCCAAACATATAGGTTAGCAATAATTTCTTTAAATACCTTTAGGTTATTAAACACCTAAAGATCTACCCAAGAAACTTAATTAGATGAGTTCTTGAATGATTATAATTTTAATTTAATTAATTAAGCCATTTTTAATTAATGAATTAAACCATTAATCCCAAATTAGTTAATTTCCATTCAAATGAAATAAGCTTAAAGTAAAAGATTAGGAAAGAGCTCCCAATCGTATTCCTTATGCTCATTCACTATTATAAATAATTAGTAAGCTTAATTAATAGTTCTCTTACTATTTAGCATGTTAATTAATCATATAATTAAAGAAGTAATTAAGGCTAAGATAATCAATTTCCCTAATTAATCAAATAATAAATCCTAAGAAAATTATGGGTTAATTAACCTCATAAAGTGTAGAATTAATTACTTGAATAATTAGAGAGTAATTAAGCTAATTAAGTTTTTTATTAGACCGAAATTAAGCTTTAATTACTATTTACAATTAATTAGGAATATTTTAAAATTAACCTCCTATAAAATACCTTTAAAATGAATATTTATTTAAATTTTTTGATTTTTTATTGATTTATTATGATTTTTCAAAGTTTCAGTTGATTTAAGTGATTTTCCATGATTTTAATAAAGTCCATTAATTTATTTTGACTATTTGAACTTCAGAATACAATATCATCCAATCTAGAAATATGTTTTACTTGAAACTTTTATGGTGACTGTATTTTAACTTCAATTTCAATCTCTAAAAATTTCAACTCAACCAGATTTGTATTTTTGGTTTAATTGATGAAATTTGATTTTTAATAAAATTGAAATTAAGCTCAAACCATTCAGTGAAATCTCAGGATTTTTGGTTTGTTTGATTCCTCTCAAAAAGATAAATTAAATGAGGCTTTATTTATAATTTTTCATGTATTATATTTTTTATAAAATTTCAAAGTTTTAGATAATTTAAATAATTTTTAAAATAAAAAAGGTTTAAAGTCTAGTAACCCAAGTCAACGTCGACTGGATATATTTCATGTGGCCGCATACCACACATGGTGCTGTATGGCATGCACGTTGCCAGGTGCCACATGGCATTTGAGTGAGAAAATGCAGGATTGCGCCTAGTTCAGATCGAACGGTCCAAATCTATTAGCTTGATCTGATGGATAGAATCCGATGGATCTAACATGAAATCATTGCCATCCGACCCTTTTAAGGGGAGATCAGATGGTTGTTGTCCTTTCTCCCATGAGACCGATGAACGAACCCATCCGAACAGTGAAATCGAGCACCAAGCTCTATTTTGGGCGTGATTTTCCAGTGAATCTAACCGAAAAACACCCCGATTTGCACTATAGTGATGAAAAATTAAAAATACAAGGGAAATCTAAGGAAATTTCTTAAAATTGTGCATACATTTGAGCAAACAAAAGATCCTACTGCCTGCTAAAGTTTGATTAAAATACCTCATCGGGGGATGATTTCCAGCGATAGTGAAGATCTGAGTGAGCTCCTTGGTGTGAGAGGAAGCTTCGGAATAAGTTTGAACCCTTGCCTCCCTATGAAACGTCATCTTCACCAATGACCACCGCCTCCCCACCAGAAAAGCTATTGTTTGATGTTTTTTTGGCTCAAATCAAGTGGGAGAAGGTTGCTCCTTGTTTGGGGAAGCTCCTAGAATGTGTGTGAGCTCAGGAATTATTGGAATGAGGCCTCTTTCTCTCCTTTCAAGGGGCTGACAAAAATTTTCCATTAAGATTGTTGAGGAGGAGGTTGTGATGGTGATGGCTTGATTAAGGAATTTTAATTTAGCTCCAAAGTCTTCATTTTCAGTTGTAGGATCAGCTCCATTAAATGCAAAGGATGGGGAGGAGTGGACTTTGCTCTCTTTGGTTAAGATCACATGTGGGATGTAATTTCAAAGAGAGATTACCTTGGGATTGGCCCAAATTGGGTTTGAGCTTATTTTGATCTAATCCCAAGTGGGTTTGGGTCGGGTTTGATCAACTCCCAATGGGTCATGGATTAATTTCTAGGGATTTAGCTCAATTTGGGTCACATCGGTCACATTGGGTCATGTTGGGTTAGGTTGACCAATTAGTCAAATTAGGACAAATGAAGGCTTAGGTTAGGTTCAAATGATGATTTGAAGTATTTTTGTATGATCAATTTAATTTAAGTTGGTTTAGGATTGATTTTGGCTCATTTGGAATCAAATAGGTCAAATGGGTCAAGTTGACCAATTTGACCAAATTAGTTAAATTGGCTTGGGTTATGGGTTGATTCATGTTCAATTGGCTAATTGAAGATGACTATAGTCTTTGGTTTGAATCAATTTGGATTTAATTTGAATTTAGGCCAAATTGACCCTTTAGGTCAATTTGGGCTAAATGGTTCAATTGGGCCCAATTGATCAAATTGGGTTCAATTATGGCTTAATTCAATTTCAATAATAAATTTGGAATTAACTAAAGCAATTGGTTGCAATCAATTTAGGTTATATCATGATTTGAACCAATTTGGTCCTTTAGGCCCATTTGGGTCAACTTGGGTCTAATGGCTTATTTAGCCATTTTGGCTCAATAAGTAGTAAGTCATGTTCAAATATTGATTTTGAGTTGATTTGAATCATTGGTTTCAATTAATTTGATGTGGTATGGATTTTGATTAGTTTTGGTTCATTTGGGCTAAAGGGTTGACATGGTCAGGTGATCAGGTTGACTTGGTTTGACCAAATTAATGGTAATTGGCCATCCTAGGGTGATCAATGGCCATGGTATGAGGCTTATATGGGCTTGGTTAAATCCAATTTGGGTTGGATTAGAACTTGGTTCAAGAGGATCCTTTAGGTTACTTTGGATCAAGTGAGCCTAAGTGGGTTAATTAGCTTGGTTTTGACTTGATTTAAGTTTAGTTGAACTTATATATGAGCCTAAGATTGAAATATAAATTCTACGGTAATCAATTTGGAGTCCAATGGACTTTAGTTCATTTGAAAGTTTTAAGTCAAAAGGGGTAAGTTGGGCTTAACTTAGATTTTTTTTAATGATTGTAGGTTTCATTTATATTTGGATAGATAATTGAAGGAATGATTGATTCAAGATCAAATCTAATGATTTTTACTTGAATTGGATGTCATTTGGCCAATTCCAAAGAATTGGCTCAAAGGGCTTAAATTTGGGTTTTCATTTGATTTGGATTTAGTTTTGGCTATTTGAAGATATGAATGATTCATGAGAAAATCAATTAAATTTGGAATGATTTGAGGTGGATTTGGCTAAGCTCATGAAGGTAGGTCATAAGGCTTAGATGGGGATTTGATTTAGTTTGATTTAGTTTTGATGATTTGATGTAGATTTTATTTATATTTATGAAGATGTTCGAAGATGTGATTGATTTATGAAGAAATCAATCAAATTTGGGTTGAATTGGATTAAGATTTGGCCAGGTTCATGGCACCAAGGCTTAAGAAGGATTTTGGGGTTTGAGTTTGATTTTGGGTTTAAATCAATTGGAGTCATATTTGGAATTAGATTTGAAATTTGATTTTGAATTTGAGGTTTGTTATGAGAATTGAATCTGAGTTTGATTTGATAAGGTGCATATGGATTTGGTTTAGGATATAGGATAGGTGATTTCCCTTCAGTCCTAAGGCAAGGCCAAATCTTATGATTAACCCTTCTAAGTATCTAGGCTTAGGTTAAGTGTTCACCTAACACTAGAAGTGTCTTAAGACTAAGAAGCTCTTAGTGTCTAGAAGAGTCCTAAGTCTAAGAAGAGGAGGTTGAGAGCTCACTCCAAAAGTGAGGTCAACACAAGGTTCCAAACCAAAGCTTGAACTTAGAAGGATTTTTATTAGACTTTATGTGTTGTGGTATTTATCTCTCATGTGTTGTGTTGTATTATGTAATAATAGATGCATTTGATTATATTTAGATGTTTTATAAGAGTTATGATTAAAAATATATGAATTCATGTGTTAAACTTTATAGGTTCAACCTAGCACCTAGGCACTGCCTTTTTAGGGCCTTGGCACTACATTCCATTGTATTTAGTGCTTGGGCTAAGAACCTAGAACCTTGGTGCTAGACTACAGCATCTCAGAATTGGAATGTAGTGCCTTGACGCAGCGAAAAAATAGATTCTAATTTTTTTTAGTTTTTTCCCTCAAGGGACACATCTTTTTTAGTATTGTACTTATTTAAACACCTATTCTTACCTAATGGAGAATAATTCTTATTTGGTGTATGAAAATTGAGTGAAAACTCTTTAGTTGGAGCTTGGTGGCTGGCCATACTAGGGATTCAGTGATTTCTCATTATTGTATTACTTTGGCGAGTATAACTTTATATTTCTTTCACTTTGGTGAGTAGAAGATCCATGGAGAATTTCTTCTTCACTATCTACTATGGTGTCTTCTCTCCAAAAATAGTTTGCCTAAAGATTATTAGTCTATCAAACAAGGCGAGTAATTAGTGTACTAATCTTGCTTCATCAAATCCTCATTTAGGGAAGTATTTCAATTAACCAGTTATATGACAAAAGTTCAAATGTTGAATTTCACACTTCTTTTTGTGTTATTAGAAATAAAAAAAATATTTTGCTTGTAGGAGATTGACATAAAAATATCTATTACTTGATTTTGAAAATTATTATGATGCTAGTTTAAATTTTCTTTCTTTCAAAAGTACACATGATGATGTTTGGTTGTGGCATAAATGGTTATGCCACATTAACATGGATATTTTAAATAAAATTACAAAACTTGATTTAGTAAATGATTTGCCAAAAATTAAATTTTATTATAATTATGTTTGTGATGCATGAATATATTAGAAATAGTCAAAACATTTTATTAAAAAAATATTAGTTTTACTTCTAAACCTTTAGAACATTTACATATGGATTTGCTTGGACTTATTAGCACTACTAGCTTAGGAGGTAAATTTGATGGATATTTTATTATTGATAACTTTTCTATATTCATTAAGGTTATGTTCTTAAGGCATAAAAATGAAACATTTGTTATTTTTAGAAAATTTACTAAATATATTCAACGAGGTTGATGATATTTGATTAGTAGAATTCAAATAAATCATTTGGATAATTTGAAAAAAAAATCTATTTAAAGATTTATGTGATGAATGTGGGATTGAGCATAATTTTTCTACATCTAAGACTCTCTAGTAGTATAGTGTTATAGAAAGGAAAATAAGTATTTTGATTGAGTTAAGTTGATCCAAGTTGGATGGCTATAGATTACCTAAATACTTTTGGGTTGAAGTTGTTAATACATATTATTATGTGATCAATAGAGTTTATTTGAGACCAATCTTGAATAAGTCCCTCTTATGAGTTATTCGTTGAAAAAAAAAACTAAGATTAGTCATTTTCATATTTTTGGTTGCAAGTGTTTTATCTTGAATAATGGAAACAAATTTGATAGCAAATCAGACGGTGTAATCTTTTTGAGTTATTCTTTGTATGGTAGATCTAATAGAGTAATTAATAAGAGAAAGATGATTGTAGAAGAGTCTGTACATGTAATATTTGATGAAACTATTGTTGATTTTATTAGAGATTATTTAGTTGATCATGAGGTAGGAGATTTTAAGAAAATTTAATTGAAAGAAAAAGTTGAAGATTCTAAGCCTAAAGAGTGGAGATTTAATTAAAATCATCATAAAGAATTGTTTATAGAAGATCCATCCTAAGGTGTTAAGACTAAAAAAATATTTTAATGACTAATTTTTTATCTGAGATTGAACCTGAGTCTGTTGATGAATCCTTATAAGATTATTATTGGATTGTATTTATGGTTGAGGAATTGCATTAATTTGTTAGGAATGATATTTAGGAGTTAGTCTCTAGATCCAAAGATCAAAATATTATTGGAGCTAAATGGGTATTTAAAAATAATTAGATGACTCGGGCTATATTATTAGAAATAAGGCTAGGTTACTTGCACAAGGGTACACACAAGTTTAGAGTATAGATATTGAGGAATCCTTTAACCTGTAGAAAGATTAGAGGCCATTAGGTTGCTTCTTAGTTATGCTTGTTATAGAAATTTTAGACTCTTTCAAATGGATGTAAAAATGTGCATTCTTGAATGGGTTTATTGACCAGAATATCTTTATAGAGCAACCCCTACGTTTTGAGAGCCTAGAATTCCTGGTCATGTTTTAAAATTGAAGAAAGCTTTCTATTATTTACAATAGGCTTCTTGAGCTTAGTATGATAGCTTGAGTAGTTTCTTTGTTAACTATAGATTTATAAAGCGTAGAGTATATATGACCTTATTTCTCAAAAATATAGGTGATAACTTAATTATTGTGTAAATATATGTGGAAGATATTTTATTTGGAAGTACAATTAAATCATTATGTCTTGAGTTTTTATCTTTGAGGTCTAAAGAATTTGGAATGAGTAAGATGGAAGAACTCAACCTATTCTTAGGTCTTCAAGTGAGATAATAAGAAAATGACACATTCGTTTGTCAGACTAAGTATATAAATGATTTGATTGAAAGGTTTGACATAAAGAGATTCAAATCTAGGAAAAGTTCCATGAGCCTTTCCATTGAATTAGACTTAGATGAATCAAGTAAACATGTTGAAAAAAATCTTTATAAGAGTATGATTGGTGTACTTTTATACATTGCTGCTAGTAGGCTTGATAATATGTTTGTTATTTCTTTGTGTGCTCATTTTCATGCTACTCCTAAGGAATCTCATCTAACTATAATCGAGCATATATTTTATTATATGATAGGCACTTCCAGGTTTTGTTTGTGATATTCTAAAATTTTTTATCATGTGATTTGGCTGCTTATTCTGATGCTCACTTTATAAGTTGTAAAATAGATAGAAAAAGCACATCAAACACATATCAATTTTTAAGATTATCTATTGTATCTTGGCCTTATAAGAAATAGAGTTCTATTGCTCACTACTGAAATTGAATACATAGGTGTTGGAAGTTGTGTTGCTCAGGTTCATTGGTTAAAACAACAATTAGAATACTTTGTCATAGGACTCGATCAGCTTCTGCCAATTACAAGAGATCACTGGCGGTGGAAGAAGAGGAAAGACAACTAGGGTTAAGTCGAGCTGAAGAATCACAGGGCAAGAAGAGAAATCTCTATGTGATGATTAGAGATATCAGGAGAGTCTGCAAGAAAATGGCGAGCCTGACAACCAAACGTTTAGCCCTCTGCATCGCAGAGCTCAAGCAATAGTGAGAATTGGAGTGGTGATGGATTTGTGAATACTGAATGTTTGAGCATGAGATCAATTTTGGGTTGGAGCTTGAGAGCAGAAGGATGGCTTCCAGTGACTTGGGATTCGAGGTTGGGCTAGGTTCTGTCGAAGATGACCAAAGTAGGAGAGGGAAATCACGTGTAGTGCTCAGTTGTATGGGATGAATGGTAAGAGGGGAACTCAAGACTAATAGAGAAGGACGAATGGAAGAGGGAAATGACTTTCGGCTACCTGGCTTGCACTGACGGAACAAGGGAGAAGGAGCCTCATTCAGCTTCAGTAGAAAGTAGTTAGAATGGAAAGGAGAATTCGGCCGGCTGTCAAGGACGGAAGGATGGAACGAGCAAGGGTGTCGCCCATTTGTTAAGCTGCTCGAGAGGGATGTAACAACAGAGGAATGCCATGCAAGAGAAGAATGTTGCATGAATGGGGGAGGTCGTTGCTCATTTTGGTATTTATGGTAAGTCAAGCATTCTAATCGGCTCCCCAAATGGCATCCAATGGCATGGATTAGGCAACAAGCCTGATTGGAGAGTTTAAGTAGCTGTTAGTTTCTTTATTATGAATTAATAATATAATAATATGATTATTAATAATTTCATCTTGAATATTATGAAATTATTTCTTTCGATGAACCAAATCAATATGGTTATCAATTTTAGATATTTCAGATGTGTTGGACACAATGACAATTTTTGTTTCACGATCAAAGGTCATTTGGACCACGTCGATGACAGTCGAGGTGAAATTGGGCTTAAATTATGCGACATCACATTCAAATCATTTGAAGTTCATCTAGACTTTATCGAATCAATTACGGAAGGTGTCGTTTGATAGATTTTGATATTTCGATGATAATGATGTAGTTAATTTTGCACACAGAGGTCATTTGGATATCATCGGGGCTTCCTAATTTTGATATGCATATAATTTTATTAAAATTTGATTTTAATTATTTAAATTGATTATTAATTGATCCAATATTTTTATTTAATTAATTTTGATATTTTAAGTGCAATTACGAAGCTAAATTTTTAAATTAAGATGATTTTGATCGAATCCTATCACGATTAGGGCATTTTAAACCCGATTCCTGCGATGTTCCTCTTGTTAATTAATTATTTTAATTTTCATGATTCATTTGACTTGTGAACCATATGTGGGCCAACAAATATGGTGCATGAGTGGAGCAGACTGTGTTTGTTGCAAATAAGTTGACCTTACAAATCTCAAAGAGATTTGCTTGAATGTCATGCTGAAGTTGTAATTTTGACAACTTTTAACAATACCTAATTGATGCCCTTTAATGGAAGTGAATATAACTCTCAAGTTGGACAAGAATTTGAATTTCATCGGTTTGGCTGCAATAGCTCATTGAACCGGTAGTTGTTATCATTAGTCCAATGCCTTGTGCTTGATGGGCTAGATGAAGGAGATGATTTGACTTGTCATTATCAACTTGTCGAGAGAATTTGGAGTGTCTTCAATCCTATGTTTTATGTTCTGATGAACTTGGTGAAGACGTCCTCCTAGGGGTTTGAAATTTGTATTTTCCTTCTATCCTAGCTTCATTACTTGGTAGACTTAATGGAGTTGATGACTTATTATTGAGATGACAATATTTTCTATCATGTACTTTCTCATTTGATGAACTTATTGAAGATTTAATTCTCAAAATTTGATATTTATATTTTCCTCCTATCCTAATTTTCTACTTTAGTGGTTGAAGGAGTTGATTGATTTATTTTTGAGTTAAGAACATCTTCAGTCCTATGCTTTGTGCTTTGATGGACATGTTGAAGATTCAATCTTGAAATTTGGAATTTGTATTTTCCTCCTGTCTTGGCTTTATGCCTTAGTGGACTTGATAGAGTTGATGACTCATTAGCGAGATGAGAACATCTTTGGTCCTATGCTTTGTGCTTTGATGGACTTGTTGAAGACTCTATCTCAGGGATTCGTATCTTGTGTTTTCTTTTATCCTGGCTTCGTGCCTTAACAAATTTTATGGAGAAAAATCCTGAATTATCTTGAAGACTTGTCAAGTGATACGAAATTTCCTTCTGCCCGAGCTTTCTATTTGTGTGGCCTTATAGAAGGATATTTGTCGATGACTTAGCCTTCAAAGCTTATGTTGGGTCAATAACGAAGAGTCATCAGTCCTATGCTTTGTGTGTAACAAAAATGTTGATTATGTAACTCCTTTAGTTCAGCCTTTGGCTTTGTATGAACATTGAGATGACTTCTTTGGTTCCTTGCTTTTTATTTGGTTGGACTTGTTGAAGTAGAATTTCCTTTAGTCTTTGCTTTCTACTTAATAGACTTGTTGAAGGAGTAGAGATTTCATTTTTTTTTATTGATACTAAACTCAGCTTAATGCTTTCTTGAGTGAGGATTTTTTTATTGGATTTTGGAAAATGACCTTACAATCATTATGGATGATTTCTCAGTCTGGGCCACATGAACTCACCAAGATGAAGGGATTTATAGATGTGGATGCTCTTGTCTTTGAACTAAAAAAGTAGGAGGATCCCTTACTATGATCGTTGTGGCATATAGAGTAAGCAAATTTGTCAAAGACTGGACTATATTTGGGTGTGTTGAGTCTGACCTTATGCATCAACTCAAGCCCTAGATTTGATGTATGAATGGAAGATGTATCTCCAACTTGATTTGTTAAAAATTGTAAACTTGAAAATTTCTCTTTTTGGTTAGTAAGACATTGAAACTTGTGAATTTAAATACATAATTTGAACATGTATATGAGAATCTCATCCTTAGACACGATGCCAACTCAAATATAAAAGGAAGCACCCTATCTTTTAAGGTAAAGCCTAACATTTTACTATAAAATTTAAAAAATGCCCCATATCTGACAGGGGGATGTTTGTTTTATTTCAAAAATGCATTCTTATCTTACAAGAGAGTTTCCAAGCAAAACTTACACATGTAATGATGTTGAGAAATAATTGATTTTCTAAACACTAGGACCAATTCCCCTTCTTGAAAGGTTTGAGGATGCACCGTATGATCGAATGCATTAGACATCCTTGCTCGATAAACTTCTAAATTTTGCTAAGCTTGGAGCCTAACTTCATCAAATGCATCAAGATCTTCCATTCGTAGATGGCCATTTCCATCTTGAGTGAATTGTGTTGAATGGCTACTTAGAGCGAAGGTAGTTCAACTTCAAGTGGCAGTACTGCTTCAATCCAAATGCTAGTGTATAGAGAGTGGATTTTGTGGGAGTCTTATAATGCTTCCACGAGCTTGGTATGCCACTCCCTTTTATTCCTTGTGAGGATTTTTCAAAGTAACTTGACTAGTATTTTATTGAAAGCTTCAGCCAAGCCATTTATTCTCAAATTATAAATTGATGAGTATTGGTAATCAATCTTATCTCGATCAGCAAATCTATAGATTTTAGCGCTTTTAAAGGCTGGACCATTATCTAAGATAATTTAGTGTGGCATGCCAAATTTGTAGACAATGTTGTGGGTGAATAAATTGGCCACATGCTCAGCTGTGACTTCTTTGAATGGGACGACTTCAGCCCACTTAGAGAAAAAATCAGCAACTGCTAAGATGAAGCGGTGACCAGTTGATGATGGTGGATCAATTGGTCCTATTACATCCATTCCCCAGCACTCAAACATCCAAGATGCTATCATTGGGAACAACATATTTGGAGGCTGATGAATGATGTTGTCGTGGACCTGGCATTCATGGCATCTCTTGGCATGATCAATACAATTATTTACCATAGATGGCTAATAGTTTCCCATTATTTTGAATTTGAAATCCATTTTATGACCTAATTGGTGTGCACCACAGAGTCCTTCATGGATTTTAGCAATTACAGAGTCACCAGTTCTTTGACATTATGGATTTCTCAAGGGGAGGGGTGATTTCTTTGAAATGTTGGGGAGGAACAAGAGTAACTACAAGCGTAGTCTCCGCTATTGACATATCTATGATTATTTTAAAGTAGGCGCATTACACTTTGCCTTCAAAAGTAGATTCAAACTCATAATCAGAGTCAAAATGATCCTCCTCCTTCGACACTTTGCTTGAAGGTTTATGTGAACCTCTCGATTTGGAAAAGGTACATTCCTCTTCTTCTTCGCTATCACTACCCAAATGAGGGATAGTTTTATTTATTTTAAACTTTCTCTTTATATCCTTAGAGATACCTGGGATGATCTCTTTTCCTTTAATTGGTTTCCTTTCACCATCCTTCTTAACTTATTCTTTTATGGATTTTAAAGTAGATGCAATATTTGCTAGTTATTTTGTTAGCTTTGATACCCTTGGAAGGAACTAATTGGCATCTTGATATGTGTTCATTTCATGCACCACAAAAGGTTGCTTGTCACCCACAATCTTGCATTCTTCTCCATCTTTTGTATATTTCATACATTGATGCAGTGTAGATTGGACAATGCCATATTCATGAAGCCATTGTCAGCCTAGAAGAGCTCAGAATGAGGTGTCTGCATTGACCACATGAAACTTGGCTTCTGTGTAGAGGTCCCTGAATCTAAGAGGGAGGATGAATGACCCAACAGGTTTCTATCCCTTCTCATTGAAACCTTGGACCAAGGCCTTGTCTCATCCCATATGTTGTACATCTGGAGATAGCCACCTGAGGGTCCCTAGGTTCATAAGATATATAGAAGAACCATGATCAATTAAGATCTGTGGTATTATAACTTCATCACTTTCGGCTGTAACATACAGAGGGTGATTATACTCTATAGTTCCAAGCATAAGTTCTTCTTCTAAAAATGTGATGGCTAGAGGATCTTGAACATTCAAAGCCATCGTTAAACAGTGTTCAACAAAATATGCTTTAAACTTCTCTAGCTCTTTGAGAGCTTCAAATAAAATATTATAGAGATCTTCTAACATCATAAGTGCTTCATACACACTGAGCTATGCCAAGATTTTCCTTAAGTGGGATAGAATGTTGTTGTCAATCCCCTTATTTGGTGAGACCTCTTATTTGAATCCTTAAGGATGAATTTTTCATTGATTTTAATTTATTTTTCTTTTTCTTTATATATTAGCCCTTTTGTTTGTTGAGATGGTAGCACTCGACCACTTCTCAACTGTACTTGAGCTACTTCATTTGAATCTGAATCTTCAAATGAATCGGTTGCTTCAGCATCAGCTTTCGCTCCATTTAATGATGGACTTGAAGATTCAGAATTACTACCTAATTTTACATTCTTTATGTCTACTGCCATGACAAGCTCTAATTCATCTTCATTTAGGAAGTAGAGTTCCCCTAAGCAGTGGTCAGCTTCATGTACCATCAAGCAGGATTCAATAGGAAGTTCATCATCTTCTTCCTTTACTTCTTCACTAATCTGAAGCTTGGTAATGAAATCAGCAAGTGTGATGGGTCATCTTGCTGGCTGTTGGTAAACATCCATATTATTGATGATCTTTTGTGTTACAGTATTTTTCTTTTCTTTGATTTATTCTTTCACTTGGCAGACTTCATGGCCTTCCCTTGTGGGACTTGGCGAGACTGTCTTTCATGAGATGAACTAGACTTTCCATAACTCAACTCAAGTATGGGCTCAAGTGGTGACTTCCACTTAATGTCTGGAATGCCTTCTAATTGTTTCAACATCTTTGCAGTCTTTTTAGAAACTGCAACTTGCCATCCTTCATCATCAGTTGGTTTCTCATTGACTTTACTTTGCTTGATGGCACTCAAGAGGAGATAATCACCTTTGTGGATTCTTTCTTTGGATGCACCAATACACTATTTGATTATGTAAATTCTCCATTTCTATACTTTTGCACTAGTCAATCCTTGAAAATATAATAATCTTCAATAAGATGGCTGAGGACCTGATGGTATGGGCAATAGTTAGAATTATCAGCTTGTCCAGATTATTTAGGTCTTTTACACTATTATAGTTGAAGACCTGCTTTGAGTGCATGCTTGCATAGTTTAGCCATGCTTTTCCTCTTAAAAGAATACTCTTTGTTCAGCTTTTCCTTAAGGGTTGAGGCCATTGAGTCATTCACTCCTTTGGTTAGCTTTGGCCGCTCCCCTTCACTGAAGCAACCTCGAGGCACGTCTGTACCTCCAAGTATGATCTTGGGTTGTGGAGCAGGATTGAACGATTGCTTTGGTCTTTCTTGGTAAGCGGGTAGCTTTCTTTTGTTTATGTTATAAACTATCTGCTTGCCTGTATCTTTCTTGAAGAAAGTGAAGTGTGTTTCACCTTTTTATGGATCTGGAGAATTTTCTCTTTTAGATTTATCTAGATGGCTATCAGAGTGTGATAAGTTTAATTTCTCAAATTTAGCCAACCTATCAAGAAGCTCTTGAAATGTGGTAATTGAAGCCATGTAAAGAAAAGGTGTCATATTATCATCAATGTTGCCCATAAGTAATTGAATTATATGCTCTTCTTCTAGCTGTTGTTCATATTTTATGTTCATGTTTCGCTAGCGCATGATATACCTAGTTACTGACTCATCTTTTTCTCTTTTCTCAGGGGTAAGATCAGGAACAGTTGTCTTCTTAACTAAACTAGCAAACCTTTTGACAAACATGGTTTCAAGTTCTGCAAATGTCTTAACTGAGTTATTTGGGAACTCGGCATACCATTCGAAAGCAGTGAAATTCAAACTACTAATGAACTGGCAGAGCAATAATGCATCAATACCCCCTAGCTTACCATAGGATGCTTTGAACTGGGCTAGATTTGCTTCGATCTGGGCTAGAGATATGCCTTGCCTTTTCTCTAAGACTTCTTTTTAGGCTTAGGCCACCATATCTGCTTGCCTTTCCTCTGAGACCTTTCAGTGGTGGATTTCTGGACACGTGGTCCAAGTGTCACTCCCCGATGCTCACCGTGCAGGACATGAATTAGTTGGCATCTTATTGGGATTATGGGATGAGGTCTCCTTGGAGGAGTAGTTCTAGCCTCACTGATAACATGACATTGATATTTTCTTTTCATCAATCTTCTCTCCTCAACAACTTGGAGGACTCGATGCACTCTTACAGATATAGTTTCAGGTTTCATCATTGGAGCTAGAGCCTGATGTTGTCGGGTCCAAAAGGACTACTTAATTTGACAAGTACAACTATTTTATTTTATCCACTTTAGGCTATCAAATATATTATGGTTTGGAACACTCACTGTTGGTTCTACAGTTGGTTGTGTAGCTAGCTGCACAGGCGGTAATTATTGAGCATGAAGCTCAAGGCTTCTGTTTCTTCTATTGCCTCAAGCTGGTCTTGCTTCTAGATGAAGAAGCTTCAACATCGTGCCTCCTCGAGGCAAAGGGTTCAGTTGGCAAGACTATGTTGTTTTGGTGGACTAAAGAAATAGTCCTCATAATATCAACTCTCTTCATGACAGGTATTTTTTAGTGGCCAAGCCTCTCAAAGATAGAAGGCTTCTTTTGAGGCACCCTGGCAGTAGTAGGGGTAGTAGCTTCAACAGGCCTCTTTAGAGCTTGCTGCACACGGCTTGTAGGATGTGCATAGGCTTCAGCAGATCGAGGCCTAGTGGCTTGACCATGGGCCATAATAGCTGGGTAGCCAATGCTATCAAACTGGATGGTAGCCCCAGTGATTCTAGTGTTAATAATAAGGTCAGCCAATTGGATGTTGGCACCACTTTCAAGGGCAACAACGAAGAGGGTACTTTGTAGAGCCATCCTGGAGATGAAAGATAAGGTTTAGCAATTAAAAATAAATATGCTACCCCACTTCTTCAAAATGTAGAGATAAAATTAAACGTACTAAAATACAAGCGCTAGATAAGCACTTAAGTTATTTAAGACCCAATCTAGAAAGAATTTAAGTTTTATTAATAGTTCTTTTTAGTGATCCATTATAACTTTTTATCTTCATTTTCATTTTTAGTTATCATTTTCTTTTTTTATACTCCATTGCAATTATAGCTTATGTCCAACTAGCCAAAGATGGAAGAGAAACTTTTCCCTAGTGGAGTCGCCAGAAATCTGTGGGCTCTAAAAATTCATCACCAACCTCTCAGGTTGAAGATTGTGTTTAAAATGTCGGTGAAATTTTCAGAAGGTAGATGAAATAGTAGATAAGACACAACCTAGAGAGATTTCACCCTTATTTTGCATAGACTTTATATCTAGTTCCAGGTTTTCTATACGCACAATCATCTATAGTTAATTCCCCCTCCCAATACTGAGAGAGCACTTTCAATTAAGGCTGATCAATGAATCACTAAATAACGAGTGTATAATAGTAGTGAGTGGAGTTTGAATATTATGAGCTTCATTATTTTAATTTAAAGCTTTTGTTTAGGGGAATGATGATGTGCCCGATCAAGGTCCCATGGTTCTATCATCTTGGGCTGTTGCGGTCCCTAGTCCACTTAGTCAGAGAAGGTAGACGACTCAACTTGACCGAAGGATCCTTGTCAACAACCATGGGTTACATCATCCAAGGTGTCCTTGTAGACATAGTGTGGAGTTTGTCTGAGGGAACAATATAAGTCAACCTTAGCTAACATATGGCTTTTTGTCCAATCAAATATATTCTATAGTTCATAGCTCAAAGAGTAAAGCCATTGGGGAACATATGGGTTGTGGCCGTGAATGTAATTTACTAGTGTCATTTTTCCACAAGCCATGTAGGTAGAGGGCTCTGGTTGTAATTTCCATTTATGTGATGCTATTTTGTGGCAAAATCATGTGGATAGAGGACACGAGCCACATCCTTACGAGCTTAAGATTATTTGAGTGTGAAAATAGTTATATATTTGATTTGACATTGGCTCTTTGTGAGCAAAAGTCTTCTTAATTTGTCACCCCAAGAAAAATAACTGCGGAGTGGTCGGTCAATTTAATTTTAAATTTAAATAATTAATTTCGTTTAATTTATATTTATTTTTTTATTTGAACACATGATTATCTTATAAACAATTTAAATTTGAGTATATATAATCATGAATCATTTAAACCATAATAATGATAACCTTTTGAATGTAGTAGACATTATCAACTCTATCTGCTTTCTTATAGGGGATCGTGTCAAAAAATTCATTGCTTTCATATTTATAGTCCTTCAAATCTTGTCATCTCTAGCTTGAGCAAAGAGGATCGGGTTTGAGACTTTCCTCTTAAGAGCTTGAGCTTGAGAAGTTATGTTAATAGATTTATCTTTTATAATTATATGAAAAAATTAACTTCTTGGATTTTATCAAATTAAAATTCTTATAAAATTATAATCTAATTTTTAGGTTTTTTTAACCCGAACCAGATCCTAAGACAAAACTTGGGTGATTCATTGCTTCAAAATTTATAGTCCTTCAAACTTTGTCATCTCTAGCTTGAGCACTAGTTGAGGACTTTCCTCTTAAGGGTTTAAACTTGAGAAATTATATTAATAATGTTGATGATAGATTTATCTTTTATAATTCTATGACAGAATTAGCTTCTCAAATTTTATTAAGTTGAAAATATTATAATAGCATCATTAAATTTTTAAGTTTTGTTAACTCGGACCTTATCTTAAGACCTAAATGAGGTAATCCATTGCTTTAAAATTTGTAATCCTCCAAACTTTGTCAACTCTAGATTGAGCATAAAGGAATGGGTTTGAGACTTTCCTCTTGAGAGCTTTAAACTAAGAAGTTACATTAACAATGATGCTGATAGATTTATCTTTTGTTATTTTATGATAAAATTAGCTTATCATATTTTATTATGTTGAAATTATTATAATAGCATAAATAGATTTTTAGGTTTTGTTAACCCAAAACTCAATCAGGGTATAAATATTTATTCATTCATTTTTTGCATATGACTTGCACATTTCCCAAGATGTTTGATCTAGTGAACACTTCAACATACATACAAGTATCTGCTCTATTTTTATGGACATTAAAATGTCTAAGTTGAAGTAGTTATGTTTAGTATGACATATTTGTCAAATTGCAAGCATATGTTTTGATAACAAGCATAAACTTTGATACCTAAAATCACAAATCAAGTGTAGTTCTATTTTGTTGAATATGAGCATTTTAACTCATTCAAACACTAGTTATAAATCAAGTGAAGATCTGTTCTCTAAAATATGAGCTTAACTTTCTCATTGACATTAATGGGATGACATAAATCCAATTTATTTATTTTGTCACCCATCCCATTTCATGCGTAATTTAAAGAGGAATGATAAAAGAATTTAAAAGAAATGAATCTTCTTCCATACCCCTTTTTTTCATTTATGCATGCATATATGCATTATTATATATCATTTTTTTTAATTTTTTCATGACATGATTTCATAAAGAGAAAAGGGAGGAGAAAAAAATTCTCCTCCTTAATATCATGCAAAAAAAGCCATAAGACATTAACGGGATGACATAATTCCTCTTTATATATTTTGTCATATATGATATTAATTATTTTTGGCTTCATCCAAAGGGGCTTGGATGACATTTACTTAGGAAGAGAACTTAAGAGTGAGCTACTATGTATTATAAGTATGAGAACATTTTTCCCTCATGAATATTTACTTTCTCATTTCCTTCACATCTTTCTCACAAGGAACATTGCAAGTCTAACGTTTTCTAAACTAAGGAAGATTACCAACTTCTAAAGGAACTTGCCAATAATTGGAATTGATTTCAAATCATATCACATCAATCTATATGTCATGTTTAATTTGATGTTCTAAATTTAAACCTTATTATTTAATTTGATGTTCTATTTGGCCAACAAAATTACAAGATAAAATAATAAAGAGATTCACATAAAAATGAGGGGTTTAAGTTAATTTAAACTTCATGCACTTGCTGATCTTACTTTGATGCCATAATGATCATAACTTTTAGGTAAGAATTGATTGAGTAGATACATCATATGACAAGTTTTCATAGCAAATGGCAATACCCTTCTCAATAATTAGCAAATGATATAATTGGATGGCCATACACAAGTAAACTTTCAATTCCAAATAATGGGAGAAATGCAAAGTTAGATTCCCCTTTTTTTAAAATTGAAATCTTATCATACCATATGAAGAAGAACTTGATTTGATAAAAGAAGAAGAAATATATTTCATGAATCCTATCACTATCAAGTTTACTTTAATATAATGATGAGTTCACCATTTAATAGGATTCAAAACCAACTATCACGAGGTAATGAAACTTTGACTTTCACAAAAGAACAAGCCAAAAATCATTTCATATGACATGGTGATTATTATGAAAGAAAACAAAGTGAAAAGAGCAAACTTAAAGTCAAAATCTGAATTCACCTTCCCCTTTTCCCTTTCTTTCCACAAGATAAGCAAATAGAGCATGACTATTTATGGATCAAACATCCACACCAAATCTATAATACATAAATCTAAAATTCTTGACTTAACCAAGAAATTACTCACATGACATCAAGATTCAAGTACAAATCAAGTTAAACATGGCTAAGTAATGCAAGGAATGAACCCATTTGCTGATTTTCATTTTAACCTTATTACATAACTTAGACAAAGGAAAAAACAACATAACATGAATAGATGTTTTATAATAAGACAATTTTTGAGCCATGCAATACATAGGGTTCCTCATTCCCACTTTCAACTCACTCATATAACACATAAAAGAGAGGATTATCACAAGATAAGTAAAAATCTAGATTCAAATAAGTAATTTCCCACATGTCATCAAGATTCAAGTAGGAATCAAGTTAAGCATGAGTTGAATAAGCCTATAGATAAACACTTATTCTCTTTTCATTATTTCCAAAATCAAGAGAAAGAAATAAGCATCCCATAATCAATGGCCAAATTGAGTTTTCAAAGATGGAAATGCTTAAGCTAATGAAACTAGGATTTCATTATTACAATATGCTTTCATACTTTAAGAACAAAAAGACATAAAACAACATAACTTGCATGATTTCAGCTTTTAATTGTTCATTGGAAGCAAACATAGAAATCTCATTTTTATGTAGACATGCATCTTTAACAATCCCTTTCATTCATTCTTATTTTAGCTTAAACATATCGAAATCCTTTTCTCCATTTTGAATCAAATTTAATAATGAGATAACTTATCAATAAGTTGTAATAATAATTAGCTTAATAAAGCCTCATAACAAAATGAGGGAATTTTAACAATAGAATGAGTGCTTTTAAATCAATGTCAAATCCATATATTTCACAATGATAATAGAGTTTAAGCAAGGTTTAATTGAGCAAGACAATAAGTAGCCATTCTAAACCTTGCAATATTCAATTCACTTAGACAACAATATGATAACTTAAAATTCAAAAATATAAAGAAGCTTATATTTGGAAGTTCATTATCCCAATAAGCTTGGGCTTCTTCCCATTTCATAATAACTTTTACTGAAGATAATATGAAAACTTGGTCGCATGAAAGGTGAAAACCAACAAAACTACTAGGTAAAAGCAAGGGATTCACATGGAAATGATGACTTTAGCTCAATATTAAACCCCATGCACTTTATACTTTATTTCAATTCCACAATGACAATTTAAAAAATATTTAGTCAAGTAAAATAGGAATTGGCAATCTCAAAGCTTACAACATTTAACCCTTCAAGCATCAAATTAAAGGTGTGCATGGATTTAATAGCAACCTTTAATAAGAACGAATTAAACAAGATTTCACACAAATGTTAGTTATCACAATGTATTTCAAAATTTCATTACAAGTAATCACTAGACATTTCAAAATAATGATGTTATGAAATTCAAATACTTTGCCCAAATCATCTTGATTTTAAAGTGTATTATTTTATTTTCTATCCCTTGCATGATTTTTTTTGTTATCAAAAATTTTGGTAGCCTCCGGGCATCATCCCTGCATAAGTGGCTGCTTCAGGAGAGTAGGCCTTCTCATCATGCCAAGAAAGGTGTGCATGGTACGTGTCATAAGACACCGTGGCCAAAAATTTTATTTTCCCACCAAGCCAAGAAAGCTATAAATAGGTTTGCATAGCATTTTTTTTGCCACATTGGAGCAACGTGAGCAAGTACTTATATTATAAATTTCTCCATCACATTAGAATAATGTGAACGGGTACTTATCATAAGCAAATTTCCTTATCACGTTGGAACAACGTGAACAAGTAGTGAACAATGTGAATGGGTACTTATCATAAGCAAATTTTCTTGCCACATTGGAACAATGTAAGCAAGTACTTATATAACAAATTTCTCCACCGCATTAGAATAACATGAATGGGTACTTATCACATAGTAGATTTCCTTATCATGTTGGAACAACGTAAGCAAGTACTTATAGCACAAGTTTCCCTGCCATAATGGAATAATATGAACGGGTACTTATCACAAAGCATATTTTCTTGCCATGTTGGAACAACATGAACAAATATATATATCATAAATTTCTCCACCGCATTGGAACAATGTGAAATGGTACATATCACAAAGCACATTTTCTTGCCACATTGGAACAACGTGAGCAAGTACTTATAGCACAAGTTTTTCCATTGCTTTGAAATAATGTGAATCATATTTCACAAATTTACATTTACATGTGCATGGAATAAAATACAACCGAAACCCCCTTGCTATAACATGATATTCATCATCATTTAAGTTGACTTTCAAAAATATTGCTTCCTTCTTTAAATTTAGCAAATCAAAATTGCACTTTGATCATAAAATGTAAATGAATTTTTAGCTTTGACAATATCAAAAGAGGCCAAATAAGAGTAAAGAGGCCTCATAGAATATGTTACATTTCCTTCCATTCTCTTTCAAACTAGACAAATGAAGTAGTAAGTTGAATGCCACATGACAAATCATAATATAATAATATTGAACATCTAAAAAGCTAGATTTCATTTCAGCTTCATCTTATAATCATTTAAGAATAAGAAGAACATTTTTAGTAATAAAACTTTGATGCCATTCAACTAATAGTTACTTGTGAACAGCAAAATGAGAACCTCACTCTTAAAATATGCAAGTAAAATAATGGTTTAGTGGAAATACATAGCTAAATTTACACCTCCAACAATGGGAAGAATGCAATATTAAATCCTTAAATGATTAAAACTCCACCATCTTACTTTCCATAAAAAGGATTTGATTTGATATGAAAAGCTACATGGAATTCAATTCACATCATGTGAAACAATAAAGGCAACCAAATTGTATCATAAAGATGTTCAAACCCAAATAAATTTAAACTTTCCTTTTGTTGAATAATCAAAAAACAAAGCTTCATATCTTTCATGGACTTAACCTTCATTGCCATTTTCTTTTGCCCTAATCAGATGGCAGACTTGCTATTTGATAAAAATTGGAAAGTTTTTTTGCAAGGATTTTTTTAAAATTTGATACCATCTAAATAGAAAAATAAGTTCTACATGGAAAAATAGTTGTGCAATGAGAGTCATTCTTTTAGACTAAAAAAAACTTTCTATGAGTAAACTGTGATGCTTCCTTTATCGGTGATGACATCATAAGCTTGAAGCAATGCTTTAAAGCAGAAATAACTAGCATTAATGGCTATATTTGATCTAGCTACACCAGACGCACTAAGTAGGAGCATGGCCATAGTATTCGAACAAGAAAATTAGTAGAATATTTCATAGTGAAAATAATGCATAAAGGCTCTCTGAGTGTATTGATAAGTAAAATGTAGAAGTAGAGTAAATAGAACAAGATAGATGCTTACAGGGAAATTATTGAATCCTTTAATATTAAAAGTGATAACTTGTAGAAATATATGGCAACAAACAAAAATGCACTGTTATTCAGAACAAAGCCTGACAGTGCCAGTACAGCTTTGTATCTAATCACAGGGATCAAAGGAGCAAAAGAAGAACAGATGAACAAAGATGTAGATAGAGGAAGGAGGGAAAGGAATGCATAGGTCTACTCATATTCATAACCGCATTCATCAATCTGAATGAAGTAAACAATGTCCCACACATTTCTTCCTTCAATCGCTGAACCAATCCCAATCTGCGGCTATAAGACTCGATCAGCTTGCGCCAATTGTAAGAGATCACTGAAAGTGGAAGAAGAGGAAAGAAAACTAGGGTTAAGTCAAGCTGAAGAATCATAGGGCATGAAGAGAAATATCTATGTGATGACTAGAGATATCAGGAGAATCCACAAAAAAATGGAGAGCCTGACGACCAAACGTTCAACCCTCTGCATCACAAAGCTCAAGCAAGAGTGAGAACTAGAATGACAATGGATTTTGTGGATACTAAATGTTTGAGCATGAGATCAATTTTGGGTTGGAGCTTGAGAGGCAAAGGATGGCTTCCAGTGACTTGGGATTCAAGGCGGGGCTAGGTTCTACAAAAGATGACCAAAGCAAGAGAGGGAAATCATGTGCAATGCTTGGCTTCTTGGGATGGATGGGAAGAGGGGAACCCAAGACTGATGGAGGAGGCCGAATGGTAGATGGAAATGACTTTCAACTGCTCGACTTGCACCAACAGAACGAGGGAGAAGGAACCTCATTCAGCTTCAGCAAAAGGGAGTTTGGATGGAGAGGAGAGTTCGTCCGACTAACTAGGATGGAAGGATAGAACGAACAAGGGCATCACCCATTCGTTCAACCGCTCTAGAGGGATGGACAGGAGAGGAAAGCTAAGCAAGAGAGGAATATTGCATGAACGAGGGAGGTCATCGCTTGATTCAACATTTAGGGAAAGCCGAGCATTCCAATTGGCTCCCCAAATGATATACAATGGCATGGATTAGATGGAAAGCCTGATTGGAGAGTTTAAGTGGCTGATTAAGGCAAGGGTTATGAAATTAAGCGGCTCTTAGTTGCTTAATTATGAATTAATAAGATAATAATATGATTATTAATAAGTTTGTGCCAAATATTATGAAATTATTTCTTATGATGAAGGGTATCAATTTTAGATATTTTCATTGTGCCGAACACAACGACGATGTTCATTCCACGATTGAAGGTCATTTGGATCACGTCGATGATAGTTGAGCTAAAATTAGGCATAAATTTCATGACATCGCATTTGAATCATTTGATATTCATGTAGATTTTGCTAAGTCAATTGTGAAATGTGTCGTTTGATAGATTTTGATGTTTTGGTGACAACAACACAATCAATTTTGTGAACAGAGATTGTTTGGATATCATCGGGGCTTCCTAATCTCAATATATGCATAATTTCATTAAAATTTGAATTTAATTAATAAATTGGTTATTAATTGATCCAATATTTTTTATTTAATTAATTTTGATTTTTTAAGCATAATTACTAAGCCAAATTTTCAAATTGAGATGATTTTTCTCGAATTCAATCACGATTATGGCATTTTAAACCCAATTCATTCGATTTTCCTCTCGTTAATTATTTATTTTAACTTTCATGATTCATTTAACTTGTGAACCATATGTGGAGATCAACATAATTAGTTTTTCACTCATGCTTTGTGATCTCTATTCCCCAATGATTGATATTGTGTGGGTTTTGAACATTTAGTTTGAATGGGAGCAATGTCGTTGATTCAAAGTTCAACATTGAGAAGTTCAATGGGACTAACTTCACTTTCTAGAAGATACAACTGGAAGATTTATTGTACCAAAAGAAATTTTATTTACCACTATATTAGGTTGCCAGCAAACCAGAGATGATGTCTATGGAAGAATGTGAAGTATTCGATCAAACGACATTAGGTTTGACTTGACTATCACTATCCTCATCTATTGCTTTCAATATTGTGAATAGGAAGATTGCAGTGAACCTTATGGTTGCACTAATAAGAATGTATGAGAAGCCATCAGCTTCGAATAAATTGTTCCTGATGATGAGGCTCTTTCAAATGAAAATGGTTGATGGAAGTCCAATCGTTGAACATTTGAACAATTTCAACAATGTGACTAATCAATTATGTCGGGTTGGCATCGGGTTTAATGATGAGGTACAAGTACTTTTATTTTTTTTGTCTGATAGTTGGGATGAACTAATCATGATGGTGAGCAATTCTTTGGGCAACATGAAATTAAACATTGATGATGTTGTTGGATTGATGCTGAATGAAGATGTCCATAAAAAAGTAAGCAGGAGAATTTTAAATGCAATTTTGAATGTTGAAAGCAGAGGAAGGAGTTCAAATAGGAACTCAAGTAGGAGCAAGTCCAAGTCAATGAGAGGAAAATCTAAGACTAGAAGAGGAAAAGGTAAGGTGGAGTGGTGGAGGACAAGATAAGGGACACATTTTGAATATCTCCACAAAAGAAACTTAAGGTGATTCTCTAATCTTATCCTTGAATAGTACTGAGTTGCAGATAGTCAACTCAGATGTCTTCATTCATGCAAGTTCCAACAAAAAAGTGTTTAGAAATTTTACCCAAGGAGATTTGGGGAAGGTGTACCTTAGAGACAACAAGGCTTGCACCATCATAGGAATGTGAAGTGGATATCAAATTTCCAAATGGATCAGTATGGAGACTAAAGGATGTCAGACATGCTCTATTATGGAAGAAGAATCTAGTCTTAGAAAGCCAGTTAGCACAATTTGGGTTTGTTACTATCTTCACAAGGGACTCAAGGAAGATGACGAAGGGTGCTTCAGTGATGAGTCTAGACAACATTGAAGGGATGCTATACTTTATCAATCAAGCTTTAAAGTTCATAGAAGTTGCTAGAAAAGGAGCAGATGAAAGCTTGTGGCACGGGAAGCTTGGCCATATGAGTGAGGAATGTATGAAGTCATTAATTTCAAAAAGCAAACTTCAAAGTTTAAAATCTATAGATTTAGATTTTTGTGAATATTTTGTATATGACAAGTAAAGAGAGTGAACTTCTCTGAAAGTGGTGTAAAACTAAGGCTAAAGAAACCTGAGTTAGAACACATGAATGTATGGGGTCCCACTCCAATTCAATCTATTGGTGGATCATCATATTTTGTTACATTTATTAATTCCCATACAAGGAAGGTATGTGTATACTTCTTGAAATATAAATTTCAAGTGTTCAAGAAGTGGAAGGCTCTTGTGAAAATGAGACAAGGCTGAAGGTATAATGGTGGTGACTATCGTGATATAAGGTTTAAGGACTATTGTTCCTCAAAAGGGATCAAGCATGAATTTACTGTGCCGAAGACATCATAGTATAATAGTGTGACAAAGTTCATGAATAGAGCTATCATAAGGCATGTTAGAAGCAAGAGGTTACATGTAGGGTTGCCCAAGTAGTTTTAGGCAGGAACAGTGAATATTGTGGTATATCTGATCAATAGAATCCCTTCAAAATGAATGCTTACCAAAAGAAGCATGGAGTGACAAAAAAGTAAATTTATCACATTTAAAAGCATTTGGTTATTCATTGAATGTTCATGTTGATGCAAATTCCAAGAGTAAGCTTGATCCAAAGTTTATCAAGTATATATTGATTAGATACAGCTCAGATGAATTCAGGTAAAAATCTTGGGATTATCATAATCAGAAGTTCATCAGGAGTTGGGAAATTATATTCAATACAACAATAACAAGCCTTATCCCACTATGTGAGATCGGCTATAGGAATCCTTCTTTTTTATTGTGTCTATTCTTATTTAATTCTAATAAACTAAGGTCATTTTTTTAAACATCTTAACTAAGTATTTTTTAGGTATACCTCTATTTTTCTTAACATAAGTTAAATCTAAAACATCTACTCTCCTAATCGGCTCATCGGATGGCTGATACTTTATGTGGCCAAATCATCTAAGGCAACTCTCTCTAATCTTATCTGCCACTAAAGCTACTCTAACTTTTTCTTGAACCTATTCATTTTGCATTTTATCTTTAAGAGCAAAGCCACTCATCCACCAGATCATCCTCAACTTTGCAACACTTACCTTAGTCTTATGCTTCTCTTTTGCTAGCCAACATTCTATGCCATAAATCATTGTAGGTCTTATCACCATCTTATAAATTTTTTTTTAAGTCTAAGCAGTACTTTTCTATCACACAATAAGCTAAATGCATTCCTCCACTTCAACCATCTAATTTGAATTCTACTAGTAACATCCCCATCTATTTCACCATCATTTTGAACAATAGAGCTGAAATATCTGAAATGTTCACTTTTTTTAATGACTTGATACCACAATGTCACAACATCACCACTAGAACTTCTATAACTAAAATTGTACTTTAAGGTTAACCTCCATAATTCAAGTTTCTCTTGGACTCTCTCTCTAGTCTTATCAATAAGAATAATATCATCAGCAAAAAGCATATACTAAGATACATCATCCTATAAATGTCGAGTAAGAACACCCATAACTAAAGAAAAAAGATATGGGCTTAAAGCTGATCGTTGATGTAATCCAACTGGAATAGGAAAATATTTTGTCAATCTTCCTTGTGCTTAGACATAAGTAATAGTTCCAGTATACATAGCCTTAATGATTTGAATATAACCAATAATTCTCCTTTCTTTTCTAGAACTCTTCAAAGGACTTCTCTTATAATTTTATCATAAGCTTTCTCTATATCAACAAATATCATATGTAGATTCTCCTTACTTTCTCTATACTTCTCCATCAAACCTTTCAACAAACGTATAGCATCCATGATCTACCCAATATGAAACTAAACTAATTTTAAGAAACATTGTGTCACAAGAGATGTCACATTCAATGAAAGAGAAATATACAAAGACAAAAATGGGACTCAGAAAGATTCTTCAATCACTCTAGAAGAATCATCCAAGTATTTGTTGATAGATGGTGAAGATGTACAAGAGGATAATATGGGTTGTTCTTAGGTTGAAGAAGCACAAAAAGTATCTCAGACACCTGCCGCTAAAGTTAGAAGATCTAGCAGAGTCTCTTGACTGACACATAGGTATTCTCTTTCCTTGTACTATTTACTACTGACTGATAGTGGTGAATCAGAGTACTATGAAGAAGCCATTGATGTAGAAAACTCAAAAGAGTTAGAGCGTTCCATGGATGATGAGATGCAATCGCCCATGTCAAATACAACATGGGATTTGATAAGAAGGTGTTTTAATAAAAGGAAGGAGTTGACTACATTAAACTTTTCTCTCATGTAGTTAAGATGACAACCATCATAGTTATCTTGAGCATAGTAGTAGTGAAAGATATATATTTAGTGCATATGGATGTAAAATAACTTTCTTGCATGGAGACTTAAAAGAAGAGTTGTACATGGAGCAACCACAGGGCTATGTGGTTCCAAATATGGAAGCAATGGTGTGTAGATTCAAGAGGAGCTTGTATGGCTTGAAGCATGCACCGAGGCAGTGGTACATGAGGTTTGATAGGTATAAGACAATGGATACACGAGGTGTCAAGCTGATCACTGTTGCTACGTCAAAAGTTATGAAGACTATTACATTATTCTTTTCCTATACGAGATGTCAAGCTGATCACCGCTGCTACATCAGGAGTTATGAAGACTATTACATTATTCTTCTCCTATACAAGATGATATGTGGATTGCATGATCAAATATGGAGAAGATTAAAGACTTGAAGGAGTTAAGATGAAGGAATTAGGTCCAATCAAGAAAATTATATGTATGAGAATCAATAGAGATAGGAGTGTTGGAAAACATCAATTATCTCAGGTGGAGTATGTTGACATGGTACTGTAGAGGTTCAACATGAGTGATGAAAATGCAATGAGCACCCCTTTAGCTAGTCGCTTAGACTATCCAAGGATTAATCGCCAAAAACTAAAGTGGATCAAGAGCACATAAGGAGAACTCCATATGCTTCTTCAGCAATTGGGCACCTAATGTATGCCTTGATTTGTACTAGATCAAATATTGCACATGCAGTGAGAGTGATTTGTAGGTACATGAGTAATCCTAGCGAACATCATTGGGTGGCGTTGAAGTGGATTTTTAGATATCTAAAGGGAGCAATCAACATGACACTTTGTTTTGGAGGTGTAAGGATTAAACTACAAGGGTATACAAATTCAAATATGGCAGGAGATTTGGTTGGGAGAATTGTATAACAAGATATTCACATTAGGAAGCACAATGGTGAGTTCAGTTTCCAAGTTGTAGAATATAGTTGCACTTTCAATCACAGAAGCTAGGTACGTTGCTATGACTGAGACTATCAAAGAGATGATCTGGCTGTAGAGTATTTTGATAGAGTTAGGCAAGGGGTAAGGAAATGACAAGCTTCATAGTGATAATATGAGTGTCATTCATCTTACCAGGAATATCATTATTCATGCCATGATAAAACACATACAACTAAGGTATCATTTTATATATACATTCTTAAAAGACGGATAAATATCTTTAGAAAAGATACACACTACTAAAAATCTTGCAATCATATTGATCAAAAGTGTAACTTAGGAGAAATTAAAGCTTTACTTGGTTTCAATTGGAGTTCAGGAAGGCTAAGATAGAGGTGTGCCACACTATAACTTAGACTATAATGGATATCACAGATTTGGAGGAGGAACAAGATTGATTGCAATCAGTCTCCAAGTGAGAGATTGTTATTTATGGAGCTTAATTTTTTTTTTGAAGTCAGCACCTCAGCATTGGAGAAGTAGCAACTCGGTGCTAGAAGGACATCGCTAGAAGGATAGAGCCATGATGTTGGATTTGCACCAAGGAAAGAAAAAGCACAATGTGTAGGCACTTCAAATTACTATTGCGGTGCTACGATCAGGGAGCCAAAGGTAGAATGACAGAGATGCTAGTGTCACGATGCTCAAACCCATGCAAAAAAGCTTGAAGAATAGTGGTACCAACACCTTGGCATTGCAGTGCTTCAAGTCAGGAGATTTCTTATTTAGATAATTTTTCCTATAATTTTTGTAATCTTTTCTCTTATTCTCTTGTGTTGGAGAGTGAACTGAGTGCCATAATGATTGAAGCTTGGAGAGGCTATAGATAAATGTAATCAGTACAGTTCTCCTCAGTTTTTATTCTATAGTAGATTTCTTGATGGTGTAACTTCATAATTTTTTCCCATTTTTAGATTTTTCCTCATTAAATCTAGTGTCTTGTGTACAATTTCTTTTAGTTTAGTTCTCATTTATTCCATGTATGCTTCAAAACACTTGAACTGGTTTTCCTTATATACTTTGTGATCTCTATTTCCCAACACATTCTCTTAACTTCTACTATCAATAATCATGTTTCCCTCATAGTGTACATTAAGTATGAAAAATATTGTAGCAACACAAATCAAACTCTAGATTGATATATGTATTTAAAATGATTCAAACCTCCAATAATTCCCTTGTGATTATATATCAATTGATCATCTTCTTCTTGATATATGGCATTGAGCTTGAGAGGAATTATATGTTTGATTGAAATTTTATTAGAAATCTAGGGCTTACAATTCCACAATACAATATTATAGAAATACCTAAGAGGTGAGGATTTATGCTTGTAGCCTACAAAGGGAAACAACAACCTCAGATCTTAAGTTTAGGGAACTTTGGTGAGGGCCAAAGAATGACCTAAATTTAAGGCAAAAAAATGGGTATATGGTTTATCTCCACAAGAGAGAATAAACTACCAAACTATTGAACTTACAATCACCTAGGAGTGGCCTCCAACTAACTCCTACTAAGAATTTAAATATATGTAGGAAAGTCTTATATTTTGCAAGATAGCTAGGCAGTTGCTTATTTAGAAAGAAGACTAAATCCTTAAACACACTTTCTGAGAGACTAGATGATGAAGGGCATGAGTAATGACTTAGTCTAATGCAAATTTTTTAAAGTTTTATTTTAATTTTAGGACATTTTTATTTGACACAGGCTATGGGATTTCATATGCCTAATGCATGAGAAAATTAGTTTGGGCCAAAATCAGAAAGAAGGTGTGTTTCCACCATGGCTCTCAAAGGTTAAGCCATTTTCTCTGACAAAGGTGGAAGCCCTCCATTAGCAAGAGTGAAGTAATATATTTTATGCATGATGTGAGACATACAACATCCAACTAAGGGTTTGCTAAATCTTTTATTATCTTGATTTATATTCTAGGCTTTAAGTGAGGTTATGAGCTATTTAATTTAATTTTGAGTTGATTAATTGGACAAAAAATTATTTTTTCTTAAGAGCCTAATCGCATCTAGGCCATTCATCAAAAAATGAAGAAACTAGGAAGATCATGTCATTCTAATTATGCAATCATAAACAAAACATCAATCAATTTATAAAATTAGTGTAAAATAATAAGAGGCTGAGGTGGTCGGGCTCCACTGCACAAACCCGAAAAGAAAAATGGGTAGCCGGGCTCTACATTTATACAACCCATATTATAAATGAATGATTACAATTAAAAGGACTTCATGTTATGGTGGGGTATGAGGGGAGGCTCTTTATTCTTCATTTCTTCCATTATTCATTTATTTCTTTCTTCATTTCTTTCTTTCTTCACTTCTTTCTTTTTTTTTATTTGACTAGGGATGTGGTTTGCTCGAAGGCCTCACATGGTACATAAGACATGGTCTTATAACCAATGTTCACCTTAATTCCCCCATAACATTCATTCTAAATTTCAATTACAGAATTTACATTAAAAGGGAAAGATAAATCTAACTAAACTTGTAAAATAGAGATTAGCTAAACATACCACACAACCCAAGAAGTTATATGAATAATTTGGACTTAGAACCCCACATATGGGTAACCAAGTCCACCTGTCCTAGTTTGGATCATGCTTAGGGATATAAGCAACCTACATAGCAAAAAGCATTTATATTTTTATTATAACACCCCTTAAGCACAACCCCCCACAGAAAGAATGATTAGGCTAATATCAGCCTAACATTCAGACTACGTACATGCACCCTAAAATCCAGTCTAAAAATATTACATCATAAAATAAAATCAGGCATCAAAACATCCACCACCCTAACATAGAACTAGAAATTGTGACCTAATGTGTGTGTCATTTAAAGCTTGTGTGGCATGTCTTAGCTAGGCTTTAGGGTTGAAATTTCCTAAGTGTGAAGGATTTAATTTAGAGGGTGGTTTCATTTTAAATGATTTAGTTGATTTATCAATTTTTGTTGGTGATTTGATTTGGTTTGAATGAACTTACACTTAGTTACTAATATTGTGAAGAAATGAAAAGAGAAGAGAACTTCTCTTTTGTCTCTACCTTAAAACATTTCTAAGGTAGATTGATTGATGAATTTCCATTAGTAAATGTTTGATTATGTGTTTTAATTAACCCTAAGTTTAGATTTACTCTAAATAGAACTATTTAAGAAGAAAGGCATCTTAAGATTAGTTAAGGTGGATTACTACCACATGACACACAATCATTTATTTATTTCCACCATGTATACCATGCATATGAATAATCCTAAGCATATTTATACATGCAATGCAAAGTTTAACACACTTTGATGATAAATTCTAAGAGATATGATTTGAAAATTTGAATACTCCATTGATTCATGTCTTTATTATGTAGAAAAGGGGGATTTTCATCTATTAACAAAATGCACATCCACATGCATAAAAGACATAAGTGAGTATGGCACCATTATTTTCTACACCAGGGGTGTAAGGTACAAGACCTACTTAGGGCTACTTAAAGCCTCGTAGCCCCCAAATGTCTAGACTAATATACCACTTTTCTTAAATACATGTAAATGTACAAAAAGAAACAAATGGATGAAGAATCATGCAAAAGATTATGTTTGATTTGGTTGTATAATATACATGTGTAAATGTGAGGATCTTTCTTTAAGTCATAACATAGAAATGCATAGGAATAGATTTAACAAGTGTTTTATTCTTTTCAAATGAACTATACACTTTGCAAATCCTATTCAAATCCATGTTAAGGGAAGAGAAGAAAATCGTATAAAACACATCTTATCCTATAATCACATGCACGCTTATAAGTACTTATAAGTAGCATCACTTCATTGATATTTTTTATTTATAGGTTTTGGAAATAAATTTTTGTTTAAAAGTGATAATAGCCACTCATATTCTTAATCTTAACCAACACATGCAATTTGACATGAAAGGAAAATGTTTTGTTTAATTGATTTTTCAAAAGAAATGAATGCATCATTTCATATGGCATACAATATTTAACATGCTTGGAAAGAAATATAGTGATGTAAGCATATGACTTCATTCACCCTAATCACTTCTTAAGGACAATCATATAAAATAAGATTATTTAAAATGAATTAAAATTCTTTAAGGAGATTTTATTTTTTTGAATTTGATTTGACTTAGAAAAAATGAAATGGGTTTGCTGGTCTTAACCCATTTCTCACATGTGTGAATTTGTTTAGTTTAATTTTAAAATAATTAGGTTAATTTTATGTTTTGTTTAGGTTAAGGTAGGAATTAAATCCATTAATTACCCCTAACCTATACCACATTAACATAATTATTCAAGTAATTATGAGCCAACATATAATATGAAACCACATGGAATTTAAATTAGCAATGCACCTAAGATATAAAAGGACCTAATTCAATTAGCTCAAAATTATTGATTAATTAAACTAAAGAGTTTAATTAAGTACTTTCATAACCATCCTACATATGTAGTTTGATTATAATTTCCTTTGAAGTCTCTTAAGTCATTAAACACCTAAGAATCTACCTAAGGTTAAGTGATTAAGTTATGGAATGATTTGGTTTTGAATTTGATTAATTGAACTAGTTAATGAAGTGTGAAGTCATTAATTAATTTACAAATTAATTAAGTGTTTATCCAAATGAAATGAACTTAGGGGAAAAGATTGAAAAAGAAATCCTAATCTCATTCCCTAAGTCCATTCACTTTTTCATGATGATTAGCAAGCTTAAATAAAGGATTTATCACTATTTCATAGGTTAATTAATCATTTAATTAATTAAGAGTGATTATTACCTCCCAATTAATAACGCAAGAAAATGCTAAAGGAAGCAATACGTAACATCATAGGAGGCAGAGATCATCCCACTAATCAACCTTAGGATGTTTGGAATTAATTGCTAAAGTAATTAAGAAGTAATTAGACTAATTATATTTCCAATAAAACCCAAATTGTGTAAAAATTATTATTCAAAATCAATTTATTTTAATTTTATACTATTAACCTTTGAATTATCTTTAAAATGAACTTGAGTTTATATTTTTTTTAAATTTTTCTATAATTAGTTATGAATTTTGAAAGTTTCAGCATTAAAATCAGATTAATTAGGCTTAATTAACCCCCTAATCCCATCGGGCCACGTGGAGGCTGACGCAACACACTTTCCATGTGGCAGGATGGGATAGGTTATTTAAGTTGTCACATTTTCCTGCTGAGTCAACCGGCGGTGGATGCACTTTCTCTACGGGCCGTCCGATCTTAGGTCAGATGATCAAAATTAATCATATGGTTTAGGCTTAATCAGAGGGGGATCTATCATGATTTAATCACAGCCGTCCATTCTAATCATGCAGAATAGATGACATGTGATCTGTCTCCTCCTAAGCGGTGAGAGACGGATGTCGTCCGTCAATCGTCACTCGATTTGTGCTCACCGAAGCTTAAATGGAGCTCAAACTCACCCCACATCTTTGGGGAAGCACAAGTAATGTATCTAACAGTCAAGATTTGATGGGATTACAATTTCCTTCACAAAAGACCAAACAAAATTTATCCTAAGGTCAGTTTTAAATAATTACCTCGCCGGAGGCTATCACCAGCTCTTCCAATGGAGGTAGCTTGTAGTAGAGCAGCCTGTAGGTGGATCTTGATTTGAAGTGGATGGCTCGGTTGACCAAGCTCCCCTTCAATGGTGATTAGCCTTGATCAAGGTGGTGCTTCCTGTGGCTTGGAGACTTGAGAAATGACTTGGTTGAGCTCAATGAGGTCCACTGAGGGTGTGTCCAAGGTTAATTTGGTTTTTATGGAGAATTGAGTGAATTGGGATTGGGATGTACCTCCCCTATTTTGGCTTTAAGCAAAACTAAGAAGGAGAAATCAATGGAGCTTAGGAAGGGCTTAAAAGCTTAGGCAACTTTGACTCACTCTCCTAGGCTCTGTGGAAATGAGTGTTTGTGGTTTGAGTGGGAATGAGGTGGAGTATATCTCCCCCTCCTTGGATCGGATGGTGAAGAGTAGTTTTGCCTTTTTTTAATCAATGGGTTATATTGGTTGATCGATTTGGGCTACCAACCATCCCATGTGAGTCATTTTAGGTAGTGGAGTTGAGAAGAATGAGTGCCCATGTGCTAGGTGAGTACATTAAGTGATCTAAGTGCTCAATTTCTATTGGAGGGGTCGATTTGGCCTTGGGTTGGGTTATGGCTGACCCAAGCTCATTGGGTCATGTTCACCACCCTCCTTGGTGTCCATGTGGACCACTAGGAGGATGCCAAGTGGCCTTGAGAAAGAAATGACCAAATTCCAAGTGAATTTGGTCATAGGATACCCTTTGACCTAAGAGTAAAGTGGTCATTTGACTATGATTTTGTTTTGGACAGATTTGAAATTATTCAAAAATGGGTTGGGCCAAATTTCAAGTGATTTGGAGTTCATTTGGTTTGAAATGGTTCAATTTGACCCATTTAAGTCAAGTTATGTCAAATTGGGTCAAACCATGGGTTAGGTCAAGTTCAAATGATCAATTGGAGCCTATGGGTATCATTGGTTTGGTTCAATTTGGTTTATATTTGGTTTTGGTTCATTTAGGTTCATTTAGGTCGGTCAAGTTGAATTTGACCCATTTGACTTATTAGGTTAGGTCAAGGGTTGGTTTAAGCTTGGTTGATCATTTGAAATGTATTGTAAGCTTTGGTTTCAATAAATTTTGGTTTGGTTTGATTTCAAGTTGATTTGACCTTTTAGGTCAAGTTGGGTTCATGGTAAATTGGGCTAGGTTGGGTCCAATTTATCAATTGAAGCTTTGGTCAAGTTCAACAATCAATTTAGAATGAATTTGACCATTTGATTGCAATCATGTTGGCTTAGATCAAGATTTGACCCATTTTGACTTTTTAGGTCAATTTGGGTCAACTTAGGTCAAGTGGCCAATTAGGCTTGGTTTGCCTCAATTGATGCCTTGGTCAAGTTCAATCATTGATTATGGATTGGTTTAGATCAATGGTTTCAATCAATTTGACTTATAGTGAATTTTGGCTTATTTAGGTTTCATTTGGGCTAAGTGTTGACTTGGTCAAATGCTAGGTTTACTTGGTTTGACCCAATTTGAGTGATTGATCATCCTACGATGATTGTTGATCATAATGTGAGGCTTAGATGGGCTTAGTTCAATCCAATTTGGGTTGGATTAGAATTTGGCTCAAAAAGGTGCTTTAAGTCACTTTAGGTCAAGTGAACCTAAATGGGTCAATTGGCTTGATCAAGGCTTGATTTAAGTTTAGTTGAACTCACATATGACTTATGATGGAAATATAATTCCAATTGCAAGTGATTTAGAGTCAAATGGGGTTTTTGGTTCATTTGATAATTTCAAGTCAAAAGGGATTATTTGATTTTTGTTTACTGATTATAACTTATGTTTATATTTGGCCACGTGATTGAAGGAATGACTGTTTGAAGAGAAAATTTGGATTGATTTGAGAATGATTTGACTAAGTTCAAGAATTTGGCTTGAAAGAGTATAAGTTGGATTCAAGTTGGATTCAAGTTGGATTCAAGTTGGATTTGAGTTTTGAATTTAGTTTGGTTATTTGAATTTATATTTCATTAATATTTGTGATTATAAATGAGAATATAAATGGGTTATGAGAAAATATTTTGAGTTTGGAGTGATTTGGATTTGATTTGAGCTAAGTCCATCAGATGGAATCAAAGGGCTTAGGAGAGAATTTTTGGGATTTGAATTCAATCATGGGTTTCAATCAATTTGATTTGGAATTAATTTAGATTTTGGAATTGATTTATGATTTAAGAAAATCAATTGAGTTGAAATTGATTTAAGATTTAATTTGGATTGGTTTAAAGGGGGAAACAAGGATTGGATTTAAGCTATAGGGTAGGAAAGTCCTCCAAATACCCCTGAGGCATAACCTATTCCTATGGCTTACTCATGTAAGTCTCTAGGGTTAGGTTATGTGTTCTCCTAATCACTAGAAGTGTCTTAAGACTAAGGAACTCTTAGTGTCTAGAGGAGTCATATGCCTAAGATGGAGAAGTTGAGAGCTCACTCCAAAAGTCAGGTCAATAAAAGGCACCCAATAGGTGTGGTGCGACTGACAAGGCATTCTGCACATATTGGTGTTGACCAAGATGATCAACAACATTCAAACGATCACAAGAACTAACAAAAATGATTTACTCCTAAACCCAAGGTGTAGAAGAATCAAAAGTTTCATGCAATGCAACTCTACTTATGTCAAAAATATAAGAAAGCGAAGGGGGAATCCACCAGGGATTGAGTATGGAGTCTTCCACTAGAGGAAAAGGCTTAAGTCATCCACTGAGGATGAGAGGCTATGAAATCCACTGGAGAATTTAAATTTTAAATCCACCATGGATAAAAGATGTGAACCATCCACTAAAGGAGTAAGTTCGGGTTGGATTGAATTGATTCCACTAGGGAGATTAGAAGGATTTGCATCTCAATAAGAAGAAGATGATTGATTTGATTATTTAATTTGACTCCACTGGGGAGGAGGGTTGATTTTGTTTTAGATTTTAAATTTCAAATTTTAAGATGAACCCTGTTGGTTTGCGATGGACCACACTGAGTACGGGTGATGTAGGCCTTGGCCTACTTCAGATTTACTAATTCAAAGGAGTAGTCTACCGACCACATCATAAGACTATCCAATCAAAGGGGCTGCCTTTCGGTGTGTAGCAGTTGTACTAGGAAGAAAGTGTAATAGACTTATATCCTTCAAAGTAGGGATCGGTCGCTGGGGTGATCAGTTGGCGAGGCAACTGGTCGAATCCAACCTTAGGCTGACTACTGAGTGACATCTGCTGGGGGACTTAAATCAGCTCAAAGATAGCCAAAATTAATTTCATTTTAATTATATTTGATGGATCCCATCAGTTTGCGATGGACTGCACTAAGTAGGGGCCATGTTAGCCTTGACCTACTTCAGATTTACTAATCCAAAAAGAGTAGCTTCCTGGCTGAGGGGAGAACTATCTAACCAAAGGGGTGTCTTTCGGTTTGTAGTGGCCAGTACAGGGAAGAAAGCAAAGGGACTCATATATTTTTTGAACAAAAGACCACTTAGGAGACATATTAACAAGGTAGCACATCGACCTGACCTAGGGCTGCCCATCAGTTTGTGACAGTCCTTCTAGAAAGAATGTGTAGTAGACTTACATATTCTAATGCAAAATGACTGCCAAGGCAACTTGTTTGTGGCAAAATAGATTGAACCCGACCTAAGGGCAACTATAGTAAGAGTGCTGACCTGGAAACTTATCTCAACTCAAGTGTAGTCAGGCAATTCCTATAGGGAGTTTTACTGACACTGCCCTAAAGATAGGATGCCTACTTAGGAAAGGGGCCGTGGGGGACTTAAAATCCTAATCCACAAGTGAATAAATTTGTCTATTTGATTTTGTTCGCTTATCGTGGACCCTGTTGGTTTGCGAGGGATCATATTGAGAAAGAGCTTATATCAACCTTTATATCAACTTAGACCTATCTAAAATTTATTGGTCCAAGGGAGAACCTGTGCATCCATTAAATAAATTCTCCAACCACAAGGGTGGTTACTAGGAAAGGGGGACTATCCAATCCAAGAGCAACCTGGGTAGTGTCTAAATGGGGTCACAAAGGACGTGATCCAAGTAGAATGCCCGCAGGAAAGGGGCCACTAAGGGCTTTATCCAAAACCCTGAAGAAGATAAATTTTATAGGTATGGGATGGCATACTCAATGAGAAAGAGTGGGGACTCACATCTGTCAAGAGTGGTGTCCAACAGGTGAGTCACTATCAGCATAGCGAACATCAACCATCATAAAGTGCCCATTGGTTTGCAATAATCAGCCTAGGAAGAAAGCATCGAGGACTCACATCCTCCTACAATAAAACTGATTGTCAGGATAGTCTATCTTTTGCTCGATAGGTTCTATCTGACCTAGGGAGACTTCTGAGTAAATGCCACTTGGGGACTTATATCAACTCAAGAATAGTCCAAGAGGAAATGAGCCACTGGGGACTTATCCTAAACCTCAACTATATTTGACCTAGTCAGTGAAAGATGGTTAGTTCAAGAAGAAAGCATGTAGGCTTACATTCTATTAAATGAAGAGGTAGCTTACTGGCTGTGTAGTGAGGCCTACCAAACTAACAAGGCACTTATTGGTTTGCAATGGTCAAGTCAGGAAGAAAGTATGGGGACTCACATCTTCCAGGCAAATGGCCACTGGGGTGACATACTAGCAAGGTAGCATGTCAGACCTACCTACAGCAGCTAATGAGTGAGTTCCACAGGGGGCTTGCTCCCACATCAAAATAGCCCAAAACAAAAGATATATATTTATTTTTGTGCTTGTGTCAAAAAGAATAGGATGCAGCTTGGGTTATCTTATATTTATCCTAAAACATGTGTAAAAGTTGATGGAATGGTGCCATGAATGGCAATTATGGTTCCACTAAGAAAGGATGTCGCTTGGGTTCTCTCACCCTTAACTTAGTTGTGCTAGTCAAAATAGAATGCCTCTCAGGTTCTCTCACACCTATTCTAATAATGATGGGGAATCGTGTTTAATTTGTGTTTGTGTTGTGAAAGAGGGATAGGATGCCTCTCAGGTTCTCTTACACCTACCTTAAACACGTCGTGGCAGATTCGCAAACCAGTAAATAATGCTTCGAATGAAGAGAATATTTTTATGAATTAGAAAGATATTTTTGAAGATAATTATTTTCGAACATGATTTTATGGGTCATATTTCTTCAAATAGAGTCCATTAATTGGAAGCATCGGATGTTCCCTTTTACAATTAATAAGTTGATAACATCCTCCTAGGTAGGCCTTCCCTATGACAAAAGGGTCTTCCCAAGTGGGTTCAAACTTGCCACCCATCTTCTGATCGGCAATAATTAGTCTCGTTAGAACTAAAATAGGCTCTCTTCATTGAAAAGCTCTAGGGAGGACTAGCTTATTGTGAGCTTGAATTATCTTGGCTTTGTATAACTCGACGTCTCTCCTCCAAACCTTTGAGCTCTTCTAACCTCAACTTCACATTCTGCTTTGTACTGATTTTACTACACATTGCTATCCTTAGTGATGGGAGCTGAACTTCTAATGGTAGAATGACTTCAGACCTATACACTAAGGAGAATGGGGAAGATTGGGTTGAAGTTTTGTATGTAGTGCAGTATGCCCACAAGGCTTCAACTAGCTACTCATGCCACTATGACTTGTTATCATCGAGTGACATCTTTAGTATCTGGATGTGAGTTTTATTGAATACTTCTGCTAGGCCATTCTCCTTGGGGTAGTAGATAGTGGAGTATCTCCAATCTATAATGTGTCTCCTAGCAAAGTTATTGATATTGGTGCTTTTGAATGCAGTACCATTATCGGATATAATTCATCAAGGCACCTCGAACATATATATGATATGGTTCCTAAAAAACTAGAGCACGCATTGAGCTGTCACCTCTCTGAGTGGGATTGCCTCCGCCCATTTGGAAAAGTAGTCGGTGATAGCTAAGATGAACCAATGACCCTTGGAAGTAGAAGGATCGATAGGACCCAGTAGGTACCCCAGCACTTAAATGACCATGAGGCCAATGTAGGATGTAGAATGTTGGGTGGTTGATGTAGGACCACATCATGTACCTGACATTGGTGGCATCTCCTAGCTAAGTTTATGCAGTCTGTGACCATCGAAGGTCAATATTATCTTAGTCTCTTGATCTTGGCTTTCATCTTTGGACTAGATTGATGTGCTCTGTGTAGACCTGAATGTACCTTGGTCATGATATTACAGGCTTCATGTTTGTCTAAATAGCGTAACCACATTTGATCAAAAGACCGTTGATATAAGGTTCCATCCATGAGAGCATAGGAGAGAGCACTCTATTTCATCTTATGGGCTTGTAATTTCTCTTGAGGTAGTTTTCCTCTAGTCAAGCAATCTATGAATTATTTCCTCAATTCTATCTTGTCATCTTTTTCGGCAATGGAAACCTCCCTTTTAAGAGAAAGTCTCTCGATGAGTTCAGCATCAATAAGGGATAAGACTTGTCTAATTTGGACCCTTATTGGAATGGACTCATCTTCCGGACATGCCAATTCCTTAGCAAGTTTGGCAAAAGCATCTGCAACTGCATTCTCTCATTAAGGTACCTTGTAGATGGTGACCTCAGGAATTTGAGCCAACAGCTTCATGGAGTACTCATGGTAGTGGCGAAGCTTAGGTTTTAGAACCTTATAGGACCTAATAATCTGGTTGATAACTAGCTGAGAATCCCTGTAGATTTTTTTGCTTTTGACACACACTGTAATAGCTAACTCTAGACTAATAATCAAAGCTTCATACTCATTTTCATTATTGGTGCATGGATTGGAGAGATAGTATGAGAATCTCATCACATTGTGGTCTGGAGTTAAAAGGATGATTCCTACCCCTGCCTTTTTTGGAAGAGTAGATCGTGGATCTTGTCCTTTTTGAAAGGAAGCTGCACCATTAAAATACATCTCCCAACGATGATTGTCAACCGCCCCTAAGTTCATGATTTGTTCATGGGCGAGATCATCACTAAGCGGAGAATTAGTAGGAAGTGGGTATGCTGCTAAGAAATCTATGAGTGTCTGTCCTTTCATCACATGGAGGGATATGAATGTAATATCAAACTATGAGAGAATCATGGACCAACGTGACAATTTTTTGGATAACATCAGCCGCATCATGAGATACTATAGTGGATTGATTCTTGAAATCAAGTTCACCTTATGAGAAAGCATATAGTGTCATAGTTTTTGGGATTCAAAGATAAGAGCTAGGCAATGTTTCTTAATAGGTGGGTAGTTGCTTCAGCAAGGATCAGATGATGGCTGAGGTAGTAGAGAGCATTCTTCTACTTTTCGTCGTTGGTTTGGTCTGCCAATAAAGTCATCCAATGCAGCAGTGTAGAGGATAAGTGGCTTGCCCGAGAAAGAGGCTACTAGAACTAGCAGCTTCACCAAATACTGTCTGATGTCTTCAAAAGTATGTTGGCACTTGTCATCCCACTTGAACTTGACATCCTTTTTGATAGGTGCTGAAAATGGCTTGCATCTTCCCAATAGATTGGAGATAAAGCATCTTACATACCCCAACAACCCTTGGAAAGAACTGAGTTGAGTTAGACTTTTAGGGGGTGTCATTTCTAAGATAGCTTTCATTTTTTTCTAGGTCTATCTCTATTCCCTAGTGTTGGATAACAATCCAAAGGAACTTCCTTGATGCCACTCTGAATGCACACTTCAAGGGGTTCATTTTGAGGTTGAATGATCTTAACCGTTCAAAAACTACTCTCAAGTCCAAGAGATGGTCTTCCTTTTCCTTACTTCTGACTACTAGATCATCAACATAACATTCAACTTGATGATGAATGAGTTCGTTGAAGATCTGAGTCATGGCCCATTGGTATGTAGCATCGACATTTTTAAGGCCGAAAGGCATGACCTTATAACAATAGATTTTGATTGGGGTTCGATATGCAGTGTTTCTTTCATCATTGGGGGCTATCTTAATTTGGTTGTAACTAGATGACCCATCCATGAAGGAGAATACTGCTTGAGATGAGGCGATGTCCACCATTAATTCTAGTATAGGAAGTGAAAATTTATTCTTAGGACATGTCTTATTTAAGTCCCTAAAATTGATGCATATAAGAATTTGGCCAACTGGCATGACATTGGCTAACCAGGTATGAAATATTTTCCCTGATTAAGCCATCATCGATCAGTTTCTTGACTTCAAAAATGACCTGTTATTCAATTTCTAATCACATGCATCTAGGAGCTTGCTTGATAGGGTTAGCGTTAGGATTTATTGCTAGTTTATAGACTACTACATCAGGAGATACTCCAGGCATCTCTTCATAGCTCCATGCAAATCAATCCTTAAACACAGTCAATAAGCTAAGTAAGTCATTGGTTTCTTCTTCATTCACTAGAGAATGGATGTATGTAGGGAGTGGATCTTCTTCTGTCCCGAGGTTGATTTCTTTGAGCTTGTCAAAAGTTGAATGCATTTTCTCTTCAAATTCTAGAGGTGCATCTTTGATTTGAAGATTATTAGGATCATCTGAAGATTCTAAACACACCTCCTCATAAGATTTAGTGTGGTTTGAGAAGATCCTATCAGCCTCGAGTTGATTAGTGAAAACTAAGCAGTAACCATCATCATTGACTGGACCCACTGTACTGAATCCTAGTCCCAGTCTTGATTGTGCATCCCTGCCTTTGTTGACCCACAACTTCTCGAAATACTCTGACCTATGCTTGGACCATGTGTAAGGAATTAAACCTTTCTTTGCAAGATTATGAACACAAGGCGAGTACCAATCAAAAGGTAATTCCATTAAATCTTTATATGAATTATCCTCAAGTTCTACATCAGCTTCTAGACTTGAGGATGATGATCCCAATAGGAATCTCTTTGGCTTAACATCCCTGGAAGATCCAGGGGCTTCCTTAACTACTAAACCTTCAACTTTTAGAGAAGAAAGTGGGGTTTGAGCTAAAGTTCCCCATTTTTTCCTAATGGTTTTATATAATTTTAATTTGAATACATTCATACTTTGCTTAGAGGCCTAGTCTTCATCACTATCTAGCTCAAGTATCACCTTCAATGAAACCCGCTGAGAGGGGTTGGTTGGTGTTCTAATCACATGAGACTCATCATCTGAGCTGGATTCTAAGTCTATGTGAATAGTTAGAGTGCTCCTGTGAACTGGAACATAACCCCTATTGGCTGGCAGCCAACCAAGGGGTCTTCCATCTCTGGAATTGCCTCTATTTCTACCTCTGCCTCTTCCTGGTGGAGGTTGAGTCATCCTACCCATATGTCCATATGGTGGAACAAATTGTGGGTGGAATGTAACATGCGACTCTACCTCTTCCTTGGTGTCCCTTTCTCGCTCACTTGCACTTTCCATTTTCTTTTCTTTTCTTTTTCTTTTTTCCTTTTATTCATTTTCTTTTTCTTTTGTATTTGAATTTTGACCAAGTTCACGAGAATAAACATTTTTGATTTTGAGGAAGATGGTAGGTCGCATCTTCATATATATCGACCTCCCTGACTAAAAATAGCTTTTCATCTCCTTTGACATAGTATTCGATTCTATCTCTTTGAAATTTGATGCACTGATGAAGGGAAGATGGAATCATCTTGATCTAGTGTATCTAAGGCCTACTGAGCAAAGTAGTGAATGATTTATTTGAATCAATTATATAGAACATAGCTTCAGTCTTTTAGTCCCCTATTTTTAAAAGTAACACTATGGAGCCTAAAACCCTTTTGCCTTGTTCATTGAATCCTCTCAATATCATCCAATCTCCTCAGAGCTTATAGATGTCAATCTTTGAATAGGAAAGGGTTTTTAGACTCATAATGTTCACCGATGCACCTTGATCAACTAAAACCCTAGAAAGTCTAAATCTGCCCATATCCACTATGATGTAGAGAAGATGATTATGCTCCATGTCCCCTAAAAGAAGGTCTTCATCAATGAATGTGACTCCCTGGGCTTCTCTTGAATAATGTGCCTCCTCTCCAACAGCAGTTAGTTGAGCTAAGCATATCTTTGGATTAATAAGGGCCTTGATTAATGATTTCCTCATCTCTTTGGATAAGGCAAGGGAAACATATGTGCTTAGTTTAGCTGGCAACTTTCTTAGGTGAGTAAGGACATTGTAATCAACTTTAAGCTAATCCTCCATAAGCATGTCCACGAGTGGGGCATCCTGTGGAGGGGCTTCTTGCTCATTAATACCAATGACTTATTTTCCCTTATCTTGAGGTGCTGCCCTAGGAGGTTAAATTTGGTGACCTCTTGTGGTAGGTTAGTGGAAGATTATACCTGCTCATCAGGCATACCAATAGCTTCTCTTATAGGACCCTTGAAATCAGATGATTCTAAGTGTATCTCAAGAAGTGAACTTGTAGTATTCAAAAAAAAATCCATTTCTGAATCAAAAAGAGTATGATCAAAGTTGTTATAATTATTAAGACTTGAAGAGTTTTCTAAAAGAGTAGAATTAGATAACCCATCAGAAGTGACACAGATGTAATTCAAACTAGCTTTATTCTTTAATTTTTTAGATTTAAAAGGAGGTACATAGTAGAAATCTAGTAAAGTAAGTGGGGTGAGGGATTTAAATCCCTCATCCGCTGATACAAGATGTCTACTAGAAGAATAACTAGCTGAAGTAGGAATGTCAGTTGAAGTAGTAGCTGCAACAGTAGAATGGAGGCTAGATTCGGTCGATGGTTGCACTATTTGGCTATCCCAGGCAAGTATGGGCGACTGCTGCTGCTGCTGAGCTCCTACTTTCCCCAAGTTATCTTTGGCAACTTGTGAACCTACCATCATGTTGGAGGTTTGAGCTGCCTCAAGCACCTATAAGGAAAGTTTCTTGATTTTAGAAACAATCTTTTAGAGGTTCGGGATAAAGTGATATCTCATCCTTCTTTTATTTTGAGAGGATCACAGGTATCCCCAAGGATTACCCTAACAAAATTGGATGGTTGTTCCACTAGATAATCCTTAGGGATAGCAATAATGCCCAACTTGTAGCTATGCTCAAGCCAGTTCTTAAATGTAAAATGATCCTCCAAAATATGACCTAGTATGCGGTGGTAAGGGCAAAAGTTAGGATCATTACTCCTGCCCACTTCTTTCGATTTCCTAGGCTCGGGTAGTTGAAAATTAGGTTTCTTTATGAGGTTCCTAAAGATTTTCCTAACTACCTCCCTCTTAAATGAATAAGTTTTTTTTTAATTTATCCAAAAGAGTAGGTGGGTGATAGCTACCTGGGGGTGGGTGTGTGTACCGCTATTGAGAGTATGGCTGAGAAGAAGGCAACGAAGATCATGAACACTATTGCAGTGGCTGATAGGATGGTGTAGGTGGTGGTAAAGGAGGTGGAAGCAAAGGCTGTGAAGCTCGAGGTCTCTCATGCTAATCCCTGGCATTGCTCCTCCTTGCCCAATGCTGCTACTGCCCCTAGTTTTTTTTCATAGGCTTTCTACGATTTTGGCTTCGATGGCTGATCTTGAAAAGGAAACTGTTTGGCCTCTCCTTGTAGGCTAGCCGTCTTGTTGATTAGCTTCTCAAATGTCCTAATGAAAAAACCTTTAAGCATGAAGGCAACCATGCCACGAATATTCTTTAATAGAATTTCAATAGGGTGTTATTCAAACAGCTATGATTCACATTTCATGCTTAAATTATGTTATATAAGAATATAATCAATGAGAGACTCACTGGGGTGTTACTGTGCTACAACGAGATCGCCCATAGTTACCCTTTGCTGGGCTCCAACAAACATCTTAATAAAGAATTACTCCAACTCAGCAAAAGTCTTCACTGAATCATTGGGGAGTTCAGCGTACCGATCAAAGGCTATGCCCACTAAGCTGTTGACAAAGAGATGGAACAATAGTGCATTGCTTCCACCAGCATTGCAACAGCTGGACCTGAAGTGTACTATATGCTGGCATGGATTCTCGCTTCCATCAAAACTCTTGAAAGAAGGAGGCACAAATTAAGCTCACATTTTAGCCACCTATTAAGCTCACATTTTGGGTAGGGTCCCTTTGGAACTGAAATGTGTTTGGGATACCACATAGATCTACAGATGTACTCATTAAGGTGATCAGGTGCGACATTGAGGAATGATGTACTATCATGAGAGACAGAAGTCACCATCTTGTGTGGTTGCTTTATATAAAAATGAATAGGACAAAAGCTAGAAGCCACCATTAAATGAGCATGTGTTAGGTTCCATGTGAACAAGATATTGGAAGAGGATTTGGGTGAATAGTTTATATATTCTATATGTATTTTATATAAATCCAAGTGGGGTTGCTTTATATAAAAATAGGCTAAAATGTGAGCTTAATAGGTAGCTATAAACTTAATTAAAGGATTAATGATTAGATAGCATCGAATTTCTTTGGGTAGGGTCCCTTTGGAACTGATGAACCACTCAAGCTTGCGCCAGCACTTCTCTCACTTATTGTTCAACCATGAGTTTGATATCTTTTTTCTTGTATGGAGGTATTTTCCACTATCTTCCTATACAAGCTAGTGTTGCCCTGCTCTACTAGAGGTGAACACTTGGGTTGATCCAAGACATGCAATAACATAGGCTGATCAATCTCCACAATGATAGGATGTGTTGCTGGAGTTTGATTCTGAAGTGTTAGAACTACTGCTAGCAAATCTTCAAGCCCCTTTCCTATCTTATTAATTTGCACATCCTGTTGTTTGAGTTATTGAAGGATGTGTTGGGTCGAATAGCTTGTATCATCCTGTTCGACCGCAACACCTTCCAAACTCTGATGATCTTGAAGGAGGGAACCTCTGTTATCCACCAAATGCACCTCTCCTGAGTCTTTCAACAAATCATCTTCATTAGAATCAAAGAAAACTTCTCTTCTTGAGATGGACCTATCACATTTCTTTCTTCTCAATGAGATCATGCTGATATCATAGGAGCGGTCCTGCAAAGCACAAATGATCATGGCTAACCGGTGGTGGGATCATGTTCATGAACAGAGATACATCTAACCTTCCCTACTATCATATTACTGATCTTGTGAGGGCTACGCTTACTGGAGGATACATGCACATGGTTGCCAACTGACATAGGTGGAGTGTTGCTCCTAGGAGAATCTATACCCATAGGGACACTGGAACTATCTCCTTCTCCCTCTGCTGCTGCTATATCCATGATCTACTGAGGTGGTGGTGATGGCATGACTATGATGCTATGAGGTCACCATTCCTTCTTCACCAGAATTGAAGTAGAAGGTCAAACAAGAGAGCTCGGCCTCACCTCAATTGGTGGAGTAGATGGAGTGGGATCCCTTGGCCATAGCCAGATCAATAGTGGGGCTTTTTGCCCCTGATGCTTCCTTCATGGCTTTAGATGAAATTATGGATGATGGAACCTACACTAGTGATGGCAGACATAGAGTGGAGCAGTGTGATGGAGACAACATCGACTCCCTCTATGTCAGTCCTCTCTTCCCATGATGGGTAGTATCAATCAATAGAATACTATCAGTATGACTGACGTGGGTAGCATACCGATCAGAGAAATCTATGTGGTTGGAGGCTGCTGACTGTCTGGTGTACATTCTCCTTTCTCTGCTTATAACATGAACTGAAACACGGGCCTCTCTAGCCCTCTCATGATGGATATGCCTGCCCACACTATGAGGAATAATCGATCATAAATCAAATTGGGCACCAGACTCTGACCATCCGTAAGCCCTCACCAACCTGGTGTAGAACTATCCTGAGGCCAGCATATGACCTCCCCTTATCTCTGGTAGGTGCCTCATAATGAACTGTAGGTGGAGGTGACATTGTAATCCTCCTAACATCTTCCTCTCCATCAGATCCAAAAATTGTATGGAACTTATTTTGTGTAATCAAAGGAGAAACTACCCTGGGTGACTCCTCTACTGTAATGTGAGAGACTGCATTCATCTCCTTAGCAATGTGCACATGATGCCACTTGATCTTGCGGCTCTTATTGCGACACTGAGTTCTACTAGGTGGAGCAGTACGGGAACTAAAGCCTATCTCAAAGGTAGGGGAGACTATCCCTGAAGCCAGGGTAGCCTTCCCCTTAGAGGAAGCCAGTGAGTGGGTACTAGCCCGTGCTAGGGCAGTGATGGGAACAACTGAACGTACAAAATTGTACTATATTTGCATTTTCTTAGATTTAGGCTTTATTCTTCAACCATCCTAGCTTGTTCAGTTGGGATCAATGTTAGATTTCTTAACTTTCTCGACTGCATTTTATGTCTTATTTTTATCAAAATTGAAACACCAATTTGAATCAAGTTCTCTTGGTTGTTGATTCATGATTATATTCCTTTTATGAATCTACTTATTACTGTCCAGAATGAATAGAGTCATAAAGTTTATATTAGAGGTCCCAAAAAATAAACTTTTTAGTATTTTTGAAAGTAATGTATATTGTGAAGCTATTAGATCTTAAAGAGATAACTAACAAGATTTGGAGAGATATGATAATTATTGGAATTATATCAGTTATAAGCCATTTTAGTGAAATTCCAATTTGTCAAATGATATGAAAATAATTACATAATACCAATACTAAAGAATAAGTGAGATATGCAAGATTTTGATAGTGAGAAAAACATATTAGTTGGACTATGTAGTTTTGGGATGCTAATGAATTTTTTTGCTATGAGAATCATACTGAAATTGTATTATTAATTTGGTATTTTACCAAGAAAATCTACTACTATGGAATTAATTTTGTTTTCCTTTATGGCCCATTATCTTGGAAGGTCTTGGGAGTAAATAGGTTGGAGCTATCTCAATTTACCCACCTTAGCATCACACAATCATTATTGTAGGGATCATCACCCTAATTTTTGGATATTGCATCAATTTAGGTAAAGACTATTTTGGTGGTTATTTGATGCTCATCTTTAGCTTGAAATCCCAAGTTTCTTGTTGGAAAGAGAATCTTGCCATATATTTTGGAAGTGAAAGTGATCTACACCTTGAAAGGGGTGATATATGGCTTTCACTTGCTATGATGAGAGATTAAGGGTGCATAGAAGATGCCTAGATGATTGGAGAATTTTTGATTTTCTAGTGTTGGTTAATTGAAGAGGGTTAGTCAAATGCTTCAAGCAAGCCAACCCTAGATCTACCCTTTAGAGTTTTCGTATGTATGTGGATTTAGATCATAAATATATTTGAAAATATTTATGAAATGTTAAGAAAATGATCCAGAGTTTTTGATAGAGATCCAATATTCTATTGAAGTTTTATGTGGCTGAAAATACTTGAAAGTGTTAGGGGAGTTAAATAAGATTATAACATGACTAATGTGTTCATAATGAACCTAGATAATACATAGCAAAATTGATGATTTCATAGTGAACCTAGATAATTCATAATGAAACGAACAAGTTTTTAAAAAGTTCATAGTGAACTTAGAGAGTTATTTTGAATCAAATGGACTTGAACTTGGTCTATGAAATATTCAGATGTATACTTGCTACTTGTTAAAAGGAAAAAAATATGTTATGGAGACTTATAAAATACCCAAAATGTGTTTTCTAAAGTTATAAACCAGCTCAATTTGTTTTAAAAAGATAACTTATCAAACATACTTCATAATCTCTAACTTTTTTTTTATTGAAAACACTAAAAAAAGTTTGACTTAATCATGGCCTTATATGTTAAAATTGACATGAAGGATGCAATGGTGGTGGGACCAATAGTGGGCTTGTATTATTAAAGGTCTTTTAGACCTGGAAATGGATAGTTGAAATTGGGAAATAAATAACCCACCATAAAAAGACAGATTATGGAATGGTTTTCCTAAAAATGAGATATTTTTTTTAGTATTTTAAAAATAATGTTATTAATTTTGCTTTGTGCTTTTATTTTTATTTTTATTTTTATGTTATTTTTAAACATATATTTCTTTAATATATTTTAAAGTTTTTTTAATTTTTTTAAAAAATAGTCAAATTAACTATTAGATGTTTTGAATTTTTTTTAAAATAACTATTAATACCAAATGTATAAAAAATAAAATAAAAAAGTGATCCCAAATGACCTCTTTTCCATTTCTTTCCTAGTACTTATAGCCTTACGTAAATCTATTAAGTTTGACAAGTCTAAATTAATATTAACATACTTCAAAGTAAGTTATATATATAATAAAATGCATAAAATATTATTCCAAATAATAGCAAATACAAATTGAGTAGAAGTAACATGCATGATTGTAATCGCATGTTTAAATAATGTGAGGGCATAGAGATTCATAGAAAGATTTTTATAATGGAAATTTTAATAACTTAAGCTTAGAAAGATCATAAAGAGATCATATTATAACATATTTATGTATTGTATTTCTGATGTATATACATACTAGCAATATTTTATAATCTTAGAAAGTAGCATAGTATTAAAATTTCATACTCATGCACACTTGAAATGACATTTGACATATAATTTTTCATGGTAATAAATGCCATAATCATAACTTATAGCATAAGCTGTGATATGATATTCATTGCAATAATATGCTCATACCATTTAAATCATATACATGCATTGGCATTGGAATCACATTAATAGCAATTATAGAGTCATAATATTGAGAAATAATGATATGATAAGCGTAGTGTATAGTGAACATAACAATTGTAATAACATCAGAGTTATAATACTGAATTATGGATTGATCATAATATTTGGCCTAATATTAAAAACATATATATAGTTTGTAACATAATTTGAGAATTTGAATATCATCAATGTAGTCATAGCATAGTGTGACATAGTTTTTAGAGCTCAAGATAAATAACTATGCATTCCATCTTTTGGAGCCCTAGTAATAGTAGCTTATCACAAACCAACTTATGGTAGAGCACATATCCAAACATCAACTATTCTTAATGACAAGAAGATACTTGAAACTTTTGCTTGATACATCTCTCTTCAGCATAAGAGGGTGTAGTTCATGTCAACCATTCTTAGTGATAAAAGGTAGGAACATTCAATGTATGAGAATATCGATGTCCCTAATTAGTGCCATAAAAGATCTGTATATAGCAATATGCATGTGTAGGATGTCATCTATATATACTTTTTTTCATACATTTTTTTCATGCCATGTCTTAATTTATAGGAATAAATATTATGTAATTGAATGTTATAATTATAGTAGCAAAACATTTTGTGTCTGATATAATATGAGAATAAAAGTTAGAAACATGGATTAAATTGGAATTCATAATCATAGTAATACCATAAATTTTGGAATCTATGACAAACATCAAGTTATTAATGAAAATTTAAGATTTTTGGTATTACATGTATAACATATTACAATAATATGATGCATATTAAAGAATCAAAAAGATATTTATAGCAAAACTTAATGAATATTCTATGAATGGAATAATCAATAAACAAGTGCAATATGATGTGTAATAGATTTTGAGCAAGGAAACATTACTCATAAATAAAAATGCAATCACTCAACTAAACTTATAGAGGGATTATGTTTCAATTATAAAATCTAGCTATCTTTGTTAAGTATAACTGACTCTATGTATGCAAATAAATCATTTAATTTATTTACTAATATCTTGTGTTTTCTTTGAATCCAATCATTCTTTATTAAACATCTAAATAATTACACATTTCTGTAAACCAGTCATGGTTTACCTGTTAAGCAAATTGGCTTGACCTATGTTTATTGTGTAACATGAAATAATTCTTATGCTGATGCTATGTATCAAGAACATGCTAATGTGTTTTATGGTCCCTTTGTTCTATCATTTAATGCCCTACTATAAAGCTTAATACTGATTAATCTCAAGATGAGAGTAGAATGGTTATTTATAGCATCTTGAAATTTCATTAAGATTAGTAGAATTTTAAGTAGATAGATGCTTGGTTTTGCTATATTTTTTATTTTTATTATTGGATACTAGAATTCTCAGCTCATGCTAAGTATATGGTCTCACATTTTACAAAATTACAGGTCTATCATGATTGGGAAACCATGAAGATTGATGTCATGTACAAGGTTCTGAGATGTAAGTTTTCAATGCACTCTGACTTGATTTCCTTATTACGCTCAACAGCCTGATTTGTTATGGTTGAAGCTTCACCACATGATCTATTCTAGGGCGGTGGTCAAGAAGGGGAGGGCCTAAATTATTTGGGTACGCTACTAATGAAATTGAGATATGAAAGTATTCAAGAAGCTACCTCAGATTTTATTGTGTGATTTCAACCAGTTGCCAGCTTAGAGGAATTAGAGGTCAGTTCTCAACAAATATATAGAATTCAAAGAAAAAAAGAATAATTTAATAAATATATTATGAAATTTATTTTAAGAATTTTGTATGCACAAAATTCAATAGGTTGAGTATATTTCATTTTTATAGCTTCTAATAGATGTGATTTATTTTATTTTGGCTATAACATGCAATTTACTAAGATTTCAAAGGTTTAAAGTGTTATGAGTTTGTGTCAATCATTAAAACTAAAGCAGCAAATCAATAATATAAGGAACAATCCTTTAATTATAATGAGGATCAAATCATAATGTTTTTTGTCCTTCTGTCTAAGGATAAAATAATTGGATGGATGATATGTATTCTTCTTTTTTTTATTTGAAAAATCATATAATATTGGATGATGAGTTTGATCATAAAATATATTTTAGATGGTTAATTAAAAGTTCGCCAAATTTCAAACAGTTGAGGTTCTTTTTAACAAATTCCAAAGTTTTAATAAATTGAGCAGTATTATAAGAAATAAGAAATATTAGTATTAAATTTATAAAAAGCCTATAAAATTAAGCAAATATTTGTTGTGTATCTTTTTCTAGATTTCATGCATGACAGACGAGAATTTTTTTGGTGGCTAAATTGTATACATGTTCATTAATTAAACAAAAATAATGCATATCAATTTCTTTTTTAACAAGGGCTAGATAAGTTAGCTTAATTCCATTATGATGATATCCAAAATGACTGTTCTTATTAATTTAATGATTTAAATTTTAGAAATTTGTTATTCATATTGAATCAAGTTTAATGAAATAATTTCTATAACATGATTTTTATGTTTTTAATGTATTTTGTATAGATTTAAAGTTATTGTGACTTGGATATTTTAAAGTGCATTTCTTTTTGAAAAAATAAATACTATTTTATAATATGCTTTGAAATATTAATTAAATTTTATTTATAATTATTTAGATTCTTGAAAATTTAAAGAAATTCATTTAAATATTTCAATTAATTGGTTTAAGTTTTAAATATGAACCCTGAGAGCTAAATTATCTTAATCAAAGATGTCCATTGTTGATATGAATTGCTCATGTAATTAGAAATTTGATTACCGAAATTTTTAACTAATTAATATTTAAACTTTTTTTAAAATATTAATATTAGATTTTAAAATTAAGCAACATAACTAATACTTTTATATTACTAAATAGGAGATACTTGAGCACTAATTGACTAATAAAAAAGTTGCAATAATTTTTCTAATTAATTGCATCATTAATTAGTGATAATTAGTGTAATTAAACTAATTTAGTTTTATAATAGGGCTTTTCAACCCCAAATTGATAATCTTAAGGATCTAACAAGCTTTTATTAGATCATTTGGATTGCTAAAATTTATTCATAACTTAATAATCCCATTCTTAATTACAATTAATTGGAAGCTTAAAAAATTTAATATTAATAATAGTTAATTTAAAAAGGTATATATTTTAGTTTTAGTTTATGAACTTTTAAATTAGTAATTTTAAGAAATCTGTTTCATAAAAAATTAACTATTTATTTTATTTTAGTTACTTCATATGTTTAAATCTATTCAAATATATTTACTAGCTTGTAAATCCCTTGAGATGACAAACATGAAATAGCAATTAATGATCACTATTCATGTGTGATCAAGTTATGTGCCTTAACAAATAATACCTTTTAAGTAAACTTCCTTATTTTAATAGTCAGCATTGATTCAGAGAATAAGATGAGGCCAATGGGCAAAAAACAAGCAAGGATGTAAAGTAGATGTTATAGTTAACCAAGGCACAAAGTAGGTCTAGAGTTTGAAGTGATAAATGTTAAGGAACATTCCTTGGGGCTCTACAAAGCTCTATGGACTTTGAAAGAGACTCATACAACATGGTGAAGTCATAATTGATTGAATCATACTATCCTTAAAGACAAAAAATTATCTTAACCTCTTATGATCTTTCATAAAAATCAATGGAAGATAAACTAAATCATATATATTGCCTTTATAATGAAATCCATGAATAGGGGGAATCATATAGCATCTTAAGGTAGTAAGCAAATTCTAATATTACCTCATGAGAAAAATATACATAATATCATAAATGACAATATCAATTGATTGATTCTTGAGCTTTTCTAATCTAGTTATTTAGCTCAATCAGCTCAATTTGATCCAAATAAATCATTTATGTCAAATTTACCAATATTATTAATTGAATTGAGTGAATTTTATTTGAGGCTAATTGATCTTTGATTTCACTAATTTAGCCCAATTGGACCATTCTCTCTTAGGTCACTCTCATGAGATTTTTAAGCACTGTCAGATCTATTGAATCAATTCAATCATATATTAGATAAAAGTTTTTTTATATTTTTTAAATATAAATTTATATACTTATATACATATAATATAATACCTTAGTTGTTTCTTAACATACCAAAATCATAATTTCTTGCATATGCTGAAATTATGTCAATTTAATTTTAATTTTTCTAAATTATTTTTCCTTCTAAACACCCTTATTTGAATTCCATATTCACTCTCTTAATTGTTTTGGTCATTTGAAGCATAATATCCTTTCATATTTTGATTCAATCATATGTTGGATTTGGCTACTCATTATTTTCAAAGAAATTAAATTATTTTTATTCAAATTCTTTCCAAAATCTCATCGGCTGTCTTTTCTACTCGTGAGATCAAAATATGCCATTGCCTTTATCGTGCATGCATCACAATTGATCGGTAAAACTTCAAACTAATCACGTATCTCTTGTTGCTCAAAAATAAAATGAAGAGAATGACAAGAAAAAATGTGAATGGAGAAAGGAAGAGAGAATATTTAGATTTTTTTTTCCTCTCATTCAAGATCACATTATCATCTATTTATAGATGAAGGATGAGAGCTTAATATCAAATCACCTAATTATGATTTATAGTCATTACTTGCTATTATTTTAAATTATATATTAATTTATTTATATTTATTTAATTTAGGCTATAAGTTATAAAATTTAATATATACCAAAATCATAATTTCTTAGGTTGGCTAAAATTATGTCAATTTAATTCTAATTTTTCTAAATTATTTTTCCTTCTAAACACCCTAATTTGAATTCCATATTCCCTCTCTTAATCATTTTGGTCATTTGAAGCATAATACCTTTCACATTTTGATTCAATCATATGTGGGAATCGGCTACTCATTGTTTTCAAAGAAATAAAATTACTTTTATTCAAATTCTATCCAAAATGTCATCGGCCATCTTTTCTGCTTGTGAGATCAAAATATGCCCTTGCCTTGATCGCGCATGAACCACGCCTGATCGGCAAAACTTCAAACTAATTGCATGTCTCTTGTTGCCTAAAAATGAAATGAAGAGAATGACAAGAAAAATTGTGAATGGAGAAAGGAAGAGAGAATATTTAGATTTTTTTTTCCTCTCATTCAAGCTCACATTATCATCTATTTATAGGTGAAAGATGAGAGCTTAATATTAAATCACCTAATTATGATTTATAATCATTACTTGTTATTATTTTAAGTTATAAATTAATTTATTTCTATTTATTTTATTTAAGTTATAAGTTATAAAATTTAATAGATGATTAGGTGATTTAATATTATGCTTTCATCCTTCACCTATAAATAGATGATAATTTGAGCTTGAAAGAGAGAAAAAAATATATGAATATTCTCTCTTCCTTTCTCCATTCATAATTTTTCTTGTCATTCTCTTCATTTCATTTTTGGGCAACAAGAGAAGCGCAATTAGTTTGATGTTTTGCCAATAAGTCATGGTGCACGCGTGATCAAGGCAAGGGGACGGGTTGTATCTCATGAGTAGAAAAGAGAGCTACAAATTGGTGCATCCAAGACTTGATCTACTCTAAGGATAGTGTCATCGACAAGCCTCCCTCCCAAGCTATTTCAATCTCATTACTTTTATTTTTATTTGCTTAGATGTGTTAAATTTATTTCTTATTTGCTAATTTATTTTCTTATAGTTCTAACAATCTTAGAGTAGATCAATATATTTTTATTGTTTTAATTATTTTCACTAATTAAAAAAATATGTCTACACAAATATCGCTTTGTCATGATGATGTTAAGCCGAAACAATTTATAGGAACACACTTTAAAAGATGACAGAAGAAAACTCTATATTGGTTGACATGTTTAGGATTAATTTATGCAATATATAATCCTCCTTCATCCGTACCTAATTCAGAAAGAGAAAATATTTCTTTTTTCGACGAAGGGTTGGGAAAAGGAAAACTCCACAAGAGATTGATTATCTTTATCTTTGACACGTTTGTAGTGCTATTTCTGATTGTCTTTAGGTCATGTAAATACAAAATAATTAAAAGAATGATGTATATGAATTTAATATCTAAAAATGATATAAATAAAGATGTAAAATATGAAATTTTCTCTCAAGTAAAACAAACTAAAAAATTATTTAAATCTATTCCTATTAAGCAAAATGATTTATTAGATTTTATTCATAGTGATATTTGTGATTTATGTGATAATTTAACTAGAGGAGGTAAAAGATATTTTATTAACTTTATTGATGATTTTTTAAAATTTTGCTATGTTTATTTAATCAAATCTAAAGTTGAAGTTTTTGATATATTTAAGAAATATAAATTAGAAGTAGAAAATTAATTAAATAAAAAATTAAAATTTTAAGATCGGATAAAGGTGGGGAATATATTTCACTTTTATTTAATAATTTTTGTTAATAAAATGGTATTATAAATTAAGTTACTCTACCATATTCTCCTCAATCTAATGGAGTAGCAGAATGAAAAAATAGAACATTAATTGATATAATAAATGCAATGCTCATTTTATCAAATTTATCGAATAATTTATGTGATGTAGCTTTATTAACAGCTTATTTTATTTTAAATCAAATTCCTTATAAAGATTATAATAAAACACCTTATCAATTTTCGAGAAATAGAAAACCTAATTTCAAATATTTAAAAGTTTGGGGTTGTTTAGCTAAAATATTTATTCCATAATGTAAAAAAAAAATAGGATCTAAAATTGTAGATGGTGTATTGGATATTCTCTTATCTACTTATAGATTTTAACTCCAATATTAGTGATATTTCTATTACCACAATTATGGAATCTACAGATGTTACTTTTTTTTTAAAAGATATATTTCCTATGAAAAATAAGATTACAAAATCTATTAATCAAAAAGAATCTTTAATAGAAAATAATAATAAATAATTTCTAATAATGAGAAAAATATTAGAAAAAGTAAAAGGATTAGAAAAGAAAAAAATTTAGGTGATGATTTTTATTCTCTTTTAATTGAAATATTTATTTTAGAAAATGATTCTACTACTTTTGATTAAGCTATGAATTCTATAGATGCATCATTTTGGTAAAAAAAAAGCTATTAATAATGAAATAGATTCTATTATATCAAATAAGACTTGGGTACTTTGTGATTTACCTCCAGGTTGTAAAATGAAATTAAAATCAGATAGATCTATAGATAAAAATAATGCAAGATCAGTAGCCAAAGGATATACATAAAAAAGTGGTATTGACTATTTTGATATTTATTCTCTGGTTGCTATAATTTCTACAATTCGTTTGCTTTTAGCTTTATCTTCAGCATATAATCTAGTTATACATAAAATGGATATAGAAATTGCATTTTTAAATGGTGATTTAGATGAATAAATTTTTATGGATTAAAGGTTTTATAGTAAAATGTCAAGAAAGTAAAGCTTATAAATTAGTAAAATCTTTATAAGGATTAAAGCAAGATCCTAATCAATGGCATGAAAAGTTTGATAAAATAGTATTGACATATGGATTTTTGATTAGTGAGTCTGATAAATGTGTTTATATTAAAGTTGTTGATCAGGATTATATTATTTTATGTCTTCATGGTGATGATATTTTAATTTCTGGTAAAAATATCAATATTGTAAATAATATTAAAGAGTTTATGTCAACTAAATTTGATATGAAAGTTTTAGGTGAAGCTAATGTAATACTAGGTATAAAGACTTATAAAAATACAAATAATATTTCTATTACTCAATCACATTATATTTAAAAACTTATTAAAATATTTTCAAGATGTGAGTCATGTAGGCACTCCATATAACTGTAGCTTACATCTTATAAATAATTTAGGTGATAGTGTACCACAATTAAAATATTCTCAAATAATAGGTTGTTTAATACATCTAGCAAATTATTCTCGACTTGATATTGCTTATGCTATAGGAAAATTGAGTAGATATACTAGTAATCATAATGAAACTCATTGGAAAGCACTAGAAATAATTTTTAAATATTTAAAAGGTATAATAAACTATTGCATTCATTATAGTGATTTTCTTATAGTACTAAAAGGATATTGTGATGCTAGTTGGATTGCTGACACTAGTGAAATAAAAGCCACTAGTGGTTATGTCTTCAGATTTTATGATGGTGCAATATCATAGAAATCCACTAAACAAACATTAATCTCTAGATCTACTATGGAAGCATAATTTATAACACTTGATCTTGCTACTTTTAAAGTCGAGTGGCTTAAAAGTTTATTAATTTGTTTACCTTGTATTGAAAAATCTATACCTGTTATTTTAGTAAATTGTGATAATCAATCTATTATAGCAAAGCAAAAAGTGTAAAATGCAATGGTAAAAAATGTCATATGAGAATAAGACATGATTCTTTATAAGAATTATATAAAAGAGGTGCTATTACTTACTATTTTATTTGCTCTGAGAAAAATATTGTAGATCTATTGATGAAAGGGCTTGCAAAGACTTCTACATTGAGATCATTAGAAGTGATGGGATTAAAATAGTTATCACAGTGGAAACCCAACCTTCAGATTGAAAACACCATGATAGAAAGTTCAATGTGGTAAAAATGAAGTTGCTCGAATGACTGATAAAAGCATAATTTTAAATATTATAAATATCATTCTTATATATATTTGTGCTAAACTGCAATGAAAATAAGATTGAGCTATAGCTCTTAATGAAATCAATTGCAAAAATTTTGTGAGATATTATAATTGTGGTGTAGCTTGGAGATCTCACCTATATAAGTATTGCAATAATAGGCCGATGTAATGAGATCTTATTAAGATCCTAAAACACTTATGAATTGAGATGAAAGCGCATGGCCTTTAAAGCGCACCCTTGAGTAGAACTTATAGGGTGTCTCATATTATGTGCATCCCAAATGACACAATAATTTATATACTTAGTTCAAAACTTTAGTTATTATAATATTTATTATTGCTAGGTTTTGGTTATACTAAGTGAAAGTTCAATCTCAGAAGGTACTTTCATCGAATGCATGATAAAAGTCATCCAAAATGAAAAAATTGATTCTTGATCTCTTATTTTATTCACCCCACCTCAAATTTATTTATAAATATTTTTTTTTATTAGAGAGGGAATTATTACTAAAAAATAAAGAAAAAAATATATATTATTTTAAGGTTATTTTTATAACAATAATATAATGTTCTATTATAATGTTAATATAACGTTATAACATTATATCATATATATATATATATATATATATATATATATATATATATATATAACATTATTCTTAAAACATTATTAAAAGGAATATTAAAGTTTATAACTTATAACATAAATTAAATAAATACAAATTAATTAATTAAAACTTAAAATAATGATTAGTAGCGACTAGAAATCATAATTAGGTTTTTTAATATTAAGCTCTCATCTTTCACATATAAATAGATGATAATGTGAGCTTGAATGAGAGGAAAAAAATATGAATATTCTCTCTTCCTTTCTCCATTCACAATTTTTTTTGTCATTCTCTTCATTTCATTTTTGGGCAACAAGAGACAAACGATTAGTTCAAAATTTTGCTAATCAATCATGGTGCACGAGCGATCAAGACAAGGGAATAGGTTGTATCTCATAAGTAGAAATGAGAGCCACAAACTGGTGCACCCAAGGCTTGATATACTCTAAGGATAGTATCATTGGTATGCCTCCTCCCAAGCTATTTCAATCTAAAAATCAAACTTATCATGATCAACTATTTTAACAAGTAGATCAAGGCAAAGCCACTCACCAAAATAACTACCTATATAGTTTAAAACTTTATTTATACTGACATTATTTGTAGGTATGGACTACCGATGCCAATCATAATGGACAACATACCATAAATATGTGAGTAAGAGAATTCTGTGAGTTATAAGGGAACTAGTTGATGTATTTTCAAAAAGTAATGGCCAGGAAGAAGTGGAAATTAAAAAAATACTCTTAAACTTACAAAAGAAAAAAAACATTACGTGCCAAAAGTAAAATGGGTAGACATCCTACCAGACATACTTTAAGCCCTCTGGACGACCCCAACCTCAAGAACCAAACATACCCCATTTACTCTATCCCATGGGATGGAAGTTGTGTTAGCGGTCGAGTATGAATTTATTATTAAAAGGGTCATAGCTATTGTTGAGTTCGATAAATCACCTAATTATGATTTATAGTTGTTAATTGTTGTTATGTTAATTTATAAATTAATTTATTTGTATTTATTTAATTTATGTGATAAGTTATAAAATTTAATAAATGATTAAGTGATTTAATATTAAGCTCTCATACGTCACCAATAAATAGATGATAATTTGAGCTTGAATGAGAGAAAACAAATATGAATATTCTCTCGTCCTTTCTCCATTCATAATTTTTCTTGTCATTCTCTTCATTTCAATCTTGGGTAACAAGAGACACGCGATTAGTTAGAAGTTTTGCCGATCTGTCATGGTCCACGCACAATCAAGGCAAGGGGATGGGTTGTATCTCACAAGTAGAAAAGAGAGCTATAAATTGGTGCATCCAAGACATGATCTACTCTAAGGATAGTGTCATCAGCATGCCTCCCTCCCAAGCTATTTCGATCTCATTACTTTTATTTTTATTTCCTTAGTTGTGTTAAATTTATTTCTTAGTTGCTAATTTATTTTCTTATAGTTCTAACAATCTTAGATTATATCAACATATTTTCTTTGTTTTATTTGTTTTCACAAATTAAAAAAAGTATATATACACAAATATCGCTTTGTCATGATGATGTTAAGCCGAAAAAATTTATAGGAACACACTTTAAAATATATCAAAAGAAAACTATATATTGGTCGACATGTTTAGGATTAATTTTTGTAATCTATAATCCTCCTTCATCCGAACCTAATTCAAAAAGAGAAAATATTTCTTCTTTCGATGAAGGGTTAGAAAAAGGAAAACTCCACAAGAGATTGATTTTCTTTATCTTTGACACATTCGTAGTGCTCTTTCTGATTGTCTTTAGGGCATGTAAATACAAAATAATTAAAAGAATGATGTATATGAATTTAATATCTAAAAATGATATAAATAAAGATGTAAAATGTGAACTTTTCTCTCAAGCAAAACAAACTAAAAAACTATTTAAATCTATTCCTATTAAGCAAAATAATTTATTAGATTTTATTCATAGTGATATTTGTGATTTAGGTGATAATTTAACTATACGAGGTAAAAGATATTTTATTACCTTTATTGATGATTTTTTAAAATTTTGCTATGTTTATTTAATCAAAACTAAAAATGAAGTTTTTGATATATTTAAGAAATATAATTTAGAAGTAGAAAATTAATTAAATAAAAAAATTTAAAATTTTAAGATCGGATAAAGGTGGGGAATATATTTCACATTTATTTAATAATTTTTGTGAAGAAAATGGTATTATACATTAAGTTACTCTACCATATTCTCTTCAATCTAATGGAGTAGCAGAATGAAAAAATAGAAGATTAATTGATATAGTAAATGCAATGCTCATTTTATCAAATTTATCGAATAATTTATGTGATGAAGCTTTATTAACAGCTTATTTTATTTTAAATCAAATTCCTTATAAAGATTATAATAAAACACCTTATCAATTTTCAAAAAATAGAAAACCTAATTTCAAGTATTTAAAAGTTTGGGGTTGTTTAGCTAAAATATTTATTCCATAATGTAAAAAGAGAAAATTAGGATCTAAAATTGTAGATGGTGTATTCAGCGGATATTTACATAATGGTCCTATTTATAGATTTCTTATCATTAACTATGATATTAGTGATATTTATATTACTACAACTATGGAATCGACAAATGTTACATTTTTTGAAGATATATTTCTTATGAAAAATAAGATTACAAAATCTATTAATTAAAAAGAATCTTCAATAAAAAATTCTATAATAAATAATAATTATACTATTTTAGCTAATAACAATGAGAAAAATATTAGAAAAAGTAAAAGAATTAGAAAAGAGAAAATTTTGGTTATGATTTTTATTCTTTTTTAATTCAAATATTTATTTTAGAAAATGATCTTACTACTTTTGATGAAGTTATGATTTGTTTAGATGCATCATTTTAGAAAGAAGCTATTAAGAATGAAATAGATTATATTATATCAAATAAGACTTGGGTACTTTGTGATTTACCTCTAGGTTGTAAAACTATTGGATGTAAATGAATATTCAAAAAAAATTAAAATCAGATGGATCTATAGATAAATATAAAGTAACATTAGTAGCTAAAGGATATACACAAAAAAGTTGACTATTTTGATATTTATTCTTTGGTTGCTAGAATTTCTACAATTCATTTGCTTTTAGCTTTATCTTCAGCATATAATCTAGTTATACAACAAATGGATATATTGCATTTTTAAAAGGTTATTTAGATAAATAAATTTATATAGGTCAACCTAAAGGTTTTATAGTAAAATGTCAAGAAAGTTTAGCTTATAAATTAGTAAAATCTTTATATGGATTAAAGCAAGCTCTGAAATAATGGCATGAAAAGTTTAATAAAATAGTATTGACCTATTGATTTTTTATTAGTGAGTCAGCTAAATGTGATTGTATTAAAGTTGTTGACCCTGATTATATTATTTTATGTCTTTATGTTGATAATATTTTAATTTTTAGTACAAATCTCAATACTGTAAATAATATTAAAGAGTTTCTATCAACTCAGTTTAATATAAAAGATTTTGGTGAAGCTAATGTAATACTTGGTATAAAGATTTATATAAATACAAACAACATTTCTATTATTCAATCACATTATATTCAAAAATTTATTAAAAAATTTCAAGATGTGAGTCCTATAAGCACTCCATATAACTCTAGCATACATCTTATAACTAATTTAGGTGATAGTGTACCACAATTAAAATATTCTCAAATAATTGATTGTTTAATACATCTAGCAAATTATTCTTGACTTTGTACTGCTTAAGCTATAGGAAAATTGAGTAGATATACTAGTAATCATAGTGAAACTCATTGGAAAGCACTAGAAAAAATTTTTAAATATTTAAAAGGTACAAAAAACTATTGCATTCATTATAGTGATTTTCCTATAATACTAGAAGAATATTGTGATGATAATTGGATTACCGACACTAGTGAAACAAAAGCCACTAGTTTTTAAGTCTTCACATTTTATGGTGGTGCAATATCAGGAAATCCACTACAGAAATATTAATCTCTAGATCTACTATGGAAGCATACATTATAGCACTTGATCTTACTTCTTCTAAAATCGAGTGGCTTAAAAGTTTATTAATTTGTTTACCTTATTTTGAAAAATATATACATTCTATTTTAGTATATTGTGATAATCAAGCTGCTATAGTAAAGCAAAAAGTATAAAATGCAATGGTAAAAAATTCCATATGAGGATAAGACATGATTCTTTATATGAATTATATAGAAGATGTGTTGTTACTTACTATTTTATCTGCTCTGAGAAACATATTGCAGATCTATTGATGAAAGGGCTTGTAAAGACTTCCATATTGAGATCATTACAAGAGATGGGATTAAAATATTTATCATAGAGGAAACCCAACCTTCATATTGAAAACACCATGATAGAAAGTTCAATGTGTTAAAAAATGAAGTCACTAATGATCATAATATATGCAAAAAATATATTTTGGAGATATTATAATTGCAAATTTTTGGAGATCTCACCTATATAAGTGTTGCAGTAATAGGCCACTAGAATGAGATCTTATTAAGATCCTAAAACACTCATAAATTGAGATGAAAGCACACCCTTGAGTAGAACTTATAGAATGCCTCATATTATGTGCATAACAAATGACACAATAATTTATATACTTTGTTCAAAACATTGGTTATTATAGTATTTATTATTTCTAGATTTTGGTTATACTAAGTGAAAGTTCCTCAGAAGGTACTTTCATCGAATGCATGATAAAAGTTATCCAAAATGAAAAAATTGATTCTTGATCTCTTATTTTATTCACCACAAATTTATTTATAAATTTATTTTTTATTAGAGAGGGAATTGTTACATAAAAATAAAGAAAAAAATATATTTTATTTTAACATTAAATTATAACGTTAATATAAAGTTATAACATTATATCATAACATTATAATATATATATATATATATATATATATATATATATATATATATATATATATAAATGTTAGAATATTAAATTTTATAACATATAACATAAATTAAATAAATACAAATAAATTAATTAAAAACATAAAATAACAAATAGTAACGACTATAAATCATAATTAGGTGATTTAATATTAAGCTCTCATCCTTCACATATAAATAGATGATAATGTGAGCTTGAATGAGAGGAAAAAAAATTTGAATATTTTCTCTTCCTTTTCCATTCACAATTTTTCTTCTCATTCTCTTCATTTCGTTTTTGGGCAACAAGAGACACATGATTAGTTCAAAGTTTTGTCGATCAATCGTGGTGCACACACGATCAAGGTAAGGGGACGGGTTGTATCTCACGAGTAGAAAAGAGACCCACAAATTGGTGCACCCAAGACTTGATATACTCTAAGAATAGTGTCATTGGCATGCCTCCCTCCTAGGCTATTTCGATCTAAAATTCATACTTATCATGATCAACTATTTCAACAAGCAGATCAAGGCAAAGCCACTCACCAAAGTAACTACCTATATAGTTTAAAAATTTATTTATACTGACAATATTTGCAGGTATGGACTACCGATGTCAATCATAATGGACAACATACCATAAATATGTGATTAAGAGAATTTTGTGAGCTATAAGGGATCTAGTTGTTGTATCTTTAAAGAGTAATGGCTACAAAGAAGTGGAAAATTAAAAAAAATCTTAAACTTACTAAAGAAAAAAAATAGAATGTGCCAAAGTAAATTGGGTAGACATCCTACCAGACATACTTTAAGCCCTCAGAATGACCCCAACCTCAACAACCAAACATACCCCATTCACTCTATCCTATGGGATGGAAGTTGTGTTATCGGTCGAGTATGAACTTCTTATTAAAAGGGTCCTAGCTGTTGTTGAGTTGGATAAAGAAGCTAGGGAGTGGGAAAAGTCGAATGTTAACTCCATGGAAACCACTCTCAATCTATTAGAGCAACTAAGAATCAAAACGTCAATAAGACAAGAAGAGACAAAGAAATTAATGGCCAAATATTATAATCACTATGTTAAAAAAAGGTACTTTAGAGCTGGCGACATGGTGTTGAAGAAGGTAGATGCAGTGATTCACTAAAACATATTAAGCAAATTTTCTCACATGTGGGATAGACCTTACGTAGTCAAAATCAAAGTGTCAATAAGACAAGAAGAGATAAAAAAATTAGTGGCCAAATAATACAATCACCATGTTAAAGAAAGGTACTTTAGAGCTGGTGACATGGTGCTAAAGAAGGTAGATACAATGACTCACTATAACATATTAAGCAAATTCGCTCACATGTGGGATAGGCCTTACGTAGTCAAGAAGCAAGTCATCCTAAAGGTTATCAACTATAGACACATTTCGGACAAGACGTGCCATAATCTTGGAACTCAAAAGATCTAAAGAAGTTTAACCCATAAGATAAGTTCTACCACTGTACTGTACGTTTTTCAAACCTAGTATTCTTGAAATGATAAAGGCTTTTTCATATAACAAATGTAGTGTTCAATCAACTTACAACATAAATTAGGTGAATACTAGCAAACCAAGTTAACACCCAAGTAGCTACATATTGACTTGAGCTACTCAATGTGCCATTTATGACAGTAAATATATATATATATATATATATATATATATATATATATATATATATATATATATATATATATATATATATATATATATATATATAAAATGTCATTGCATGAGACATTGAATTAGAAGAATAAGTGAAAGTATTATATTATACTCGTCTAAAATATTTCATGAACTACTAAGAGGAGAATGAGTGTAAGATTGACATCCCATAAGGCCAAAACTCTAAAAGACTGATAATTCATGTGGTTTGTGACTCAAGTGTAAGACTGACACCCCGTGAGGTCTACAACTCCAAAAGACGAATACTCTGTGCGGTTGGTGACTCAAGTATAAGACAGACACCTCGTGTGGTTGGCAGCTCCAAAACACCAACACTCCACAGTTGGCACCCTCATATTCCTGCTAAAATGTGATGAATCAAGTACTTAAAATGATTATACCACAGTCAGTATGATCAAAAACTTTCTACCAAGTAAAGGGCCTAAATATAAGTTCTCAATCATGACACAATAGAATATATTTAACAAAATGTGTTTTGTGAAGTATGTCTAATTTGTAGATGATGAGAGTAAATACCTAGCTAATAAGCATGAATAAGTACTTGCCCTTATCATAACTGATATTTCAAACTATATCGAGTAAGTATTCACCATGCAAAGAAAGTGCATTTACAAAATAAGCTCATTAGACTAAAAGAAATAAAGTGTAAAAAAAATTTATTTTTTTAAAAGTTCCATATATAAAATATTAATATGGAATATGCAAAAAATCTCATATACATTATTTGAACTCACAAAAATAAAAGAAAAGGAAAGAGGCTAGAAGGAAACTAGCTAGTGCTCTCTTTTTTGTCACCTCCATCAGAGTCCAATCCTAATAGAGCGAGTGCATTATCGAAGTCCAGAAGCTTATCATCGAATTGATCGTGCATCACTAACTTAGTGATTATATAATCAGCACTTTCCTTGAACTTCTCTTGCACTAAATGATTATACTCATAAGAATCACGGGATTCAAACAACATAGCTTCCTTTTGGGGAACTTAGTATGGTGAGATATCTCCACTTCAAGTTCCTTCTATATCTCTTCAAAGTGAGTCAGCCCCATGATGGCTCGCTCCTTCTCTTCCTCTTAATACTTTGCCTCCTCTTAAAGTTTGTTGCGCTTTCCCTCAGAGACATCAAGCTCACCCTTTACAATGGTGAACACCATCCTCTCTTCCAATAGCTCCTTCCTCTTCAACAGGAACTTCCTAAAACTTCCCAAGTTGTCTACCACGTAATGGCTTGGGCGATCATCACAGAATATGGTAGTTTCCTATTAAAAAGATCCTCGAAGAGTGAGTCTAGTCCATCAAAGAATATTTATCATCCTAGCTCATATGCCTTACATGTCAGCATGGCAAGATTAGGAGTGAAGTTACTTACAACATACTCTTCTAGTTCCTTGCCAACCTTACTCTTCTAGCTCAGGTGGTCATGAGGAGTAGAGCTTGCAACTCTTTTCTTGTACTTCTTGGGAAAGAAGAGGAACTCATGGACTTTGTTGAAGTGGAGATAATGATAAATGTTCAAAATCTTATCCTTCATTCTCTCTAGAATATACTTCACCTAGGGACTTCCACCTTGTCAATAGGGAAGGAAATATGAACAGTTAGCACCGACCATTCAACTGAGATTTTCACAAAAATATAGCTTCGATTTCCACTTCCTAATCTTATTCGATAGGTCATGGATTTTCAACAACATTATTGAAAGTTGGATGGTGCCATCTAGGTGCCCCTTGACAATGACAACATGGAAAAAGAGAGCATACTACATGCCAAACCTTCTTCTCTCAGGAGGATGAGAAAGGTGGTGATGATCACCATCAAGTTTGACAAGACTTGGGCAAGCACCACCCCATAAAATTTAAAACTATCCACCCACTTATAGAGTAGTGGGAAGTAAAAGCCAAACTTAAAATGGTCTAAGGGGATGCATAACTTGTCTGACTTGATGGAGTTAAACCTTTCATCCTCACCGTCCACTCACACTGAGAAGTTTGAATTGCCATGGAAATAATTTTGGAAGACAACTGAAGAGACCGACTATCAAAGTTTGGGCAGCTCCTTGGCCTGTATGTGCATGAACCTTTCTATAGCTTTATTTAGAGAAGCCATTAACATTCCTTATTATCACTCTATAGAACAAAAGATAAGAAGTGATAAAAGTTTAACCAACCATAGTGCAAGATAAATTATAGATGTGATAACCAAAGCTTAGTTGTATGGATGTCATATCAACCATTAAATGAAGATATCTTTTAACAAATCCCATGGAAACCATGAATGGTGCAACTCATAACAAAAAGAAGTAAAGTGTCCACTCGCCTACCCAAAAGGCTCGCAAAAACTTGATGCAAAAGAGGTAGATAATAAATACAATTGCCTTATCACAAAGAATATTTTATCATTATAGCAAATAATATTATAAATGCACTTGCTAACCCCCACTTACATCATTTTTAAAATTATTTTATAGTATGGTCCAAGTGCCAATAAGTACTTAAATATGAAGTTGGTGCCCATGATAAAAAAAGGATGACTTGTTCGACTCAACGTAGTGTCAAAGCAAGGACAACTTCACCATTGTGCTCGCAAATCTATATTGAAACTCTGCCTCTATTATTCCTTAGTCTCTAGCCTCATTCATAGGTTAACTGACTCCTACCTCAATTATCTTGTTCCCTCTTTGAGAGAGGCCATTCTTCTCTATAAGGAAATGACCTTAGCAATGAAGAAAAGAAAGGCTCATTTTTGACATCCCCTCCCCTGAGCGAGAGGGTTCTTTCTTCTCAAACTCGCCACTATTATGGTGCATTGATGAAGGGAAGCTCATCAGCATTTCCTGAATATCTGCCAAGATGAAGCCAGCCGTCCCAACGATAGATAGAGTAGGGGTTATGACACTCACTTCCAAAGTTAAGTGGTCAAACTAAGAGTAAGACTCAAACACATCGAGGGGACACTCAGAAGAGCTACGATCTCCCCTACATGATGAGAAACAAATTTGTCAAGCAAGGACAAAGGAATTTCAATGAGATGATTTGCTAATGGCATAATCTTAAGGAAAGAAAGAACTTCCTAGTCACTTGGACAATGCCTTAGCAACTCACCTGTGGCTAGTTGAACTATTTTCTCGAGACTACCTAAAGAATACAAAGAGATGACTCGAGTGTTTATCTATCATCCTACCGACATATGAAAGCAAGCAAAAAAAGTGAAATGTATCATACTCACCAAATAACAGTAAGTCTTACCTTGGCGAGACATTCCTCCATCGCCTTTTCATAGAGTCGATGCTTGGTAGCCTACTTATCATGGGTTTTCTTTATTGGATGAGAGGGGTATTGCCCTCCTCTTCTTGGGTATCAAGCGTCTCCACCTATGGCATAGAAGAAGATGGCTTTACCATAGCCAAGGAGGAGGAATGCTCACTTCCACCAACAAATCTTCATCACCACCCCTAGTTGGAGTAGCTACAATAATTAGGATAGGAGTTATCGAAGTGCTCATCTTGGTTAGAAAGGGACTCACAAATTCCATAAGCCTCTTAGCCTTCCCCATCCTTCAAAGACTTGCCCAAATCTCTGTCAGGTCAACATAACCATAGAGCCTCTAGAAATCCAACATGAAGTAAGCACCTTCCTACTATCAAAAAATTGACTTAATGAAGATAAATGAATGATACCAACTCTACATTAAAAAGGGATAAGGAAATCTCAATATCGAATTGAAGCCCTTTATATAGCTCGGGAATAAAGAAATGCCCAACAAAAAGACTATGTCAAAAAAGTGATGCAATATTAATGATAGGAAAGCTACTTTCTTCTTAAAATTTTTCTATGTATTTATAACCAGTTATCTTTTTATGAGATACTTTATAAAGACCAGAAGAATTGGAAAGCTGAATGTATACCCATATGCGCCTCATGAGCCAAGTGACCATGAGATTATCTAAATCATGATGCCTACAACATAACATCCTACCTCAGGGACAAAGACTCACCCCATGTAGCGCAAGGGCACAAGGAATAGTACTTCCACTAACTAATTGATACTCAATAGCTTGTCTCAGGATTGATAGCTCACTCACACATGGGTGGCCATACATCCAGAGTGCGGGTGCATGATAAATATATTACACAGTTGAAGCCCAAGGTACATGTTCTCACTTTTGGAGTGAGTTCTCAACTTCCTCATCATAGATCTTGGAATCTTGTAGACACTAAGAGTACTTTAGTCTTAAGATACTTCTAGTGATTTGGTGAATACTTAACCTAAGCCTCAAATCAAATCAAATTCCAAATTTCCCACTTAAGCCTTATGAACCACTCTCATAAGCTTAGCCAAATCCCCACCTAGATTATCCCAAACTTTATTGATTTCTTTATAAATCAATTATTCATTCATTTATATTCATTATTATAAATAAAATCTATACCCAAATGACCAAAAGCAAATCAAACAAAATCAAACCAAGCTAAGCCTCTTCTTAAGCTCTATGAACCTACCTCCATAAGCTTACTCAAATCTTAACCAAAATGAACCCAAAATAAATTGATTTTTTTATAAACCAATTACTCCTTCATTTATATTCATAAAAATAAATGGAACCTACCTTCCAATCACCAAAAATAAATTAAACTAAATAAATTATCTACTTAAGCCCTTTTGACTTACATCCTTAAGCTTGGTTAAATTTGCTTCCAAATTACTCCAAACTCAAGTTATTTTCTCATGAATCTTTTATATCTTCATTTATATTCCCAAATATAAATGAAATATAAATTCAAATAGCTAAAAGCAAATCCAAAATTAAACCAAAACCTAATTCAATCCTTTTAAGCCAATTTCTTGGACTTGGCCAAATCCTATCCAAATCAAGCCAAAACTAATGAATTTTCTCTTGAATCAATCATTCCTCCAATCATTTATCCAAATATAAATGAAACCTAAAATTATCAAAGTAAGCTCAAGTCAACCCAAGTCAAGCCCAAGTTAGCCCTTTGGCTTGAAAACCTCAAATGAGCCAAACTCCATTAGAATATGAATTAATTGTAGTTGGATTTATATTTCAATCCCAGGCTCATATATGAATTCAACTAAACTAGAATTAAGCGAAAACCAAACTAATCTACCCATTTAGATCAACTTGACCCAAAGTGGCCTAAAGGACCTTTTTGAGCCAAGTTCTAATTCAACCGAAAATGGATTGAACCAAGCCCATCCAAACCTCATATCATGGTCAATAACCACCTTGAATTGGGTCAAACCAAGTCAACTTGGTCCTTTGACCAATTCAACTTTTAACCCAAATGGAACCTAAACAAGCCAAAATCCACCATACACCAAATTGATTGAAACCATTGATTCAAACCAACTCATGATCAATGTTTGAACATGACTTGACCTCCAATTGAGCCAACCTAAGTCCAATTGGCCATTTACCTAAGTTGACCCAAATGGGCCTAAAAAGCTAATAATGAGTCAAATCAAGGTTTAACCCAAATTGATTGCAACCAATGGCTCAAGTTCATTCCAAATTGATTATTGAACTTGACCAAAGCCACAATTGAGCCCATTTTGACTAATTGGTCAACTTGACCTAACCTAGCCCAAATTGACCTAAAGGGTTAAGTTGGCCAAAATACAAATTAAATCCAAATTAATTCAAACCAAAGCCTACAATCATTTTAAATTGACCAATTGAACCCGAATCAACACCTAACCCAACCCAATTTGGTCAAATTGATCAAATTGGTTAATGTAGCCCATTTGACCTATAAGAATCCAAGTGAGCCAACATCAAACCTAGGCCAAATTACTTGAAACTACCTGATCTATAACTCTTCAAATCATTATTTGAATTTAACTCAAGCCTTAGTTTGATCCAATTTTACCAATTGTTCAACCCAACCCAACATGAACCCATATGAACCCATTTGACCAAATGAAGCCAAAACCCATGAAACCAACCCATGGGACTTTGGTTGCTGACCAAACCCAACTCAAATTGACCCTAAGTTAGCCCAAAGTCATCCCAAAAGCAAAGTGGACCCCACCCAAGCCATAATCCATTGGTTAAACCCTCTTTACATAGGATTCCACCCATAACTGACAAAGTACACTCTCCCATCACCTTGACAGCCATCCAACTTTCTAATGTGGGTGCACTTAACCCACCTAGGTCACTTAACACAAGCTAGGTCAGCCATGGACCAAGGGGAGGTGAGTTGACTCACTTCCCATATAAGTCGAGCACCCCAAGGATCCAAGCCAAGAGATCTCCCCACATCAGACATTGAGCCACCTCCCATGGCTTCCTCCAACCCAATTGAGCCACATGGACTCAATTGAGACACCTCTGACACTCTAATAATGGCTGGCTAGCCGAAAAATGGGAGGCTAACCCGTCCGTCCATCTTAGAACATCAAGGGCTTATACTCCCCCAAATCGAACGAGAACTTCATCAATTCACTTTGTGCGAGCTCAGGAGATAAAGTTGAGCTTCCGTGTGAGTTCTAGAGCGATTCCAAGCATCTCACTCTCGACATTCTCTCTTCCTGTGAGGAACCAAAATAGGGGAGGCCAGCTTCATTCTCAACTTCACAAATACCCCACTTCAATCAAATTCCTCATTCTTACACCATCACTACTCCTCATCGAGGCTACCCAAATCATTTCATGAGCTCCAAGTTAACTCCAAGTTTGAGTTTGATCAAAGCCGAATGCCAAGGAGGAGGATATTGGTCTCCAAATTAATTCACACCTAACTAAGGCTAGTATTGATCAATAGGGCTTCGCCTCAACTAGCCAAAGATTACTCAAGCGTGTGAGCCACCGGTCTTAACTCCGGTGAGGCATTTCCATGAAAACTAACCTCTAGCTTAAGTGTGATTGGTGCTTGGTCCTTTTCAAAGAAAATTTTAATTAAATGTGATCTTGATTGTTGCATCTACTCTTCTCCTTCCATTGATGGTGTGGGTTGATTTTGAAGTTCATCGGAGCTCAAGTGAGCTCAGATCGAACAATCCATGGTGGACAGACGTTATCATTTGTCACTCATGGGATGGAGGATCATGGGCCCTCTGTTCTGCATGATTGGAATGGATGGCCGTTTTCAAATCATGTTAGATCAAATAAGATTTCTCCCTTTATGCCTCAGTTTTGATCCACGTCATCCGATATGAGATCACATGATGGGGATCAATGTCACATCCACTGCCAGCTAACTCGGCATGCGGATGTGACAACTTAAATAACCAATCCTGTGGTGACATGTGAAAAGTGCGCCCCGTCGGTGTGCCACATGGTGCTGGTGATATTTGGTTTAATTAAGGTTAATTAATGTATTTTTTAGGTTGAATCTTCTATAATTCATAACTAATTATCGAAAAATCCAAAAATACAAACAATGGCTCATTTTAAAGGTAGTTTAAATAAGAATTTAATAAAATATTTCTAATGGATTTTGAATAGTAAATAAAGCTTAATTAAAGTTTAATTCAAAACTTAATTAGCTTATTTACTCTATAATCTCTTAAGTGATTGATCCCAAAATTTATGAGAATGTTTGAGATGATGACTTCTGCCTTCTCTAAATTTTTGAGGATTTGTTACTTGTTAAATTAGGAGGATTGATTGAATAAGTATTAATTATCCTCTTAACTTCATTAAGGGGTGATTAAGCATATGAACAATGATTAATTAATTATTTGGACTCCCTAATTATTGTTAGACAGTAAGGAGACTTAGTGTAGTGGATTGGAGCCTCACTCCTAATCCTTTCTCTAATTTTCCCCCTTATTTCAACTAAAGTCCTAATTATTGATTAATTAACTAATTAAAAACTTAATTAGCTAAATGGGATTTCAAATCATATTAAATCATGCTTAATCTAGTGGATAGCTTATGGAAATAGGTGGGAACCTCTTTTCGTGCCTTTTCCCTTAAGCCCATCTCACTTCAAGATAATTATTAACTTTGGTTAGTCTCTTTTTTTATGAGAGGTGGATTAATGGATTATTTCTTTAATTGATTTGAAAAATATAATTAAATCTGATTGTTTCCTTAATCCATCTTGGGTAGAACTTTAGGTGTTCAAGAACCTAAAGAAGCTTAATAAAATTATGATTATCTCACATGTGTGAGGAAATTATGAAAATAATTAAAATGGTTCCTTAAGTTTAATTATTAAATAATCATGAACTAATTGCATTATGCCCCTTTTATTTCATAGGAGCATTGCTATTTTCTTTTCAATTCATTTCCCTACTACATTAGCTCATAATCATTTAATCAATTATTTGAAGGTAACATAGGTAAAGGTTAATTAATTGATTTAATCCATGATTAAATTAGTCAATCCATAAAAATCATCTAATTGCTTCTTATTAAATCAAATTAATTCATACATATGGGGAATGGGATTAGGATTAGGACCTCTTTCTCACATCTCTCTTAAATCAAATTAAACATAAAATCTAAAGTGACTTAAGAAACTTTTGTTTATTTAAATAAGCTTATTTAAAGTGATTATCCTTAAGAATTAGTTGGATTGAATGAAACTACATGCTTGTGTTTCTTTATTTCTTTCTAATCATATTAAAATGTTGAATGCCACTTGTAGTCATCCATTCATTTCTTTCAAAAATCAATTAAAATAAATGATTTCCTTTATGTCAAATTTGCATGTGTTGACCTAATTAAAAATATGTGTGGCTATTATAACTATTAAATAGAAAATTATTTTTTAAAAGTATATAAATCAACCATAACATGTAGAGTGATAATAATTATAAATATTTAGGAGCTTGCATGTGCTTACACTTTAGAATAGGTGATACGAAGTTCACTTTTCTTTAATCTTCATGAATTTACATAAGGATATGAATATTAACAAATGTATAGTTCATTTGAAAAATATACAACACTTGTTTGAGTTTATTCTTATGTATATCTATGTTAGAATTTAGATGGAGCTCTAGTTCACATGTATAAATAAATCAAAATATACTTTTTGTATGATTTTCATTCTTATAGTTGTTTGTACACACATGATTATTTAAGGATGGTGGGTCTATCTTGTCTGGACACCCGGGGATGCACGACTTTAAGTAGCCCCAAGGAGGTTTCTTATAATATGAATGAAAATCTCACCGTACTCCATATGCATAATTCAAAACAAAAATATAATTTTTTGCATGATTCTCTATTCTTACAGTTATTTATACATCCATATGTATTTAAGAATAGTGGGTATAACTAGTCTGGACACTTGCGGATGCATGACTTTAAGTAGCCCCAAGAAGGTTCCTACCTCATTCCCCTAGTCAAACAATGGCAAAGTACTTGCTTAGAACTTTCATACATTTGAATGTGTATTTGGCTAATGAATGAGAATCCTCTTTTTCTATAAAACTCATTTATGCATACTCCATTTAAGTGGGCTAAAAATATATTGCATGTATATATATGTTTAGGACTTAGTCATATGCATGTTACATATGATGGGAAGAAATGAATAAACATATGTTATGTGATAGTAATTAATTCCAATTAATTTTAAGATGTCTTTCTTATTAAATAAGTTTATTTAAAATGATCTTAAGCTTAGGATTAATTTAAAATATGTAATAAGTTATTCACTAAAGAGAAGTGATTAATTAATATGCTTTAGATGTGGATTAAGGTATGAATAAAAGAAGGTGATCCTCTCTTTTCTTCTCTTTATAACATTTAGTTGTTAAGAGTAAGTCAAGTGGAACAAAAGAAAATATTAAGTGAAAATTTCTAAATTAACTAAATCATTTAAAGTGAAACCATCCTTCAAATTAAATTCTTTCTTACTTAGAAAATTATAACAAAGCCTAATTAAGGCATACCACACAAGACTTAATACACACTCCATATAATTAAGTCACAACCTTTAGCTTATGTTAGGGCGGTGCAAGGTTTGATGTATGTTTAGTTTTATAATTGTAGACTAGATGTTAGGCTGTGATTAGCATAATTATATTTTTTGTAGGAGATTGTGCTTAAGGGGTACTTAAGAATAAATATAAATGCTCACTTTTGAATGTTGATTAACCCCTAAGCATAATCTAAGTTACAACATGTGGACTTGGTTACCCATATACAGAGTGCTAAGTCCAAATTATTCATATAACTTCTTGGGCTATATGGTGTGTTTCACTAACACTTATTTTACAGGTGTAGTTAGATTTAATTTTCCTATTTTTAAATATAATTATGCATTAAGAATTAGGATTAGTGTTATGGGGGGATCAAGATGAGCGGAGACTGGAAGGCTTTATCCTGGGAGGCCCCCGTGATGCCTTCGGAACAAGAAAACCCAAATGAAAAAATTGAGGATATATGAAGAAAGAAGATAAGAAGACCCCCCATAGCATTTATTCATTTGTAAAAATTGTAACTATTCTTTCATATACCAGGTTGTATAAAGGTAGATCTCACCTACCCATTCTCTTTCTGAGTTGTACGACGGTACCCGATCACACCGGCCTATTATTCTTTTACATTAGATTTATAAATTTTCTTAATGTTTTGTTTATAATTAAGTAATAGAAATGACATGTCTTTTCCTAGTTTCTTCATATATGGTGATTTAATGTGTGTCCTATATTCGATTAGGCTCTTAGGGAAAAATAAATTATCTACCCCAACTACAACTCATAACTAAATTTTATAAATAACTCATAACCTCACATAAAGCCTAGGCATTAAATCAAGATAATTGGAAGATTTGGCAACCCCTTAGTTGGATGTTGTATGCTTAATATCATACATGTCATCTTGTTTAACTTTCACTAAGAGAGGGTTTCCATCCTTGCATAATAGGGGAAGACTTGACCTTTAAGGGTCTCCTCTGTGGTGAAAACACCTCTTCTCTCTGATTTAACTAATAAACTTATTTCAACATGCATTTAGGCATATAAAAATCATATAGCCTTTGTCAAAATGAAGAGTCCAAAATCAAATAGAAATTAAAAAGATTTGCATTAGACTAAGTCATTATTCATACCACTCATGCTCTAGTCCCTTATGGAGTAGGTTTAAGGACTTTAGTTTCTTTCTAATAATAACAACCTAATCATCTTCCAAAACATATGACTTGATAACATGGTTTTAAAATGTAGGAGGAGTTAGCTGGCTGCCACTTCAGGCATTTATGAGTCCAATAATTGGGTGGTTTACCCTCTCTTATGGAGGTAAACCATGCACCATCTTCGTTTAGATTTAGGACATGCTTTGGCCCTCACTAAAGCTCCCTAGATTTGGAATCTGAGGTTATTATTTCCACTTATACTACAAGCATAAGTCCTCACCTCTTAGGCATTTCCAAAACCTTATGTTGTGAGATTATAAGTCCTAGGTTTCTAATAAAATTATAATTCAAACATATAATTCTCCTCAACTTCAAACATGTAAAGCCCAACCAGAGGATAAGCTAGAATGCTTATTAGGTTTCTTAGTATCTTAAACATTCACTACTCATCTCCCTTTGGCTTCAATAATAAGTCTCTCTTTTTTCATGTATGCCAATTGATTTTCCAAACATAGGGAATTTATTAATAGTCATATCTTTTACATTTTTGGAGATAATAATTATCTACTTTAATTGAGAGTATTCCTAAGGAACTCACCTTCATTATGATGTAATTAACTATGGGTGCTTGCCCCCATAAAAAACTTTAGAGGAAAAATATGCTTTATTCATTCATTTAAAATAGGGAAAAAAATCTCTAGTATATTTGAAGGCCCATCATGACTTAGTATTTTTTATTAGGTGATTAGGTCCATTGTAGGGTGGTGATTTCTATATTTTGAGATAGTGCACCATTCCTTGATGTCATACCCAATCACCTCAATAAGTACACCCTCAGATCTGCGTGGTGTTCCACATACATATAATTAAAAACAAACACCTCAATACCTAACCAAGGGAACTCCTCACCCAATCATTATGAACTCACCTCTCAAGGTTAAGATATACTTTTTTATATACTTGGCACTCTTTATATATACGCCCCCTTAAAACTCTAGAAAAGGTGGACCTTAGAAAATTTAGGGGGTTAACCCCTTGACTGCTTTGGGAGTGGGGGCTTATTCTTCCATTTATATACCTTCTTTTATCAAAGATAATTTAATTTTCACTTTATTATAACACCTCATAGAGGAAATGAAGGACTGTTTGTACTCATATTTCTTGATATAATGTAATCTCTTATACTTATCTACCTCTTCCCACTATCTCATAAATTCAAATCAAACTTCTCAAGCACCTAAGTAGGTTCTGCCTTGCCCACAGACAAAATTGAATTCAACATATCTAGTAGATCATAAAGGTACAAATCACAAAATACAAAAAGGAGGGGAAATGCTATAACAAGTATGTGATACTTAGGTGCTTCTTTCACAACATCCCTCACATGAAATAAATAGCATTAAGTGAGACCCAAAAACTCTTTTAACATGGTGTTGAATCCCACTTTTTGCACTATGATGCCTAAAGGTAAAGCTAAAAGGGTAGAACTCTTAAAAGTCAAATTAGAATCGATTTTTTTAGTGATAGTAGATTAGTTGAAGATTATATTTTTCTTCTAACTAGATTTTAGTTGGATCTCAAAGCTAGGCTTGTTTATAGAAGTATGTGTCTATTTAACCATATGCTTTATAAAAAAATAATTATATGATATTTTTATTATGTTTAAAATTATAAATATTTTCTCAACCATAATGAGTCTCATTAAGATTATATTGCCGAGGTTTGGCAAATAATATATGTGCCCAAATGTGGTCTTCATAACTTATTATTTTTATAGGCACTAGGCACTTATATGTGATAGAAAAGTAGGTGTGATTTACCTAGCTCACATGAAATGACTTAGGATTGGGTTTTTGCTTAAGGTTCACTCTAGAAATATTATGGGAGAATTACATTGATGGAACTACCTCTATCTATAGCCAACTTTAGTTTGGTCTCCCACATGTTCTATATCCTCACCTAATAAAAGGCTACCATCATGGATCTCCTTAGCCGCATCTTATATTCCTTATTCATCTACTTACTTAGTCTCATTAAAGAACATGATTTTGGCTTTAACTACTATTGCATATTTCTCCTCTTATAACATTAAAACAAATTATTTCCATATTCTTTGAAGTTGACTCAATGATTGTTCTATTGTGTTAGATACTGAAGGATGAAGTACCCTTTGTAGACCTCTGATTAAGAAAGGAGAATATTTGATTAGAGAAAATTTTACCATCTGATCTAGATAAAGAAGCGGCCTTCTTATTCTTTTGTAAGAGTAAAATATAGTGAAAAGATACCTCAAGACTAGAGGTCTTGTAACTCCATCTATACCTAATGACACTCACAAAATCAAAAACAAATTTTTTGGCCAATTTTTAATCCTAATTTGTATAATTAGCCTCGATCACAAGATCTTCAAAAGTTTTCATGTATTCTACTATCAATTATGGAGTGACTATGGCACCCGAGATGAGAGGTGAATTGGGTGATTTCAATAAATATTATAAGTTAAAATGTAAAGTTTAAATTTGATAAACATTATTTTAAAGTTGCTACAATATTTTTTTTAAATACAAAAAAATGAATAACAAATGTAGAAAAATAAAAGAGATAATAGGAAAGCAATTTTTATGAGGTTTCTCCAAATTCAAAATTGACTTACATCCATAAGTAGCCACCGACTAAGATTTAATAACTCAAAAATTAATTACAACATAATAAAATTTTTTGCAGAACGGAGAGCACAAGCTCAACAATAATATATACTTTCCTACAACTAGGCAAAAATAACCCCAATAATAAAATTTATACAAAATAAAAAACTACAAACATTTTATGATTTTGACAATAACAAATTTAAACATATAAAAATCATCATTTTAAACAAAATGATATCGAATGTATATACATTTATGCAATTGATCAATTAATATACTTTCTAAATGCGCTCAAATTTTTATAATACTTGAAAGTAAATTTCAGCAATCACAAAAAATAATTTGTAGTTAATTATGTCCAATTTATAATAATGGAATAAAATTATTGTGAATCTCTCCACCGAAGATATATATCTTCAATTACAATTAAATTATTTTAGTAAAAATATAAATTAAAAATCAAGCATTTTAATTCATTGATTAGTTAAAGTAAATTCTCATATAGTATAAGATAAATTTCAACACTAAAAAATTATTTATGATGTAACTAGTAATGTCAAAAAAATTTAAAATATGTTTAATCAATTTTCTAAATGCAAATTTATACAAATATGATTTGAATGTGTTAAAAAGAAGTATTGATTTATCATTTTTATGTATCAATAATAACCATGAAACACCACGCTTGAAAACATCCATGTTTGAACAAATTAAATTCTTCCAAACAATAATAATGCTTTTAAAACATAATAACTAAATCCTATGAAGGAGTTCTTCTTTCTTGCATGCAATAACTTTCTTGAGAGGAACACTTAGAGAGACAGTAGATAGCACTTTTGCATAAAGTAAGATAAAATAATCAAAAGGTGAAATTTCTTTACTCAAGCAATGGATCAATTTTAGTGTAGTTCAATCAGTGTAGTTGTCCAAAGAAATTGGGGTTATGTGTTTTACATGTGTTTTAACACAATTCAAAGAGAGACTCATGGCTACAGTAAAAAATTTGGCAATTTTTTTGAGAAAAATAAATAATTTGCATGAATTTGTGGCCAACCAAAAGAATTTATCTAATTTTGGTGAGTAATTTGTTCCAAATGATGAATGAAAATTAAGAAGTGGATTTGAATTTAAGTTAAATGAAATTAGGAGAAAAGTGCAATATTAAAAGCTAAAATTAATTTTGAAGAATTTTTCCAAAAAAGAATAGCTAATGGAGGTGATTTAAATAAGTTAAGAAATGTGAGTAAGCACTTGTTTAAAAACATATGGTTATTAATATATGAATTAATAGTTAATTAACATGAATCAAAATAAAATATAGACAACCATAAATTAATTTTTTAATTTTAGTTCCATTCAAAGGGATAATATGACTTTAATTTGGGTTAACTAGATCATTTTTATATTCATATTTTAATGATGAATGCAACCAAAAAATTTGATAAATAAGGGAAATACTAAGATCTCATTTTTAAATAAAATAAATGACTAATAATTTGGTTTAAAGAAACTACATAATGTATATTAAACATAAATTATTTATTCAATTGAATTTTCACTAAACAATCAAAATAAGGGCCTTGCGAGTTGATGATCTCAATTTTAGATGAGGTTTACACCATTCCTAATCTTAGTAATTAAGATTCTTAATCCTAGACTAAGATCACCCTAGGTAAATATTAAGCACAATTCCTTAAGTCACTAATTAAACACTAAGCACACTTCATTAAGTGACTAAGTGTATAATCAATCCAAAATTAAAATAAATAAAACCCATGATCAAATGGAATACAAAATCTAGAGCCAAAGCTGGAATGAGAATCCTAGGGTAAGACTTAGGTTATATTAGTGGGCGCCACCCAGACCTAACCTAACACAATTGTGCTTAGATGAGTTCAATCACTTTTAAATTCACTTAAACTAAACTCAACACCAATTGAAATACATTTGAACCAAAACATAAATTCAATTGACCCTTAAATGGGTTGATTAACTCAAGTAACCTATTTTAGCCCAATTTGATTTAAGTCCAAATAAAATAAAAATTCAATCTAACAAAATCAAACCAAAAGCACAAAGGTAGTGCATAGAGATAAATGAATTCAAAATAATCTAGCTTATATTCAAAGTAGTCAACTAGGCCATTTTCTTTAGAGTTGACCTATATGAGCCCCACTTAGTCAAAATCAAATCTAAGCAAAATTAAATTAAATTAAATTGTCTCAAAGGATCAAATTCATCATATTAACTTAATTAAATATAAAACTAAACTTAATTGAGGCTCAAATTAGCTAATTAACCCATTTAACCTAACCCATTTAAGCCAAATTAGGTCAAACTTAACTCAAACCTAAAATTGATCCAAATTAAATAAAATTAATTAACCAAAATTACTCTAAATGATTGCTAAAATATAATTGAAGCCTAATCGAAGCCCAACATAATCAATTTGACAAAATGAACCCAATTTGGCTCACTTTGATTAAAATGGGTCAAAATAAGTTCAAATTAATTCAAAACCAAGACAATTCAAATCAATTAAACCTAAGAAAATTGAATGACCAATTAAACATGATTAAAGATTAAACTCAAATTCAATGATCTAGCATAACCCATTAAGCTCTACCCAAATCAATTGGGTCAACATGGGTTGACCCAAATTCAAAATCTAATCTAAAAGCCAAATTAAACTTTGGCAAATTAAACCCAATTTATTCCCCAAATATGAAAAGGTTTTGCGGCCTTCAAAGACTAGAAGAGAAATAAAAGAGGAGGGATAAGTGGCATGGAGCTAAGTCATGTGTGATAGACCAAGTGGAACTTTTAAAAACTCATCCTTCCCACCATTTTACTCTTCCAGCCATCAAAGGAAACTTTGCAGCACACCAACCTTCATCTAACATCTAAAAATTAATGTAAGCATGCTCACAACCACTTGCAAGCCCAGACTAATAAAGTAATCATCTCTCTCAACCATCATGAATGGTGATTTTTGCCACCTTTAAAAAGGGAAGAAAGAGCCTCTACTCTCTCTCTCTCTCTCTCTCTCTCTCTCTCTCTCTTTGGTCAAAAAAACACTTTTGAGCATCTAAGAAGAAGAAGCAAATCTTCCCCCTTCCTCTCAACTCACTAAAATATCAAAACACCCAAAATATAGCAAACCCCAATGGCGATCAGTGATTACAACAATCTAGGATGAGGTGGAGAAAAATCATATGAAAGCTCCATCTCAAGGAGAGCACCAAGTTCGACGTGAGAAATCTACTAAACAAAAGCTTCAGTGAGGTGATCTTTTAAGCAATTAGTAGAGATCCATGCTTTGATTTTTGAAATGAAAAAACTAGACAATGTTGATGAAAACCTATAGGAATCAATAGAAATCATCCTCTCTAATCCCCACAGTGCGAAAGCACTCAATTTCCAGCGTGTTCACCAAAAAATTGGGGCTTAGATGGGTGTTTGAGGAGGAAGTTTTGTCCACATAGTGCTTTGTTCACCAGCACTAAGGAAGGAGGCTCGAATGGGCAGCTGAAATAAATCCACCAATAAATAATTAAAGCCCCTTTTAATCTACCCAATTAATCAAAATCATCTTAACTATGAATTGGACTTTTCACATTTTGGCAATTCCTGCCCAAATCCACATCATGGCCACATATACCAATTGGGCAGTGACACACATGAAGGCATGCCTAGTGTTGATTAGTTTAAATAAAAAATAGAGATTTTTTTAATTAAATAAATGCTAAAATCACCCAAAATTATAAAAAATAATTAAAAATGAAATATATAACAAAAATTTATAAATAGGATCTTATTGGATTTGTCTTTTCAAGAGGAATAAAATGAATCTAAAATCCTTATTTTTTATTTCATATTAATTTAGGTTTGAATGAATATATAATTTATTTAAATACTCTTAAAATACGAGTCAAATTGACCTAAAATTTTTAGAGATTGTATATGAGGCTAAGATTCAGCTACCATAAAAATCTTATGTTAAAATGATGATTAGATTACATGTTATTGATTTTTAAAGCTGAATTAACTTATTTTAAGAAAATAAATAATTAAAAATCAAGAAAATTATGAAAAATCATCGAATAACTTAAATCAATTTAGTTCACATCAAGAAACTCAATAAAAATATTTAAGCTCTTTGAATCTCATTGACTCACAAACCATAAATTTAGGACTTAATTAATCTTAATTGATTAACTTAATCACACTAAACTTTAAAAAATCACAATAAATCAGGCACTAAGCTAAAAAATATAAATGATCCCTCTCTAAATTCATATTTCATAAAAGAATCTAATAAAAATAAAATTCCTAATTTTTATTTTATAATTTTGGATTAATTTTGATTTTAAATAAAATAATCAAATCTTAATTACACTTTTATTTCTCTCAAAATTTTAAAATGTAAGAAATTCTACTATAATAAAATATAATTACAAGTAAAAGATCATAATATAAAAACATCATTCTTCCCCTCAAAAATAAAAAAAAGCTACATAAAAAGTCTAACATCTCCCAAGATTGTCTATTTTATAGGATCTTTGTTGATTATGAAGGAAAACTACATATTGGTTTATGGAAGATATATGTCAGTTATAATACAATATGATAGCTACCCAAGTGTAACCACTAAGAGACTCACCTGTACTTTGACGGTTGGGCGGTCCGCTAATGTATTCACTCGTGTGAGTTTGTGAACGAATTTACCTCAACTGAGTAACCAATGCCAAACTTACTAACTCGTACGGGCATATGTTAGAATACTAAAAGACATCATTAAATTTTGAAGCTCATAATTATGAAGGCTTGTATAAGAAGTGCAAATACTTTGTTATTTATTGTTAGTCATTAATGTTAAAATGTAGAATATGGTGATGCATTAGTAACAATACCTAAATTATATGATCCCTTCAAGATTTGTAATTCGATTAAGGGTGAAATAGCTTAGAACAAAAAAATGGGACCACCAACCCTCTTGCAATATAAGTTTGTGCTTTACCCTCAATATTATCAAAATTAAGTTCATCGATCAACAAAATTAGTAAATTAAGTTTCATTCTCTATAATTAGACTAACTAGTGTCATAACTAACTTGTAAGATAATGAAGATCACTCATATTATCATGATCATTTTAATTTATGGGATGTTTGGTTGCCTAAAAAAGAAGTGTAGTGTAAAATAAAATCTAAATTGTGAGTGTAATGCATTTGGATTACTTTAAGGTTATTTGATTGGAAACTTCACAAATACATGGGTTAGGTCTTTTTTTTTTTGGTATAATGAATGTAATGTAAAATATTTTTTTTGGGTTAACAGTGGCGGTAGCGATGGAAGCCGATAGGGGGCAACCGGCTGACACTGGCAACGATTATGGTGGAGGCTGACAGATGGGGTGATGAGAAGTGATGTGGTGGTGGGTGAGGTGGGGCGACGGCAAAGGTGGCATCTTGGTGGGTTGCTATGGTGACTAGCTGTGGTGGTGGGCGGATGACTATGGTGGATGGACGTTCTCACTTTACACCAATTAGTATTTAAAATTTACCCAATTTAGGTGAATTTCAATTGGGAAAATTCTAAATACAACATAAATCACCTTTTCAATACATTTCAAATATAGTACAAATACCTTACAATTTTACTTTGTACCATACTAAATAGTCCACAAGTTAGAATCTTATTTTTTTACTTTACACTCAAAAAGCATCCAACCAAACAACTCTTTAGATATTATATATTATAAAAGAACAATAACAACAACAATGAGACTTTATCCCTCTACGTGGGGTCAGCTACATCAATTTTTCTTCTCCATTGTGTCATTTAGATATTTTATATTCAAGGAGACATACTTAAATAATATAGAAGTTCTCCTATTTTTGATATTTTTACACCAATATGGTGCACTTATGCCGATTGAACACAAATGGAGTTCATAATTTCAAATAATTAGGCTTGTTAATTTCAAAATTGGACCCATCAATCAACAGATTGAGATCTTCCATATGATTGTAATATGATGATATTTATCATTCCAAAAGAGAGATATATGAAAACTAATAAAGTGACTCTCTTAGTAAAAAATATCCACTAAAAAACTTTAAACATTTTTTTCTTTTATTAACTACTGAAGGGAACAATCATAGAAAATAGATCAACAACTCTTTTGTAATATCATTGATAAAATAATTTTATTTAAGATCAATGAATCTATTCCTTTGTTAATCCTAAAGGGAATTGAATTAGATGTTCTCATTCCTTGAGATTTTGGATTAGGGTTAAGGATCAAATGGCCTCAGATAGGAGTTGGAGAAAAGCACATGCTCGAAATCAATGAAGATCAAAAGAATGAAAATAAATTGAAAAAAATGCAAAAAAAAGAGCATGAGTTATCCAATTTTTTCAATTTAATGAGATCCATATTTGTATAGACAGATAAATTTCCACTACTAAAGGAAAAGGAAGGTTTTAGATATTTTACCTTAGATACTCTTCTCATTTTTATCTCAATTGAATTCTTTGTTAGTTCTATTATTTTATTCCAAACTCAAGCAATAATTTTTCCAACTATACTTATTAGAAGTAGACTAGACTAGGAATGGCTTGACATTACTCCAGTTGTCCTAGTTTATTTTGGCATAATATAGGTTGAATAACTTATCTTAGATTGGGCTTATTTATGCTTCGTTTGGATTTTCTTTAGTTGAATTTGTTTTAATGTTTCTTGTTTTGTCTTAGCATTATTTGGTTTTTTTTATACACCTTGGCTAAAATTTGCTTAGCTTTGCTCAGCATAACTTGGCATAATTGGCTTAACTTGATATCACTTAATTTTTCAAGCTTTATTTAACTTGCTTAGCATAACTTTCCTTCTAAGTTTGATATGACTACATAAGATTAGGCTTTGGTAGTTTTAATTTATCTTAATACAATTTGGCATATATTTGCTTAGCATTTCTTAGCTTCATATGATTTTGGTTTGCATGACTTGGCCCCTCTTTCTTGGGCAAGTCTTTGCATCATTGGTGGCATGGCTTGGTTAGAATTCTTAGGTTGATTGAGTTTTCTTAGAATATATTTGCATAGTTTAATTTAACTTGGCATGGATTATTAATGCTTTTCATATCTTAACTTGTTTTGGCTTAGCTTACTTTGGTTAATCTATGTATGATTTAGTTATATAGATTAGGTTTGGCATGGATTACTATTGTTTATCATATCATAACTTATTTTGGCTAAGCTTATCTCGATTAATCTAGGTTAAATTTAGTTGTATCATATTAGATTTGGCAATGTTGGGCTTTATTAGGCTACGCTTGGTTCAGCTTTTCTTAATTGTATATGGTTTTACTTTGTTTGACTTAGATTAAATCATCTTGATTTAACCTGACAAGCCTGACATTATGTTGTATAGCTTGGCCTAGCTTATTTTTTCTTTGGATGCCTCGAGTGAGCTTGGTTAGCATTAGCCTAACATAGCTTAGCTTAACTTAGCATGATGTGGTTTTTCTTGATTAAGCTTGTCTTGGTTTAAATTTGTTTTCTAAGGCTTGAGTTGGCTAATCTATGATAAGTTCGACTATGCTAGGCATTACTAAGTTACACTAGGCTTATCTTGGCTTAGCTGCTTTGTTATGCTTAAATTTATTAGGTTTGGTATTGTTTATATTGGCTTAACTTTACTTGGAAAGTCTAGATTTCAACTAGTTTTCATTAGCATGACTTATCTTGTCTTAGTTATTAATTAGCTTAGCTTTCTTATGCTTGGCTTATCTTTGACATGGTTTAATAAAATTGGCTTGATTGAGCTATTTTAGGCAAACATAGAGTTGCTTTTAGGCTAGCCTTGGTTGATGGCATGGAATTTGGTTGGCTTGGTTTGGCTTTCCATAGCATAACTTAACTTTATAACAATCTACTTAGCAAAATTTGGCTTACTATGACTTAGCTTTATCTGAAATACCTTGACTTAGTATAACTTTGAAAGGTTAAGTAAGACTTAGTTTTGTAAGATTGGGATTAACTTAACATGGCTTGACTTGGTGTGGCTTGACTTGGATTAGCATGGATTACTTCATTAGATTTTTTTTCTTTAGCTTGGCTTGGATAGGATGTTTTATTTTGGCTTTATTTGCGTGGTTTCACTTGGATTGACTTGTCTAGGGCTTAGTCTTCAATTGTTATATATTTTACTTAGGTTTTTTTAGGTTGGTTTTTTATAGTTAGGTTAGGCTATTCTTTTCTAGGCTTAGTCTTCAATTAGCTTATTTTTTTACTTAGATTTTCTTAGCTTGGTTTTGTGAGTTTAGGTTAGCTATTATTAATTAGGCTTATCATTCCTTAGTTTGGCTTGGCTTTATTTAGCTTAATTAGGTTGAGGTAGTGATTTAGCTCAATTTATCATGGTTAGGTTTAGCTTGCCTTTACTTGGTTTAATTGTACTTAGATTGATTAGGTTTTTCATTGACTCTCCTCATCTTAGTTTAGCTTGAGTCAGTTTTAGTTTAATTTTGGGTGCCTTATTTTTTCTTAGCTATTTATGGCAAGGCTTTTTGGTATAATTTACTTGGATAGGCATAGCTTGGTTAGGCTATGCAAAATGTGGCTTAACTTGGCTTCCATTGGTTATTTTTATATTTACATGGATTGTCTAAGATAGGCTAACTTGGTTATGCTAGGGTAGGGCTTTGATTATTTTGACTTTAAAATGTTATTCTTGGTATAACTTGCTTTAGCTTAACATTGTTTAAATTGATTTGACTTATTGTACATTAGCTTGGTTTCTGTAAGCTAGCCTAGGCTAAAGTAGAATAGGTTTTGATTAGGTTGGTTGGTAAAGGCTAAGCCTATTATTTTGCTAGGCTTCACTTGAATTAATATATCTTTGCTTAATATGGTTTGGCTTAAGCTTTCTATGGCTTACTTTTACTTAACAAGATAAGGATAATGTTAACTAGACTTGAATTGATTTTCCTAGACTTAAAAAATACTTGCTTTGGCTTAACTTTGTTTTTCTTGGCTTGATTTAGCTAGGGTTGACTTAGCTTGGCTAGGGTTGGCTTTTCTTGGTCTATCTTGGTTTTAAATTGTTCATCTTCGCTTGCCTCTACTTTATATGGCTTGGCTTATCATAGTCTAGCTTCTATTTGATTAAACTAGAATTGGGTATGCTAAATAAGGCTTATCTAAGCTTAGTATTGTTAAGCTAAAACTTGGCATACTTTAACCTTGCTTTGTCTAGCTTGTCATGTCTTTTGCTTTATATAAATTTAGCTTTGCTTGAGTAGACTTGGTTTGACTTTGATTAGCTTGATTTTATTTAATATGGCATGACTTTCTTTGAATTATCTTATCGCTTGGTTTAGCTGCCCATAATGTTAGATTAAACTTTACTAGGTGTTTAGCTGCTTTATTTAAATTAGATTGTGTTGATTTGAGCTTGAATTGGCTTGGCTTGGCACTACTTTTTCTTACTTTACTTTTATTAACTTGGATTAACATTGCTCAACATACCTTGTCTTTATTTTTCTTTGTTTAGTTTCAAATAAGTTAGATTAACATACATAGCTTGAGTTGCTTTAGCTTAATATATAACATGATTTGGCTTTCAGGATGGTATAATTAGGCTTTGTTAAATTAAGCTAAGTTTACACAGCTTGCTTAGCATAAGATCTATCTTTTTTTTTCTTAGCTATATTTTGCTTGTCCTAGCTTGGTTTTTCTAGCTTAGCTTAGTTTATCTAAACTTATTTATGCTTAACTAAGCTAAGTTTTCACTATGCTAGTTATGGGAAGACAATAAACATTGATATCATGGGACATGATAAGAGGTATAAGGAGATCTATTTGAAACTTATAAGAGAAAAATTGATAGCAAAAAATACAAATTATAAGATAAACTAAAATAAAGTAATCATCATTTCATTTCATAATTGATGTTTGAAAGATTAATACATCAAATGAAATGAAATAATGACTAATAAGAAGAAAGCTGAAAAAAACATTAGAATGCCTAGTCTTATAGTAAAAGTATTCCAAATAAACTGATAGAATCTGCTATGGAAAAAATTATATTTATTGAGTTTCACAAATTAAATTAGATATATAAAAATTATTTATTAAAGCATATGTGGCAAAACACTATGGTATACAACACGAATAATGAAAATGTAAGAATGATCATAACTAATAGGTAAATTGATGTTATCAAGTTATTAAGGTTTATAATAATATTACATGACTAATGGAATACTGTGTTTAAGGCATTTACATTACCTATATGATTACGATCATATGTATGAAAGATTTGTAAGAGCATAATTTTATAATAAATCATGTGTTATCACATTAGATATACTCATTAGTCACACACACATACATACACATAGGAGGAAAAATATACATTAATAATATTTTAAATTTTATCAATAAGTAGTTAGCAAGAGTATTCTCATTGATATAACTGATACTACTTCTATTTCAAAATAAAAATTGTAGGAGTAAAGTCTATTGCATTTAGTAGGATTAATATGCATGAAAATAAATATTGTAATCACAAAAAAAATATACAAGAGTTTTATAGCAATAAAGTAAGGTAAATCTATCTAAGAAATTCATTCTTTCATCATGAACATGTATGTATGCATGTGTGTGTGTGTGTGTGTGTGTGTGTGTGTGTGTGTGTGTGTGTGTCTGTGTATAACATTAGTTATATCTTCTTTAAAATAGTTGATGAAAGTCTGCCACTCATCATTTTATTTCTCTCACACGAGGGGTTCAATTAACATCCCCAAATTTATTCAGAGTTGTGTTGTTCAAGAATAGCCTGAAATCTTCAAATTTGCTTTGAGAGATAATTTGTAATGAGAATGATGAATAATTGGAGTTGAATCTTGCTATTTTTCTTATGATGATTCCTCTTCTAATAAAGTTACAAATAGCTGGTGATGGGATCCCTTAGAGGACTTTACAAGGTGCTGCATCTTGAAATTCATCAATGGAGATTAAACAATGAATTTCTTCTTTATTCTTTTCTATAGAATTTGAAAAAAAATGATGATAATATTTTACAAACTATTAAAATAGCTTATAAAAATCTTCCAATTAATGGAGAAAAATTAATTATTGACACAGATAATTCAGAGACCTACTAGGTGCGATTTTAAAAATAAAGCGAAATGAAAAAGAAATTCTATGTCGATGTACATCTGTCACTTGTACACCAACTGAACAAAATTATCATATTAATGAAGAAGAGCTTTTAGCTATTAAAAAGCAATTAAGAAATTTTAAATATTTCTAAGCCAACATTTTATTGTTAGAACTATTAATAAAACAGTCATTTCTTTTATAAAAGGAAAAATAGTTAACTCATTATCTAATTAATGACTTATTAGATGACAAAGCCAATTTTCTACATACACTTTTGATTTAGAATATATTGAAGGTAAAAATAATTGCCTAACTGATACTCTATCTCGAGAATTTTATAGGACATGAGTATCGAACAAGATATTAAAATACAGCTCAACAAATTACCAAAATATATGGAATCTGAAGCAAAATATATGGAATCTGATGAGAATCTTATCGACAATTATCTTCAAATATTTAGTATTTTAGATATGAAAATTAGAATGTAAAATATCTTATGGCAACAAAGTTTTAACTGGATTACAGAAAGTCAAAAAATATATTTCTAGGGAATTAGACGATGATGAGTAACCTTTCGTCACTTAATTACGCTCTCAATTAAAGAATTTTACCACCCTTGAACCAATTATAACTAAGCAAGAAGGCTCATCTAAGACAACTGCAATGATAGAACAATACTCTATGGTTCTTCTTAAAGAACCAAAGAAGCAAAAAAGTACACTTAAAATAACAGAAGAATGACAACAATTTTCACTATTTTTAGAAACAATTAATCCACAGATATACTTTCCTATGTATAAAAATATAAATGTGACATAAATTTATGGAGATACTAATCCTAAATTGGTTTCAGAATTATATCTTAGTGGTTTGATAAGAATGAAATATCTTGAAAATATAATAGTTCTAAATAAACTACCAAAAATATTTATTGATGCCATCGAAATATTTTAGTCTATACTAAAGCACTGGAATTTATTCATCAAATTTTTTCACAAATGTCCTGAAATAGTTGAAGGAACAATTACTATAATTTAGCTTAGAATTAGCAGCGAACCGTTCTATCCTAAATATGTCGACAATAAGAAATTCGTCAATTGAAACAAAGATGAAGAACTTTATTAATTATGGATAGAAACAAAGAAAATATACCACTCCAATATATGGGTCTATAATTATTTGAACAATTTATTTATCTACAGTCACTGCAAATAGAGAATAGAGAAGATACATAAAGTAATGTATCTTAGATGGACAAATATACTCTTGAAAAATACAGAACAAGCAAGTATTGAGATAAAAGAAAAATTTTGTAAAAATAAAAATTGCATCATTGTAATTATAATAAAAACAAAATTAATTTACAAGCAAAAAAAGAGAAGCTAAAGAACAAACTTCTAGATAACTAAAGCATCAGCCATGACGTCAGAATTATAATTATGTAAGCAGCGATGTCATATATCAGATGACATCAGCACTTACACATCAATTATTAAATGAACCTTTATTGCCTATATAAGAAAAAGAAATTCAGAGGAAGGGAGGAGGAGAAGGAGGAGAAGCTTAGAAAAGGAAAGAGAGAGAGAGAGAGAGACACTATAAAATCTATGTGTAATAATCATCTAGGCTAAAACATTTCTTCTCTCTGATATATATCTGTAAATATACTATTTATTATATCTATGTGTTTTCTCATGCTATTATATCTTATTTCAGAATAATATTATTCTTTTATATTTTCTATTTTATCTGAGTACGCATAGGGTAGGAAATAAACTAAAGTTGTACAATGATTCTCTGAAGTAATCAAATAAGATTGTGGTCTGTTGTTGGGCTTGCATCTCTCCAAGAAAACCACTAGATTAGCGGAGTCTGATAAGAACCGAAGAAGTTATGATAAAAAATCAAATCAAATATAAGATTATTTGCATAATATTATTCTAGAAATTTGTGATAGAAGCGTGATGGACCTTATTAGATATATTTGTGGTAATACTTAGAGCAAGATTAGAGAGAAGACTATTTCTTTATAGATTTTGATTTTGAATCTACTAGAATTAAACTTCATAATATTGAAAAAGAATTAAAAATGCTTTAAAAACTTACCATAATCGACCAAAACTCTACAAGTTGTTAGGTAGAGACCCCATCTAGAATGGTATCACAATTTGAAAAAGATAAACCTAAAAATTTTGTAACAAATAGTACACATTGTGATGAAAATTATGCCTGTCTATGCTCTCCTAGTTACTCTTATCATAGTAATTTTTCTTCTTATAAATTTGAAATAAGAGAATAAAAAAACTTATAAATGCCTTAAATTAAAAGAGTTAGAAGAAGATATATGCTCATCCAAATGATAAACATAACTAAAGAATATTTATAAATTAATCTCAAAAGAATTCAGGAACTATTAAGAATAAACATCTCTAATAATCAGTTAGAGGTTTTCTTAGATGAACAAATTTTTCATATAAAGGCTCTTCTAGGGAATCTAAATGAATGAACAGTTATTAGGTACATGATGATAAAACAATATTATGAACTTGGAATCAGTTCTAATACTTTGAACAAAAAAACAACTTGTGGTATTTGGAATTAAATCAAATTCAGCATAATAAAACAAAAGCATTTAAAAATCTGTTACACAAAAGATATAAACCTACACTCTATACCAAAAGCATGAGTATTATATCTAAATTAGGAAAACAAATCTTAGAAAACCAACAAATTCTTAACAATAACAATGATACAGTAGCAATTTTAGTAGAATGCGTCTGTACTGAATTTGATTTATAAGAACCTAAAGAAAACCTACCTTAGTATTCTGAAAAAATTATTACTACTCTTAGCAGAAGAAATATTCAAGGAGCTATAAGGATTAATGAGATTATAAATATTAATGAATCATCCCGAGAGTTAGATGATTTAATCTTTGTATTACATCACCGCTAATTTATGAATAATACTCCACAAACCCTGTCTATAGATAGACCTATGCTAGAATTAACTGCTCAAACAACCATACATAGTATAAGTAGTGTAGGTTCTTCAACTACTAGACAATAAGTCGTACCACCAAATGTTAGGAGAATTCCTACAGCTAGAAATAATCCACTAAGTCCACAAAAAAACTGTTCTCATGAGCCAATCAGTGGACATAGAATTTATTTAAATCTAGACTATTGTAAAAAATATAGCAGAAATAGTTGACAAACATACTATATAAAATAGTTTAGCTATTTATAATTATAATCTTCAAGGTGAAGATGCATACGACTTCATTGAAAATACTTTAAAAAGTATTTGTAAAAAAAATAGTTTCTTGGTCTTAGATCAAGTCAAAAATAAGAAGTTAGAAAAACTTGTATAACTGAATCTACTATAAGTACACCAGGTAAATGGGTAAAAATTTATGCAGATTTTATTAAAAGTGAATTTATAGGATATAAAATTAGATTCACTACAGAAGAAGAAAAGGCTAAAAAATAATCCAAAATTACAAAACAAAAACTTACAATTCTCAGTATTTGTAATATTTATTATTTAAATGAATATACTTGTGAATAACAAAAAAAATTTTATGATATTCTTGCTAATGAACATAGTCAATATCTAGATATATATTTTTATAAACTACCTGAATCGTATAATATAGTATGAAGTCAAGCACTTCTTCAATAATATCTTACAGAGATAACCTTAAGAGGTAAAATTTTATTTTCTGAAGAAAAGTTAGTAGAAGCCTACAAACAAATAGATTTACATAAACAAAATAAAAAATATAAACAATCTTTATGCTGCAATAAAAATGATCTAGTTTCACACCAATGAGGATGTTCAAAAATTACAAATTCATGTACAAGATTAATCTATAATAAAAAGAAAAAATTCTTTAAGAAAATAAATAAACATAAATTGAACATAAAGAAAAAAAATTTCAGAAAATGACAATTTAATAAAAAACCAAAAATCTATAAATGCTAGTTATGCAAAGAGGAAGGACATTATGCTAATGAATGTCCTAAAAGAAAGAAATTCTAAAGAATAAAATCTATTTAAATTATAAAAGAAAAGAATTATACCTAATCTTTGATATCGTCGAAATTGATTCGGAAGAAGGAATTTTTGAATTATTTGATCAAGAGGAAGATCTTATTGATTAATATTATTATTCAGATAATGATTTAGAAAAACACTTATATTTTGATTAAATGTCTGAACTTGAATGAATAAATAATACAAATGAAATTATAGATAATTAATTATAATATAATATACAATTAACTCTTTAGGAAAATGAATATAAAAAAATTAGAAAAAGAAAATTATCTTTAAGAACAAAAGACTATTTTGATATGTCAAATATTAAATTAGAAAAAATCAGTTCATTATAGCATTAGGCAAGGAGAAAATCCTATTGAAATAACTGAAGTTGAAAAAGTACAAAAATTCTTTTATATAAATATATAATAAGAAATAAAGATTTACAAAAAATACCTCACCTAGAAAAATATAAGCATGTATTTTTTGGAGGAATCCAAGTATTAATAAAAGAAAACTTTCATAAAGGTATAGATAGCCCAATAACTTTATGAGTATAAGATGATAGAATTATTCATTCTAAAAAAGAAGTTTTATTAGGAGTAATTCAAGAAAATTTATGTTATCAAACCTTAATGTTTAATCTACACTCTAATTATGCTATAAATATCAACGATAGACATATAGATAGAACTCTTACTCTTAAAGATAAGTTAGATCGAGTTCAATTAAGATAAGGAAGTGTTGTTTGCCGCATTCCTTACCAAGCAGCATATGTTTATAGCAATCATCATAATATTGTAGTATTCATAACACATAACGAACCTATTCATATAGATTTTATGTTCTATCAAATAAGACAAACTATCCAACCTGACTAAGTAGATTATACAAATTTAACACCACCGTCTGATCAGTTATGTCTTGATTTTGGAGAAAGTAGTAGTTTAGGAAGTAGTAGTTTTAGATTACCTAGAAGATAACTCTCATTTAGTGAACATAATAATGATCTTATTATCCTACCAAGAATAGCTATTGATTCAAGAAAAATATAATATTCTAATAATAAATTAATTCTTAAAGGATATTACATTTCACCTGAAAATTGAATATATATTTTATTAGATATCGGATCATATAGCTCTTATATCGATTCTTCTTTAATTCCATCAAATGTATAAATTCAATGAAGTAAACCATATCTATATAAAGATTATCATAGTACTAAACATTATTGTCATAATGAAACTAATATTCTATTTGGCTTTTGGGATATACATAATCAAAAATTAGATTTTTAACATATATTTTTAACTGATTACACAGTAAAAAGATGAATTCTAATAGGAATGGATTTCCTACAACAACATATTATTACCTATACTAATTCTACTATATGATTTCATTTTTTTTTTATCACACGACATCAAAATTACCTTTCATAGTTATATCCAAATTGAATTATACATCCCTTCGTATGAACATATTCTTATTCATGTCTTATGTGATACTAGTAGTGATATCACCGTTTGTAGGCGTTGTATCCTTCCTCCACATATTCTACTTGACACAGATAATTTACTCTTAAATACCTTTAATGTTATCCATATAATTTATAATTATTGGTCCAATCAATATGTACTCCTCTCTGAAACCCTTATTAAAATACCACCTCTTTAGTGCATGGATGATCTTGGTCCCAATTTCATCCTTTGCAATAACTTTTTTAAATCAATGTATTCCTTCACACAATATTTCGATCATCTTGATTTAATTACTCTTTGCAAACATGAGCTTTCCTATCCCTTTATATGAAATCCTACTTACCATGACCCTGCCAGCATTGGCGATTTAGATCACATAATTCAACAACATCTTTCTACTAAACATCAAAATTCTTCTTTATTTTTTCTACAAAATTAGAAAAAATACAACTATAAAATTTTGCTACTAATTTATTTTTTAAATCCTTTTTAGAAAATTGACTCCAATTCTGGGGCAAAGACAAATATCTTGCCCACATCGTACCAATTAATCCTACTTTAATTATTTGAGTACATCCTATGAAAATACTATTGACGATAAAATTGAATTCAAAACTCAAATATCTGAATTATTATAACTTAAAATCATAGAACTTAGTAATAGTCCTCATAGTTGCCCTGCTTTCTTGGTTCGAAATCATGTTGAACAAGTACGTAGAAAGGCTAGAATGGTAATTACTTATAAAAAAAATTAAATGATAATACCAAATTTGATGGATTTTTTTACCTGATAAAGAGGTTTTAATTAATCAAATCAAAAATTTCAAATAGCTTTCCAAACTTGATTGTAAATCTGGGTTCTAGCAAATATGTATGCACGAACAATGTAAACAATTTATTGCCTCTAGTACACTACAAGGACATTATTAATGGAATGTAATGCCTTTCGGATTAAAAAATACACCACAAATATTTCAAAGACCCATGGACCATTTATTTTTTTGAATTTAAAACTATTGTTTTGATATGTGTTGATGATATCCTTATTTTTAGCAATATGTTAGCATTACATTTAAAACATTTAGCAATCTTTGCACAGAAAACATACAAGCATGGCATTGTTTTAAGTAATAAAAAAATTATTTTTGTAACACAAAATATTGACTTTAAGGACTAAAAATATATCAAGTATCTACCAAACTACAAAATCATATTCTACAAAAAATTGATCAATTTTTTATTATTAACAATCAAAAAGAATTGCAAAGATTTATAGAATGTATTAATTATGCTAAAGCTTTTATTAAAAATTTAGCAACGTTACGTGCTCCTCCCTAATAGAAATTTAGAAAAAATTTAGCTTGGAGCTCGGATAAAAATGATGACGATACTTTACAAACTATTAAAATAGCTTGTAAAAATCTTCCTAAATTAAATCTTCCCATTAATCGAGAAAATTAATTATTAAAATAGATAGTTTAGAGACTTGTTGGGGTCAATTTTAAAAATAAAGCGATATGGAAAATAAATTCTATGTCGATATGCATTTTGCACTTATACACCTATTGAACAAAATTATCATATTAATGAAAAAGAACTTTTAGCTATTAAAAAAATAGTTAATAAATTTGAAATATTCTTAAAAGAGCTTTTTATTATTAGAATTGGTAATAAAATAGTCATTTATTTTATAAAAGACAAAATAGTTGACTCATTATCTAATAAATGACTTATTAGATGACAAAGCTAATTTTCTACATACACTTTTGATCTAGAATATATTGAAGGTAAAAATAATTTCCTAGCGAATATTCTAACTAAAGAATTTTGCAGGACATGAGTACCGAATAAGATATCAAAATACAGCTCAATAAATTACCAAAACAAATAAAATCTAAAGTAAATTCAGATAAATTATCTATCAAATCTGATGATCATCTTATCGATAATTATCTTCAAATTCTAAAATTCCAAATATGGAAATTAGAATGTGAAATTTCTTATGGTAACAAAGTTTTAGCTGAATTACAAAAGGTCAAAAAATATCATTCTAGGGAATTAGATGAAGACGAGTTACCTTCTGTTACACAATTACACTCTCAATTAAAGGATTTTACCGCCCTTAAACCAACTATAACTATGCAAGAAAGCTTATCTAAGACAACTATAAAGGTAGAATAATACTCTATGATTTAGTTTTAAGATCTTCTTGGTTGGATAATAAGATCATTATTATGTTCATTAAATGAGAGTTGTCTTCTAGGAAATCAAAAACTACTACTTTCTCCAAAATTAAGAGATAATTGATCAAACAGTGGTGTTAAATTTGTATAATCTACTTCATGACGTGATAGTTTATCCTATTTGAGAGAACATAAAATCTAACTGAATAAGTTCATTATGTGTTCTTAATACTACAATATATGATGATTATTTTAAGTATATTCTGCTTGGTAAGTAGTGTTCTAAATAGCACTTCCTTGTCTTAATTAAACTCGATCTAACTTATGTTTAAGAGTAAGAGTTCTATCTATATGTCTATTATTGATATTTATAGTATAATTAGGGTGCAAATTAATCATTAAGGTTTGATAACATAAATTTCCTTAAATTACTCCTAATAAAGCATCTTTTTAGAATGAATAATTCTATCATCGTATACCCATAAAGTTATAGGGATATCTATACCTTTATGAAATATTCTTTTATTAATACTTTGAATCCTCCAAAAAATACATGCCTATATTTTTTTGGGTGAGGTATTTTTTGTAAACCCTGATTTCTTATTATATAATTATATAAATGAATTTTTGTACTTCCTTGAGCTTCAGTTATTTCAATATAATATTCTCCTTGTCTAATGCAATAATAAACTGATTTTTTTTCCAATTTAATATTGGCATGTCAAAATAATATTTTGTTCCTAAAGATAATTTTCTTTTTCTAATCTTTTTATATTCATCTTCTAAAAGAATTAATTGTCTAATATATTATGATTGGTCATCTATAATTTCATATGTATTATTTATTCATTCAGATTTAGACATTTAATTAGAATATAAGTATTCTTCTAAATCATATCTGAATAATAATATTGATCAATAAGATCTTCCTCTTCATCAGGTAATTCATAGATTTCTTCTTCAGAATCAATTTTGATGAGATATCAAAGATGGATTCTAATTCTTGTTCTTTTATAATTTGAATAGATTTTATTCCTAAGACTTTCTTTCTTTTAGGACATTCATTATCATAATATCCTTCCTCTTTGCAAAACCAACATTTACAATTTTTTATTTTTTATTAAATTATCATTTTCAGAAATTTCTTTTCAATATGTTCAGTTTATGTTTATTTATTTTCTTAAAGAATTTTTTCATTTTATTACAAGTTGATCCTGTACATGAATTTATATTTTTTTAACATTCTCATTGGTTTGCAACTACATCATTTTTATTACAACATAAAGATTATTTATATTTTTTATTTTATTTATTTAAATTTATTTGTTGGTAGGCTTTTGCTAACTTTTCTTGAGCAAATAAAATTCTACTTCCTAAGGTTATATCTGTAAGATATTCTTGAAGAAATGCTTGACTCCATATTATATTATATGATTTAGATAATTTATAAAAATATGTATCTATATATTGACTACATTCATCAATAAGAATATCATAAAAGAATTCTTAATATTCTCAATTATATTCATTTAAATAATAAATATTGCAAATACTAACAATTGTAAGTTTTTGCTTTGCAATTTTTGATTATTTTTTAGCCTTTTCTTCTTTTGTAATGAATCAAATTATATATCCTAGAAATTTACTTTTAATAAAATATGAATAAATTTTTACCTATTTACCTGGGGTACTTATAATAAATTCAGCTAAACAAGTATTTCTAACTTCTTAATTTTGACTTGATCTAAGACCAAGAAATCATTTTTTACAAATACCTCTTAAAGTATTTTCAATGAAGTTGTATACATCTTCACCTTGAAGGTTATAATTGTAAATAGCTAGACTATTTTCTATAGTCCATTTCTCAATTATTTCTGCTATATTTTTACATCAGTCTAGAATTAAATAGATTTCATGTCCACTAATTGGCTCATGAGAATAGTCTTTTTATGGACTTAGTGGATTATTTAAAGGTGTAGAAATTCTCCTAACACTGGGTGTATGAATTGTTGTCTAGTAGTTAAAGAACTTACACTACCGTACTAAGTAGGGTTATTTGAGAAGTTAATTCTAACATAGGTCTATCTACAAACATGATTTGTGGAGTATTATTCATAAACTTGTGTTCATGTAATATAGTGATTAAATTATCTAATTCTTGGGATGATTCATTAATATTTATAATCTCATTAATCCTTATAGCTCCTTGAATATTACTTCAGCTATGAGTAGAAATAATTTTTTCAGATTACTAAGATAGGTTTTCTTTAGGTTCTTACAAATTAAATTCAGTGCAGATGCATTCTACTAAAAGTATAGCTATAGAAATATTATTGTTTAGAATTTGTTGGTTTTCTAAGATTCTTTTTCCTAATTCAGATATATTACACATGCTTTCGGTATAGAGTATATATTTATATCTTTTGTGTAATAGATTTTTAAATGCTTTTATTTTATTATGTTGAATTTGATTTAATTCCATATACCACAAGTTGTTATTTTGTTCGAAGTATTCAAACTAATTTCAAGTTCATAATATTATTTTATCATGATGTAGCTAATAACAATCCATTCATTTAGATTCCCTAGAGGAGCCTTTATATGAAAAAATTTATTCATCTAAGAAAACTTCTAATTGTTTATTAGAGATGTTTATTCATATTAGTTCTTGAATTCTTTTGAATTCATTTTCTAAATATTTTTAGTTATATTTATCATTTGGATGCACATATATCTTCTTCTAACTCTTTTAATTTAAAGCGTTTATAAGTTTCTTTTTCTTCTCTTATTTTAGATTTATAAGAAGGAAAATTACTATGATAAAAGTAACCAGAAGTGGATTGGCAGGCATAATTTTTATCACAATGTGTACTATTTATTACAAATTTTTTAGGTTTATCTTTTTCAGACTCTGATACCATTTTAGAGGGGGTCTCTACCTAATAACTTGTAGAGTTTTGTTCGATTATGGTCAATTTTTTATACATTTTTAATTTTTTTCAATATTATGAAGTTTAATTCTAATAGATTCAAAATTAGAATCCATATAGAAATAGTCTTCTTCTAATCTTGCTCTAAGTATAACAACAATTATTATATCTAGATCACATTATGCAAATAATCTTAATATTTGACTAGATTTTTTACCATAAATTCTCTGGTTCTTTTCAGACTCTCCTAATCTAGTGGTTTTCTTGGGGAGATGCGGGCTCAACAATAAACAACAACCTTATTTGATTACTTCAGAGAATAACAACACAACTTTAATTCATTTCCTACCTGAAGCGTACTTAGATCAAATAAAAATTATAAAAGCACAATATTATTCAGCATATGCTACTCGATAAGCAATGTTGTAAACAACACTTCCTTATCTTAATTGAACTAGATCTAACTTAAGTTTAAGAGTAAGACTTCTATCTATGTGTCTATCATTGATATTTATAGCAGAACTAGGGTGCAGATTAAACATTAGATTTGATAAGATAAATTTCCTTAAATTACTCCTAATAAAGCATCTTTTTTAGAATGAATAACTCTATCATTGTATACCCATAGAGTTATAGGGTTATCTATACCTTTATGAAAGTATGCTTTTATTAATAATTGGATTCCTCTAAAAAATAAATGCCAATATTTTTTGGGTGAGTTATTTTTTGTAAATCCTAATTTCATATTATAGAATTACATAAAGGAATTTTTGTACTTCCTTGAGCTTCAGTTATTTCAATAGGATATTCTCTTTGTCTAATGCTATAATGAACTATTTTTTCCAATTTAATATTAGCATATGAAAATAGTTTTAATTCCTAAAGATAATTCTTTTTTTAATCTTTTTGTATTTATCTTCTGAAAGAGTTAATTGTCTAATGTATTTTGATTGGTTATCTATAATTTCATCTGCATTATTTATTTGTTCAAGTTCAAACATTTAATCAGAATATAAGTTTTCTTTTAAATCATTATCTAAACAAAAATATTGATCAATAAGATCTTCCTCTTGATCAAATAATTCATAGATTTCTTCTTCAGAATTGATTTCAACAATATCAAATATTGGTTCTAATTATTTTTCTTCTATAATTTGAGCAGATTTTATTCCTGAGACTTTCTTTCTTTTAGGACATTCATTAGTATAATGTCTTCCTCTTTGCATAACCAACATTTACAAATTTTTTATTTTTTATTAAATTATAATTTTGTAAAAATTTTCTTCTTCATGTCCAATTTATGTTTATTTATTTTCTTAAATATTTTTTTCTTTTTATTACAAGTTGATCATATACATGAATTTATATTTTTTGAACATCTCCATTGGTGTGCAACTAGATCATTTTTATTACAACATAAAGATTATTAATATTATTTATTTTTTATGTAAATCTGTTTGTTGGTAGGCTTCTACTAACTTTTCTTGACCAAATAGAATTCTACTTCCTAAGCTTATATCTCTAGGATATTATAGAAGAAATGCATGACTCCATATTATATTATATGGTTCAAGTAGTTTATAAAAATATGTATCTAGATATTGACTATGTTCATAAGCAAGAATATCATAAAAAAATTTTGATATTCACAATAATATTCATTTAAATAATAAATATTGTAAATACTGAGAACTATAAGTTTTTTGCTTTGCAATTTCAGATTATGTCTTTGTATTTTCTTCTTCTGTAGTGAATCTAACTCTATATCCTAGAAATTCACTTTTAATAAAATCTGCATAAATTTTTACCCATTTACCCGGTGTACTTATAGTATATTCGGCTAAATAAGTATTTCTAACTTCTTATTTTAGACTTTATCTAAGACCAAGAAATCATTTTTTATAAATACTTGTTAAAGTATTTTAAATGAAGTTGTATGCATCTTCACCTTGATGATTATAATGGTAAACAGCTATACTATTTTCTATAGTTCATTTTTCAATTGTTTCTGCTATATTTTTATAGAAATCTAGATTTAAATAGATTCCATGTCCACTGATTGGCTCATGAGAATAGTCTTTTTGTGGACTTAATGGATTATTTCTAGGTGTAAAAATTCTCTTAACACTGGGTGGTATGAATTGTTGTCTAGTAGTTGAAGTAGTTGAAGAACATACATTACTTGTACTAGGTTGGGTTGTTTGAGGAGTTAATTCTGATATAAGTCTATCTACATATGAGGTTTGTAGAGTATAATTCATAAATTGGTGTTGATGTAATACATAGATTAAATCATCTAACTCTTCTAATGATTCATTAATATTTATAATCTCATGTTAAGAATTTATTAATTTTTTAAGATTCTTTTTCCTAATTCAGATATATTACTCATGCTTTCAGTTTGTAGAGGACCCTTTATATGAAAAATTTATTCATCTAAGAATACTTCTAACTGATTAATAGAGATTTTTATTCTTAATAGTTCTTGAATTTTTTTTGAATTCATTTTCTAAATATTCTTTAGTTATATTTATCATTTAGATGAGCATATATCTTCTTCTAACTCTTCTAATTTAAGGTGTTTATAAGTTTCTTTTTCTTCTTTTATTTCAGATTTATAAGAAGCAAAATTTCTATGATAAGAGTAACTAGGAGTGCATAGGCACGCATAATTTTCATCATAAATTATACTATTTGTTACAAAATTTTCAAGTTTATATTTTTCATGCTCTAATACCATTCTAGAGGGTGTCCCTACCTGATAATTTGTAGAGTTGTGTTCAGTTATGTTCCATTTTTAACCATTTTTAATTCTTTTTCAATATACAAAGTTTAATTATAATAGATTCAAAACTAGAATCCATAAAGAAATAGTATTCACTCTAATATTACTCTAAGTATAACTGCAATTATATATAATAGGGTCCATCATGCTTCTATCATGAATTTCTAGAATTATATTATGCAAATAATCTTAATATATGACCTAATTTTTGACTATAAATTCTCTGATTCTTATCAGACTCTCCTAATTCAGTGGTTTTCTTAGGGAGATGCATGCTCAACAAGAGACCATAACCTTATCTGATTACTTTAGAGAATCACAGCACAGCTTTAGTTTGTTTTCTACCCTAAGTGTGCTCAATTCAGATAGAAATTATAAAAGATTAATATTATTTTGAAATAAAATACAATAGCATGAGAACACACATAGATACAATAAACATTATACTTATAGATAGAGATCAGAGAGAAGCTAAGTTTTATCCTAGATGACTATTACACATAGATTTCATAGTGGCTCTCTCTCTCTCTCTCTCTCTCTCTCTCTCTTTTTTTAAGCTTCTCCTCCTTTGCCTCCTTCCTTTCTCTAAATTTCTTCTTCTTATATAGGCAAGAATAGGTTCGTTTAATAATTGATGCAATCGTAAGTGCTGATGTTATCTGGTATGTGACATCGCTGCTTACATAATTATAATTTTAATGTCATGGCTAATGCTTTAGTTTTCTATAAGTCTGTTCTCCTACTTCTCTTTTACTGCTTGTAATTTTTATTTGTTTTTACAATAATTACAATAATGCAATTTTTCTTTTTACATATTTTTACAAAAAAAAAAATTACCTTAGTACTTGTTTGTTCCATATTTTTTAAGAGTATATTTGTCTATTTGATATACATTACTTCAAGTATCTTCTTTGTTCTATGTTTATAGTGACTACAGATAAATAAATTATTCAAACCATGGTAGACTCATTTATTGGAGGGGTCTATTTTCTTTATTTTTATCCATAATTGATAAAGTTCTTCGTCTTTATTTCATTTAACATATTTCTTATTGTCTGCATATTTAGGATAAAAGGTTTTGATGCTTATTCTAAGCTAAATTATAGGTAATCATTCCTTTAACTATTTCAAGAAATGTTTAAAATAGTTTGATGTATATATTCTAGTGCTTTAATATAAACTGAAATGTTTTGACAGTGTCGATAAATATTTTTGGTAATTTATTTAGAACTACTATATTTTCAAGATATATCATTCTTAACAAAGTATTGAGATATAATTTATGAACTAATTTAGGATCACAATCTACATAAATGTATGCCACATTTATATTTTCTATACGTATGAAAGTATATCCGAGGATTAATTCTTTCTTGAAATAGTGAAATTGTTGTCATTCTTCTACTATTTTAAGGTACTTTTTTCTTCTTTGGTTCTTTAAGAAGAATCATAGAATATTGTTCTATCTGTGTAGTTGTCTCAGATGATCTTTCTTGCTTAGTTATTGTTGGTTCAAGGGTGGTAAAATACTTTAATTGAGAGCATAATTGTGTAATGGAAGGTAACTCATCTTCGCCTTATTCCGCAAAAAGATATTTTTTGACTTTCTATAATTCGGTTAAAACTTTGTTACTATAAGATATTTCACATTCTAATTTCCATATCTAGAATTTCAAAATTTGAAGATAATTGTCGATAAGATGATCATCAAACTTTGTAGATAATTTATCTTAATTTGCTTCAGATTTCATATGTTCTAGTAATTTATTATTTTTTAATAGCAAAAAGCTCTTTTTTATTAAAATGATAGTTTTTCAGTAGGTGTATTAGTGTCAGATGCATATTGACATAGAATTTATTTTTCATTTCGCTTTGTTTTTAAAATTACACCCCAACATATCTTTGAACTATCTGTTTTAATAATTAATTTTTTTCCATTAGTGGGAAGATTTAATTTAGAAAGATTTTTACAAGTTATTTTAATGGTTTGTGAAATATCATCATCATTTTTATCCCAGCTCCAAGCCATATTTTTTCTAAGTTTCTTTTGGAGAGAGAGTTAACGCTAAATTTTAATAAAAGCTTCAGCATAATTAATACATCATAGAAATTTTTATAATTCTTTTTTATTGTTAATAGTAAAAAAAGTAATCAATTTTATGTAAAATATGATTTTGTAGTTCAATAGATCTCGATCTATTTTTAGTCCTAAAAAGTTAATATTTTGTGTTACAAAAATTACTTTTTTCTTATTTAAAATAATTCCATGCTTGTATGCTTTTTTTGCAAATATTGTTAAATGTTTTAAATGTAATGGTAATGTATTGCTAAAAATAAGGATATGATCGACATATATTAAAATAAAAGTATTAAATTCAGAAAATAAATTATCCATACGTCTTTGAAATAATTGTGTCGCATTTTTTATTCTAAAAGACATTACATTCCATTGATAATGTCCTTATGGTCTATTAAAGGTAATAAATTCTTTACTTTGTTCTTACATATGTATTATCCAGAACCTAATCGAGTTTGGAAAACTATTTAGCATTTTTGATTTGATTGATTAAAACCACTTTATTATGTAAAAAATATCCATCAAACTTAATATTATCATTTAATTTTTTGTAATTAATTACCATTTTGGCCATTCCGCGTACTTATTCAGCATGATTTCAAACCAATAATGCGGGGCTACTATGAGGACTATTGCTAGGTTCTTTGAGTTTAAGTTACAATAATTCAGATATTTGAGTTTTGAATTCAATTTTATCATCAATAGTGTATTTCATGGGATGTACTAGGATAATTAGAGTAGGATTAATTTGTTTGATGTGGGCAATAGATTCTACTTTGCCCTAGAATTGGAGTGGATTTTCTTAAAAGAAGTTGAAAAATAAATTAACATCAAATTTTGTAGTTATATTTTTTCAAATTCTATAGAAAAGAATAAAGAAGAAATTCCTTGTTTAGTAGAAAGATGTTATTGAATTATGTGATCTAAATCACCAAGGATATTATATTTCACCCAAAAGCTAAATATCTATTTTATTAGATTATGTATTACATAACTCTCATATAGATGCTTCCTTAATTCCATCAAATTTACAAATTCAATGAAGTGAACCATATATATATATATATATAAATTATTATAGTACTAAACATTATTATCATAATATAACTAATATTCTATTTGGCTTTTGGGATATATAGAATCAAAGATTAGATTTTCAACGTACCTTTTTAACTAATGGCATAGAAAAAAGATGAATTCTAGTTGGAATGAATTTCCTACAACAATATATTGTTAAGTTATTGCCAAGGATGAAATCGAGATCGGGATCATCAATACACCGAAGATGTGGTATTTTAATAAGGGTTTTATAGAGGAGTTTGTATTGATTAGACCAATAATTATTAATTGTATGATACCATTAAAGGTGTCTAAGAGTAAATTATCTATGTCAAGTAGAATATTTGGAGGAAGGATATAGTGCTTACAAACAGTGATATGACTACCAGCAAAGCATAAGGCATGAATAGGAATAAGTTCATAAGTAGAGATGTATAATTCAATTTAGATATAACTATGAAAATTAACTATGATGTCATGGGATAATAGAAGAATTATTTTGTACAGTAGAATCAGTAAAGGTAATAATATGTTGCTATTGGAAATCCATTCATACTAGAATTCATCCTTTTTTTGTGTCATCAATTAAAAAGATATGTTGAAAATCTAATCTTTGATTATGTATATCCCAAAAGACAAATAGATTATTTGTTTCATTATGACATTAATGTTTAGTACCATGATAATCTTTATATATATATGGTTCACTTCATTGAATTTGTAAATTTTGATGGAATTAAAGAAGCATCTATATGAGATCTATGTGATCCGGTATCTAATAAAATAGATATTCAATTTTTCGGGTGAAATGTAATATCTTTTAAGAATTAATTGATTATTAGAATATTGTATTTTTCTTGAATCAATAGATCTTCTTGGTTGGATAATAAGATCATTATTATGTTCATTAAATGAGAGTTATCTTCTAGGTAATCTAAAACTACTACTTCCTAAACAACTACTTTCTCCCAAATCAAGAGATAACTGATCAGGCAGTGGTGTTAAATTTGTATAATCTACTTTGTCAAGTTGGATAGTTTGTCCTATTTGAGAGAACATAGAATATGAGCTCATGAAAAAAAATTTATCTGGTAGTTTGAGCTCATATATAAATCATGTAGAGTGAATTTAGTGGATGAGTCTTCTCATTAGCTCAGATTCTATGAGACTGGCCATTTCTTCCAACTTTCTTCTTTAAAAGGAATATAACTAGAGGAATCTTCTTAAACCCCTAACTACATTACAAAGGTTTCTCCTTGCTTCAGATTTTATAGTAGAGGAGGTGATGTAAGTATATTTTTTATATCACAGAAAGCCTTCTCTTATTCGAGAGTCCACTCAAATTTTTTAGCTCCTTTAATAATTTAAAGAATGGCGAGTAGCATTCTCCTTCTTTAGAGATGAACTAATTTAATCTAGTGATTCTCCCCATAGGTCACTGAACTTCATTTGTCATCCTTGGAAAAGGCATGTCAATTATGGAATTTACATTATTCTGGTTGATTTTTATGCTCTCAAGAGTGATTAAGAATCCCAAGAATTTTTCTAACCATGCACCAAAGGTGCACTCTTAAGGGTTAAGACGCATTGTGGTGTTTTTTTTATTGGACGGTCGTGTGGACACCATGCAGATCGTAAGGGGTACTTGTTGAAGTGATTGGGTGTGACATTGATTTGATGCAATCCTGATGCGAAAGAAAAACACAACACCATTCATTTCAGAAACTACCATAAAAGAATAAGTGGTCGGTGCAGCCAGGTACCACCGTACACCTCAAAAAAGAGAAAATTGGGTAGCTAATCTCTACTCTTATATAACCTAGATTACAAATAAATAATTACAATTGAATTTGAATACATGCTATGGGGGTCTTCACTTCTTCATTTCTTCTTTCTTCTTTCTCTTGATTTAATTTGAGTTGCTCCAAGGCATCACAGGGCACCCCAAGTCTAAGCCTTCTAGTCACTACTTATCCTATATCCCATAGCACTAATCCTAATTTCTATTGCAAATTTACATTTTTTTATGGAAAGTAAATATAACTACACCTACAAAATAGAGGTTATCTAAACATACATACATTTTTAAGCAGTTATATTTCATTATTTGTACTTAACACCCTGCACATGGGTAACCAAGCCCACCTGTCCTAATGTAGATCATGATTAGGGGCCTAAGCAACTTGCAAAGAGAATATTTGTATTTATTTTTAAGTGACCCCTTAAGCATAATCTGCTATAAAAGATAATATTATGTTAATACTAACATAACATCCAGTCTATGAGTCATACACTCTAACATCCAGTCTAAAATATTACATCACACATACACCATCCTAACTTAAAACTAGAAGTGGTTTAATGTGGTTCAAGCAAAGCTTGACCCTTTTTGACTTAAATGGGTCAAATTGAATCTCTTAGCTTAAATGACCATTTTTAATTTAAATTAGGTTTAATTGTGTTTAATTGACACTTTTCATGATTATGACCAATCAATTTTATTTGATTTAAATTAGATTTTGATTTCAATCCAAATCAATCTATTTTTATCCAAATGAGTTAAGTTGAGTTTAATTGAGTCAAATGATCATTTGTCTCATGTTTGATTAATTTTCTAAAAATGATTTAGAGTAATTGATTTCATCTAATTAGATGTTAAGTTTAATTTTGACTCATTTTGACCCAAATTGGGCTTAATGGGTCAAATTAAGTGCACTTTGGCCAAATGATCAAATTAAACCCAAATAATTATTGATTTATGTTTATTTATAATTATCAAATAATTTTAGAAGTTTGATTTTAATAATTTGAATTTAGGTTCAATAAAATCCATTTGGGTCTAGTTTGATCAAATGATTCAATTAACCCATTTGGGACCTTATTAGATTTACATTTGCTTAGACTTATATTTAAACATGTTCATTTGATGATTTTAAGTCTTTATAATGACTCAATTTAATTGAATTTGATGGGTTGACATTTTGACTTGGTGGGACCTACATGGATCAACTCTAGGTCAAATGATCTAGTTGTCCATTCTGAACCTCACTTGAATTTGTTTTTGGGTTAGGTCAAGTTCTAGAAGGATTCACTATGATGACCTAGGCTTTCCCCTTAGGGCATTGAGTTTGATTTGCTTTTAGTTTTGATTTTAAATTTAATTTAATTTATTATTTGATTTTATTTATTTATATACATAGTCACTAAGTGTAGTGCCTTAAATGTTTAATTTAGAAACTCCTAATGTAAGATTAGGGGTCCTACTTACTAGGATTAAGGATAATGTCAACCTCATTCAAAATGTGGTCAACACATTTGCTAAAATGATGGTGTCACATATATACTAGGTATATATTTATCTGGGATGTGGGCTAGAATTATCCACTTTTATTTTTCCTAACTCATCATTGTGTAAAATGTCTTACTGAGTATTCTAAAGATATGAAGGCCAACTGTGGGGTGGTAGGTTCTTATTTATGACTGCTAGTCTTGAGAAGTGTAGAGAAAATACTTCTAGTAGCCAACTAGGGAAGTTTGTCTTTTAAGTTGCAAACTAGGGAGAGTTGGCCTTTTTAACTACCAACCATGGAAAGTTGACCTTTTTTGTTACAAACCATGGAGAGTTGGTTATTTTATTTGTTAAACATATAGAGTTGGTCTTTTTCATTGCCCACCATAGCTAGTTGGTTATTTTAATTGTAAACATTGGTGATTTGGTCCTTTTAATTTCCAATCATGACAAGTTGGACTTTTTAATTGCCAACCATGGAGAGTTGATCTTTTAATTTCCAATCATAGAGAGTTAGTCATTTTAATTGCCAACAATGGCGAGTTAGTTTTTTTTAATTCCAATTAATGAGAGTTGATATTTTTAATTGCTAACCAAGGAAAGTTGGTCTTTTTAATTTGGTTACAATGACGAGTTGGTCATTTTAGTTGCCAACCATGAAGAGTTGGTCATTTTAATTTCCAACCATGGTGAGTTGATCTTTTTAATTGCCAATCATGGAGGTTGGCCTTTTTAGTTGCCAACTATAAAGAGTTGGTCTTTTTAGTTACCCATTATGGTGAGTTAGTTTTTTTAATTTCATTAAATAATTCAGGTGAACATTCATAATTTTAGCCTGAGGAGTTTTTGCTCGACTTTGGCATTCATGGGCCAAAAATAGCATACCAAGATTTCAGATTCTCTCACTCCTCCCTGAGCCGAGCCTTTACTTGGGTCAAAAATTGCATGTCAAATGCCTTAAGTTACCACATGGCTCTCTGAGTGTTTATTTCATATTAAGAGTTTCTTAATTGACCTTAGTGTTCTCGGGCTAAGAATGGCACACCAAGCTTAGTTTCTATGCCCAAGATTTAACTTGCTGGAAAGACATCTTAATTGGGCTAGAAATGCAACACCAAGCTTCTTGAGTTACCACATAGCTCTCTAAGTGTTTATATTGTACTTGCAAACATTTTTGTCACTCTTTTAAGTAATTAAATGGGTAAAAAGGTGTTAGTTTTGATAGGGAAACTAGGAAACTTTATTTTCTTATAGTCATGTCTTAATAATAATAATAAAATGAAACATAAAAGATACAATTCATTTGAGGAGTAGAATTTTTTAAGATCTTTGGCATTCCAAGTACGGAGCACATCTTGCAACTAGTATAATCTAGGATCAACTTATTTTTGGTGATGAAAGGACCATCCTATTTATGGGTGAGTTTGCCTAATATACTTTATCGAACTATTGCATCTACTTTCTTCAGTAGAAAGTTGCCAGCTTTAAAGTGCTTCTTGTTGACATGTCAATTATAATATATGGCCATTTGCTTATTTATCACTTCCTATCTCAATGAAGCTTTGATCCTTAATTCTTTAAGCATGTAAAGTGTATCTTTCATTACCTCAGAATTTGTCATCTCCCACTTATAGGTATTTTTTTCTAGTCCTTCGATAGCTAATACTCTTTTGCTATGAAGTTCATACTTGACTAGCAATACAGCTTCTGTCCCATGTAAAAATACAAATAGTATGTTTCTAATTAAGGTCATCAAAGCCATTCTAAGTGTGCAAAGCACGGTGAGTAAATCATCCACCTTTTTTTTTGTGCCTTTTACTTTATTTTTTAGTAGGTTGATGATCTTTTCGTTCATCACTTCTCCTTGACTATTACTTTGAGGATGATGCATCAAAGTGAACTTCAATTATATTTTTTGAGATTCACAAAACTCCCTTAACTTACTATCAGTGAACTATTGCCTATTGTTTGATATGATTAATATGGACAGTTCCTACTTGCAAAATGAAGTTAGTCTAAATAAAATTTCTAACTACATAGGCGATTATCTTAGCAAGTTATTTTACTTCAATCTATTTATGAAATAGTCAATTATGATGAGAATAAACTTCCTTTGTCCACTAGTTATTAACGAAGGGCCAATCAAATCCATCCCCCAAATGGCTAAAGTCCATTGGCTCAAAAAGGCAATAGCGGTTACGACTATTGTTGTTATAGAGGGGTAAATTTTTGGCACTATTAATTTTTTTTTGCTTGAAAATTCTTCTATATTTTTTCTTATTTTAGTCTATAAATATTCCTACCTCAGGATCCTATGAGTGTGTTTTTTCCTCCAAAATGACTACTACACTCAGTAGAGTGTATTTGTTGACCTCATTTCTACTGAGGCTAACATCCCCCCTCGCCTTAGTACTTTGGATTTGCAATCCTAGTCTAAGAACTCTTCACTTAGGCACTAAGGGCACCTTCTTAATAACTATGTTAAACATCAAATTCAGGTCTAAAGTAGAACATAACACCAAATCAAATAAAATGAGGTGTTAACACCAAACCTAAATTAAATGAAACCTAAACCCACTATAGCTTAACCGAATTCAATTAAATTAAAATGGATAAAACACTTTCAAACTCAATATAACTGAACTAAATTCAAGATTAAATGTATTTGAACCCAAAATCTAAATTCAGTTAGTCCTTAATAAGACTAATTGGCTTATCTAACCAAAGCTAACCCATTTAAGATCCTAATTAAAAAAATCAAGTTGAATCAAGATTGAGAAAATTTAATTTACCTCGAAAGTTGGATTTATTATTCAAATATAATTCTAAATCCAATTGAGGCTTAATTTGACTAATTATGAATATTGACTCATATGTGATCCACTGCACCCAAACCAAATCAAATAGAATGAAATAAAATAAAATTTCTTAAGAGCTTGTAATTTTTATTTAAGCTTTATTAAACACAAATCTAAATCCAATTTGGGCCAAATTAGGCCAATTAGGCCATTTGACCTATAGTAACCCATTTGGGCCCCACTAAGCTCGAACTAGATAAAATCATAATCAAATCAAATTAAACTTGCATAAAGGCTTAAATTCATTATATCAACTCATTCAAAATCAATCCAAGCCCAATTCAAGTCAAATTTAGCCAATCGAGCCATTCGACTTAGATTGACCCATATGGGCCCTACCAACCTCAAATCAAATTGAATTTGTCTAAAATCTTAAAATCATTATATCAACTCATTTAAAATTAATTTGAGCTTAATTTGGGCCTAATTTTACTATTGGACCCAACTCAACCTAAAATGACCAATTGGGTCATTTGACCCATATTGACTTACTTATGTTAAATTGAGTTGACCTTGGCTTAAGTTAATAAAATAAGTTAATTAATCATATTTATTGTAATTGATAAATTTAGCATAGTTTAAACTTAATCCTAAGTTAATTGGGCAATCAAGACTCACTTAACTTAGCCTAACCCAATTTGGATTAAGTCAACTCAAATCTTAACCCAAAATAAATTTTCTCACTTTCCCATATAGCAAATCCATTCAAAATTTTAACTTTAATAAAAAAAAATGCTTGCTAAATACAAGGTAATGATAAAGAAGGGATATGAGCATGTGGATAAAAATATATAGATCATGTAGAGTGCATTTAGTGGATGAGTCTTCTCATGAGCTCAGATTCTATGTTCTCTCAAGCCATAAGTGTCTCGTATTCCCGGGATGTCTAGACTACATGCCCATTATCATTCAAACCTATGTAAATATATATATGAATCATAAGAAAGAGAGCTTCACATCCACATGCCTAAGCTATAAATACATGCAAACCCTATATATTTATAACTACCATCATTCGGAAGATTGTTATTAACTTATACACTTTGAAAAATACATTTGAGTTTAATAGTGATAATAGCCACACAAAGGATAAATTAATCCAATAAATGCGAGCATACATAAATAGATTTTCTTTGATTTATTTGAATTTGAAAACATGAATGCATGGGATCACATGGAATACAACATTTAAAGTGATTGAAAAAAAAATAACTAAACACAACCAATGATGATTCAACTACACTAATTCCTAAGGACAGTCACAAATTGTGTTAATTAGATCACTTGATCTAAGTGGGCCTAAATGGACCATATGGAACTTAAACTCAAATTAAATCAAAAATTAATTCAAATTAAATGTCCAAAATCATTGAAAACATAATTAAACATAATTTAACCATTTATTAGGTTTAATTTGATCAATTTTTGTCATTTGATCCAATTAAACCCACGTTAACCCATTAAGTCCAATTTCAGTCAATGTGGGTTTAAATTCAAAATTAACCTTAAATGAAATAAAATTAATTGATTTAAATCATCTCAAATATATCATTAAACATAATAAAAAGCCAAATAAATTTTAATTAATCCAAATTGGCCATTTGATCTAATTAAACTCAATTTGACCAATTGTTAACCACACTTTTGGAGTGAATTCTCAATCTCCTCTTCATCGATCTAGGACTCTTATAGACACTAAGAGCTCCTTAGTCTTAAGACACTTTTAGTAATTAGGTGAACACCTAACCTAAGCCTAGAGACTTAGAAGGTTTAGCCATAGGAGTGGGTTATGCCTTGGGGACTTAGGGATACTTGCCTACCCTATAGACTAAACTCAATCCATGCTTTCCTTCTCAAATCTAACCCTAAATTCAAATTCCAAATTCAAAATCAAATTTTCAAAATTCACAATCAGTCCCATGATCAAATCCAAAATCAAAATCCTTCCTAAGCCCTATGACTTTATCTTATGGACTTATCCTTAACCAAATTCAAATCAATCCAAATTCAATTGACTTTCTCCTAGATCAATTCAATCCCTCAATCATTTATCAAATTAAAGTTCAAACTCAATTCCAAATTATTGAAACCCAAAATCAAATTTAAACTCCCAAATCCTCCTTAAGCCTTATGATCAAATTTCATGGACTTAGCCAAATCTCCACCCAATTCAAGCCAAACTTGATTGACCTCTTCATAAATAATTCATATATTCATTTATATTCACAAATATAAATGAAATATAAATTACAATGACCAAAACTAAATCAAACTAAATCAAAATCCAATCAAATCCCAAGCTAACCCATTTTGACCTACCTCCATGAGCTTAGCCAAATCTCAACACAAATCAAGTCAAAATCAATTGATTTTTTATTAATTAATGTATATTCATTTATATTCACAATAATTGAAACCTACATTTCAATGATCAAAACCAAATCAAACTAAATTAATTTTCTTCGAATACCTTTTTGACCTACCTCCATGAGCTTAGTCAAATTAACTATCAAATCACTCCAAACTCAAGTGATTTTCTCATAAGTCATTTATATCTTCATTTATATTCACAAATATAAATCAAATAACCCAAACCAAATCCAAAATCAAGTCAAAACCCAATTCAAACCCTTTAAGCCATTTCCTTGAACTTAGCCAACCCACCTAAATCAAGCCAAAATCAATGGATTTTCTCTTCATTCAATCATTCATTCATCATCTATCCAAATATAAATGAAACATACAATCATCAAGCCAAATTAAAATTAACCAAAGTCAAACCCAACTTAGCCCTTTTGACTTGAAAATTTCAAATGAACCAAAACCCATCATAGCCCAAATTGATTGCAGTTGGATTTATATTTCAATCCTAAACTCATATATAAATCCAACTAAACCTTAATCAAACCAAAACCAAGCCAATTGACCCATTTAAGTTCACTTGACCCAAAGTGGCCTAAAAAACCCATATGAACCAAGTTCTAATCCAACCCAAATTGGATTGAGCCAAGCCATCTAAACCTCATACCATGATCATTGATCACCATAGGATGATCGATTTCCTTGAACTGGGTCAAACCAAGTCAACTTGGCCATTTGACCAAGTCAACCCTTAGCCATATGAAGCCCAAATTAGTTGAAATCTATCCTACAATAAATTGATAGAAACTATTGATTCACATCAACTTATAATCCATGATTGAACATGACTTGACCATCAATTAAGCCAAATTAAACCCAACTGGCCATTTGACCTAAGTCAACCCAAATTGACCTAAAAGGCCAAAATGGCTCAAATCATTATCCAACCCAAATTTATTGCAACCAATGGCTCAAGTTCATTACAAATTCATTGTTGAACTTGACCAAAGCACCAATTTTGTCAATTGGACTTAAACTAGCCCAACTAATTGACCAAGCCCAAATTGACCGAATTAAATCCAAATTGAACCAAATTAAAACCTACAATCATTTTTAATTAACCAATTGAACTTGAACCAACACCCAACCCAAGCCAAGTTTGTCAATTTTGTCAATTGGTCAACTTAACCCCTTTGACCTATATGAATCCAAATGAGCCAAAATCAAACATAGGACAAATTGACTGAAACTACTTGAACTAAAACACTTCAAATCATCATTTGAACCTAACCCAAGCCTTAGTTTGACCTAATTTGACAAATTGGTCAACATAACTCAACATGACCCAAATTATCTCATTTGACCAAATTGAGCCAAAACTCATGAAACCAACCCATGGGACTTTACAACCTGACATAACTTGACTCAAAAACATCCTAGTTTAGCCCAAAATCAGGACAAACCTAAGTGGAACCAAACCCAACGCAAATCCCCCTTGGATATACCTCTTCATATGAGATTTTGCCAAAATTGGCAAAGTCCACTTCTCCCATCACTTGGCAGCCCTCACTCACCCCAAATGGGGTATCACCTAAGCCACCTAGCCCACCCTAAGTGGGCTAGGCATGCCATGGACCAAAAGGGAGGTGAGTTAACTCACCTCCCTCCCAAACTAAGAACCCCATGGACAAAGGGAGTTGCAGCCAACCATGTCAAGCCTTGAGCCACCTCCCAAGCATTCCACTCAAACTGAGCCAGTGGACCTGATGGAGACAATTCTGATGCTCTGCCGGTGGCTGGTCAGGCAAAAAATGGAAGGCAATCCTGTCTATCCACCTCAACCAATTGAGGGGTATACCCTCTCAATTCTCATAGAAAATCTCAGACATTTATTTTAAGAGAGCTCCCCAAGCATTTTTGAAACTCCCTAGCACTCCCTAAAGCTTCCCCAAGGCCTCCTCTTTTATATTTCTTCCTCCCTGAGTGAAGCCAAAATAGGACAGCCTCGTTTTGATCCTAACTTTTCTAATACACCATCTCAATCAGATGCCTCCTACACACACCTTCCACACACCTCATTGAACCTATCCAAGCCATTTTTTGAGCTCCAAATCAATCAGAGGATGAACTTTGATCAAAGTCGAGCATCCAAAGGGGAAATCTTGGTCTCCCAACCAACTACTTCAAATCAACTCAATTATCACTCAACAAGGCTTCTTCTCTGCTAGATGAAGCTATCTCAAATGTACGAGCCACCTGTCTTAGCTTCAGTAAGTTAACTGCTTCAAACTGAGCTATAGGGAAGAGAATGTGTTGGAGCTTTATAAAAAAAAATTTGCATGTGAGCCAATCTTAGCTATCGGATCTTCATGGATCCCTCGCGCAAAGGTGTGGGGTTGTTTTAGAATGAATCTGAGCTTGGGTGAGCATATCAAGCAATCCATGGTGGACGGGCTCCATAGTTCATCTCTCATGAGAAAAGAGATCGCAGGCCATCCGTTCTGCATGATTAGAATGGATGGCCATGATTAGATCATGATAGATCCTCCATTTACTCCTTTAGCCACGAGTTTGATCATGGCTGTTCGATTTTAGATCGATCGGCTCATGAGAAACTACATCCCATCACCATCTGAGTTAGCCGTGGATGTGACTACTTAATAGCCAATCCAGTGGTGCCACGTGGAAAGTGCATCACGTTAGCGCACTATGTGGCGCCAATGGGATTATTCTTAATTAAAGCTAACTAATTAGTTTTTAAGGCTGAAACTTCCATAATTCATAATTAATTATAAAAAAATCTAAAAATACAAACAAAGGCTCATTTTAAAGGTATTTTAGAGAGGAATCTATTAAAATTATCCCTAGCTAGTTTTAAATAATGATTTTGGCTTAATTAGGGTTTAATTAAAATTTTAACTAGCCTAATTACTCCCTAATTATTTAATTAATCTCAAAATTTCTCAGATCATATAGTGGGATGATCTCTGCCTCCCTTAATTTTCTTGGGATTAATTAATTAGGAAAATTAGCTAATTATGGCATAATTACTTTTTTTTTAAATTAATTAAGGGTTAATTAAGTGCATAAATAGTAATTTGCTTAATTAATTGGGTCATCTATTATTTTTTAATAGTGATGAGGCTTAGATAATTAGATTGGGGCTTCTCTCCTAATCTTTTCCCTACATTTCCTTCACTTTTTCAAGAGGAATTTATTAGAGATTAATGTATTAATCAATCACTTATTTAGTTTAATTAATGCTTAAAATGCATCTGAACCTAATTAATTTATGAGTAGATCTTTACGTGTTTAATAACCTAAAGATATTTAATAAAATTATGATTTGTCCATATGTGTAGGAAAATCATAAGAGTAATTAATTAAGTTCCTTAAGCTTAATTAACCATTAATTGCGAGCCAATTGCATTACGCCCATTTCATTTCATAGGACCATTGTTAATTTATGTTTTAATTCATTTGCATATTACATTGGCTCATAATTAGTTAGTTAATTCTTTAAGGTAACATAGGTAAGGGTTAATTAATTGAATTAATTCATACCTCAACTTAATTAATCCATAAAATCAAACTAATTACCTTTAATTAAATCAAATTAACTTACAAACATGTGATGGGATTAGGATTAGCAAACCTCTTTCTCTCTTTCCTTAAATCAAGTTAAACATCAAATAAAAAATGACATTAAAAGGCTTTGGTTTACTTCAATTAATTTTATTTGATATAATTGTCCTTAGGATAGTTTGATTGAATGAAATTATATGTTTACATTTATTTATTCTTCTCCTATCATATTAAATGTTGTATGTCATTTGATTCATGCATTCATCTTTTGCAAAATTAATTAAATCAAATGATTTTCTTTATGTCAAGCTTGCATGTGTTGATTTAATTTAATATATGTGTATCTATTTTCACTATTAAATCTAAATGTACTTTCCAAAGCTTATAAATGAATGATTACATATGCTATGAATGCTAGTTATAAATATATAAGAAATGTATGTGATGATACCTTAAGTGTATGGATTGAAGCTTTCTTTTCTTGGATTCATGTTTAGCTTTACATGCATTTGAATGTTAGTAGATATATAGTTCAGACATCCTAGGAATATGAGGCTTTAGTCAGCCCCAAGGAGGTCATTTGATTACCTCAGTTCCCTAGTTAACAACGACAAGTAATTATTTGATTTCATTTACATGTATTTCAACATTAGAATTTGAGTAAGAACTTTAATCTATGTGCATAAATGTTTCAATCAAATAAAAACATAATCTTTGCATGGTTCTCTTTCCTTTATTTATCTATACATCCATATGCATTTGAGAAAAGCAAATATTTAGTATGGACATCATGAGAATACAAGGCTTTAAGTAGCCCCAAGGAGGTCATTTGATTACATCACTTCTTTGGTTAACAATGACATGTACTAGCTTATGTCTCTTATACATGTGTGTGTATTTAATTATGGAATTGGAACCCCTTTTCTTTTATCAAAAATACATGCATTTACAATTGTCCAAATGATCAAATTAATTGATCACGAGATTTGAAGTCCTCTTTCTTATGATTCATGTACACAAATTTTAATATGGTTTGAATGTAATGGTATATAGTCTAGACATCATGAGAATACAAGGATTTAGTTAGCCCCAAGGAGGTTATTTGATTACCTCACTTCCCTAGTTAACAATGAAATGTACTTATTTAATTTCATCCTTATGTATTTTTGTATAAGAATTTAGATAGAGCTTTAAATTAATATGATGAAATAATTCAATCAAATGGAAAATATAAACTTCAAATATAAATACTCACATCCATCATTTAAGTGTGCTAAAACATATTGTATGTGTAGGTCTACTTAGGATATAATTATGTGCATGTTACATGTGATGGAAAGGAACGATTTAACATGTGTCATGTAATAGTATTAAATTAATCTTAAGATGTCTTTCATGTTGAATAGGATTATTTAAAGTGACCCTAAACTTAGGATTAATTTAAAATATGTAATAAGCCATTCACTAAAGAGAACTTAATAATTAACATGCTTTAGAAGTAACTTAAAGTAGAGATGAAAGAGTAATCATCTAATTTTTTTTCTCTTTATAACACTTAGTTGCTAAGTGTAGGTCAAATAAAATAAAAGAAAACACTAAGGGGTTGTTTGGTTGCCTGCATTTAGAGTATAAAGTAAATTGAATGCAGGGTAAAAAGAATACAGTGTATTTGGATTACATTAACTTGTTTGGTTGAAAACTCTACAAATACATGAATTTCTTTTTTCTTGTTTGGAAAAATAAATGTAATGTAAAGTATTTTTGAGATTATTGGTGGTAGTGGCCTTTGACGACCAACAGCGATGACAATCAGCAATGGCGATGGTCGGGGGCTGGTTGACGGCGATGGTGGTTGGCGGCAGTCAATGGTGGTGATCGGCGACCGACTGTGGTCGGCGATGATGGGTGGCGGCCAGCGGTTGTTGGTGGTAGTGGGGGTGGCGGGCATCTGACGGTGTTTGGCGGTGGCAGGCGGCAGCCGACGGTGGTCAGTGGTGGCGGTGAACAATTTACACTAGCTAGTATATTTAGAATTCGCCCAAATCAGGAAAATTCCAAATACACCCAAAATAACCATTTCAAATACACTACAATGCATTGAAATTTTACTTCGTACCATACCAAACACTCAAAAAATTAAATTCCATATATTTTTTTTACATTACACTCTAAATGCAGGCAACCAAACAGCCCCTAAGTAAAATTCCCTAATCAATTAAATCACTTAAAGTGAAATCAACCTCTAATGATTAAACTTTCTTTCATATTTAGAAAATCATAACCTTGATGCCTAGTTAAAATATAACACACAAGCCTTAATACACACACATTAGAACTAAGTCACCATTTCTAGCCTTATGTTAGGGCAATGCATGGTATGATGTATGCTTGGTTTTGTGATGTATTATTTTAGACTGAATGTTAGAATGTATGTTTCATAGACTGGATGGTAGGGTGTGATTAGCCTAATCATGTTTCCTATAGGCGATTATGCTTAAGTGGTGCTTAAAATAAATATAAATGCTCTATTTTGCAGGTTGCTTAAACCCTTAAGCATAATTCAAGCTAGGACAGGTGGGCTTGATTACCCATGTGTAGGGTGCGAAGTCCAAATTATATATATAACTTCTTGGGACTATATGTGTGTTTAGCTAACAATTATTTTGCAAGTGTAGTTAGATTTACTTTTCTTATTTTTAATATAATTTTGCATTAGGAATTAGGATTGCTGCTATAGGGGATTAAGATGAGCATTGGCCAGAAGGCTTAGTCCTGGGGTGCCATGTGATGCCTTAAAGCTTACCAAATCAAGTGAATAAATGAAGATATGAAGACATAAAGAATGAGAAAAAGAAGATCCTCATAGCATTTATTCATTTATAAATTGTAATAATTCTTTCATATTTCAGATTATATAAGGCTAGAGCTCGGCTACCCATTTTTTCTTTTCAGGTTATACGACGGCACTCGACTGCACCGGCCTATTATTCTTTTGCACTAGTTATAAAATGTTTGATGTTATGTTTAGCTTGTGCATTAGAAATGGCATACCTCTTCATAGTTTCTTTATGATTGATGTTTGTTGTATGGCCTGGATTTGATTAAGCTCATAGAGAAAAGTAAATTTTCTACCCAACTATAACTCATAACTAAAGTTTTAAATAACTCATAACCCCATATAAAGCCTAGGCATTAAATTAAGTAATTAAAAGATTTAGCAACCCCTTAGCTGAATGTTGTATGTTTAACATCATGCATTCACATTGCTTCACTCTTGTTAAGTGAGGGTTTCCATCGTTGCACGATAGGGGAATACTTGACTACTTTCAAAATAATAATAGCCTAACTAATCTTACAAAATCATATGACTGGCCTACATGGTTTTAAAGCGTAGGAGGAGTTAGCTGACTGCTACTCCAGGTGGTTATAAGTCTAGCAGTCAGATGGTTTACTCTCTTTTGTGGAGGTCAACCTTATACCCATCTCCACTTAGATTTAGGTCATGCTTTAGCTCTTGCTAAAGCTCCCTCAATTTCAGATCTGAGGTAGAAATTTCCTTCGAGCTACAAGCATAAATCCTCACCTCTTAGGCATTCCCTAACCTTGTGTTGCTGGATTATAAGCCTTAGTAATCTAATAAAATTTCAACTCTAACAAAATAATTCTCTTCACTTTTCAAATATATAAAGCCCAACCATAGGATAGATTGGAATGCTCACTAGGCTTCCTAATATCATGAGCATTCCTTACTCATCTCCTTTGGCTTCCAAAAATAACTCTTCTCCTTGATCTTTCCCACTTGATTTTCTAAACATAACCAACTTATTGATAGTCTTATCCTTAAAATTTTTGGAGACAACAATTACGTACTTTAACCAATAGTATTCCTAAGGAATTCACCTTCCTTAGGATGTAATTAACTATGGAGGCTTACCTCCATAGGGAACTTTAAAACTCGATTTAATATAAACCCTATTTTATTCATCCATATAAAGTTGGGGAAAAATCTTGGGTATATTCAAATACCCATTATGCCTTAGGAGTCCTTATTAGGTGATTAGGTCTATTGAAGGGTGATATCCTTATCTCTCTAGATAGTATATCATACCTCAATATCATACCTGATCACTTCAATAAGTAACCTCTACGATCTGCATGGTGTCCCCCTATATACAATCCAAAAATAAACACCATGCCCATTCCAGTCAAAATAGTCAAACCTAGCCTAAAACCATAATCAAATCCTCCATTAATATAAATCAATTGACTTTCAAAATTTATTGGACAATCATTAGTGATTAAAATCCAAAAAGTAATTAATTAAAACAAAGATAATCAAAACCACTTTTAAGTAATTTGGCATAAAATCAAATGTAACCATTAAATTCAAACCAATTAAGATTAGCTTAACCTTTTAAGCTCACCATTTAATCAATCAATTAGTAGCCCAAAGAGGTGTTAAGATGGTATCATGAAGACAAGAGGTGCCATGGAAGATGATGTAGAGCATGAGAAGTTGAAAATTCCAAAAATCACATTCATCAAGCCAAAACTTAAGATACTTCCTCCATTTCTCCTCCACTCCTGATACTAACTAGTTTGGATTGTTCCCAATTAGTTAAGCAACTCCTGGAGCTAGCCTACAAGGATGGAAATCACCATGGCCAATCCATTTGTATAACCTCCCTATAGTATAGCTCTCGGCTAGATATGAAAGGAGAAAGGGAGATCTGCTCTTAGCATTCTAACTTCACACACACATTCCCCAAGTAAAACAAAGAAGAACCAACCCCTTCCTCGATTCCCATGTCACCGACAAGCTTGAATTTGATCATACCTACTTGCAAATAAAAGATAATTCAATTCCATTTACCCAACGGTTCACCACATCCCCATAAAGTTGTTCGAAGCATCCCCACCACTGAGGATCAATGTTAGTGAGGTATGATTTAAAACCAACTCCCTCCTTGTTTATCTCGGTTTGGTCCTATGTGAAGAGAATTTATTCTCATGTGAGATTAAACCATATAAATACATATACATTCTAGATGAGGTCTTGATGGATTTATAATTAAAATCAATCAATTCCATGAACTAGATCACAAGAAATCATGCTAATTTGATGAACGGCACTCAGCTTCCACCATTGATGGAGGAGACAAAATCTCCACCATCCGTTGCTTCTATTAGAAATGAATGGCTGAGATCTAGTTCAATAATATGATTAGAACCTACATAGAAACCAAGGGTGAAATCGTGTCTGTCTGATCTAAGATCGGACAGTTGTAATGAATCCCACGTGGCCACCATCTTTTGAGTTGGATCCGCATGGATCCAATTAATCCAATTGTGCAACCCTATGTTACACACATCACCGCATTAGCCCCACATGGTGTTGACCATTTTAAAATGAAAATTTTGATTTTCTAGATTTTAAAAATTATAGAAAATACTAAAAAAGACTTTAAAAAATTATAGAAAATATAATACTCAGTCAAAAATGTAAATAAGAGCTATATGAATTCATCTTAGTGTGAAGAATCCATTAAACCCAAAATTTCCAATTTTTATTGGGTATTTTTGAGTTAATTTAGGTTTAATTAAAAATAATCAAACCCAAATTAAATAAACTATTAATCCAATCAATTTCAAACTTTGTGGAATCAAAATTAAAGTTAATATAAATCTTATATAAATTTCGCAGGATTTATTGGAAGATATATTAAAATATATGAAATTTCAATCATAAACCCTTAATTTAATAAAATAAATTAGTAATAAATTAGAAAAATTATGAAAAATATATAAAATCAACTCAAATCATTATAATGAATCTTAATGAATTTAAAAATATCATTAGAACTCTCTTAAATTTAATAAATCCCAAAATGACATAATTGAAAAACTAATTGAATAAATTAATCCAATTAACTCATTTGAACTTTAAAATATTATAATAAACTAACAAAAACTCCAAAAAAATCTAAATAAACCTTCTATGGATTCATCTTCCATAGGGAAATTTAAGAAAATTAAAACCCTAATGAATTCTATCTAATTTAGGTTTATTTAAAATAATTACAACTCTAATTAATCCTAAATTGTACATCTAATTAAGGTGAAAATTTAAGAAACTGAAATAACAAGGAACCTCACTTGTCACAAAAAATTTAATTCTAAATGATATTTAGATTAGAAGTTGTTGAATTTTCAATCCCTAGCTCAATTGAATGAAATTATAAATCATAAAATTATAGAAATTATAAAAAATTATAAAATCAGTCTAAATCATTTTCATTAACATCATAACACCTAAAAATATTTTCTTAACCTTTTAAAGTTAAGTAATTCAATTAATTATATATTTATGGGCATATGGAGTAATTAGAGATATAAGAAATTAACTAAATCTAAAATTACAAATTTAATAAAATGATGACTAATTATTTAAATGAAAACCCAAGTTAAATAACCTCTTAATTTCATACCCAAATATGAAATTATGGAAATTTTTTAAATCCATTTAAGTTAATGAATAACATAGTTCTAAATATAAAAAATAAATGATTAGTCAAATCAATTGAACCTAAATAACATAAAAGTTTGGAATGGCTTAGGCTAGGTTTGGTACTTAAAGTAGGTCACTTCCTAAGTTTATTAGGTTAAGGTTAATAAATAATACTTTATTTTAAGAGATTTAATTAAATAATAAAACTTTAACATATGAAATTCTATTACAATTAACCCAAATAATGAATTATGAATGTATAAATTAATGAATACCTTAGGTAATGAAATGTGAATGTAATGAAATGATTAAGTAAATTCAATCAAAACTTAAAAGTAAGCTTAAACTTAAATAAATTTAAGTCAATTCAATGTAATTAAATTAGATCATTTAAACTAATGAAAATTTCATTAACTAACCAAGTTAATTAAATTAATCATGCCAAATAACTTGAATTAAAATATATAAAGCAACACAGTTATTCTTTAATCTAATCAATGGAATCATAAGGTTAAACCTAATCCCAATTTATGAAAATTATGATGTAATAACATAAATCATATGAAAATCTAAAGGAAGAAAGTTAAAAGTAAGTTAAGATAAATTAAATTAAAACTTAATAAACTTAAAACAAATAATCAAGTCAAATAAAATGAATTAAATTCAATGAATTTACTTTTTTAAAAATCTTAATTAAATCAAAAAAGAATTAAATACTTAAGAATCAACAAACCTAAATTCTTAATTGATTAAGTAATAACATATTAATCAATTTAAATAAATATCAAATAAAAAGAATAAAGAATCTCTAAATAATTTTCCATAAAGTGATGAAATGTAAGAACTAAATATTAATTAATAACTTAAAGTCTAATCAAGACACACAAACATCAATTTAAATTCAAATAAACTTTTCAAATGAATTTATATAGGTTAATTAATATACTTAAGGTCTTAGTTTGACCCCTAGAATAAATTTTCATCTTAGGGTGAAGATTTAATTCTAATATGATTTAGGATGATTCATAGAATAGGTTCCACCTAAAGTGAGACTTATTTTATTCTTCATTGTTTAAAATCTAAATTTTACTTTCAATAAACTTAAAAATGGAATTGAAGTTAGAAATCTATTAAATCATTTAAATTAAAACAACCCAACTATAAATTAAATAACCTTTGAAACTTAAATTTAAACTTGAACTTAAAAGGCCTAATACAGTCATACCACACAAACCCCTCCTTCACACACTAGATTATTAGGCCACTAACCCTAAAGTTAAGTTAGGCTAATGATCTGTGATATTTTGTGATGTGATGTTTTCTTATTTTATGTTGTATTATTTTGGACTAGATGGTTAAGATTGTTTGTCTATTAGTTTGGATAGTAAGATGTTCTTTTTAAACTAGTGCTATTTTCTACAGGGGGTTGTGCTAAAAGGGGACACCTTAAAAAAATATAAATAAATATTGTTTACTTATAGGTGCTACTTAAGTATTTAAGTATAGCCCAATAGGATAAGAGAGCTTGGTAAGCAACTAATGCTAAGCTCGTATGTTTGCATTATAACTGTTAGTATGATGTATGTATTTCCTAATGTCTATGTTGTAGGGTTTAGGATTTTATTTTTTGACTTTAAAATGTAACTTAAGCATAGAATTAGGTTAGTATCTATGGGGTCTAGGAATAGCAGGAGCTAACTCATGCAGCTAAAGGTCTCTGTGAAGACCATGGTGGTCCTTGAAGAAGGTGATGATCTTGGAGAGAAACCCCCACAGATCAAACTTTTAGTTCTAGTCTGGGCTGTATAAGGGTACAGCTCGGTTGCCCATTTTTCTTTACTTCTTGGGTTTATAATAATACACGGCCACACTAGTATATTTTATTTAATTGAATTGGCTTGATTTATTTTTGGGTACGTAATAGAACATCATATTTTTTCTAGGTTTTTTTTGTAATATGCTTTCTTTGCTGAAATGCCTGTATTGTTATGCTTCAAGAAAAATAAATAAATTTTCTACCCCATTAAACATAAATAACTCAAGCATAAAATAAATAAACTTATAAGTGCACTTTAATAAAAACCATTGGTACAACTTAATAGTAACTAGAAACAATTAGCTATTGTGAAACATAATATCATGTTACTTGTTCCTCTTGAATTAGGCATTTCACCAATTACACATAATGGGGCATCTGAACTTTGAGGATGACCACCCTTTTTGGGAGAAGTGTGCCTTCTCTTTTTGATTTGGCCCATGACCACTTCTAGCTGCATATCATTATAGGCTTAAATTGCATATCCAAAGCTTTAAAATGAATCATGAGTCAAAAATATAAAAGATGAAATTTATTGCATTAGTTAGATACATATCATGCCCAACATTATCTTAGGGATAGGGAGTGAGTTTAAGATCTTAGTTTCCTTTCTTAAATGGAACAACCTAACCATCTTGCATAACATAAAGACTAAATTCATGGATTTAAAATCAATTAGGTGATGTTACGTGGCAACCCTTCTAAGTGGGTGATAAGTCTAGAAGAGTCTGGAATAGGTTCATTTCCTTAAGTGAGAGAAAGAACCAATAATTTTCAAAAATTAAATTAGATCAACCCTCTGATTTGTATTAGAAGCACTAGTAGAATTTGGTTCTAAAGCATCCTTTTAGATTAATTCTTCAACCACTATGTATTTCTACAGTCTTGTCTTGTCCTAAATTTATAATAAAATGTCAATTCAAAACTTTATTAAATTCAATCTCAAAATTATAAATCCCAATGGTAGGTTAATTGAAATGCTTACTAACCATCTCAAAATCAATAAGCATTTTATGATTAATCCCAACTAGATTTTGAAAAAAGCTCTTCTCCTTTGAAGCATTCCCTGTTGAATTTACAAAGTAACCATCTTTTAAGGAAATTTTTAAAATCCATAAAAATAAAAATTTATTTCTTTAATCAAGAGTATTTTTAGGAAGAGATCCTTCATTCCAAAGATGTAATTAACTATAGTGGTTTTCCCTTATAGGGAACTATGAACCTAGAATAAAATAAACCTTATTCTACTTTTTTTATATCATTCAAGAGAAAAACCTCTGAAACAATAAAAGATCCTTTAACCGTAAGAAACCTTATTAAATAATCAAATCCATTATAAAATACATATTTGTGTTTTGAAATTAAATATTTATTTCTTAATGACATATTTGATTATTAAAATAATAAATTTATAAACTCTATGTGGTGTCATAAAATTTTCCCCACACTCCTTCCCTAAGAAGAATAGAAAAAGGGTCTCCTCTTTTAAAAATACCCCTTTTGATGTTTGTGTGTGTGTGTGTGTGTGTGTGTGGGTGGGGGTGGAAGGTTTATATATGGTAAGCACACATAAGATAAATTTAATTCAAAGGAGACTTGGCAGTGTAAGGTGAACACATAGCGGTGAATCATGAGTTCTCCGAGATTCTCCTAGTCATTAAAATTATCCGACTTTAGTTAATTACATCCTAGGAAATAAGATTTCCTAAGAAAACTCTCGATTAAAGTAGTTAATCATTATCTTTAAAGATTTCAAGGTTACGACTATCAAAGGATTGGTATTTTTGGAAAATCAAATGGGATTCTTAAATTGGAAGCCTTATTTTTAGAATCTAAAGGAAAATAAGTAATAAATGCTCATAATACTAAGAATCCTAGTGAGCATTCCAACCAATCTTATGGTGAGGCTTTATATGTTTGAAAATGAGTGGATTTATTTTGTTTGAATTGAAATTTTGTTAGATTATTAGGGCTTATATTCCATCAACAGGAGATTATGAAAATGTCTAAGAGGTGAGGATTTATGCTCTTAGCCTAAGGGAAACAAGAACCCTTGGATCCTAAATTTAAGGTGCTTCAACACAAGTTAAAAATGTGACCTAAATCTAAGCAGAAATGGGACATAATGGTCTATTTCATAAGAGAAAATAAACTGGTCCGACACTTCTGGACTTACAACCCCATATAGTAGCCGCTAACTAACACTTCCTACGATTCAAAACCATGTAGGCCGATCTTATGTAATTGCAAGATGGTTAGGCTTCTTATTTAATTTGGAAAGAGACTAGGGTCCCAAACTCACTCCCTAAGAAACTAGATCATGACTGGCATGAGTATATGACTTAGTCTATAAATGCAAAAAAAAATTTATGTATTATGTTATTTTGACACATTCATTTTGTACAAAGGCTTTAGGATATCTTATGCCGAAATGCATGATGAATTTTGGTTGTTGGCCAAATCAGAAGAGAAAGAGGGTGAATCTCCACCATAAGGGGTTGCTCTCATTAGTTAAGCAGTCCCTAAAGTGCAAGAATGGAGACCCACATTTTGAAAGAGTGATAGAAGATGTCATGCATGATGTGAGACAGGCAACATTTAGCTAATGGGTTGTTGAATTATTTAGTTATCTTGATTACAACCTAGGCTTTTAGAATGAGGTTAAAAGTTATTTAGAATTTAGTTATGAGTTGTTAATTGTGTAGAAAAATAAAATTTATTCTAAGAGCCTACCGCATCCAACAAATTCAATCATCAATCATTAAGGAACTATGAAGATCATGTTGTTCTAGTGCACAAACTAAACATAACAATAATAATTTTATAGACTATCATGAAAGAATAAAAGGTATGTGGTGTACCAGCACACCTTAAAGAAAAAAATTAACTGAGCTCTACCCTTATACAACCCAAAATTATAAAAGAATAATACTATAATTTTGAATTGAATACATACTCTAAGGGGTCTTCATTCTTTATTTCTTTTTTCTTCTTTCTCTTGATTTGATTTTCTCCAAGGCATCATAGAGCACCCTAGGACTAAGCCTTCTATCCATTGCTCATCCTAAACCCCATAGCACTAATCTTAATTCTTATTGCAAAATTACATTTTATGGAAAAAGTAAATCTAACTACACCTGTAAAATAGATATTAGCTAAACATGCATACAATCCCAAGCAGTTATATTTCATAATTTTTACTTAATACCCTATACATGGCTAACTAAGTCCACCTGTCCTAACATGGATTATGCTTAGGGGCATTAGCAACTTGCAAATAGAATATTTATATTTATTTTTATGGCCCCTTAAGCACTTTCTCCTTCAAAAAATAATATTAGGCTACCAATGACCTAACATCAAGTCTACGATCCACATTCCTAACATCCAGTCTAAAACATTACATCACAAAATAAAATACATCATCATTACATGTGTCATCCTAACCTAAAGCTAGAAGTGGTGACATAGCATTCTAATGTGTGTGATTAAGCTTTATGTGGTATGTCTTAGCTAGGCATTTAAATTGTAATTTTCTAGAGTTTGGAATTGTTCAAGTTAACATGATGGAGGTATGATTTCAAGTTGTTTAGATGATTTGTAAATTTAAATATATGTTTTGTTTTATTTCATTTGATTTACACTTAGTATCTAAGTGTTATGAAGAGAGAAAAAAGGCTTAACCTCTTTCAACACTACCTTAAGTTATTTCTAAAGCATATTATTATGATTTGTTTTTTTAGTGAATGATTTATTAAATATTTTATTAATCCTAAGTTTGGGCTATCCTTAAAAAATCCTATACAACATGAAAGGCATCTTAAGATTAATGTGGTTTAATTATCATCACATAGAATATGTTGAACACTTCCTTTTCATCACCCATAACATGCATATGATTTAACATTTAGTATACTTATGAATACAACATATTTGGGCATACTCAAATGATTATGAATGCATATATTTAATAAAAAGTTGATTTTTATCTTCTAATCACATACACACACATGTATAAAAGATGTAAGTAAGTACGTACCATTGTTAAACTAGGGAAGTGAGATAATAAAATGACCTCCTTGGGGCTACTTAAAGCCTCGTATTCCTAAGATGTCCTAGTGATATACTTTCTATCTTAAATACATATGAATTTATATATAACTATAAGAATGAAAATCATACAAAAGATTATATTTTTGGTTGAATTATTTATAAATGTAAAGTATAAAGCTCCATCCAAATTTTAATACAAAGATACATAGTAATGAAATTAAATAAGTATGTGCCTTTGTTAACTAGGGCAGTGAGATAATTAAATAGCCTCCTTGAGGCTACTTAAAGCCTCATATTCATGGGATGCCCAAACTATATACTTATTATCATTCAAGTACATGTAAATCCATATGTGAATATAGGAAAGAAAACACTACTTTTACATGTTTAAGCTATGAACACATGTAAATCCTATATATATATATATATATATATATATATATATATATATATATCACTCTAAATGTTATCAATTTATAATTTTTTGAAAAATAATTTTAAATTTATTAGTAATAATATCCACACATATAATAAGATTAAGCCAACACATACACTTTTGCATAAGTAAACTTTTTTTAATTTTGAAGATATTAATGCATGATATCACGTAACATATAACATTTATGGTGACTAAAAAGGAATAGCCAAACATCTCCACATAATTCATTCAATTGCATTAATTCCTAAGGACAATCAAATAAAGATATTTAAAGAAAACCAAAGTTTCTTATTAATTTGATTTTGTACTTTTTATTGAACTTAAAGAGGTGAGATCAATTGCTATTTTTCATCCCATTCCCATGTTGGTTATTTTAATTTATTTAAAGAAAGATAATTAAGTGATTTTTATAATTTAATTAGGTTGAATCATTAAATAATTCATTTAATTACCCTTCTTATGCTTCTTTAACTTAATAAACCATTTAATCATGAGCCACAAATGATATGCACATGAGAAAAATAAAATTGAAATGCTCCTAAAAGACCTAATGCAATTTTCTCATGATTAGAGATTAATTTGATTAAGGAATCCAATTAAGTTCTTTTATGATTTTCCCACACTTATGGGCTAATCATAATTTCTTAAGGGATGTTATTGAATACATAAAGAGGAACCCTTAATTTGAATGTTGACTATCTAAAGTGATTATCATTTTCAATTTGACTTATTTCATTATTAATGTCTTAATTGATCTCTTAAATGAACCTCTCATTAATTAATTATCTTTAATGAAATGAATCTAGAAAAGTAATTAAGAGAGAGGCCCTAATCACCCTCCCTCATCATCTCACTATTAATCAGCGATTAATGAACTTTAATGAACTAATTTTCACTATTTAGGGTTTTAAATAATCATTAAATTAATTAAGAGAGTGATTAAGGTTTGAATTTCAAATTTCCCTAATTACATAGCCAATAAATCCTAAGAAAATTATGAGAGGTAGAGGTCATCCCATTAAATCAACATACCAAGTTTTGTATTTATTGCCTAAGTAATTATGGCTTAATTAAGCTAATTAAAAAAGAATAAAAATTTAATTAAGCTCTAATTACTATTCAAAATCAAATGAAATTACTTTTAATAAATTCTCCTTTGTTCAACCTTTCCAAAATGTATTTATTTATATTTTTTTAGAATTTTGCATAATTAATTATGAATCTATGAAGTTTAACCAATTAATTGCATTTTAAACCATAATTAATCCCTAATCCCATTGACGCCACGCAAGTGGACGATGTAGCAGCGCTTTCCACGTGGCACTGCAGAACTAAAATTGGATGGTCGGGATTAATCCCGTGGTTCCTATAGAATTAAAATCAATTTATCTAGAAGATTAAATCACGATCATCCATTCCAATCATGCGGAATGGATGGCGAATGATCCATCGTACCTCGAGCAACAAAAGATGGACATCGTCCACCCTCCTTCGCTCGATCCGAGCTCATCAAAGCTTGTAAGGCATCGGGATCAACTCCAAAAGCTTCGGGGAAGAGATCTAAAGGAATTTAACTGTTGGAATCGCACAAAATCATACTTTTATTCACAAAGGCCCAAGAAAATTTTAATTTCCTATGATTTATCAGAATTTACCTCATCGGTGAGAAGCTTACGCCATGACATCTCGTTGAGGGCTCTATGGACTAAATGTTGCTGTAATCCTCATCAGAGTTATCCTTGGATGGGTCTCCAATGCTCGAATCGATCAGGAATCAGTTCATTTCTCATCGTCGGATCTAGGGAATGGTGTGGGTGAAGTTGATTTGAAAATGGCAGAGATTTAGGGAGGTTAGATAGAGATATGCTCTATCTTATTTCAAGTTTGGTGTTTTTGGCAATGGGGAGGCTTAGGGAACTCAGGGAAAGCTCTAGGGAGTTCATTTCAGCTCTCTCATGCTCTAGGAATGCTCTGATGTGTGTGAGATTGAGAAGGGGAGGAGCATACTCTCCTCCCCCTCAAATCTGAAGGCTTGGAATGGCTCTACCTTAGGCAAACATTTGACTAGCGCAGGTGGCTAAGGATGTTAGAGAGATGCTGAGGTGCCTTAGTTTGAGTCAGAGAGGGTCTGAGGTGGGCTTCCATGGTTGAGGTGGAGTGTCCTTGGTTTCCTATGTTTGCCAATGGGAGGAGGTCGGTTAGCTCACCTCCCTTGACCTATGGCTGACCTAACCAACCTTGGATCAAGTTATCCATAGGGTCAAGAGTCTAAACTAAGCTTTAGGTGGCTACCAAGTATAAAGGAGGGGGTTTGACCACCCAAAAATGGATTTTGTCCTATGTGGAGGTCATTACCTAATGGATAATAGGCCAAATCAGGTTTGATTTGGGTTAGGTATGATTTGGTGGGTCATGTCAAATTTGAGTGACTTTGGAGTTAGTTTTGTTGGGTTTGGCTCAATTTGACCCATATAGGTCAACTTGGGCTAGGTTGAGTTAAGTTGACCAATTGGTCAAATTGGGTCAAACAATGGGTTGAGATAAGTTCAAGTGATGATTTAGGATTTTTTTCAATTCAATTAGTTTGATTTAATTTGGATTATGTTTGACTTTGACTCATATGGGATCATATGGGTCAAATGGAATAAGTTGACCAATTTTGTCAAATTGACCAAATTTACTTTGGTTAGGTATTAGTTTAGGTTCAAATGATCATTTGAAGATGATTGTAGGTTTTGATTTCAATCAATTTAAAATTAGGAATGATTTAGACTAATTTCACCCTTTAGGTTAATTTGCGCTAAATGGGTCAACTGGGTTGACTTGGCCAAATTAGAATCAATCAAGGGTTTGATCATGTTCAATAATCAATTTAGGAAGGATTTCAATCATTGGTTGCAATCATTTTGAATAGAGATGGGATTTGGTTTAATTTAGTTCATGTAGGTTAATAGGGTTAACTTGGGTCAAGTAATTGAATTGAGTTAGTTTGACCCAATTAATTGTAATTGATCAATCAAGGATGATTAATAATCAATAAAGGAGGTTTTGAATTATTTGGTTCAATCCAATTTGGGTTGGATTGGAGTTTGGTTCAAATTGGTCATTTAGGTCACTTTGGGTCAAGTGAGCTAAATGGGTCAATTTAGTTCATTTAAAGTCAAATTAGGTTAAGTTAATTTGAATTGAGTTTGATGATTAATTTAAGATTGATTGGTGACTTTGATTGTGATTGAATTGGGTTTAATTGGATTTTGGCTCATTTGGATATTTTGGGTTCAAATGGGCTTACTTCAGTTAATCGAATTGATCTTGATCAAATGGTTTGATTGTAGCTTTTGGTAGAGTTTGGAATGAAGGTTTTGTGAAAATCAATTGAATTAGGCTTGATTGAAGGAATTTTGGTTAAGTTCATAGGATTGGCTTAAGGGATTAAGATGGATTTAGGTTATGGGTTTCAATCATTTGGCTTGGAATTTGGATATGAAATGGATTTCAATTAGGTTTAATCAAATTGATTTGAGGTTTGATTTGGCTAAAAGAATATGCATGAGTCTTAGGTTAGTCCATAGGATAGGTAAGCTTCCTTAGATCCTAAGACATAACTTAAACCTATGGGAGTCCTCTTAAGTCTCTAGGTTTGGCTTAAGTGTTCACTTAGTCACTAGAAGTGTCCTGTGACTAAGAAAATCCTAATGTCTAGAAGACTCCTAGGTTTAAGATGGAAAGATTGGATCCTCGCTCCAAAAGTGAGGTCAACAAAAGGACCCCCAATAAGTGTTGTGTAACTGATGAAGCACACCACACATATTGACGTTGATGGAGATGATCAATAGTGTCCAAAAAGACTGCAAGCACTAACGAAGACTATATATACATAAACAAAGAGGTAGATAAAATCACAATCTTAGTACAATGTAACTCATCTCATGCCAAGGGCATAAGAGAGCTACGAAGACTTGGCTTCAAATGATTGAAGATTGAATTCATGTCAAGGACATGAAGAGAGATCCGTTGGGGAATCACAAATGAATTGGATTAGTTCTATGGATTGATTTATGCCAAGGGCATAAAAGGGGAAATCCACCAGGGATTAAGGTTTTATTGGGTTTATTTGATTTAATTTGGGAGGAATCCATTGGGGATATAGATTTGATTAAATTTTTTTGATTTGGTTTGTTGATTTAATTTGATTTTGGATTGATTGTGATTTGGTATTGATTTGGCTCCACTAGAGAGATTATTTTGATTATTTTAATTTGATCGAGACTTGACTCCACTGGGGAAGTAAGTTTGGATTTGAATTTGATTTAGACTCTATCGGTTTGTGATGGATGCACTAAGAAGGGGCTATGTAAGCTTAGGCCTATCTTAGATTTACCAATCCAAAGGGGTACTCTACTGCCTGAAGGGTAGGACTATCTGACCTAAGGGTTTTCTTTTGGTGTGCAACATCTATGCTTGGAAGAAAGCCTGGGGACTTACAACTTTTAAAGTAGAATTAGCCATTGTGGTGACTTATTGATGGCACAGTAAATCAAACTCGACCTAGAGCGATTGCTAAGTGAGTGTCACTGGGGATCTTATCTCAACTCAAGAGTAGTCAAGGCGATTCTTATAATGAGTTTTTTTGCCACTACCCAAAGATAGGATGCTTGCTTGGGAAAAGGTGCCACTAGGGGTGTTACCCTAATCCTCTGCCACTAGGGGCGTTACCCTAATCCCTAAGAGATTTTATTTTGTTTGGTTTGTTTGTTTGTGTGGACCATGTTGGTTTGCAAGGGACCACACTAAAAAGGAGTCATCGAGGTGTTGGCCTATCTTAGATTTACTGGTCTAGGGGAGAGTCCACACATATATAGTACAAAACTTCCAACCATAGAGGTGGCTACTAGAAAATGAGAATTGTCTGATCCAGCAATAACCTAGGTAGTGTCTAGATGGGGTCGCAAAGGACATGATCCAAACTGAATGCCCACATGGGAGATGCCTTTAGGGGCGTTATCTTAATCCCTAAAAAAGAAAGCCTACAGGTATACGGTGGCTAGCTCAAGGAGAAAGTGCAGGGACTCACATCTGCCTGAGCGGTGTTATCCACTGGGTGGTTAACTGTTAGCAAAGTGAAAACCAATCAACCGAAGATGCTCGTTGGTGTGTGACGATCAATCTAGAAAAAAATCATGAGGGACTCACATCTTCGTAAGCAGAACTGATCATCGTGATAGTCTGTTGTCGGCTAGACAACTACTATCCGACCTAGGTCGACTACTAAGTGGGAAGTCACAAAGAAGGACTAGACCTAAACTTGAAGTAGTGAGGAGGAAAAGGAGCTGTTGGGGCTCTTACCCAAATCCTCAAATATAAACCCAGTCAGGGTATGGTGGCTAGTTCAAAAAGAAAGTGCAGGAACTCACATCTACTTAAACAAAGCCAACATCTAAGTATCACATTGGTTATGTAATAAGACATTCCACACTAATAGGGCACTCATCTGTGTGTAGCGGCTAAGATAGAAAGAAAGCATAGGGGCTCACATCCTCCTGAGCAATAACTACTAAGGAGACACACTAGCTAGGTAGTGGATCAAACCTGACCTAGAGCAATTATTGAGTGAGGGTCACTAGGGGCGTTATCTCAACTCAAAGTAGCCCAAAAAAAGGATTTATGTTTGATTTGTATGTATTTGTGTGTAATTTTATGTTTATGTGTGTTAATGAGGGATAGGATGTCACTTGGGTTCTCTTATACCTGCCCTATACACACCATGAAAGATTCACAAATGGAAATGCTTTGAATTTGAAGAAATTTATGATTTGAAATGAAGTTTTATCAATGAAAATTATTTTTAAACATTATTTTATGGGTAATATTACTTAAGGTAGAGCCCTTTGATTGGAAGCATTGGGCGCTCTCCTTTATGGTTGATGAGTTGATATTATCCTCCTTAGTAAGCCTTCTCTATGGCAAAAGGGTCTTCCCAAGTTGGTTCAAACTTGCCTCCCATCTTGCGACAGGCAAAAATTGGTCTCCTTAGAATTAAAATGAGATCTCCTACTTGGAAAGCTCTAGGGTGGACTAACTTGTTGTGAGCTTGAATCATTTTAGATTTGTATAACTCGAGGTTCTGGCATGCTTGTAAACATCTCTCCAATAAACCTTTGAGTTCTTTTAACCGTAACCTGGCATTCTATTCGGTTGTAATCTTTCTACCCATAGTTATCCTTAGTGATGGGAGTTGGACTTCTAATGGTAGAACGGAATCAAACTCATACACTAAGAAGAAATGGGTAGATTGAGTTAGAGTTGTATAGGTGGTGCTGTAGGACCTCAAAGCTTCAACTAACTTCTCATGCCACTGTCGCTTATTGTCTTCTAGCATCTTCTTGAGTATTTGGATGAGAGTTTTGTTGAAGGCTTCTGCTAAACTATTTTCCTAAGAGTAATAGATGGTAGAGTATCTCCAGTCTATGTTGTATCTTTGGGTAAAGTTAGTGATTTTGGTGCTCTTGAATGCAGTATCATTATTGAATATAATTCAATGGGCTACCCCAAATCTATATATGTTATAGTTCCTAAAAAATTGGAGCACATGCTGAGATTTGACCTCCCTAAGTGGAATTGTCTCTGCTCACTTGGAAAAGTAGCCCGTAACAGCAAGGATAAATCGATGACCCTTATATGAAGGAGGATCAATCAGACCCACTATGTTAGTACCCCCAACACTCGAATGGCCATGAGGCCAAAGTTGGATTTAAAATGGTGGGTGGTTGGTGGCATCGCTTGGCTATGTCCACGCAATCGGTGATCATCGACAACCAATAATGTCCAAGTCTCTTGATTTTGGCTTTCATCTTAGGACCAGATTGGTGAACTCCACATAATCTTAAATGGACCTCGGTCACAATCTTACGGGCTTTATGCTTATCGAAACAACATAACCACATATGATCAAAGGACTGCTGATATAAGAAACCATCCACGTGGGCGTAGAAAAGTGCCCTTTTCTTCACTTGATGTGCTTGAGACTTCTCTTGAGGTAGTTTGCTTTTGTTTAGGTAATCAATGAAGGGTTTCCTCTAGTCCAGTTATTCATCCATTTTGGCAATGGCAACCTCCCCTTCAAGAGAGTATTTTTCGATGAGTTCAATATCAATAAGAGGTAGGACTTGCCTATTTTAGACCACTATTGATATGCACTCATCTTCCGGACACGCCAACTCTTTGACAAGCTTGGCTAAGGCATCTGTTATGGCATTTTTTTCCTTGGGGGATCTTATAGATTGTAACCTCTGGGATTTGGTCCAACAGCTCCAAGATGTACTTGTGGTAGTGATGTAATTTAACCTTGAGGACTTTCTAGGACCCAGCGATTTGGTTAATAACTAACTGAGAGTCTTGAAAGATGTTGATGTTTTGGATGCCTAGTGAGATGGCTAACTCCAGACTAGGAATCAAAGCCTCTTATTCATCTTTTTTGTTGGTGCAAGGATTAGATGGATTATATGAAAATCTCTTCATATCATGATCTGGAGTTACGAAAACTATTCCCACCCCTACCTTTCTTGGTAGAGTTGATTATGGTTCCTCTTCTCTTTGAGAGAAAGCCGCACCATCAAAGTACATCTCTGAGTGATGAATACTAGTATCACCTAAGTTCATGATTTGTCCATTGGGGAGATCATCACTAAGCAGAGAGTCAATAGGAAGTGGGTGTGCTGCTAAGAAATCCATGAGTGCATGTCCCTTCACCACACGGAGGGGTACGAAAGTGATATCAAACTATGAAAAAATCATGAACCATCATGCCAACCGTCTAAATAGCATCGGTCTTATCATGAGATATTACAATGGATTGATTCTAGAAATCAAGTTTACTTTATGAGAGAGTATATAATTTCATAGATTTTGGGATGCAAAGATTAAAGGTAGGAAATGCTTCTCAATGGGTGGATAGTTTGCTTCAGTAGGGATTAGACGATGGCTGAGATAATAGATTGCATTTTCCTTCCCTTCATCATTTGCTTGGGCCAACAAAGATCCGAGGGAGTCATCTAATGAAGTAGTGTAGAGTATAAGTAGCTTGCCCGGGATAGGGGCGGCTAGGATTGGTGGCATCATGAGATATTACTTGATGTTCTCGAAGGCATGTTGGCACTGGTCATTCCACTTCAACATGGCATCCTTCTTGACCAATGATGAGAATGGTTGGTATCTGCCTGATAGGTTGGATATAAAGTGTCTTAGATACGTTACTCACTTTTTAAATGATCTGAGTTGAGTTAGGCTTTTAAGGTGTGACATTTTTAATATAACTTTAATCTTCTTTGACTTGATTTTGATTCTACGGTGTCAGACAATGAACCCGAGAAACATCGCTAAAGCTACAATGAATGCAAACTTTAGAGGGTTCATTGTGAGGTTATATTGTCTTAACTGCTCAAAAGTTACTCTCAAGTCAAAGTGATAGTCTTTCTTTTCTTTACTTTTGAACGCAAGATCATCGACATAGCATTCAACTTGGTGATGAATGAGTTTATCAAAGATTCGAGTCATGTCTTGCTGGTATGTGGCACCGACATTTTTAAGGCTAGAAGGCATGACCATATAGCAATATATTTTGATCAAGGTTCAAAAGGAAGTGTTCCTTTCATCTTCAGGTGCCATCTTTATTTAGTTATTTCCATATGAACCATCCATGAAAGAGAAGACTACATGAGATGAAATAATGTCCACCATCAGTTCTGATATTGGTAGTGGAAATTTGTCTTTGGGACATGTCATATTAAGATCCCTAAAATTGATACATATGTGAATTTGATCATTCTTCTTCTTACATGGGATGATACTAGCCAACCAGATGGAGTATTTTTCCTCCCAAATGAAACCAGCATCAATCAGTTTCTTGACTTTAAAAAGAACATATTGTTCAATGTTTAATCGCAAGCATCTAGAAGCTTGCTTGATATGGTTAGCATCAGGCCATATCACTAGCTTATGGACCGCTACGTTAGGAGCTAATATGGGAATTTCTTTATAACTCCATGCAAAGTAGTTTGTAAACTTAATGAGTATCCTAACTAAGTCATTGGTTTCAGTTTCATTCAACAAGGAACTAATGTATGTCATGCGTGGATTGTCTTCAGTCCCCAAGTTGATTTTGTTGAGTTCATCAATCGTTGACTTGATTTATTCTTCAAATTTTGTAGGTGCATCCTTGACTTGGAAATCATCTAGATCGTCTGAAATTTATAAGAACACCTCCACATACGAGTTAATATTATTTGAGAAGAACCTATCAGATTCCAAATGATTGGTGATGACCAAGCAGTAATCATCGTCATCGACTGGGCCTACTGTGTTGAAGCCTAGTCCTGGTCTTGATTGAGAATTCTTGCATTTGTCATTCCATAGCCTTTCAAAATACTCTGACATGTGCTTAGACCACGTATGCAGAATTAAACCTTTCTTTGCTAAGTTATGATTACAAGGTGAGTACCAATAAAAATGAAATTCTATTAATTCTTTGTATGAATCATCCTCAAGTTCTTCATCGATTTCTTGACTTGAGGATGATGCTCCATAATAGAACCTCTAAATCTTCATGGTTGCACATGATTTAAGGGCTTCCTTAACAACCAAACCATTAACTTTTTGTTAGGAAAGTGGGGTTAGAGCTATGGTTCCCAATTGATGTCTAATAGTTTCACATAATGACTTATATACACTTATGCTTTGCTTGGCAATCCGGTCTTCATCACTGTCTGGCTCACATGTCACCTCCAATGGGATCTACTATCAAGAAGAGCTGATCGGTGTGCTAACCACATTAGACTCATCATTTGAACTAGATTCTAAATCTATGTGGATAGCAGGTGTACTCCTGTAAGCTGAGAAGAATCTCCTGGTGGGTGGTAAGTATGGAGGTCTTCCATCTCAGGGACTCCCTCTGGACTTGCCTCTTCCTCATCTAGATGGAGGTCAGGTCATCCTCCCCACTTGTTCGAATGGACTAACGAACTGTGGGTGGAATCTAATCTCAAGCATCACTTCCTCCCTAAGGTCTACTTCTCGCTCCCTTTTATTTTCTTTTTCTTTTCTCTCTTTTTCTCTTTCTTTCTCTTTTTCTCTTACATTTAGATTTTGACTAAGTTCACAAGAATAGACATTTTTTTCTTAGAGAGGTAGTAGGCCACATCCTCATATATCCCGACCTCATGACTTACAAAAGACTTAAGATCTCCTTTGACACAATACTCGATTACACCTCTTAGGAACTTAGTGCACTGATGTAAAAAGGATGAAACCATGTTGTTCTCATGTATCCATGGTCTCCCAAGCAAAGCATTGATAGAAGTATCCAAGTCTATTATGTGAAACTTATCTTTAGTCTTCTAATCATCTATCTCTAAAGATAACACTATATAGCCTAAAGCCCTCTCACCTTATTCATTGAATCCTTTCAACATCATCCTCTTCATTTGGAGTTTATAGATATCAATACTCAAGTTGGAAAGGGTTCTTAAACTCATAATGTTGACTGATGCACTCAATTCAATAAAAACTTTGGATAGCCTGAATCTGTCAACATCCATTATAATGTAGAAGGGATGGTTGTGCTCGATTATTCCTAGAAGTAAGTCTTCATATGTGAATGTAACTCCTAGGATCTTCTTCAAATAGAATGCTTCCTCATTGGTAGCGGTCAACTAAGCTAAACATATCTCTAGATTAAGCAAGCCTTTGATTAGAGATTCCATCATCTCTTTGGATAGGAAAAGGGCATCATATATGCTTAACTTAGTTGAAAACTTTCTAAGATGTGCGAGGACATTGTAATCAACTTTAGATTGGTCCTCCATAAGCATATGCATAGGTGGAGCATCTTGTGGAGGGGCTATCTGCTCACTAAAACTAATGACCTATTTACCCTTATCCTAAGGTACTATCCTACGAGGTAGAACTTTTTCACTACAAAGGTTAACTTCGATGACTTCTTATGAGGAGCTTGTTGAAAGTTATACCTGCTCATCAGGTATACCTACAACTTCTTCGAAAGTATCCTTGGAGTCAGATGACTCAAAGTCAATCTCAAGAGGTGAACCTTGATGATTCAGAAAAGGAAAGTCCATTTCTAAATCATATTGGGATTGATCGAAATCATTTGTATTTTTACTTTGACTTGGAGAGCATTTGATTGGAATAAAATCAATAGAAACATCAGAAGTGGAAAAGATGTAAGTGGAATTAGATTTCTTCATTGATTTCTTTAATTTTGGGGGAGGTAAATAGTAGAAATCAATTAAAGTAAGTGGAGTGAGGAATTTAGTGCCCTCATTCATAGATACAATGCTCCTGCTGGAGGTGGAGGAGCTAGTGGAGATTGTAATAGCTGCAATGGTGGAAGGACTGTTGGACTCAGATGGTGGTTGCACTATGGATCTATCCCAGGCAAGTAAGGTAGGCTGCTACTACTATTACTGGGCTTCCTCCCTCCCCGAGTTGTCCCTCACAACTAGAAAACCATCTTTGGTGTTGAAGGTTTGAGCTGATTCAAGCATTTGCAGAGAAATTCTTAATTTTATAAATTATCTTTTTAGAGTTACGGGATAAGGAAATATCCCAACCTTCTTTTATCTTGAGAGGATTGGAGGTATCCCCAAGGATTACTCTGATGAAACAAGATGGTTATTCTACCAAGTATTCCTTAAGGATAACTATAGCTCCTCACTTGTAGCTATGCTTAAGCCAATTCTTGAAGGTAATGTAATCCTCTAAGATGTGGCCTAATATGCAGTGGTAGGGGCAGTAGTTAAAATCATCACTCTTATCCACTTCCTTGGGCTTCTTAGGCTCGAGTAGCTAAAAATTAGGCTTCTTCAAGAGATTCTTGAAGATCTTCTTGACTACCTGCCTCTTGAAAGAGTATATTTATTGAGTTTGTTTGCAAGAGTGTGTGAAAAATAGCTACCTGGCAGTGGATACTAGTACCACTATTGAGTAGGCTATTGTGGTGGTGGTGGTTGCCATTATGGCGGCCAAGGTAGTGGAAGAGGAGGTAGTAGCCGAGGCTGCTAAAATCTGAGCCTCTCAAACTGAGCTCTCGTTGGTTGTTTCCCTTTATCGACAGCCACAACTATCCTAGGCTTCTTCTCAAAGACCTTCGAGGCTTAAGCTTAGATGACTAGTATGAAAAGGGTAACTATTTGGCTTCCTCTTGTAGGTTAGTCGCTTTGCTGATTAGTTTCTCAAATATCTTAATGGTGAAACCTTTATGCATGAAGGTGATCAGGACATGGATATGCTTGAGTAAAATCTTAATGGAATTCGTCTCTTGCAACTGTGGTTTGCATTTCATACTCAAGTGGCATCATCTAAGAATATAATCAATAAGGGACTTGTTTGGCTTTTGCGTCTCTACAATGAGGTTACTTATAGTTATCCTCTGCTGAACTCCTATGAATCTCTTGATGAAGAGATGCTCTAACTCTGCAAAGGTCTTCATTGAACTGATGGGTTGTTCAGCATACTAATCAAATGCAACCCCAAAAAGACTACTGATAAATAATGGAAAAGGAGAGCATTAGTGCTGCCAGCGTTACAACAACTGTCTCTAAATTGTACTATATGTTAACTTGGATCCCACTACCATCAAACACTTTGAAGGATGGTGACACAAAACCCTTGGGGTATTGAACTACATCAAATTTTTCTTGGTAGGGTCTACCCTTTAGAATAAATGAGCTCCCACAAAATTGTACCAACACTTCCTTCACTTGCTGCTCTACCATTTACTTTATATCCTTTTTATTGCACAGAGGTTCTATCAGTGACCTTCTTATGTAAGCTACTGCCATCATCATCCATGGGAGTGTCCTTGGGATGATCTAAGGTATGAACAAGCTTAGGCCGATCGGCCTCCATGGGGGAAGGTTATGAAACTGAGGCTTGGTTCTGCAAGGCTAGGACCACTGCCATCAACTCTTCTACCTTTTGCTCAATTCTATCAATCTAATCATCCCTCTATTTGATTTTTTGAAGGAGGCATTGAGGTGAGTCGGATCTTCACCTTCGTCAACTTCAACACCTTTCTCGCAAGGTTGCTCTCTATGCAGGGATCCTTAGGTATCAACCATGTGGACTTCTTCTAGGTCATCTAACATATCATCCTTAATGACATCAAACTCTAGTCTATGCTCCTCCTAGTTAGGCTGGTCATCCCCAACTATTTGCCTCACCATGGCATAATAGTCCTCCAGAAAGTCAACCAAAGAATGGTCATCTACTCGACCCTGCTCTACTGGAACATAGGCTAGCTGATGATAGACTAATAGGCTGAGATCTGTGGAAGCTATGCTCTAAATACTCTATACTGGTGGAGTACTCTCCCTGACTAACTCAACTGCCATAGGGACTACCTTGGTATCCCCTCCCTTTTCCTCCTCCAACTTCTATGGTTGTGCGACCATGACACTCTTAGGTCACCACTCCTTCTTCACCATGGTTGGGATGGAAGGTCGAGCAGGAGAGCTCAACCTCACCTCAATAGGTGGGGTAGATGGAGTGGGATCCTTGGGACATAGCTAGATCACCAAAGGAGAAGCTCTCTCTCCAGATGGGGGGCTTATGGAACTTGGTGGGGACTATAGATGGTGGAACCTGGACTGGTGAAGATAGATGGTGAGTGGAGCGATGTAATATGAGTGACACCGACTGCCTCTTTATTGAAGATCTCCTCCTATGACTGGTGGTATCGGTAAGTACAATATAGTTATAATGATCAGCTCTGTCAGCTTGTCGATCAGGAAAATCAATCAAAGCAGAGGTCACTGACTACCTAGCGAACCTCTTCTTATCTCTCCAGCCTGCTTGGGTAGTCACCTTGGCCTTAGTGGCCCTCTTGGTGAATCTAATCCCTAACACTTCTAGGGATCAATCTCCTCGGATCGTGTAAAGTACCAGACTCTGAGCATTCGTGGGCTCTCCTAACTCTATGGAGCACAGACCATAAACCAACATAGGGCCTCCTCCTCTCCTTAGCTAGTGTCTCATACTCTATAGGTAGTAGGGGTAATGTAGCTATCCTCTGGTAGTCCTCCTCTCTCTCTGAAGCTAAAATTGGGTGAAACCTACTACCACCCAAGAGTGGAGAGGTCTCACGAGGAGAACCCTCCTCAGCAACATGGAGGCCTCATCTAACTTCTTGGCCACACACTCATAATGTCTCTTAATCTTATAGTTCTTATTACGGCACTAGGTTTTGATGAGTGGGGCTGAACATGAACTAGAATTGACCTCAAAGATGGGGAAGACTATCTTAGAAGCCAAGCCAAGATAGCCTTCCTCTTTAGAGCAAGGGCAACCACAGAGGCGGTACTAGCCCATGCTGAAACTATAGTAGGGGAAACAGAATATACAACTGGAAGAATTGGTAGGGGAACCTCTACAGCCTTCCTATTCAAAGAGGGGAACTCAGAGTTGGACTGTAAATCGAACTCCAAGAGGGGCTTCTTGCCTGCCACCTCTGCTCTACTAACAGTGGTGAGGATTGGTCCCTCACATATGACTTTGAAGTTTTCAAAGTTAAGTCCAAACTTAATGATGGGGCAGTGGTGAGTATGGCCTGGTATAAAGCCAAATTCACATCAGACGAGAAAGAGAATATCAGCTTACTAGAAGACAAAGACTGGAGGAAGGAAAGAAGATGGAATCTCTTATTGAATAGGATTAGACTCTACTTTGATGTTGACTTGAATTGTTGATTTTGATTTTTGAATTGGAATCCTCATTCAGCAAATTTGATTATGCTGAATGTGGTTCAATTGCATGTTAGAGAGATTTGGAGATTTTGAAGGAGAGATTCTTTGCTTTGGATTTTTCTTGGATTTGATTTTGATTTTGTGTTGAAACCCTTGTTTAATAAATTTGGTTATGTTAATAAAGTTCAACTGTATTTGTAAAATTTTGAGAATTTTAGGGAAAAGGTTTTTTCTTTGTGATTATTGTTAGTATTTGATTTGATTTTGAAAGGGGGAACTCTCATTTAATAAATTTGGTTATTTTAAATGGAGTTGGTTAATTTTATTTGAAAAGATTTTCGAAATTTTTGAAAAAAAAGATCTTTTTGTTTTTGTTTGTTGTTTGTTGTTTTGATTGACTTTGATTTTGAATGAGAACCCTCGTTTAACAAATTTGATTATATTAAATGGAGTTTATTAATCTTGTTTCAACAGACTTTTGAAAATTTTGGAAAATATATTTCTTTATTTTTCTTTGGATTTCATTGAAATTTTGTTGAATCTTGGATGAACCTTACTTCACCAAGCTAGTGGTAAGAGGTTCTTAATTTTATTTGATTGATGTTTGGTTATTGTTCTTTAATTGATTAATTTAATTTTACCTATTAAGTGGTAAGTGGTTCTTAATTTAATTTACTTCACCCACATTTTCTTAAGGATGAAATAAGCAAAGTGCCAGTGAAAAGAAAGATAGTCTTGGTCTTATATAAAATATAAGTTCACTTTCGATGCTTGGAGATAATAATTGACTACTAAAGATGGAGAGAGGAACTCTCCCAAGCAGAGTCACCAGAAAAATCTATGGTGTTTATTTCTAGATGCCTCATATGGACACCACATAGATCATAGGGGGTACTTATTGAAGTGATTGGGTACAACATTGAGGTTTAATATACTATCTCAAAAGATGGAAACATCACCCTCCAATGCTCTTAATCACTTAATATTGACTCCTAAGGCATGATGGGTCTTCATATGTACTGGAGATTCTTCCCCTACTTTACATGAAAAAATAAAATAGGGTTTATTTTATGCCAAGTTCTTTAGTTCTCTATGGAGGCAAGCCTCCAGAATTAATTACATCCTAGAAAATGAGATTTCTTAAGAAAACTCTTGATTAAAGTAGTTAATCATTATCTCCAAAGATTTCAAGGTTAAGACTATCAAAGAATTGGTATTTTTGGAAAAGCAAATAGGATTGTTCAATTAGAATACTTATTTTTAGAATCCAAAGAAAAATAAGTAGGAAATGCTCATGATACTAGGAAGCCTAGTGAGAATTCCAACATATCCTATGGTGAGGCTTTAAATGTTTAAAAATGAGAGGATTTATTTTATTTGAATTGTAATTTTATTAGATTGCTAGGGCTTATAATTCATCAACACAAGCTTGTAAAAATGCCTAAGATGTAAAGATTTATGTTCATAGCTTAAGGGAAACATGTAACCTCAGAGCCTAAAACTAGGGTGCTTCAACACAAGTTAAAAGTGTGGCCTAAATCTAAGCAAAAAAGGGAAATAAGGGTCTATTCCACAAGACAAGATAAACTCGTTCGACTCTTCTAGACTTACAACCACCTATAGTAGCTGCTTGTTAACTCTTATTATGATCCAAAACCATGTAAGTTGATCTTATATAATTACAAGATGGTTAGGCTTGTTATTTAATTTAGAAAGAGACTAGATTCTTAAATTCACTCCCTAAGATACTAGATCAAGACTGGAATGAGTATATTACTTAGTCTAGAAAAGCAAAATTTTCCAATTTTTATGTTATTTTGGCACATTCATTTGGGACAAAGGCTTTAGGATATCATATGCCTAAATGCATGATGAAATTTGGCTGTTAGCCAAATCAAAAGTCCAAGATCATGAATCTCCACCATAAGGGGTTGCTCTCATAAGTTAAGCGATCCCTAAGGTGCAAGAATGGAGGCCCTCATTTTGCAAAAGTGATAGAAGATGTCATGCATGATGTGAAACATACAATATTTATAAAAGGGGTTACTAAATCTTTTAGTTATCTTGATTACAATCTAGGCTTTTAGGATGAGGTTGAAAGTTGTTTAGAATTTAGTTATGAGTTATTAATTGGGTAAAAAAATTAATATTATCCTAAGAGCCTACCGCATCTAGGCTGCATATTCAATCATCAATCATTAAGAAACTATGAAAATCATGATATTTTAGTGCGCAAACTAAACACAACAACAATGATTTTATAGATTATTTTGAAAGAATAAAAGGCCGATGCAATCGAGTACTACCGTACACCACAGAAAAGAGAAAAATTGGGTAGCCAAGCTCTACCCTTATACAACCTGGAATTTCAAAAGAATAATATTACAATTTTGAATTGAATACATGGTATGGGGGTCTTTACTCTTCATTTCTTTTTCCTTCTTTCTCTTAATTTGGTTTGCTCCAAGGCATCACAGGGCACCCCAAGACTAAGCCTTCTAGCCATTGCTCATTCTAAACCCCATAGCACTAATCTTAATTCTTATTATAAAATTACATTTTATGTAAAAAGTAAATCTAACTACACCTGTAAAATAGATAATAGCTAAACATACATATAATCTCAAGCAATTATATTTTATAATTTGGACTTAGCACCCTACACATGGGTAACCAAGTCCACTTATCCTAACATGGATTATTCTTAGGGGCGTAAGCAACCTGCAAATAGAATATTTATATTTATTTTTGAGTGGCCCCTTAAGCACAATCTCCTACAGAAGATAATATTAGAATACCAATGACCTAACATCCAGTCTATGATCCACATTCTTAACATCTAGTCTAAAACATTTCATCGCAAAATAAAATTCATCATCATTACATGCACCATCCTAACCTAAAGCTAGAAATGGTGACTTAGCATTCTAATATGTATGATTAAGCTTTATCTGGTATGTCTTAGCTAGGCATTTAGATTGTAATTTTTCTAGAGTGTGGAATTATTCAATTTAACATGATGATGGTTAGATTTCAAGTTGTTTAGATGATTTGTAAATTTTAGTATATGTTTTATTTTGTTACACTTTATTTACACTTAGTATCTCTAAGTGTTATGAAGAGAGGAAAAAGGATTAACCTCTTTCAACCCTACCTTAAGTTGTTTCTAAAGCATATTATTACGATTTATTTTTTTTAGTGAATGATTTATTAAATAATTTATTAATCTCATGTTTAGGTTAATCTAAAGGAATCTTATTCAACATGAAAGGTATCTTAAGATTAATGTGGTTGAATTACCATCACCTAGAAAATGTTGAACTATTCCATTTTATCACCCATAACATGCATATGATTTAACACTTAGTGTACCTATGCATACAACATATTTTGGCATACTCAAATGATTATGAATGCACATATTTAATATAAAAGAGGATTTTTAACTTCTAATCACATAGACACACATGTATAAAAGATGTAAGCAAGTGTGTGCCATTGTTTAAACCAGTGAAGTGAGATAATCAAATAACCTCATTGGGGCTACTTAATGCCTCGTATTCCTGGGATGTCCTGACTATGTACTTTCTATCTTAAATACATATGAATGTATATATAACTATACAAATGAAAATCATACAAAAGATTGTATTTTTGGTTGAATTATTTATACATGTAAAGTATAATGCTCTATCCAAATTCTAATACAGAAGAGAAATTAAGTATGTGCCTTTGTTAACCAGGTAAGTGAGATAATCAAATGACCTCCTTATGGCTACTTAAATCCTCATATTTTTAGGATGTCCATATTTTATACTTATTATCATTCAAACACATGTAAATTTATATGTGAATATAGAAAACAAAATACTACTTTTACATGTTTAAGCTATGAACACATGCAAATCTTATATTCATAATTAATATCACTCTAAATGTTATTATCAATTTATAATTTTTTGTTAAATAATTTTTAATTTATTAGTGATAATAGCCACACATATAATAAGATTAAGCCAACACAAGCAATTTTGCATAAGTAAATTTCTTTTAATTTTGAAGATATGAATGCATGATATCATATAACATGCAATATTTATGGTGACTGAAAAGGAATAGCCAAACATCTCCACATAATTCATTCAATTACACTAATTCCTAAAAACAATCATGTTAAATAAAATCTTCTAAAGAAAACCAAAGTTTCTTATTATTTTGATTTTGGACTTTTGAGTGAACTTAAAGAGGAGAGATCATTCACTATTTTTCATTCCATTCCCATGTTGGTGATTTTAATTTATTCAAATAAAGATAATTAAGTGGTATTTATAATTTAATTAGGTTGAATCATTAAATAATCCATTTAATTGCCCTTTCATATGCTTCATTAACTTAATTAACCATTTAATCATGAGCCACAAATGATATGCACATGAGAAAAATAAAATTACAATGCTCTTAAAAGACCTAATGCAATTGGTTCATAATTATAGATTAATTAGATTAAGGAATCTAATTAAATACTTTTATGACTTTTCCACACTTATGGGCTAATCATAATTTCCTTAAGGGTCTTTATGTTATTGAACACATAAAGAGGAACCCTTAATTTCAATATTGATTATCTAAAGTGATTAACATTTTCAAATAGATTTGATTTTATTATTAATTGATTAATTAAATATCTCATTAACTAATTTTCTTTAATGAAATAAATTTGGAAAAGTAATTAGTAGAGAGGTCCTAATCATCCTCTCTCATCTCACTGTTAATCAATGATTAACAAACTTTAATTAACTAAATTTTACAATTTAGGGTTTTAAATAATCATTAAATTAATTAAGAGATTAAGGTTTGAATTTCAAATTTCCCTAATTACATAGCCAACAAATCCCAAGAAAATCGTGGGAGGCAAAGGTCATCCCATTAAATCAACATGCTAAGCTTGGGATTAATTGCCCAAGTAATTAGAGCTTAATTAAGCTAATTAAGAAAATAATAAAATCTTAATTAAACTCTAATCACTGTGCAAAATCAAATGAAATTATGTCTCTTTATATTCTCCTCTATTTAACCTTTCCAAAATGTATTTATTTGTATTTTTGGATTTTTTTTTATAATTAGTTATGAATTTATGAAGTTTTAGCTAATTAATTGCATTTTAAACCATAATTAATCCCTAGTCTCAACGGCGTCATGCGGGCGGTTGACGTCGTAGCACTTTCCATGTGGCACCACGAGGTTGGCCACTTAAATCGTTCAACTTGAGAGTTATGTCTGCAACGGCCGATGTGCTTTCATCCCCGCGTCCGATGCAGTTCCTATAAGATTAAAATTGATTTATGTAGCAGATTAATTTATGGTCATTTGTTCCAATCACACTGAATGGACCACTGATGATCTGTCATCCCTAGTGATGAAAGATAGACACCATCCACCCTCTACCACTCGATCAGAGCACAACGAAGCTTGTGAGGCATTATAATCAACTCCAAAAGCTTCAGGAAGAGATCTAAAGGGATCTAACGATTGGAATCGCATGAAATCACACTTTTTTTCAAAGTTTGAATTTCCTACAGTTTATCAAAATTTACCTCACTGGAGCTCAAGATCGGTGGTCTACTGACTGAGGCAACTTCTTCTTGAAGAGATTAAGCCTTGTTGAGAAGTTCGTGCCTTGAGTCCTCTTTGGTGGCTCTGTGGACCAAACATTGTTGGCCTCTTGGATGGGTCTCTAATGCTCAAATCAATTGGGAATCGATTCATTTCTCCTCATCGGAGCTAGGGTAAGGTGTGGGTAAAGTTAATTTAAAAATTATGGAGATTAAGGGAGGTTGAATGGAGATAGGCTCAGTCTTATTTTGAGTTTGGTGTTTATGATGATGGGGAGACTCATGGAACTCTAGGAAAGCTTGGGGAGTTCGTTTTGGCTCTTTCATGCTCTAAGAATGCTTTGATGTGTGTGAGTATGAGATGAGGAGGAGCATACTCTCCTCCCCCTCAAATTTGATGGCTCAAATTGGCACTTCCTTGGGCAGACATCCGGCCAGTGCAGGCAGTCGAGGACGTCAGAGAGATGCTGAGGTTGCTCAATTTTAGTGGGTGAGGGTATGAGGTGGGATGCCATGGTTGAGGTGAAGTGTTATTGGTTTCCTAGGTGTTCTAATGGGAGGAGGTGGGTTAGCTCACCTTCCTTGACCTATGGCTAACCCAACTAGCCTTGGGTCAGGTTAGACATAGGGTTAAGAGTCCAAACTAAGTTTTGGGGGGCTGCCAAGTGCAAAGGAGGGGGTTTGACCACCCAAAAAATTTTATCCTATGTGGAGGGCTTTACCCAATAAATAATGGGTAAAATAGGGTTTAATTTGGGTTGGGTTTGATTTGGACTTGGTTACTCAATGATGTGTCATGCCAAATTTGAGTAGGTTTGGAGTTGGTTTGGTTGGGTTTGGCTTAGTTTAACCCATGTAGGTCAAACTGAGCTAAGTTGTATTAAGTTGACCAATTTGTCAAATTGAGTCAAACCATGGGTTAAGACAAGCTCAAATGATGATATTGATTCAATTGGTTTGATTTAATTTGGATTATTTTGACTTCATATCATATGGGCCGACCAATTTAGTCAAATTGACCAAATTGACTTGTTTTAGGTGTTAGTTTAGGTTCAATTAATCATTTGAAGATGATTTTAGGTTTTTGATTTCAATCAATTTGGATTTAGTAATGATTTAGACCAATTGGACCCTTTAGGTCAATTGGGTTGACTTGGTCAAATTAGATTCAATCAATGGTTTGATCATGTTCAATAATCAATTTAGAATGGATTTGAATCATTGGTTGCAATCAATTTGAATAGGGATAGGATTTGGTTTAATTTGGTTTATGTAGGTTAATAGGGTTAACTTGGGTCAAGCAATTGAATTTAGTTTGTTAGACCCAATTGATTGCAACTGATCAATCAAGGATGATCAATAATCAATATAGGAGTTTTTGAATGGTTTGGTTCAATCCAATTTGTGTTGGATTGGATTTTGGTATAAATGGGTCCTTTAGGTCACTTTAGGTCAAGCGAGTCTAATGGATCAATTGAGTTTGTTTCAAGTTGAATTAGTTTGAGTTAAGTTAAATTAGGTTTGATGATTGATTTAGGATTAATTGATGGCTTTGATTATGATTGATTTGGGTTTAATTGGATTTTGTCTCATTTGGACATTTTGGGTTCAAATGGGCTAGCATGGGTTAATTAAATTGATCTTGATCAAATGGCTTGATTATAGCTTTTGGTAGAGTTTGGAATGAAGGTTTGAATGGTTGAAGTGCTTTTGTGAAAATCAATTAAATTAGGTTTGATTTTAAGGAATTTTGGTTAAGTCCATAGGATTAGCTTAAGGGATTAAGATGGATTTAGGTTATGGGTTTCAATCATTTGGCTTAGAATTTGAATATGAAATGGAATTTAATTAGGTTTGATCAAATTAATTTGAGGATTAATTTAGCTAAAGGAATAAGCATGAATCTTAGGTTAGGCCATAGGTTAGGTAAGCTTCCTTAGATCCTAATACATAACCTAAACTTATGGCTTGTCCTCCTAAGTAGGTTTGGGCTAAGCGTTCACTTAGTCACTTGAAGTGTCTAGTGACTAGGAAGATCCTAGTGTCTAGAAGACTCCTAGGTCTAAGATGGGAAGATTGAATCCTCACTCCAAAAGTGAGGTCAGCATGAATATATTCATATTTTTATAATCTTCACATCTAACCAATAGCATACACCTCATGACACATATTTAACCATATATAAGATGTTTCATATCTTCCAACAGATAAAGGCTTATCATCATAGATCTCTTCTCAATCTCATCATTCGATTTTTCATCCCATATCTTATTTAAGAGTATAATTAATGCTTTATTTTGATTTTACATGTGCCATTTATAATAAAAAAAATTAGCCCAAATTATATCTCTCAAGTTTTTTAAAGTCGGTTCACATGTAGGTTTATTAAGTTGGATGCTAAATGATGAAGTATCAAGTCTAATAGTAGATTGGGTTTGAAATGCAAACTTTTATATTGTAGATGATTAGCTCTTTGATCTAAATATAGATGATGATTTCTTATATTTTTAAGAAATAAAATATTATAAAAAGCATCCTTTAGTGTTTTGGATTCTTGAAGCTTTTTTCATTTATAATATCAATCCAAAATTAATTATAAACTTATTAGTTGACTGCTAATCATCATTTGAATACTTTTTCTTAGCTATAATATGTTCAAATGTGTTTATATTATCAAACTGTCACATTCTTCATTACATTAATCTCATTAACTATTCATGTAATTTTCTAAGATTCTCAAAAGTATTCATTAATCTACAACTTTTATTAAAACATTTATGATAGGTAAATTAAACCATATAGAAATCTATAATTATTTAGACCTGAGTATTTATTTCATTTCTATTCAAGACATAAATAATATACTTAACCTATCTTTCTTTGCTAAAATATTATTATAATATTGTTTTATGTGGCCTATTAATTTTTCTTTGCATAAGGAAATTACTTAAATAGTAATTCATTTGACATTAATCAAAGAACTCATTTATTCAGACAAATCAATCTAGAAATCTATTGGAATCATAAACCTTATCATAGTTTGGGATTCCACCTTAACCTTTTAAATGGGTGTATGAAACTTTTTATGACTTCTATTAGTTTCATATTCAATATGATTCTTAATATGGTCTCTCACATGTTTATAGTCATCCCTATGATTATCAAGAAATTTCTCTTATAGTTTATCATTTCCAGCATGAATTTGAGCAAGTGTGGGATTTTATATCATAGCTTTCATAGCTTGTGCTTGGAAAGTTAATTTCATGATCATTTTTATAACTTATAAAAATTTTCTTCATTATGTAGGGCATACCCTTCTACTTTACTAAATAAATTTTCCACTTAATATATGCTACAAAACATATATGGTATGTGTTCATGTGATTAATAGTTAATGATTTATGCAAATATAAAAAAAAAATTGTATTTTATTTAAAATATACAATTGTTACTTATTAAAATAAATTGAATATGTGCTTAAGATATTGATTTTAAAATGTTTAAAGGCTTCACACAAATATAAACAATAATTCAAAATTACTAGAACTAAAATTCCTTACGATCAAGTAAATAAATTTCATATTTATTCTAAATTTTAATAATAATTATTTTAAAATGGGTTAGGGTTTAAAAATAATAATATTAATTAATTTTAATATAATTCAATAAATTAAATAAAATAATTTCAATTAAATTTAAGAAGACATAAATACATGTTGAGGAATGCATCTGGCTTGTGATAGGAAAGTACTGCTTAAACGTAAGAAAAAATTTTATAAGATGGTGGTAAGACCTGCAATGATTTGTGGTGCAGAATATCGTCCAATAAAAGAGAAGCATAAAACTAATTTAAATGTTGTAGAGATGAGGATGCTCATGTGGATGAGTGGCTTTATTGTTAGAGTTAAAATGAGTATGTTGGGGAAAATGTTGAAGTAGCTCCAGTGGTAGATAAGATTAGAGAGAGTCACCTTAGATGGTTTGGCCACATAAATCATTGGTCATCTGATGACTCCGTTAGGAGAGTACATGCATTAGATTTGCCTTATGTTAAGAAAGGTAGAGGTATTCCTAAAAAGACTTGGTTAAGATGTATAAAAAATGACCTTAGTATACTTGAATTAAATGAGAATTTGACACATAATAGGACACAATGGAGATGAAAGATTCATGTAGCTGACCCCACTTAGTGGGATAAAGACTTGTTGTTGTTGTATAAAAACATGTTAAACTGATTTTTTATTTTTTTTTTAGAATTAACTTTATTTAAATTATTATTTTTTAAATAAAGAATATATTATTCAAAAAAATGTAAGCTATGTATCTACATTGAATTGGACATGGAATTTTTATGATGCACCTAAAGATCATTTTATACCTCCATGATGAATATGAAAATTTCTCAAATTCATTTTAGTCATTTAATATTTAAAACATTTAAAAAATTAAAATAAAAAATGCATGAATTATTGAAATATTAATTTTTCTAAATTTTTACATCAAATCCCTAACTAGATATAAATTTTATTTATTTTTATTTAATGGTTTATTCATGACAAAATTTTAAAAAAACTACCTAAAAATTAAGGGTTTTTGACAAAACTATGGTTTGATTAAAACATGGCCATTGATCAATGATCACCGACCTTGATTCATCTTCTTTCATCAAAATTCTATGTCATGCATATCAAAGCCTATTTATCCCAACATTTAGGAGGTTTAGGGCTACTAGCCCATGAACGACTTAACTCTGGATGCCTTGACTTATATCATCGGGAAGACTAGAGTCAAGGAGGAGAAAGAAGGGGTTAAAATTCTCACCTATCTAATGAAAGAAGCTTGATTTTATTTTATATTTTTTTTCTTTGTGCACCTTAAGTAAGGATAATGGAAGAAAAAAAATTGGCCTAAATTCATTTTTATCTCTCGGTCAACCAAGCTCCAACCACCTTTGGGTGGTTAAGCTCACTTGAGGACTATGTGAATGTATAAAATGGTAAGATTTTCTCCTCTCAACTTAGAAATAAGAAATTATTTTCTCTTTTCTTGTGATAGAAACTATGGTATTACGACCATTTAGTCATGAGAAACCATAATTTAATAATGGTTACACCATAGTTGACTACTACTTTCAACTTGTTAGAGCACTTGCAAAAATTATTTTGTAGTCTAGAAGTAGGAAATAGAGGTTTAGTTAGAATGGAAATGGCTCATTTGCACTAGTCTACCCTAACTTACGTAATATCCATTAAATTTGGTTTTATCCATAATAGCTTCCCAAATCTCTTAAGCTACATGATATTTGCCAACTAATTATTTTATGAATAAAATTACTACAAAAAACTTTTTAATAAATGTAAATTTGTTTAAGTGAAATTCATATATTATCCCATTTGACTAAAATAGGGCATCATGACCATTTGATCAATTTCACCCACTTGGAGTGGCTAAAGTGACTTGGGTTGAACTATAGAATTGTTTTTAAGACCCAACTCTAAAGTCTTAAGGGTTCAAAATAATTTAATCATTTAATTGGCCTAATTTTCTTATAAAAAGAAATATTCTTATTTGGGTATAGAAAGCTAAAGCTAAAGTTATATCCTATGTGATATGATATTTAATATAGGTTATTTAATTTTAAGAGAGGTTTTCTATTGCATGTTTAACCTAGCCATGTTATGAATGTGCACTAACACTTGGGGTTTTGGTTGCTAGTTAGTTGTATCTTATGCCTTCTCCAAGAGATATGAGAGAGCAAATGTAAATTTAAATAATTGACTAGAGAGAGCCTTAATTTTAATTTTAAATATTTTTATTTATTTTAAGGTTATTTATTATTATTATGAAGCTATGACACTAAGATTTTTATGTGGATCGGCCAAACCAAAAAACTAGCCTACGACCATGTTTAGGAACTCAAGCTAGGAATTCACTATGTAAAAGTTAAGATTACATCAAATCACCCGTACTATCTTTCACGGGCAAGTAAACCCCAACACCATACTTTTCTCCACTGGAAAGTACAAAAAAAAACAAAGTACAAGAAAAAGAAGAGAAAAGAAACAAAAGATCTATCTCTCATTTTAAAAAAATGTTGCACTCACAACCCAACTAAAAAAATATTAAGACATATAATAAAAGGGTGCTCACTTCTTATTTATTTAAGATTAAAGTTAAAGCGAGAGTTTATATGGAATATTGGATGCAAACTAGTCTTTAAGAAGCTTGATTTATTTTTACAAACATATGAAAGCTTAAAGTCAAAGTAACTAGAAAATATATAAGGAAGCATCGAACAATAATGATTTGAATATTTGAATGATAAACAAAAACAAATGATGTATGTAATTTGTGTGATACAATAAGAAATTTGATATGAAAAACATAATCAAGCAAGTTCACTTAAGATCTTTCTCACAAGAACTATATTGTATGCAAGTGATTAAAGAATTTATAAATATAGGCTTAGTAATCACTTGAATGCAACTTGAAATAAAATAAAAGATATCGCCCACTTAATGATTTATGAAAGTAAGAAGATAGGAAGAGAACATAAAGCACAATTCTTTATTCAAACTAATCAAAGAATTTGGCAAAGAAAAAACTTTAATCAATACTTAACTTTTTTTCATGCATTCATTGATTATATGTCTCATCCAAGAGGAAAATTGAGGTAAGATGAAGAGTTAAGCACTTTCAAAACTTGGGAATAATAAGAAAGCATTCAGCCAAGGACGTATTTCCACTAATCCTTTAAATATCCCAAGTATTTTTCAACGCAAACTTTTAACCAAGACAAAAAGGAGGATGATGGAGTTGTAGCATTTTAATCACAAGAATCTCCAAGAGAATGGTATAGTAAGGGGTCGTCCAAGAGTGTAGAAGAGCTATGAACTTATTTCTCTAAGAAAGAGACACTTTAAATATAAAACAAGAGATGAAGGTATCGGCCAAGCATGATGGAGATGGAGGAAAAATAATTTAGAAAGTAATAAATGAATGCATTTAATTAATTTCCATAATTAAATGGGAAAATAGTTTAGGTGTATGAAAAGTAAAAGTGGTTTAGCCTAAGCTAGTTAATTTAAATCAATGCATAATTTGGATAATCTCAAATCAATGCATGAATTAATTTAAATCCAAGATGATTAATTACAATTCCTTTTAAGTAATAAACATTATTTAAAATAATTCAAATAGATTTAATGTGGTCGGCCAAAGCTCGTTCCTTAAAATGGATTTAATAAAAAAAAGGTATGTTTATTAAATCAAAGCTGATTTGAATTCTTTTTTGAATTAACTTAAATTAATTCAAAACTCCAATTAGCTGAAATAAATCATGGTATGGTAGGCCAAATTGTTCCAAAGAAGCTAAAATCAATTTTGTATAGATATGGTAGTGAATATTCAAATTAAAATTTTGAAATGTGAAGAAATTATTATGAAAATAATTTGAATAAATCTCACATGATTTAATAACCAAAATACTATGAAAAAATTTGGCCAAAATATTATTTGGATGATAATGGTGATAGGAGAGAGAGAGAAAAGAATAATTGGAATAATTAGAGAATAATTTTATTCTCATACAAAAAAATAAATGGATAATAATTATGTTTATGCATGGAAATAATTTAATGAAGTATCAAATTAATTTATCTTACTTGAAAGGACATTAAATTATACTTAACTTATGCACTTAATTTATATTGTCCAAAATGGATAATTCAAGGAGTAATTAAAGCATAATTCAATATTAATATATTGAAAGTATGGATAAATTTAAGTAAAATATTTTGAAAAAAATAAATGAATAATTTTATTTTGTTGATCTCTTTATTTATCTTAGTATTGTAATTCCTAGAAATTTCTCAACCAGTTTAAGTATAACAGCTTTAGCTTTCTGAATTGACTGAAGAACTTGGATTCAAAGAATTTTTCAATATTACTTGAATAAATCAATTAGTAACATTTGAACATATTTTTGTTATCATCAAAATCAATCTTAAATGAGATGGGACTCATGAAGTCAACAATTATTTTTAATAAAATATGAAGAAAATAATTTGTTTTTTCTAGTATAAAGCCATCTATAACCAAAATAATCATATGGCAACAAAAAAGTGAAAATAGTAAGCAATATAATAAGTGTAAATAATCACTAATGCATGTAAAATAATAAATAATAGACTAGCGTACCTCACAAAAATGTATACATACCCAAAATAAAATAAAAAAGAGTAATCGAGCTCTACTCAAGAAGCTTAGATATTTTAATTAATAAAGTATAAGTCTTAGTTACCTCTTACTCTTGATTTTTTATCTTTGCTTCAGGCTATAGATATGTCTGCCATAGATTCGGTTGGCTTGTATTGAGTTAGGAAATTTTCTTTAACTTTAACGTACATATAAAGTTCTAAAAAAGCAATAAACAATATTTAAAAACTAAACAGAGCCATCAAAATACAGCTGAAATATAACATCATGGATAAAATAACAAATGATATTATAACATTTATCATTGATGAATAGGCCTGATAAAAGTAAAAAGTAAAAAAACAAAAGCCATATGTTAAATACCTATAGAAGAATATATTTATCCTACTATAATAAAATATTAAAGTAGCATAACACATTACAAAAAATATATAACAATCAATCTCAAACCATAATCACACTCAAAACTATATCACCCCCTTAACATCAAAAGGTTAGCACATCAAAACTACATAATTACATATTTCCTATGCTAAGTGGCTAAAGGGTTCTGGGCTATAATGGTAACTAAGTGTGCACAAAAATTAGTGTACCCATAATTTGACTCATATGATCCAATGAAGTGATATGTTTTAAGCTAATCAAACTTATTAAATGATCATATGGAGTTTGATTATGATTAAAAGATTTTAATATTAAATGAACCTTCATCTAATAATAATTATTATTATATTATAATTATAATTATAATTAGGTCTTTGTTCAAATGAAATGTATCCTAACCTAAAGTTCCAACATTTCTTTGTATGCTTATGATTGCATAAATATGGTTAAAATTATTTAAACTATTAACTATGAAATACATAATTCAATTATTCAAAAAAATTATGAACACTTGAGGATAGAAAGCTTTAGACAAGTAGAAAAAATAATAGTTATCTAGAGCATAGGGTAGTACTGAATAGAAATCATGTATTAAGAAAAAGTAAAATATGTAAGCATGTACACATATATACTTAGGAGTAATGGTGTTCAATCACAAAGTATGACTAAACTATGAAATAACTTCATTAAATTAGTATAATTCAGTCATGTAAGAATTCAAATAAAGAAGATATTAACTAAACTCAAATTAAACTTGATCTAAATAATGATCAAGTTTATAAAAAAAATGAATTAACATAGTCACAATAATAAAGGAAAATTAAGAATTATTGACAATGATTTCTAGTGACCTAAAAATCATCAAAATTTCTAGCTTCTTATTCGAAATATGAAATGACAAAAACTTACCATCATTTATATGTTAAATAAAGTAATAGAAAATATTCTGATAATCAAAAAAATATTGATGACCTTTTTTAACTGAAAAATCTGTCAGTTATTTGTATTCACATGATCTAACTATCAAGCCATCGAAAATATCCGTTGGACATAAATAAACTAATTTATGGGAGCCAAGCATCAGAAATATTCATTAGTGATTGTGTATATACATACTAACATATATATTTCTCTCATTTTCAATTTCTTTCCCTAATTTTTGAAGCCAAGCGACCAACAATACTTCTCCACCCCTCCTTACCATAAGTGAGCTTCTACAGCATATAAGGTAAGAGTCTTCACAAAATATATATGTTTATGGTCTATGCTTTCTCAATCTATGGTAGATTTAGGGAATAATAAAAGAGAAATGCGATGTTAGGTTAAATAGGCATTAGGAAAAAATTTTAGAGAAATGGGATTTTAGAAAAGTGAAAGAGAAATGAGATTTAAAGTTTTGTAAGATTTTGGCACATGTAGGGAAAATGAGATTTTACTACAACACTATGGGATAATGAAATTTCAAATATTGTAATATTTTAGGGAATATGTAAAGAAACAACATTTAAAAATCCAAGATGATTGGAGATGACAGACGAGAAAAAGTGTTGAGTTTTTGTAAGAATTAAGTCAAAAGGAGAAAGTAGGTGATTTATAATTTCATAAAATTTAAGGAAAATAAAGAAGAAACAAAATTTTAATTAAATGTATAACACTTAAAGAAAAATAGTGGTGAAAAAATTTAAAGAAAAAAGTTATCATTTTATTGTTTGGCAGTATTTAGTTTTAACTTCTACCAAACTATCCTACTCTCATCCGACTCCTCACTCAAAATCTATGGCGAGCATAAATTTCTTAACAAATTTTTATCCATCAATAATGTAATTACCTATCTCAGTAGCATGTTTGATTCAAGCTGTTTCACTTTGAGTTTTGGGTCATTCTCGATTCAAATTCATAAATTGATGGCCTACTATGAAATGAAGTGAATATTTTCTATATTTCATATTTTATTATTGAGATGCGCTCAAGCCTCCATAAAACCTACTTAATCTTACTTATACCAACTTTATCATAGTTAAGTATATTAATACCATGATTTTTAAATATGTTAATAATATTAAATGGAAATCAAAGTTCAAAGGTCTTTAATGTATAATAGATTACTTTTTAGATGCAAAGGTATCACCAAAAAATTTATAAATAAAGTTGAGTACATCATTTATGTTGCATCATAATAGTTTGATGTATATGTGCAAAATATTAAAAACTGGCTAATTTAGCTCTAGATAAAGTATATATTGATTTATACCATAGGGGATTTCAACTAAACTACTGGATTTGGACATCTCATGGAGAGTTTGAACCATAATTTGATAGCTAATTTGCTGCATCAAGTAGTGATCATGCTTAAAAAAGTATTAACATGTCAAGAAAATATGAGGAGATGATATTTGATATAGTTGGACCAAAAATTTAGAAAATTTTTGAAGAAGCACCTAATATTCAAGCACAAAAGTTTTGACTTATTGAGCATAACACAATAAGTGTTGTGGCATGGATGAACCTCCCAGCTTGACTTAACTATGGCTTATCAAATTATTATGCATTAAAAGATATTTCAATACCACTTAATGCTTCAATTAGATTATTGGTTAACTTAAGGAGATAACTATTACAGAGAATTTAGTTTCAAGTGATTTTTATTGCACCAAAAATAGGTCTAAAAATTAGGATTATATGTACAAAAAATAGATTACTGGATCAATTGGTGTATGCTATATTATAAGGAAAATGCATCACACATTAAGTGTAGGTATTATGGTGCTCTAAAATACAAAGAATGAAGTAGAAAACTATGTAAATAAAAGGAAATCCCACAAAAGAAATTTTTTTATATGTCTATTATACCACATCTATAAAGACTATTTACATTAATGACTTTTATTAAGAAAAAGAGGTGGCATCATAATAGAGTAACAAAGTAGCAAAATATGAGCTATCCATCAGATGCTAAGGCATGGAAGCATTTTGATCTCATCCAGATTTAGATGTTGAACCAAGGAATGTATGATTGGGCTGATGTGGTAATGAATTTATGATGCATAGTCAAGCTGCAACACCATATGTTGGCCAGTTATTATAATGTCATATAATCTTCCTTAGATATGCGCATGACATGTCCTTAATTCTCTCACTTATTATTCTTGGGCCACATAATACTAAATAATACAAGTGTACCTACAACCATTAAGATAAAATTTGAAAGACTAGTGGCAAGATGGTGTGTTGACATATTATATCTAAAAAAGTAGAATTTTTAAGTGAGAGCAACATTAATCTAGATAATTGATGATTTTCTAGTGTATGGAATGTTATCAAGGTGGAACACAGCAGAGAAGTTTTCTTTCCCATATTATATGGAATCATAAAAAGCTTTTACACTGTGCCATGGTAAGAAAAAATTTTAAGATACGAAGGGCTACATGCTTGTAGGATATTTTACAGACCTTTATAAGTCTAGTTAAAGGCCTCTTTTGATTAGTGAGGTAGTGTGGGCTGAGATTTGTGTAGCCTGGGCCACCCTAGAGTACACTAGAAGGAAGGAGTAGAACAAATAGAATTTAGTGTTGGATTGTGGAGGTATGTGGAGCACCCTGCATATAGGTGGTTCAATTCTATAAACTAGGCATAGGAGAAGAATTGTATGCATTTTAATCTGTATTACTTAATTAATTATATGTTTAATCATATTAATAAATTTAATTATAATGATTTTTGTAGAAGGAAATATTAGGGAGAGTTTCCACACTATTTGAGCTGCATATGCTCACGCATCTATAGTAGCAAGACCAATAGTGGGTTGATAGTAGTTCTTAGCAAGTTACATGAGTAATTTTATTCTTATAAGTTATGATAATAAAAAAATATTTTGAAGATGTTACTAAAATTGATGAGTATATGTGACTGAGAGATTTTTAGAGTCAGTCATCCTAAGAGAGCCATCTTTATAGCATGACAATCTCACTTTGTGGTCCAATGCAATTCATGATAAATGGTTGTAGCAAGCTGTGATCTAATGTGATTCAGGTGGCTTAAATTCATTTAAAATAGATTTAATGGTTTTGGGATCATCTTGAACCTCAAGTCATACTCAAATAGAGAAATGAGCTAAGCTCATGTCAATGTGAATTGACCCTAACCCATTTAACTTCTCTTATTCTAATCCAACCTAATAAATTTCCTTCACTTGAAAGCTTAAAAGAAGTTAGGGGATTTAGATGGATGGCTCATTAGGCCTTATTGTAAGTTAGAGCAGATTATAGACCAAGCCATGCTAAATGATTTGAAGTTTAGGAGAGCTACTTACATAGGGAAATTTGGTCAATGAAATTGGTTGAAAGGCATAATATGATAGACATATGTGATCTCCTAACTCAATTTGAATTGGTTTCACTTGGACAAACAACTAATTATAAACTAGAGCTTCTTTCATTTTTAATGATAATCAAGGTAGATGGGTGGATATTGAAATGTGGAGAACTGATTGTGGAGCTCCTCTCTACTTGGAGAAGGTGAATTTGATCTTTCCTTTCAATGGGAAAGGGTGTAGTTTTTAATGGCCATTTGGTAAAAAGAATTTCTTGCTTAACCATAATTAACCATGATTAGATATTACCTTTAGCTAGGTGGAGGAACTAAATCTCTTGTAAGTAGCTTGGGAGCATAGGATGTTGTCTTATGTGGGATGAAAATGGATTTTTTTATTAGATTCTATCCAACCTCAATAATTACTTTCTTAATTGGAATTTATCTATGTTAAGATAGCTAAGAGGTACTCAATTAGGTTGGAATATTTTCTAGTGTTTGTGAATAATCAACAAAAAATAAATTTCCAAAAATTTCAAGTACTTCTCATGGGTTGGATTCATTTTACCCTATTTGGCCGTCATGGTATACCTTGGTCCATTTAGTCAATTTGAACTATTTTGAGTGGTTAAATTAACATTGATTTAACTAAAAAATTACTCTTAAGATTCATCCCTAAACTCACTTCTAAGGGTTTGAAGTGATTTAGTCATTTAACACATTTAATTCCATCATGAACATGAGTATTCTTATTTGGGATCAAAATATATTATTACCTGATTTGGACAAATTAATCAATTTAGAGAGTCAAATCAACATGAGTTGAACTAAAAATTTATTAAAGACATCTTTTTCTATAATAAATTTTAAGGATTTGGTTGGATATCATTATTAACATAGCGTAATAAATCCCCAAATATGGTGTTGGCTTTAATGCATGGATATAAGAACCTTATTGAGTTAAATAGACCTGGACCAAAGGAAAATTAATCTTCATAAGACTTGGACCATGTTTAAGAAATTTAGAGGTCCTTTCTTGACCAATTTATTTAATTAATTTGATGGTTACAAATAAGTTAGTGTAATTGGCCCAATTGGGTCAACTTGGGTTAATTAAGTTAACTTAGATTCAAATGACCTAATCAATCAATCCAATATTTTCATTAGATTATTTTCAATATATGGATACATTTATTGGATAATTTATGATGGTCATTATAAAGTCTATATAATTTGACTTCAACTTGGGCCCAAGGTTGAGCTATATTGAGTTAAGTTTGACTACCCAATCTTTTGGTCAACCAAGCATTTTTTAAAGGTTCTAGTTATCACTTGATTAATGAACATACTAAAAATATCCCAAGTATCTAGGAAAATTAATCAATTTGGCTAACTAGATATATTGCCTAATTAAGAGTGTAAATAAGGTAAAGATGGGTTGGTACCTTTGATTCAACCATCAAATTCCCTAGATTGATTTTAAGGATGATCAAGTTAATCCTCAAAGTCTTACGATTAAATATATTATTGAACTAATGTGATATAATGATTGCTTGGGTCTAGTACTTATCTATTAAGGAAATGACTAAACTTATGTAGTGGAAGAAGCCTACCCTAGGCTTAGCTAAAGTCAAATCTATGATAAAAGAAATATTTATAAATGAATCTTCTACGCAGGTTCCTCCTATGGCTTTATTGATTTCAAAATATTAAAGACTTTGGTATTTTAAGAGGGCATGAGATCAAGTCCCATTGAAATTTTTAATGTCAATAATCAAATATTATCATCTTGAATTTAAAAAGATCTTCATGAAGCTACTCATAATCACATGGCATTTTTTAGAATTCAATTACAAACAAATCTATTTTACAACAATGTAGGTCATTAGGTTGATACAACAACAACAAGCCTTTATCCACTATGTGTTGTCGACTACATGAATCCTTCTTCTCCATTGTAATTTATTATATGTCAAATCCTCATTTAATTCAAATAAACTAAGGTTATGTTTTATACATCTTAACCAAGTCTTTTTAAGCCTACCTCTACCTTTCTTAACATAAGGCAAATCTAACACATCTACTCTCCTAACTGAGTCATTAGACTTGTTTGCATCTAAAAATGATGATAAAATGATATGAATAAAAAAATGATGATGAAATGATACAAATTTACACATTCCCATTGCCTTAATAAAATATAAGAGCTCAAACTGCCCCTGATGGTTGCCTGACAAAATGGCACAGCACTGTGGCACTATGATACCTGCACTAAAGCACTATGATACTAGCACTAAGGCACTACCATATATCTTTAGTTTTTTTAAAATTAAGAAAGCAAAAGTCTCTACCCTAGCAGAAATAACCACCTATGAGGAGTGGGGGAAACAATTATAGAGCATATAACTACCTCAAACAGAGGAAAGCGACCACTCTCTTTGCTTCTTCCTTCCTCCCTCACTGTCACTCTAATCCCCTTCACAATTCTTCCTCCTATTCATTTGCTCTCTCAATAGTGTTCTTCCCTTGGCTACAAGAGTGATCTCCTCATGCAAGAAATGAAATCATGACTTACTCTCATCAATTCTAGGTAAAAACAACTTTTGGAAATGGTTTCTTTACACAATTTCATTCTTAAAAATGAAATTTAACTAAATTTCCACCATCAATCTTCGATCCGGTGAGAAATAAAAGAGCGTATATCCATCGATCTTAGATTCAGAGTAAAAGGAAAGCTCTCTAAGACTGAAAATATTTTAGAATCTTGACTGTTAGATGGTTGAGTCCTCTACCATTGAACTTGGTATGGTGTGAGAAGAATACCCTCACTCCATCGATCTTGGATCTAAAATAAGAGAGAAGAGTGTGTTTGCACTAAAATAAGTGAAAGATTAGCACTGCTAAGGCACTACACTATTGAATTTTTATAACAATTATTAAAATTATCAAGAATTTAGTGTAATATAGATGTCTCTGTCGCATAGCACTGTGGCGTCGAGGTTCCATGATCTCGAGAATGAAACCTTCAACACTCTATCTAAAGCACCATGATGCTAAGCCCTTGGGAATAAAGCATTTCTATTAGCACCATGGCACTGCCATTCAGTGTTGTTGTGCTAAAGTCTCCAACTCCCCTATCTCTAATACGGCACCGTTGTGCCATTATTTCAATGCTGAGGCATTATACCTCCATCATTGAACATGGTTCTGGTATGAAATAAAACTCTTCCTCCATCGATCTTAGATCCAGAACAAGGGAGAGGAGTGCTTTATACTAAAATCATGAAAACTAACTTTGCTAAAATACTGTGTTGCCAAAATTTTGAATTTTGGATATTAGTAAAGCAGCACAACGATACTATAGGCCCAATGTCAAGTAATGTGTCCTCAGGAAATTAAACTTTAGCAGGCATCTAATAGCACCATGGAGCCATAATCCCAGTGTCAACGCACTGTGTTTCTATATTTAAAATAATAATATTAGGACATTAATGGCATAATCCAAACCATACCCCACAGTGTCATGGTGCTTTGAATATATTATCGAGGTGTTGAGATCACGGGTTTTAAACTTATGCCCTGCAGGCTAACAGTGCCTAGGCGCTGCATTCTCAAAGTCGAAGCACTACTGTTGCAATGTTATTTTTAAGTTAGAAAATTTTTATTTTAAATCCTGGAGCTTTCAAATATTAAATAAAAAGGCATATACATAGAAATATACAAAAGCATTGAAATAAAAATATCTTTATTAATATAAAAACAATTTATCACAAAAAGTGGTATAATAAAACAAATATAAAAAATAAATAAAATTAAAAGAGGGGGGAAACTAATAGACATAGACATCTTCCTCCTCCTCTTCATCTAGCTCTGGTGAGGTAGCCACATAAGGGGGATATTGAGGCACCGTAGGAAAAGAAGCCTAACCTAGATCCCCAAAGCCATAATTTTTGAACATACAGATCAGTGCCATATTGAACTAGGAAATATAATAAAACTACTTTTGATGTAGATCCATATGATAATCAAGTTTCTTTTCTAAAGCCTGCTGCCTACGGCTACTCTCACCTACCTCTTTCCTTAAATTTGAGGCTTGCTCATTTAAGGATTGAGAAGATTGGGGTCAAGGTCATGGGACAAGTGAGCTCTCCCCCACTTGGAACATCAAGCCAAACCCCTCAATAAGTATTTTTGTTAGAGAAGGCTTTCAAATAAGAACTTTATTGGCCTCCCTTAACACACCTGTCATAGTGCACAAACCATAGATAAGAGAGGGATGATCATACCCTATTGTAGTACTATTCTTAAGCATATTACAAATACAAATATGAATAATCTTCCCTATATCTTAAATTGAAAAATTCAAAATGGCCCTATCCTTGGTTACCTCATTGATATTACGAGTGGGCATCAGCTTAGTAAAAATGAAATAATGCCAACCTTTATATGTTATCATTAGGCTAGAGCCAAGAAAGATAATAATTCTTTCCTCCCACCATTTAAATTGGACATTCGCATTTCTACCAGTGAGAAAACCATAAATGTCTTCAAAATATGGGTGCTCATTATTATAGGAAAGATATTGATCATTTTATCGTAAGTCATATTTGGCAATTCACAGTATGGACATTTGGCTGTGTTATAAAAACATACCAGTTTCCCCCTAACTAAATCTTTATTATTCTAGTGTCCCTTTGCATTGGCAAAGAACTCTCACACCATGAGGATGACATAGGAGCTACTTTCATAGGCTAGCTTAGCCCAACCACATTAATTAATCAAACCTTCTACTCTCCCACCCAGGTTGAAGAAACTCCTTTTGGTATGAGATGCTTGTGAGTGAGAGCGTATTGACACCACTCTTCAACCTCTGCACTAACGAATCTGCTATATTTTCTTAGAGTCACTCTTCTATTATTGACAAGCTTCTTAAGCAGCATGATCACTTTTTTAGAATGAGAGAAAGTTGAGAAAATGAAAGAGAGATAGAGCTCTAGTAAATGAAAAGTTTAGAATAAAAAAATGAGTAGCCCAAGGGGACTATTTATAAACTATACCTATCATCACGGTGCTACAATGTCTGCACCTAAGCACTAACCTCTCGGGTTTTTAAATAGTAACCTAGCACTGCAGCGCTCACATGCAGTGTCATGGTGCTGGTCATCTAGTCAACTCGGTTACTGTGCTGATCAAAAAGAGCATTCATTACCATTAATTTTATAATAGAAAATTTCTCAAGCATTGATGTAGTGTTGCAGAACTCTAACGTAGTTGCATTGCTATTCAAAAATGTTTATCCTTTCCATTTAAAGCACCTGTCTGTCTACCAGATTTTATGAACTAAGCTTTGATTGGCACTGCAATGCCATATAATCAGCACCTAGGCACTTGTCAATTGGTTAACATAAATACCTGCCCTAAAATTCTATAGTATTAAGCACTTGACGCCATGATGCCAATTTAATAGCACTATCAAGCGTCAAGGTGCTATGTTCCTAGCACCAAGGTGCTACCCTAATAAACATATTTTTAATATTATGGAATTTAATAAAAGTGGTCCTAAACATTCGCATGGGTCCCAGCATAATAACAATTATCTAAGTTCCATGTCTAAAGATGCTTCATAGGTTAATATAAAATAAATTTGAATTGTCTTTATGTGTACAGACTTAAAGAAAACCTTTCAATTTTAATATAAAATTATAGAAAACACACACAACTGCCTTGACACATGTATTAAAATCTAAATTAAATATCTCAGGATGTTGTGCAGGTTAATATTCTCTGTTGGGTCTTATGACTGGGTCTAGTTCAACAGAACCTAATTAATCCTCGATGACGGTCGAGTTGATTATAAAATTCACTTAGAAGAGAGCTATTCAAAATGGATAAGTTCATCAATTAAAATAACTTAAGCAAACAATCATTTACCCATCCATCATTATTTGTCAAGGATGATAAGCTAAGAAAATCTCTACTCACAAGTAACTAATGTTAAATTAAATATGACTATGTTCATACTCAAATAATTTCATCCAATAATCTCATCACTAGTTTTCTCTATCTGTGTGGTTTAGTTGTCAAATGATGCTACATGAAATGCAAATTTGACCAGATTCCTTTGCCCGGGTGGCTTGGCTTCCATATAGCTCTGCTATATTTTGGTCATAGTAATAGCCTGTATGTTCCCTAAATGGCTTTTCTCATTGTGTTATGAATCATGTAATATATTTATTAGAAAAAAAGCCTTATGTTAGCTAAGGTTGACTTAAATTTATCACCTTAGATAAATATCACCCCAGGTCTACAAGAAAACTTTGGACAATGTAACCCATGGCTACTAATAAGGACTCTTCTGTTAGGAATTATTTTTCCTGGCAAAGTAGACTAAGGACCACAATAGCCCAAGATGATGGAACCATGGGATCTTGATTGGGCGTGTCATCATTCATCCCAATATATACTTTAAGTTAAATGATGGTTATATCTTTATTTTCCCAATTCGCCCCAATATACACACCGTTAGACACCAATTCATATAAGATAAGATATCATTATATTCCCACCTTAATCGAGAGTCCTATCTTACTACAATAGGAAAAAAATTAACTGTGAAGGCTTGCATTCATAAAAATTAAAACCCAAATTAAAATAAACCTTAATATAATATTAGGGTAAATCTAGTTGAAAATATGCCAATCTGCCTCACAAAAAATATAGTCCTACCTATCTCAATAATCAGAGAGCATCCTCAAAGATGTTTTTTTCTGAGTGATTAGAGTTTGGCTACTCCACTAGCTATCATTTCTCTCTTCATCTCTTGTTGTAGAAAGTTAAAATATGTGGTGTTATTATATATTTAAATAAAGTATTATAATATTATAACATCTTAAGATCTACAACCAAAATTATCAAACAATAAACATCAAGAATATGATGACTGTCAAGCTCAATGAGGGATCCATGATGAGATTCTCTCAAGCCATAACCAACACTAGTTCCTCTAAAGCTATTCTCTAATTTTGAATAAATTTTGAGGTTGTCCAATTTTTATCTGCTAGACCTATCACTAAACCTCTCATCGAGTTAACTAGAATGTCGAAAGAATTTAATAAAGGAAAGATGTTGAACGTGATTATTCTGAATAAGCCCCATCCTAAAGCTCTAACCTCCAAGAAAGGTTTAATCTTTGATAGGCTATCAAAGGCAATGCCAATTACCCTTGCTAAGGAGAATGTGGCTGCTAAGCCTAAATTAAAGTCTATCATTGTCAATCCACTTAGCAGTATATCAAGGGAACCTAATATCACACAAGATGCTACCTTTACTCTGACCAATCATGACCATCGAGTTCACTAGAATGTCTAGAATGGCTTGCAAGAAATATAATACTAGTCACAAAGCCACCAAACTACACATTTATGTCGAACAATAACAAGACCCACAGGTGGAGGGAAATATTCTCGCTAACAACAACTTTGATTTGCTCCGATGGGTCAAAAGGAATAGCTCAAGAGGAGTTATAACGAAATACCTCTGGGATATACAGACACACTCCATTCTACAAAATCAACCATGAAAGAAGGAAACCGTCTTCTCCAAAATCTACAAGGTTTTGATGATAGTTAAAAATGGAAACCTTAGAAAAAGAATAAATAATTTGGTGAGTAATGGAAACCTTAAGCAATTGGTATACATAAGAGCGAGCATAGGCCTCGTAGATAATAGGACTAATAGTCCATCATCATGCAAGTATGCAAGCAAGGAAAGAGTTAAGAGAAGTAGCCATCTCATCTCTTTGAGCATTCACCTACTGTCAATGAGTTGATTGATGAAATATTCTTTGGGTCATTATTTTAGTCTCTAAGTCATCACTTCACCTACTCAAGTTGCTCCTTTTTGAATACCCTTTCAAGTGAGTATGCTTGTCTAGGTAACAAGACTCGTTAAGTCAATTAGGGTGTCAACTACTTTGACTATATATCTAGCTCCCAAATTCTTTTGCTCTTTATAAAGGTACCTCATAAAAAGAATAAAAGAATGAATAGAATGATTAACTATAAACATTTGATGAACTATACAAATGAGAAAATTTATACAATTATGAGGTCACATCACCTTTTGACTAAATTAATTTTTCCAGCACATCAATGACTACAAATTGATCCTTGTTTAGCATGTTCAACATTTTCTTCATGTACTTATTCAAATATATATTTTTTTGCTTTAGGGTTTGAGTCTATGAAACTAGGAAAACATAATTGCTATGGATGCTAAAAGGCCTCATGGCAATATCGATCCTATGAATTTGTGGGCAGGTCTTCGAAAGAAGGCTATGAAAGCCAAAAAGTCTAAAGTAATCATTGGCATTCCTATGGCCGAGGTGAGCATGCCAACTCCTCCCACTAGCATGGATTTAGCTCCAAATACCTCTAGGGATCAACAAGAAGGATTAAGCACTCACCCTGATGAAGGGCTAGTTATTACGGTGAGTCCTTATCTTGTGTGACCTATGAGTGTCCATGAGGAGGATGAGGAAAGAGAGCATGAACACTTAATTCAACATAGGAAGGTATTGATGAGCTAGATGATTGGATATGAATGCCCTGCTGAGGTGAGACTCACCTTTTATCTTACATTATGAGTCCCTTTGTCCTTGTTCATAGTTGAGCATGACTAATATTCAAGCATCAATAGAAGATGGTGAGGGGCACTCACAATCCCTTCAAGTTATTTTCTCTAATAATCCAGATAGCCTTGCTAGATCACTACACCTTTCCATGGCCAATTTATTAGGCCATATCTAAGTAAAGAGAAATTTCACTTACTTGATAGGTGGCTTCATTCCCAAGAGTTGGACCTAGAGAAAATCTCCTCATCAAAATTCCTTCTACAATTTTTAATGAATTCATTTCTCATCGACTAGTGGCTACTCTAGTTTTTTCATGGACTGAGTTGACGATACCACATGTGGACTTAATGAAGAGTTTACATTAGCAAAGATTGTCAATCAAGGTTCCCATTATAGTGACCTACTTTACTTCGATTGACATCAGAGAGATGATGTTTGCATTTCTTCTCCTATTAGTAGAGATATCGAAGAGTTTGTGAATGGTAAGTGTACTCAATGGCCTGGGGATGATGTGGAGGAAGAGTAACTGATATTTGTTGACTCATACAAGGTATGAGAAGTCACCCTCCTAAAAGAATCCCTAAACTCATCTCAACCAGACATAAGCTAGCTACAATTACAATTATACCTGGAAACACAAAGACAACAATCCTTGGAGCTAGAGTGTCAACAAAACTTTGTGACCATGTGGGTTGAGATAGCATTACTTCAAAATTTGATCATTTGCAAATGATATCCCATCTTTTCTTTGGAAAAAATTTTTGATTTAATTATATGTGTGAGAAAGACAGACTCACTAAAGACTAGCACTTAGATCTTGTAATTAAATTACTAAAAAATAATGTTTAAGGGGTGTAGTGAATGTTTATATTTTTTTACCATTTTATGAAAATAAAAAATATGTTGTATTTTCTATGCTTGTCAATACTATTTTGATTTTGTAATAGTATTGTACAATAGTTATTGCTTATCTTCTATTGCTTGAGATATCTATGGGATTCCGATAATCATTTATTCACTTAATTCTTGATGTGACATCATGTTACCACACCTTTCTTATGTATCCTTTAATTCCTTCTTACCAAGAGTAGTTGAGACTTTATTGCTTCTCTAAGAGGAGAGAATATAACTCTTTAATGTGTAGATTCTGGTCTCTTACTCTTATCGCAGTCAAACTTGGCTTTGTTGAAGAAGGCTACTTTGACTTTCCAGCGAACTAAGATCAAGGAGATACCAACATTGGATGCTTCCTCTACAACCTCTATGTTTTATGGCTACCGTAATGATAACCCTAACTTTACTATGTGGGTAGCTGAGAAAGGTGAGCATCTCAACTTGATTAGAATGCCTATGCATCCCACTCACCCACTTTCATAGTGGGTTAGAATCACTCTCTCCAATGAGTGGTGGACATTCTATAGTTCTTCCCAGTAGTGCATGCCTAGATTCACAACAACATAATGCCAAGTATCACCACCTTCATCTTGTTCTTCATATAAGAGGGCATCCAATGGAGTTTAAGCCTCTTTCTATGAGCATTCATGGTGAAGGGTCACCAATATAGAACCATGGAATTTTTAGTAATTTTGCTAGAAAATCATGATTTATAGAATAAAGTGTGGAATTGGCACTCACAACTTCTTTTTGTAAAGAGCTCATCTCCAAGATCAGTATTGATTGTTCCTCTCCCTTACTTGTCGAGTAAGACAACCAAGATTGGTAAGTTGGATGCTCAAAACAAAGAGGCCATGGAATGGCTACAGGTTCACACCCTGAATGTTTCTCTCTACATTGCTTTGGCAAGGTTATCAATGTACTTAGTGAGTATATATCTATCTACACACCATTCACTTTATACTTTTATCGCTTGTTCTCTTATAAATTTTTTTTTATTCATAGGAGAGGAGATGTTGGCACCCCTTGAGCTTAGTCCTGACATGCTCAAATTCCTCAAAGAAGGGGAGCATGAGATAGGCAAGCATGGAGCTAGTGGCAAGTGTGGAGAAAATCTGTGACACTGCATAGACTTTAAAAATTTCTGATTTTGGTAATCAAATTCATCATTAAGGAATAAATATATTATCTCAGAAGATAAACATATTTTCTTATAATGGATCAGATTACTTAAACAAGGATTCCTAAGGTTAATGGGTCTTCTTCATGTTCTATAGATTCTTCCCTTGAACTACATGTAAAAATAGGGTAAGGTTTATTCTATAATGAAATCATAGTTTCCTATAAGGGAAAGCCCTCATAGTTAATTATATCTTAGGAACACTAAGAATACTCTAGATTAAAAAATAGGCTCTTATTTCTATGGATTTCAAAGTTGGTTCCAAGGGATGGTTAAATTGGAATTTTAAAAGGGAACACTTCAAAGGTGAAAGAGTTCTTTTCAAGATCAATTGGGATAAAGTAGAAAATGCCTATAGATATTGGGATGCCTAGTAGGCATTTTGACTATCGTATCATTGAGCTTTATATTTTGAGATTAAATTTATTGAGATTTGAATTGATATTTTATTAAAAAAATAGACTTAGATTCTAATAGCACAAGATTGTAGAAATTCCTAAGGTTAAAGACTTATTCCTAAAGGATGCTTCAGAACCTAAGTCTACAAATTCTTCTGACATAAGTCAGAGGCTCAACCTAATTTAACTTTTATGAATTATTGGCTCTTTCGTTCACTTGAGATAAAGAACATATCTCTGATTCTTCTGAACTTATCACTCACTTGAAAGAGCTGGTGGCTAACACCACCACCTAAGTGAATTTCTAAATTTATGATGTCAATCTTATGTATGTAAGATGGCTGGGTTGTTTTATTTTAAGAAAGAATCTAGAAACCTAAACTTACTCCCTAATCCCTAGGATCATGTTAAGTATGATATGCACTTAACTAATGCAACATATTTCATTTTTTAATTCTTTACTTATAATTAATTTAAGGATTTTAGGGTATATAATTTATGCATACAATGAGTTGTTGTTAGAAATAGTTGCAGGCCAAATCATAACAAGAAGGCACACTTCCCCAAAAAGGTGATCATCCTCAAAGGTCAGACGCCCCTTATGTGCAATGGATAAAGTGCTCAATTCAAGGATTTAGAACAACATGCTAGCCTGGTTCACAAAATCTAATTATTTTTAGTTGCTTTTAAGTTGTTCCAAAGGATTTGATTTATTTATGAAGTTATGAATTTCTTTATTTTTGTTTAAGTTATTTAGATTTTAAGTCAAGTAAAAAATTTATTTTTTTCTCACGAGCCTAATGTCCATGCATTTCATCACAAAAACAAAGCATAAAAAACCTAGAAAAGTAGGTAATTCTATTACACACCCAAAATAAATCACACCAAATTTAATATAAAAGAAAAGGTCGGTGTGGCTGGATACTGCTGTACACCATGGAAGAAAGAGAAAATAGGCAGTTGAGCTCTACCTTTATATAGCCCATGCAAGAACTAAAGTCTAGATCTATGGGGTTCTTTCTCAAAAATCATCTCCTTCTTCAGGGACCTACAATGCTTCATAGGGGACCACCAACTAATAGGGTTAGCTCATGCTATTCCTAGACCCCATAGATATTAACCTAATTCTATGCACAAATTACATTTCAATTTTCAAAATGAATTTTTAAACCTTGCAAAATTGATATTAGGAAACACACAAAGCATTCCAATAATTATATTTGCCAACAAACTGGCTTAGCATTAGTTGCATGCCAAGCCCACCTATCCTACTGGGCTACGCTTAGGGACTTAAGCATACCTACAAGAAAACAATATTTATATAATTTCATTTTTATTACAGCATTCCATTTTAGCACAGCCCCTATAGAAAATAGTATTAGGATAAAAAGAATATCCTTGCATCCAGACTAGTAGGTAAACAGTCATAGCCATCTAGTATAAAATAGTAGACAACAAAATAATAAAGACATTTCACATCACAACATAGAGTATCAGTGAACATCGACCTAACCTAAGTCTAGCGTTGTTGACCTAATAATTTAGTGTGTGAAGGAAAATGAGCTTGTGTGGTATGACTATACTAGGCATTTTATGTTTGAGTTTTCATGTTTCAATATTTGTTTAATTTACCATTAGTTGGTTTCAATTTATGTGGTTTAATCAATTTCATGATTTCATTTCCATTTTTAACTTCATTTTATGTTGAAGTGGAGTTTAAGTTTTCAACAATGAAGAATAAAATAAATTCCATTTTAGGTAGAACTCATTATATTCAACATTTTAAATCCTAATAAAATGAAGCCTTCATCTTAAGGTAAAAATTCATTCTAAGGGTCATGCTAAGATATTAAGTATCTTGATTAACCTTTTTTGGATTCTTTTAAGTTAGATTTGGTTTGATGATAGTTTTAATTTTATTTTGAAATTTAATTAAGATTTATTCTTCTTTTTATCTCTTTTAATTTGATTAATGTTTCTTTGAAAATTGTTTGATTCATTTAATATTTTAATTAAATGTTCATTTAATTTCATGGGTTTAAATTATTTAATTTATTTGACTTTAATTGAATTAATTTCATTCATTAATTTAATGTTCACTTCCTTCAAATGATTTGATTAATTCTTAGGTTAGTTTTTAATTTCATTAATTAATTCAATCCCTTTAGATAATAAAAATAATAACCTAGTAAACATAGGCTATTTTGGGCACCAAACCTAACCTAGGTCACTTCAAATTTTTACGTTTATTTAGATATACTTAATTTGATTAATCACTTTCATTTATATTTGAAATTATATTATTCATTAACTTAAATTGACTTAAGAAGTTTTTCTTATGTAAATGAATTCTATATTTGAATATGAAATTCAAAGGTTAATTAGTTTTATATTTCTCTTGATTAATTGATTTAACATGAATTTAATAAGTTATTAAATTAAGGTTTAATTTTTATTATTTTTATTTTTATTTTATTAACTCTAAGTGTTGATTAATCAATTTCTTTAACTTCATAGGGTTGAAATTTTTTCTTTAAGATGCATCCATAGAGGGCTCATTTATAATTTTTGGAGTTTTAGTTGATTTATTATAAGTTTCATAAGTTCAAATGAATTAATTGAATTAATTAATTTAATTAATAATCAAATTAGGGCATTTTATGGTTAATTGTATTTCAGAGAGTTTTAATGAAGTATTTTGGTTCATTATGGTTTATTAAGATGATTTAAATTATTTTCATGGTTTTTCAGGATTTTTATAATTTAATATTAATTTATTTTGTCAAAATTATAATTCAAAGTTGGCAATTCTATATCTCTAGATTGACTTCACAATAAATTATGAAAAAATTTCTTAAGGTATGTTTTAACTCTAATTTCATTTCCACAAAATTTTAAATTAATTGGATGGGTGGTTTGAGTTTAATTTAAGTTTGATTATTTTCATTTAAATCCAAATTAACCAAAAAGTACTCATATTTAATTAGGGATTATGGGTTTAATGGATTTCTCTCACAGAAATGAATCCACAGAGCCCTTAATTGCATTTTTTTAGTTCGGTATTTTATTTTCTATAATTTTTTAAATTTTTGTGTATTTTTTAACATTTATTTAAGCCACAAAATCAAGAATATCTCATTTTAAACGATCAGGGCCATGTGGCGTCGATTGCCATGTGTCATGGTGCCATTGGGCTATGCAAAATCCACACGGATCCCTTGTTAAAAGCGACAGGGACCACGAGATGATCTATGATCGCCGAATCAAAGATTAGACAGTCTCGATTTCTCCTGCAGTTCTTATAGGGGATTTAATCAAACATGTGACTAGATCTAAGGCGTCCGTTCCTAACAGATGGAATGGATTGTAGAGATTATGTCTTCTCCTTTTCACTAGAGAATCAAGAGTCATTGGCTCTTTGGTCTTGATCACCAGCGATTAGAGTGGCAAGAGAGTGAAATTTAAATTGCAAATCGATTTGAAAGTAATCCTTATAATTTTATCTCAATGGAGGTTGACTTCTCTTTAAAAATGACCAAAATAAAATGCAATGGTGGTTAGTTTAAACCATACCTCATCGAGGTTGATCCTCAGTTACCCCATGCATTGAGCACCTTCATCTCAATGAGTTGAAGCCATCATGAAGAATCTCAGCTTGTCTCCTCGCCAAACCTCATGGAGATCAGCACTCCACCACCTATCAGAGGCCTTGGTCTTTTTTTGGCTTGCCGGTGGTAAAAGGGTCGGACAATTACTCGATTGAGTTCATTTTTTCCCATAGAATGTATAAGAAGCTTCAATTGTGAGTGAGAATCACTCATCCCTCATTTTTGTTCTTTGATCAAAAACTTGGCCACCGGCTTTGGCCTATTTAAGGCCTACCAGAATTAAGCCATCGGGGACGAAGGCCTCATCCAAGGGGTCGACTTGGTTTTTCCATCCCTTGTGAGTGTATTGGGATGAATAATTTTAGGGGAGGAAATCTCCTCCTCTTGCTCTCCTTACCTTGGTTGTAAGCTACCTCATGGAGATCCATGGCATGTTTGTCATGGAAGTGGAGTCAACATTGGTGGGCTCCTTGATTACCACCCTCGGAAGCTAGCTCCAAGGGGTGGTTAACTTATTAGAGAGAGTCTAAATCATCTAAGCTAAGGAGATGGATGACCCTCCAAGGGGTGGTTATTGGAGGGAGTCCAAATCATCTAAAGTAAGGAGATAGATGAGGTATGGAAGAGAAGAAATAGATTGGGAAGAAGGTTTGTCTTCATGCTTCTTCCTTTCTTCCCATAGCATATTCCTCCTTTTGGACAAATTTGGACCTTTTAAATTTTCTTAGTTTTTTCTATCAATCACTCTAGTCTCATTTTATGATGTGTTTAGATGCATTCTAATGTGATTAGCTTGGGTTTAAGTCCAAATGTCCACAATAGATCTGGGCTTGAATCGATTTGAAGTGATTTAATTATGTTTATTTTGATTAATTGACTTTGATTTGAGTTCCAATCTTTGTTGATTTTCTAATGGATAATTTGAAGTTCAATTAGCCCATTCCATGTGAGATTTGATATGAATTGAGCTAGGTTTGGCTCTTTGGACCTAATTAGGTCAAGTTGATTTCTTTAGTTTGAATAGACTTTTTTTAAATTTAATTTAAGTTCAATTATGTTTATTTGATGATTCATAATGTTTTAAATTGATTTATTTTTTAAAATTTTAAGTTAATTTTGATTTTATTTTAACTTGACCCATTTGGACTTAAATGGGTTAAGTTGAGTTTAATTGAGTCAAATGACCAATTTGACTCAATTAAATTAGGTTTAGACTCCAATTATGTTTAATTACATATGTGAGATGATTTACAGTGATTAATTTCATTTTATTTAGAATTGATTTCAATTTTAACCCATTTTACCCTAATTGGGCTTAATGGGTTATGATGGATTCATTTGGGTCAAATTATTAAATTGGTCAAATTAGACCTAATGATTAGTTGGATTGTGTTTAATTATGATTTTCAAATGATTTTGAACAATCAATTTGAGTTGATTTCAATTTAATTTGAATTTGAATTTAATAAGGCTCATTTAGGCTCATTTAGGCCAATTTAGATCAAATGGTGTAATTAACCTAATTAAGGACTTATTAGATTTATATTCATTGATTCAAGTTTAAACATGTTTATTTTAAGATTTCAAGTTTTGGAATGACTTCATTTGTTCAAATTTTAATGGGTTGTCCTTTGACCTGGTGAGACCCACATAAGTCAACTCTATGTCAAAGGATTCACTATCTTTGACTTTCATTTGGATTTAGTTTTAGATGCATTTTGATTCTTACATTGACTCTAATGCTTTTTATTTGATTTGATTTCAATTTTGATTTCATTTAAATTTCTTTTAGTTTAGGTGAATTTGAGCTTAAGTAGGATAATTGGTTAACCACTCTAATCATCTTACTTTAAACCCAAACGGATTTAGATTCCAAATGGAATGTGTTTGATTCAATTCTTTTGTTAAGATTTAATATTGGGCTAAGTCTACTTAATCTCATTAGGTTAGATCAAACCCAAGAAGGATGCACTAGGTCACTAGGTGTAGTGTCCTAAGTGCCTAATTAGAAGGCTCTTAATCTAGGATTAGGTGTCCTAATTGCTAGTTTAGGGGTGATGTTGACCTCATCCAAAAATGAGATAAGAAATAAGAACCTAACATCTCTTACAGATGTTAAGGAGGAGAAAGAGAAAGGGGAGCCGAGCATGGCTCCCACTAAGGTTAATGATGAAGCAAGATTAAGCTCAACCCAAAGCAGTCAAAAAAAGAGCTACAAGCTTGACTCCTCACGATTGCTAACAAAGCAATAAGTCTGAGGAGGAGAAAGAGCAAGGTGAAGGCTTGGAGAGCAACTTCACTCCAAACTTACACGAAATGACTTGTGAAACCTATGCACTCAGCCCATCCATTTATTTATAGAGTTCAATGACTTTTTGGATAACATTCCCAATGCTCACTTGCCCCCAACGCTCACTTGTCATATGTTGTTATGACCACTCGGGCAATAACATGGCAGTCAACTTGGGGTGTCTACCAAAAGTTTTTTATATGACAAAGGAGACCTACACCAATATGTCCTAGCCGGTTAGTCTAAAGAAAAAACTAACACGCCTTAAATCCAAGAATAAGGACTTTTTGATGAAGCACATCAAATGAGGAAATGACCTATCACTATGTCAGAAGCCAAAGCACGAACTCAAGAGGATTTCTAGTAGACTTAATATGTGGATTTTTGTTTTATGTATTGCATTATGTAGTAATGGAATATTTAATCATGTGTAAGTGTTGTATTAGAGTTATGGTTGAAAACATGTAAGTTTATGCATTTAATCTCATAGGTATGGATCTTGCACCTCGATGATACACTCTGTAGATTTAGTGTATGGGAACTAAGAGGTTGGCACCTTAGCATTTGGATATGGAACCACAGTGCTGGACTATGGTGCCACAGCACTTTGAAATGATTATTCTGATTTATTTTTAAACATTTTTGTATTTTTCTCTCTAAGGTATGTATTTCTTAGAGTATTATACTTATTTAAACACCTATTCTGACCTAATGAAGCACTTTTGGCTTAGTGTGTAACATTTGGAGTGAGAACTCTTTGGTTGGAGCTTGGTGGTCGGTTGTCTAGGAGATTTAGTAATCTCTCACTACGGTTCTACTTGGGTAAGTAGAACTTCAGACTTCTTCCACTTTGGTAGGAAGATGATCTTCCTCTCTCTTCCACTTTGGTGAGTGGAAGCATCCCTTTCTCCATAATTGCTGCAAGATCCTACTCTCTGCAATCTACCCTTCATCAATTTTGGTATCAGAGCCTAAGGTTTTGAGGTATGGGGAATGTGTTTATAGATAATCCATATCAAATCCAAGAAAGGTTAGTTCTAGACTTCAGATTTGGTGTGATTCCCTTTACAGAATTACTGATTTCACTTGGAAATACATGCTAAATATATGTGGCTGGAAACTATATGAATGTTTGTATTACTACCAACTAGTTGTCTCTACTTATAAAGCCTAGCATTTCCCCTACTTAACTTTACCAGAAATCATCAAACCTGAGTGATAACTTGAGTAAGGGAGAGTCACTAAATAGCCTACTTAGATACTAACCTTACAAAAAATTAAAATCATATCCTTAAATATTTTATGTTTATTTTTTTAAGTGTGTTTAATGTTTTGTAGTATCCTCATGTTCCTTCATGTTTATTGAAGGCTAGTAATTTTAAATTTTGTGCATCTAATTTTCTGTGTTATAGTTCACCTTTTTTGCATATTTAAAATCATCATTTGGAGTGTCATATTGCATCTTTAGTGTTACATCATGCTGCCTACATCCATTAGTTTGGACCAATTGGAGGACTTAACTAGAAAGGAGATGAGATTTTCATGAGAAGTGAAGAGAAATTCACTACGGTAGAAGACCTACTCATGAATCTCACAGCACAAATTTAAACCTTGAGTATTAAGCTTCAAACCCCACCAACTATACCCCGTCTAGATGACTTAAAGCCCATAAGAGGGGAAAACATTGAACTTCCTAAAGATGAGTATTTTGCAAGAAAAGAAACCTAAGTAACCCCTTTAAATGAAATATCACAAGAACCAACAAAATAAGTTAAGATATAAGCCCCAACATATGATGGTGTTCATGATCTCCATTTCAGATTGGTTAACCTAAATATATGACCTTTTTAATTGGTATCATGATTATCATTGAACAATATTTGACAAAATGAAACTTGTAGATCATGCGAAGTTCTATTGGAATAACATTTTAGCTAAAGAGAAGATATGCAATATACATTTATGTTTGGGTAAAAATGAAAGAAATCCTACGGGAAAAATACTATCCTAGAATTCATGATAAAAGACTCTACGAATAATTGAATACTCTTTAGCAAGGAACCACATCAGTAGTGGATTATATGAACATATTTGAGGACTTAATAGCAAGAACCCAATCCACTGATCAAGAGTAACAAACAGCTGACAATATGTAAATGGATTAAGAGGAGATATTAAAAATGAAGTAGAGCTTCATGATCCCCAAATTTTAAAAGATGCCTTTCAATATGATTTTCTCCTACAAAAGCAATAGAAAGTTGCATCCATATTTAAAATAAAGGCTCAAATATCTTCTAGACATCCTGTTATAATTTTTATGTTTAGAACACCACATAGATCTTGGGGGTACTTATTTAGGTAATCAAATACATCATTAAGGGATAAATATATTATCCCAAAAGATAAACATATTTCTCTATAATGGATTAGATTACTTAATAAATACTCCTAAGGTTGAAGGGGATTTTTCTTTTGAACTACATGGAGCAGTAGATCAAGGTTTATTTTGTTGCATGATTTCCAATTCCATATAAGGAAAAGCCCCTATAGTTAATTACATCTTAAGAATGAAGGATCTCTTTCTAAAAACACTCTCGATTAAAGAAATAGATTTTTATTTCTATGGATTTTAAAGCTTTTCTTAAGAAAATATGATAATTTAAAATTGTAATAAGAAAAGCTCTCAAAGGGGAAAGAGTTCTTTTGGGAACCAATTGAGATTAAGTAGAAAATGCCTATAAATACTTAAATGTTCAATAGACATTTCAACTAACCTACCATTGGGCTTTATATTTTTGAAATTGGATTTAGTAGAGTTTGAATTGACATTTTCTTAGAAATTGAAGGCTTAAATTCTAGTAACACAAGACTACAGAAATGCCTAGGATTGAAGACTTATTCCTAAAGGATGCTTCAGAACTTAAGTATATAAGTGCTCCTAACACAAGTTAGAGGCTCGATCTATTTCAACTTTTGGGAATTATCAACTCTTTCTCTCACTTGAGAAAATAAACTTATTTCTGACTCTTCCAGACTTATCACCCGCCTAGAAGGGTTGCCAGCTAACATCACGTAAGCAATTTTTAAATCCATGAATTTAGTCTTCATGCTATGCAAGATGAATAGGTTTTTATATTTTAGGAATGAATCTATCAACATAAACTCACTCCCTAACCCTAAGATCATGTTAAGTATGATATGAACCAAACTAATGCAATAAATTTTATTTTTATATTTTGATTCAAAATTCATTTAAAGCATTGGATATGTAATTTATGCTTATAATAATATACAATTAGAAGTGGTTGTGGGCCAAATAAAAAAAAAGGTACACTTCCCCGAGAAGAGTGTTCATCCTCAAAGATTAGATGCCCCCTTATGTGCAATGGGTGAAGCTCCTAATTCAAGGAGTATAAACAAAATGCTATAATGTTTCATAAAAGCTAATTATTTTTATTTACTTTTTAAGTTATGCCAAGGGGATTTCATTAATGTGAGGTTATGAATTTATTTCTTTTTTGTGTTTAAATTGTTTAGATTTAAGTTGGGTAGAAAGTTTAATTTTTCTAGGAGCTTAACATTTTATCATTTCATCACAAAAATATAGCATAAAAATAAACCTAGAAAAGCAGGTTGTTTATAATTTGCACCCAAAATAAGTCAAATCAATTTAATTAAAACATGTCAATGTGGTGGAATCCACTGCACACCCTGAAAAAAAAATGGAAGTCATGGTATGCCCATATATATCCCAACCTAGAACTAAAATTTTGATCTATGAAGGTCTTCTAATATCGTCTCCTTCTTTAGGGACCTCCACGAGCTTAATAGAGGACCATTGAGACCATGCACTGGTAGGGTTAGCTATTGCTATTCCTATACCCCATCTATCGTAACCTAATTTTGGCCTCAAATTAAGTTTATAATTTTAAAAATAAATTCTTAAACCTTATAAAATAGATGATACAAAAATACAAACAGCGCTCAAGCAGTTATTTTTGCAAATATACGAGCTTAGCATTATTTGGTTACAAGCCCACCTATCTTATTTGGTTATGCTTAGAGACATAAGCATACATGCAAACAAACAACAATTATATATTCTTTTATTATAGAAGTCCCTTTTAACATAGCCTCCTGTAAAAAATTGTATTAGGCTAAAAGAACATCTTACCGTCTGGACTAACGGGCAAAAAATCTTAACCCCCTAGTCTAAAATAGTAGACTGCAAAATAAAAAAATATTTTATACTATGTCATAGAATATCAGAAAACATCGACCAAACCTAAATCTAGGGTCGGTGACCTAATAATCTAGTGTGTAAAGAAAAATGGGCTTGTGTTTTATGACTTTATTAAGAATTTTAGGTTCAAGTTTTGATTTATTTTTTTTAAAGTTTGGTTTAATTTGAATTGAGATTTTCACTTTCATAACTTCACTTCATAAATACATGTCATTGTTAAACCAAAAGTTTGAGGTATTAAGACCTCCTTTAGATGAATATCCTTGTGACCTCGTTTGTCCAGACTATATACCATATGTTTGCTAATTATAAAAATCTAATTTTCATTCTTTCGATTTCTTTTATAATTAAAATTTGTTCAATTTTCCATTGGGAGATTTCAATTTAATTGATTTATGATTTTATTTCCTATTTTTAATTCTATTTTATGTTAAAGTGGTATTTAAATTTTAAGAATGAAGAATAAAATAAATTCTACCTTGGGTGGAACCCATTATATTCAACATTCTAAATCTTAATAAAATGAGATCTTCATCCTAAGGTGAAGATTCATTCTAAGGGTCAAACTAAGATCGTAAGTATCTTAATTAACCTCTTTTGGATTCATTTTAGTGATTCATTTTGAGTTTAGTTTGATTTATGTTTCACCTGTTTCTCTTAAAATTAAAGATTTATAAGGTTTGATTTATGATCTTTAATTAAAATTCAAAATGCTCCTTTAAATCATAATTTAGAGTCCATGTTACCATGATTTAATTCAATTTTGGTTTTCATTTTAAATTTGATTTGATTTATTTATACATTATGTTACTTAATCATTTTTATAACTTAGTTGATCTTATGTTTCTTTTTATTTAAGCAAGTGTTCATTTGATTTAATTTTCACTAATTATTTGTTTATTTTAGTTAGATTAATCTCATTTATTTCTTTCATAAATGTTTATGTTTATATTTATTAATGCTTATTTGCTTGAATATCTTAATTCAAACTTGCTTTTGAATTTATCATTTAAATGATTTATTATGTTTCAATTTCATGATTTATTCATTTATATATTCTTAATTTATCATCTAGGTTAACTTGATTTTAATTAATTTCATTTATACATTTCATTAATATTATGTTGGTGAGTTTGAATAAGTTAACTTAATTAATTTTAAGTGATGATTTCTTTCATTCATTTTATTAATGTTTATGTGTATGAATTTTAGATAAGTAATTCAATTAGTTTCAATCAATCTTTAGGATGTCATGACTTTATCAATTAAGAAATTCATTATCTTATGCTTTATAATTTCTTATTCAAATTAAGGTTAATATAACATTATGTGTTAAAGTTTTATAACTTGGCTTAATTTATTAAGATAGACTTTTTTTTTACTAATCATAACCTAGCAAAACCTAAGAGATGAACTACTTTAGGGCTTCCACCTTAAATTTAAGCCATTTCAAGTTATTTGATTAATTTGATTAATGCAATTAGTTATTTCATTTTTATTTACATGTAGAATTATGTTGTTTATAAACTCAAATGAATTCAAAGGATTTAATGAATTATATATTTAAGTATGAAATTTAAAGATTAGTTAATTTTGCATTTCAATTGATTCATTGTGAGTTTAATAAATTATTAACCCAAGATTTGATTTGATTTTTTATATTATTTAATCATTTCATTAAACCTTAAGTGTTTGACTAATCAAACTCCATGACTTCACATGGTTGGAAATTTTTTTTTTAAGTGTTCTAATTCTAATAATAATGTTTTAAACTAATTTTATGAATTTTTATAATTTTTATTATTTATTATTTATTATTTCAATTATATTGACCAAGTGCTTTGAAATTCAACAACTTCAAATCCAGAGGTCATTTAACCTTGATTTTTTATAGAAGGTGGAGTTCTTACCGATTTAAGTTCTCTAAAGTTTATCTTAATCAGATATATAATTTAGGACTAATTAAGGTTTTAAATATTTAAATAAAACAAATTAAGCCTAAATTAAAAATAATTAATCAGAGACTATAATTTTCTTAAATTCTTCTCTAAATGATGCATTTATAGAGGGTTTATGTAAAAATTATGACAATTTGGTTGATTTATTATGATTTATTGAAGTTCAAAATCATTAATTGAATTAATTAATTCAATTAATTATCAAATTAGTCTATTTTGGGGATTATAGGGTTTCAGTAAGTTTTAATGATTTATTTGGGTTCATTAAAGTTTATTATGATGATTCAAATTAATTTTATTATTTTTAATGATTTTCCTTATTTAATATTAATTTATTTTATTAAGTTAAGGCCTATGGGTTAAAAATTTTGTATTTTAAGATTTATTTGCCGATAAATCATGATAAATTTATCTATGATAGGTTCTAACCTTAATTTCCATTTCCTAAGGTTTTAAATTGATTGGATTAATTATTTAAGTTTAACTATTTTTATTTAAACCTAAATTAACCTAAAAATATCCAATGAAAATTGAGGATTCTGGATTTAATGGATTCTCTTTACTGAGATGAATCTATTTTTTGGTTAAGTATTTTATTTTTTATAATTTTTTGAAGTTCTAGTAATTTTTTCCAATTTTTAATTAGAAAATTCATTTTTTTTTAAACGATCAGCACCACATGGCCCTGACATGAGATGATACCATTGGACCAGCTAGATCCACATAGATGATCTAGCTCAAAAAGTAGCGGGCACGTGGGATGAATTACAACCATTAGATCTTCGATCGAATGATCATGATTTCACCTGTGGATCATATATATAATTGAATTGGACATCCAACTAGATCTCAACCATCCATTCCTAATATAAGGAACAAATGATAGAGATGGTGCCTTCTTTATCGATGACGAGAACTGAGTGTCATCCATCAATTCCAACTAATTTATGGCGATCTAAGCTGTGGAATCACTTGATTTTGTTTACAAATCCATCAAGAATGCATTTAGAACAAATCTATATGAATTTATCTCACTTGAGATCAATTTCATTTTGAATGGACCAAAACTGAATGCTTAAAGGGTCGATTTGAATCCATACCTCGTCGAGGCTGATCTCTAGTAGTGGGGATAATTCAAAAATTTTTGTGGAGAGTTGGCAAGGAGGAATTGGATTGTCTCCCTATGGATCAATCAATAGCCCAAGCTTTGCTCCTTTTTTGGCATCTTTGGTCGAATTTTGGCTTGCTGGTGGCATGGGGATTGGGAGAAGGGTGTGCTCCTCTTCGTTTTGCTTAAGAAAGGTGATGAAAGGCTTAAATTGGCTTGCGATCAACTCTCTCTCATTTTTCCATGGATGGTTGAGAGCTTTTAAGGAGGGTGGTCAACCTTGTTAGCCATGGTGGTTTCCACCCTTGGAGGCTAGCTACAAGGGGCAGACAATTGATTTAGGTCAGCCCAAGGCAACTAAGATAAGGAATGGAGGTGAGCAAGTGGATTAGGAAAGAGGTTTGTCTCCATGCTTCTCTCTACTTCTCCATGGCACTTTCCTTCTCTTGGATGGACTTAGACCCTTTAAATTATCTTAATTTTTACTACAAACTATTTTAAACTCATCTTAGGATTAGTTTGGATTCATTTCAATATGATTAGTGTGGGATTCAGTTCAAATACCCACATTAGGTCCATTTGGGTTTGATTTGATTTTGATTAAGCTAAGTGTAATCAATGCTTAGTATCCATTTGTTTAAGTTTATAATTAAAATTTCAAATTATATTAAGATGATTTATGAGTTCAACAAACTCATTTCAATTGGGTTTAGGGACAAATACCCTAGGTTAGTTTACTTAGGCATTTAGTTTCCTTGAGTTTAACATGGTTTATTCCATTTAGTAAATTGAATTTAAATTTGAGCTTTTACTAGGTTTATTCAAGTATTTAAGATGATTTGTATTACTAAATTTTATTTCATTTGATGTGAATTTTGAATTTAAACTCATTTTGACCCATGTTAGGTTTAATGGGTCAACATGGATTTGATTGGGTCAAATGATCAAATTGATCAAATTAAATTCTATAGTTGGTCAAATTTCTATTTCAAGATTATTTTCAAATGATTTTGGATAATTAATTTAAATTAATTCTAATTTAATTTGAGTTAGAGTTCAATAAGATCCATTTAGGCCTATTTTGATCTAATGATCTAATTAGTTCATTTAGAACCTTATTAGATTTATATTTATTTAATTCATGTTTAAACATGTTTATTTATTTATTTTAAGCTTTTGGATTGATTCAATTTGGTCAAATTATTGTGGGTTGACCTTTGACTTGGTGGGACCCATATAAGTCAACCCTTATTCAATGGTTGACTTTCATTTGACTTTTGATTTTGCTTTCATTTGGATTTGACTCCATTCATATTCATGTAATAAATTTCATGCTATTGATTTGATATGAATTGAATTTATCTTAATTTTATTTGAATTTCTTTGGGTTCAACTGATTTTGAGCTTAAGTAGGGTAGTGTCATCCCAATTATCATAGCCTAAGTTCAATTAGATTTAATTTTCAATTGAAGTGTGTTCAAGTTAATTATTTGTTTATATTTAAGTTAGGTTTGGATCATCCTAACTCATTAGGTTGGGTCAAACCATAAGAGAATCCACTAGGTCACTAAGCATAGTGATCTAAGTGCTTAAATTAGGAAACTCCTAATCTAGGATTAGGTGTCATGATTCTTAGTTTTAAAAAAGATGTTAACCTCTTCTAAAAATGAGGACACACATCCATCTACATATTAACCTCAAAATCCTATCATTAAGCCTAATCCTTCTACATCAAACAACCTCTATAAAGTAAACCACAATGAAACTACTTCTAAAATGTGAAAGAGATAGTTTACTTTAAATATCATAAGAAGAGTCATATGCAAAACCAATGTTGGGAAAAAATCATGTTTGTAGATGAATTGGAAGATTTATAAGAAGAAAATAATATAAAAGTGATACATCATAATACACCCTTATCTTATAAAGAAGTAGAACCAAATATAGATAATCTAATATTAGTTATGAGTTTATAACTACTTCTAAAGAAGAAAAAGATTGGAGAAGGAGGAATATTTTCTCGATGTATACTCTATGTAAGGATAAGAAGTGTAAGTTAGCAATAGATGAAAGTAGTGCTATGAATATTATATCAACCTATGATATCACTCAAGTCAATCTTACCATGGAATCTCGCTAAGAACCATTCCAAGTTAGTTGGGTAAATCATACATTCTTACTTAAGACTAACAAGTATCTTTTTCCAATTAAAATAGGTAGCTATAATGATCAAATTTAGTGTGATGTTCTTCCAATAGAAATAACTCACATCTTATTAGGAAGACCCTGGCCTTATGATTGAATGTAATTTATTATGGGCTTGAAAACACTTATGTGTTCAACCATAATAAGAAAATAATTAAGTTATTCCCTATAAAGCCTACCAAAAAGAGGTTAATTACGTCCACCACCCCCCCCCCCCTTTATAAAATTCTTCCTTTATCTCCTCACAAACCCAATCCTTAACTTTAAACCTAATCCATTCAAGCATGGAATGCAAAACTCCTATTGATAATGATATCACTATCCATAATAAGGAGGATACTTCTAATATACATCCTCATACATGTAAATTTTATGCAATTTAAATTAAACACTAGTGATACTAAAGATGGCAACATATCTACTATGGTCTTAGATCTATTATCTAAATTGGCTGATTTAATACTAGATGACTTACTTAATGAGCTACTACCATTAAAAAATATAAAGCATGCTATAGAGTTGATTCATAGTTCTCGAATACCTAATTAACCTCATTATAGGATGAATCCAATAGAGCATGCATAGTTAAAATGATAATTAGATGAACTCCTGAAAATTGATTTTATACAAGAAAGTTTTAGACTTTATCTTGTACCTGCTCTTTTAACTCTTATGAAACAATGATAGTAGAGCAGTAAATAAGATGATAATAAAATATAAATTTTTTATACCTAGATTGGATGATATGCTATATTTTATTTCTGGTTCATCATTATTCTCTAAAATTGGCTTGAGAAGTGGATATCATTTGATAAAGATTTGACCAAATGATGAATGGCAGACAACATTTAAAACTCTTGATGGTCTAAATGAATAGTTAGTCATGTTGTTTGGTCTTTCAAATGCTCCTAGCACATTCATGAATACTATTTTAAAATAATTTATTTATCAATACCTAGTAGTTTATTTCGATGATATTCCTATTTATAGCATAGATGAGAAGTCACGTCTATATTATTTAAAAATGATCTTAGAGAAGTTAAGGTTAGAAAAATTATATGTAAACTTTAAAAATTATTTTTTCAAGCAATGAGAAGACATTTTCATAAGATTCAATTTATCTGCTGATGGACTAAAGGCTGACACATCAAAAATCAAATCTATTTTGGAGTGGCCTACTCAAAAATCATTTATGGAAGTTAGAATTTTTCATGGATTAGCAATTTTCAATAGAAGGTTTATAATAAACTTTAGTACTATTGTTTCCCCTATTATTGACATTCTAAAGAAAGATAAATTTATGTGAACCATAGAAGTTGAAAGAGCCATGCAACAAACTTTTATGACTTCTTCACTTATCTTAAGATTTTCTGACTTCAATAAAGTATTTGAGGTGACTTCAATGCATTAGGTATTGGAATGGGTGGAATACTAAGTCAAGAAAATCATCCCATAGATTTCTTCAATTAGAAATGAAATGATGCTAAGAAAAAATATTTCACTTATCATCGAGAGTTTTATGCGACTATTTAAATTGTTAAGCATTGAAGGCATTATCTATTACATAAAGAGTTTGTTCTAAATATTAATCATCAAGATTTAAATTTTATTATTACCCAAAATAAATTAAATCGGATACATGTAACATGGGTTAAATATCTTCAATACTTTTCATTTATACTTAAACATAAACCTTGGATAGAAAATAAACCAATAGATGCTCTATCTAGAGTACCTTTAATAGTTTCATCCTTTGAGTTTTAAATTTCTAGATTTACAAATTTAAAAAAAGATTATAAAAAAAAAAAAAAAAATCCATTATGTATTCCTAAAACCTCTCTTAGAGAATTCCTAATCTTTAAATTACATTCAAGAGATATATCAGAATATTTTGATAAATTAAAAACCCAAACATTAGTTGAGAAAAAGTTTTATTGGTCCTTGTTGACTTCTTTTTGGGATGAGGTTAATAAAACTCCCAAAAATAATCATTAGGACTCCTAATCCTAAATTAGAAGTCTTCTAACTAAGCATGTAGGACATCACACTTAGTGATCTAGTGCACCCACTTTGGATTGATCTAACTTAATGGGTTAGTTAGATTCAATCCAAATCTCCAACCTAAATATACACTACTTCAAATTTGAAATTAATTAAGCTTAGATTAAGGTTTAATTATAAAATTAAACCTAATTACCTTAATTAAGCTAAGAATTATATAAACCTAAGGAAATTCAAATTATATCAAAAAAACCCAAATCAAATGAAATTAAAAAGATGAAATAATGACATGAAACTGATAAATCCAAATTCAAAACAAAGGTCAAAATTGGCCAACTCTTTTTACATGGGTTTCACTTATGTGGGTCCCACCAAGTGAAAGGGCATCCCACCAAAATTTGGCCAAATAAAATCATTTCAAATGATTTGGATGATGACATGAACATATTTAAACATGGAATTAAAAAACATATAAGTCCAATGTGGCCTTAATTAGGTTAATTAGGTCATTTGTCCTAAATAAGCCTAAATGGGTCTTATTGGGTTCAAACCTAAATCAAACTCAAACCAACCCAAATTAATTATCCAAAATCATTTGAAAATTACCATTGAACATAAATTAACCCATCATTGGGTCCAATTTGACCAATTTGATCATTTGACAAAAAGGAACCCAAACTTAACCCATTAAGCCCAATTTGGGTCAAATGGGTTCAAATTTAAATAAAATTGAAATTGTTTGATCTAATGCATCCCATATTTTTTTGATTAATTCAATTGAAAATTAAATACATTATAATTGATCCAAATAAACAATTTGACATTATTAAATTCAACATAAATCCACTTTAATTAAAATGGACTAAACCAAAGCAAGTACTCCATGAATTTTAAAATTCTTAAACCTTTGATTTAGAAGTTCATTAATGACTAAATGGACATAATCCAAGCATTGATCTAAAGCTAATACATAAAGTAAAGTAACTTAAATCAAGCTAATTGAAAAATCATTAAACAGCATAATTCAAAGTGATTTTGAACCTAACCTCCTAGAGATGCAATCAAACCCTTCCTAAATTGAATTAATGTTGATTACCTACCAACTTTAAACCCTTTAATCAACTCCAAATAAATCCAAGGCAATAAAATATGCCATGGAAAATGTAAGATGCATGGAGACAAAAACCCCTAACTGAATACTCTCTTTCCCTTAGATCTTCCCACCTTTTTAGCCTTAAGGAGGTTTTAAGTGGCTAGTCAGCCATGTAGCTAACTTCCAAAGTCAGCAATCACTTATAATTGACCAAGAGAGGGAAAATTGATCTTAAGATGCTTGGCTTCAATGGAAAACTTAACAAGGGATATTCTCAAGTGAAATTGATTATCCCACCACCTTCCCCACCAAACACAAAGATGAAACCAATCTTCCCCTGATCCCCTCACCATCGGGAGGTTGAAGAATTACCAAAGCTGATGGAATTCAACTCAACCTTGGTTTAGGAGGTGATCCATAATGAGGCAACTCAATTCCTCTTGCACAAAAGCTCCCCACATTGATCCAAAGCTATTGGAGTCAAATCTACTGCTAGAGATTATTAGGATCGAGGTATGTCATTAATGACATCCCCAAGCTTTCAATTTTGGTACTTTTAGAAGGAAGTTCGATCTCAAGTGAGATTAAACTATTTAGATCTTCATGATTTCATCCACTAATGGGTTTAACATCATAATCATGTGATTTCAACATGCAAAAATAACGGACGACTCTCAGCCTCCACCTTCACCAAAGTAAATGAAATCTCCATCGTTCGTTCATTTTATAAGAAATGAATGGCCAAGATCAAGCCAGATATTTAATTAAAACCAATAAAATAAACTGTGAATCAAATCTCGACTGTCTGATCTTCGATCGGATGACCCATAATTAACCCGCACGTGCCGCCAATTTAATGCGGATCCACGTGGACTCCGTGTGGCACAATGACACAACGCATCATCGAAAGCGGCACCACACTAGATCCACATGGATTTGACGCACCTAAATGAGAAAATTTTTGGTTTTTTGAATTAAAAAATTAAAGAAAATGTTAAAAAATTTAATAATTCATAAACAATTAAATATAAATTCAAAAATTACAAACTTGGGCTCTATGGATTCCTCTTGATGAGAGGAATCCATTAAAATTATAATCGCCAAATTATATGGCGTACTTTGGCCTTAATTTGGGTTCAAATTAAAAATTTTAAACCTTAATTACTCCCAAACCATTAATTAAAATGAAATAAAACTTCAGGGAGTTTAAATTAATGTTAAGATACATATTAGGTAAATTTTTTTATGATTTACTGAGTAATAAATCATAATATTTGAAATTTCAAATCCCAAACGCTAATTTTAATAATATAAATTAATAATAAATAAAGTAAATGACAAAAAATGATCAGACAAATTTAAAACATGATAATACATCTTAATGAAGATAAATAAGTTATTGAAACCCAATGGAACTTAATAAATCACAAAATGGCTTAATTAGGCCATAAATTAAATTAACTAATTCTGTCAATCAATTTAAACTTAAATAAATCAACCATAGCCCTAAAATTATGAATGAACCCTCTTTAGATACTTATAAATTAAAGAATAACCATTTAAAAAAAAGTCAAATTAGTAAGGAACCACACTTTCCGTAAAAATTTCAAACACAATTGATTTCTGGATTGGGAATATTTGAATTTTTCAAGTCTCTAGGTCAATTTAAAAGGAAATAATAAATCAAAAAATTCACAAAAATTACAAAATCGATAATACAAATTTAAAACATCATAATTGATACCAAAATATTTAAATAAAAATACCCATGCAAACTAAAACCAAAGGAACCTAATTAATCCTAAGTTAAGGGTTATAAAAAAAGTTAAAATATGATATTTAATCATATTCCAAGAATAATAACCCCTTAAACCATAATGAATCCATTAAGTCATCAATATATAGATACATTAGATCCATTTAGATTAAAAAATAAAGTGGCACAAATGCAAATATAAAATGTTAAGTGTAATTGATCATGAAATTAATCTTTCTTTAAACTCCTTAAGTCATGATGAATAAGGGAAATTACATTAGGCTAAGTGTTTTTCAAATGACATAATCATCACTCCCTTTTAAATTAATTAAAATGAATTGAACTATTCCATAATCTATGAAATATATAATATGGAATTAATCATCTTAGTCTAAATTCATTAATAAACCTTAGAAAATTTCAAGAAATGAATAAACTAAAATAATGAATCATTAATGCAAATGGGTTATAAAATTGAAGCATAATAAATCGGATAATACTAAACATATAAATTGAATGTAAATTTACTTAAGTTTATTAACATTAATGATATTGAATAAATGAAATGAACTTGAATTGAATGAATGAAATACATATACCTAAATGTAATAAGTAAACTAAATTCATTCCAAAATTAAATAAAAAAATGAAATGAAAATAATTTAAATGAAACATAAAAATATAACTTAATGAAACATTAAATAAAATGAAATTAAACATAAAGCTTTACCTTAAATTAAATATAGTAAAACCAATAAACAAAAATGAATATTAAATTAATGATGAATTCAAATAACATAAACATTAAAACCTAATCAATTTAAGTTACAAAAGTAAGATAAATTCAATGTACAAGTAAAGTAAATCTAATAACTTAAACTTAGAAAGATATAAATCATCAAAATCAATAAAGCAAACACATAAAGTAAAGGATTAATGAATCAAATTAAGAAAAGATTGAATATAAAATAAATGGTAAAATCTAAAATATGAATAATACAAAATTAAGCCAAAGGAATTAAATGAAATTAAAATCATAATAATGAATGAATTAAACTTAAAGAGAAAACCAAACTAAATCATAATAACAAATGAATTAAACATCAAGCAAAAATTAATTCAAACTAAATCATAATATTATTGGTAAAGAAACATACCTTAAGGAAATCAAAACATAAAACACTAAGTGAAAAAGAATAAATAAATTTAAAATAAAAATGATATCAACTAAACTCATTCAATCATTTAAAAGGATTAATTAAGATACTTAAGGATCTTAGTTAAACATTTAGGATGATTCTTCATCCTATGATGAAGACTTTATCCTATGAGGACTTAGGATGTTGAGTAAAATGGGTTCCACCCAAAATGGAACCTATTGTACTCTTCATTCTGGAAAACCTGATCTAACTTTAACATAATAAAATGAATCTAAAATGAAAAAAAGAATCAATAAATCAATAAATTATTTGAATTGAAACCATCCAAAAGTAAATAAACAAATACTCAAATCCAAAATTAAAATTGAAACCCAAAATCCTAACAAAGTCTTTCAACACAAACCTTTCTCTTCATACACTAAAATAATAGGTCACAGGCCCTAGACTTAGGCTTGGTCATTTTGTGATTTTCTATAATATGTTGTGATGTTGTGATGTGAATTATTTTAATTGTTTTATGGTGTACTATTTTAGATAGGATGGCTAGGATTTATTTCCATTAGTCTATATGGTAGGATATTTTTTTTAGAACCAACCTTATCTTTTGTAGAGGGTTGGACATCTGCCATAAGTAAATCTATAAAATTATTGTTTATTTGCAAGTGTTGAATAGTCCCTTAATATATCCCATAGGATAAGTGGGCTTGGTAAGAAACTAATGCTAAGCTCATATGTTTGTGAAATATACATGTTGTGTGTTCTTTGTATTTTCCTAACATTTGTTTTGCAGGGCTTAGGATTTATTTTTTATTTTAAAATGTAAATTTGAGCTTAGAATTAGGTTAAGATCTATAGGTTCTAGGATTAGTAGGACCTGACCCTACCAAGATATGGTTCAGAGGTCTCTTGTGAAGCCCAATGGAGGTTCCTGAAGAAGGAGATGATCTTGGAAAGAAGACCTAGAGATTTAGACTTGTACTTCTAGGCCGGGCTATATATGGGCAGAGCTCGGTTACCCATTTTTCTTTCTTTTGAGGTGTACGGTGGTAACTAGCCCCATTGGCCTTTTTTAAAAATTAAATTAGCTTGATTTATTTTGGGTGCGCAATAGAATCAACATGCATATCTAGGTTTCTTTTTGTGTTGTGCTTTCTATGATGAATGTTTGGATGTAGGCTCATAAAAAAATTTAAATTTTTTACCCAATTAAATCTAATCAATTCAAACATAAGAATAATGAAATTAAAAATCTCACATAAATGGAAGCCCTAGGAAATAGCTTTAAAATCAATTAGAAATAATTAGCTTTCAAAAAATCATACAATCATATTGCTCTAATCTTTGAATTGGGTCACTTCACCCATTGTACATAATGGGCATCTGACTTATGAGGATGACTGCCTTTCTGGGCAAGTCTATCTATCTTTAATTAATTAGACTCATTATCTTCTTCTAATTACATACCATGTAAGCAAAAATTACATACCCATGGACTAAAATGATCATCGAGTTAAAATATATAAAAATGCGCTTAGGTGGTGTTAAATTTAAAATGGAAATATCCCAGACATCTTGCATTTATAAGACTTGGCATCATGAATTTAAAATGCGCTTAGGTGGTGTTAGCTAGCAACCCCTTTAAGAGGGTTGTAAGCCCAGAAGAGTCAGGGATAGGTTAGTTCTCTTAAGTGAGAGAAATGGTTGATAATTCCTAACGTAGAATTAGGTCGAGCATCTGACTTGTGTTATAAGAACCTATAAACTTAGGTTCTGAAGCATCCTCCTTGGAGTAAGTCTTTAACCCTAGGCATTTGTGCAATTTTGTGCTGCTAGAATCTAACTCTTAGATTTCTAAGAACATATCAACTCAAAATCTAAATAAAATTCCAAAATTCAAAGCCCAATGATAGGACAGTTGAAATGCCTATTATGTATCCCAATATAAACTAGCATTTCCTACTTCATCCTATTTGGCCTCCTAAAATAACTCTTTCCACTATGGATCATTCCACATTGAAAATTCCAAAGATTATTTCTTTGAAAAGCAACCTAGAAATTCTTTAGAAATAATGACTTATTTCTTTAATCGAGAGTATTTCTAGGAAGAGACCCTTCTTAAGATGTAATTTACTATAAGAGCTTGCTTATATAAGGAACCATGAACCCACTTTAAAATAAACCTTGTTCTAATTTCCATGTAGTTCGGGGGAAAAACTCTCTGGTACATGAAAGACCCATTAGCCTTAGGAGGCTTTTATTAAATGATCGAATCCACTATAAGAAAACATATTTATCTTTCGAGATAATATGTTTATTCCTTAATGACGCATTTGATCATCTAAATAAGAAATTTTTAAACTCTATGTAGTGTCACAAATTTTCCCCATAGTAATTACTAAGAAAAGATTTTGACCATATAGTAGCCTAATGTTACACTTGTCGTCTAGCTAAAACTATCAAATCAAAGGTAGGCCGTCACATATCATTACCTATTCCATCTAGACCTTGGGAAGACCTATCTATAGATTTCACATTAGGTTCACTTAAAACACCTCATATGCATGATAGTATTTTCATTATAGAAGATTGATTTTCTAAGATGACACTCTTTATACCTTGATCAAAAATAAATGATGCATCTCAAATAGAAAGGTTGTTCTTTAAAAAAATTATCAAGTTGAATAAAGTACCATCAACTATAGTTTTCAATAGAGATGTTAAATTTATATCCTATTTTTAGAAAATTTATGAAAACTGATAGGAACGGTTGATTACACACCTTGTGTATCCGATCATTTGATTTGATGGTAACAAACTTTGTGTAATAATAACTAATTATTTATTCGTAGGATAAATTGTCAACAATAATAATTATAAATGTTATTCTTAATTTAAATTTATATTGATGATAAACATATATTCTTGAAGCTACTACTTATTTATTTCAAGTATTTCAAGAAATTCCACAGACTCAGCTTGCTTAGTCAAACCGGGAAAGTCCTATCAGCTTGGACTTGGGCAATTTGGAAATTTTTATAGGATTTGTAATATAAGATAAATAAGAGCTTAATAAAATAAATTAATGGTTTAATCATTTCAAAATAAATTATTTAAATTTATTCATATTTTTCTACATATAAAAATTGTATTTTTTTTCCTTAATTTATCCATTTTAGATAACATAAACTAAATTCATGAGTTTAAATATCATTTAATGTGCTTTAAAGCAAGATAAATTTATTTCATACTTCACTAAGTTATTTTCGTGTTTAATTACATTATTTATCTATTTATTCCCAATATGAGAATAAAATTATTCTAGAATTACTCTAATTATCCTTTTCTCTCTCCTATCCTTTTATTTTCTCTCTCATAACATAATTATCAACCTAATTTTTTTGGCTGAATAATTTACTGATTTATATTTATAAATTATGTTAGAATTATTCAAATTATTTTTATAATAATTTCCTCATTATTTAAATTTTAAAAACTCATTCATTTGAATTTTTAAATTTAAATTATTTTGAATTTAATTTGAAGATTCATTGACATATCAATGCAAAATTAATTTTAAACATTTATGGAATGATTTGGCCGACCCTAGCTTGATTTATTTCAGATAATTATATTTTCATTAAATTATTTTAAGTTAATTTAGAATTGAAATCAAATAAGCCTTGATTTAATAATCTTTCCTTTTAAGATTAAATCTATTTTAGAAAAGCCTTTTGGCCAACCCCCTTTACTAATTTTCTATTAAATAAATTTATTCAATTAATTCAAAAATTTTCTTAAATTATTTTATCATCATTTACACATGATATATTGCATTGATTAAATATTAGATCCATGTTTTGAATGCAATGGATAAAATTTATCATATTTTATTGATTTATTTTTTTACCTTTTCATTTATTTAACTAACCTAAATTTATGTAAATAAATATGCATTAAGTTGATATCTCTTGATTGAATCCATCCTTGGAAATCCTCTTGGCTATTCCATACAATATATAGGTTCAAATTAAAACAATTTTGAAGTTATTCAAATTCCTTCCCTCCTTGACTATTTCGTTAAATGGATTTGAATCAATAATATTAAATGAATAAATCTCTTTCCCTCTATTGCCTTGGCCGACTTCTTATGTGTTTATTTGGAGATGAATTCAAATGGTTACCATGTGTTCTTGAATTTATAATTCAAGTTGATACCAAATAAATATTCCCTCTCTTTATTCATGCTTGGCCGAAAAATATTTGGATTTATTCTCTTGGTTTTATTTAATTGGATTGATTAATTTTCTTCACCTATATATATATATATATATATATATATATATATATATATATATATATATATATATATATATATATATATATATATATATATATATATATATATATATATATATATATCTTTCTTTCTTTCTTTCTCTTGGCTTAAATTCAAATACCCTTATTTGAATTTATTTTGCATGTGCTCATTTCTTTGAAATCAAATACTTTCTTAATTGATTTTCCCTTTCATTAGTTTCCTCTTCTTCTCCTTAGGTTTGGCCAAAATTCTCATGAGAAAAAAGTCTATTTAAAGAGTGAACTTCATTACTTAATTCCTCTTGATTATCTCCACCTTGGCTGAACATGTGCTTGTCAATTTCTTGAAGTTAAGCTGCTAAGCTCATCTCTCTGATTCACTCTCTCAACTACATTCAAGAGGAGATCTTCCTTGAATCTTTCAAGTCTTTTTTATTCCTTGGAAAGTTCATATCAAGTCAATTGATTCCATTACTAACATACAAAGGCTTGAGTAAGAGTATTTATTTTATTTCAGTCTTTTGAATCATTAGTTTTATTGGTTAATTTGGATTAAAAGATTTATGTGCTTTATGGTTAAGGTTTTTCATTAATCTCTTTTTATTCATCTTCAGGTGATTCCTTTTGATTTGATTGATTTTAAATAATATCGTTAAGGCTTCTCACATTCAAAAAAATCTTCATTCATGTTATGTTAATTAAAAAGGATTTATTTTGACATTGGTAAAGATTTTCTAAATTCTTTTTAATTCTTCTTTAATGAAACTTGTCATAGATCTCTTTGCAAACATATAAACTAATTTAGTAAGAAAAGTGCTTTCATTTATTCTATTGAATATTTATGTTGATTGGTTTGATTTGAATGAAAAGTTTTGTGCTTTATTGTCAAATGCTTCTCTTGATCTCTTTTGATTCATCCTTCAAAAGATTTGAAAGACTTTCTATTTGAGTTGGTTGAATTAATTTTATATTCAAAAATATTTCATAAACTTTCTTTTCTTAAACTTTTTTTATGCATCAAAGTTTTGATAAAAAGTTTCTAAATTAATTTTACAAATAAATAATACACATTAGATTGTTTATTTGAAAGCATTTATTATAAAACTCTTTTTGGATTACATATTCACGCAAATATTTTAATCATCCATGTAATTTGTTTTCATAGACTTTCAAGTTCTTTTCTTTTCAAGTCTTTACTTCTTTTAAAGTAAAAAAAAAACTTTTCAAGACTTCTTTACTTCAAGTGTTTCATATAAAGTACATATCATTATTTTAACTTTAATTTAATAAGAAATTTATTCACATTGACCTCTCTTTACTATTTGTCTTAATATTATTTAGTTGGGACTTGAGTGCAAAAATATTTTAAATTGAGAGTTAGATACTTTCATATTCCTCTTACTAATTTTCTTGTTTGGTTGTACTTGCCTGTTAAGAAAAGTATGTTGTTGAGTTGTACTTGCCCATTAAGGAATGTATGTTGTTAGGTTTTTTTTTTTTTTTTTTTTTTTTAAATGTATGTTGTTAGGTTGTACTTGCCTATTAAAGAAAGTATGTTGTTGTGTTGTACTTTCCCATTAAGCAAAGCACATTATTAGGTTGTACTTTCCCATTAAGAAAAGTATGGTGTTGGGTTGTACTTGCCCAAAAAGGAGTGTGGTGTTTATTTTGGATTTATGGGGGGACGTAGATCGAAGGGGATACTTATTAAAGTGATCAGGTATGATATTGAAGTATGATGTACTATCTTGAAAGATAGAGGCATCACCCTTCAATAGACCTAATCACCTAATAATGACTCCTAAGGCATGATGGGTCATCGAATGTTCCAGAGATTTTTCGCTTCCTTTACATGGATGAATAAAGCAGGATTTATATTAAATTGGGTTCTAAAGTTTCCTATGGATGCAAGCCTCCATAGTTAGTTACATCCTAAAGAAGGTGAATTCCTTAGGAATACTCTCTATTAAAGTATGAAATTATTGTCTCCAAAGATTTCAAAGTTAAGACAATCAAAGGATTTGTTATATTTAGAAAATCAAATGTGAAAGATTAAGAAGAACACTTATTTTTGGAAGCCAAAGGAGATGAGTAGGGAATGCTCATGATACTAAGAAGCCTAGCAAGCATTCCAATATATCATATAGTTGGGCTTTATATATTTAAAAGATAATAAACTTATATGTTTTGAGTTGAAATTTTATTAGAGTACTAAGGCTTATAATCCAACAACACAAGATTATGGAAATGCCTAAGAGATGTGGATTTATGCTTGTAGCCCGAGGGAAATAGCTACTTTGGATCCTAACTCTAAGAAACTCTAGAATAAGCTGAAGCATGACCTAATTCTAAGTGAAGATGGGCATGAGATTTACCTCCACAATAGAGGATAAACCATCAGACTGCTGGACTTATAGCCGTCCAGAATGGTAGCTAGCTAACTGCTCCAATGATTTTGAATTCATGTAGGCAATTCTATTATTTACAAGATAGTTATATTGTTATTAAATTAGAAAGAGCCTAAAGTCCTTAAGCCCAGTCCCTATGAGGCTAGAGCATGAGTGGTATGAGTAATGACTTAATCTACAACTATAAATCTTTTCAAATTTTATTTGATTTTTGATACTTCATTTTGATAAAGGCTGTGAGATTTTTTTATGCATAAATGCATGATGAAGTAAAGTTATTGTCCAAATCAAAAGAGGAAAAGGGTGAAGCTCCGTCAATAGGGGTAGCACTCAGAGGTCAAGCAGTCCCTATGCATGTAAGGATGGAGGCCCTCATTTTGTAAGAGTGATTCAAAATTATATGTATGATGTGAGACATACAACCATACAGCTAAGGGGTTGTTAAATCTTCTAATTATCTTATTTAATGCCTACATTTTATGGTGGGATAATAAGTTATTTAAAATTTATTTATGAGTGATTAATTGGGGTAGAAAAATTAATTTTACCCTAAGATCCTAATTGTATCCATGCCACATTAAAGCATCAATCATAAGAAACTATGAAAAGCATATTGTTTCTAAGGAACAAGCTAAACATAACATCAAACAATTTTATAGCTACCCCAAAATAATAAGAGGCTAGTGTGGTCGGGTACCGTCGTACAACCCGAAAAGAAAAGATGGGTAGCCAAGCTCTACCCTTATACAACCCAAAATATGAAAGAATAATTACAATTTATAAATGAATAAGTGCTATGGGGGATCTTCAAGTCTTCATGTCTTCATGTCTCCTTCATTTCTTCTTTTCCATTTGATTTAGTTTACTCCACTCCAAAGGCATCACATGGCCTCTTAGGACAAAGCCTTCTAGCCAATGCTTATCCTTATCCTTCATAGCACTAATCCTAATTCCAAATGCAAAATTACATTAAAAATAGGAAAAGTAAATCTAACTACACCTACAAAATAAGTGTTAGCTAAACATACATACAATCCCAAGAAGTTATATACAATTTAAACTTAGTACTCTGCACATGGCTAACCAAGCCCGCCTCTCCTAGCTTGGGTTATGCATAGGGGTTTAAGCAACATGTAAAAGAGAGCATTTCTATTTATTTTAAGCGCCCCTTAAGCATAATTCCCTGCAGAAAATATCATTAGGCTAATCATGGCCTAACATCCAGTCCACGAGGCATACACCCTAACATCTAGTCTACAATAATACATAATAAAATAAAATATACATCATACCAAGCACCGCCTTAACATAAAACTAGAAATGGTGACTTAATCCTAATGTGTGTGTTAAGGCTTGTGTGGCATGTCTTGCTAAGCATTAGAGTTATAGTTCTCTAAGTACATAAAGATTTAATTTAGCATGAAGGGTTGATTTCACTTAAATTTATTTAATTGATTTGAGAAATTTAATTTATGTTTTCTTTTGTTTCATTTGATTACACTTAGAAACTAAGTGTTATAAAGAGAAGAAAAAAGGATTGCCCTCTTTCATCCTTACCTTAAGCCACTTTCTAAAGCATTTTAATTTGTTTTAGTTCTCTTTACTGATTGACTTATTACACATTTTAAATTAATCCTAAGTTTAAGTCCACTTTAAATAATCTCATTCAATATGAAATGCATCTTAAAATTAATTTGATTGAATTACTATCACATGACATATGTTAAATCATTCCTTGGGACTAGCTAAAGCCTCATATTACCGAGATGTCCAAACTATATACCCACTTGCATTCAAACATATGTAAATTTCCATACATGAATATAAGAAAGAGAGCTCTCAATCACATGATTAATTAATTCAATAACTTAAATAATTATGAATGCATGTGTTTTTGATAGAAAAGAGGATTGTCTTTCTCTAATTAAACATACACATACATGTATAAAAGACATAAGCAAGTGTGTGCCTTTGTTAACCAGGGAAGTGAAGTAATCAAATGACCTCCTTGGGGATAGCTAAAGCCTCGTATTCCCCGGGATGTCTAGACTATATACCCACTTTTCTTAAATACATACACATGTATTCATAATTAAGAAAATGAAAATCATGCAAAAAAATTGTATTTTCTTTAATTAAATTATTTACATGTATGAATTAAAGCTTTATACAAATTCTAGTGTTAAAATACATAAGAATGAAATCAAATAAGTACATGCTTTTGTTAACCAGGGAAGTGAGGTAATCAAATGATCTCTTTGGGGCTAGCTAAAGCCTCGTATTCCTGAGATGTCCAAACTATATACCCATTAGCATTCACACTTATGTAAATAAACACATGAATAATGGAAAGAAAGCTTCACTTCATACAATTAAGTTATAATCACATACATCTCCAATGTATTTATAACTAGCATACTAACATATGTTATGGTTCATTTATAAGCTTTTAAAAAAATATATTTGGATTTAATAGTGATAGTAGCCACACATTTATTAAATTAAATCAACATATGTAAGCTTAACATAAAAAAGAAAACTCATTAGATTTAATTAATTTTGAAAAGATATGAATGTATAGACCAAATGACATGCAATATCTAAAGTGATTGGAGAGGAATAAGTGATCATAAACACATGATTTCATTCAATCAAATTAATTCCTAAGAATAATCATATGAAATAAAATTATTTAAAATAAACCAAAGGTTTTTAATGTCACTTTTAATTTCATGTTTAATTAGATTTAAGGAATGTGAGAAAAAGTTTTTTAATCTTAATCTCATCCCCATGTTTGTGAGATAATTTGGTTTAATGAAATTTGATTAAATTGATCTTATGAGTTAATTAAGTTATGATATGAATTAAGTTCATTAATTAACCCATACCTATGTTAAACTAATTAACTAAATAATTATGAGTCAATATGATATGCAAATGAATTCAAAAGTAAATTAGCAATGGTCCTAGGAAATGAAAGGGTCTAATGCAATTGGCTCATAATTAATAGTTAATTATATTAAGGAACTTAATTAAGTACACTTATGATTTTCCCCCACATGTGAGCTAACCATAATTTCCTTAAATATATTTAGGTTATTGAACACCTAAAGATCTAACCCCCAATTAATTAATTAGGATATGATGTATTTTAAAATTTAATAAAACTAATTAAGTAATTAATTAGCCAATTAGTCCTTCATTAATTTTTCTTGAAAAGTGAAGTGAACTTAAGAAAAAGATTAGAAAAGGGGTCCCATTTATTTTTAGCTCTCTGATGTCAATTGAAGTATTTTAAAACTATTTTGATAAATTTTCATAATTTTTTACAAATTTATTAATTTAAATTGACACTCTGAACTTCAACATTTAGTATCTCTCAATCCATAGGTCATTTTCACTTGAAAGTTATAGGGTAGATAGATTTTAACATCAGCTTTAATCCTTAAAAATTTCAAATCAATCTGATTTATAGTTTTAGATTATTGATTTTTACTAAAACCTAAATTAAACTTAGAATACTCAATAAAAATTAGGGATTTTAGATTCATTGGATTCCTCTCAAAAAGATGAATCCAACGAGCCCTTATTTATAATTTTTGTCAAGTATTTTTATTTTCTATAAATTTTGAAAGTTTCATGTGGTTTTAATTAATTTTTAAAAGCAAGAAATCTTTAATTTCTCACTTAAACCAATCAGCGCCATGCAGTATTGATTGGATCACGTGGTTCCATGCAATGGCAAGCGATTGGGTCGCACAGTTCTGCGTGGCAACGCCCAATTGGGTGAGTGATGCTAACACAACCATTTAAGCAAAAATGTACAATTTTGATCGAACCATCCTATCGTAGATCAGGCGATCCAGATCGAATCTATGATCAAGTGGGCCGACATCATGTAGATCTACTTCCAATCACAATCGTCTATCCCTATTTAAGGGAGATCAAATGGCTAGCAATTTATCTTCCTCCCAGTGAACCAAACGGAATGCTCAAAATGTGAAACCAAGCAGACGAATGGGAAAATGGAACATCGAGGGTCCATTTCGAGCTCAATTTCATGGCGATTCTTGCCAAAAAAACTTATATTTTTGCATTGGCGTCATGCAAAATGAAAGATGCAAGGGATATCTAATGGAAATTTCTAAAGTCGTGCAAACATTATCATAAATAAAGGAACCTATGGTCAGCTAAAGGATTTGAAAATTACCTCATTGAGGATGGTTTCTGGTGGCTGTGTCAATCCAAGCACTCTTGGATGCGAGACGAAGCCTTGTGATGAATCTAGACCCATTCCTCCCCTTGGAATGTTGTATCCACCAATGGCCACCATCTTTTTGCCAGAATCTGCTCAATTTTTGTGTTTTTCTAGCTCAAAGAAAGTGGGGAAAGAGGTCTTGTTGCTTGGAGGAGCTCCTAGAGTGTGTGCAATGGCAGAATATGTGCTTTGGAGGCCTCTCTTTTCCTCTTCATAATGGTGGCCAAAAACCCCCATTAAACTGATGGGAGGTGTGCAGTCCTAGCCCACTTATAGTGGGCTAAGAGACTAGGTAGCCACATTTGGGGTGTATGATGGCTGCCAAAGGTGAAGGGAGAGTGGACTTTGCAAAAAATGGGTGGAATCCTACGTTGGGTGGCATATCCAAGGGAGATCTCATCGAGTTTGTCTCCAATTAGATTTGTGCTGATTTTTGGTTGACCCAAGATGGGTTTGGGTTAGGTTTGGTCAAGTTCCAAGTGGTCAAGGCTTAGTTTCAAGGGATTTGGCTTAATTTTGATCATTTGGGTCACTTTGGGTCATGTTAGGTAAGGTTGACCAATTGGTAAAATTGGGTAAAACCAAGGCCTGGGTTAGGTTTAAATGATGATTTTAAGTATTTTGGTTCAAGTTGTTTCAGTCAATTTGGCCTAGGTTTGATTTTGACTCATTTGGATTCATATAGGTCAAATGGGTCAAGTTGACCAATTTGACCAAATTGGTTAAATTGGCTTGGGTTAGATGATGTTCAAGTTCAATTAATTAATTTAAGATGATTGTAGGTTTTGGTTTGAATTGATTTGGATTTAATTTGGTTTTCGACCAATTTGACCCTTTGGGTCAATTAGGGCTATGTTGGTCAATTGGGTCTAATTTGGTCAAACTGGGTTCAATTATGGCTTTGGTCAAGTTCAATAATCAATTTAGAATGAACTTGAGCCATTGGTTGCAATCAATTTGGGTTGGATCATGATTTGACCTATTTTGGCCTTTTAGGTCAACTTGGGTCAAATGGCCAATTGTTTGGTTTGGCTCAATTGATGGTCAAGTCAAGTTCAATCAATGATTATGGGTTGATGTGAATCAATAGTTTCAATTGATTTGGTGTATGGTAGGTTTTAGCTAGTTTGCATTCATATGGGTTAAAGAGTTGACTTGGTCAAATGACCAAGTTGACTTGGTTTGACCAAATTTAAGGTAATTGATTATCCTAGGGTGATCAATGATCATGGTATGAGGTTTGGATGGGATTGTTTCAATCCAATTTGGGTTGGATTGGAACTTGGTTCAAATTGGTTCTTTAGGTTGCTTTGGATTAAGTGAACCTAAATGGGTCAATTGGCTCAGTTTTGGTTTGATTAAGGTTTAGTTGAATTTTTATATGAGTTCATAATCAAAATATAAATTGAACTACAATCAATTTGGGCTATGATAGGTTTTGGTTTATTTGAAATTTCAAAGTTAAAAGGGCTGAGTTGGGCTTGACTTGGGTTGATTTCAATTTGGCTAGATGATTGTAGATTTCATTTATATTTGGATAGATGATTGAAGTAATGATTAATTAGAGAGAAAATCCATTGATTTTAGCTTGATTTAGATAGGATTTGGCTAAGTCCAAGGAATTATCTCAAAGGGTTTATATAGGGATTTGATTTGAATTTAGATTTGGTTTTCATCATTTGAATGTAGATTTAGCTTATATTTGGGAAGATGATTGAAGGAATAATTGATTCAAGATAAAATTAATTGATTTTGAAGTGATTTGAAGACAAATTTGACTAAGCTCATGGAGGTAGGTCTAAAGGGCTTAGAAAGAAATTCAATTTAGTTTGATTTAATTTTGATCATTGGAATGTGGGTTTCATTTATATTTATGAAGATTATTAAATATATAATTTATTCATGATAAAATTAATTGAACTTGGGTTGATTTGGGTTAAGATTTGACTAAACTCATGGAGGTAGGTCCATATGGCTTAAGAAGGGTCTTGACTTGACTTGATTTAATTTGATTGAGTTTTGATCATTTGAATGTAGGTTTAATTTATATTTAGGATGATAATTGATGGGATAATTGATTTATAAGAAAATCAATTGAGATTGACTAGATTTAAATGGGATTTGGCTAAGCTTATGAAAGTGGATCACATGGCTTAAGAGGGATTTGGAGTTTCGATTTGATCTTGGGCTTCAATCATTTGGAGTTGAATTTGAATTTAAATTTGATAAATGATTGAGTGATTGAATTGATCTTGGAGAAAATTAATTGAATTTCAATTGAATTAGATTTTGCAAGTGCTAAGTCCATGGAATTCAATCATATGGCTTAGGAAGAGTTTTGAGTTTGCATTTGATCATGGGCTTCAATCATTTAATTTGGATTTGAAATTGAATTTGGGGTTTGGTTTAAGAAGGAGCACATAGGTTGGGTTTAGGCCACAGGATGGGTAAGTCTCCCTAACTCCCTAAGGCATAACCTACCCCTATGACTAACCCTTCTAAGTCTCTAGGCATAAGTTAAGTGTTCACCTAATCACTAGAAGTGTCTTAAGACCAAAAAGCTCTTAGTGTCTATAAGAGTCATAGATCTATGATGAGGGGATTGAGAACTCACTCCAAAGTGAGGTCAACAAGGAGAGTACAGGATATTTGTTGTAATCTTATTTTGACTTAGTGAATTCTTACCTTGGGTTGCTAGGCGTGGACGTAGACTAGTTTTTGGGATTTGGTCGAACCACAAAAAATCTCTATGTTTTCTTTCTTTATTTTCTACACTTTACTTTTCTACTATTTTTTATTATTATTTTAATTTCTCTAAAGCTTTATCATTAAAGATTTAAGTTTTCTTCAAAAATTTTACAATTAAGTTCTCTGAAATTATTTTTTATAAACCTAATTCAACACCCCCCCCCCTCCTCTTATTGAGTGCCATAGCATCTTAACAAGAACATAATTAAAATTATCTTCTGGATTCATCCTTAAATAGATGGATAGACAAAATTAATCAATAGAATATTAAGAAATCTTCAAAGGTATTTAGTTGGCAAAAAAAATTTTGGAAACTAGGACTTAACATTACCTACATCTAAATTTGCATACAATAGTTATTTTCTAGAACAACCCCTAAATCACCTTTCAAGATAGTCTATGGATACAACCCTAAAATGTCTACTAACCTAACTAATACAGTTACTCATGTATTTTCTTATTTAGCATATACATTTGCTAGTGATTTTCATAAACTTCATGAATACATAAAGAAACAATTAGAAATACAAAATGCTAAGCATGCTAAAGAAAAGAACAAAGGTCAAAATGGTAAGGAATATGAGGTAGGTTATTATATATTGGTTCATATCCATTTTGAGAGATTTCCTTCTACCAAATATAAAAAGTTACAAGTGAGAGCATGTGGGCAATTCAAAATTATTAGGAAACTAGAATTACAAGTGAAGGTAGGACTATATTAGATTTTGCCTTAGCTTATGATTTTGTAGTTGCTAATACTTTATTTAAGAAAAGAGATGAACATATTACTTATAAAAATAGATCTAGTAAAACACAGATTGATTATTTTCTAATGAGAAAAATAGATCGTTTAGATTGTAAAGATTGTAAGGTCATTCCAAGTGAAAGTTTAAGAGATTGTTAGTTTTAGATTTTAAGATGAAAGATTATAAGAGGAAAAATAAATCAAATTATTGTCCTAGGATTAGATGGCGACACTTAAAGGATACAAATAAAAATATTTTTAAGAGCAAACTATAAGAGCTTAGAATCTGGGATGTTCATAAAGAAGCTAATATTATGTGGGAAAAAGTAGCAAGTGAAATTAAGCAAGTTGCTAAAAATATTCTTGGATAATCAAAAGAAAAAGCTTATTTTAATAAAAATAGTTGGTGGTGGAGTCAGAGTGTGCAAGAAAAGATAAGAAACAAGAAGCATTGTTATAAAAATTTGGTTTAGTTGTAAAAACTTGGAGAATTGGAAAAGATATAAAGTGTATTGTAGAGATTCTAAGAAAGCAATACATGATGCAAAAAAATTAACTTTTTTGTGATTTATATAATAGATTAGATATCGAAGAAGGTGAAAGATGTATGTATAAGTTGGCTAACCAAAGAGACAAGAGAAGTAAAGACCTAGTTCAAGTGAGGTGTATTAAGGATGAAGATAATAAAGTGCTTTTCTTAAAAAAGGATATTAGAAATAGGTGGATGAGATATTTTAAAAAACTTTTCAATGAAGGATCAGAATGTATGATTTATTTTAGCAACCTTAATACCCTAAACAAAAATAAAATTTTTCTTTTTATCGTCGTATTAGAAAATCTGAAGTTAGAGAAGCTTTACAGAAAATGAAATGTTGAAAAGCGGTAGGACCTGATGATATTCCAATAGAAGTGTAGAAATGTTTAAGAGATCAAGGAATTTCTTGGCTTACAAATCTTTTTAATGTTATTTTAAAGACTAAAAAGATGGCAGATGAGTGGAGAAAGAGTTTGTTGGTTTCTATAATTAAGAATAAAGGTGATGCACAAGAGTGTGCAAATTATAGAGGAATTAAGTTAATGTGTCATACATTAAAATAATGGGAGAGAGTAATTGAGCATAGGTTACGATGTGATATAAAAGTTTCGCACAATCATTTTGGTTTCATGCCAGGTAGATCTACTATGGATGATATACATTTGTTAAGAGGTTTGATGGAGAAGTATAGAGAAAGTAAGGAGGATTTACATATGATATTTAATGATTTAGAGAAAACTTATGATATAGTTTCAAGAGATGTTCTTTGGAGAGTTCTAGAACAGAAAGGAGTTAATATTGGTTATATTCAAGTCATTAAGGATATGTATACTATAGCTGTTACTTGTGTCCAAACACAAGGAGGATTGACAAAATATTTTTCCTATTTCAATTGGATTTCATTAAGGATAAGCTTTAAGCCCTTATCTTTTTGCTTGAGTTATGGATGTTCTTATTAGACATTTACAGGAAGATGTACCTTGGTGTATGCTTTTTTTCTGATGACATTCTTCTTATTGATAAAACTTGAGAGGGAGTCCAAGAGAGACTTGAAATATGGAGGTCAACATTAGAGTCTAAAGGTTTTCATTTTAGTAGATCTAAAACTGAATATATGGAGTGTAATTTTAGTTGTAGAAGTTCTAGTGGTAGTGTTGTGACATTAGGTGAACAAGTCATTAATAAGAATGAGTGATTCAGATATTTAGGCTCTATTGTTCAAAATGATGGTGAAATAGATGGTGATGTTATTAGTAGAATTCAAGTTGGATGGTTGAAGTGGTGAATGCATCTGGCCTGTTGTGTGATAGAAAAGTTCCACTTAAACTTAAGGGAAAATTTTATAAGATGGTGGTAAGACCTGCAATGATTTACAGTGCAAAATGTTGACCAATAAAAGAGAAGCATAATACTAAGTTAAGTGCTACAGAGATGAGGTTGCTCAGGTGGATGAATGGCTTTACTCTTAAAGTTAAAATGTGAAATGAGTATGTTCGGGAAAAAGTTAGAGTAGCTCTGGTGTCATATATATTAGAGAGAGTCACCTTAGATGGTTTGTCAACATAAAGCGTCGGCCATCCGATGACCTAGTTAGGAGAGTAGATGCATTAGATTTTCTTATGTTAAGAAAGGTAGAGGTAGACCTAAAAAGACTTGGTTAAGATGTATAAAAAATGACCTTAGTATACTTGAATTAAATGAGAATTTGACACATAATAGGACACAAATTAGACTAAGGATTCAAATAGCCGACCCCACTTAATGGGATAAATGCTTGTTGTAATAAAGAAAAATAAAATAAAGAAAAAACATTACCCCCTCACTTGTTTATTAGCCCTATTTTCAATATGGAAGATCTAATATCTTTTAAAAGGGTTTCCCAACCTCGAAAGTTGTAGGATGATACTTTTATAGAAAGAGATAGAATTATTTGTAGGTACATATCCAGCTAATATTCTTTAAAGTGCATAACATCATCATAATTAATACACCCACAGATGATACTACCATTCAAAGATTCCTAATAAGGTGGAAAGATAAATCACTAAGTAAGGATACATGGATGACTTCAGAAGAACTATAGAGCTTCGTCCCTAAACTTCTTGAAGACTTTCAAGACCCTAGCTCTAGGTCACAAGCAAAAGCATGAACTTAAGAGGACTTTTAGTAGACTTTAAATATGGATTTTTGTTTCATATGTTGCATTATATAGTAATGGGTATACTTAATCATGTATACATGTCGTATTAGATTTGTGGTTGAAAATATATGAGTTTATGTATTTAATTTCATAAATGTAGGTCTAAGGCCTCAGCCCTAACTTTTTGACACCTTAGCACTACACTTAGTAGATTTTAGTGTGTAGGAAGCTAGCACCTTGACACTAGGATATGGCACCACAGTGATGGACTACGGTGTTGCGGTGCTAGTTCATGGTGCCACGGTACTATGAAATGACTTTTTTTACATTTTTTCAATTTTTTATAGTTGTCTCCCCAAGGGATGCATATTTTAGAGTATTAAACTTATTTAAACATCTATTCTAACCTAATGATAGCCTTTTAGCTTTATGTGTAACATTTGGAGTAAAAACTCTTTGGTTGAAGCTTGGTGGCCGGCCGTTCAAGAGATTTGATGATCTCTCACTACCATTTTATATGGGTTAGTAGAACATCAGACTTGTTCCACTTCAGTGAGTGCAAGATCTTCCTCCCTCTTCCACTTTGGTGAGTGAAAGCATCTCTTTCTCAAAAACCATTGCAATGTCCTACTCTCTACGATCAACCATGTTGACTTCATGAGCCCTACCTCATTTGAGATTGATTTTGATCACAACAAACATATGTTCAAACTCCACTAATTGATTTAATTTTAATTGATGTAGGAAAATTCTTCAAATCGAGATTCTTCAGTCAATTCAAAAAGCTAAGGGAGTTGGACTTGAATTGGTTGACAATTTTCTAGGAATTAAAATATTAAGGAAAAAAAGCTTAATAAAATAAAATAAATGAATTATTTATTTCAATATATTTTACTTAATTTTATCCATATTTTTTACATATTAAAATTGCATTATTCTTTAATTATTCCTTAACTATTTTGAATAATATGAACCAAGTGCATGGGCTTAAGTTTCATTAAATAAGCTTCCAAGCTAAATTAATTAATTTCTTATTTCAATGAATCCTTTTCAATTTTAATTACATTAATTATCCATTTATTTCTTGCAAGAGAATTAAATTATTCTAGAATTATACTAATTATCTTTTTCTCTCTCCTATTATTCTATTTTCTCTCTCCTATTATCCTTATCATCTCAATAATGTTTTGGCCAAATTTTTAATAGGTATTTGACTAATAAATCATGTGAGATTTATTCAAATTTGTTTCATAATAATTCCTTCAACTTTCAAATTAAAAAAAATTCATTCATTTGAATTTTTGAATTTAAATTATTTTGAATTTATTTTGAATATTCATTACTATATCATTGCAAAATTGATTTTAATCATTTATGGAATGATTTGGCCGACCTTAGCATGATTTATTTCAGCTAATTATGGTTTAATTAAATTATTTCAATTTAATTCAAAATTGAATTGAATCAACTTTAATTTAATATCTTTTCTTTTTTTATTAAATCTATTTTAGGAAAGCTTTTTTTTGCCTGCCCACATTAAATCAATTTTAATTATTTTAAAAAATATTCATAACTTAAAAAGTATCTAAATTAATCATCTTGGATTCAAATTAATTAAATGCATTGATGTGAGATCATCCTATTTATGGAAATTAGTGTTGGCCAAAAATCCTATGGAATTTTTGCATTTATTTTATTTAAATTAATTAATTATTATCTCTTAAATCTTGTTCAAATTGATTAATCACATATTAATCATATCATGCATTAAATTCAAATTGAATTCTTACTTAGAATGTAGCTTGACTAGCTACCTTGCTTGGAGATATTATTTTTCTAACCAAATTAAAGTAATCTTCTCTTGATTGACTGAAATTCTTGAATTAAACTTTATTTGCTAAATCCCATTAATCCCTATTATTCTTTGGTTGACCATACATGTTCAAATTTAGTTATGATTTTAAACTTTTAATCATGTGTTGTATTAATCAAAGTTCAAATTCTTTCCAAAACAATTTTTCCCTCTCCTTATCATACTTGGCTGAAATCCTTATTGCTTGAATTAGATCTCATTTGATTGGTCTGCTTAATTGCAAATATATATATATATATATATATATATATATATATATATATATATATATATATATATATATATATATATATATATATATATATATATATATATATATATATATATATATATCACCAAATTTTATCCTTGGTCGATATCCTCTCATAAGATGTTTTCATTATGTGTTTAAAATTCTCCATTCAAATTTAAATAATTTCCTTAGTTGAATTTCCCTCTCATGCCTTGGCCGATCCAACTCGATGTTCCTATTGGATTCAAAATTCAATTTGCTACCTAATAAAACTTTCCCTATCTTTCTATCATGGCCAAAATTCTTAAAGATAGAATCATTGATTATTTGATTGAGATTATGAAATCAAAATCAAATTTTTTTTCTTAAACTGATTTCCCTCCAACTTCATCATGCTTAGCTAACCCATTAGCCCCTCTCATTTTTCTACTTAAGATGGCTTTGTCTTAAGGAAAAATTTTCTTAGCTATTTCTCATCTCCTGATTGACCCCTTACTACATCATTCCCTTGGATATTTTTATGATTCAAGTGCTACAACATCTTCATCATTCTTCCTTTTCCTTTGCCCAGAAGATTGCTTAGGAAACTTAACTGGTTGGTGAAAACAACCCTTGGTCGAAAGCATTAAGAAGTTCATTTATTTTTCTAAGGTGCTTAACTTCTCATCTTACCTTGTTTTTCTTCTTAGTTTATTCCTATGTTCATGATATGCATGAAATAAGTTAAGTTGTGATTGAAGTTTTTCCTTTGGCCAATTTATTTGAATTACCAGAATAAGGATTTGTGCTTATAGTTTCCTTCCTTTCTTCTTATTTTCATAAATCATCAAGTGGCAGACATCTTGTGTTTTATTTCAAATTGCATACAATATAATTCCTGTGAAAAATATCTTAAGCGAATTGTTTTTATTTAGATTTGGTTTTTTTTCATATCGATTTGCTTATTGTATAACATAAGATTATAACATTGGTTTTAGTTTATCATTCATATATTCAAATAAATATTTTATGGTCTTTAATACATCATTTCAAGTTGATTTGATATTAAGCTTTTAATTCTTTTAAAATAAATCAAGCATCTTTTCTTTTTTACATTCAACTTTCCACACAAGTGTTTAAAATTACTTTCAAAATTAAGTAAGTAAGAAGTGAGCTCTCTCTTTTAAATCACTTGCCTTAATATTGTTATATTTAGATTATGAGTACTAAATATTTTAATTTTAGAGTTAGATATTTGTATCTCTTCTCTTCTTTTTCTTGTACTTTGTTGGGTTGCACTTGCCTGTGTAGGAAAATAAAATGTGGTGACTTTCCCGTGTAGAAAAGTATGATGTTGGGTTGTACTTTCCCATGAAAGAGAGTAGAGGAGATTTTTTGTAATATAAACTTTGATTTAGTGAATTCTTAGCTTGGGTTGCTAGACGTGGACGTAGGCTGATTTTTGGGGTTTGGCCGAACCACGTAAAAATCTGTGTTCTCTCAAATTATTTTTTTTTTTGCACCTTTGTTTCTCTGTATTATTTTTCATTATTGTTGTGATTCATTAAAGTATAATTAAAAATCTAATTTCACCCTATGCACCACCTTCCCCTCTCCCCTTATCATAGCTTCATAATAAACCCTTCATCAGTTTCAGGTTGAGGTGGCTCACCAAGAGGAGGAAAAGAAGGTAACTTTGGAGCTTTCTCACCTTGTTGAAATAAAAATAAAGTTGAAGGAAGAACTCTCTCATCGCATTAAGGAGTTTTAGAAGAAAGAAGTTGAGTTCATTGGGTTTCTTAATTCAGACGAGTATATGAGTTTTTACAATAGAAGTTCAAATATGGTGTCAACTTTATCATTGCCAAACTTATGAAGCATGGCCACTTAGACACCAAGTTTATGAATTTCTCTAATGGTCTCACACTTCCTAACTCCAATGATGATGGTGATGAGGGTAAGAGGAGTTTGGGCATCTTTAGTTTCATTATTCTCCTTATATGTATATATGTTTGTATGTATGTATGTTTGTATGTATGTATGTATTTATGTATGTATGCATGTATGCATGTATATATGCATGTATGTATGCATGTATGCATGTATGTATGCATGTATGCATGTATGTATGCATGTATGCATGTATGCATGTATGTATGTATGTATATATATATCTAGCAAGTAGAATGCATGTAACTTACTCACTTTATTGTAAAAAATTTTACTTCAAGAAATGAAAATCATGATTGATTACAATTGTGTTTGCAATCGAGTGTTTTATTACTAACTATTGTCAAATGAGTGTTTGTTTGTTTAACTGATATACATTTGTTTGTGCATAAACAACTCTACTCATAACTTCTAATATTTTAATTCATTGATTAATTAAGAAGGCCTCATTTGAGTTGTCATGTTAGTATATCGAGTTTGCATATACTTGTTGGATTGGTACTCACTTGTTAATTTTTAATTAACTTTGTTGATGTCGTAGAATATTTTAAGCCAATGATCAATAAAGAAAATCTCTCCTAGGTAGTCATGTTCGTATAGTGAGTTAGGTATACCCCTTTATTGGTTGTGCAGTTTCATGGGAGGTCGCATTACATTTTAGTTACCAACTAAAAAACTTAACCTTGACTTTCCAATTATTATTTTTCCACCAATTAGGAGAGTTAGTATTTAAACTGAAAACTAGGAGAGTTAGTTTTTTTAGAGTTCAGTCACCAAACTCATGAAGTGCTTCTAATATTTTAATTCATTGATTAATTAAGAAGGCCTCATTTGAGTAGTCATGTTAGTATATCGAGTTTGCATATACTTGTTGGATTGGTACTCACTTGTTGATTTTTAATTAACTTTGTTGATGTTTTAGAATATTTTAAGCCAATGATCAATAAAGAAAATCTCCCCTAAGTAGTCATGTTCGTATAGTGAGTTAGGTATACCCCTTTATTGGTTGTGCAGTTTCATGGGAGGTCGCATTACATTTTAGTTACCAACTAAAAAACTTAACCTTGACTTTCCAATTATTATTTTTCCACCAATTAGGAGTGTTAGTATTTAAACTAAAAACTAGGAGAGTTAGTTTTTTTAGAGTTCAATCACCAAACTCATGAAGTGTCAGTCTTACATTATAGTCACCAACTGCACAAACTACTGGCCTTTAAGTTCTCAACTAGGAGAGTTGATCTTTTTTGAGTTTAGTAGCCAACCTCATGGGGTGTTGATCTTACACTGTAGTCGTCAATCACATGAAGTGTTAGTCTTTAAGTTTTCATTTTGGAAACTTGATCTTTTTACATTTTAGTTGTTGACCTCATGGGGTGTCAGTCTAACACTGTAGTTGTCAACCGTATCGAGTGTTGGTTTTTAAGTTGTCAACTAAGAGAGTTTATTATTTTTGAGTTTAGTAGTCAACCTCATGGAGTGTTGGTCTTACACTATAGTCGCCAATCGCACTAAGTGTTATTTTATAAGTTGTCAACTAAGAGAGTTAGCCTTTTTTTTAGTTTAGTTGTCGACCTCATGGGGTATCAATTTTACACTATTTATTTTATAGAGTAAGTTTAACACAAGGGTTGCTTGTCTGACATTAATATTCTTGGGTTAAGAGTGGCTCACCAAGTATTTGGATCTCTTACTAAATCTTTCTCCACTCACTTAGTGAGACCTTTTCTTATGCCAAAAATGGCGCACTACGTGTCCTGAGTCAACACACAGCTCCACGAGTCTTCTTGCATCAATGGTTGCCTTTGCTCAACATCAATATTCTCGAGCCAAGAATGACGCATCAAGTATTTGGATCTCCTACTTGAGCTTTCACCACTCATCAAGTGTGACATTTTCTTGGGCCGAAAATGGCACATCGAGTGTCCTGAGTCCTCACATAACTTCTCGAGTTTAGGTTTTATCATTCAACATTTAAGTGTGCTCCTTTGATTGCTACCATTATATTGTGACTTAACTCATTTAGGGAGCAAATCATAAAAATTTTATTATTGAAAATAAAAATATACATGATACTTGAAACTGGAAATGAGAGTATAAAGTAGATAAACTTCCCCTTAAAGATAAAATTTATTCAAGCCTCTTAAATTTTATGTCATTGATATGTCCTTGCTTGAATGAGATTATAGTCGACACATGCAGGGCCAACTTGATCCTTGATTATGAAAGGTTTTTCCCAATTTTGGGTGAGTTTTACTATAATATTCTGTCAGGTAATGACATCTACTTTCTTCAATACTAAGTCACTACTCTTGAAATGCTTCATCTTTACATAATGATTATAGTATTTAGCCATTCAGCTTTTCATTTTTTGTCTTCATGATGCTTCCATCCTTAGTTCTTCAAGCATGTCAAACATGTCTTTCATAGCTTCTGAGTTTTCCCTACCCCACTCGTCGTCTTCACCTTCCATTCTTTCAATTGTCAGAACCCTTTGGCTTTTAACTTCATAGTTGACTAGCAGAACAACTTCTGTGTTATGTGATAATGTGAATGGTGAATGTCTTGTCACATCAGTGTTTTGAGTTCCCATGGTACTATCAAAAAGGTGACAACCTATTTATCCTTAGTGCCTATGACTTTCTTCTTGAGTAAATTGAAGATCTTCTTATTAGTTGCCTCCACCTATCTATTACTCTACAGGTGATGTACTAATGTAAATTTTAGCTTGCTCCCTTGAGACTCTAGAACTCTTTTAAGCTTCTCTTAATTAATTAAGGTTAATTATTAATGATAATCATCATGAGTAACCCATACCTATAAATAATGTTAGTCCAAATAAATTTTCTTATTACTTGAGATGTTATCTTTGTGAGTGGTTGGGCCTCAATCCACTTGTTGAAATAGTCAATCATGACTAAGATGAACTTTCTCTATCTACTAGCAATTGGCAAGGGACCTATCAAATCCATTTCCTAAATAGTGAAAGACCAAAAACTGGTGATGTGTTACAAATATTGTGATGCTTTCTACTAGAGTGTTGTCACCTTTTGGCATTGTATACACCTCCTCATGAACTCTTTAGCATCTTTTTTAGCATAGGTTAGAAATACCTTGTTCTCAGGATTCTGTGGCCGGGTCACCTCCCTCCTAAGTGACTTTCGCACTTGCTAGAATGTATTTTATCAAAGATCTTCCTTTGTTCGAACTCTCTCACACATTTGAGATTAAGTGAGATCACCATCCTTCAAAATGCTCTCCTTCTATCAATAGGTATTAAGCTACTATGATTTTGAACCTCCACATATCTTTTATTATTTCTTCAACTTTTTCACTCTATAAGTAATTCATGATAGGGTCAACCAAGCTTGGCAAGTGTTCATGCTTGACTTGCATTAGCTCTCCCTCTTTTGTACTAAGTTGGCTGAGTTGTATAGTTGCATGCTCTTTGAGTCTACTAGTTCAAGATAATAGATTAGTGAGTAAGTTTTTCGCTCTAGAAATTTGGTCAATCTTGAAATACTCTAATCACTCAATTTTAAATTTTACTTTAAGTAGATATTTTTGCAAAGGCTCATCTTGGACTTAATATTCTTCATTAACTTGTCTCACTATAAGTTGCGAGTCAGAGTAAGCTGCTATATGCATGGCTCATAGTCATTTAGCAAATCTTATCCTATTAAGTAAAGCTTTATATTCAGCTTGATTCTGCATCACCTTGAAGCATAATTTGACTAATTTTGTTCTTATAATTATTACTTGACTTTTTAACACTATAACCACGCTTATTATCAGCTTGCTAGAAGAACCATCAACTTATAATCACCATAAATGTTCCAGGTTAACTAGGATGTCATGGGAGCTACTAAAATCAACAAGAAAATCTATGAGCACCTAAGCTTTGATTGTGGTTTGAGGTAAGTATGATACATCAAACTCCCTCAACTCTACAGTTCACTTTAATAATCTTTAATGATAAGGCTTAGCGGGTACAAATTTGAGCAGGTTTATAGTGTTTAAAAGTTGTGATATAAGAAACACCATGTGGATCTTATGGGATACTTACTAAAATGATCAAGAATGACATAAAGGAATGACATAATACCTCAATAGATAGAGATATCACCCTAGAATGGACTCAATCATCTAAAAAAGACTCTTAAGACTAATTGGTCTATATAAACTAGAGATTTATCCCTACTTTATATAGATGAAGTAAAGAAGGATTTATTTTAAGCTAGGTTATTAAGTTTCCTATAGGGGTAAGCTCCCATAATTAATTACAACTTAAGATATATAAATATTCTAAGAATACTCTCGATTAAAGTGATTGGCTAACATCTTTATAGTTTCAAAGTTTTTCTTAAAAGGATAGTTAATTTAGATATTCAAAAGGGAATGCTCTAAGGAGGAAGAGTTATTTTAAGCTGACATTTTCTTTGAAAGCTAGGACTTATATTCCAACAACACAAGATTATGGAAATGCCTAAGAGGTGAGGACTTACACTCATATAAAGTGAAAAATAGGTAGCTTTTAAACCTATATCTAAAGCACTCTAGCATAAGCTAAGAGCTCAACTTAATTTTATTCAGGGAAAAATGGAATATATTGGTTTACGTCTACTAGAGAGAGTGAGTCTATTTTAACTCTTCTAGACTTACAACCGCTTATAGTGGCTACCAGCTAACACTTCATATGCTTTTAAAATCATGTGGCCAAGTCTTATGAATGCAATATAGTTAGGCTATTATTTATTCAAAGAGAACCTAAGATCCTAAACTCACTCCCTAAGAGACTAGATCATGATTTATATGAAAAATATGTGTAGACTAATACAAAAAAAATTATAAGTTGTATTCCATTTGACTCATCATTTTGTACTCAAACTTGAAAGAGCATATGTCTACATGCATGATGAGATTAAGTTATGGGCTAAATTAGAGAGAAGGGTGTTCTCTACTATAAGAAAATTGTGCTCATAGCTTAAGCCCTATCACTTAGCGTGTAAGAGTGGAGACCCCCTATTTACAAGGAAGAAATAAGTTGCATGCAAGATGTTATAACATACAACCAGAAAGCTAAGGGGTTAATAAATCTTTTATTTCTTTAATTAAATGCATAAGCTTTAAAATGAAGTTATGAGTTATTAAAATTTAGTTAGAGTTAACAAACTTTAAGAAACCTATGAAAACCATGTCATTTCTATTGTGTAATCAAAGTAAACAACCAAACAAACATCGTTCAATTGAAAGAATAAAAGGCTAGTGCGGACGGGTATCGTCGTATACCCTAAAAAAGAAAAGAGATCAAGTAGCCAAGCTCTACCCTTGTACAACTCATATTATAATTAATTTTATAATAAAATTAAAGTTATGAGGGTCTTCGATTCTTCACCTTCATCCTTAATTTATGGATTTGAGTACTCCAGTAATCACAGGGCCTCCCAAGTCAAGGCTTTTTAGTCACTACTCATCCTAAACATCACATATCTAATCTTAAATATATTACAAAAATTATATTTTGATGAAAATTAAAATCTAACTATACTTGTGAAATAGAGGTTAAATTTATACACATACACATCAAGCATTTAAATATCGCATAGTTGGACTAAGCGCCTATATGAGCTAAGCCCACCTATCCTAATGGGCTATGCTAAATGTGCAAACATCATCTATAAGCAAAAGCATTTAATTATTTTTTTATAGTAGCCCCATTAATTAAGCTCAGCCCCTTATAGAAAACATCATTTATCTAACAAATAACACCTTACCATCTAGACTAACGGTCAATCAATCCTAACATCTAACCTAAAAATATTACATCACAAAATAAGAAAGTAAATACATCATAATAAAATACTGACCTAACATAAGTCTATGATCGGTGGTCTATTATTCTAGTGTGTGAAAAAAGGGTTAGTGTGGCAAGTCCGTGCAAAGCTTCTTTAAATTTAGGTTTGATACAAGTTTAAGAGTTGTTCAATTTACCATAAAGTAATTTCACCTTAAATATTCGGTTGATATAAAGTTATATTTCAAATTAAAAAAAAAATTATTTTATTTTATGATTAAAAAAAGAGATTAAGCCTTACTTAAGATAAAGTTTTAATCTACTTAACACTATATCCCTTTTTCTATGATATGGTGAAAGTTACCTTAAGATTTGAACTTAATCGTATAAATTTTAAATGTATTAGCATTTTTTTATTTTTTTTGTTTAATCTCTACTCATAATTTAGCTTTCATAGGTACATGCCATTATTAAACTAACGATTTGAAGTATCAAGACCTCCTTCGAATTGGTAGCTTTACAATCTCAGGTGTTCAGACTATATACCTTGTGATCACTTATTATGAATAGTTTTGATTTAAATTTAATTTAAATAAAAATTTATTTTAATTTATGCACTTTAAATTAACTTCTTTTAATTTTAGGAAACCTAACCAAATATTTGAACTTTATAGATTTGATTACATTTTTTTTATCTATTTGTAATTTTACATAAGTGTATCATAACATAATTAAAATTTAATGATTTATTCTAGGTTGATTAAATCAGTTACACTTTTCATTTGAGTTTGGTATTTTATTAAGGTGGGTTATTAAAATTTCAACTTGGTTTGATTATTATCTCTCCAATTTTAATTAGATTTGTTGCATTTTATGTTTTATTTTTTTGAATTTCAATTGACATTTCATATATTTTTACTTAGGTTTCATTTAGACATTCATTCGGCTCTTTGAATTTATGGCATATTATTTATTCCCTCTCTTCTCTCTCTCTCTCTCTCTCTCTCTCTCTCTCTCTCTCTCTCTCTCTCTCTCTCTCTCTCTTATTTAAATTCCAACATATTAAGTTTGTTGGGTTTCATTGATTTTAATGATTTATGTTGATTAAATTAGTTTAATAATTTTTTGAATTTTATTTGTCTTAAATGTTAGTATCTACTTTAAGTTGATAAACATGTTTTAATTCGATTAAATTTGCATTAATTTGGAATTCAACTAATGTCTAATTGTTTACTAAGTTTTCATTTAAATATTATTAAGTTCATTATACTTCATTATTTTAGATAGTTTAAGTTTATTAAGGTAGTTCCATTATTATTTGAATTTAGTAGTTTCATGTATTGATAAAGTTTGATTGATTTGATATTTAAATTATTATATATATATATATATATATATATCTGTGTGTGTGTGTGTGTGTGTGTGTGTGTGTGTGTGTGTGTGTGTGTGTGTTTTATTGTTCAACTAATGATGCATAGTAATTTTAATATATGTCACAAAATTAAGTTTTTGTGATACTTGAACTTTTTTTTGTTTGGGTTTATACTTTATTTATTTTAGTGAAGTTGCTTTGATTGAGTGGTGTTTAATCTGATTATATGATTTATTTTGATATAATTAATTTGGTTTGAATGATTGGTTAAATATTTATGTTCAATTTGTTTCATTAACATATTTAAAGTTTACTCAATCTATTCTATCATATTTAATTGATTTGACTAAATTAAATTGATGTTTGATTGTTTTAATTTAATCAAAAAATTATTTATGTTTTGCATGACTAATTTAATTATAACTAATGGTTTGATTGAGTTGTTAACTTGACTATTAGTTTGGTTATAAATCATTTGAGTACATATTGTTCAAAATAAGATTTTTTAATCTAATTTATTTGAAGAATTGGTTGATTTACTTGAAGTTTAACTAAAGGTTTTAAAGGCTTATAGTTTAATTAGATCATTTTGGTCTAAGTAATCCAATTTAATGTTTGGGTTTAATTAATTTGATTTACATGGAATTTAATCAAATGACGTAACTAAATATTGATTATTGGTCAACCGCATGAATCATCTAAGGTTTAGTTATACATTATTTAAATTAAGTGGGAAATTTAATTAAAGCTTAATTGATAACTTAATTACAAGGTTTATATTTAGCTTAATTAACTAATAAACATAACTTATTTTGTCTATTGATTTGATTAATCCTTGATTCGTGAGTATTTAAGTTTAACATGATTAATAAGTTTAAAGTATGATGAATGATCAATTCAATCCTCATTAAATTAAATAGCTAAAATTTAATTAATAATTAATATTGGCTCGTCATATTTTAATTAGTTTATTCAAAATAGGTTTAGAATGGTTGGATGTTTAATTAATTTGATTTAATTTCAAATAATTTGATCTTAACATAATTAACTTAATTAAATGGTTAGTTTGATTAAGGTATCAGTTAATTTAAAGATTAATGATTTAATTAGTCATGATTAAGTGGGTTGATTTAAACTTTGATGAATGTTATAATGATCATAATATAAGTTAAGTTTATCTTAGGAGTAACATATAATATAACTTGTTTATTTTAATCTAGTTTAACTTGGCTTAATGTAGATAATTAATTAAATTAATTTTAATATTTAGTCATTATTATTATAAATATTATTTATCTAATTAAAGGTTATTTTGGTTAGGATTTGATGAATTAATTATATTTAATTTGGCTTTTTAATTAATTTGACTACATTCCAAATAAATATTAATTATATTTATTAAGTTTCATTTAATTTAAATTGAAAATTAGATTGTGCTTGCTTGATCTAATCTTGGTTTTAATTAATGAGAGTTTGAGTTTTAATTTGTTTGCAACATTAGCTTAATGTTTAGTTCATTATGTATTTCTTGAAATTTAGTCCCAATAAACTTGATTAATGTTATTCTAATGATTTATTAAACCTTAAGTATGTGATCTTAAGGTTTATCAAGTTCCATAGAGTTCTAATATTCTCCTAGAGATTTTTTATTTTAATCATGATGTTTTAAGACATTTCCAAATGCTTCCCTAATATTCTTGATCTTAATTATTTAATTAAATTAAGCCCTAGGACTTGAAAATTTCATAGCACTCAACTCATTGATCAATAATCCTTGAAATTTTTTATGTTAGGTAGTTTCTAACACCAATTTCATATTTCCGAAGTTTTAGGTCAAGTGGATTATTATTTTAAGTTTGATTAAGGTTTGATTATTTTCATTAAAATCTAAAATATTCTGAATTTACAAAATACCAATTATGAAATTTTTATTGGATTCTACTCTGGAATATGAATCCATAGAGGAATCATTTATATTTTTTAAATTATTGGTTGATTTATTACAAAATTTTAAAATTTAGCATAATTAAAGGGATTAATTAAGGTTAATTAACCCATGATTATGTGATTTAAGAATCAATGAGGATGACAAAGCTTAAGTATTTTTCACAAGTGTTTTGACGTTAATAAAGATGTTTTTAGCCATTTTGATGATTTTTCATAAATTTTATAATTTTAACTATATATTTTATTAAAAAGAGCTATTTATTTAAACTTTAAAATTTAATATCTTTCAATCCACTCATCAATTTTTCTTGAAATATTTATGGTGGGTAGATCCTTGCCTAAATTTCATCTCCCAAAAGTTTTAGATCAATTTGATTAATATCTTGAGATTAATTAAATAAATTTGATTCTTTTTCAAGCTCAAATTAATCTCAAAATACCATATAAAAATGCTGGCTTTTTGGGTTCATTGAATTTATCTCAAAAAGATGAATCCAATGACCCCATATTTGAAATTGTTTGTTGAGTATTTTAATTTTTATGATTTTTGGAAGTTTTATGTCCATTTTAGCTATTTTTAAATTTTGAAAATCCTTAAATTTCTTATTTAACTCAATCAACACTGAGTGGGTGCTGACTGGGCCGCCTTTACATGTGCCACAACACGATTGGACCACGCAAGCTCTGATGTGGCAAAATGAGGGAGAAACGGGTTGATCTAGAACGTATGATTACAAATTAGATGTTCCTAATCAAATCCACCAATTTAAGGGTCTAAAATTAGATCTCTTATTATTTTAATCACAACCGACCATCCTATATAAGAGGATCAGATAAGTGGTGCATTTTCTTCTTCTTAGATAGTGAACTGAAGCTAGGCGGGCAGGATTTCCAGCCCGTAAAGCTAGTTCTAGCAATGATTCTCCAACGAACTTGCCTAACAATACTATATTTCGTACGAGGGCTTGAAAAATGAAATTGCAATAAGATCTAGAAGAAAATTTTGAAAATCATGCAAATATTTTTCACCAAATAATAAACCTAAGAGTTTTCCTAAGTTTTGAAAAAATTACCTCTTTAGAGCCCAAGTTTGAAAGTCTTGTCAAAGAGCATCCTTGAGTTGAAATGAGTCTCTATAGTGGTTCCTCTTACTTGCCTCCCTCAAGATTGCTCTCTACAATAATTAGCAACACTCGTCATCAAAATTTAGCTGGATTTTATGATTTTATGTGTGGAAGAGGGATGGGGGGATGTTACCATTGTGATTAGTGGAGCTCTAGGAGATGTCTAAAACCAAAAATTAAAGACCAGAGACTCTCTCTCTCCCACCCATTTAATGGTGGCCTAAAATCACCACTAATGGTAATTAGAGGTGATGGCCATTTAGAAGGAGGCTTAGAGAAGTCAACAAATTGTGGTTTTGGGAAATGGGTTGTGCTTGAGTAGATCTTAGGTTTTGGCATCTTATTATTGGTTGTCTCCCTCCTCCGTGTCTACATTATTGACTTGGAGCTCCACTTCACATGGGCTAAAGTCTTAGCCTCCATGTGACAGAATTTAGGATAGGTTTGAGTCTACTTAAGTTGGATTGAGTTGGGTTGAACCTCTCTCGACTCATTTGGCTCAAATGAGTCAAGTTAGGTTTAATGGGTCTATTTGGATTAATTGAGTTTATATTTGGTTCTAATTATATATGATTCAATTCTTAGATGATTTGAAGAAATTGATTTCAACTAATTTGGATTTGGTTTTGATTTAAATCCATTTTAGTTCAAATTGGACTTAATGGATCAAATTGAGTTCACTTATGTCAAATGACCAATTTGGTCAAATTAAACCCAAGAAAAAGTCAAATTATGTTCAAATATGATTCTAAAGTGTTTTGAAACATTTGCTTTGAATTAATTTCAATTTAATTTGAGTATGGATCCAATAAGGCTCATTTGGGTTCACTTGGACTAATGACCCAATTAAGCCATTTGAATCTTCATTAAATTTAGATTTATTTAGTTTTTCATTTGATTATATTTATTTGATAATTTTTAGTCTTTGGGATGACTCAATTTGATCAAATTATGATTCGTTTAACCTTTGACTTTGACATATGTTACATAGGTTAAATGACCTAGCTAGCCATCATATATCCCATATAAATTTAGTTTTATGTTTCTTCATGTTTATAGATTACATTTGTACTTTTTGTTTGATTTAATTTAGATTTATTTTGATTTTATTTGATTTTATGGACTTAAATGATTTTTTAGCTTAAATAGGTTCAATTGGGTCAACCATGCCAATGGCCTCAATCTAGGCTCATTTAAATCTAGATTCTGATTTAGATTTACTTGATTTAATCCTCTATTGACTCTTATTGAGTTTGAATTCAATTAGACTAACCTTGTCTAATTGAGTCAGATTAGATTCTATGGAGACCACTAGGTTGACATAAATTTCATCTTAATACGATGACTTTTAATTTAGTTTTGATTTTAGATTATGATTTCAATTTCATTTTAATTTGTTGTTTCCATTCCTGCCTTAGTTTAGGTTATACACCTAGTTACTAATTATAGTATCGTAAGTATCTACTTATTGAGCTCACAATCTAAGATTGGAGATCCTAATTACTAAGATTATAGTGATTATCAATTTCCCTTAAGTGATCACTCAGAAAAAACACCTTTGAAAATCTCCACCATCTTTATATGAATGTTTAGGGAGTTCATTATTCATGAGGTAGATTTATAGATATTCAACCCGATTTCCCCTAACATTCTGTTGGGGTTTATTTATATTCGAGTTCTACTTCTTATGAATGCAATCCTTCATAGTTAATTACCCCTCTTATCATAGTAAGAGAGTACTCTCAATTAAGGTTGAAAATAATCATATCTCTGATATGAATGGTTGTCTAGTAGCACGGTGTGGATGATTGTCTAAAAGAACAAAAAAAGGATGGTCCCAATCAAAATCTCATGGTTCCATCATCCCAAGACTATCGTTATTCCAATCTACCAATATCAAAGGGCTATTAACTATAATGTCCAGGGAGTATGATTAGCATTCATTGGTTGCCTCATTTATGATATCCCGAGTAGACTATAGTTTTAGTGTAACCATTGTGGTGCAAGTGTTTATTAAATTATTTAAGCTATGCTTAATTCATAATTATACCCAATAACTCATTTTTATGGAGTAATTTGGATTATAAATGTATAGAGAGCTTACATCCACTATAATGCCGCAAAAAATTTAGAGTTTGCATATCAAATAAGTGGATTGGACTTACATCTCTTTGGAATGCCATGTTTTATAAAAGTTTTCATTATGAATGGGTGATTGGGCTTACATCCATTGGAAAGCTAGTTAGGATTGTTGTTGCCCACATTGCAAGCACATGTCATACTTACATCTATTAGAGAGTTGTTAAATTTAGGGTTTGTATGATGAACTAATGACTGGCCTTACATCCATTGGAAATCTAGGTAGGATTTAGGTTGTGTTTACATTACAAGCACAGATAAACCTTACATTGATTAGAAAGCAATCAGATTTGACTTACATCCTTGTAGAATGCCATGTAGATTGAGATGTTCGCATACAAATAAAAATATTGGACTTACATTCCTTTAGAATGTCAAGTAGATTTAGATGTTCGCATAGTAAATAAAAAGATTGGACTTACCCTTTGGAATGCCAAATAGAATGTTTGAATATCGAATGAATAGATTTTTTATTTTTTATTTTGGAAGATAGCACCTTAGTGCTAGAGAAGCAGCATCACAACACTAGGGGGTCAGTGCCATGGTGCTACAAAGTTAGTGCTTCGGTGCTTATCATTCAATGCCTCAGCACTGGGAAGTTAGAGCTAGTATGTAGAAATGTAGGTTTCAAAACTAGAGAGGGCAGCACTTCGACGTTATAAACCCAGTGCCAAAGTGCATAGGCACAATAAAGAATAACAGAAAGCATCTTGACTAGTTGACCAGCGCATAGCACCACCAAAGTAGCATTATGGCGCAAATAAAAAAGTTGTTCAAAGGGTCGGCAGGCTAGCATACACATTTAATAGAAAAAGACAGAGCTTTTAACTAGCATCATGGCACTATTTAAGAACACCGCAACACTGCATAAATGCCTAACGTGCTTTATAGATTGTGTCAGTTATGTAATTAATTGTAATAAATATCATAAATGATCTTATTAACGGGCACAATAACCATCTTGACTGACTGACCAGTGCCTAGATTCATATAAAGCACTCATGGGTAGGCTATAGATTCATTAGTATAGTATAGTACCGTTGACTCTTCATCAATGCATAAAATATATTCAAAATGGTGAAGAGCATTGAATTGATAGAGACATGAGTCCATTCTTGATACATGAAATCAAGATCAAGAGGTTAATGCCCAAAAGAAGAAACTCCACCTATCAGACTAATGTTAAAGAGTGGCGATTCAAAAAGTAAAATTACTAATGAATCAAAATAACCCAAACTAATTTTCCACATTGGCAGCGATACTGATAAGGATGAAGAGGAATTTGTATCTTAGAAGGCCTCAACTAGTCAAAAGAAAGAAGAGGCTAGTACTAGTGGTGTGACCAAACAATTAGAAATAACATGCATATCTCTAATAAAATTTTTTGAGTCTTAGGTTTCTGATAAGGCTATGAAAATAATGTTAATACCAAAAGCACATATAAAGGCCTTATCAACTCCAAGGAGTGAAGAAATAAAATAATTAAAAATAATATATACTCTTTCTAGAAGGGGTTATAAAGACTGCAGAATCCTCTTTTATAAAGTTGAAGAGTGAATCATAAATTCCACTCAAGAACCATTTGAAAAAGATTATTTTGAGGAAGAATACATTTCAATCATAATTCCTTAATACTTTTCATCAGCTCTAAAGAGGCTAATCAGAAATAATGTCTAGTTATCACAATCGAATGAATGCACAAGCTCAATTGTTCAAAAGGCTCTATGAATGGGATAATGTTCAAAATTCCATAGGATATGCAAAATTCACAACATGGGGGTTAGGATATATTCGCTCATCAAATTCCTCAACCAGTTCACACTATACCATATCCGATAAGAAAGTAATTCCCTTTGAAACCATAAATCTACAAAGGGGTACCTCATAACGGAATGAAAAGGTGCCTAAAGAAGAATTAATAATCGACCTCAAAGAAGCTCGACAAGAATTTGAAGAAGGCAATCAAGCCACGATTCATGAACTCCAAGAAATTAACTTATGTATCAAAGAAGAGCTTAGGCCAACTTTTGTTAGTGCTACCTCAAATCAGAAAGATTAAAAGAATTAAAAGCTACTTTATAAATATAAAGACTACTTTACATGAAATTATAGTGAAATGCCAGGTTTGTCACCAGATGTAGCTACACATAAATTGGATATTAAATCTGATGTATAGCCAGTAAACCAAGCATCAAGGTGAATGCGATTAGAAATTAAAGAACAAGTAATTGTTGAAACCAAAAAGCTCATCGAAGTAGGGTTTTTTCGAGAAGAAAAATATGTTGATTGTATTGCTAATATTGTCCTAGTAAAAAAGAGAAATGTGTTGATATGAGTTTGTATCAATTTTTTAGATTTAAATAAAGCATGCCCAAAGATGATTTCTCATTACCCAATGCAAAACTCGTGGTGGATAATACGTCCAACTATGATATTTTCTCCTTCATGGATGGATCATCGGGTTATAATCAAAGTAAAATGACTCTAGAAGATGAGAAGTAGACATCTTTTTGCACGCTAACTGGTATATATTGCTACAAAGTAATACCATTTAGCTTGAAAAATATGGGTTACCAGAGAGCAATGACTCTCATCTTCGATGATCTCATACATAAGAATGTAGAGTGTTATGTCAATGATTAGTAGTTAAAAGCAAAACACAAAGTGAGCATATAAGCGAGCTAAGGATCATATTCGATAAGATTCAGAGTTTTAATATAAAAATGAATCCTCTAAAGTGTGCTTTTGATGTGTCATCTGAAAAAATTTTAGGCTTTATTATATGTCATAGAGGGATTGAAATTGATCCCTCTAAAATAAAAGCAACAATTGAAATGCCGTCACCTAAAACTTTGAAATAATTTCACTTTTTGTAAGATAGAGTAGATTATATTAGAAGATTCATTTCTAATATCTTGGGAAAATTCCAACCTTTTGCTCGATTAATGAAAAAAGGCACACCTTTTATTTGGGATGACTCTTGTCAAGAAACATTTGATAGTTGTTGACCTCATTTTTAGAGTGAGCTCTCAACCCCTCCATCTTAGACATAGAACTTCTCTTAGATCTTAAGAGTTCCTTAGTCTTAAGACACATCTTATGATTAGGTGGATACTCTAACCTAGCCCTAGAAGACTTAAAAGAGTTAGCCATAAGAATAGGTCATGCCTAGGGGTGTTAGGAAGACTTCCTACCCTTGGCTTAGACCATTCCTCACTTTCCTTCTTTCAAGTCAAACTCCAAATCAATATTAATTGATTTTCTCCAAATTCAAATCAACTCTATATGATTGAAATCCATGATTGAAATCTATGATTGAAACCCATGATCAAAATCCATCAAAAATTCCTAATTCCAAATTTTGCCTAAGTCCATAAGCATCCCTTAAAGATTAACCAAAATCATGATTCAAACCTACTCAAATCTTTGAGATTTTCTCATAATTCATTTATATTTCCATTTACATTCACTTATATAAAGGAAATATAAATTCAAATCAACCCAACTAAACTCAAAATTCCAAATTAATTTAGGAAATTTTTTTTAAGTCCCTTTAATTTTTCATTAAAGGACATAGCGAAAATCAACCCTATACCTTGATCAAACCTATTCAAATCCTTGGGAATTTCTCAAAACTTATTTATATTCACATATATAAATAAAATAATAATATAAATCAATCAAATCAAACACTCAAATTAAATTCCAAATTTAAAATCCTTGAAATTCTTTTAAATCACTTAATTTTCCATTAATGGATTTAACCTAAACCTTGATCAAAGCTATTCAAACTCATGGGATTTTCTCAAAACTTATTTATATTCTCATTTATATTCTCATATATAAATAAAATATAAATATAAATCAATCAAATCCAATCCAAAAATTAAATTTCAAATTAAAAAAATTGATTTAAATCCTTTAAATTCCCTTTAATGGATTTAACCTAAATCATGATTAAACTCTTTCAAATTCTTGAAATTTTCTCATAATCAATTTATATTTTCATTTATATTCACATATATAAATGAAATATAAATTCAAACAATCAAAACCAATTTCAAAAATAAAACTCAAATCCACTCAAATCCAATCTAAGCCTTTCAAGTCAAAATCTTGAACTTAGTCAAATCACTTTCAAATCAAGTGAAATCCTTGATTTTCTCTCATGATTCAATCAACCCTACAATCATGAGGTCATATATAAATCCAAACTTCAATCACTCAATCAAAACCTAATTCAAAAATCAAACCCAAAACTCCTTCATATTCTTCCTTTGAATATGAAATTTTCAAATGGATCAAAACTCATTTGACTTCAAACCACTTGTAAATGAATTTATATTTCAATCATAAGTCCATATACAATATCAATCAAACTCAAATCAAGCTTTGACCAAGCCATTTGACCCACTTAGACTCACTTGACCCAAAGTGACCTAAAGTACCTTTATGAGCCAAATTTTGACCCTAACCAAATTGGATTGAACCAAAATCATATATCCATCTCATCATGATCAACAATCATCATGGGATGATCAATTCAAGAAATTGGGTCAAACCAAGTCAAACCTAAGGGTTGACCAAGTCAATACTTAGCCCAAAATGAAACCTAACATAGTCAAATTCCACCATAGGCCAAATTGATTGAAACCATTGATCTAAGTTCACTCATGACCTATGTTTGAACTTGACCAACCAACATTTGAGCCTGACATAGCCGCTCACTTGACCCAAGTTGACCCATTTTAACCTAAAGGGCCAAAATGTGCCAAAACTTGATCTAAGACAAATTGATTAAACCAATGGATCAAGTCCAGTCCAAATCAATTGTGGAACTTGACCAAAGCCTCAATTGGCTAACTAGACCTAACCTAGCCCAATTGACCTTAGACCCAACATGATCTAAATGGGTCATGTTGTTGAACTTAACCAAAATTGATTGGAAATAAAGATACCAACCCACTCCATATGACTAACCTAACCTAAACCTACCCTTGACCTATCTCAAATAGGTCAAATGGGTCAAATAGGTCAACTTGACCCATTTGACCTAAATGAAGTCATATGAGCTAAATTCAAAACTAATCCAAATTGAACCAAACCAAAGCCACCAAAACATTTCAAATGGTCATATGAACTTGACCCAACCCTTGGTTACCCAACTTGACCTATTGGTCAACTTGACCAAAGTTGACCCATTTTGACCTAAATGGGTCAACATGAGTCAAACCCTATCAAATGAATTCCAAATCCAATAAAACTTGGCCAAACCTAGTTTCTCCACATACCAAACATGTCCAAAGTGGAAAAATATCAAAATGACCATCCTACCCCTAGGTCATAGAACAAATTTTGGCCTAACCCATGGGTATTTTGATCATACCCTCTTCACAATCACTTGAGGCTTTCCAAAAAGCTCAAGGGGACTTAGTGATGAGTGGTGCACCCAACCCAATGGGTTTGGGTCAGCCCGTTTGGTCCCTTGACCAAACCCGACCACCTAGCTCAAAATTGAAAATTCAAATTCCCTCTAAAGCTCAAATTCAGCACATGGGAAGTTGGCAATCCACTCCTTGGATCAAACCGACCATGTACACACTCAAAATAGTCAAAATAAACTCTCCAAGCTCATCAATTGGATCAAAATGGCAAAGGAGGTGTCGACCATCCTATTGCCATAGTGGGAGATATACTCCCTCTAATTTAATGAAATTTTCATTCACCCTCTGTCGATTGAAGCCTAGGAACCCAGAGCAATCATCAGAGAGCACTACCAAGCTTCTTACAGAGAATTTGAATTCCCTATTTCTCGATCTTGCATAGTGCAAAAATAGAGGAGCTCAATCCATTAGTGAATTTCCTCCACACTTAATTTCCTCCTAATTTCTCTTACACACTTCATCTAGGAGCTAACTATTGGAGCTCCCACAGCAAGGAAGAGCCCAATTGGATCAAAGCCAAAGCCCAAGCAAGGAGGAGTTGGTCCATCCATTGATCCACTCAATCCCAAGGCCTAGGAATTTCAACAGGGCTTCATCTCCACCAGATAAAGCTACCTCATCGATCTCGAGCACCAGTGATCACCTCCGACGAGGTATGGAATTTTCTGATCACTAAACTCAATGTGGTGTGGAGCTTTGTGAAAGAAATTTTCACCTCATCGAATTTTGACTGTTGGATTTTCCGCTCTATTTCTCTAGATGGTGTGGGTTAAATTTTGTGTGATTCCATGCTAAAACGAGATTGGATCTTCCCCTTAATCATGGACGATCTTTGTTGATCAAAGGGAAGAACTTAGCTCATCTCAGCCATCCATCCGAGCATTTTAGATGGACGATTGAGATTATTTAACTCATTTAGAAATCATTTTATCCTTTATAAACTATGGGGAATAGCCATCGATCTTTGATGGGATATATGTGCACCATCGCTTTGTGAGGTGACAACTTAAGTTGTCCCCTCACGGCACGACGCATGTAAACCGCACTGACCATCACCGCCACGTGTCGCGTCGTGAGCTAAGGATTAACCAAGGATTAGTTAAGTGTATTAATTAAATCCTAATTAATGTAGATAACTTTAAAAATGCATAACTCTTCATAAAAAATTTAAAAAAATATAAAATAAAAATCTATGGATAGAAAATTAAATGTAGAACATTTTAAAATTAATTTTGATGAGTTTTGAATTATTATTTTCTCTAAAGTTAGGTTTTATTAGAAATTATATTTTTCTAATTACTCTTTGATTAAGCCTCTGATTAATCCCAAATTTCTTGGATAAGTTTTAGGGGATGACCTCTATCTCCCCTAATTTTCTTGGGATTTATTGAAGGCTTGATTAGAGTAATTGCATATGGTTTCCTAAATTACCCTTCTCATGTAATTAAGCATAATTAGGGTATGATTAGTGGTTTTACCCTATGATTAGGATTGATTAAGATCAGATCCAGTAAGTAGAAGGTTTATGGAATAATTTTGGGGCATTTACCCTAAGATATTCCCTAAGCCCCCTCTTTTCTCCTTAATCTCCTCTTAATTAAAGGTGAATTCATTAGTTATCCCCTTAACGAATTTTCTAAAAATTCTAAAAGGTTTTAGAACTTAATTAATTTATCTTGGGTAGATGCTTAGGTATTTGATAACCTAAGTTCAATTAAGGAAATCAAAATCCAATTCACATGTGTGAAAGGGTGTTTTGAAATTACTTAAGCTAATCCCTTAGTTTAATTAACTTTTAATTATGAGCCAAATTGCATTAGGCCTTTTTATTATTAGGTGCATTGCAAATTTAAATTCCTTGTGGGTGTTATGTCATCTCATTGGTTCATAATTATTTAGTTAATTCTTCTAAGATGGTGTAGGTAAGGGTTAATTAAGCTACTTAATTCATACATTAACCTAATCAACTCATAAAAATGGATCTAATTACCTAAACATTAAAAAAAATACAAAACACATGTGAGAAAGGATTAGAAACAGTAAACTCATCTCACCTTTTCAAAATTAAATCAAACTTCAAACTAAACAAAAATTACTTTGAAATTCACTTTGATTTATTCTAAATTTTTTTATTCTATAAAAATATCTTTAGGATTTAAGTAAAGTGAGTTTGTTTACATGCTTTCAGTGCTTTGGATCTTTTCCAACATGCTAAGTTGTATGCCATGTGATTTCATGCATTCATAATTTCATATTTCAAATTTTAAAATGAAATTATTTACTTTATGTCAAATGTGCATGTGTTGGCTAAAGCAAAATATCAGTGGCTATTATCACTACTAAACCCAAATTATTTTAAAAAAAATACATAAATCAAATACGAAATCTGAAAGTGTGTTACTTATACTTTAATCATAAGCTTGCATGTGATGAATTATAAGGGCATGTTTAGCATAGGTTTCATTTCTTTGTTATGTTGGAATTGTTTTGAATAGGAGTTGGTAAGATGTAGGGTTCATTTGAAAAGAATCCAACACTTACTTAATTTTATGCCCTATACATCCCTATGCTATCACCTAAGAAGGGTTGCCTATACTTGCATGTATAAATTGTATAAACAAAAATGAATTCATTAAGTAACTTTTGCATTGTCCTTATCTATTTCATTTCTTTTATATACATATTTGTATTTAAGGAAAGTGGTATATTATTCTAGACAACTCCAAGGTTGTGAGGCTTTAAGTAGCCCTAAGTAGGTCTTGTACCTTACACCTCTAGTTAACAATGGTGTTGTACTCACTTATGCCTTTCTTACTTTCATGTATGTATTTGAAAATTTGGATAAGGAAAACCTTTTCTACTTAAGAAAAATCATGCATATTCAACTTCTAAATTTTCTTAAATAGATTACTTAGCATGCATCATAAAGTGTGCTAACTACTCTCATTTGATGCATAGATATGCTTAGGGTCCATCCATATGCATGTTATATATGTTAAGAAAGAAGTGAAGTAATGTGTGTTATATGAATTTTTATTCATTTCATTTAATCTTAAAATGCCTTTCTTTTTGAATAGGTTTGTTTAGAGTTTATCTAAACTTAGGATTGATTAAAAGATGTAATCAAAATATTCACCTAAATGAAACTAAAATGTGAATCTACTTTAGGAATTACATATGTTAGGGAAGGAAAGAGAAGTTATCTTCTCTTTCCCACTCTTTATAACTTAGTAATTAATTGTAGGTTTCACTTAAACCAAATTAAAACATGAAATATAATTAACCCAAAACACTTAAACAACTTAAATGAAACCCCCCTCTAAGTTGAACATGTTCTTCACACTTAAAAAATTTGAACCTAAAGCCATAGCTAAGCATACCACACAAGCCTTCAAAGCACACACATTAGCCTAAGTCACCACTTCTAGCCTTAGGTTGGGTCGGTGCATGGTTTGATATTATGTTTTATTTTTTTATATATGTTTTAGACTGTATGTTATGGTGTATGCTCGTAGAATGAATAGTAGGACATTCTTAGTCTAACTATTCTTTTATATAGGGGATTGTGCTTAAGGGGTGCTATCATAAATAAAAATATAAGTTCTTTTGCTCGTAGGTGCTTTATACCTCTAAGCATAATCCATAGGCCAGGTGGACTTAGTCACCCATGTGTGGGGTGATAAGTCAAATATACATGCTTGGGATTTATGTGGTGTGATTTAGCTAACCTTTATTTTGCAAGTGTTATTTAGATTTTCACTTTTCCTTTTCATGTAAAAATTTGTATGATTAGGATTTTGGAATGATTGTTATGGGGATTAGGATGATCATTGATCATAAGTTCCTATCTTATTCACCATGTGAAGCCTTGGAGCATCTACCATCCAACCATCCAAAAGAAAGAACCAAAAGAAGAAGAAAGCTTGAAGACCCCAATAATAATGAATTCCTTTGCTTAATTGTAATATTCATTTATAATCTGGGTTGTATAAGGGTAGAGCTCGACTACCCAATTTGATATTTTTAGGTTTGTGCGGTGGTGCCCGACCACAATAACCATTTATTCTTTTTGCGATTATCTTTATAAATTGATTGATGATTTATTTAGCTTTTGCATTAAGTGGCATAATTTTCTTAGTTTCTTCCTTGCTTTATGTATGGCCTAGATGTGGATTAGGCCCTTTAGGGAAAATAAATCTTTTACCCAACTTAACAATTCAAATAAGAATTAAACAACTCATAAAAGAATTAGCAACCTCTTAGCTGGATGTGTATTTATTTATAATATCATGCACAAATGCATCTTATTTCACTCTTGATTAGAGGGCTTCCACCTTTGTCAGAGAACCCGACTTGACTTTTAAAAACCATGGTGGAAACTCACCTCCTCCCTTCTTGCATATTTTGGCCAATAATCTGATTTCTCATGCATTAGTCATAAAAAACCTATTAGCCTAAGTCAAAAATATTTGTCTAAAATAAAATTTGAATTACATTAGATTTAGGTCATTTGAAGCATGTCCCTTTACACGATCTAATCTCGTTAGGGAGTGAGTTTAAATACTTAATCTGTTTCTAAATAATAACAACCTAGCTATCTTGCATAAGCATAAAGACATGCTACATGTATTTAAAATCATAGGAGAAGTTAGTTGGCGGCAACCCCTAGGCGGTTGTAAGTCCAAGCTGTCGGGTGGTTTGTCCTCCTTGTGGAGGAAAACCAATTACCCATTTTTCCTTAGATTTAAGTTGTCCTTCTGGCCCTCGCTGAAGCTCCCTATATTTAGGTTTTGAGATTGCTTCTCCCCTTTGCGAGCCATAAGCATAATTTCTCGTCTCTTAGGCATTTCCTTAATCTTGTATTAAGGAATCTTAAGTCTTAAACTTCTAATGAAAAATGCAACTCAAAAAACTAAATCAATTTCTAAAATGTAAAGCCCAACTATAGGATAGTTTGAGATGCTAGCTAGGTTTTCTAGCATCGTGAGAATCTCCTACTTATTTCTCATTTTTATCTTCGATAATAACTCCCTCTTTTGATCAATCCCATTTGATCCTTCAAACATAAACTAATTGATTGATAGTCCTTCCCTATTAAAATCTTCAGAGACAATGATCATTTACCTTAATTGAGAGTTTTTCTAAGGGATCCCATCCCTTAGGATGTAATTAACTATGAGGGATTTCCCCTGTAGGGAACTTAACGAACCCAATTTAAAATAAACCCTGCTTTACTTTTCCATGTAAAGTAGGGAAAGAATCTCAGGTACATATGCAGACCCATCGTCCTTAGGAGTCATTATTGAGGTGATTGGTTCCATTAAAGAGTATGTTTTTTGTCTTTTGAGATGGTAAACTATTTCCTTTATGATGTATCCGATCACCTGAATAAGTACATCTGTGGATCTGTATTGCATCTTACTAAGATGAATTTCTATAAGGTCCTCCTCGTTCTTTTTTCCCACAGATCTAAAAGTTGGCTCCCTATAAGAGATTTATTAATCAACAATAGCATAAAGTAATATTGATTGCATCCCACAATCTTGGTAGCACCAATTATAGGGAATCTATTGATATTATATACAACAGTCCTAGAAGAGTAACTAGGAGCTCTGTTAGCACAAAATAATGAAGAATGAAAGAAAAAATGGTTTATATTATATAAGTTAGCATCTAATAGGAGCTAAAATAAAATATTCTCCTATTGAAAAGCAATGTTTAGCATTAATATTTTCTACTCAAAAACTACATCATTATATGTTATCCCATAAGATAACATTAATATCCAAAGTCAACCAATCAAATTTCTTATGACGAGGCCCACCTTAACACGTCTCTTAGCTAAATAGACTGTCCTATTTCTACAATTTGATAAACATATATCCCACAAAAGGTGATAAAAGGGTAAGCCTTGGCTGATTTCATTACCGCTCATCCCTTAACGATAAACTCCCCACTTAATGATGAGTTACTTGATGAATAGATTTTTGAAGTTGACAAAGCTCAGTAACCATCAGGATGGGAGCTTTATTTGATGAAACTTCATCTTTAAAATCAATTAAACTGCCTAGCTTTCCTATAATACAAGTTAGAATTGCTTGATATTCATAACACCGTAAGGGGGTATACTATTATATTCCTATAGCCTTACTGTGCCTCGAACTAACAATGAGGCTGAATATGAAGCATTAATTGCAAGCTTAAAGCTAGCAATTAATATAAAAATTAAGAAGCTTCATATTTATGGAGATTCTCAACTTATAATCTGACAAATAATTGAGACTTTTAAGATAAATAAGACAGAATTAGTATTTTACCATAAACATGTTTTGGAGCTTTTAAAACAAATCTCTAAAGAAACCATCACAAGGGAGTTGCATCGAGATAATGGCAAGGCTGATAAATTACCTAATTAGCTAAAGAAATGGCAGACCCTCAGAGAAATCCCATCACAATAATAGTCCAAAATATGGTAGCACTAGCTCCAACCCTCGTGCAAGCCTCTAAAGCTAAAGAAAATCAAGAAGTCATGATCATGACAGAAGAAGATGACTGATGAGAACTATTCATCACATATCTCAAAGGTGGGTATTAGAAGATAAATCAAAGGCTCATCAAGTTTCACAAAGATTGTTAAGATACACTCTTATAAATGACATATTATATCAGCATGTGTTTGACTGAATATGGCTATGATGCCTAGGACCAGATGAAGAAAAGATGGTAATGGCTGAAATTCATGTAAGATTGTGTGGAGCACACCAATCTTGCCCTAAAAATGAAAAATCAAAATCAAATGAATGGGATATCACTGGCTTAGCATGGTTCAAAATTGCATCGAAAATGTTAAATTATGTTATCAGTGTCAAAAATATGCAAACATATACATAGACCTCCCAATACCTTACACCAAATAATAACATCATGACCATTTGAAAGATGGGGAATAAATATAATAGGTCCAATAGATCCTCCTACATCTAGAGGACATTGCTTTATTCTAGCTTTTATTGACCTCCATGTATGTCACATCAGTCAAGTCGAGCTCATGAGGATGAAGTTGATCAGTTTTGAATACAATAGTGTGCAAATCAAGGCTGAAAAGTACCAGACATCACTGAAATAAGTCCAAATGACCTCTGATTGACAAACAAACTTTGTCATCACATTTAAAACATCAAAACTGATCATATATACATATTCTATAATTTGACGGTCGACTAAGTAAGAAAAAAATCTGTCGATGCACCCACGCGTATATCACAGTTGGGAAGCTACGACAATGGCCAAATGACCTTCGTTCATAAAATTGATTATGTCGTTAGCATCAAAACATCAAAACCTATCAAATGAGGCTGTCCATGCTCAATTTAGATGATTTTGTGCAAATGTTGAGTAGTCAAAAGCAGTAACGCACAATTTAAATTGAAATTGATCCGATTTGACGCTGATTCTAACCAAATGGGCTCCGATCGTAAAACGGATTACGCCGTTGCATCCAGAACTTTGGAGTAACCTAAAATTGATATCCAATTTACCTATGTGCGAATATAATCGTAAAAAGTCAAAATTAGAGTTTATTTTATCTCAAATAAGAAATGAAAGCCTATCTATATATACCCCTCTTAATACCTAAACCTAGAGAACTCTATTCCTAGCCCTAATCCCACAACATCCAACCTCCCTCTCTCACGCAAGAGCAAGCCACTCCTTGGCTTCAACCACGACGATCGCACACAAGGTCCATGAATTTGTCCCCTCAGCTAGGCTATACACACACAATTCCTTTCCTGAGACACTACACGCTCCTTGTCACAACAGGCTCAACAGCTTAGTAATGTGCCTTTGGCTTCCTTCAGCGCTCGTAGAAATAAGCTTGCCTTCGATTCTTGTCTGATGTCCATGAACAGCATTGCATGTCATGATTTTCCATACCTTCAATCAATTGTTTGAGGATTACGGGAATTGGGCCTTCTTTACAAGTCATCTGGACCAAGAGAATATCCCAAAATCAATGCTGCAACACATGATGTCTCTGTCCCCATAGAAGAGCTCTGTTCAATCATAGATCAGGTTGTTGTGCGTATACATGGTGTATATGTTTTAAAGTCTATAGGGAATCCAACACTTGATCTCTTAAGGAATGTAGTTATAATGCTTTACCAGAGATCCTGGAAGTCCTGAAATTTGTTAGTGAGAAACACAGGTTACCGCTAGCACAAACTTGGATTCCATGTGTTTAGTAAGGCAAAAGATGCAGTCGCCATACTGAAGAGAACTATAGAGATTGTGTATCCACCATTCATGAAGCCTGTTATATGAATGATTCTTCAATTATGGGATTTCATGAAGCAAGCTCTGACCACCATCTGATAAGAGGCCAAGGCATTGCTAGTAAGGCATTCACAATAAATCAACCATGCTTCTCGCCAGATGTAACAACTTTTAGCAAGATAGAGTATCCTCTACCACTCCATGCCAAAATATTTGATCTACGGGCAGTAGTGGCCATCCACTTGTGAAGTAATCACACTGGTATGAGAGACTTTGTGATAGAATTCTTCCTACCTACCAGTTGCAGAGAACCCGAGGAATAAAAATTGATGATGGACTCATTGTCAATCACCATACACCAAGTCTGCCAAAATTTAAGGGTGATATCTACAAAGGAGCTAGATGAAGAGAATCACTTGCATGTTAACATGCCAATCCCTTTGTATGGCAGTGATATTAAATCAGTTGAACCTCCGGTGGAAGGGTTTATTGAGACTGAACCATCTTGTAGCACTAGCATACTTGAGATCGGATATGAGGAAGCAAGCGGTTCACCCCGTGTTAGCAGTGGGCTGGAATTCAATACTGAAACTAAGGAATCAAGATCTTCATGTCAACATCATGAAATAGAAATGTTAATCTCTACAGGGAAGTTCTCAAAATTAAAGTAAGGTTTAACAGATGAGATTGCTAATCGTAAATATAATTTTCCTAGTGAACATACTACTTTAATTTTTAGAAAAGCAAATGAAAAGAAGTAGATGAAGATAGAGAAAATTGTGAGCATGCAAGTTCTTCTACTATACTTTGCTGATAGTCTAAAAGATTCAGCAAAGAGCATTGGTGGTTTGAAGGCATATGCGATGCTTTTCATAAGCACGATAGGTGCAAGAAAATCACTCAGTCGCGGTGTCGCAAGACACCTACCATGCACGCTTCCCATAAGCATTGTGAGAAGGCCTCAACACTCTTGATGTAGCCCCTACATAGGGATGATGCCAGGAGGCTGCCGGATTTCATTTCAAATGCCTGTGCATATGCTTGCCTAGCATATTAAATTCATGTACTTACTATATTAATGTAATTGCAAATATTTGCTAGATATAAGTACTTGTGCATGTTGCTTCAACATGCTGAGGAAATCAAAGGGTTTTTATACAGATATTGAAGGCCTATGTGATGCTTTTCATAAGCATAGTAAGTGCAAGAAAATCACCCGGCCGTGATGTCGCAAGATACCTACCATGCATGCTTTCCATAAAGCATGATAGGAAAAGCACTCGATGTACAGGATGACACCGGAGGCTGTTTTATTTCAAATATAGTTGAAGGCCTATGCATGCTTTCTTAAGTGTGCTAGGTTTAGAAGACTCTTTAAGCTGCAGTGTCACAAGATACTGACTATGCATACTTTCTTAAGCATGGTAGGAAGGATCTAGCACTCCCAAAGCAACCCCCTATGTGGGGCCGATGCCGAGAGGCTGTCAAAATTTCATCAAAATAGAGATTAATAATTAATTAAAATGAAATAGTCAAAGGACAATATTTGAATATTAAATAAATAATAAAATCAATAATTGAACTAAGTATAATATACTAAGCTACTGAGATAAGATTGGATTTTCAATTATCCGATTAAAAATAGTCTACAATAAATTAGATGAAATTCATTGTGCTATAAAACATTCAATAGATTTAAAGTTGGATATGAATGAAACATACAACTCATGCCACTGGATTTGCAATACATCGCACAAGCGAATAGAAGGAATTAATTAAGACTTCAATTGAATTCTTGCAGGCATTATAAAGCATGATTAAAACTCAAATTCAATATCTTAAAAGTATGCAAGCATTCTTAAATACACCCGCATGGGCCCTGACACTATGCTGAATGTTTAGGTTTAAGTGTCTGAGGATGCTGTGCGGAATGCTTTTCGGTTGGGTCTTAGGACCGGGTCCGAGTTAACAAAATTTAAAAATTCAAAAAAAAAAATATTATGATATTTCTAACTTAATAAAATATCTTAGAAGCTAATTCTATCATATGACAGTAGATCTGAACTATATTATTAAATTAATAGAGTCGATAATATCTAAACTAATAAACTAAAAGATCGAGCAAACTTATATAGCCCAATGATGGCTGTGTTGAATGAAGATTTCAAATGGAGGGGATATTACTATCAACATATATTTAAAATTTTAAGTCAAGTTAATATAAATTAAGTATCAATTAAAATGCAAAGTCCAACATGTTATTAAGTGTTAAATGCTTAAATGAAATTCAATATTTATAGAACTTAAAACTTAAACCCAATCCATCTTTCGTAATTATTTGTCGTAGGTGAAAAATTAAGAAAACTTTTGCTCACAAAGGAGCCAAAAGCTAAATCAATGTTCCATTATGTTCATTCTCAAATAATATCATGCTAGCAAGGACATGGCTCGTGTCCTCTAACTGCGTGGCTTGGCTAGTAAGCTTCACATGATGCAGTTACGACCAGAGTCCTCTGATCGGGTAGTTGTCGCCAAATGACTCTACTATATCACGATCACAACTGTAGCCCGTATGCTCTCCAATGGCTCTATACCTTGAGATGTGAATCATAGGGTACACTTGATAGAGCAAATCCATCTACTAGTTAAGGTAAAATTAATCTTGTCTCCTTAGACAGACACCCCTCCTAAGGTCTCTCGACGACGCAACCCATGATTACGAGGATCCTTTTTGGGTCAACCATCTCTAAGTAGGGGAACGACCAAGATGACGGAACCATGGGATCTTGATCGGGCGCATCATCATTCCCCCAACCATCCACTTTAAGCTAAAATGATGAATTTCATAAATTCTAAATCCTAAATTTTAAACTCCACATGATGCTACTATACATTACGCATTAAGCGATCTCACGACTAGCCTTAATTGAAAGTTCTCTCTTAACATTGAGAGGGGTAATTAACTATAGGGGCTTGCGCCTATAGGAAACCTGGAACCAGATCTAAAGTCCTCACAAAATAAGGGCAAATCTTTAGGTAGTGTCTTATCTACTATTCCATCTGTCTTCTAAAAATTTCAATGACACTTTAAATCACTCTCTTCATTGAGAGGTCGGTGGAGAATTTTCAGAGCCCATAGCTGTTACTAATTATTTCTCAAAATGGGTAGAAGCAATCCCATTAAGAGAAGTTAAAGCAGACGATATAGTAAAGTTCTTCTAAGACCTTATTGTCAATAGATTAGGAATACCACAATGAATTATATCAGACAATGGTACTACCTTCAAGAATTTTAAAGTCTATCTTTTTATTGATAAGTATAAGATAGATTGGTGATATTTCTTAATATATATAATCTAAGAGCCAATTGTTTGGTAGAGGCATTTGGGATCACTTATGATGCTTTTGGTATAGGTATAGAAGATGTACTTTCTTAAGAAAATCATCTAGTGAGAACTTAAATAATGTAAAATAAAGATATTCTACATATAATATAGAGCTTTATCCTACATTCAATTTCTCAAAATTTTAAAGCATTACTTTTTGAACAAAGAGTTTACCCTCAATAAAAACCATCATACCCTTAACATTATAAATACTCAAAGAAAGTTAAATCCTAGACATATAATATGGGTATAATACCTTATAGAATTTATCTTTGTGCTTAATCATAAACTTGAGATATATAATGAACCTAAAGATACCTTTTATAGGGTTCTCTGATAATCAATTTTTTAGAATTTTAAATTCTTAGTTTTGAAAAGAAAAATGATGATTATCAAGTATTTCTAAAATTTTATTTGTTATATTTAGAGAATACCCAAATGAAGTTATCTTTGTATAATTTGTGTAATAATTATGTGGCCATTGATGGATATTAATATAAGGAGAAAATGTCATGCATTCTTAGAATTTTTATGAGAACAATCTTTATCATATAGTTATAATCAAGAGGAGTAGTAAGACATTTTTATAAGTTTATAAGACTATTCACCTATTAAAAATTTTTTTGGCTAACCTTAAAAAGAAAGTTTAAGAGAGTCATCCCCTAGTGTTACACCTGTAGGCAAGTTAAAATTATAAAGCATAAAAAAATATTAAGCTTTTTCATATCCCATTTAAGCCTTGTTGGATATATCCTTAGATTTTGTATTTTGGCTACCTAGGACCTTAAGAGGACATGTTGGTATCTTTGTTATGGTAGACCATCTCTCTAAAATGACTCACTTATTACCTTATTCAAAATCAAATGATATATCTCATATAACAATGTCATTTTTAAAGAGATTGTTAGACTTCATGGGATTTATTTAGCAATTATTTCAAATAGGAATTTAATTTTATGTTAAATTTTAGAAATTATTATGAAAATTAGTGGGAATAATATATGCATTCCCCTTGGAATTCCACCTTCAAACTAATAGACAAATAGAGGCATTTAATAGATAGTAGAGGATATTTTTTTTCAAGAAGCTTAATAGTTGGAAGTTTATGAATAAAAAGGTACTGATAAACCTTAAGTAATCCAATATTATAAATGATTAATTTGAGCTATTTTAAATTCAATGAAACAAAAGAAATAGTGAGAAATCATTATGGGCATCAAAATTATAAAAATATGAAGTTAAAAATCTTATATTTTTATGAAGCACTCTATTCTAGTTGTTAAGGTTGAAGACACAATTCTAGAAAAGAACATAATAACTCTTTAATTATTGTACACAATAAATTTTCTTAATATTGATGAAGTGTGCAATAATTTTTTTGTAATGAAATTAGATTGGATAGGCTAAATACCTTCCTATAGTAAAATTTGCATATAATAGTACTATTTTTAGATCTACAAATTAAATAGCTTATAGTATATGTATATAGACCAAAGATCCCATTAACCATTACAATATTCCTTTACATGCATTTTAAAATTTTGCATTTAACTTTGCATATGATTTTCAAAGCTTTCTGATACTATTAAACATCAATTAGAAATAACCAATACAAAATATGTAAGGAAATATATATATATATATATATATATATATATATATATATATATATATATATATATATATTTATATATTTATATACATATATAATTGATTAAAATGTCTTATCAACCATTTGAGCTCTTATCTCTTCTCCTCTATAAAATTAACATCAACAAAAAATTTTTTTTGTATTCATATCTCTCCAATGTATATGTAGTGTGTTGTTTGGGATGATGTTTCTACTTATCATGGATTGAAAAAGATCTTGTTCTAAGGCATTTTGTTTTACTTTGACTCTATTCCATCTTCATGACAACTTTTGTTGTTTCTGATTTGGTAGGGTTATAGCTGTTGATGGTATGTACCATATTGGAATATATTCTTTGCTGCCAATTGCTTATGGAGAGTAGTGTTAAATTGTTAGTCTTTGAAAATAGATCGCTAAAAGAGACAAATTGACATTCTTTAATTGAAATAAACTTGATGTGGGATAAAATGCTACTTGGATTAAGAAGCTGGTAAAAATTTAGAAAAGCCTGAAAACAAATCATATGCAAATCAGAAGGTTTGATGATGAAATAAAGAGGAATAAAACAAAGTTTAGTTTACACTAATAAATTTCTAGTTCTAATTCACGAGGGCCACAAATATGGCAAGCATAAGTGAAATTACATCTCTCTCGCACTCTCTCTGTGTGACCAATTACTTGGAAACAAGAAACTTCAATAAAGCACTCTGTTAGAGGTAGAGCTTCCACCAAACCCCTTCAAACAAGAACAACTTTTCTTCTTCTTCTCCTTTCCTCCCCTCCTCAAAATACTCTTCATGTTCCTATCAAGACTCTTCTTCACCAAACACCTAATCTCTCTCCTACACCTCAATTAATAAAATACAAGTGATAATAAGATCTTTTTTAATCATAAATGCTTTCGTGATTTTTCTCCAGCTAACATACAGGAACAATTCTTTCTAATGAAATGATCTATAATTTTATAATATATTGCAAACCAAAAAAGAAATATATAAAAATTATACTTGAAATTATTGTAACTTCTAAATTTCTAAAATTAATAACCCTCCTTACATTACTAAAGTTGTGAACCAAAAACTAATAGTTAGAAGCTTTATCAATAATTTTCTTATAAGTAAAATAGTGTACAGTAAAAATAATTGTCTATGTACAATATGTGTTCAATGAATTCAAGTGAAATCTTTTGTTAAATTATTTTCTTTGAAATATCATTTATAATTATATAGGTTTTAACTTTGATAACATAAAGGTCATCACCCGACCCGTTTGCCCAAAATTATAGATAAGGCATGGTCGATACCATATTATATTTCTAAAATTAAATGAAGATGTGTCTTATATAATTATTGTTGAAGGCTACAAGCCAACTATGATGATTAATCATTAATTTATCATCCTTGACATAAATGTGTGGCTCATCAGTAGAGTTTAAATCATCCACACAATATACAATCTTTTATATTGCATATAACTCTAATTTATACTATGGTAAATAACTGCATAAAATCATGCCATTATATCCTTTATATGTTTCCTATTTATATTAGTTAGTCCACTTATTTTATGTACTTAACTGCCATCACTTTCAAAGCAATCTTATGTTGATCAAATAATATTCTTAACTTGAGGAAGACATATGACTCATCATCAAGCCTCTTAATCTTTGTTGGTTAAGCTTATAATTTATATCATAATTTATTTGCATCATGAACACTATCATGGGTTAAGACATCAGCCTTTACCTATTTTGATTGGTTCATTTAGATCTTTAGGGTTTTCATGGTGGTTACTCTTAAAGTTATTCTTTATACAATGTCTTTTAAGTTAAAAGTTATCCCTAAATATGATATTGAATAATCCATATTTTGAAGTACTTTTCTTTTATAACATTAAGTAGTTTATGATGCAGGAAAACATATACATAATCTTTTATATACACTGAATATTCCAGTAGGCTTATGTATATATCTTTATATGCTTAGGAAAGAAAACAAAAATATTTTAGTTGGTTCCACACTTCCTAAAATTAAATGAACATGTGTTATACAATAAAAATTTTAAAGAATTCAATGTAGATGATCATGTTATTTAAGATTATTTTATATAGATATATTTGTACACACTTTAAAAAATTACAAGCAAGGGCATGAAGACTATTTCAAATTATTAGAAAACCAGGCACAAATGCATATATTTTTGAATTTCTAAAAGACATATTTTTAAGATCTATTTTTAATATATAATATTTTATATCATTTAAGGGAATGAGAAAACATCCAGAATTGTAATATGATCCTTTTATAAGGGGGAAAAAAACATTATTTACAAGTGACTACCCAACATTCATTATTTAAGGTAGATCATATCTTCATGGATGAAGTGCCAACAAATCAAGAAAGAGACCATTGATATTTTTATGAGGTGACAAGATAAACTACCAATAGAAGATACTTGGTTTATTAGAGATGACTTAGAAAAGCTAGAAATAAAGCTTATGGAGGACAACCATTTAAACTCTTAAGAAAATAATTCTTTGAAAATTTTATTAGCTTTTTATATATGTGAACATGTTGTAAAATACTATGTAATTGTTGTGTATTTGTATGGATAAGGATTGCAATGAAGAGTTCTAAATTTCAAAATTTATACTCTTAGATTTATAAAATTTAATTTTTTTTAATGGAAATCTCAAAGAATATAATTATTTTCATACAAATAGTTTATATTCCTTAGACTTGGCTGGCCAAGAAGCACTGACAAATATGTGAGGCCTTCTAGATGGGGCTGCCAAGTAGTTAATAAGTTATGTAATTTGTCCCATGGGGAGTTAGTTGTTGGTTGACCCCTCTCATCTCATTCTTACCTCCTTTTTTTTAATTTTTTTTTAATTTCAACTTATAAAATTTTTAAGATCTATGTTTGTAGCGAAATGGAATTTTAGTTAGGATCTTCACAAAAATTTTGATTGCTAGCTAAAGAGGAAAGGCTTGTTGGTTGAATTGTTTAAAAAGGATAAACTTGGTGGCCTTTCCCTTCCCCACTCTACTTTGCTGTGTAAGGTTTTATTTATTCTATTTATTTTTTTGTAATAGAGCTTTTATATTAGCATCCTTTATCATCTTCTAACATTCCACTCATTATCCTACCAAAAATTCACAAATTTTCAAGCATTGTAGGCTTTCTACCAAAGGATGGTTCAACATAACCTAGCCTTATTTCTATTTTATTTCTTTCTTATTTCTATGGATAATTGGCTACCTTAAACCCCATAAAAAATGTTCATTTGCTCAAGAATTATCCTAGGCACTTTTGTTTATTAAAATCAAAAGCTTGAAGCCTTTGATTTCATTTTAAAATCTCTTAAAGGTAAGACTCCAACTAATGATATCAACCATTGAGGGTTTTTCTTAATTCCATCCCACTTGGCACTTTCATAAACTCCATAGAAAATTATGAAAAACTCTAGAAATCATGTAGAGGCTTTCACTAATACACTTCAATCATTTCTAGACCTTTTCCTTTAGAAATTTCATAGAATCAAATTCAAATTTGAACCATCCATTCTAGGTTAATTTTGACCTAATTAAGTGTGACATCTAATTCACCCAAGAAATTCTCTAAGAATAAAGTCACCAACCCCATAATTATATTAGAGATCCTCTCCTATTATTTTGAAATATTCTACTAAACTTTAAAGCCCGCATCATTAAGTCCATTATGGCGGGATTTGATGGCATGTGAATGAGGAGAGTTTGTGATAGGTGGGATTAACATGATCAAGATTTTGTTCCATGTGAAGGAAAAGGGAAGTTTATGAGTGCTGGAAATGTGAATAAATGGGATTCAATGATGCATGAAAAGGAATCAGAGTTAGTGATGAAATTAAATTAAACTAAGGTTGAAAATGAGATTTGAATTAGGTTTCAAATTGGTTTCACATGTTTGAATTTGAATTCAATGCAAGTTCAAAATAAAATATTTTCCTTTTACATACACAATCACCCTATTATTCTATATTTACAAATTAACCACCTTCAATCTTATTTTTTCTAGTTGACATTTAAATATTGAAAATCATAACATACACCTAAATACATGGGTCTAATTGTTCAAAAAAATAAGGAGGATGGTTAAATTATAAATACACACACACACACACACACACACACACACACACACACACATACATATATATATATATATATATATATATATATATATATATATATATATATTGGGTGGTTGATTTGTAAAAATCTACTTAACTAATTTCAAACACTTAGATTAAAAAAATAATTCAAAATACATAAAAGTATGTCTAATTAGAGAAATTTTATCTGAGTTTTATGAAATGTGAAGATATTTTATAATTATGTTATTAGATATATGAATTTGAAATTTCCCCCTTTTGGAGCTTGGTTTGTTGCAAAATAAGTGTATTGCATTTCAAATGTGGGGGTTTTGAAAATTATGTTGTTTGTTTTGATGAATTTGAATTACAATATAAAATTGTAATACATTTCAAATTCACAATTTATTTCAAACTTAATGTATTTGAAAATTTCTCAAACCAAATATCTAAAAAAAATTGTTCAGTTTGGGCAAATTCTAAATACAATGCTTAGTTTAAAGAAAGAACCGTCACCTCACCCCGCCTGCTAGCCACCAACATTGACTGTTGGTAATCAACCACCATCACCCCTGGTCGTCGACAATCGCAACCACCACCGCAAGTAGTTGGCCACCACTCATTGTCGTAGGTCGTTGATCGTGGCAGCCAAGAACCACCCTGACAACCAGTGCCGACCACCACCATTATTGACCACCAGAACCGGCCATCACCATCGTCCATAACCACCCCAGCCACCGCCACCATCGACTACTATTTATAGCCACCACCACTGTCAACCACTATTACTAGCACTGCCGCTACCCATCACCACTATTGCCACCAACCACCATCGCTAGCCATCGATTGCCGCCACCATCGACCACCATCGCTGTCATACATCATCACCGGCCACCACCGTGATCGACCATCACTACCAATCATCGTTGTTGCCTACCATTGCCTGTCATCACCGTCAACTACTACCACGATCATCAACCAACATTGCCTGCCACTGTCGCCACCTCCCACCACCCCGACCACTGCCACCACCAACCACCAATACCACCCATCGCCTATCACTACCCCCACTAATCAGTACCAAATATACTACATTATATTTATTTTATCTGCCAAAAAAAATCTCTATATTTATAAGATTTTTATTTACAAATTTATAAAATATTCAAAATATACTATATTTATTTATGCTACATTTAATTTATACTGTATTTTTTTTGGGGGATTTATTTACATATAATTCAAAATATTCTAATTTATCTATTTAACACATAAACTCTAATATTACATCCATCAATCAGATATACCACTTAAGTTATTCTCCGTTAGTTCCTATTAATCCCTGTGGCACTCTATGAAGCCCAATCTATGATAATATTATTCTTTCTCTCTACTTTTAGGATGGTGGAGAAAAGCTATGGGCTGTACAAAACTGAAGGTGAACTATAGGAAGAAGCTCAAGCAAGCATTAATGTCTACGTGCAATTCACCAGATCTTCTCGTTCTCCCATCTCCTTAATTATTTATTTTTAAAGATTTGGTGTTTACAATACTTATTGTGCAAACTTATCTTTATTTTTGGCAATTCAACTGAACTTTAGTATATGGTACAGGTTAAATTCCAAAAAATCAACAGTCAATGCAATCATGACATTGCTAGAAGCAAGTAGAAGAGCTCGTCGTCAGCTTACCCAAAGATGCTAACAACACACCCAATGTTGTCGCTGAAGTCCATAGAGAAAGAAATATGAAAAAATAGTGATTGGGAGAGATTTGAGCATGGTGTAGTGAAGTGCATGTCAAAATTTGGAAGGACGATTTTCTTTGCCCAAAATAAGAAAACAAAGTGGAAGATGCTGATGAAGGCAATCACTATGATTGTGCAGGTAGAATGATGTTTAACAGAGACTAGGAGACTAACTAACAGAGAGAAAGTGAGATGATAGATTTGATGAATTTAAAACTTAGTGATATATATATATATATATATATATATATATATATATATATATATATATATATATATATATATATATTTAGAGTGTTAAATAAATAAATTAGAAATATTTTTTTTGGGGGTTTTTACATACATACCACTCCAAACCATCTAATTTACTCATTTAACACATAAAATTTTAATATTACCCTCAGATACCACCAAACAAGTGTTGTAACTCCATTTTACCATCTTTTTACCATTCGTAAGCATTAGTGCGTGGAGGCGGAACGTGGAGAGACTCATTTCACGGGCATCTCTTTGAGTGTTTCACTCACTCATTCACGCATTTTGCTCCTCTCGCCTCTTGCGTTTACTTTCGCATTTACATTCCTCGTATTTTGGTCGGTGGAAGAGGAAGAATCTCTAGCGTCTGCTCTTCTTGCTCGGTTCCAATTGAATACCTCTCGTGTTTCGCTCCTCTTGTTCGATTCCAATTAAATCTTGGTTGCTTGTGGGAGAGAAAACTAGCTAACCGACCCCAAGTCCCAAGTTAAATAGATTGTTGTTACTTGGTAAAGTGGTATCCTCATTGTTCTTTGGTCTACTTTTACTATTTTTTAGCATCGGAAAAACATCGCATGTTCCTTTATTGCTCGTTGATTTTATTCTATCTACCTTTTATCATCCGCACGCTCTCCCTGCTACATCTTATCTTTACCTTTGTTTTCAATTTTTTTAGTACCGTCCTTATTTTTTGGTTTTACATATAGAAATCACCATTGCATTTCATGAAAATATGCAATGTATTGTATAGTATTTTGTGAAATGTCGCCATACCTTGTATAGTATTTTGTGAAATGTCACGCTCTTGTTTCGGTTCCAATACATGGGTTTGTTTTTTCTTGCTTGGTAGAATGAATGTATTGTATAGTATTTTGTGAAATGTCGTCATACCTTCATGAAAATATTGGGTTGTTTAGAATGAATGTATTGTAATGTATTTTGTGAGTTAGTCCATATTTGCTCATATCAAATATTTATATGTGTAGGTGTCAAGCTTCAAACATGAATCATTATTGCAATGTTTTGAAGTTTGGTGGCTATTGGGTTGAAGAGAGAAATCAAGGCCGGAAAAAATATGAAGGTGGGAAACATAAGACTTTGAAGCTTGATAAAGATTTCATCAACTTATTTGTACTTAGAGAAGAAGTTATGTTAATTTTCCCTTGGTTGAAAGATCATGCATTTGAATTACATTCTCATATTCATGGGACGTCACCTAAGGAGTACAAACTTATAAGTTCTGATATTGATTTGGCAGAATTATTCTGAAATTCCAATGAAGATCGACGTCTTTGAAGTTGTCATTTCAATACAAAATGATGTAGTTGTAGTTGATGGGCCTATGTGTTTAGTAAACACCCAACAGAAAGATGATTTCAAAGTTGAAGAATGTAATGATGAATTACTTATTAGTGAAAGAAGAGACAAAAATGCTTTATATATCGGTTCATATTTTGAAGATGCTATGAGCTTCAAAAAAGCGCTTCACACCGAAGCAATTATGAATAATTTTGGAGTGAAGATTAAAGCGAGTGATAAAACTCGAGTTATAGTAATTTGTGCACATCGAGGGTGCCCATGGAGGATAAGAGCAGCTTTGTGTGCTGACGGTCACACATTTCAAGTGAGGAAGCTAGAAAGTGTACATTTATGCCCAGGAGTCAATAGAGCCGGAAATAAACAAGCAACTTCTAGTTGGGTGGCTCTCCAAATAAAAGATATTGTGAAAAAGAATCCTGATATACCCCCGAAGCTAATCAATAATAGCCTAGAAAGTTCATATGGATTATCACTCCCTTATATGCAGTTATGGCGCTCTAGGGAATTAAACGAGCTAGCATTGGATCTTGATGAGAACTATAAGTGGGTACCGACACTTAGAGCATAACTCATTCGCAGAAATCCAGGTTCACATATCACATACACATATGATATGGTTGACAATTCATTCATGAGATTCTATGTAAGTTTTAAGGTTTGCATCGATGGATTTTTGGCAAGATGTAGGCCTCTATTAGGCTTAGATGCATGTCACCTAAAATCCAAGTATCTGGGAGTCTTGCTTTTTGCAAACTCTCTAGATGGGAATAATGGAATTTTCATAATTGCTTTTGCTATTGTTGAGACGGAATCAAAGAAGACTTGGGAGTGGTTCTTACACAACTTGGAGGAGTCATTTACAGTTGAGGTTGCTCCTTTGGCTTTTATTTCAGATATGGAAAATGGTTTAAGCGAGGCTATTAGATCTACATTCCCAAATATAGAGCACCGAGTGTGTATAAGACATTTATGGAAGAATATGAAAAAAAATTTCCATTGCGATGATACTCATCAGCTCAAAAGTATATCAGACTGCTAATACATACTCAAAATTAGAATTTCAAAGAAAAAATAAGAAATATTGATCACACATATACATGTATATCTTGTTTCACTACCATATAAGTGGTCAAGATCTGAATTTTCTAATGAGATAAAAAATTATTATAACACAAATAACATGGCAGAGTCATTCAATTCATGGATTGGGGAAGTTAGGGGAAAACCAGTAGTGGATTTGGTCGATATGCTTAGAGGGATGTTAATGGAACAACGTGCAGAGAGAAAGATTTCCTCTGCTCACTGGAGAGGCCATTTGGTACCCTTCGCGGAAGAGCACATTAGAGAGATCAGTACAAGAAAAGAAAATTTTATTATTAGACATTCTACGCCATTTAAAGCAGAGGTTGAAGGAAATCATGGGAGAGAAGAAGTAGATATCACCAAAAAAGAATGCACATGTAATTTCTGGCAAATAAGTGGATTGCCTTATATTCATGCAGTTGTTTTTTTGAGCACAAAAGATCTACCACTATGACATACATATGTTGATGAGCTTTATCATGTTGTGAGGTACATGTGAATTATATTTGAAACCGTATTTTATATTCTTTGCGCATTTATTAATCTATCTGAAACTGTATTTTATATTCTTTTAACAGATATCGCATGGCTTATGAAGGTGCAATAGGCACTCTCCCTAGCAAAGATCAAAGGATAGTGGTTGATGATGGCATAAATATTGGTGTGTCAGCCGAGAGGCAGACCGAAGAAATGAAGATTAAAAAATTTTCTAGACGACAGAAATTATAAAAGTAAAAGTGTTCACAAATGTGGTCGGTGCGGCCTATGGGGTCATCATAGGAGCACATGCAAGAACCCCATAAATCAACTTAGTGATCCATTGCCTCCAATCGAAGCAAATGTGGGCTCTTCAGACAATATTTACGGCACAATTGGAATGCGAACAAAACTCCCAGTTAGGCGTGATGAAGTTCTCAATGAAAATGAAGACTATCAATTAGATTTTGAATAGAAAATTTTGGTTGGCATCTGAATTTTTTTGCGGTCATCATAGAAAATTATGATTTGGATTTGAATTTTTTGCTTAACAATATACAACAGGTTTTTTGGGTTGTCTCTTACATGCTAAAATTTTGTATAGTTTGTTTCCACCTTATCTTGTCATCTTATGTTCATATACTTCATATTTATGCTGGTAAATTAGAAGTTTTGTTGTCAACTTTTTGGGTTGTCTCTTACATGCTAAAATTTGCCCTGCTGATTAGTCCCTGCTCCATATACTTCATATAGTTTGTTTCCACCTTATCTTGTCCCTGCTGATTAGTCTGTTCCATATTTTTTTACTTTTTAATTACATTTTAGGTTGTAAGCTGGGAAGATTACTGCTCCTTGATCAATTACTTTGAGGCAGTTTCCATATCATTTAGCTTAGTTTGAAGGTGTGCGATAGCTTATTGTTGCTGCATATACACATATAGTTTATAAAATCACAGAGGACCAATGATTTTATTTTTATTTTGTTTGGCTTTAACATGAAAATTTGTATGAAAAGTACATTCTGTTGTTATAATGTGTAATGCAAGGTCATTATAATTATGTAATTTAAAAATTTTTTATACATGGCGCAATATCGAGTACTATGCCAACACAAAATTTGACAAACCAAAGTATTTTTCTTAAAATTAGAAAAGCGACAAAAGCTAGATCCTGAATGGAAAATGATTTGTAGGAAAGTACAATGCTAACACAAATTCTGACAAGCCAAAGGTTCACTGGTTGGAACTTTTATTTCATCTCAAATATTTGCTGCCAACACAAATTTGACATGACTTCACATCTTTTTAGCTTATTATAATTATATAACTATATTGAGATCATCTTTTTTGAGAGATGTTTGCATACGAACTTCGTGTGATTTGATTGTGATTAGTTTGTAGGATTGCAATATGTTAAGAATTTGGAAGTTCAATGAAAAGCTATATTCACATCTTTACCCTAATTAATATAGGCAGAATCGACAATGTTCAGGCTCCTCTTGTAGCAAACAAGTTAAAAGCCTCATCAATTCTCAAGCTTGAATTCATGTATTCATGCAGCAGAAGATTGCAATAATTGTTGTCAACCGAGGAAAATATTCTTTTATTTAAAACCAAGATTCGCTTACTCAAAATATAAAACCAAGAGATAAAGCTGAACCTCTTCATCAACATGACTAAAATCTACAACAAAATCTCGGCAAATTAAACCACAATTCAGCACGACTCCCACTAAGATCAGCTAAACAAGAACAAAAAAATGGGGTTTTTACATACATACCACGACAAACCATCTAATTTACTCATTTAACATAATAAACTTTAACATTTCCTGAAATATTCCTTAATAAGATGTGTTCACAATACATTAGAAGATACAGTTATAATAAACCAACTTAGTAGATCACCATCGCTTGCAAAACTAACTTAGTAATGAAGAAAAATATTGCAATAACAACAATTAGCATTCCCATTATAATCTTGTTTTATTTTGAGAGGATCTCAAGTTTCTTCATCGTGTTCTCCTAAAAAGCACGTGATTGGTTCTCAATATCATACAATGCGTTGTCGTCATCATTTAACTACTTGAAGTAGCCGCAATCCTCATTTTTTCGATTTTGTGGACATCTTAAAAATTTCTTGCCAAAACTTCTACCTTTACGGGATGTGTATAAGACACATTGTAAGTTACACTGACAATGGACTTGATATTCCTTAATGAAGCCGTTCGACGGTAAAGATTCATTTGTGCTCATTGATGACATGCCTTTGTTTGGCGAAAGATTATTAGCAGATCTTCGGATATAAAGCTTAAATCTGCAGCAATAGATCAACAACAGTTCCTCATGAGTATAACTATCAAGTAAGCAGAATGATTGAAGTTGTTAAAATTAAAAGTTAGTGATTTTATTACCCACGCCTGCAGAGATGGCCAAAGGGATTCTCACTTAATTGACAAATATTATAGAAATTCCTGGAAGTGCCTTCAAAGTTATGACTTCCTTGATGGAAAAAAAAACAAGTAAAAATGATCATAAACCTGAATCCAACACACACCAGCGTTAGTGCCTTCAAAGTTATGACTTCCTTGATGTTTTATATTAATGTGTTATTGGCATTCATAATTCAAAAAAAAAAAAAAAAGTTAGACACACTTGTACTTATGGGATTCTCACTTGTCAAACTAACTAGACAAATGGTAAGAAATTCTCCATTTTCAATAATGTCTTTGATCAACCATAATTCATCAGAAGAGATATTTATTACTAGATGAATCTGAATATCTGAGAGGATATAATAGGAACTGGTAGTACACCAATTGTTGAGCTGCGCTGTCATGACATAGTGAAAATTGAATTGTATTACTCGTAGTGTCATATGTGTTCTTTCAGTTTCATGTCTCCAACGCCCAGAGTTGATTTTCTGCAATAAATGGTGGGACCCGACCTAATGTTCTTTTTTAAAAGCTATAGCATTAACGGCTCATCAAAGCTATATCACAAAATCTTAGTGATGAAGTAGTATAGATGAGTAATTGTGAAATGTGAGTGTAAGACCATGATGCTTCTTAAGAGTCATAAGTTATACCACACACAACTTCCAAAAGATTTTAATTCCTGAGCATATTGAAATGTATACGATATAATGCCATGAGTACCACAAAGGAAGATTTACCATTTGAATTTAAGAATGTATACCTTCTTAATAAAAAAGTTTTCAAAATAACAGGAAAATACATGATACAATCATCATGCTTATACTATAAGATTATGTTTACACAAGTAAGATCAATAATATCCTCTTAGCACACATCCCATTATCCTAATATTTGGGACATTGAGCAGATCAATAATATCTTATCCACTCATCAGGTGGACCATATTAATCCAAACTGCAAAACTTGACATATTCTGGTCTGGTGTGATACTTATTAAGAATACGTAAGTGGCTTTGGATTTTTTTTTTATTTTTATTTTTGTAAAAGTTAAATCATGACTGAAATGTAATGGTGATTTCTATATGCAAAACCAAAAGTAAGGACGGTACTAAAAAAATTGAAAACAAAGGTAAAGATAAGATGTAGCAAGGGAGAGCGTGCGGATGATAAAAGGTAGATAGAATAAAATCAACGAGCAATAAAGGAACATGAGATGTTTTTCCGATGCTAAAAATAGTAAGAAGTAGACCAAAGAGCAACGAGGATACCACTTTACCAAGTAACAACAAATCCTGTTACAGAACTTGGGAGTACCTTGGGGTCGGTTAGCTGGTTTTCTCTCCCACAAGCAACCAAGATTTCTAAATTGGAACCGAACAAGAGGAGCAAAAGCGAGAGGTATTTTGAATTGGAAGCAGACAAGAGGAGCAGAGACACTAGAGATTCTTCCTCTTCCTGACCAAAATATGAGGAGCAATGCACGCAGCAAAGCATAAAGAAGCGAGAGGAGCAAAAATGCAGGCGAGGTGAGGCGAAGCAGCTCAACGAATAGAGATGCCATGAAACGAGTCCGTCTCCGCGTTCTCTTACGAATGGTAAAATGAGTTCTGACTGTTTGACATGGTATACAGGTAATATTAAAGTTTTATGTGTTAAATGAGTAAATTAGATGATTTAGAATGGTATGTATGTAAAAAAAAAAAACTTTTTTTTTGAGGCAGCAAACAGCCCCTGAGCCCCTGAGATTTAAGGTACAAATTTCCTTTAATTTGACCAAAACTAGTCGTTCTTTTACCGCTGAAACTTCCGTCCGTCGCCTACCGAGAGAAGGCGCTGCCCGCAGACATGGCCGCGTCACCACTTCTTCCAGCCGGGACAACGGTGGGGAATCCAAGTCTAGACGGAGCCGCCGCGATACCTCCGCTGCCTGGGACGGACATGACAGGGATCTGCTTTCGGGACCAACTTTGGCTCAACACCTACCCTCTTGATCGCAACTTTGTCTTCGACTACTTTGCCCTTTCTCCGTTTTACGATTGGACATGCAACAACGAGCAGCTCCGCTCTCGATCCATCCATCCACTTGACACATCCCACCTTTCGTGCGCTCTCAACTTCTTTGTTTCTGGAACCCTCATTTCGTTCGTATATTTGCTTTCTTTTTGTTAATCTTGTCTTGGCAATGACGTTTAGGAAGATGACCGGCAACGAGTACATGCTGAGCGAGGTAATGGAACCCAATTTGTTTGTGATTCGGAAAATGAAGAGAGACAGCCCAGAGAAAACCACGGCAATGCTGACTTATTATATCCTCGACGGCTCGATCTACCAAGCTCCCCAACTCTGCAATGTCTTCGCCGCTCGCATTGTAAGCTTTTAGATTTTTTGACGAAGTTGATTAGGTCACTGACTAGTGTTTTAGCGTGTCTTGATCTATGTTTTATCTTCTAAATTTCTTTGTAAAAACTCTTTTTTAATTCTATTTTTAATTAATATGATGGACGCTGCTTGCTCGAAATATTCTAAAGCCTCTTTAGAAAGTTAAAGGGTGCTGTTTTTGCTCGAAATATTCTTAATCCTCTCATCGAACTTTAGAATGTTCTTTACGTCGACAACTTGTTACAGGGGAGATCTATTTATCACATGTCAAAGGCTTTCAACATAGCAGCCTCAAAGTTGGAGAAGATCGGATATGGTATATTTCCAAAGACAATCATGTTTGTTTTAATAGTTACCAATTTGTTTGCTGAGAACTTGACCTAAAGTAAATTATTTGCATGCAATAAAAAAATAATAATAAAAAAAAAATCATGGTTCAATGTTTCAACAAATCTACTTTAAAGGCTATTTGGATGCCTGAAAAAGAAATGTAGTGTAAAGTGAATGTAAAGTATTTGGATTATTTTAAAGTTGTTTGGTTGAAAATTTTACAAATACATGAGTTTCTTTTTTTCTTTTTGGTAGAATAAATATAATTTAAGTAAATTTGGGGTTGTCGGGGGTGGCAACCGATTCTTTGCAGATGGTGGCGGTTAGGCCGTGGCGGCGACTCTTGGCTAGTGGGCGGCGATTTGGGTGAATTCCAATTTCACTAAAATTAGCTCTTCCAATGTATTCTAAATATATTACGTTACTTTAGCATTTTACTTTGCATCATGCCAAACACAAAAAAAGTTAAAAGCCCCTGCATTTATTTTACTTTACACCCAAAATTCATCATTCCAAATAGACCCTAAGTGTGTTTACTACTTCTCAGGGGTTCATTTTACAGTGCACTAAAATCCCATTGGTGCATTGGCTTCTTATAGTTTTATTATTTGCAATTCCCTATTTTATGAATTTGAATGATTAACTCTCGATACATATTTAGTGTAAGTTAGACTAGGGTGATAATCAATCATAGATGTAGAATTTACATATTTCTTCAGTTTTTCTATTTCTATTTCATGTTATGATTTTTAATTCATTTTTGGTGTTTTACCCAATTTTCGTTTGGAATCTGAGGAGTAGGGGATAAGGGTAAACAAGTATGAGATATCTTTAATTTTGTTTGAATCAATGCATTAATAATCAACTTGATACAAGTGCCAAACTCAGGTCATTTACTGTTTAAAAATTCTTGTCCAAGCTCAACTCATTAAATGCTGAATTCAACACAAAAAATAACCTAAGTTGATAACCGTTTGCATTGACAATAACATTTCTTGTCTGACTAATGCAGCAAATGAGTTTATAATTTTTGTTAAGTTCAATTCATATACTTACCAAACATGTTGTACTTGAGTCGATTACTGAACTGAATCAAGATAGATTATAGACCTACTGAGGGTGTGGTGTTGTGTAAAGGGGATTTCTCACTTCAAAAGGAGATTCAAGTTTGTGGTGACATTGAATTATAGATATATACTTCCTGTGACGGAATGAAACACTGTCTATTTGATGGGGAAACATTTGAGTAGAAAGAGAAAGGAACAGAGCAATGAATTTTTTCATAGCAACTTCAGTTAAATCAATATGATGCCTTAGTTGAATGTAAACATTAAGAGAAAGAGAATATCACATCTTGGATTATATCTTAAAACATAAGTCTGACTTAAAGGAAAAATAACCTAATGTTGGTGATCTTGCAATTCCATAGCAATAAGGGTGATATTTGAACTCTCATTAAATCTCTATGTTTACTGTGAATGGTGGTACAAATTCCATTATGATGGTAATGGTGGTTGTGATTGTTGCATTGTTGTGCCATTCCATTTGATAAATTGTTATAGGAAGCTCTCATATTTATTTATTTTATACTTGGTTAACCAACTAGCCTAGCTACATCAGTAGACCAAAATAGTGCACCAACATTAGGCCAACATTTGTTTTAGCTACAAAACTCCTAAACTCAAGACCAAGCTCATACCGGGAGGTAGATGTAAAGACAAATTTAAAGGTAGACTCAAGGTTTAGACAAAAAATTTAATTGGGTACATAAAGGCTATAAGGTGAGCTACTTCAATTCATGGGGAGCTTGTATTTTAAATATCACTCCATCCAAGATGAAAGGGCCAACTGCTATTTGAAAGGACAAAATGACTTTCAAATGAGATTATTCCAAGTGTAAATAAAATTGTATAAATAAGAGAAAAAGACTATCAAGATGAGGGATTGTTTGTCGACAAATTCAATCACATGTGAGAAGGGAGTGAGTTTTATCAATTAATTTTTTATCATAGATTTAGTTTTCTATAAATAGCAATTTGTATCTATGATTTCAAGCATTTATTCATTCATGAAACCATTCAACGAGTCATGAAAGGTTGAGCCTATGTCTCTTAATTCCTTTCCCCCTATCTTTGCGACAGAACATGAGGCTTCTTGTAAGAATAGAGCAAAGTGATCTCTCTCACCCTCTCTCTCTCCCTCTCTCTCTCTCTCTCTCTCTTTCTCTCTCTCAAATGAAGTCACCACTCCTTTTCTGAAAAAACTTTTTTTAAGTTAATGACATACTACAAAGGGGAGTTAAGTGACAAATAAACAATTTCATTCATAATATTCCAAACTAAAATCTTCAATTAATATGGATTGTAGATGCTAATCATCAAACAACTAAAGCTAGTAATGTAAATAAATCAGCATCCATAATCTAATAAGTAATCAATAATTGAATGTACCATTTGGATGCACCATTACATGTTTGCAAGTATATGAGAGAAACTATACCAGATGTGATGGTGAAATTGTAAGCAATTTAAGTTATGCATATTAGTATTGATTTGAAGTTTGTGTTCAATTGAATTGATTCCATTCAAGCAATAATACACAAATATATAATGATGTTGAGTGAATGATTAAGCCAATGAAAATGCTACAATAGTAAATACAACTATATAAGATTATTCTTTATGAAACACCAAAATATAAAAGTGCAAAATAGAAAATGATGGTGATATAATGAGCACTATGCACTAGAGAATAATGTAGTACTTATGCCTAATGATCATGTTTACTCAGCTACTTAACATATGGATTATTTAACAAATATATCAATACGTTAACATGAAGGCATATATGACATAAAGTGAACATGCAAGTAAAAATTAAATTATAGAGCAACTCAACATGGTTGAAATTTATGTAGTTCATCCATCCCATGATCTATGCCCACACTTACGATTTAAAATTCACATTAAAGCTTACTACTTTAAGGTTGCTAGCTACTGTTCTTCACTCCATAAGCAGGCGAGAGACCATCTTTTGTCGACTTCATTTTTAATGGGTAATGGAGGCACACCTTATATTGTTACTTTAAAGAGAGGAGCAAGCTAGTCGTAATCCCTTTCACTTGGTCATCATGTTCTTCTTATATGGTAAGGAACCTAGTACTCTTTTGCAAAACATGCTAGATAACGAATTTTTTTTTGGAGCTGAACCAAACTCTTTTAAGCCTTATGACTCAATTACCATCACCTACAACTATGATTTATACAATCTCTTACAAAAATCTTAGTTGCAAGATAAATATAATGAAAACAATCAAATGAAATGCAAATCCTAATATATTTAGTAATGAACACTTTACAAAGAGGTAATGAGGTTTTGAGTTGATGATGATCTTTTTGAGATATGTTATTTATCTTACAAATAAGACTCTTAAAGCTCTCCAAATAGATTTATATGTGGAGGAACAACGCTCGAGAGGAAAAGAATAACTTATGTGTAGATTAAGAGGAACTCATAGCCATTTCTTTTTTTTATTTTATATATCTTCTTGGGTTTTTAACCTTTTATTTTGTATATTTTCATGTTTTAACAACTTGTGACATTAATTAGCCTTTCAAAACCAAAGTTAATTAATCATTAATGAATATATTTGTACACTCATAGCATAGCACTGAATAGAAGACACTCGCCCATTGAGCTAGAACTCGTCATGGAGACTTTGCTTTAGAAGGCTAGCCAAGAACCTCTTGTGCAACATGGAGGACAACCCTTAGTTGACTCGTCAGCTTGACCTAAAGAATTCGATAGCCACTTGTCGCATCTGTCAATTATGAAGACATACTTATGAAGACATACTGCAGTTTTAGGATTGGGAATTCATCACTCGTCCTAATGGCTGACCACAATCATTTGGACTCGCTTTGAAGAAGAATGCATGCGACCATCATAAGGCGACTTGTTAGTTCTCGACATTATACTTGCCGTGCCATCCAATATGTGCAAGTACCACTAGATGGAGATTGCAGCTGCCACATCATGGCTACTTATCCACATGTTAGCCTATGATTTGTCTTCTTAGTCTATCTATGTTTTTATTCATTTACATAAGCATTCTGTCGCCATGTGTAACCCTCTGACCCTATAATTATGAGAGGTCAAGAGGCAGGCTTGGGATCCTTTTTTTCTTATATCTCTTTCTAGATCAATTGGTTCGTGTACTGGACTCTGGTTTATGATAGTGGACATTTTCTCACTGATTCTCATAGGAATCTAGCTAGGCCTAGTTGTGATTTAGCTTATTATTGTATCTGTCATATACCTTTTATCCATCCCTTTGGTTCGGATCCCCTCCTACTCTTTGCTAGACTTGTCAGAAGGTTTGATATTACTCCACAAACAATTTTGAATCTAATTTGGAATATAGGCACTCTTACCAATAAATTAATGGAATTAATAGATATTATGGTTCATAGGAAGATAAATATTTTATGTATTTAAGAATCTAAATGGGTTGGGGAGAAGGCCAAGGAGATTGATAGTTTAGGTTTTAAATTTTGATATTCAGATAGAAGTTGAATTAGAAATGGTGTAGGTGTGATTATAAATAAAAGTTTGGAGATAATGTTATAAATATTATCAGTATTGGAGATAAAATTATAGCTTTAAAGATTATTGTTGATACTAAGGTTATCAATGTTATAAGTATTTATGCTCCTCAAGTAGGTTTCGATGTATGCTAAAAAGAAAATTTTTGGAATAACTTAGAGAGATTAATACAAAAGATACTTCTTGAAGAAAAAAATATTTATTAAAGGAGATTTAAATGAACATGTTGGTAGAGTGGTAGAGGATTTTAAAATTATTAATGGTGGCTATGAATTTGAAGTGATTAGTGAAGAAGATATGATTATATTAGATTTTTTTTTACCTTATAATTTTGTAGTTCTTATCTTTATTTAAGAAAGAGATGACGTATTATTACTTATAAAAATGATATATAGTAAAACACGATTGATTATTTTCTGATAAGAAAAATAGATCGTTTAAATTGTAAAGATTGTGAAGTCATTCCGAATGAAAGTTTATGTACCCAGCATCGACTATTAGTTTAGATTTTAAGATGAAGGATTGAAAGATGAAAAATAAATTAAATTAGTATCTTAAGATTATGTGAGGGCACTTAAACAACACTTATACAAATATTTTTAAGAGCAAGCTATAAGAACTTAGAATTTGGGATGTTTATAAGAAAACTAATGTTATGTGGGAAAAAATAACAAGTGAAATTAAGCAAGTTGCAAAAAATGTGCTTAGAGAATCAAAAGGGAAAGCTTCTTTTAATAAAAATAGTTGGTGGTTGAGTCAAAATGTGCAAAAAAAGATAAGAAATAAGAAACATTGTTATTATTTTAATTGGTTTACATATAAAACTTTGGAGAATTGGGAAAAATATAAAGTTGCCCCGTAGAGATTCTAAAAAAGTAATATATGATACAAATAATTTAGCTTTTAGTGGTTTATATAATATATTGGATACCAAAGAAGGTGAAAGATGTATGTATAAGTTAGCCAACCAAAAAGATAGAAGAATTAAAGATCTAGTTCAAGTGAGGTGTATTAAAGATGAAAATCATAAAGTGTTTTTCTTAGAAAACAATATTGAAAATTGGTGTATGAGTTATTTTGATAAACTTTTCAATAAAGGATCGAAAAATACAATTGATTTTAGTTACTTTAATACCCTAAATAAAAATAGAGAATTTTGTTTTTATCATCGTATTAGTAAATTTGAAGGAGTAGTTTTAAAGAAAATGAAATTTGGAAAAATAGTACGACATAATAATATTCTAATAGAAGTGTGAAAATGTTTAGGAGATCAAGAAATTTCTTGGTGTACATATCTTTTTAATGTTATTTTAAAGACTAAAAGGATGCTAGATGAGTGTAGAAAGAGTTTGTTGATTCCTATATTTAAGAATAAAGGTGATTCCTATGTTTAGGAGATCAAGAGTGTGCAAATTATAGAGGAATTAAGTTAATGTGCCATACATTCAAATATGGGAGAGAGTAATTGAGTATAGGTTATGTTGTCATACAAAAGTTTGGTTTCATGCCAAGTAGATCTATCATGGATGCTATACATGTGTTGAGAGGTTTGATGGAGAAGTATAGAGAAAGTAAGGAGGATCTACATATGATATTTGTTGATTTAGAGAAAGCTTATGATAAAGTTTCAAGAGATATTCTTTGGAGAGTTCTAGAAAAGAAAGGAGTTAATATTAGTTATATCCAAGTCATTAAGGATATGTATACTAGAGTTGTTACTTGTGTCCAAACATAAGGAGGATTAACAAAATATTTTCTTATTTTAGTTGGATTACATCAAGGATCAATTTTAAGCCCTTATCTTTTTGCTGAAGTTATTGATGTTCTTACTAAGCATTTACAGGATATGTACCCTTGGTGTATGTTTTTTGTTGATAATATTCTTCTTGTTGATAAGACTTTAGAGGGAATCCAAGTGAAACTTGAATTATGGAGGTCAACCTTAGTGTTTAAAGGTTTTCGTTTTAGTAGATTTAAAACTGAATATATGGAGTGTAATTTTAGTTATAGAAGTTCTAGTGGTGGTGTGGTAACATTGGGTGACCAAGTCATTAAAAAGAATGAGCGATTCAAATATCTAGTGATGTAGAACATAATGTGGATAAAAAAAATTAGAGCTCAAGTCTATTTACAAGTTCTTAAGTTAAAGCCCAAGAAAATTCAAGAAAGAAGAAGACTTGACCCATTAGCTTGCTAAGACTTATTTTATGATTTCATTATATAATTTTTAATTTTCTTCTGGAAACTTCAGGTTTGAAATTTTGAATTTTAAAATTCAAAGCATGACATGTGAGGTGGTTAAATCCATATAACATAATAGCATGTGAAATGAGTGGATGACATAAAATAATAAAACAACTTAATACTTTACATTAATGTTGTCACCCACCTTTCCTCTTATATTTTGAATTCTTTTTTGCTTTGAAAGATGATTGTAATGACTATAAATAGCCCATATTATTGGAATGAAATTAGATCTTTTTGTGATTATAAATTATTTGAGTTATTCTTGTGATTTGAGAGCTTGGTCGCCAAACTTTGGCAATCCTTAGGGGAGCGCTATTATCCAACATATCTTTTTTTTTCTCACCTCTAATACTCAAGGTAATTTGTTTTAACTTTTCTCATACCTTTTAACATCATCTTCAATCATACACTAGGTCGTAATCAATAAAATTGAGGTATTCTTGAGTGGAGCCTACACCTTCCTTCCACTCAAGAATACCTCAATTTTATTGATTACGACCTAGTCTTAGTCCTTACACTAAAATAATCACTTAAACTCTATAATTTCTAATCAACTACTCCAGATCATAAATACATATCCTAACCTAAACCTCCACAAGTATTTTAAGCCATTCACCACACTTAAATGTCATTCTTTATTGTTACATTTTAAATCAGCCTAAGTTAGTTCAAATTGGATTAGTTTAAGTCATCCCACTATTATTATCCCGCACCCTTCATTATCCCACCAAAATTTTAAAATACATCTTTAGATATTAATCTAAAGATCCATGACTATTTAATTCTCTCAATATCACCAAAAGAAAGAATACCCACTTCCATCAAATTTGGTATCAGAGCAAAGGCAGGAATAATTTTTCTTCAACAAAAGGAGCATCTCAAGTGGTGGACTTGTCTTCAAACTTGTGCATTTTTCTTGGACTTGTGAGGTTAATTAAATTTTTTTTATAGGATAGTTTAAATTCATATTAGTAGTTTGGAAAAATATACATTGCTTGCAAATTTATAGTGATAGCATATAATTTCAATTAGTAAGCTCTATTATATAATTTAGCCATTTTTCGATTGTGTGAACTTGCCAAAAAAAAATAATAATAAGAGAACACCTTAGTGAGGTAGTGCTTCATCCTAAAGATATATATTGCTTGCAAATCAAAATCTAATTATTTTTTTTATTATCTTTATTAATGTTTACGATTAATTTGAGAAGTTTTCTTAATTAACTTATAATAACTTGCTTTCTTTAAAAAAAATTGAGCCTTGATAATTTTGAGCATTTTTTTTCATTGTGTTAAAAAAAAAAAATTGCATGCATAATAATATAAGTGTTAAACTTGGTTATTTTGAATGTTAAATAGAACTTTATTGAAAAGACCTAAATTGTCTAAGGAGAGTTTAGGATTTAAGTGGTCTTTTATCTCCCTCCTCACTTGAAGTTCTTTTAGCCTAAATTTTCACTTTAATTGCATAATTATATTATATTTATTTATTATATTTTATTTTTTTCTTTGATCTCTTTTCATATATCTTTTATTTTTTTAAAAAAATCTACTTGGCATCAAAATTTATTTTTCAAGACCAAGTTGAAAATTTGACTAGATTAGTTGATGCCTTAGATCTTAGGATCCATTAAAATGAATTAAAAACTCAATAAATATTAGAAGAAAGTAAGAATTAAATGTAAGAACTTAAAAAATAAATGCATACTCTTATAGCTCATCTATAAAATACTAGAGTATTAACTCCTCCAAGATTATCTACTTAGGATGGATAAGCAAGATTCATATCCAAACCATAGAGAAAATCAACCACTTAAAAGACACCACCAATATCTAGAAATGGTAGAAGGGGAGAAAATTATTTCAAGACTACAGAAGACTCTAATGATCCATCTCGAAGAGTTAAAGTAGAAGCCTTAACTTACGATAGTGTACATGATCTAAATAATTTTTTTGATTGGTTAGTTCAAATGAATGACTTTTTTGATTGATATAAAATGGATGATTATAAAAGGGTTACTTTTCCTAAAATAAAATTGATAATATATGCTAAAATATGTTGGACAAATACTTTAGCTAAAGAATAAAAGATTAGGAAGGATAAACCTCACTTGAATAGAAATGAAAGAAATGTTAAGAGCAAAGTATTATCCTTAGCATCATGATTAGAAGCTACATAATCACTTATTAACTTTGAGACGATAATCATCTTGTAATTGAATACTTGAATACTTTTGAAGATCTAATTTATAGAGCTAATTTTGCTGATAATGATTGACAAATAGCCAATAAATTTATTATTATACTTAGGATTAACATTAGAAATGAAGTTGAATTATTTGATCCACAATCTTTAAAGGAAGCAGTTCACTATGCCTTATTGGTTGAACAACAAAAGAAATTTATTTTCATCTCTAAAATTAAAAGTCAAGTACCTTCCATTTTATCCCATAGGTCTATTGTTAGACCTACCAATCTATTTGGCCCGACTCCTTTGCCTAAACTTATATTGAAGGGAGTTCCAAGAGCACTAGGAAAGTAATATGTTTCAAATGTCATAAAAAGGGTCATATGCAAAATTAATGTAAAGCTTAAATCTTATTTTTAGAAGAAGTTGAAAACTCAATAGATTATATAATCTAGAAAAAGTTTATGATGATACCCCATTATCTGATGACGAATTGGAATTAATTGATGACCTTTAAGTTAATGTGATGAGATATCTTACTGTAATTAAAAATGAGGCAGAAGATTGGAGGAGAAAGAATATTTTTAATATGCATGTTTTGTGTAATGAAAAGAGAAGTATGTTAGTTATAGATATAGAAGGTGTTATGAATGTCATTCCAACACAAGCCTTAACTCAAACCAACTTAAAATTTGAATCTCATCTTGAACCATTTCATGTTAGCTGGGTAAATCATACATCTCTTCTCATCACCAATCAATGATTAGTTATAATTAAAATAGGAAGCTATGAAAATCAAATTTGGTGTGATGTTCTCTCTATGGACATTGCTCATATTCTCTTAGGATGACCTTGATTATATGATATGAATGTTATTCACTATGGTAGAGAAAATACTTATATTTTTAAATATAATAATAAGATTATTAAACTCCTACCAATAAAGTTAGTAGAAAAAACACCCTCCATAGCACCACACAAAACAACTGATTTGCAACCTAAGCCTCTATGGAAGAAAAATGTTAAATTTCAATTAATTATCATAGAAAATCTTACTATTAGGGTTAATACTATCATTTCTGATTCTTGCTTCAAAACATCTATTCTTCCTTCTTTGACCCCAACATTTCTCTTTCACTTATTACATATAAAAGATGTCATACCAGACTCTAATGAGACTCACATACTTGCTATAGTCTCCTCTATTTTTTCTGATTTTAAAGATATTGCTCTTAATGAGCTTCCTGATGAGCTATCTCCTCTAAGAGACATTCAACATGCTATTGAGTTCTTACTTGGTTCTCAACTTTCTAATCTTCAACATTATAGGATTAACCCTATTGAGCATGTCGAGATTAAAAGATAAGTTGAGAAATTACTAAGAAAAGATTTTATTCAAGAGAGTCTTAGCCCTTATGCAATAATTTATTAACTCCAAATAAAGATGGAACATGACGAATATGTGTTGATAGTCGAGCAATAAATAAAATTATTATCACGTATAAGTTTTCTATTCCTCGATTAGATGATATGTTAGATTTAATCTCAGGAGCAAATTTTTTCTTAAAGATTGATCTAAAAAGTAGATATCATCAAATTCAGATTAGATCAGTAGATGAGTGGAAGATGGCTTTAAGACCCCTGATGGACTTTATGCATTGCTTATCATACACTTTGAATTTTCAAATGCTCCTAGCATATTTATGAGATTAGTGAATACTATTCGTAAATCATATATAAGTAAATTTTTGGTGGTGTATTTTGATGATATTCTGATTTTTAGTCCATATGAAAATAAACATCTACAACACCTACAGAAAGTCTTTAAAATACTTACACAAGAGAAATTATGCATTAATTTAAAAAAGAATTTTTTTTTTTGCAAAGTGAAGTAATCTTTTTAGGCTTTATTATATCCACTGTTGGACTTAAACTTGTCCTTCTAAAGTAAAATTAATCTTAGATTGGCCATAACCTAACATTTTTATTGAAGTTAGAAGCTTTCATGGTAGCCACATTTTATTGGAGATTTATTAAGAATTTTAGTACAATTGTTGCTTTGATAACTAATATACTAAATTTAGATAAATTTTTTTGGACTCTTAATGTACAAAAGGCCTTAGAGCAAATTAAAGTTCCTATTACTTTTGCACCAATCCTTAGGCTTCCTGATTTTTCTAAAGCCTTTGAAGTGACATGCGATGCTTCAAGAATTGGGATAGGTGAAATTTCAAGTCAATATAATCATCCTATAATATTATTTAGTGAAAAGGTAAATGAAGTCAAACAACAATATTCCACTTATGATAGAGAGTTTTATGCTATAATTCAATCTTTAAGGTATTGGCGATACTATCTCTTACATGGAGAATTTATGATGTAATTCAATTCTTAGTCTTTCTGATTTTTCTAAAGCTTTGAAGTGACATGCGATGCTTCTGGAATTGAGATAGGTGAAATTTGAAGTTAAGATAGTCATCCAATAACATTCTTGAGTGCATAGTTAAATGAAGCCAAACAATGATATTCCACTTATGATAGAGTGTTTTATGCTGTAATTCAATCCTTAAGGTATTGACAACACTATCTCTTACATAAAAAATTTATACTTAATTTTGATTATCATGCCTTAAAATTCTAATACTCAACGAAAATTATGTTATAGGCATGCAAAATGGGTTAAATTTTTATAAGACTATTATTTTGTTCTAAAGCATATGCTTGAAATTAAAAATAAAACTGCTGATGTTTTATCCAGGGTAAACTTAATGATTTTCTTTTTAGAATTGAGAATCCCATGATTTGATTGAATTAAATATGATTGTATTGTGTGCCTTGATTTTCATCTAATTTATCTTGAACACCTAGATAAACCAATAACTTTATAAGGAACATTGTTGATAACAAATATATATTTATATAAAGCAAAATAATTATGTATTCCTCGATCTTCTCTTAGAAAATTTCTTATCATCGAGCTATATGCTGGAGGTGTAGCTGGTCATTTTGGAAAGGATAAAATCATATGTTTATTTAAAAATAGATTTTACTAGCCTTCATTAAAATGAAATGTTCAAAATTGATGCTTAATTTGTAAATAAAAGTATTAATAGTTTTACACTCATTTGTCCGAGAAGATCTATCAATGAATTTTATTCTAGGTTTACCTAGGATAGCTCGAGGACATGATAACATTTTTGTTGTAGTAGAAGAGTTTTAAAAATGACACATTTTTTGTCCCGTTCAAAAACAAATGATGCTTCTTATATAGGCAAATTATTTTTTTAAGGAAATAGTGTGATTTCATGGTCTCCCTTTAACTATTGTTTCTGATAGAGATGTTAGATTTGTCACATATTTTTGAAAAATATTATGAAAATTATTAGGTACCAAATTAAAATTTTCTTCTACCTTTCACCCACAAATTGATGAACAAACTGAAGTGATCAATTGTACCTTGAAAAATTTGCTTAGATGCTTGGTAGGTAAAAAATTATAAAATAAGGATTTATAAATACCAATCTTAAAATTTGCTTATAATAGTATTGTCTCTAAAAATACAAATAAATCACCATTTGAGATAGTCTATGATCAAAACCCAAGACGACCAATAGATGTAGCAAACTTACCATCTTATGCATTTTTTGATGCAACATTCTCATTTGCTAAAGACTTTCAAAGCCTCCATGAAGATATAAGAAAGCAAATTACTATAAGTAATGAAAATTATGCTTCTAAGGCAAATCATAATCGTTCAACGAAAGAATATAAAGAAAGTGATTATATATTGATTCGCATTCGACCTGAGCATTATCAAACCACTAAATATAAGAATATATATGCACGGGTTTGTGGCCCTTTTAAAATTCTTAAGAAAATTAGAATTAATGCTTATCACTTTGATTTTCCTGCTGATGTGCTCGTTCATCAAATTATTAATATTGAAGATATTCTATCATATGAAGGAATTATCAAACCTCTACTTGTTTAGTCTAATTTTTTAGCAGGAGATATAGCACCATACTTGCAGAAGCCCTCTTTCTTTGAAGTTGATTATATTATCATCGAGGAAGCACCCATTAACCCAGCTTCTGAATATCGTTTTCTAATTCATTGAAAAATAATTCTTGAAGACACATGGTTGACCGTCTTGATTTGGAGACTCCCCTGATTAGTAGAAGATTTTATCAACTAGGAGTAGAGTTCAAAATTAGATCCATTTAAGATTTTCAAAAAGAAGACTTAGCCCATTATGATTTCATTTAGTTATGTAATTTTTAGTTTTTTTTTTTTAAAACTCTAAGTTTGAAATTTTGAATTTAAAAATTCAAAGCATGACATGTGAGGTGGTTGAATCCACATAAAATAATAACATGTGAAATAGGTCGATGACATAAAATAATAATACAATTTAATGCTTCATATTAATATTGTCACCCACCTTTCACTCCATATTTTGAATTTTTTTTTGAAAGATCATTGTATTGGCTATAAATAGCCCCCCTTGTTCAAATGAAAGGAGATCTTTTGATAATTATAAATTATTTGAGTTGTTCTTGTGGTTTGAGAACTTGGTGGCCAAATCTTAGCAATCCTTGATGGAAGTGCTAGTTATCCAACATATCTTTATTTTCTCACTCCAATACCCAAGGTAATTTGTTTTAATCTTTCTCATACCTTTTAATATCATATTCAATCATACACTAAGCCTTCTACTCTTCTCCATAAACCTACACCTTCCTTCCACTCAATAAAACCTCTACTTCATTGATTACGACCTAATCCTAGTCTTTGCACCAAAATAATTATTTAAACCTTATAATTCCTAATCAACTACTCCAAATCATAAATATATATCATAACCTAAACCTCCACAAGTATTTTAAGTCATTTATCTCACTTAAATCTCATTCTTTATTGCTACATTTTAAATCAGCCTAAGTTAGTTCAAATTGGACTAGTTTAAGTCATCCCACTATTATATTATCCTATGCTCTTCATTATCCCACCAAAATTTTAAAATACATCTTTAGATATTAATCTAAAGATCCATGACTATTTAATTCTCTCAATATCATCAAAAGAAAGAACACCCACTTTCATCATTTAGGCTCTATTATTCAAAATGATGGTGAAATAAATGGAGATGTTATTAGTAGAATTCAAGTTGGATGGTTGAAGTGGAGGAATGCATCTGGTCTATTATGTGATAGAAAAGTACCGCTTAGACTTAAAGGGAAAATTTTATAAGATGGTGGTAAGACTTGCAATGATTTATGGTGCAAAATGTTGGCCAATAAAAGAGAAACATAAGATTAAGTTAAGTGTTGCAGAGATGAGAATGCGCAGGTGGATGAGTGGCTTTACTCTCAGAGATAAAATACGAAATGAGTATGTTTTGGAAAAAGTTAGTGTAGCTCCAATGACAGATAAGATTAGAGAGAGTCTTCGTAGATGGTTTGGCCACATAAAGCGTCAGCCGTTCGATGACCCAATTAGGAGAGTAGATGTGTTAGATTTGCCTTATGTTAAGAAAGGTAGAGGTAGATCTAAAAAGACTTAGTTAAGATGTATAAAAAATGACCTTAGTTTATTAGAATTAAATGAGAATTTGACACATAATAGGACACAATGGAGAAGAAGGATTTATGTAGTCGACCCCACATAATGGGATAAAGGTTTGTTGTTGTTGTTGTTGAGTATGAAAGATGCCGCAGACAAAAAGCCGAGCTCTTAATGAAGTAGGATAGCCTGCATGAGATAATTTGTTACCATGGAGCTGAACACAATAATTTGCCACCCAACAAGATTTGAAGGATATCAAGGAAAACATCACTTGTTTAGTCCATGGTGTCATGGAAAGAATGCAGCGAAAAGCCTCAAGGATGCTAGAGTAGTGCATCAGTCACCACAATGATCTTTGACCTCCATTCCTAATAGCGACGAGGAGTCTTATCATACTAGTGACGAGGTCACCTCAGAGAGGTGAGGAACAAACATTGCATTGACTAGTGTGTTCTCTAGAAAAATCGTCGAGTTCCATCCACCACTTAAATTTAAGATACCACATTTGGAATTTTATAAAGGAAAAAATTGAACTTGTCGATTATGTCGTTTATTTCAAATCACTATGTCAATACTCAACCTTGATGATGTGCTTAAGTGGCACGTATCTTCTTCACAACATTCAAATAGTCAGCTTTATGATGATTCTCGTGCTGTGTGTGGCGATCCTCACATCTTTTGTTGAGTTCAAGAGAATGTTTACTACTTAATTTGCTAGTACACAAAATCCATTGAAGAGTTTTCAAGCCCTATTGTTGATGTGATAGGAACCAGGAAAATCAGAGAAAATTCATCACTCATTTTCAAAGGGAGATGTTGGAGATTAAAGACTTTTGCATAAGGCTTTAAAGAAGGATCATTTAAATATGCTCTCAGTCTTCACCAACTAAGAACATTGATAGAATTATTGGAGCTTGCAAATGGTCATGTAAATGCCAAGTAGTACATTGAAGTTGTCTTGATCTCTTGGCTGACTTTTAAGGAGAATCCATCGAGAAAGTCACCGCATGAGCAGTGCTCCAACGAAAGGCTGTGGGTTAGAAAGATGGAGAGCTGTGCTTGGCTGACCTGATGTTTCAACATGCTAGTATCAATGGCTGAGCTAGTGGATTCCATAAAAAAAAGAGTACTTCAATGCCCAACATCCTTGAAGGCTAGTAGATCACCGTGTGACCTAGTCACCCAACTATGTACTCCGCATACTACAAGGATCATGGTCATGAAACTGATGAGTGCTGACACTTAAGAAGCTTGGTGGAAGAGTTCATCAAAGTAGGGAAGTTTATCATGGTTGTAGTACAATGAAGTTGCCTAAATCTCTGTTTTGACACTTGAGAAGCTTGAAGAGTTCGCCAATTACTAGATTGTTCATATATTGATAGACACGAGCAGCTCAATTAACAACATCTTAAACTCAATTTTTGAGAAAATGAACCTGTCTAATTTAAAACTCACACCTACAGCGAGTTCGTTTTGGTTTCTCTAAGGAAAAGAGAGAAATTGAGGGTGTGATCACTCTTCCTTTAACTTAGAGAGATAGAAAGTAGTTCATAGATATGGCGGATTTTATTATTGTGGATGCATCGGCCACATACAATGTCATTTTTGATCGACTACTATTGAATACCTTCAAAGCAGTGGCGTTCACCTATCATGTGGTAGTAAAGTTTCTAGCAGGAGGCCAAGAGATAACTGTTCATGGTGATCTCAAATAGTTAAGAGCATGTTACGTGTGAGCAGTTGGTGACTCGGAAAAGACATATGAAGTGTTACAGCTAGAAGTTGCTTGAATGGAATTGGATACTACCAAGGTTATAGAAGAGGTACAAGCAACTGATGACTCAAAGTGAGTCTTAAGAATTAGCTTCACTACATGAAGGCCTAGACGTATTCACTTGGATAATGATAGAAATGTTGGGGGTTGATAGCAATGTCATTTGTCATTTGCTTAATGTTAACAAAGATGCCCCGTCGATCAAATAAAAAGTCAAAAAGACGTCAACTTTATTTGTTGATCCCATAAAGAGGAAGCAAACAAATCATTAGAAGCAGTTTCATTATAGAAGTTCAATATTTAGAATGAGTTTCTAATTTCGTGATAGTGCAAAAGGATAATGGAAATGGAGGATGTGTGTGAATCAACTTGAATTTAGTGAGTTTGATGGATGAGTACCCATTATCCTGAATCGACACGCTTATTGACTCAGTGGTCGAGTATCCAATTATGAGTTTTCTAGATGCTTTTGCAAGCTATCACTAAATCTAGATGTACCTAGTTGACTTGGAGAAGATTGCTTTTATTACCAAAGTGAAATTATACTGTTACAAAATCATGCCCTTTGGGTTGAAGAACATAAGGACGTCTTATCAAAGGATGATAGATCAAATTTATAGAGTAAAGGGGAAGGGATGTGGAGGTGTATGTGAACGATTTATTAGTAAAAAAAAAATCACTGGAACAACACATTTGATATGAAAGAGGCCTCAACTCTTAAAAAGTATTACATGTGTCTCAACTCTTTGTAGCACACATTCGATGCAGAATCAGACAAAGTATCTGAACTACTTTCTTACCCCTGACGGAATAAAAGTAAACCCAGACAAGGTTTAGGCCATCTTGGACATGCCATCCCTAAGGACGACTAAGGAGGTATAATAGCTCACCGGGCGAGTCGTCAGTTTGAACAAGTTCATCACGAAGGCGGGAGAATGCTGCTCTCGCTCCCCTTTCTTCAAAGCCCTTAGGAGTGCTAAAAGGTTCGAGTAGACCTCAGAATGTGAAGTTGCCTTTTAGATATAAAACATTACTCACCACTACGCCTTTATTGCAAAGCCCAAAGCCAAGAGAAACATTATTATTTTACTTAGGAGTTGGAAAAGATGCAGTAAGTTTAGTACTGATCAGAGAAGAGGGAAAAAAACAATGGCTGATCTACTACATTAGTAAGTCTCTAAGGGGCGCAGAGTTAAGATACTCTATCATGGAAAAACTCACTCTCTCTCTTTGTCTCGGTTGAATGACTTTAACCCTCTTCTAAAACCATTCTATACAAGTCATTCACCTAGGGACTTGGTACAAGGAATTTAAAAATATAGTTAAATTCTCAACTAATGGTGAATTAAGTCATTGACGACTTCGAGGTTCGAGACTAGACATTACAAGTATTTGTAAAAGGTTAAAATAGGAATCGAGAAGTTTGAGTACTTAAACCATTTATTGAACTCGCCTTGGCAAGTATTGAAGAAGGTGAATTGCTACAATCTAAGGAGGTCAACTTGCCAAGTTGAGTGGATCCTTTTAAGATGTTTTTGATGATGGAAGACCATGAAGCAAGCATCAAAGATCTTAAACAGTTCAAGATTAAAGCTGCTCAATATATCTTGATAAAATAGAGAATTATTAAGGAGATTAATCACTTTGTTGAACCTAAGATGTGTTAGAGAAAGCGAACAAGAGAAAGTGCTCAAGGAGGTACATTCAGGAGAGTGTGAGAGTCACCTCAGAGAGAGAACACTTGCCCATTGAATTATTAAGTAGGGATACTTCTGGTCAACTCTCTGAAAGATGCTAAGGACTTTGTTAGAAGGTTCGAACAATGCCAAAAATTCGCATACTTATAGCTTCAACTCTCACGACAATTGGCACCAATAATTACCCCTAATCGTTCTCCATTTAGGGAGTAGACCTTATCAGCCTTTTGCCACTTACTAGTGATTAGTGGAAATTCATTTAAGTTTTGATCGATTATTTTACTAAGTGGCTTGAAGCTTAAGTGTTCACTAAAATCACTGCTCAGGTAATCAAAAATATTTTTGGAATGACATCATTTGCAGGTATGGTTGCCTATAATTATTATTACAGATAACGGGTCTCAATTTGTTGATAAGACATTGAAGAAATTTTACGATTCCCAAGGAATTCGTTCACATTTGTCTCTATTCACTACCCATAAATGAATAATTAAGCTGAGGCCACTAACAAGCAAATCTTAAATCTATTAAAGAAGAAAATTGAAGGTGCCAATACTAAATGGGTCGAGATGCCATCTGCTGTACTTTGGGCTCTTTGGATAGCACCATCTTGGGCAACGGGAGAACTCCATTTACCCTATCCTATGGAGCAAAAGCCCGATTGTTCGTTGAGTACGAGCTATACAGACAGAGAGTTATGATAATGAGAGATTATGAAGTATTGATACGGACACGGGGACACGTACACAACATGTTTGCCAAAAGTAGGACATGGCACATCTGGTTTATTTTCCTAATTTCTTCTAAATAAAAAAATTCAAATGTAATATGGTAAAAGAAACTTTATAATACTTAAAGATGATTTTCAATATTTCATTATAAATATCCAAAAAACATAATGTCAATATCATTATCAAAATAATAATTTAAAATATGACAACATGATCATCAGCAATTAGAATAAACACATTCATAAGTAGGACTGTCATCATTACTAGCTCCATTACCTTCTTCGATGACACCTTTAGCTTCATCCATAAAAAATAGTTTTTAGGCATGGCTCATCAAGGGAAAGATTAACAACTTCAAGCATTCTAATATCATCCATTGTAGATATTGTATTTGCACAAATATCCCACATTTTTGTTTTCCTTTGAGTATATTTTGGGTTCTTCTTAGATAAATGACGGAGATTAGTATGCACAAAAACTAAATCTTCTACACATTGAGGAGTGATCTTGTTCCTCTTTAGTGAATTAATGAAAGAATGTGTACTCCAATTTCTTTCACAGCAAGAGGATGAGCATGGTTGAGCTAATAATTTAAAAGCCGAACTTTATAGTCGTGGGGAACTTGCTTCATAAATCATCCACTATGCCTTTCCATCCATGGTACCTCTAGAAGTTATAGAGGTATGATTAGCAAAAGCACCACTAAATCCAAAAAATTTAGCAAACTCCAAATTAATCATGGCTCTTTCTTCAACACTTGAAAAAACTCTCAACATGTCATATATAGGCTCTGTAGAAGCAATAATGTACTCAATCTTACCCCATCATACATTATCTAAAATTTTTTCCTTCACAAATATTTCCTTATTTATATCATCTTCACGATATATGCTCCATCTTTCACTAATCACCATAATTTGTAGTCCTTGTTTTATTGTTTTAAATCTTCTAAGCTTGACAATTGTTGATGCAAAGCGCATCTTTGCAATAGTTAATATTTTGACCTTTACAAACTCATTAAAAATTAATAACCTCATTGAGTGATTCATAATAAAGTCTTTATGAGTTGGCATTTCCTGCAATATCAGTTATCTAAGAACATTGTTCATAAGTAATCTTATTTCCTTTAACATTCTTTGGAGCACAAATATTTTTTAATGCTAAATTCAATATATGGACGACACATGGAGTCCAAAAAATGTGAGGGTATTAAGCCCAATCCGTACACCGGTAACTCTATACACAAGTGCATTATCAATGATCACTTGCACCATTTTATTTGCTCCTACTGCCGTAATTACTTCCTTAATTTCATTTGCAATGTAAAACTTATTCTTATATGCTCTTTCACTATTGATGGCCTTTATAAATAGAGGCCAGGATTCTGTGACACCCATGAAGTTGATGATAGACTTTCTTTGTGCATCTGTCCGACCATCACAAACTATAGTAAGTCCCTTCTCATTTCAAGTCTCTTTAATAGATTCAAGCATCCTTTCAACATTAGCCCTTTCCTTCTGAATTAAACTTGTCATTAAAAGATTGTAATTAGGAGGAATATATCCAAAGATTGTGTTGTTAGCTCTATATGAGAAATCACTAAAGTAGTCTGGATTTCTTATTAAATGGAATGGAACAACTATTGAATAAAACATGCGAACAATTTTTGCATACAAATGATCTCTTGTTTGTAAATTGAATGCTCTTTCAAGAGCATCAGAGCCTGATACTTTTCTTTTTTTAGCCATAAGCATCCATTCTAAATAGATGTCCACTTGATTGTGAGCTACAACTTTGATTAGAGCTGCCTTGACTAGAACAAGGAAGTAAACCTTCTTAAATGCAGCATTTTTCTTCTTTTGCTCAACATCTGCATCATGTATTTGCACATTTTGAAGCTCTTAAGCAGATATTTTAGGACATGATCGAATACCCACTCTAGATTGTTTAAGCAAGTGAGCTTTAACCCTGAAATATTTTCCCTTAAACTTTCCTTGACAAAACTAATATTGAAATTCTACATTGCCTCCCGCTCTGATAGAATCTTCTAATTTTTAACTTATACACATAAAGGTTTCATCTCATCCTCTATAGAAATGTTATCAACGAAGTTATTATTAGTAGACGCCATTATGCTAGTGCACAAATTAAAAAAACTAAGAATCTTATATAGATAATATAATAATATGTAATGATAATTTAATTTATAACTAATTATGTAATGATAATTTATATATACTTTTATACATTAAATTGATCAAAATTATGAGTAAGATTTTTTAAAAATGTGTATCAAAATTTTTGAGGTTTGCAAAAATTGAGGTATAATTTAAAATGCGTATAATGCGAAATTTAATTTACCTTTTTGAAACTTTCGGGTGTTATATGTTAAAGGTGCTCCTAAATCTAGATATAAAAATATAATAATAAGAAATATTTATTTGTAACTTATTACACATATAAACAAATACTAAATAGTTCATAACATGATAAAAAGGTACAAGAAAATTCAAATAAAGTGTCATTTCATATCACAAAAAATGTATGTTGACAATAATATATTGACTAGCTTTTTTAATATATTTGATGAGTAACACTTGAAAAACAAATATAAGAATGGTCCTATACATACCTGGATTGAGAATTCAGATTTCAATTTCTTAAATGGGGAGACTTTGGTTTCTTAAATAGGGTTCGAACCTTATTCTTCTTCGACGAGCATGCACAAGAGATAGACGGGTTTCTCAAATAGGGCTTCGAGCCCTATTCTTCTTCATGCATTCACAGGACTCGTCAGATTTGACGACGAGAAGAACAGGAGGTATCAACACACTCGTTGACGAGAGGCATTGAAGACGTCGACATCCTTGGAGACGGGAGGCATTACAAACATCAACTCACTTGGTGATAGGGATGCACGCAAAATCGACACACGAGAGACTAGGGTGTGGCTTTTCGACGAGGGCTCTTTTGATTTCTTATGCTATGGCTAGAATGAGAGTTTCGATCGACTTAGGTAAGTAAGTTTGTCGAAGCTATGTCCCGATTTCTTCTTACCTTGTCTCAATTTCACTCCTATAGTGTCCCTACTTCGTTTAAGCCATGTTCATATTATGTGCACAGCCCGACATGTTAAATGAAGTGTCTGACACGTGTAGGGACGTGCCAGAGCTGTGTCCATGTTCGACAATGATTTGGAAGTGTCGGTGCTTCATAGATGATAGATCTCAATCAACGAGATGCTAAGTGGGAGAAATTAAATGTGGAAGCCATTGAAATGACACTCAATTTACTAGAAGAACTGTAGACTCAGGCATCTTTATGACAGGAAGAAACAAAGAGGTGGATGCTCTGGGCTTAATTTTAATTATCGTTGCTCAATTTATTTTTTTAATTATTCCAGGATATTTAAGATAATACACTTGACCGATTGATGTGCTAGGAAGAAGGGATCAAATTTAGCATATTGTTTGCTCAATTTAACTTCGGTGATGACATATGACATGTGTTATTGTTCTACAATTAGAAACATGATGAAACTAATTATAATTGAATAAAAATATATTTCTTTCATTTAAATCAAGATATTGCAATTGTTCAATCATTTATAAAACTCCATAATAATCTCTCATCATCTAAATGTGCATTATGTTTAACGCACATGCCATCATTACATGTCTTTCTTCTTTTAGATCAAGAATTAGTGTGAAATCTATATCCCTTTACATAAAAGAGTAGCCACATATTTACATCTCATATGGGTCTCTAAACAAGGTTATGAAGATCCTAGTTCTTCACTCAATTTATCTGATCATGAACCTATTAAGTCAAATTATATAAGAAAGTGTAGCCAATAAATTTATTAAAAAGTTAGATCATGGTTAAGATAACTTATATGCAACCTAAACCATGTTGAGAATTTATCTTTAATTTTATTATTAATACTTTGTGTCATCATTCAAACTACAAGGAGTTCGCAAATAACCCGAACTTAAAATTGAAATTTACATGATGAGATAAACATCATTTCAAAGTCATAAATAAAAATTATTAAATATTAGATGAACTATTTTACTGGAAAAAATATTTAACTTCATTACAGTTGAGATGAATATTGATTGCCCCTTTCTTGAGCTTTTTATCATTCAAATATTTTGAAGTGCTTATCAATAATGCTTTTTCTGATTGTTGGAAAATAAAAAACATAATTATTGAAGCTCTAAACTTTCAGTATCTTTTCTTTGTGCATGTAGTTCAAAGTAATAGGAGCAAAAATCAACAGTCTCTAGAGCTAAATAATCTTTGCATATTAAGTCTTTATGGCTTGCTTTATTTTTCACAATTCTCTTAAGTATATTTAAAAATCTGCAATAGCTTTAGGAATTAAGTATGATTGAAAAAAACAGTGAATTCATATTATTTAATATTAGACATGGATACCTCTCAATGGGATACATCTAGCAATATTGCATTAGACTTTTAATTCTAGCTTTATATGGTAAACGTATTGGAAGGTGCTGCATTGAGTAAAAAAAAAGAAATATCTTCTTAAGCTTGTACAATATAAGTAAAATATTCATTTTATGTTGCCTTAGAGCATCACGGTTTAAAGAGTTGAATATAGTTCTTTAAGCAATAAATTAAGCTTAATTAACAAGTCAGTATTTGATCGGATAAAACACTAAATGTAAATAACAATAAGTACTGCGTTCGAGATATCTTTCTTGGCCTCAAGTCAACACATCTACACAAGTTAGGTGCATACCTATTTGACAACTTTAGTGATTATACCAACTCAGAAATTATTTTTCGTTAATCTAACGTGAGATAATATTTTGACTTTTGGCTTCAAAATTTTATCACTTGCAACCCCTTTGAGCTCAAATTGTATTCATTGCTAGTATTTCTTTAAATCTAATCTGACGTTCACATTATCTTTATTTTTCCTTTAACATCTATCAAATGTTGAATATATTATCAAATTTTATTTCTATATATATAATATTTAAATTATGTTTAATCAAATTGGTCTTCTAATATGGTAGATCCAAAAATTATGTTTATTTTCCCTCTTCATTTGTAGTTTTTCTTTAATTCTAATATGATGTTCATGTTATCTTTATTTTCTTTTTAACATCAATCATAGTGTTGAATATATTATCAAAGAAATTTTATTCTATATATATAATATTAAAATTATGTTTAATCAAATTGGTCTTCTAATATGGTAGATCCAAAAAAAATATTTTTTACTAAAACCTAAAAGACGACAGAATGATAATATTAAGAAATCAATTATTATTGGAAATGAATTAATAATTTGTCATAATTTACCCCACTTAATCATAATGGAGATTTAGACTTTTCAAATTTATTTTTAATGAATTCATCATTATTTCTTTTGAATTGGTGATCAGTGGATAGGAACATACAATGATAATTAAATCATAATTTTTGTACTATTTTTGAAAATAAATGCCTCTGATAAATCTATGCAGTATAGACAGACCAACTTTCTAGTAGTGTTCTATCTTGATAACATTCACACAGGAAAGTTATTGATAGTCCAAATAAAATCTGCTTTGCTTTGTAGTGATATTGTATACGAGATATCACCGTCTCATAAGATTTTTAGCTTAGCTATCAAAGGATGTAAAAAATCATTAATTTTTTTCATTAGGACTATGTGGTCTAAGTATAATTAGTGTGAGGAACATAAATGAAGTAGTTACTCACATCTCTAGAGGTAGAATATAGGGTATAACTATCACAGATCAATATGAATAAGGTGACGCAGACAGATTATATGGCATGAAATTGTCAACATATAAATTAAATCTAATGTCGTGTGGCTTAGCAACAAATTTAGGATAAATACAGTTGAAATGCTCCCTTCCTTCTCCGTATGATGAATGATTCAGGAAATTTGATTCACTTGATCTCTCATGATGCCATCTCATATGCTTAACAAAATGCATAGATGCGTTGATGTAGAATAAGCAACAAGTAGAGTAAATACTTGTATGAAATTTTCTTTTGTTTGCATTGTTTTCTATTTTGTGGCTTGAATCTGGGTGCTCCATAAAATTTGCATTTAACATCCATTGCATCATCTTTGCAGTACAACATGTAACAATTAACATACCAATCAATTTTTTGTGAACTTAAATCTAGTTTCGACATCAATTTGTTTGTTCTGTATAAATCCTCTTGAACTAAATTTTTTTATGGTTTACTCTCTTTAAGTAGTCTTATAAATTCATTAAAACATTCTTGTGGTATATTGCATTCAGTTTTTCTGCTCAGCATTGTTACAACTATAGACGGTTCAGAGTGATTCGTGCAACCTTCCTATAGTTACTATTGTGTTGCATTCAATTGGTCGTAGAACTTTTGTGCTTCTATGTTTGGTGATTCCTCTTCCATTACTTCTGCAAATTGAGCTTACTACATCGAATACTATTTCTTCATATCATCTAGATTCATATTCAGTTCAAGGTGCATAGCTTGTTGAAGCACAAATGTCAGTATTGATATATGGCTCATGCTCACCATGTGAAGTCACATATCAATAATTTGATTTGAACCTACTGTGCTATAAGTCCAATCTGACATTAAGTTTGATTTTTGTGCCTTGCACATAGACATTGCAACTTTTCCTCTAAAAGATAAACTGAAAGTTTAGATGCCACGTGTATGAAGTACTTTACCCCATTCATGAATTCATCAGTTAATCATTTTCTACTTGGATGCAATCAAAATTATACATTCATGATTTTTCATTGTGGATATCCATGCGCTGCATGAGAATAAAAGGTATTCAGAATCAATGAACTTAAACATTTTTGGGTTGTGATAATGGGTGATCAAGTCATTAAAAAGAAAAGAGTGAATGTTTTAGTTATCTCGGGTCTATTGGTCAAAGTAATGGTAAATTAGATGGGGATGTTATTAGTAGAATTCAAGTTGGATGCTTGAAGTGGAGGAATGCATCGGGCCTGTTGTGTGATAAAAAAGTATCGCTTAGACTTAAGGAAAATTTTTATAAGATGGTGGTGAGAATTACAATGCTTTATGGCGTAGAATGTTGGCTAGTAAAAAGAAGCATAAAATTAAGTGTTACAGAGATGAGGATGCTCAAGTGGATGAGTGGCTTTACCCTTAGAGACAAAATGTGAAATGAATATTTATGTGAAAATGTTGGAGTTGCTCTAGTTTTAGATAAGATTAGAAAGAGTCACCTTATATGGTTTGGTCATATAAAATGTTAGTCATCTGATAGGAGAGTAGATGTATTAGATCTGGCCTATGTTATGAAAGGTAAAGATAGACTTAAAAGATTTGATTATGAAGTATAAAAAATGACTTTATTTTATTAAAATTAAATGAGAATTTGACAATTAATAAGACGTAATAGAGAAAAAGGATTCATGTAGCCGGCCCCATGTAGTGGGATAAAGTCTTGTTGTTGTTGTTGTAGTGTCCTCTACTACTTGATCATATTTGTCATATACTCCATTAATATAGCTACCTAATTACCTAGATATGGGGTAGACTTGTCATTAACTATTGATTGGCTTTTATCTTCTTGTTTTTGTTTCTTCCATGGCTTTTAATGTAACTCTAACAAAAATGAGCATCTCTCCTCTACCTTTATATTCATTCTTTGTTTGTACCGTACGACAAGTAATGACACTTTTATACCAACAAAGCTTTAAAATTATGCAATCATATATTGTGGCACTTTTTTTTGGATATTGGGTGTAAGTCTTAAAATCTAGCCATTAAATTAATTAAATCTTAAAAATAATATAGTTATCTTCATCAAAATTCAATAATAAGTAATATCGTAAAACTTGATATTAGTCTCCTCTTAATAAAGTATTTGAGATTAATTCAAAAATGTAAAGTAATATCATAGAAGTCATACGTGCACTTAATAATAAGCAATAAGTTTATGATAAGCAAATAAACATAGATAAGATGTATAAAGTAAACAAGCAAACATGTTAAAAATGAACCAATTACTTTGAGGGTCTTCATTATATTCATCATTATAGTTAATTACTTTTTCACCTCTCTCATCCTTACTTTTATTAATAATTGTTTTTCAATCATCTTGATTATTTTCAATCTCATGAGTCATATACTTATTTAATGATACAAGAAAAATTTTATAAGATGGTGGTAAGACTTGCTATATAGTGTTAGAATGTTGTATAAAAGAGAAGCATAGGACTAAGTTAAATGTTGTAGAGACGAGGATGCTTAGGTGGATGAGTGGCTTTACTCTTAGAGATAAAATGTGAAATGAGTATGTTCGGGAAAAAGTTGCAGTAGCTCTAGTGGCATATAAGATTTAGAGAGAGTCACCTTAGATGACTTGGCCACAAAAAGCATCGGTTGTCCGATGACCCGGTTAGGAGAGTAGATGTATTAGATTTGCCTTATGTTAAGAAAGGTAGAAGTAGACTTAAAAAGACTCGGTTAGGATGTATAAAAAATGACCTTAGTTTATTAGAATTAAATGAGAATTTGACACATAATATGACAATGGAGAAAATGGATTCATGTAGCTGAACCCACATAGTGGGATAAAAGCTTGTTGTCATTGTTGTTGTATATAGGTTTAGTTTATAATGCCACTTGGACTTCTGGGTTATTAAATAGAAAAAGTTCAACATCTTCTAAAATATGATATAGCGATGCACACCTTATTAAATATGACTTAAGGCATGACTCATTGCATGTCTCAAACAATTGAGTCATAAGGTGGGCCTCATGTTGGGGTGCGTCTCAAGGCGGGCCTTATGTTGCGCAGTTTTAAACTTCGATACTAACTTGATTCATCGACTTATTTTCTTTAATTTTTTTTCATTGTTAATAGAATTTCCCTTTCATTTTCTTGTGAAAATAGTCACTATAATGATGTTTTTTTTTTTTTTTTCATTCGGGAGTGTTACTACAACACTAACTCTGCAACAATAGCAATAATACAAGTAGACCAATAATAGTCGACAACATAACATCATTGGCAGACTTGGTTTAGGCACTGTAATTCCAAAATTTGATAATTCAATTTTAAGGTAACATTAATGTAATTGCATGAAGGCTGCAATAACATTGCATTGATTGACTTTCTTTTTCTTCTTTTTGTTTTTGTTCTTCTTGTTCGTATCTCTTTATTGGAATTTGATGCAACTACAAAACAATAAACATTTCTTGTGTTTATGTTCTCTCTTTGTTTGTATCATACACCAAGGGACACTACTTTGATACCAACTTGATCCATTGACCAATTTTCTTTAATTTAATTTTTTTTCAATTTTTGTTATAGATAAATTCATTTTTTTTTTATGAAAATAGAAAATCTGAGATTTTATTATTATTATTATTATCTTCTGAGACTGTCATGAAAACAATTCTCTCCACAGCTGCAACGGTTTGCAAAACTATAGATAATGGCAATGCACTTGCAAGGTAGTCGGAGAATGCAATGCGGTAAGATAGCAAAAATGCAAGAAAGTTTCAACAATAAATGCTATTGCATGGTAGCAATGGCGGGCAATAAACATCCTCCATCACCCCCAGCAAGGCAATGACAATGTGATAGTGAACAAAACAGAGAAAGATCTTGCTCATTAGGCTATTGCCTTTCAGGCTTAGTTATAGGACCTAGATTCGAGACCTTAGAGATGTAGAAAATGAAAAAGGGCAGAGGGAAAAGGAAATTATTTTAATGATAAATTTGTTTAATTGCATTTCAAAATTTGAACTTAAATGTAAGCAATTACAATTGCTAATTGTTCTTATCCCAATGTAAACAAACTCCACAAAGAATCTGTGTTAATAACTTAGTTGAAGTTCACGTTTTTCATAAAAATTGTCATAATTTGATTTTAAATATCCAACAATTCAAATTATTCTATTCTGCTGTACAACAACAACAACAACAACAAGAACAACAAGAACAACAATAACAACAACAACATCAACAAGCCTTTATCCACTAAGTGGGGTCGGCTACATGAATCCTTCGTCTCCATTGTGTGCTATTATGTGTCAAATTCTCATTTAATTGAAGTATAATAAGGTCATTTTTTATACATCTTAACCAAATCTTGTCGGTCTACCTTTCTTAACATAAGATCTAATGCATCTACTCTCCTAACCGGTCATCGGTGACGCTATGTGGCTAAACCATCTAAGGCGACTCTCTAATCTTATCTCACTTGAGCTACTCAACTCATTTCTCATTTTATCTCTAAGAGTAAAGCTACTCATCCACCTGAGCATCCTTATCTCTGTAATACTTAACTTTGTCTTATGCTTCTCTTTTATTGGCCAACATTCTACACCATAAGTCATTGCAGGTCTTACCACCATCTTATCAAAATTTTCCTTAAGTTTAAGTGGAACTTTTCTATCGCACAACAGGCCAGATGCTTTCCTCCACTTCAACCATCCAACTTGAATTTTACTAATAACATCTCCATCTATTTCACCATCATTTTGAACAATAAAACCTAAATATTTGAATCGCTCACTCTTATTAATGACTTGTTCACCTAATGTCACAACACTACCACTAGAACTTCTACAATTAAAATTACGCTTCATATATTCAAAATCTAACAGTCTAGCTTATGCAGTGTTGATCTCCCTTGTATGATGTTTGATTAATGATCCAAGCATGCCTATAGTCTACTGGATAATTTTCTATAGTTTTAATGCTAAAATTTGAGAATAATCATTGTCAGCAATTATTTTGAGAAATTGCTCTATTAAAACTTAAACAAAAACCTCTTTGATCACTCTATGATTTGATGTTTAAATTGTGATTATAGATGATTTCATTGATCTTTAAATCTGATCCCTATTGAAAACCCTACACACAGTGAAGTATATTATTATTTTCTTTCCCACTTCATTTTTTGTGACTCTATAACCTTGAAGTTGAACTTTTTGGTGTTCCAAGAAATAAGATGATGTAGCATAAGAAGTTAGTTTTAGGATTTATTTCAAATATTTAATTTAACAAGGATTTGTTAGATTAATTGAACTTTGATTATTTAGGATTTGAATAAGATTAGATTTCAATTATAAAGATGATTTTATCTTGTAATCATTTTTTTTTAATAAATAGGGGATCCATGGCTTATATTTGTTAAGTTGGTTCATGAATGGATTAAGGTGATGTTGCGTAAGTTCATTTATATATGATTTAAGGCTTGTATTTGACAAATCTAATATTTTCTATCACACTTCTTTTTTTGTTACCTTGAATCTAAATTAATGTTCTAAGAATTAAGGTGATGTTGTATAATAATAATTTTAGGATTTATTTTAAATGTTTTTAATTTGGATTTTTTTAGATTGTTTTAATTGAAATTAATGATAATTGTCATTTTGGATAATTTTTTGTTTGACCTTATTATTTTGGATTCAAATAGGATTAATTTCAAATTTGGATTTGATTTTATCTTTTATTCCTTTTTCGCAATGGAAGATCCATGTCTTATATTTGGTAAGTTGATTTATGAATGAAAATTGAGACTTCGTATCCTCTTTCATGCCTCTATCTTGGTTGTCCTCTCCTAATGCCTGAGTATTATCTATTTCCAGTACTGCTATGCATTGTAAGGCCACAGATAACTTAGGCCTTTGGAACCTATTAGCATCAATATTGAGAAGAAGGTTTACCGCTAATGATCTGAATCTTGAATCATATTACTAATTGCCAAGTCACGAACATTTGGTCTATAGCTTTGTATCTGAGGCCATACTATTATTTTGCCAAACTAAATCACCTGCACAAGCTGCGTTCTTTTTTGTCAATTATTGTATTTTTGAAGTACCTGTAAACGTTTATGTTTAAGCAAGCTTAAACCAAATACTCCATAACTACAACAATATTGGTTTATTTGCAGCTGATTCTGATACTGAGGGCGCTAGTTCTGAAACAAAGGTTGTGAAGGAGGCAATTGATATTAAGGAATTGAAACGAGTTGATCATATCCTTGCTGCATTACAACGGAAGGTGAGATGGTTGTTTCTAACATTATTATATCTTATGAAATATTATTTATAGCTTGGCATTGATAAGAATTGTGTGAGACTAAGAATATCTTGAAATGAGAACAAAAAAATAATTTTATATGTTCTGATATTTAAGTTGGTGCAAAGAAAGGTAGGTAGTAAATGCATTCATTTAGATTAGCTAATAAAATTATTGTAGGAGAATTATGTAAGGGAAAGATTAAGGGTTTGTTTGGGCCGGCTATAGTTGTCTAAAAAAGCAGTGGTGTTGTAAGAAGTTGATGTCTAAAAAATTATGGTGGGTATTATAATTTTTTATTATTTTAAAAAAGTCAGACTGCAGTTTTCTGACAGTCACCGTACTCTGTCAGGTTAGATTGAAAAATATATCTTTTCCATCACAGCTTCTTCAAAAATAGTCAAAACGTAATTTTCCAAACGCCACCTATGGTGTGATTCATACCGTATCACAAATAGAAAGCTGTTCCAAATGTAGCTAAAGTTAAAGCTGTCCCAAATGTAGCTAAAGTTATGGTAATATGGACGGAAGTTATTCAAGATGACTTGTCAATAATGGGTTAGCACCTGCTATGTAGGAATGAATGAAAAATAAGGAACTAGTTGTGAAAGCCAATGATGATAATGATGATAATTGACTTGTTCTTCTCTTTTCGTTTGCACTTGTAAAATGTTTTACTCCCATGATTTGCTGAAGATTTGGCAACACGTATGCTAGAGCAAAATTTCCTAAATTAGAACATAGCACTTGCTTTAATATATATGCTTGTATGCAATTATCCGTCTGGAAATTCAAAGGCTGACTGAATTTGTAACAAAAGCTGAGATTGTTCTTTATTATGTTCTGTATCATGTCTGATTCTCTTTGACAAACATATCTCCATGTGCTGCTGAGCCTGAAAGTATCTTCAATGCAGCTGCCTGCTGCACCCGCTCCTCCACCATTTCCTGAGGGATATGCTCCTGTTTCTGAATCAGAGAAGGGCCCGGAAGATCAGCAAAATCCTGAAGCTCAACTTCCTCCCGTGGATCCTATTATAGACCAAGGACCAGCAAAAAGGATGAAACTTCAATGATCTAGAGTTGCCATTGGGATGTTTTTGTCTTTTTCTGTATGCCCCACTGTGCCAATATTGTCTTTATTATTATTAGTATCATTATTATTGTTATTAGAATTATTAATTTTGTGGTATCAGGCTAATCGTTCAAGACTATGGCAGCTGCATAAAGTATATCGTTTAATTTATGATGTATAGGTTCAACAAGGGAGTGTGTTCTTGATTTCATAAATTGTTTAGTTCTTTTGAAGCATTATGGGAATTGTTAACTTTGAGTAAAGGTATCTGCAACAGCAACGTTGAGTGACAGCTTGAAAACATTGCGATGTGTTCTACGGTAATAGCAGCATCTTTAGGATTAATTAGCTGTCTAAAAAATTTCTTTTCTCGAAAGATGATCAGAAATAATTTGTGAATCTTCTGTTGGAGAATATCCATACTTTTGTACTAGTCGATGCTAAGTCTCCACATGTGTCCATGAAATGCCAGGTACATCAATTAACCTAAGATGATGTGGACATGGGAAGGAAACAAAGGGGGTTAGAATTTAATAAATTCAGTACATTTCAATTTAATAAATTTTAAGTTATTAAATTTTGAAAAATATTCGATAACAGATTAGTTAAAATTTGTTAAATTCAGAGAGATATTTGATAAATTATTAAGGATTTAAATCTGTTAGAATTAAAAAATAATTTTATGAAAAAATATAAAAATAATTTATTATTATATAATATTTTAGTTTGAGATATATTAAAATAATAATTATATTTATGATACTTAATTTATAATAATATATTAATTAATTATTAATATTATTAAATTAAAATAGTTAAAAGTAACTTAAATTATATTAAAATAATATTAATTATTATATTAGTTAAAATCAATTAATTATTAAATTATAATTATTTTTAATTTAATTTTAATGATATATTAATTAATTTTCAATTGTATTCAATTAAAATTAATTTAAATATATATTAATTAATTAATTGTTAGTATTAATATTCATGTTTATATTAAGTTAAAATAATATATATTAATATTATTTGTTAATTAAAATTAATTAATTATTAAATTATATTAGTAGATTTAATATTTTAAGAATTAAACTAGAAAAATATGTGAAAAAAAATCGTAAAAATGTTGTAATGAAACTCTCACTTTAGTTTTATAAATCTCTTAAATTCACCTGTAGGATTTATTAAATTCATATATATTTATAAGATTTATAGATTTTTATTTTTTTTAAAATTTTTTTTATTTTTTTATTATTTGGGAACGGAGTATTCACCCGGGCTCCGCCCACTTTATGGACGTAACTTCCTGACTAATTCTCGGGGGACTTAGCGACAACACACTCACAAGTTTTAGACTCTCATTTATTTTTTCCCCCTTTTAAGATGCACCCAGCTCTAAAGAGTAATCGAGCATGAATTGGAGAGTTCTTAATCATGCTCATCTATGCCAATTGAGCTAAGGATTTACAGATTTTACTAAATTCAGGATTTATTAATTTTCGAAAAATGTTTCGTGGGATTTATGCGATTTAAACTCTTAAATCTTATATAAATCTGTTATCAAACACCTTCAACATGGCCGCGTGATAAGTAACCTATTGGGCCGAAGCCGCTTGAAGCTGCATTTCTTCCGGTTCGTCGAAGCAAACAAATCAAAGTCGCACCAACTATCCTTGACGCATCAGCAGCGGTAGCTGTTGAGTCATCACACCTACACCTACAATTGTCGACCTTGCCGCACCAACAAATCAAAGCCGCAACCTCATCGCACCTACAACCATTACCTTCTCTCGTGCAATCTCTTGCATTCGGCGAAGCCCTAACCGAACAAATCGCGTCGAATTAGCAACTGTGATGACTCTTGTGCTTTCTTTTGCAGTCAACAAAGCTACGCATGCCTCGTCCTGTTCTCTAATTTGTTGTCCTGTGGCGGCGTCGAGGAAGCCCTAATTGAACTAACGTAATGTGTTCTGCAATTTTGCTTTTATTTTATATTTTGATTAATTTAGAGATTAGGGTTTAAGGTTGAACTATAGTTTAAGGTTTGTGCTATCATTGTTTAATAAATTTAAATATGATTTTATATTACTTTTTTCTCCTCTCTAACATAGTTTTTGGCTACTCGTGTTTTATCATTGTTGGATTTAATTTTAAGACAGATATATATATATATATACACACACATATATTTGTATGTATGTGTGCCTATATTTTTTCTAGCATTATTTTTGGGATCAAACTATGTTCGATAATTTTTTTGAATTTTATCTCCAAAATGATTTTTTTTTATTAAGTATTAGGATAATGACTTTCGAAGCGGATGTTGAGTCTGTTGACATAGTTGGTAATAATCCCATACAAGATGTAAATAAGTTTTTATGAAAATGTGTTACAAAGATAGAAAAGTAGGGGCATTTGGAGTAGAAGGAAATGTGGAATTTCAATGTTATTTTTGTACGAGAGAATATAAGAGAATTTATTCTAGAGTGAGAGCATATTTGCTTAGACAATTTGTGACATACATCTCATCATGCCACAAGATTACTTCAAGTCAACTTCAAAAAGTATAAAAACTTGATTCTAAAGTTGAACAAAAAATGTGTCTTTTAAAAATATTTCTTTTCCTTCTTTTGAGCAAAAAGTACAATTAACAAATAAGTGCACATTTATCTAATGTCTTTCAAAAAAGATTTATGTTATTTCTTTTGAGCAAAGTTGTATCAATCAACAAATAAATGGACATTTATTTTAAATTGAGGATTATGATTTAAAAAAGAGGAAAATTTTAGTATCAATTACTATTGTAACAACATTTAATATACAGACAAGAGAGCACCTATATGAAAAAATTGTTCGAATGTTCTACTCAGCAGTTCTTCCTTTTCATCTCACAAGGAATTTGTATTATTTTAGTGCTTTTTTCATATATAGAAAATAATAATATTAGTTGATATATCCCTCTTGGATACAATTTTCTAAGAACAATTTTGCTTTTAAAAAGAAAGAGCAAATGTTGAATGAATACTTGAGCCAATAAAGGAGACTTGAATGAAATGGAGCTACTATTATTTGTGATAGTTTGATCGACACACAAAGTAAATCCCTTATAAATTTCATGGCAGTTATAGAGTCTGACACAATATTTATAAATGTTATAAATTATGAAAGAGTATACAAAGATCAATTTATATTGCAGATCAAATCAAAGATGTGGTTATGGTGGTAGGGTTTGATAAAGTTGTTAAAATCATAACCGATAATAGACCAATTTGTATAGCTACAGAGATTTTGATTAAGTCACAATATTCTCATATTTTTTGGATCCCTTATGTCGTTCATACTTTAAATTTTGTATTGAAGAAATTTTGTTCTTTCTTTAAAAAATATAGAAGGTAATGAGATTACTTATGCATAATGTGATTAGATTTTAGATATTGCTAAAGATGCAAATTTTTAAAAAATATTTATAAAAAATTATTCTATGAGATTATCATTCTTTAATGAATTTGTAAAGTTGAAGATATTAGCTGTAGACAAGCTTAGCATCTACTATTATCATGCTAAGATAATTTAATGCAATAAAACAAATATTATAGATCATGGTGATCAATTACAGATGGAGCATGTACAAAGAAGATGATATAGAGAAGGCCAAGTTTATAAAAGAAAAACTTTTGAATGATTTTGGTGGGATAAAGTGGAGTATATTATTGCCTTTATAGAGCCAATATATGGCATGTTATGGATGACTGATACAGATAAGCCCATCTTTCACCTTGTGTATGATATGTGAGATTTTATGATTGAAAACACGAAGGGGATTATATATTGACATGAAGGAAAAAGAGAGGATGATGATTCCACTTTTTATAAGATAGTCTATAAAATACTTGTTCAAAGATGGAATAAAAAAAAAACACTCATCTACATTGTTAGCACATTCTCTTAATCCAAGGTAACATTTAAATTTTTATAATTTATCTTAGTTTATCATATTTAATAATTACTATTTGATAATCTTACTTATAATATGTATTCTTATTTTTAGGTACTATAGTCATGCTTGGTTAAATGAAGCTCTTAATCGCATTGCTCCACATAAAGATGTGGAGATATCAAAAGAATAGAATAAGTGTCTTAAAAAGTATTTCCAAGCATTTAAGAAAGATCATTGATTAATTTAGAGTTTGCAAATTTTTTTGGATTTAATGGTGCTTTTGTTGATCATGACTCCATAACTTCTAGAGCCACTATATATGAAAAAACTTGGTAGATGATTTATGGTGCTAGTGCTTAAAGATTGTAAACTTTAGTTTAAAAATGTTATCATTTCATCGTCTTGGTGTGAAAGAAATTGGATCACATATTCATTTATTAACTCACTCAAGAGGAAAAATATCACTTCACAATAAGATGAAGATTTGGTATTTGTGCATACTAATTAATCATTGGCTTTTATCTAGAAAGAGTCCATAATACACCTAAGGAGAGACAAAGTTGTGTGACATTGATGGGGACACATTAAACACAATTAATCATATTGAAATATTAGAAAATGCTAATCTATCTCTTGATGAGCCATGCTTTCAATTTGTTTTTTCAAGATGAAGGTGAAGGTGTTAATGAAGAGGGCGCAAGCACAAGTACCATTGAGAACCAAAGCTTTGAGTGTGTAAACTCTACTTAGTTATGATTATCTAATCTGTTTTTGGTTGTTCAATTTTGAAGTGGATATTATATACATTTTTTAAATATATTTTGACCTTTAATAAATAAAGGTGGTATTAACATTTTATGAGAAGTTTTATTATATTATTTATAGATATTTTTTTCTTTTGTTAGTTTTATTTTTTGAGAGTAAAAAATAATAAAATTTATAGAGTATGCCCTTGACGTGTCGGGTCCAACTTTTTGTAAATTTATTGTGTCGTCGTGCTCTTGTCATGTCATATCCTTATGTTTGTATTTGTGCTTCATAGGTACTAGTCTTCTATAGGGAAAGAATTTTGATCATTGGTGGTTGAGGGCAATCGAACTATATCAATTCTCAGAAGAAATAAGATATTTAATCGACAATTCATTCTATATTCCAGTATCAAGGTTCAATTCTGATAAGGAAATGGGAATGAATACAAATGTATTTGAAAAACATCATTTTATTAAAATTTGCTTTTCTATATAATCTGACATAGTATCTCTTAAGGTAACACCCATTGATAGGAAGCATAACATTCACCCTTGCGATCAATTAATTGATAAACTTCACATTAGTAAACTTTCTCTATTACAAGTGGACCTTTTCATATAGGCTTAAACTTATCTCTTATCTTTCAATGAGCTAAAATAGACTTTTAAAGAACTAAGACTAATTTTTCTATTCAAAGGGTTCCAACATGGACCAATTTATCATGAGATTGTGCCATATGGGATCTATAAAGCTTGAGGTCTTGTTGATCTTGTTTTTTTCTTCAAGATTGTTAAGCTCTTCTAATTGAAATTTGACATTTTGTTCTACAGTGATTTTATTATTTATAACAATTTTTAATGATGATATGAATATGTTCATCTCATTTAGGAGATTTCAGAAGAAATAAGTTAAAAAACTTAGTGTGATAATATAATAAAATTTTACCTTAATCTATTTTAGAAATTCATAAGTCATATCATTAAGGTTAGGTGAAGTCAAGTTGAGAATCTAGATATGATCAAACTCCCAAAGAGATTAGGCTCTATAAGATTAACTACACTCAAAAGACATATTTATAAAGTCAGGTTGGGGACTTCGATTATCAAAAGTATAGAAAATACCCATCAAGGAATGTGCATGCCCATTGTTTATGATCTTGCATGTAAAATGTTCATTCCTAAATAATTTTTGTTTCTTTTTGCAATTATTTGATACTTTTTTTTCATGATTATTACTAAAATTAAAAAAAGTTTAAAACAATAAAATAATTAGATAACAATTCAAATAAATTGTATAATTATTCATATATTTAAGATAATGCTTAGATTTGAAATCATGCATTGGTCATATTAAAATATATGAATTCTAATTTACAATCAATAATCTTATTTTTTTAAAAAACTAGAAAAATAAGATATTTAGATTAAAAATTATAAAGTGAGCTCAATATTTTTTAAAACCATGTATTTATACTTAATTAGATAACATGACTTGTTTAAGCTATCCCAAATTTTTGAAGGCCATTTAATATATTTTTTAATTAAATAATTAAAATATTATATATTTTAATTATAAAAATAAAAAATGATTCAAATAAATTTTAATAAATTATGACATGCTTAATATAATAAACCACACACCTATGGGATGTATGCTATAATTTAAGTCTTATTAGGGGGTGTCTTTGGTTATTTCACTTATAGTGAAAATTCACTTCAAAATATGAAATGAATTACGTTAATTAACTCATATCGTGAGAAAAATTCAATATTATGTACATCAAATTATATTCAAATGTTTGTGTTATGTAAGTATCCTTAATAATACTAAACTATGAAATTTATTATTTTAAATTTATTAAACATTATAAATATTTTAAAAAAAATTTAGAATAGTTTAAGAGGGTGTCTAAATATGCAAGATATTTTTCCCGACCTTTTTAAAATTTTAAAAATAAAAATCCTAATTACTAGAAATTTTGAAGTGATTTCATTCTTTTGAAAAATTACAACTTGCAAAAGATAACACATTAGGTCTTGAATTTTTTTTTTATCAAAGGTTTAATATAGTGCATTTGAGTTATCCTACAAGTATGATAATTTTCTTTAATTATTAAGTGAATTAAATAATATAAGTAGATAATAATAAATTTTTGAAATTAAAAATAACAAAATATTGGTATGAAATTATTTAGATTCTACATGTTTTATGTGTTTAGGCTATAATTTCATATTGGATTGTTCACAACAAAAATTTCAAATAAACATAAAAAAAAATTCATTAATTTAACTAGAGGGACAAGAGCATGGTTCAATTTGATGTGGACCATTGGATTTGATTTAAATAAATCTAAAGATCCACACATTGTCTTCTTCTCTATGCTGGGCTGAGAACTAGAATGATGGGCCTCTCTATCCAACCCTCTCAACATCATTTTATCTCAATATAGATCTCCTTAGGTGAATTTACTCACTAAAAACTCAGAAAGGGAGAAGGCTACATGAAAAGGATTTTGGCTCAATCAACAATGACTTGATCTTATCCACAGACTAAAGTACTTATGGGTGATCTAAGGTTTAAAATTGTTGTCTTTGTTGCTAATGGAAATCGATGAAATTTATTCCATACTTTCGTCTAGATACAGATAAGATGACTCTCTATTCATTTTCCTTGAGGTGCCTTAGATGAATGCGCTAATTGAGATTCAAATTCACTTTTAGTTTGTTTGTGGGTTGATCTCTCTATTGACATTTAAGTATGGTTGAGGGCTTCAAGGAGTTCTTGTTGATGCCAAGTGGTTAATGAGAGGATTCTCGTATAATGGGAGTAGCTAGTTCCTTAATTAGCTTAAAATTGAGCTTAAGCATTACTTAGCCCTAGTTACTCATCGACTACGATCGTTGATTAGCTGCTAACTAGCTTGATAAATGTATAAGTGCTAGGAGGTTTCAGAAGAATGATTTAATATAGTGAATGCGGAGAAATTTCCTCAGATCAATATACTATTTTTTATTCTAATTAATGAAGGTTTAAATTGGTTAATCCATGGTTAATGGGCTAGCCTGGGCTAGGGTTGTTGGGAAGATTAATTTGGGATGTTAGCCATTTATTGGAATGATTTAATTCCATTATTTTTGTCAGTAAATAGATTTACATCCACTTTGACTCAAAATTATCTAAACGGATCACGTTGACCACTCTTTTGACCAATTATGGTCAATCTAATGTGTTATTTTGATTGGGTTGCATTAGATCATTTCCCTGACATCCTAAGTAAAATTCACACATAATGTTTAATTTAATTTGATCATTTGGGCACTTTAATCTTGATTAGAAAGTGTTTGTTTTTTTAATGAGTCATGAACTTATTTAAGAACCATGGACAATCCTTTCAATTATGAGGTTTGAATTTGTATTGAATTAATTAGATTTTAATGGGTCAAGCTAGAGTTCAAAAAGGTCTAGCTTATTCCAATAATCATTAAATTTCTTATGGTTTATTAATTTAAACCATTTAGATATGGTTTGAGTATGTAATAAGGTCATTTGGTCAAAGATCACCAAATACTCCTAAGAATCTTAGGGCATGTTCGGGTATTTGTTATTTCTTTGAGTTAAAATTAAGGCCTACAAACCAAACTTAAGACCTCTGGAGTAAGCTAAAGATCTAAGCAATAAGAATGTCTTGACATTTTAATATCAACAAAGGACCCTAACATTTATAGTATATTAGTAAAATATGCCATGGATTTTGAAGATTAAAAAGTTTAATATTCTAAAATATTTAAGTTTTGATGGCTGAACTCGACTAACATGTTCATGTGTATGAATCCTTTATTTACAAAAAGTTGAAGGATATTAATAACTCCATTGGATTCATATTTAAAAGTCTACTAATGACTAATAGACCACTCAGTCGTTTAAACATATGACATCTAACAATGTCATCCTTATGTCACTAATTCAAATAATTAGGGCTCAACATTCCTAGTGCATATGGGGCTCAAAAGTTCATTTTAAATAGATGATGGTCCTTATAAGAAAGGTCCTCATCACTAAGCCCCATAAATAGGCCTTAAAGGTGTACTGAACTAGATAATCTCTTGATCCAAGTGTGAGATTGATTCTTCTATGTTGCATTCATTTGTTGGCAATGAGTGACCATGAAAAAGAATAGTTCAAGATATGATATCATTTTTCAAGGAGGTTGATAAAGTTTCCAAAATCATCTGATCCTATCTTTTGATTATATGCAGATATTTCAAAATGGAAATACATTCGACAATGCTTAAAAAAGTGTCATGTTTAGAGATAATTCAAGCCTTTCATCATAACTCCAAATAAAATAATTCTTAAACTCTAAAAGAAACCTACTCAAGTCATTAGAATCTTTCTCATTTAGTAAAGTACCTTTAAAAGTAGGATTAGAGTTTCTTTAGTACTAAAGTTGATTTCTTTAAGTTCATCAATTTTATATTTAATTTTTTGCTTTAGAGTGCATCCTTAGCCTAAAGATCATTTAGATCATTTAAGGTTTTTAAATTAGATTCTTCAAATGAATTAATATTTTCTATAAAGAGCCTATTAAACTCTAGATTATTGGTAATTATTAATCAACAATTATCATCATTTATTGGTCCCATAGTACTAAAGCTAACTCCAATTTTAGATTTAATTTTAATATATTTAGTATTACATAAGATTTCTTCTTGTCATGCTTTCTCCTTACACTAAAAATATGGTATCCAACCTTAATCAAATTTGGAATAGACATAATATGTAAGCCAAAGTAGTTTCATTATTTAATTCATTGAAACATCTTCAAGCTTTACATATCTTTACATCTTCAAGATGAAAGGAATAGAAAAAATTATGAGCTTTATTCATTCCATCATTTAGCTTAAGAGTAATTTTAAACCCTACATTAAGTTCTATAGGTAGTGGGGTTAAAGTAAAAGCCTTCATATGCTCATTTAGTTTGTCATACATAGTTGACTTAGACACACCCTTCTCTTCTTGCTAGGCCTTATTCATTATTATATAGGTTCAAAGTAATATTAAATATTGATTGAAGGCTTTGCTTTGATATTGTTGATGCATTGATAGATGCATCACTTACACATGATTCATATTTCAGACTAGATTTTAAATTATTATGTATGACATGTGTCTATCTTGTTATTATAGAAGGCAAACTTTATTCTCTTACATTTTATCATGCTCCAAAATGACCCTGTTCTTAATATCAATGTGGGACATAATACAAGCAGGTATGATTTATTTGATTGGATCTATCTACAATCCATTATGGTATTTTCCTCATAATAATAGAGTAGGTGATAAATTCAATCACTTGAATACACTTAAAATAATATATAACATCTTATTACCAACTCCACACATTTAATAAAATTAAACCAACGAAAGTAACTCATACATTTCTTATATATATTTACACACACACACACACACACACACATATACATGAGAGAGAGAGAGAGAGAGAGAGAGAGAGAGAGAGAGAGAGAGAGAGAGAGAGAGGCAATGAAATTTAATTTGATTCTTACTCATATTCAACTTCATCATTTCCCAAATAAATAATCATAATAATTTGATAAGCTAAAAGACTTAACAAGATAAATATATTTAATATATATTTTAAATGTGCAAGAATCATAAGCAACATATTTGTTACTCATGACTTCACATAATTATAAACTTATGTATTTTTCACTAGCATATTATTGTAATATTTAGCATTAAAATTTGTTGGTATGAAGTTTAACATTAATTTGCTTGTGTAAAAGAATAGTATCAGAATATCAAATGTAGATTTTCTTAGTGTATTATGCTTGTCAAGGATATATGCTTACATATCAATTTACTTGTATCAATTATTCATTTTTTTATTCAATCATATTGTTTTTATTCACTTCAGCCTTAGAATATATCATGCATGGTTTTTTAGGTTTATGATAATTATAAGGTAGAGAGATGTTGACCCACACCACATAATATGGGTATAAATCACACCCAAAGACTTCCATCGTAAAGTTCAATAGCGCATAGATGAAATCCAACATTATCATTATTGAACCACATTGAGGACCCTTTTGTTTCTATTAGGGACACTTTTGTTCTATCAGGGATTGTTTTTATCTTAGCGGTGATGTATCATAAACATATTATTGCCCACCTATCTTTATCATAACATGACATTTATTAAGATTGACATATTTTTCTCATTGAACAATTAAATAAATAAGTATTTTAATTCTAAAATATGCTGATCAATTATATATTATAAATGAATATTTTAATAGATGAAATCCCTTCTTTTTGAAGTGCCACCAACTAACAAAATATTTGTATTATCATAATACATTTAATTATGAGCTTGAATCTTTAAAATTTATGCATACAAATGTAAGCTATTAACATGCATCTTGCAATATAATAAATTTTTACTATTTTGCACAATTACATTTCATTTGTAAATGCACATACAAAGGCTAAAAAAAGTTTGCTTTTTGTATTACAAATTACATATCTTTCCCAACTAACGATTGACCTCCACAAATTAGTCAATCCGATTCTTCTATCTTTTGTAATTGATATAAAATAATTAACTTCTTCATTTTAAACTATATTTAATTTTCAATTTGATTAATTAAATTTAATATTAAAACAATCTCTTACTTGAAAATAATTACTCATATAAGCTTCAAAGCTTATCTACTTGAAATCAATCTTGATATGAGGAGTAGACATAAAACTTAGGATTCTTATCTTCAAATCTATCTTAATTTATGAAAGAAAAATTAAAAATAAGATTTCTTACCTCAAGTCCTAATTTTTTTTATCTTTTCTTCATCATTATAAGATGTTTCAAAGTCCATGATGTAAAAATTTTGCATTCATATCACCAATCTTTGGCATAAGTTTAATTGTACCTAGGATCCTTTCATCTTTTTTGTTGAAACTATGCACGATCATCTTATTAGAGGCGAGCTTGCATGCACTCATCTTAAGATAAGTGAGGGTTTATAAGTTACTAATGTTGATTGATAGGCTTAGTTTAATAAGAACTTTTAAATTTTGAATGTTTTTCACATTTACAATGATGTGGTCAATAGTTTGAAGGAGTATATTATCATTAAAAAAATAACCACTTTTTTAAATAAAAATATTATTAGAAGAAATCATCACCAAATACACCAACCAAATCTTAGTATTAAGTGAGACCTTTGATTAGGGACTCCATTATAATGCTTGATAGACAAGAGTGTCATAGCTACTCAATGTGGCAAATAACTTCCTTAAATGAGTTTGAACATTATAATTAACCCAATATGAGAACAAAGGCATTGTTGATATGCTGACACAAAATAGTTGTTCACTAGAAATGTTTTTCCAATGGGCCCCCTCTTGATTACTATCCTCATAAGGTCCCAATCTCGAAAGGTGATTGACTAAACATTTTTTATGCTCATTTTATTGAATTCAATCTTGTCTTGGCCTTATTCTTTTCAATTAGATATTTAATCACTACATGCTTTGTATATATAATCACCTTGCTTCCAATGGGATGAGCTATAAATTTGTGAAATGATGAAACTTTAGCTAACAATTCCTTTATGTTGAGTTTCACCAACATGGATATAGGGACATAGACACAATATTACATGGACACGATATAACATGGACTTGGGACATGATTACTTTTAAAATTGTAGCTACATAGACACACATGGTACTTAAATTATGAGTTTATAATGTAATGATTGCATAAATTATATAAAATTAAATAAGTTAAAAAAGTTAATATTATAAGGAAAAATATTAATATTTAATAATACATGAAAAAGCTTAATATATAATTTATAAATCATGATAGTAGGTAAAAAAAGAATAAAATAATATAGAAAATAATAAGTATAGTAAAAAATAATAAGAAATTAAATTTTAATAATACGTTAAAAATGATTTATTCAGCAATAATTTTTAGAATATTACATGCAAAAATAAGCAAAATTATTTAGTGCAATATAAATTATCAAAATATAATATTTAATTATATATCTAGTAAATATTTGCAAAGTTTAAATTTAGTTATTAAGGACACGAGTGTCTGAAATTTTTTTTACCCTTTTTTAATTAGACATGTTACTGGTGTGTTCGATACACATGTATTAGATGTGTGTCGCACGCATGTTATATTTGATACGTATCAAATACTGTATGCCTCTTTCTCATAAAGTGTCAGCACATCATGGCTTTTAAGTGGTGGTATTATTTTATTGGACATACATAAGAGTTCAACTTGCATAGTGGATGATGTGAAATATCTTATCAATGCATTGTTTTAAAATAATACCCATTGCATTGATGTTGGTATCACATGTCATCTTGAATGATAGGCATAGTAAGTGCAACAAATATGGGAGCAAAAGTATGAGTAATCTAAAAGGCTTGATATCACTCCTTGTAAAACTTGAATTGCACATCTTTGGTTAATAAGTTTCATAGAGGTTTAGTGATCATTGAAAATGTCTTTGATGGATCTTTTGTAAAAGCTAGAGTGTCTCAAAGAAATGTAAATCCTCTTGTTTGATGTCGGGGGAAGTAGCTACTCAATAAACTCTATCTTAGTTTTGTCCACTTTAATACAAGCTAGAGAAACTTTGTGAGCCCAATACAAATCCATAAAAATAACATTTTTTTTTCTAATTGAGAATTTGATTAATTTCTTCACATCTTTTCATTACTAGCTCCAAATAATGTAGACATTAATTGAAATGCCAAAAATTAAAACTCACGCATGAGTATTTCCATAAAGTTCTTCATTATGTTTGGGAAGATGGCCATGATGCACATTTGAAAAGTAGTTAGAGTGTTGCATAGTTCAAAGGGTATCCTTCTTAATGTAAAGGTTTAATAAAATCAAGTGAATATAGTATTTTCTTGATCTTGAAGGGTGGTGGAGATTTATTTATTGTATGAATATCCATCTAAGAAATTATCAAAAAAATGGCTTGTATGTCTATCTATCATCAGATTAATGAAAGGCATGGTGAAGTAATTCTTCATCATAGCCTTATTGAGCATCTTATAATTTATGCATACTCCCTATCAAGTGACACTGCATCTTGGAATGAGATTATTATTTTCATTTGCCACTATTATGATCCACCTTTTTTGGAGTAATGTGCACTTGACTAACCTAAGAGCTATTAGAGTTGGGCATATGATTATTGCATCAAATAACATTAGGCCTTAGCTTTAACTAGCTCCATCATATTAGGATTTAACCTTTTTGATATTCAATTGATGGTTTGAAGTTTTCCTCCACTAAGATCTTATACATGTAGATGGATGGGTTAATGCCTATTAGTTAATAATAGACCATCGTAAGGCTATGATATTCTTTCTTAATGCGGTCAACAATATGTGCTCTTGCTCTTAATCTAGTTTTTACAAAATCATAACCAATAGTCAAAAAATTTACCTAGAAAAGCATATCTTAAGTGATCAAGTAGCTACTTCAACCCTGAGATAGATGGCTTCTCATTTGAAGTTGTTGGCTTTGAAATAGCTTGTCTCAGATCTTCAAGTGGTCTCTTCACAATTATTTTGATCACCTTCAACCCTAAAATAGATGGCTTCTCATTTGAAGTTTTAGGCCTTGAAATAGCTTGTTTGAGATCCTCAAATGGTCTCTTCACAATTATTTTGGTCATCTTTTTTAGGCTTTTGCAAAATCTCAGGATCATTAAAGCATATGTGACTTACATAGTTCAAGTAGCTAGAGTTTTTGTGAATTACTGAGTTTGACAACAATTTTTCACAAGTATTTAGAAGATTGAATATTAAGTAGCTATTAGTATTAAAAGATGAGTGATTAATTACTCTTCACACATTGAATGTGACTTCCTCTTATTAGCTCTTAATATGAGATATTATCGAACATTGCTTATGGTTCTTCTTATTGTCATGAATAGATGACAAAAAAAATTGGCATCTCTTGATCCTCCTGCATGTACAAAATAGTGTCTAAAATGAAGTTAAATTTATCATCCTTATGAATACATAATTCGTAATTCCCATTAGATGCTTGAATGAATGGCCAACCAACTATAAAGAGATTGGACCAAACTAATGAATTCCAAGCTTTTTGTAAATGGGCATCAAGTTCATTGAAGTCCTCAAATCATATATTTCCTTACTAAAGTGCATGTTCTCGATGGTTCTTGATGGTAAAGCTTCTTGTATCCTTTATTTTTGTTGACATCTATTCTACAATAGTGCTGTGATCCACGATGAGTGTGATAATCTTAAAGTCGTCTACTTATTTGAAAGGATTTCTTTCATGGATTGATGTACATTGGCAACTATTATAGAGCATCAACAAATGGAATGTTCATATATAACTTCGTGAAGATGCTTAAGAATTTACAAATTTGTTTATCCAACTTATATTTCTAAAATCCCTATGAATATGACATGAATGAAATGTACATATGTGGATTGTTATGAAATAGCTTGAATTTGGGCATCTTTTATCATTCAACATTTTTCTTTATAGTACTACCATCCAACTTCAATTTAGCTCATGGAGATCGGGGGATGGTGTCTAACTTTTTGAATTGGTAGAATTGAAGGCCTATTTATAAGCTCCAACAAATCCGAACTCAACCCATGGTTTAGCTTGATTTATTATTAAATGGTAGTTGGCTGCGGTCAGATGAAGCCAAGGGATGTGGGCGGAGGTTTTATGCAAGGGATAAGGATTGGATCAAGTGGCTCCAATGATGGATGTGATTGGAGGAGCTTTCTACCTCCATGAACTACCTTACGTGTAGCTTGAGTGACTCACTTAACCACCAAACATCAGTGTAGAATGAGTTTGAAAACATTTGAGCTAAGCGACAATAGGGAGAATTGCTCACTTGGTGAGTTTGAGCAAGCTTCTCCATGGTGTCTTAATTATTGGGTCAATTTTTACTTATTCAGACTTATTCATTTAGGATATTAGTTTGACCCACATATGTTGCTCAAACCATGTTAAGATGAACTATTGGTTTGTTGCAAACATTTTCCCATAGCCCCATTTCAAATTTCACAAGGAGATTTAACCATTTAATTGGTCTATTTCAACTTCAATGTGAGGTTATGTTCATTTGACTCCTATTTGGACACTAACTCATATTATTCATTTGACCCATATAAAGTAGCTAAATCAATTTGGGTTGAACCAGACAATTATTTGGACACTTTTGGCTACCATATTTTTTCAAGGATTTATTATATTGTGGAGGTTAGGATTTTTTTTAATTCTTTAATTTTTAGTATAGAGGTTAGATTTGTTTAGTTGGAGCCCTAAGTGACACATGGGTGTGTAATGGGTTATAACCAATCATATGGTTTATTGGGCTTGAGACAATGATCAGTTGGACCAAGTAAATTATGGAGGATATATGAGAGATTAAGAAATATGTTTAGGTCTAATTTAGGTCAATTGATTTAACCTTTTGACCTATTTTAGCGTTATTAACTTAATAGGATTAGGTTGGGTCAAGAAGGCTAATGGATTTAATTTGATAAAATAAAACCTACTATTAGACCTAATTCCCATTTGAATATGAATAAGTCTTATGAATGATTTGATAAGTGTATCAAAATTGATTGTCACTAGGGTGTAGTTTGACCTAAGGTTGACTTGGTGATTTATGATCAGCTTAAGTTTATAATGCCCTATCTCAATTATCCAAGGCAATATTTTAAAGTTGAAATGAATCATTATGATTGATAGAGTTGATAAAGGAAAGGATCTACCTATGAGGTGGAGTATTGAGTGGAGGTAGATGGGTTTCTTTGACTCAACCTTAGGTCAAGTCTCGTAAGAGCTTTTTGAGGTTGGAGAAGCCAAACCTCAAAATCTCATGATTAATTGCAAGGGAAATTGAGTCATGGAAATCGAGTTGATTATCTAGATTCAACACTCATGTCCACCAGGGAAAGGTTAAAATGAAGCAATAATAAAAGTCTACTATAGGGTTAGCTAAAGTTAGACTTATGTTGTAGGAAAGCTTTATCAAAAGATGTTCTTACTTGGGTTCCCACTAAAGCTTACTAGGGATAACTTAATGGGGTGATTAGGTTTGATGTCTTGGTTGCTTAAGAAAGATTTTAAGTATAACATTGTTGACATTTTTGATGTCAACATTATGCCATAATCAAGATACTATGAAGTTTTATAAGGTGATCCTAAATGTGTGTTCCATAGCAATCCAACTTACCTTTTGAAGTATGCAATTTGTGTGCTTAGATATAAGTGTAAATAGAGCTAATTGTTATAATTAACTCCATAAATAAGAGTGAGAGTGAAACTAAATCAAATCAAATTTAGAGCTACTATGCTAGTGAGGTGAATGGTTTTTTCTAATCTAAGACATGATGCATTCAACAAAATATTTATATACATGGTGTTCTAATATTTTTTTCTTTGGATAATCCTTAACATATTATTCTAAAATTAAGTGTATATTAAGATAATAATATTAAATGGGTATTATTAAAATTCAAAATTATGTGATTTATTTAAAAGTTAATTAAAAGGTTAAGGTGAAATATAGTTTAATTAATTATCTTTTTATTTGACTTATAATTTTTTATAATTATAATAAATAAATTTATGCACATTGTAGTATTCAAAATAGCTACACATGTTAAACAAATCTCAATAAATTATGCTATTAGTATCAAATTTACACCTCTAAGGAGTATTATGTGACTATTTGCCCCATTTGGTTTAAAATTGTAATTTGCCATCATTAATATTGCTTTATTAGAATTTTAATAAAACAATTTTAATTTTATTAAAATTGTGAAAAAATTTAGAATGCTTATTGAGTTATTTAGAATTCAACATGATTTTTCTGGATATTAAATATTAGTAAATAACTTTTAAAATCAAAATTAATCAAATTTATCTTCAAATTGATTTAGTTGATCTAGATATGTTAGAGAATTTTGAAAATTTCCATAATAGCTTGCATACATACTAGAAACATTCCTAAAATGTTTCATAAATTTTATATAATATTAAATAAATTTATAAAATTTAAAATGGTTAGTATTTTAAATTAGTTCGATGGGCTAAAATATCTAAAAAATTTTTAAAATTTTTACAATATCATAAATTCATATTATGGTTTAATTATTATAATTTTTAAAGAATAAAAAATAAGTTAGAAAAATCATAACTATGATTTAAATTATCTCTAAAATTCTGTTGATAATTCATTTTTTGTGTCAAAATAACTTGTTATTTACGAATAGCTTGTGTTTGGTTCATTGAGTAGCTCATGTTAGAATTATTTGTTAATAAAAGGAGTCAAACATGAACAGTTCTTTGTTCAATTGTATTTATCTTGTTAAACTCAAAATAAGAAATATATATATATATATATATATATATATATATATATATATATATATATATATATATATATATATATATATATATATATATATATATATATATATATATATATATATATATATATGTAGCCCTAAATCATAAAAAACAAAGCTCCCCTTAATATGAATGTATGCATAACTATCTTATCCTAAGCTGGAAGGCCTTGAATGTGTGATTTTAAGGTTTGTTTGGACTGGTTTCACTCAACAAATTTAGTCAAACATGAGCGATTCAAACAAAATAACCAATATTGAGTTGACATACAAACTTTTTATGAGTCTGTTTGAACAGTAGTCAATTCCAAACATGAGCTAATACAAATGAGTCAAACATGAACAATATTTTAGCTCACTCAAGGTCGGCTTGTTTACACCTCTATTATTCGTGATACTATTTAAGATCTCTCTCTAAGAAATATAAATTTTTTTGAAATCTATGTAACAGTTCAAATGTTTTAAACAAAGGAATTTTTTTAAAACTATTAAATACTTGAATATTCAAGATTTGACATTTTTCCTAAGAAGAATATAACATCTATGACAAAAATGTTAGATTAATAGATTATTCATAACAAAAATAAAAAGGAAATCTCTTAAATATAGCTTATTTATAGATTGGCTCATCGTCCAATGCAATCCTTGCTATTAGTTTCTATTCAAAATAGATCCAATGATCACAACATGATCTTTAATCTCTTGCATAGTAGAAATTAGGTTGGGTTTGGGACAACACGACCTTAATTCTAACCCATTAAAATTTTTCCCTTTATAAATTATTCTAGATGAAACCCATCAGTAAGAAGATTTAATTATGCATGGGGTATCATATGCATGGTTTAGTGAGCCATGGCATACCTTAGGTGATCAAGAAGATCAAAATCATGAAGAAAATAAAGAGTGTTTAATATTATTACCTTAGCATTTGAGGGGTTGAGGATTTTTTGAATTATAGAGCTTCACTAGTTGAAATGCTCGAATAACCTATTTAGAATTGAGTTGGGATGCACTAAATCAATGACTCAACTGAGATCCAACCAACTTTTAATTTAGCTTGGTGGCTGGGCTAGTTCAGGGGATTGGGATGGCTCAAAAAAATGTTTGGAGATGTTTTTTGAGTGCAGAAAAGGTGATCAAATGCTCCGCCTCTCATGGGGTGGCCTCTCTTATTTTTTTTCATTAAACCAGAGCTTATCTATGGCTAACCATGATTAAACTCAAGTTTTTTCTTGGGTTAGACGTCATGTGGTGTCATAAGAAGCTTAATAGGTAGTTTGGTAGGGTTTAAGATAGGTGGAGGATGGATAGCTTGGATTGGTTCATATATTCTTCCATTAATCTTCATTTAATACAAACCATGCCATATCAACCCATCTAAAATTCTATGGAATTAGGGAATGACACTATTCATAGTTTTAGATAATCAACACTTAATCTTATGCTTCTCATTTTAACCTCTCCTCGTAGAATGGTGAGCTTCGATGAGTTGGTGAGTATCTATGGCTACTTCTCCACATCATCCCCCAAAAAGTTGAGAAGATTTGTCTATTTTAGACTCACCGCTATCCTAGAGAGCAAGAAGAAAACTTGCCAACATCTCCCTGATATATGTAAAAGTAAAGCTGGTCGCTACAACAGATGATAGAGCGGGCACTTCAATGGGTGCCTCTTTTGGAGGTAAGCCTTTTTTTGATATCCTACTTGGCACTGCCAAGTTGGTTGGAGGTAAAGCCAGAGTAGCTCCTTACCGATGAAAAAGGAAGACAAAAATTGAATAAGGAATTTCAGAGAGGGGATTCACTAAATGCTACACTTTTTGAAAATGTGAGCCATCACTCAAGCAAATGGAATTCTACATCATTTGGATCATGACCTAGTAAATCACTCACAACCAGATGAATAAGTCTCACAAAATTATCTGGACTGACAGAGGATATAATTTGAGGTGCTCGTGAGTGCTCCTCATCGCTCTCAACCGACACCTGTACATTGGTCACGCTTAGCTACGACCAACAAAGAAAACATATAAGTGCAAAGAAACCCAAAAATACATTATTAAAAGCAAGTTTTACCTCAGCGAGACAGTTCTTTACAATCATCCTCGCGATAAGAGTCCTTATTAATTGGCTCACCATAATCTTCTTGTGTCGAATCAAAGGGAATCTCTTCTTCTTCCTCACATCGAATATAATAGCATTATGTCAAAAATAATAATAATTAATATAGTAATGTATTCAATTACATGGGAACTCTTGATATAGTTGGTATTCTTATGGATTTCTAGAGTTCGCATTCATATTAGTGAATGATTTTACTTATATGATATTATTAAAAATTAAATTAAATAAGGTAATATTAAATATGTTTATCTGTGAATAAAATAATAGCCATAAAGAATATAAATAATATAATTATATGATGATTCATATCAGACTTAGAAAACAATATTTTCAAATTCAAAAAGTTTCATGTAAAGGCATATAAATCATTTAAAATTCTTGGAAAATTAGCGCCAATGTACATTTTTTTGAATTGCCAAATGACATGTATAGATCTTATATTTAATGTTGAAGATACAATAACAATTCATAAAAATATATTGCATAAAAATATAATTTAACCATTTCATAGGTGGAGAGAGCAACAAAATAATGTTGACATTTAGATTAACATTTTTAAAGTGGAGTATATACTTACTAATGAGAAACTAATTGATAATAATGGAGATCACATATTTTGGTGAAGTGAAAGCACAAACTAGCTTATGATGATACATGACTTTCAAGGCCTAATTTAAAGAATATTATGACTTTATCTAGTGGAGGAGTACATGGACATTAACTCATAAAAGTGGAGTTTTTTTAAGAGCCAGAGGAATTGATGAAGAGCAACTCGACTAATTATAAGAGCCAAGATTGGAGTAATAGTAGACCTTTCACTAGGAGCAAAAAATGTCATTGCTTTAGATTTTTATATAGATTTTGAGCTTGTCTAATATGTGTAATTTCTTTATTATATGACATTATATGTATTTTATTTTCTAAGATTTCACGGAGAAATAAAAATTGAAAATTCAAATTCAATGGAGCATGAATATTTAGATCACAAGAAAATGATTAAATTATAAGGAAAATAACTATAATTAATTATTTTTAGAAGAATAAGTCCGTGTATGGTTGAAATTAAAATTTTGAGTATTTTAAAAGCGCAGAGACTTGATTTCTAACTAATATAAGATGAAATTTGAGGGTCTTCATCGACCTTTGTTTTTGGTGTGTAACAGTTTAATCTTTTATAAAATTTTCTTCTAGTTTTTTTTATAATGTGAATTTTGATCCACTCTCTCTCCACTTATTTTCTTTGAATTTTTCTTTACTATGAAACTATAGTCAATATCTCTTTGATGGGGTGGACCGGATCTGTAAATGGAACCTAATCTTATTCCATAGGCTATTTGGTCCTTCAAAACCTTCAAAAAATTGAGATCAAGTTCATATTTGCTATCTCCAAGAGCTTCTTAATTTCTTTTTCAAGCCCTAAGTTCCTTTCCTAAAGGAAATATTTTACTTTGGCCTGGTCGCTAGGTTAGGTTGTAGTATGACCTAGTCATGCAAAATTCATCTTGAATAAAAATCAAATGGCCTCTAAATATTATAAACTTTTTAGAATAAATATTGATATCGTAAATTTTTCAAGTGACTTTGTTTAAAGATGAACTACTAATGTTTTGTCTATATTGCTCATTTTGGGCATGTAATGTAACTAACGAGGATGTTGTAGATGACATTATTTTAAGAAGGATAGCAATATTGTATAAGCCAAATATAATTTTCATGAATAACCTTCATGGCTAGAATTATTTAGGTTGGTTATTATTTCTTTGCTTTGATGGTAAATGATTCATATTGCTTATTCAAGAAATTTATTGACAGTGCTCGAGCCATTCAAATCCTCGCTAATCGATTAATATTTCATGCTCTACTTTCAATTTAATGATAAGCTTTACATTTTTGTCTAAACTAGAGGATTGTTGAGATCAAGATTTCAAAGAATGAATTGCGATTATTAGTTGTATGGTAAATTGAATAAGGGGCCATGAGTTGGTTGTGGGAAATCTTCAATTGTTTATATCTACTTCATGCATTTAATTGGCTAATCTCTTTCATCATCTCATAAGCATAGATGTGATCTTATTTTTCTATAGTTTATTTGCACTACTTCAAATTTAAGTATAACATTTCGAGGTTGTTTTTTTTTTCCATTTATAATTTGAGCTGTCTTAGAATGTCATTTATTCTGACATATTTATCTTTGTGAACTACGTGGAAGGTACTCAAGTAGCTCATTATGTCATGTGTGATGAGTGCAATGTCTTATATTATTACGTATCATTAGTTACAAAAAAATATGTTCAGATATATAAATAGACAATAGGTTTCCATGACCCACCGCCTTAACTTGGGTTAGTAACGCCCGGTACTCCAATCCGCGATTCCCCTTCTTCGGTGGTGCACTATCCCACGTGGGTGAAAAGTAATGGGGATCGACTGGGTTCTTGCTAGGCCCGGGGATTAGTGTCACACCACAAAGTGGGTGGGATCAGGGGTGAACATCTCGTCACCAAAAAAATAGGTTTCCGTGGAGTTATTGTTTGCAATGTCTTTATAATACCATAGTTTCTCCAATTCCTTGGCCATTGTTTCACTTTTCGTCTTAAACGTGCTTCATTGAGGACATGCTCAAAATAAAGTTATCAAGTTGGTTGGGTCACCTCATCATCTAAATAAAACATGTTTATCTATAAAACATCTCATAGCGTAATATAAATTAAATATAAATAAAACATTTATTTAGTGCATGGTCAACCAAGGTTTTGAACCCATCATAAATACAAAATAATTCAAATATTTTTCAAGCTCGTCATTCTCGCTTGACACTTGACTCAAATTGATTTGAATTCTTTTTTATTAGATTAAAAAATCAAGTAAAAGTTTATATTAATTTATATTGATGCAGTATATTATATTATAAGTGAGTCGAAATAGGTTTTATGAAGTTTTTATTTCCAATTGGATCTCATAGGAACATTTTCATAAAGCCATCTTTCTGTCCGAACAAATAGAAATATTGGGTGGATTTAATAAAACCTGGTCAAAGAAATCATAGATAACTAATGTAAAGATAAGGTTTGCTGGATACTTATCATTTTTTATTACTTTTGCAAATTGAATGCTTTGATGAAAAAAAAAAAACTATTTGTTACGTGGGGATTTTTTCTTCACCTTGAAATAGATTAAGATTGTTATTTTCTTTATCAATTATTAAATAGCATGGTGAATTGGATTTCCACCCAACAGGAATAAATTATATACTAAATATTAAATAATACTTTTGATTGATTCATCAATTGTGATAATTACTAAAATTATTATTATTATTATTGAAGTGAAAAATGTAATTTTTACTCTAAATATTATATGATATCATGTCCCATGTATACTTTCTCCTACTAATTTGATAGTAAAAGGTACTAAATCTTCTCAAGGAAAAGTTTTTTGTGTTAAAATATATTTTCGACAACTGCTAACTGAAAAACTTTCTGAAATAAAGATTTGTTTGAAGGTATTCTTTGCCTGTTACATTTATCATGTAAAAATCTTCAAAAACAAAAATACATGTTTCACAGTTGAGAATATTAAAATGATCATTTGAGGCTTTGATTGATCCCAAGGGCATTGTGATCGTAACAGTATTGTACATGAATTGAATGTAGAATAAAAATAAATTTAATTTAGTTGATTAATAAAATAAATTTATATTTTGATTTTCAAATTTTAGATCCAATTATTCTAATTATCTCGTCAATTACAATTATTTGCTAAAATTATATTCCTTGATTTAGGCCTAAAAAAGCTAAAAAAAGAAATATACTAAAGAAATTGTAACTTTATTTTTTTCTTTAGGGTCAAAGAATTTGATACATTTTCAGTAATTATAATTATTTTAAACTTTGGTTTGTCTTAGGAGGCTCCAGTTTGTCGTTTTACTCTTGGCATCAACTTATTTTATTACATAAATTAATCAGAATTGCAAGGCTTTTCACGCGAAAGAGTAGACATCAGAATGATTTGAATGTTTGGATAAGAAAGATATTTTAATTTACTCTACTGTAAAAATATGCTGTAAAAATTTTTAAATTTAAATATCTTTGTAGTGCTAAATTAATAGTCTATTCCAATTATAAAATATTACAATTTTTTATATTTAAAATATATTATAAACCTCATGACGATAAAAGATTACCAAACTCAATTTGCACGTATGTTTGGATGAATGGATGGTTTAGATGGTTTTCATTAAAGTGCACATGTTAAAAAAAATTGGATAGTTTTCTTCTAATAATAATTAAATAAAATTTGGACATCATTATTTATCTGCAAATTTCAACTTTTTTTAGCAACAAATTAGGTAAACATTCTCACTCAATTCTCATCAAGATTGTACATATGAGTGTTTACCTAAGCCAAGTTCCACGACTTTCACTAATTAATATGGATTAGGCCCAAGAATAGACTACCAATATAGAATAATCATTTCATAAAGTTACAAGACAGGTAGCCAAACTCATTAATGAGTTTTTTCATCCATAACTATTTAATTAATCATGCTCTATCCAAAGGCTAGACAAAAAATGACTCAAGTTAACAATATACTAGCCCAACTTGCCAAGTGACTCTTATGAAGTTTGAAAGCAATGTAATATAGACTTCATTAGAATTCAACTTTTCTAATGGAACTTGGCTGGCAAGTTCACATGGATTCATCCTTTAGTTAGTAGTCAATAATTATTCTTTATGTAATCAAATAACTTAATGTTAAGTTAATTTGACATCAAGCACTTACTCATGTTTGCTTGGGTATAGCGTTTCTTGTAGTGTTGTTACTTAATCCAAGTTTAAAAATAAGTTGTCAAAAGTAAGCCTAAGACATTGAATCATTAAAATTAATCTTATACATTCTAGCAACATAATCAAATCCTAGAGCATGCCATTCTAAACTCTTTTTTTATCTCTTCTTATTATTATTTTCTTATTTTTTATTTTTTATTTTTTTTAAAAGGTATTGGTGTTGTCTCTAAATAAACTTAAATATAAAATCATCTTAGGTGTAATGAATGTGACAAATGCTAAAATTTAGAAGCCAAGCATTGGAATAAAAATGGGATATGGAGAGATTTATCCCAATAAAGAACCAAGACTTTATCATTAGCTAATAATTTAGATAAATAGAGGAACAACTTATTCAAATACTCTAAATATTTTTAGATTGAATTTTAATATCCAAGATAGAAGCAAAAAATCTTGAAAATAACTTGTCAAACACTTAACAGTCATCTACAACCATAAAAAAGGTAAAACATATGATTATTAACATTTACTTCATTCCATTCATATTGATGTCTAGTGTAGGAGAAAATGACAACTCGAAGATACATATTTCATATAAATATTTTAAAAGAGCTGATAAGAAGTTGGATCAAGCTAAGGCATCCCTTAGAACCTCTGGTGAATATTTTTTCTTAAAGGCATATCATCACGTTGATAAAAAAGAATTAGGGGAATGTAGGTTGCTTGATGTCTAAAAGGATTAAGCTTCCTAAGATTAATTACTCTCAAAGATACCATTAAGGGAAACTTTCAATAAGTATAAAAATATTTTAATTTTAAATTTATTTTGTTGGATTTATCAGAAAAAGCTCATAATTTAATGATTACTCAATAGAATATACTTTATATTGGATGTTGATTCATAAGATTGAGGGTGAATCATTATAACTAACTGAGATCATAGACAATTATACAAGATATGTGGTAATAATTATTGGATCATCAAAGACTTAAGGAGTATGGTGATAAAGGAATGAAGATAAGGGAAAAGTAGAAATAACCTTAGTAAAGACTTCATGTGTCCATCATCCTTGATTCTCAAACCCATAGTCATTTAGCTTAATAAGGAAATTAATCCAACTCAATCTTGAGATACACTATCAGTAACCATGAATTATTAATTTTAGTATTATTATTATAAACACAAATGAAAGAAGAAATACTCAAGATTTCTTATGTGAATAAGTACTAAAGAAAACACTAAAATGATGCAAGACTTGTAATAACTGTATATAAAGAGAAATGTCTATGAAAGGAAAAAAAAAGATTTATGATAATCTAGTTAGCTAGAATCAAAGCTATACAATTTTAGACTTACAACCTTATTTGGTTAGTTGCTTTTTCTTAGCATACTAAAATATCTAGTGGTAATTAAAATCATGCATAATTAAGCTTCTATCCTAAGAAATATGACATACAAGTTTGTTGTACTAAGGAATATATTTTATTATGCATACTTGACTTGGTTATGTTATGGAAGTACACTATATTGGGAGTTGTGATCAATGGCTAGCTTTACTTTATTCCTACCTCATCTAGGAGGTATAAGAGAGTGAAATGTAAATTAAATTATTTGATAGAATCTTTAATTATAATTTAAATTATTTTTAATTTAATTTTAAATTTAGTTATTATTTTATTAAAGTTAATAAAAAAGATTTTATCCTTAAGCCTAGTACAAAATTATTTGTAGGCCAAACAATCATATTATAATAAGAAAGAATAAGAAATAAGAAAATAAATTAAATGCTTTCATCTTGTGATGGCTGGAAAAGAATATAAAATAAGCATTTGTAGCTAAACATTTTATTTTTACATTCTCTAAATAAATGTAAAATTGAGTAGCCAAGTTTTACTTAAACAAGCTCCAATAATTTATAGGAAAGTATAAGTATTGATTTGTCCTTACTCTTGATTCATATTGTTTACTTGTGTTGGCATAAAAATATCATAGCATTTAACCTCATAACCTCCTTAAGTATCAACACGCTTAACCTAACCAATCCTATTAGGTTGGCCTTAGTAAACCTTTAGGAGAAACACATGTAAGAGGATTTCTTACAACTCTTTCTTACATCATAAGTCTGATGCTAGTCAACCTTAGGGTTTACCTCTTTCATTATTTTGTTTCAACCACTCCCTAATGGATGTATGTTTTAAATTTGATTAATAAATCCATATTATTAATATGATTAAATGTATAATCAAATCCATAGTCATAAATAGTTGTCTAGCTGAACTTAACTTGATTTTACTACTCCAACAACAACATATCAACAACAACAAGCCTTTACCTAACTATATGGGGTCAGCTGCATGAATCCTTCTTCTCCATTGTGTCCTATTATGTGTCAAATTCTCATTTAATTCTAATAAACTAAGGTTATTTTTATACATCTTAATAAAGTCTTTTTTAGGTCTACCTCTACCTTTCTTTTCAATACATTTACTCTACATTTACTCTCTAAACCACTCATCCCTACTCCCTGTCTCTCTAATAACTTAGTCTTTCTTTTCTTTTACTGGCCAACATTCTACACCATAAATCACTGCAGGTGTTACCACCATATTCTAAAATTTTTTCCTAAGCCTAAGAGGTACTTTTCTATCACACAACAGGTCAGATGCATTCCGTCGCTTCAACCATCCAACTTGAATTCTACTAATAACATCTCTATCTATTTCACTATCATTTTGAACATTATAGCCTAGATATCTAAAACACTCACTCTTTTTAATGTCTTGATCACCCAATGTCACAACACTACCACTACAACTAAAATTACACTGCATATATTCAATTTTAAATCTACTCAAATGAAAATCTTTAGACTCTAAGCATAATTCAAGTTTCTCCTAAACTCCCTCTCTAGTCTTATCAACAAGAAGAATGTCATGAAGAAAAAGCATACACCAAGGTACATCTTTTTGTAATTGTCTAGTAAGAACATCCATAACTAAAGAAAAAAGATAAGGGCTTAAAGCCATTCTTGATGTAATCCAATTAAAATAGGAAAATATTTTGTCAATCCACCTTGTGTTTTGACACAAGTAGCATCTCTAGTATATCCTTAATGGCTTGAATATAACCAATATTAACTCCTTTCTTTTCTATAACTCTCCAAAAGATTTCTCTTGAAACTTTATCATAAATCATCAAATATCATGTGTAGATCCTTCTTACTTTCTCTATACTTCTCCATCATACCTCTCAACAAATGTACAACTTCCATAGTAGATCTACCTAGCATGAAATCAAACTAATTTTGAGAAACTTTTGTATCACATTATAACCTATGCTTAATTACACTCTCCCATAATTTTAATGTATGATACATTAGCTTAATTCCTCTACAATTTTCACACTCTTGTGCATCACCTTTATTCTTAAATATAAGAACCAACAAACTCTTTCTCCACTCATTTGACATCATTGTAGTCTTTAAAATAAAGTTAAAAATATTTGTAAGCTAAGAAGTTTCTTGATCTCATAAATATTTTCACACTTCTATTGGAATATCATATGGTCCTACTATTTTTCTACACTTCATTTTCTTTAAGGCTTCTTCAACTTCAAATTTACTAATACGATGAGAAAAAAAATTCTTTATTTTTATTTAGGATATTAATGTTGCTAAAATAAATTATATTCTCATATCCTTCATTGAAAAGTTTATCAAAATAACTCATCCACCTATTTTCAATATCCTTTTCTAAGAAAAGCACTTTATGATTTTCATCTTTAATACACCTCACTTGAACTAGATATTTACTTCTCCAATCTCTTTGCTTAGCTAACTTATATATACATCTTTCACCTTATTTGGTATCTAATATATTGTATAAATCACTAAAAGATAACTTTTTGTATAATATATTTCTTTCTTAGAATCTCTACGGACCACTTTATATCTTTCCCAATTTTGTGAGTTTTTACATATAAATCACATTTTATAATAATGCTTCTTATTTTTTTTATCTTTTCTTACACATTTTGACTCCACCACCAACTATTTTTATTAAAAGAAGTTTTTTCCTTTTGATTCTCCAAGAATATATTTTGCAACTTGCTTAATTTCACTTGCTACTTTTTTTCACATAACATTAGCTTTCTTATGAACATCATAAATTCTAAGATTATGTAGCTTGCTCTTAATAAATATATATTTTTAGTATTTTTTAAGTGTCACCATCTAATCTTATTATAATAATTTAATTTATTTTCCATCTTCTAATCATTCATCTTAAAATCTAAAACTAACAGTCGAAGCTGAGTACTTAAACTTTCACTTGGTATGACCTTACAATCTTTACAATCTAAATGATTTATTTATCTTATCAAAAAATAATAAATCTGTGTTTTACTAGATCCATTCTTATAAGTAATAAAATACTCCTCTATTTTCTTAAATAAGGTATTAACAACTATCAAATCATAAGCTAAAGCAAGATCTAATATAGTCCCACCTTCTTTATTGGTCACTCTAAATCCAATGCCACTACGATTACTTTTAAAATCTTATATCAGTCTACCAACATGTTTATATAAATCTCTTCTAATAAATACCTTTTCTTTAAGAGACATCTTCTGTATTAACACCTCTAAGTCATTCCATAATTTTTCTTTTAAGCCTACATCCAAACCATCTTGAGGAGCATAAACACTTATAAGTATCGACACTAATCTTTAAAGTTATAATTCTATCTCCAATCTTATTAATATTTATAACATTATCCTTCAAACTTTTATCTATAATCACACCTACACCATTTCTAATTTGACTCCTACATGAATACCAAAGTATAAAAACTAAACTACCAATCTCCTTGGTCTTCTTCCCAATATATTTAATTTATTGAATACATAAAATAGTTATCTTCCTAGGAATCATAATATCTATTAAATTCATTAATTTATGTATAAGAGTACCTATATTCTAAGTTCTTATCCTAATTCTAATTTAATGGACTAACTTTTTTGCCCACAACCATCCATAATGTGGGAACCCTTGCTTATTTAACTCTGCACCCAGGTGCTGATGCAATGGTCCTTACACACTTTTCATTATATTTAGGTCATACAACATGCCATTTCTAGGGGATGCCCTAGCATTAACACAATGTTTTAAAGGATTCATGTCATGATTAGTTCGACAAATTTTACGCTGGTTGTAGACTGCTTATTGTAGCCCTCTACTTTTCATATCAAGGAGTTGGGACCTAGTAAAGGAAATTGGGTTAATTCAATTGAATGGATCAAGGTGCTAAATTTTGACCCATTTACCCTTCCTCATGGTTAAATTAAACCCATCAAATGAATAAATCAACCCATTCCTTTTGGAGAGGACATAGGGAAGAACACTGTGAATGATCTCCCCATTCAACCTAACCACATTTTACTAATTCAATTGGGTCAAACTAGCCCATTAATGGGCTTATGTTTAAGAGGTCAGCTCGATTATTCTCTAATAACTCTCTTATTTTTCATCAAATTTCGAGAAGGCACTAGCCTAGCTTTATCTCCTCCCTTAAGCAGTTAAACCTAGAAATTAACTAACCTTCTTAAGAAGAATGAAGTGGCTTAACCTATTAATAAGGATGTTAACATGTTAGCTGGACCAAAGGCATCTTACCATGTAAACTCCCCCTTGAGCCACCAACTGGCCTAAGCTAACAGTGAACTTATGCTTAGTCATGGGAAACCATGATTAAGGTTGAGTTGATGGTAGCTATATAATAAAACCACTAGATAAATTATTGGGTTCAAACACACTTACACTCACACTCTCTAAAAGCTTAACCGAGCCATTCCTAGCAATCCTAGCTAACTCTATTAGCACAAAGATCAAGAGTTAGATGGAGTCATTGGAGCTTATTCAATCCACCACATTTGTGTAATTCATCTAATTCTATGGAGCTGTAGATTCATTTTAATCTTTCAAAGCTTCCCCAATTGACTCCTAGCTAGCCATAGCCTCCTTGAAGCAACCTTAATCAATTCTCCCTACCCTAATTATGGAGTTGGTTAACATTTCTCTCAATGTTATGGCATGGATTAATGAGTCATGTATTTGATTCCTAGGATTTCCCTCTTATTTTTTAGTGAGTTCTTTATCTTAAGATGGCTTAATGAGGAGAATTTTTTGTGGGTTATGTTCACCTAAGGTGTATGAGTAGATTCAATGAGTACTGATAGTTAATAGAAGTTCAACATAAAAACATTCACCTATGAAGAACAAAATTTGTACAAGTAGATCATTCGCCCATGAGTACTTAGCCTAGGTAGGGTGAACATGAGGATAGGCCATCATAATCAGGTGGTCAATATCAGTAACCGACCATATATATAAAGACTTGCCCACACACTAGCAAATAAATGACCAAATACACATCAGACAACTTATTCCACTGATGCTGGAGGCCACATTTGGGAACTCATTAGTCAATATGTAGCACCCACCTTAACAGACAAATGCCAACATAGCTGATGTGTACTTTTCTTATATAGTCCCCCTCGATCCTATAAAATAAAGAATTTTTTAAGAGGAGGAACCCTTTTTTACTCTTTTTTGATTCTTTATACTTCTATATTTTTATTGATTCTTGTACAATTTTTAGAGAGAGAAAAGGAGAAATTATTGTACTATGATCTTTTGGCATAGTGGAATTTCTAATTTTTTTAATATGTTTCTTACTTTACTTTCATTTTATTGACCCACTCACTTGGCCCTACTTTTGAGATGCTTAAGAGGTTTTTCTTTAATCCACATGATATGTTTAAATCCAATAATCTTTTAGGAGAGTTGAGCATGGATGAGATTGAGAACTAGGAGTTAGGGACCTAGTGAAATAAGCCATTTAGTTGGTGTCAATTTGATATGTTTAGGGTAGAGTAATTAACAATTTATCAATAGAAATATTTGAAGATTATAGAAGATAGGATTACTTGCCTAGTATAAGTGGCCATAGAGAAAATGAAGAATGAAAGCTTAATGATTAGGAAAAATGATGGATCTTCAACTTCGGTGACTTGCCAAACTCGATGTCAAAAAAGAAAATTGCCTAGGTCACTCAATATTGATAATGAATCTTATCAAAAGTGTGAAGAGGAGTGCACCCAGTAGAAAAAAATGAATACTAATCCCAGTAATACTTTTTTTTGAGAAGAGTGTTGAGGCTTGCTCTCTTAATAAAAGATCAAGATCCCATATTTAGAGTCTTACAAAGGTTGCACTGACATTGTTGATCATATAACATACTTTGAATCTATTACATCACTATTAGATCTGAGTGAGGTAATGAAGTGCCAACTATTCTTTACTACTTTTAAAGTGTCGATGTTCAAATGATTCTCGTGACTACCAATGGAAGTCATCACTTCTTTTATAGAATTCAATAGGATGTTTCTCACATAGTTTGATAGTTCGTTAAAACCATTGAAAAGTTCACATGCTCTTCTGCAGATGAGACAAGAGCCTGGTGAGTCCCTTAAGAAGTTCAAAGGGAGATGTTAGAAGTTAAGGGCCTATTTCCCATAGTTGCATAATTTGCACTTACTTAGGGCCTTAAAGAAGGTTCATTCAAGTATGCCCATGGTATTCTGTAGCCCAAAACACTTATAAATCCATTATACTTAGTGAATAGCCATGTAAACACAAATGAGTATAATGAAGTTGCCCAACCATCAACAATGGTTTACAAAAGGGAATCTATAAAGAAGTCACCCTTGAAGCAATTCTGGAAGGATAGATTTTTAGTTTGGAGAAAAGATAGATGTAGATGACAACACACTCGATGAGAAGGCATACTGATGCATTGGCACAAGTTCAGGAATCTCAAAGGCTAAGTTAGTTGAGGCCATTCAAATAAGTAGTACTTCAAGAGACCACTACTAGTGAAGGCAGATGGAATTCACAATTGATCAAGGTATTAGAGCTACCATTGTGAACATGGACACAACACCGATGAATGTCAACTTTTTAGAAGCTTGGTAAAAGAGCTTATAAAAGCCAGAGAGTTAAAGAATTCATAAGAAGATAATGAAAAGAAGTTATCAACGATGATAATGAACCCACTCTAGCTCATATTATTCATATTACAGGAGTCACACACGCCCTCAGTAGTTGACAATTCTTACACAACATGGTAGTCTTCATGACTTTAATTACTAACTATAAGATAGGTAGTATTTTGAACAACACAAAGGAACCCGATTAATTTTTTATATTAATTTATTTGATAAAATGGACTTAGTGGGCTCAGAACTCATGCAAATAGAAGATCCTTTTTATGAGTTTTTTGGAGAAAGGAGGGAGAGAAAAAAAATTATTACTCTCCTAATAACATGAGAGACAGAGAGAACTAATTCACCATCATGATCAACTTTATTATTATGGAGCACTTATCGTATATAACCCCATTTTTAGCCTACGATAGCTTAATACATTCAAGGTAGTAGTCTCGACTTACCATGTGGTAGTTAAGTTCCAAGTGGGAAGAAAGAAATTACTATCATGGGAAACTTAAGTAAATCTCTAGCTAGCTATTTGTGAATAGTTGACAACTCTCTTAAAATAGAGAAAATGGTGCAATTGGAAGTCAAATGCATTGTAGTTGAAATCATTGAAGAGATTAAGGAAGTGATGACTATGCTTTGGGTCTTGAAGATCAGTTCAACCTTTAGTGGCAAGTATATAGAAGTCCTTATTCAGATTTTCAAAAGATATATATATATATATATATATATATATATATATATATATATATATATATATATATGTATGTATGTATGTATGTATTTACTTGGAAAGTTATTGAGATGCTAGGTATTGACATCAATATTACTTACCACATGCTCAATATTAAAAGGATGGTCAACAGATTAAATAAAAAAAAGGAAAAATAGTTGCTCTGCTACCCGATCCAATTAGAGAAGCAATCATGAAACTATTCAAAGCCAAGATCATTAGAGAAGTCCAATATTTACTATGGATATCAAATGTTGTGATGGTGAAAAAGCCCAATGGTAAGTGAAGAATATGTGTAAATTTTATAAATTTAAAGTCAGATTGCCCTAAAAATGGTTACCTGCTTATCATAATAGACTCACTCATTAATTCTTCAATTGGTTACACAATAATGAGTTTTTTTAGATATTTTTTTCAAGGTACCATCAAATTAGGATGCATCCTATTGACATAGAGAAAACAAAATTTATCATAGAGAAAGGTTATACTACTATAGACTATTTTCCTTTAGATTAAAAAAAATGCAGAAGTGACTTATTAGAGAATGTTGGATCGAGTATTCAAAGGGCATGAGGATGACTTGCTAGTTAAAAGCATCTGAACCCATTAAAGTGCACATTTGGCATGAGATTAAATAAGCTCTTAACATTCTTGCTCACCCTTAAAGTCATAAAGGTTATTCTTGACAAAGTAAAACCTTTGCTTGACATGCCCTCATCGAGAAGAACAAAGGAAGTAGTGTGACACACTAGGTGAGTCATAAGATTAAATAGGTTTATTTATAAGGCAAGAGAGTTCTTCTTGTTGTACTTTAAGGCATTAAGAGGCACTAAGAAATTTGAGTGGACAACAAAGTGCAAGAAGGCATTCCATGATCTCAAAATCGTACTCATCTCACCACCCTTATTGTTATGTTACACAGGAGGTAAGATGCTGTTGTTATATTTTGAAGTTGGAGAAGAATCAAGAAGTTCTATTCTAATTAGAGAAGAAGGTGGAAGATAATGACTAATATTTTATGTGAACAAGTTATTGTGAGATAGCGAGTTACACTATCCAATCATGGAAATGTTCTCACTATTATATCAGCATGATGATTTCAATCATACTTTTATGCTCATTCTATCCAAGGCATCACTGATAATCTATTCAAATTAGTACTCGCCAAACCTAATCACTTAGACAAACTACTGAAATGGTCAATGGAGTTGAGTGAGGTTGATATATCATACTCGTTTAGGATGATGATCAAAGCACATGCACTCATCAATTTCCTCATGGATTTTAGTGAATCACACAATGCCCTTGTTAACCGTAAACTTTTAGGTACCTATATGTGGATGGTTTTTCTGGCAAGTAATGAATGAGAGTGGATGTTTGTTGAAGATCCCAATGGGAATCACCAAATCTCAGTTAGAGAAATTTAAATTCTAAATGATGGATAATCAACTTAAGTATGAAGCATTATTAATAAGATTGTAGTTAGCTCAAGGCCTAAACACATGACATATCATAACTCACTCAGATTCACATCTCATGGTAAATCAAGTTAACAGAGAATATGAAGAATGGGATGAGTCACTTTAAAAATACTTGCTTAAGGTAAAAGTATAGATTGGAAGACTCAAATATTTTTAATATTTATCAACTTGCAAGAGATCAAAATCTACTTGTTGACTTATTATCGAGAGGGCATGGATTCGAGGGGTAACCTACTTTTGAACTCGTCCAATAGGTCATAGAAGAAAGAGATTCTATGCAATTGATAGTGAAGACTCACCGAGCTAGATTGATCCCATCAAAATGTATTTGTATACTAGAGAGCTTGAGAAAGAAATCAAAGACTTGAGAAGATTTAAATTCAAAGTTACTCCGTATCTACTGATCGATGTTGAGTTATTTAAAGGGTTGACAATTTCATTAAACATAAGATGCATAAGGGAAAGTGAACAAAGTACACTCATGTGAGTGTGGGAGTAACTCTAGAGGAAGAACACCTAGCTTGAGAAAATCAGCAAGAGGTGCTAGCAATGTTAAAAGTTTGCTCCTTTATAGCAATAGCTATGGTAGCCTCTACAACTAATCACAAGTTCTTGGCTCTTCATGACTTGGGAAATGGACATAATAGGCCACATGTTGATTAGTAGTGAATAATGGAAGTTCATACTCTTCATGATTGACTAATTTAGTAAGTGGATTGAAACCAATCCACTTACCAAAATAACCACCTAAGCAATTCAAAAATTTATTTGGATTGACATTTTTTGCAGGTATGTACTACCTATGTCAATCATTATAGATAATGATATGTAATTCACTAATAAGTGGCTAAATTAATTTTGCCAGTCACATGGAATTCACCTCAAGTAAATATCCATGCATCATCCTCAAAAAAATGGCTAGGTGGACATGGAATATGAAAAGATTCTCAATTTGTTCAAGAAGAAGGTGAAAGGCATAAAAGTAAAGTGGATGGATGCCTTATCCATTGTACTTTGGGACCTCAGGATAACAAGTACATCAGTTATTTGGTAGATTACATTTTCCTTATTCATAGGATTGAAGCTATGCTATAGCGGAGTATGAACTTCATTTAAAATAGTTATGGAAATTGTCAAGTTAGATTATGACATCGGTGATAGGAAAGGTCAAATGTAGAGGCCATGTAGACAACACTCGGCCTATTAGAAGAGTTGCATATTGAAGCTTCACTTAGACAAGAAGAAACTAAGAGGTTAATGACCAAATACTACACCCACAACATCAAAGAAAAATACTTGAAGGCTGGCGACTTGGTCATAAATAAAGTGGATACAATTGCTCACTAGAATATGTTGGGAAAACTCTCCCATACATGGGATGGCGTCAAAATTATCAAGAAATAATTTGATCTAGATGCTTATTAACTATAAATACATCTGGGATAGAATTTACTGTGTTCCTAGAATGCAAGAGACTTGATGAAATTGTACTCTTAAGATAAGCATTTTATTTTATTTTGTAAAATATTATGATTTCTCAAATGAATCTTCATTCAAGCAAATGTTTATAACTAGAATGAATTGATAAAATTTTTTATTCTTACTCGCCTAATAATTCTCTATTACTTATATATGTGCACTTAAAACTTAAATTTTATTGATTAAGAATTTCAAATTACACTCGCCCAATAATTTGATGAACCAAATGAACCAAAGGGATTCAATAGCTACAATAATTTAAGTTAACACTTAGAATGTTGTGTGCTAACTTAGGTCACTTGGTGAGTCATTTTTTGCTCAAGTAATATCATCATTGGGCGACCCACATTTGGCCCATGCCAAAAGAATGAAAATTGGCAAGCCACTTTTTGATTTAGTGTTCAGAGCTTGACTCTACAATATATTGAAGAGTAAATATAAATAATGAATATTTACTCATCTTAAATGCTTCATGAAAATATCTAAGGGAATACATAAAACCAATCTCAATGTGGTTGGCAATTAAAGTGTAAGATCAACATCTCGTATAAGTGGCAATAAAGTGTGAGGCCGACACTCTATATTATTGGCAATTACAAACAAATGACCAACACTTTGTGTGGTTGGTGAATAAGGTGTAAGACCAACACTCCATATGGTTGGCGACTAAAAATAAATAACGAACACTCTGTATGATTGGTTATTAAAGTGTATGACTAACACTTTGTGTAGTTGGTGACTACAAAAATGAAGACCAACAATTCTTGTGGTTGGTGATTAAAGTGTAAGAAAGACACTTCATGAGGTTGGCAAATACAACAAAAGACCAACACTCTTTGTGGTTGGTGACCAAAAAAATTAAGTTCAATACTTCATGATTTGTAACATTATATTTCACTAATGTTATGAAGTGATTTCATAAAATAATTATTCAAAGTTGAGTGTAATTAGTTACATTCAACAAGTATATTATGTTGGTAAGTACATTCACACAATTAGTGCACTTGTCCAAACAATAATGTTTTCTCAGTGTATATTTATCAAGTTTTAGTGGGTATTATTTAATTTAATATGTATATTCAATAAAGTATATTTGTTCAATGAGTATATTCATAAAGTGAATACATTCAAAAGCACAAAAGAGAGAAGAAACAATCTAAATAAATTTTTTTAATTAAAAAATCAAAGTATTAAGGTGAGTAGTGAGTGTACATAATTTTAATATATAATTACTCTTCTAACTCATAAGTAAAAAAAAAAAAAAAAAATAAAAAAAAAAAAAAATAAAAATACAAAAAGGCCATCTAGAGCTCCCTTCTTTGTTACTCGCTTTGAAATTTGACTCTAAAAGAGTGAACACATTATCAAAGTCTAAGAATTTGGCATTTAGTTGGCTATATTTTATTAATTTAGTGATGACAAACTTGGTGTCATTCTTAAACTTCTACTGCAACAAGCCTTTATACTCATTAGAGTTGAGAAAGCCAGATTGCTTAGCCTCCTTTTTTGATACTTCTTAGTGTGGTGAGAAAGTTCTCTCTCCAACTTTTTATTTAATTTTAAGAGGTGAGCAAGCTCTAAAACTACTTGATCCTTCTATTCTTCTTATTGCTTTACCTCCTTTTGAAGCTCAGCTAGCTTTGACTTGGCAACTTGAAGCTAGTTCCTCACTAGATCAAGCTCTAACTTAGTGGTTGCAAGATATTTTATTTTGAACATGAACTTCTTGTTGAGTTCTTAAGTCAACTAGCACCCCATCACTTAGGCAACCATTACAACATAAGATAGTCACCCTTTAAGAAGCCCTTCAAGCAGCATGTCATTCTTCTAAATAAAATTTTGTGTCCCAATTTAAAGGTATCAATCATTAGATCAGCCAAGTCAAGAATATAATTACTATCAAGATAAATATAGTAGGATCATCTATCGACTATTTTCTTTTGTTTCTCCTCTTTCTTGGTAGGACTTGAAGAAGAGCAACACTTATCTGCATCTTCTTGGACTTCATAGGAGTGTAGTTCAATTTTGCCTCTTCAGGTGACTTCTTAAGAGTAGCCTTAGTAGATGTAGGCTCACCCTTACTTTCTTCTCCTACCTCAAACCTGATTGCCATCTTGGTGCCAATAAATGGAATGAGCGCAATTGACACTGCCCATTCTATCGAGCACTTGATTAAGATAAATATATTAGGGTGAATTGTGTTTTAAAAATAAATTTTAAAAAATTTAATTTTATCATTTATAAAAGACTTAAATATTTAATAATATGCTTTAGTAAATGAAGTAATAGAAAAAGCAATAAAAAAGTAAAGTGCTTAAAACTAAAGAAAAGAGAACACAAAAGTTTTACAATGACATAAACTATCCCCTTGCTAGAATTCACTAAACTATTGTTGAGATTACAACAAATCTACTCTACTCTCCTTCAGAGGCTAGTACAACCAAACATGTACTTTCCTTAACGGGCAAGCACAACCTAACACATACTTTCTTTAACAAGCAAGTACAACCCAATAAGAAATCAAGATAAAGCAAAGAGAAAGATACAAGTCTAACTCTCAATTCTAAAATATTTTTTGCACTCACAACTCAATCTATACTAATATTAAGGAAATTTAATATTAATGAAAAAGAGAGCTCTCTTTAATTTTAGATGAAATTAAAATAGTTTTTTAATAAAATATTTAATGTATGCCTTGACTTAATCTTATTATATAGCATGGATTTTATTACTAATAAATCTTAAATTATTTTCAAAATTATAAATTATTAATGAAAATTTAAATTGATGTTGGCTATGAATGTGATATGTGAATTGAATTTTCTTATAGTTTAAACTTTTTAAAGTATTATTTTATTTTCATGATTCATGTGTATGTTTACATGCATTTGAATGTTAGTAAGTATATAGTCTAGATATCCTGGGAATATAGGGATTTAAGTAGCCCCAATGAGGTCTTAAATTACCTCACTTCCCTGTTTTAACAACGTCACATACTTACTTAACTTCATTCTTATGTTTACATGCATTAGAATTTGGATATAGCTTTACTTTACATGAATAAATAAATTTGTTAATTTATAAACTTTTACTTGATTTTCATTCTTATGTTTATGTCTACATTTATTTAATTTAATATAGCAAGTATATAGTCTGGACATCTTGGGAACACGATGCTTTAAGTAGCCCCAAGGAGGTCTTAGATTACCTCACTTTCTTGGCTTAATAATGACACGTACTTGATTAAATCTTTAATACATGTATATGTATACTTAGCTAAGGAATGAAATCCCTCTTTTCTACCAAAAATATATGCATTAATAATCATTCAAGTGTACCAAAAATACATTGCATGTATAGGTATGTTAAGTTCAAAATCCTATGTAGGCTAATTGATTATGAAAGCGAATGATGTAATATTATCCATGTGATAGTAATTCAATTTCATTAATCTTAAGATGCCTTTCATGTTTGAATAAGATTCTTTAAGATTAACCCAAATTTAGGGTTAATAAAATATTTAATAAATCATTCACTAAAGGAAACCAAATTATAACAACATGCTTTAGAAAATGACTTAGGATAAGGATGAATGAGGTTAAGCCCCTTTCCTCTCTTTACAATAATTATATCTTAAGTATGAAACCAAAGAAAATACAAATTAAAATCCACCAATCCTCTTGATAACTTGAAATGAAACCTCCTCTCATGTTTAACTTAAACAATTCCAAACCTTAGATAATATAATCCTAAAGCTTAGCTAAGATATACCACACTAAGCCTAAGTCAACACTTCTAGCTCCAAGTTAGGACAACGTATGTTGTGATATAATTTTTTAAACTGGATGTTTGGATTATCTATGGGTAGACTTGATGTCAGGCCGTTGTTAGCAAAAGATATTTTTTGCAGGGGGTTGTGCTAAAGAGGTCACTGAAATAAAAATAGATATAAATACATTTGCTTGCCGGTTGCTTATACCCCTTTACATAATTCACATTAGGCCATGTGGGCTTAGTTACCTATGTGCAGGGTGATAAGTACAAATTTATAGAAAGTAATTGCTTGAATTGTATGGACTATTTAACTAACATCTATTTTGTAGGTGTAGTCAGATATTATTTTATTTTTATAAATATGTAATTTTGCAATAGAAAATAGGATTAGTGGCTAGAAGGCAAAGTCTTGGGAGGCCCTATGAAGCCTTGGAGAAAAACTAAATCAAAAGGAGGAAAAAATAAATAATGAAGACCACCATAACATTTATTCAATTATAATTGTAATATTCTTTTATAACCTAGGTTGTATAAGGGTAGAGTGTTCTTTTATTATTTTATGAAATCTATAAATGTTTGACTGTTGTGTTTATCCTGCACAATAGATGTTTTTCATAGGTTTCCTAATTTTGATGATTGAATGTGTGGCCTAGATGTTGTATGCTTTTCTAGGATAAAAATAATTTTTCAACCCCCATTAAATAACTCATAACTAAATTTTAAATAAAACTCACAACCTCACCCTAAAGATTTTATTATAATCAAGATAATTAAAAGATTTAGCAACCCCTTAGTTAAATGTTGAATGATCTAACATCATGCAAAACATCTTGCTTCACTCTTTAATAGGGAGGGTCTCCATTTTTGCACAATAAGGGAATTCTTGACGTGTGAGGGCATCCCTTATAGTGAAGAACACCTCCTGTCATTGATTTAGCCCATAAACTAATTTCTTTCATGCATTTAGGCATACTTATTCCAAGCCATTGTCCAAATCAATGTGAAAAAATGATATAAAAAATTATAAAATTTTGCATTTTAGTCTAGGCCATGTCTTCATGTCAGTCATGATCTAGTCTTTTAGGGAGGGATTTTAGGACTCTAGTATCTTTCTAATTAAATAATAGCCTAGCTATCTTGCATATACATAAGATTGGCCTAAATAATTTTGAAGTGTAGGAGGTGTTAGCTGGCTGCCACTCCAGGTGGTTGCAAGTCCAGAAGAGTCGGGATAGGTTTACCCTCTCTTGTGCAGGTAAACCACTATGTCCCATTTTCTGATTAGACTTAGGTCTTATGCTAAAGCATTCTAGATTTAGGATTTGAGGCTACTTATTTTCTTTAGGCAATAAGCAAGTCCTCACCTCTTAGGCATTTCCACAATATTATGTTGATGGACTATAAGCCCTTACATTGTAATAAAATTTCAACTCAAACTAAAATAAACTCTCTCTTTCAAACATATAAAGCCTCATCATATGATATATTAGAGTACTCACTAGGCTTCCTAGTATCATGAGTACTCTCTACTTATGTTCCTTTGGATTCCAAGAATAAGTCTTCCAAATAAAACTTTCCCATTTGATTTTCAAAATATCCAATCTTTTGATAGTCTACTTTTTACTTTGAGAGTGTTTATAGGAAATCCCCATTTCCTAGGACATAATTAACTATGGAAGCTTGCTTCCATAGGGAACTAAAGACTTTGACATAAAGAAAACCCTATTTTACTTCTCCATGTAAAGTAGGGGAAAGATCTCAGGTATATATGAATACCCATCTATCTTAGGAGTCTTTATTAGGTGATTAGGTCTATTGTTGGGTGATATTTCTATCTTTTAAGATGGTACATCATACCTTAATTTCATACCCAATCATTTCAATAAGTACCACCTAAGATCTGCGTGGTGTCCCAATGACTCTAAATTAAAACACCATAATTGGGTTGTACTTGCCCGTTAAGGAAAGTACGTGTCAGGTTGTGCTTGCCCGTTATGAAAAGTACAAGTTGGTTTGTACTTTCCCATGAAGGAGAGTAGAGATTTATTATAATCTTAACTTTAATCTAATGAATTCCTAGTCTAGGTGGTTAGGCATGAACGTAGGCCAATTTTTGGGGTTCGACCAAACTGGGTAAAAATCTCAATGTTCTCTTTCTTTAATTTTCAGCACTTTACTTTTTTGTTATTACTTTTCTATTGCTTCATTTACTAAAGAATTATTATTAAATATTTAAGTCTTCTATAAAAGATAAAATTAAAATTTTTGAAATTTATTTTAAAAACCCATTCACTCCCCCTTGGGTGCTATAACTAAGTAACATTTATCTCTCTTTCACTTTGGGGAGTGGAATAATATTGGAGCATATCTTTCTCCACATATGCTATGACATCCTTATCTTTATAATTGCATGTCACCAAGAAAATTTCTATCATTGATTGCATCTTTTTGAAATGCTTCTACATCCTTTGTTAATGTGGGCTAGAAATATCTGTGCTTTGGACTCTAAGGATAATGTTCTTCCTACTGAGTGGCTATCACACTCGATAGAGTATATTTCTTCCAGTAATTTCTTTGCTCTATTTCCCATACACTCCTCATGTTTAGTTAAGTCACTAACCTTTTAAACAACTCACCAACAATCAATATGTACTAAGCAACTTTTATCTTAAATCACCTCACATCTTTTTTTGTTTCATCTATTTCCCCAATTTATTTGGTACTTTTTGTTCAGATCAACCCAACTAGGTGAGTGGTCACCACCTATATGCAATAATTCTTCTTCTTCAGTACTTGATCTATTGACCTGAATAGTGGAGTGTTCTTCAAGTCCCTTCACTCTAGATAGTAGGTTGGCAAGCTGATTTTGGTCTCTTGAAATATGTTCGATTTCAAAGTATTCTAGTCACCTGATCTCTATTTTGACCTTAAGTAGATATTTTTGTAAGTCCTCCTATCTAACTTTGTAGTCTCCATTTATATACCCTACCACCAATTGTAAGTCTGAATAAGCTATAATGTGTAATTCCCCAAGCCTTTGGGCAAATTTGAGTCTAATGAGTAAAACTTCTTATTTTGATTGATTATTCATTGAGTTGAAATTAAACTTAATCGATTGCGTTACATTGATTCTTGTTTGGCTTTTTAGTACTATGCCTACACCCATGACTTTCTTGCTAGATGAACTATCTACATATAGCTTTCATGATAGCTCTCAGTTGACATAGTCTTCTTACAAGTTGCAAAAATCAACGAGAAAGTTGGTGAGTGCCAAAGCTTTAATTGTTTTTAGGGGTTGGTAGGATAGATTGAACTGCTTAGATCCACTAACCATTTCTATAATCTTCTCAAGTGATCATGCTCACAATTATAGATTTAACTAGGCTATCATTGATAACTTGAATTGAATGTACATGGAAGTATAGTTGTAGTTACCTCACTAAAACTATAGGTGTAAGTGCGAGCTTCTCTATTATTGGGTAGTTTAGCTCGACTCCTCTTAAAGATTTGCTTGCATGGGCCATTGCTTTCTACCCTCTTCCTTGATGATAATAAAGTTGAAAAAAATCCTCTCCAACTCTAAGGTACAATAATAGGGTTTCCCCTTCTTTTGGGCTTTATAATAGAGATGGAGAGGCTAGTAGGGTCTTAAGATCATAGAAAGCCTTCTTGCACTCTGGAGTCCACTCAAACTTCTTGGCCCCTTTAAGAACTTTGAAGAATAATGAGCGTCATTCTCTAGCTTTGAGAATAAATTAATTTAATCATGTAACTTGCCCTATGAGTCATTGTACTTGGTGAAGACATTTCTATTATGGCCTTCACCTTATATGGATTAACCTTTATGCCCATAGGTGTAATTAGAAATCCTAAAAATTTATTTAAACCAACACCAAAAGTGCACTTCAAAGGATTTAGGCACATTTTATATTTTTTTTCATGATTTTGAACGTCTCCTTGAGGTCCTGGATATGCTTTTTAACCTCATTTTTGAATGAGGTTAACACTCATCCTCTTAGACTATAAGATTCCAATCTTAGACTAAGGATCTTCCCACTTAGGCACTTAGGACAGCTTTTAAGTGCTCAGATAAATTTAAGCAAAAAAAATTTATTAGAATTCAATTCAAACCAAAACCAAACATATTTAAATTTAAAATCAAACTCAATTGAGCCTATATAGGGATAAATGGTTTTGTTGACCCAATTGACCAATTTAGACTCAAAATTACTCAAACCCATTAAAAATAAATAAAATTGGAACAAATCAAAATTAAATTAAAAGAGCACATAATTTATCTATAAATATAAATGAACATAAAACTGAATTCAAGTTGGGTATAAAGTGGTTATTTAGGCATTTAGCTTAAGTTAACCTATCCCACTAAGTTAGAGAGTCAACCCATAAAATTCAACCAAATTGAGTCATTTCAGAGGCTCAAAAATCATCAAATGAACATGTTTAAACGTAAATCTAAATAAATTTGAATCTAATAAGGTCTCAAGTGGGTTAATTGGGTCATTTGATCTAAATAAACCTAAATGAACCCTATTGAACCTAAATCCAAATTAAATTAATATTAATTCAAATTAAATATTTAAAATAATTTAAAAATTTTAAATGAACATAATTTAATAATTAATTAAATTTGATAAATTTTATCATTTAACTCAAGTGAACCCAATTTGAACCATTAAGCCTAATTGGGGTCAAAATGAGTCAAATCCAAAATTAACACCAAATCAAATAAAAACAAATTCTCTAAATCAACATGAGAATTCAAACAAACATGATTGGAGCCTAAACACACCTTGATTGGGTCAAATTAATTATTTTTGCTCAATTAAATGCAACTTGATCCATTTGAGTCAAAATGGGTTAAAATTAAAATAAAACTCAATTTAATCAAAATCAAATGGTCATAAAATTTTATATTATTAGTTGAGCATAATTAAATATAAATACATGTTTAAAATGGCCAAATAGACCAAGCGGTCCAATTTGACTTCTTTGGGTCAAATGTATCAAAAGGTCTTAAACCTTGTTAAAGCTATATAAAGCTTTGATCAATTAGTTCACCAATTGCTCTAAGGACAATCATATTAATTAAAAATAAAATCTAAATGCCAATTAATCAATTGAAATCAATACAAACTAATCCAACTCATTCCAACTTAAGTTAAATTTAAATGAATCAAACCTAAGCACTCAATCCAAATGTAAACTAGATGAGTTTAACTTTAACTCGTAGCTCACGTTGGACTTGACTTGGGTAACCAACTAACAACCCATTTGGATGGTGAGGTGGCCATGGGATGTGAGATGAACCCATGGCAGGAGAAAAAAAAATCAAATCCCATGTACATGAAGTCAATAGTCCTCATCTCTTCCCATCCGTTAATTGAATTGAATTAGACTCACTCTAATAAATTGACCACCATTTTCAAAAATAATCCAATGCTTCCAATCACCCATGGTCAACCTTTCTTGACTTCTCCATGGAAGAAGTTCATGGCTAAGCATCAAGTGGATAAATGAGGTTTCTTCTCATTCCAAACATTCACAGATCCATGATAAATAGGGGCAAAGAAGAAAAATTAAAACCTTCCTAAGATCCCTTGCCATCGGTGAGCTGTAATTTGGCTATAGCATAACCAAGGATTAGAAGAGGAGAGGAGCTCTCCTTTCTCCATCCAAACACCACCAACACATTCTTGAGAGGAGGAGAGGGTGAGCTGCCCCTTCACTGGGTTCTCTACCACAAGAGAGCCAAAATTCACTCATAGCCGGTGGAAAAAGGAGTAGTTAGATTTGGAAATGGGGGAGGAAATTTCCTCCCCCAAATCTAATCATCCTCACATGTTCTAATGGTGAAGAAGAACTCAACTAAGCCTTTTCTGGAGTCCCTCACCACTGGCGAGCCAAAAATGACCAAGGTTGATGAAGGAGGGGTAGAGCTTGGTCTCCATGGTTACTAGTGGGGAGGCAAAGCATGAAATTTTTCCTAGAGCTTTGTCTTGATGTGGGGAAGCTTTTCAATTTGGAAAATCTACTAGACATGGGATTTAGTAAGGCAAACATCACTCTGACCACCTTTCTTTCATGATTTTGTCTTTTATGAAGAAAACTTAATTTTCATTGAGATCAAGCTGTAGATATCAATTGCAGATTGATCATTAATCATTTTTCAAATGAAATCATAAAAAAATATGGCTTAGATTGTCAAAAATTGACATCCAAATGTGGATGGTTCTCAACTTTGACAGTAGTTCAAGGATAGAATCACTACTATTTATTCCTTTTATTTGGAATGGATGATTGTGATCGAGATGGACCATGTGATTTCAATCCATTAGGAAATGTGGGTTAAATCCTGATCATCTGATGTTTGATCGAACAGTCATTACTAATCCCCCATTCCCATCACCTTTTGATGTGGGATTCTGTTGAACTCACTTTTGGAGTGAGGATTCACCCTTCCTATCATAGACTTAGGAATCTCTTAGACACTAAGACTTCCTTAGTCATAAGACACGTATAGTGATTAAGGGAACACTAAACTAAAGCCTAGGTCATACCCTAGGGTAAGTAGGTCCAACCTACCCTTTAGCCTAAACCATGACCCATGTTTATCCACTTATCCAAAACCAAACCCCAAGCCAATTCGATCAACCTCAAATTAAATTTATTTCATATCCAAGCTCAAAGAAAAATTAACTAACTCTTAACCTAACTAATTCCACCATCATCCTATGACTCAAATCAATTCAATTGATACTAATTGAATTGCTTTTCACCAAAGCACTCCAACCATTCAATACTCCATTTCAAACCCTTCCAATACTTACCAAACCAATACCCAACCCAAGTTGACTCCAAAACCCAAATGACCAAAATCAATTAAACCCAAATCAATTGTAATCAATCAACCTAAATCAATATTAAACTCAACCCAACCAAGCTCCTATTTTGTCCACTTGAACCAAAGTGACCTAAAGGACCAATTTGACCCAAACCTCAATCCAACCCAAAGTGGATTGAATCAACCCATCTAATCTCCTTTACAATGATTGTTGATCACCCTTGATTATTTAATTGTAATCAATTGGGGTTAAACCAAACCAATTTGATCACTTGAACCAAATTGACCCAATTAGACTACATGAACCAAATTGAACCAAACTCCATTCTAAACTCAATTGATTGAAATCAATACCAATAATCAATCATGAATTGAGTATTGAATATGATTTGACCATCAATTGGATCTAACTAAGCCCATTTGACCCCTTTGACCCAAGTTAACCCAATTTGGCCTAAAGGGCCAAATTGAGTCAAATCCCATTCAAACCCAATTGATTGAAACACATGCCTTCAATCAATCATAAAATAACCATTGAACATAACTCAACCATCAATCAATCCAAACCAAGCCAACTTGGGCTTTTGACCCAAGTTGACCTAAAGTGACCTAAAGGGCCAAATTGGGCCAAATCAAATCCTAAATTAAATTAATTGAAACCAATGACTTAAATCCATCACAAATTGGTTATTGAACATGATACAAGCTTCAATTGAACCTAATTTGATCAAACTAATCCAATTGACCCATTTTGTCTAAATTGATTTAAAGGGTCAAATTGAGCTAAATCATTTCCAAAATTAAATCAATTCAAATCAACACTTATAATCATTCTCAAATTATCATTTGAACCTAAACCAACCTTCCACTCAAGTCAATTTGGCCAATTTGACTAAATTGTTCAACTTAGCCCCTTTGACCCATATGAACCCATATGAGTCAAAATTGAATCCACATCAAATTAAACCAAACTAATTGAACCAAAACATCTCAAATGATCATTTGAACTAATGAACCATCAATTTGTCTGAATTTTACCAATTGGTTAACCTAACCCAAATGAACCCAATTTGACCTACATGGGTCAAATTGAGCCAAACCCAAAGAAACTTAGTATGCCCATCCTTGGGTCAGCCCAAATGAACCCAACCCATGTTGGACTTGAATTAGGCCAAAACCCATTGGGTAATCCCCTCCAAATGGGAAAAAATCTCCATTTTGGTGGTCATACCTACCCACCACCCTTGGCAACCACCATTAACTCATTTTGGTCATGTGGACCACTAGCTCACCTGAACCAGAGCTGATTGGGTTCAACCATGGGTTAAGAGAGTGTGAGCTCACTTAAGCCACCCCATTGGCACACTTAGGGGAGGAAGTGCACACCACCTCAGCCCACTCCTTTCCTTTAGCCAGTCAAGATCCTCCACCTCAGTCCCTCACTGCCATCCCCAACCTCCTGCGTCGGTCAGACGACTACTAAAAGCTGAATCCATCCAAGCCATTAGATCAATAGGGGAGGAGGGTGTACTCCTCCACATCCAATGAAAACCACAGAGAGAATTTTAGTGAGTTGAATCAAGCATCCCTAGAGCTTTTTTGATTCCCCTTGAGCTCCCCATCGTTGGTGAGACTAAACCCGAGCAAAACTGAGCCCCCTATTCATCCAACCTCACTCAAATATCACCAAAATTTAATTAACTTCTCCCACACATTTCTCAAGCTCTGTCGAGTAAAAAATAATAATTCCCAATCAATTCAAGCACCAGGGCCACTTCTAGGCTAACTTCGGTGACTGTTGCAATGATGTTTGGTCCATTGAGCCACCGGAGGGGAGGCAACTCACGAGCTTCTCAACATGGCTTCGTCTCTTCAAGACGAAGCTACCTTAGTTGTTGGACCATCGATCTTAATCTCCAGTGAGTTATTTTTTTATGGAAAACCATAAATATCCATTAGTTTTATTCAATTTAATCCATTAAGATCCACAAGATTAATCTCCACTGTCCGTTCTGATATCAAACACCAGGTATGAAAGTGCGTCTGCTGCCACTGACTTAGCACACTGCAATGGACGATTTAAGTGGCCTATCCCATGGGTCCATGTGAAAAGCGATGCCACATCAACTCTTGTGTGGTGCCGATGAGATTAGGGGTTAATTAAGCTTAAAAATGTCAGTAATCACCCTGAACTTCAAAAATTCATAACATTGTAAAAGTATAATAAAAATATGAACAAACCCATTTTTGAAAGGGTAAATATAGGGGAATTTAATAAAAATAAAATACCTAAGATTTAATTAATGAACAATGCTTAATTAGGGTTCAAGGTTTTTTTATTAATTACCTCAATTATGTCTTAATTACTTTGCTGATTGATCTCAAATTGAATGTATTGAATCCTTCGGATGTCCTCTACCTTTCATAATTTTCTTGAGATTTATTAGGTAGGTGATTAGGTAAATTCAAATTTTAATCACCCTCATTAAGTGATATAATTATTATTGAAAATGCTAAATAATAAAATTTAATTAATTAAATTTGATTAATCACTGTTAAGAGTGAAATGATGAAAGGGAGTGATTAGGACCTCTTTTCTAATTATTCCCCTAAATTCATTTCATTTAAGAGGGTTAATTAATGCATGGATTAATTAAGACATGATTAAATAATTAATGATGAAATTTAACTAATTTGAATTGATAATTGTTACAGATAATCTAAATTGAATTTATGTGTTCCTCTTTATGTGTTCAATAGCATAAAGACCCTTAAGAAAATAATGGTTAACCAATTGGTGTGAAAAAACAAAATAAGTACTTAATTAGATCCTTCTTTAACTTAATTAATATTTAATTATGAGCTTCATTGCATTAGGTCCCTAAGTGCATTGCATTTTTAATTTCTCATTTGCATATCATTGGAGGCTTATAATTAAATGATTATTTGAATTAAAGAGACTTAAGAAAGGAAAAACAAGTCATTTTCCTAAGGATTCAAACTTGATTAATATATTAAAATCAATTAAATATTTTTTCTTTAAACAAATTAAATCACTCACATGGGATGGGTCAAAAATAGCAAACATTATTTCCCCTCTTTGATTTCAATAACTTCAATCCAAAGATTAAATTTAATAACAACTGTGGATCATCTTAAAAAATTTCACTTAATGTGATTGTCCTTAGGAATTAATGTAGTTGAATGAATTTTGTGGAAGTGTTCAATTATTCTTTTTCAATCATCATAAATTTTGTATGTCATTTATATCATGTAATCATGTTTTCAAATCAAGAAATTAAATGAATATACTTATGTATGTAAAGTTTTATGTGTTGGATTAATCCTATTATATGGAGTGTTTATTATCACTAATAAATTTTAAATTATTTTTCAAAATTATAAACCAATAATGAAAGTTAAATTGATATTAGTTATGAAAATTATATATGATTTACATGTGCTTATAACCTAAACATGTCAAAGTACTATTTTATCTTTATGATTCATGTATGTGTTTACATATGTTTAAATATCAATAAGTATATAGTCTGGATATTTCAGGAATACGAGCCTTTAAGTAACCCCACGGAGGTCTTAGATTACATCACTTCCCTGGTTAACAAAGGCACACACTTATTTAATTTCATTCCTATGTGTACTTGTACTAGAATTTGGATGGACCTTACTTTACATGTGTAAATAATTCACCGAAATACAATCTTTTACATGATTTTCATTCTCATAGTTGTGTGTACATTTATATGTATTTAAGATAGCAAGTATATAGTCTAAACATCCCAAGAATACTAGGTTTTAAGTAGCCCCAAGGAGGTCTTAGATTATCTCACTTCCATGGTTTAAACAATGACACATACTTGCTTAAACCTTTAATACATGTGTGCGTGTACTTAGCTAAAAAAAATGAAAATCTTTTTTTTTTACCAAAATATATGCATTCATAGTCATTTAAGTATGCCAAAAATACATTGCATTTGTAGGTATGCTAAGTTCAAAATCATATGAATGTTATTGATGATGAAAAGGAATAGTGCAAAATTATCTATTTGATGGCAATTCAATTTCATTAATCTTAAGATGCCTTTCATGTTGGATAGGATTCTTTAAGATTAACCCAAACTTAGGATTAATAAAATATTTAGTAAATCATTCACTATAAGAAATCAAGTCATAATAATATGCCTTTGGAAAATAACTTAAGGTATGGATGAAAGTGGTTAAGCCTCTTTCTTCTCTTCATAATGCTTAGATGCTAAGTAAATACCAAATGAAATAAAAGAAAATACAAAATTAAATCCACCAATCCTCTAAATAACTTAAATGTGAAACCACTCTTCATGTTTAAAATAAATAATTCAAAACTTAGATTATTATAACTTCAAAAGCTTAGTTAAGACATAGCACACTAAGCTTCAACACACACATTAGAATGCTAAGTCACCACTTCTAACTTTAGGTTAGGACAATGTATATAATGTCCTTTATTTTATGATGTAATGTTTTAGACTAGCTATTAGGATTGTTGTGCGTAGACTAGATGTCGGCCGTTATTAGTCTAATGATGTTTTTTTCCATGGGATTATGCTAAAATGATTGCTAAAATAAAAATAAATATAAATGCCTTTTCTTGTAGGTTGTTTATACCCCTTTACATAATCCACATTAGGACAAGTGTGCTTGGTTACCCATATGTAGGGTGCTAAATCAAAATTATGAAATTTAATTTCTTGAGCTTGTATGTATGTTTAGCTAACATCTATCTTGTAGGTGTTGTTAGATTTCATTTTGCCATAAATATGTAATTTTGCAATAAGAATTAAGATTTGTGCTATGGGGTTTAGGCTAAGCAGTGGATAGATGGAAAAGTCTTGGGAGGCCCTATGAAGCCTAGAACAAAGCAAATCAAAAAGAAAGAAGAAAAGATGAAGAATGAAGACCCCCATAATATATATTTTAATTATAATTGTAAAATTTTATTATAATCTCGGTTGTATAAGGGTAAAGCTCAGCTACCCAATTTTTTCTCTTTTTTGAGGTGTATAGTTGTACTCAGCCAGACTAGCCTCTTATTCTTTCATGATAATCTATACATGTTTGATTGGTGTGTTTAAATTATGCAATAGAAATCGCATCTTCTTCAAAGGTTTCTTAAAGCTTATTGATTGAATATGTGGCCTAGATGCGGTAGACTCTTTAGGGAAAAATTAAATTTTCTACCCTCACTAACAACTTAAAACTAAGCTTTAAAATAATTCATAACCTCACTCTAAAGCTTAGGTTATAATCAACATAACTAAAAGATTTAGTAACCCCTTAACTAAATGATGTATGTTATAATATCATGCATATCATCTTGTTTCCAATCTTGAATAGGGAGGGTCTCCACTCTTGCATTTTAGGAGAATGGTTGACCTATGAGGGCATCCCTTGTAGTGGAGAATACCTGCTCCCATTGATTTAGCCAATAATCTAATTTTATCATGCATTTAGGCATAATTGCCCTAAGCCATTTTCCTAAATTTATGTGTCAAAATGAGATAAATAATTTGTCAAATTTTTTATTTAGTCTAAGTCGTGTCTTTATGCCAGTCATGATCTAGTCTCTTAGAGAGTGAGTTTATGACTCTAGTCACCATTCTAAATTAAATAATAGCCTATCTATCTTACAATTTCATAAGACCAACCTACATAGTTTTAAATCGTAGAAGGTGTTTGCTGGCGGCCACTCCAGACAGTTATAAGTCCAGAAGTGTCGGGGTGAGTTTGCTCTCTCCTATGGAGGTAAGCCATTATATCCCATTTTTTTTTGCCTAGATTCAGGTCATGTTTTTAGCTTGTGCTAAAGTATTCTAGATTTAGGATATGAGGTCGCTTGTTTCTTTCTAGCTATGAGCATAAATCCTCACCTCTTAGGCATTTCCATAATCTTGTGTTGATGAATTGTAAGCCTTAACATTCTCTCTAAAAAATATAAAGCCTCACCGTAGGTTAGATTGAAGTACTCACTAGGCTTCCTAGTATCATGAGTGCTCCCTACTTATCTTCCTTTGGAATCCAAATTAAGTCTTTCCAAATTGAACATTCCCACTAAATTTTCTAAAATACCCAATCCTTTGATAGTCTAACCTTAAAGTCTTTGAAGATATGATTGACAACTTTAATCGATAGTATTCTTAGGAGATTTTCATTTCATAAGATGTAATTAACTATGGAAGCTTGCTTCCATAGGGAACTAAAGAACCCAATATAAAATAAACCCTGCTTTATTTTTCTACATAAAGTAGAGGAAAGATCTTTAGTATACACAAATACCCATTTGCCTTAGGAGTCCTTATTAGGTGATTAAGTCATTATAGGGTGATGTCTCCATCTTTCGAGATGTTACATCATACCTTAATGTTGTATCTTCTCGCTTCAATAAGTACCCCCTATGATTTGCATGGTGTCCACCCGACTCCAAATTAATATACCACAAATCCACTTGAATCTCACATGGCCTAGTGATGTGTTACCATGCTTAAAGCTGCACCTAGTTAGTAAAAAAGGATTTCTTAATTTATAAAATGTAAAAAATGCCCAAAACTTCAAAAATTCATAGAAATTAAAGTACTCAATAAAAAAAATGCAAATAAGATCTTTATGAATTCATTTTAGTGAGATGAATCCATTAAACCCAAAATATCTAATTTTTTAGGGTAACTTTGTATTAATTAGAGTTTAATTAAAAATAATCAAAAATAATTTAATCCTAACATAATGATCCAATTAATTTGAAACTTTGATGATATAAAATTAAGGTTATGACACACCTCTAAAAAAAATTGCAAGATTTATTTATGATTAAATTGAAAGATATGAATTTTTTAATTCCCAAACTCTAATTTAAAGAACTAAATTAATATCAATCTAATAAAATTATGGAAAATATGTATTGAACTTAAATTAACATAATAAACATTAATGAATATACAAACAACATTGAAACTCACTGAAACTCATTAAACCTTAAAATGTCCTAATTAATGGATTAATTAAATTAAATAATTAAAATAATTTGGTTGATCTTAGCAAAATCATGAGAAATTGAGTAAAAATCTAAAAATTCTAAATAAACCCTCTTTGGATTCATTTTTCAGAAAGAATTAAAGAAAATTAAAAGCATAAAAATTATATATAAAACATTGAAACTTTAATTAAACCCTAAACATGTCATTGATCAAGGTGAAATTTTAGGGAAATGAAATTGGCATGTAGCCACATTTTCCATAAAAATTTAAAAAAAATGACTTAAGGATCATAAGTTATAAAATTTTCAAGTCTAGCCATTTAAATCAAATAATAGATATAAAAATCACAAATATCATAAAAATTATACAAATTTACAAAATCAACTTTAAACACTTCCATTAACATCAAAAGACTTAGAAAAATTTTACTCAACTCTACCAAGATAATAAACCTAAAAAAATCACATTTTTATGGATTAATAAATAATTAAATTTTTAAAGACCATTTTGAGAAATTCATAATAAAAATTATAATAAGTAGAAAAGTATGATCAATCAGTCCTTAAATTTAATATTTAAATAAGGATCTATTAAAATTGAAACAATCCCAAATTCACTTAATACAAAATGTTCAAAGTGAATTGTAGTTGAAAATGAATAAATTATCCCTAACATAAACATTTAAATAACGTTGAAGACTAGAATGGCTAAGCTTAGGTTGGCACCCTAGGGATTTCGCCTTTAAGTTTTCCTAAGCTAAGATAATAACCAAATAAAATTTAAACAAATCCTAATAAAAAGTTAATATAATTAGAAAATCCACTCTTTTGATTAACCTAAACATATAAATTGATAAAACTAAATCAATTAAATTGAATTAAAACATAAAATAAAAAAAACTCATGTAATAATAAAAATAAATCAATCAACATAAATAATTTAAATAATGAAACATAATAAATTTAACAAATATTTAAATAAAATCCAATGAAAGGTTGAATATGAATTGAACATTGAAAAAAATGAGGGGAATTTAATCAAATTAAAATCCAATATAATTAAACAATCATTGAATCATTAAAAAAGTTTAATTAAATGAACCATAAATTGAAATTGATCTTGAACCTTAACTTAAGATAATTAATCAAGCCAAATCAAATATAATTATGTAAAACCAAATAATCATCAAACTAAAATAATCAACATACAAACCAAATAATTAAATTTAATAAACCTAATAAATGATCAAACTCTTAATTATAATTTAAACAAAAGATCACTTTAAACTTTAATCAAATCATGAGTTAATTAAATTAAGGCATATTAACCAATTTAAATTTAATCAAACAACATGAGAAATTATTTAATTAACACACACCACATAAACCTTAATAAAATTTATAAAATGAAACCTAAAGAATGGAATTAAACATTAATTGAATTATTAAAAATGAAGTTAACTAAACTAAAATCCAGTATATCCAAAATTGAATATCAATGGTCAAAATATATGAAATTAAACAATCTCAAACATGTTTGACCTTTGAACTTTTAACTAAATAAAATGAACATCAATCAAATTCAAGCAAATCAAAAAGGGTTAATTAAGACACATAGGCTTTAGTTTAACCCTTATAGTGGATTTTCATCTTTAGTTGAACATTCCATTCTACTAGGATTAGGATGTTGAATAAAATGGGTTCTACATCAAATAAAATTTATTTTATTCTTCATTCTTTAAAATCTAAATTCACCTTTAACTTAAAATAACCTAAAATTTAAAAATAAAATAAAATCAATTGAATAATTTAAATTAAAATCATCCAATGGTAAAATTGAAGAAACTCTAAATTCAAATTTAAATTTGAACCTAAAAAGACCTAGTACAGTCATATCACACAAGCCTCTCTTTTCATATATTAGATTGTTGGTCACTGACCCTAGACTTAGGTTAGGCCAATGATTTATGGTGATTTGTGTTGTGATGTGATTTTTTTTTCTTATTTTAGGGTGTACTATTTTATAATGGATGGCGAGGAATTGTTTGCTTGCTAGCTTGGAGGTTAGGACATCTTTTAGGCTAACACTATTTTTTTGCAAGGGTCTTTTCTTAAAAAGACAAATATAATAAAATATAATAAATATTGCTTGCTTATAAGTGTTATTTAAATCCCTAAGCATAGTCCGATAGGATAGGTAGGCTTGGTAACCATTAGTGCTAAGCTCGTATATTTGCATTATAACTACCAGTGTGTTGTATGTTTTCCTAATGTCTATTTTATAGGATTTAAGATTTTATTTTATAATTTTAATTATAATTTGATCCTAAAATTAGGTTTGGATTTATGGCAATTAGGATTACCAAGAGCTATGATAGTCCCTTATGAAGCCTATGGAGGTCCTTAAAGAAGACGATTATCCTGAGTGAAGATCCCTATAAGTCAAAACTTTAGTTTTAGGCCAGGATATATAAAGGCAAAGCTCGACTATCCATTTTTTTTGGGCGGTACAGTGATACTTGGCCACACCAACCTATTTAATTTAATTTATTTAGCTTGATTTACTTTTGGGTGCATAATAGAAATTACTTTTCATAGGTTTTTTTTATGATTGATGTGTTTTATGATGAAAAGCCTGAAAATATCAGGCTATTAAAATTACTTTTTCAACTTAATTAAATTAAAATAACTCAAATATAAAAAATAATTAACTTATAATCTCATAAATTAAACCTTTAGAAATAAATACCTTAAAATATTAAACCATGCTTACATATTTCTTTATTTTTCTTGAATTGGGCCCTTCACTGATTGCATATAAGGGGACATCTGATCTATGAAGATGACCACCCTTCTTGAGGCTGTTCACCTTCTCTTTTGATTTAGCCTATAAGTCATTTTTAACACCATCTTATTGTAGACATGATTTGCATACCCAAACGCCTTAAAATAAAATTATGAGTGAAAATATATTAAAAATTGAAAATTGATGCATTATCTAGAAACATAATAGGTAGTCATTATCTTAGTGATAGAGAGTGAGTCTAGGATTTTAGCTTCCTTTTTAAATATAATAGCTAAACTATTTAATTGGTACTTTTTACCCTATATGCAAGTTCATGTGCAAATTAAGTAATATAGAAGAGTAGAGTATTGTCCCCATGAAGTTTAGACCAAAATATGATATTAATTTATATTAAGCAAAATAATAATATTTTAAAACCTAGTTTTTATCCAACTAAATGGAAGTGCTTAATTTAAAATAAAAATCTACTATATTGTATAAGATTAAAAAGACTAATTTTTATATGTTTAGAAAATATAAGAGTTTTTTTTAATTTTAAAAAGGAGTACTCTAAATTTATGGAGGTTCTTTGGTATATTTTATATTAAACTATAGTGGATTAATTTTAGTGTCAACCAAGAGTAAAAATGTTATACCCTCTATGTCTAGACAAGCATAGCCAAACCAATCCTTTTACCTAATTTTCTGCCTAGTGCTAAGTAAATATTGATTAGTTGCATTACCCATATTCCCCTATAAAGATTGCAAATTGTAAAAATAATCATATGTTTAATGACTATTTAGTGCTTATAGACTATCTAGTGTAATAATGATTATTTAGTACATTTTTTTACCTTTTATTTTCCCATTATTCTTCTAAGATTCCATCAATATATTTAGATCTCACTTGATTTTAACTTTATAATTGGCCAAATCACAAGTAAATGAAGCATGGAGAAAAGAAAAATACCATTTTTATGAAAAGCACAAATAATTTTATTCTATTAATCTACAAAATAAAGTATAATACAATACAAACATCCAAATCTCACATAACTTTAGAGCACTTTATAGATTGATGCTCCATACAGAGAAAGAAAGAAATCATATTAAACATTTAAAATAAGATGTAAAATAACTAGAGAAAAAAATGAAAGAGCATACCAAGCAGATCTTTTAAGTTCACTCTTTGCAATCCTCTATTGCTTCCTTATGAAAATATCTAGCATCCACTGTTGAAAATTCTTGATCGTTTATGTACTTCTCTACCTCTTGCTTAAGAAAACACTCTTTCACATCACCCTTATAACTCTCTCATAGTACTTGAAGTGTCACACTCCAAGTTCTTCACAAGGAACACATAAACACACACACACACACACATTCACCCTCTTACCAAGAAAAATGAAAAAAGAAAAAAAAATCTGAAAAAGTCCATTTTTCTTAGAAATGTCCCATTTATATAGCCTAGATATAGCCCTAATCAGTTGTCCTGGCGCTCCAGCCATAATTGCCTAAAAAATTGCTTAAAATTATCACTGAAACAACACAATTCTATTTTGTCAGGTCGTAGAACTACTACACTTTTAATGTAGCACTCACCTAAAAGTCTTCTTCTTCAGCTATGCTTCTTGTTCGCATCATATTTTTTCTTTGGCACACTGTCGTGGTGTTGAGATTGCTGTAAAACCATTCTAAAATGAGTTTGAACTGCTATCGCAATGCTACTAACATAGCACCTAGGCATTGGTCTTGCTGTAAAATTGCCCAAATTTAGGCTATTTATAATGTCGCGACATTGGTTTGGCAGCGCCTTGGCATTGACCCTAAATTTCTTCTTTTTTGGTTTTTGATAATTTCTCTATTATAACATAAAATATACTTAAAATAAATATATTTTAACATAAAAATACTTGATAAAGGCATTAAAATTACATGAAATTTTCATAATTTTAACACTTAACTATTACTTTTCTTCATGTAATTTGGTACATTTTCCCATATGCCTCTTTGAGTTAGTTGATAATAAAGAAATTTTGGAAGTCTAAAATTATTAAATAATAGTTTCTAACAAAAAAACTATATTTTAATGTTTATTTTTTAATTTCATCATTTTAAACTATAAGAGCCCAAATTCTTATTATTAACTAATATTTTTTTTAAGTTGGAATTTTCTTTGTGCATGTTTTCATAGTTAATTCTTATGAAGATGAATAACTTGAATTTTAATAAATAGTTATGCTTATAACAGAAATAACAATAATTTTTTACTTTCTCAATTGAATTATGATAATTGTTATTCTATAATTTCATTAAATTGGTTTAGATTGCAATAGTTTTAAAATTCAAGTATGATACTTATCCTCAAGTGATACATATATTCTAATTTTTTACTATATATATATATATATATATATTATTTTTATTTAGAAGTACAATATATTGGTTTTCTAAACCTTGGTAAATATGCTACAATTTTGACTCAATTCAATATGATCTTATTTACTTAGTAATTATTCATTAGTTCTAATTAATAATCATTTAAATTATGTTATTTTTAATTATATGCATTTTTATTTATTTTAATATCATTTCATTAAATTCATTAGGAATCTCCTATACACGACTTGTGTGCTTAGAGAAACTTTTAACTTAACAAAAAATACTAGTTTTTCTAAGATTTTTTGATTTTATTAGTTTGGAATCAATTCAATGATTAAATAAAACCTTAAATGCAATTTGCTATTTTTGACTTGGAATTTTATTCAATTAATTTCATATTCCAATATTTTTAATATTTTCACAATAACTTCAAAATTTAAATTGCAAGTATATCAATTTCAAGAGGTATAATAATTAATGTTTGGGGTTGCTAACTAACATTTATACAAAAATCACATTTAAATAAGAAGAAGTAGAAGAAGAAGAAGAAGAAGTAGAGGAGGAGGAGTAGAATAGGATAGTTTTTTTTATTTTGTGAATTTTTGTATATTTCTTTTTTTGTATAATTTTGTATTTTTCTTTAAAAATGTGTGTAATTATTTTTGTTTCAATAAAATCAATGTTAATGTTCATTTCTTACATTTATAATAAGACCTAAGGTTGATATCATGACACTACTGGAAAAGGAATTTTCTTTGGACCAAAATTAAAGTTGCAATTTTTGAAAATGTGAATGAGTGCTGAGTGAACTCAACCATATAGGAAAACTGTTGTGGCTGTTGACCCATATGATGATCAAATTTTCACCCAAATTCTTATTTCCACCGGCTACTTTCATTAACACTTTTTCTTAAATTAGAGACACTTCTTTGCCAATTTTGTGGACTTGCTCATTTAAAGTTTTGGAAGACTGGGAATGGATTGAGGAGTGCATGAGCTTTCTTCTAGCTTCATTTTTTATCCCAATCCTTCAACTATCTTTTTTAGTTAGGGGACTCATTTGTATAAGAAGCTCTTCATCTAGCTCCCCCGTAGCACAAACCAAAAGGAACAAAGTATAAATAAGAGAGGGGTGACCCAAACCTATTGTAGTGCTACCCTTAATCATATTATGAATTGAATTATAAATTATCTTTCATACATCTATATAAAAATTCTTTTGATTTGCATAATTCAAAATGTCCATATCCCAAATTACCTCACTGATATTACTGGTGAGTACCAACCTTGCATAAATGAAGTAATGCCAAGCTTTAACCTCAACGATCATGCTGACAAAAGGAAAATTAATAATCTTTTCCTCTTGCCATTTTTGTTGAACATTAACATATCTACAAGTGAAAAAAATGAAATTTTTTGTCAAAGTCTAGATGACTATTATAATTGGAATGATATTCATCATATGCATAATTTCATAATTTGTAATATGCATTAATTATAGTACTATCAAATCTTACCCATTTTCCCCTCACAAAGACCTTTAGTCTTGATGCTCTTTCACATTGGCAAAGAATTCCCACACCATAGGGGTAATGCATGCATTGTTGTCACAAGCAAAGTGTTTCCAGCTTTGCTTATTGATAACTCTTTCCACACTCTCAACCAGATTGTGGAATCCTCTTTCTAGAATGAGATGTTTGTGAATGAGAGTGTGCTTGTATCTCTCTTCAGCCTCGATGCTAATAAGGTGATCAGAGTCACTTGTTGATGCTCTCTTCTTACTCTTGTTAATGTACTTCATCGACATTTTGGCTATTTAGATTTGACAAAAATGCTAATGACAAAGAGTACTAGAAAATTTGAAGACCATGGCTTTGGATTGAAACATTTGACTACCTATAGGTACTATATATAGGCTAGACCAAGTGCTTAGGTGTTGTTATGATAGTGCCTAGGTGCTGTTATGATAATGCCTAGGTGCTAACCTCTCTGTCTTAATTTATGGGATATAGTGTAGTGACGCTCTGCATGCAATGTCTTGGCATTGGTCAACAGGTCAAGGTGGTTCCTATTCCCATCAAAAAGTATATTTATGGTATTAATTATGCAATTGAAAGTGTACAAAAAGGTGTGTCAGGCATTGTTGGACCTGGTAGGTATTGGGGTATAGTGCCGCGACACTGGTCACCTTTTTTGTCTTCTTATGATAAATGTGATCGGCACTGTGGCACTTCTTTGGCAACATCTATGCACTAGTCAACCTACTTTTCTCTTTTTTATTCTTTTTTTACAATGCCTCAGTGCTACAGCTCTGCTTGTGCAATGCTTAAGTGCTAAGTATATATATATATATATATATATATATATATATATATATATATATATATATATATATATATATATATATATATATATATATATTCATTGAATTTAGGAGAAGAGAATGTTTATTGGCTTGATTATATGGGATCATTCTAGAAACTCCACTGAAAGGAAAGAGCTTTGCCCTTAATATAATTTTTAAACCTCCTAGTAATGCAATCACTTTGTAATAGATCTTCAACTCCTAATCCTTTCCTATAAATAAATAAATATAGGACTCTTCAAATTGAGTCTAATTTACTTTGTAGTTTGGCTTAAGTCCTTGAGCATTCACTTTGAAATTCTCTTTCATCTTTAAATTTTGTATATCCACAACACCATATGCATAGACTTTAATGATTAAGAAAGGGTCTGACTATCTTAATCTTAGTTTTCTTGGAAACAATTTCAATTTAGAATTGAATAGTGATACTTATTGTCTAGACTTAAAATATTTTTTTAATGATTTGTCTATCATGCCATTTTTTATTTGTTCCTTACAAATCCTTAAATTTTTGTATTCACCAAATCTTATTCCTTTTAACTAGTTTAAGTCTATGAGTCACTTTTTTGCACTTATTTTCATATGAAAATTTAATTTATTAATTGCCTATAATGCTTTGTACTCTAATTCTAATGGTAGGTGACAAGCCTTCCCAAATATTAACATGTATGGAGACATTCTAGTAAGGGTCTTGTATGCAGTCCTGTATGCCCATAATGCATTATTTGATTTCAATGACCAATCTTTTCTAGCAGGCCTTACATATATTTTTAAAAAAACTTTTTCTATTTCTACAGTTGAAATTTTAGCTTGGCCACTTATTTGAGGATGATAAGCAATATCTATTTTATGTTGTACTCCATATTTTCTTAAAATGTATTTCATATATTTATTGCAAAAATGAGTACCTTCATCACTAATAATGATTCTAAGTGTTCCAAATCTTGTAAAAGTATTTTTGTTTAGAAATTTAATAGCTACTTTAGAATCATTTTTTGGTGTAGCTATTCCTTCTATCCACTTGGACACATAATCATCTCCTACTAAGATATATTCATTCTCATATGAAAAAAAAGTGGTCCCATAAAATTTATTCCTTATGCATAAAAGATTTATACCTCAAAAATGTAATTTAATCTCATTTCTTGATGCTTTGAAATATTTCCCATTCTTTAGCATTTGTCACAAATTTTCATATATTCGTGAATATGTCTAAATAAAGTTGTCCAATAAAATCCACTTTATAATATCTTAATTATTATTTTATTACTTCTAAAGTGTCCTCCATACTCTAAATCATGACAAGATATTATAAATTCTAATATTTTATTATTAGGAATGCATCTTCTAAGAATTTTATCTTGATGCTTCTTATAAAGATAAGATTCATCTCAAAAATAGAATTTCATATAATGTTGAAATTTCTTCTTTTGATTATACTTGATTCCATTGGGTACAATGTCACTTACTAAATAATTCACAATATTTACATACTATTGAATAACTATATGCTTGAATGCAAATAATTATTCATCTAAGAATTATTTCTTAATATCTCGACTAGCTCTCAACTCTTCCTCAGCTGTGAATCTAGATATGTGATGAGCTACTTGATTTTTAAATCCATTTTTATCTCAAATTTCTAGAACAAAACTCTTACAAGAATAATACCCATCTAATTAATCTAGTCCTAACCTTATTCTTTCTTAATAATTATTTAATTGCTCCAGATCAGTATATACAATTACTTTCATTCCAACTAGATAGGATCTAAATCTATCAAAGACAAAGAAAACATATAGTAACTCTGTTTAGTTATTAAATAGTTAATTAAATTTTATTTAGAGTTTTACTAGCATAATATATCACATAGAAAATTTTATCTTTTCTTTATTTTAAGACTTCCCCTAGTGCAAAACACTTGCATCACACATTAATTCAAAAGATAAATTCTAATCTGGTGTTATAATAATATGAGCTGAATTTAAATTGATTATTAAAAATCAAAGCTTTATAATATTCATTTGTAAAAATAAATGATGTATCCTTTTCTAATAAGTTGCACAATGGTATTGGTATTTTTGAAAAGTCATTAATAAATCTTCTATAAAATCTAGCTTGTCATAGAAAACTTTTGACTCCTTTAGCATTAGTTGGCGGTGAAAGTTTTTCTATAATTTACATTTTTGTCCTATCCACTTCTATTCTATTTTTCAAAATTTTATGACTTAGTACTATTCCTTCTCTAACCATAAAATGATGTTTCTCCGGTTAAGTACTAAGTTTTTCTCTTCACATCTTCTAAGAATGATTTATAAGTTTTATAATCAATGTTCAATTGTTAGACCAAAAATAAAAGAATCTTCCATAAATACTTCAATGTAGCTTTCAATTAAGTAAGAAAATATAACCATCATACAATATTGAAATGTTGCACATGCATTACATAAGCCAAAGGGCATTCTTTTGAAAGCAAATGTACCATAAAGACACATGAATCATATTTTCTCTTGATCCTCAAGTGATCTGGAAATTTTATTATATCCAGAGTATTCATCTAAAAAATAATAATATAAATGACTTGTTAACTTATCTAACATCTAATCAATCAATGACAAAGAAAAATGATCTTTTCTAGTGGCTTTGTTTAGCTTCCTATAATCAATACAAATCCTCCATCCTTTGACTATTCTAGTAAGAATGATTTCTTTATTTGCATTAATAACTATAGTCATCCTCTTTTCTTAGGCACACCCGAATTGAACTTACACATGTACTATCAGATATATGATATATAATTCCTGCATCCAACAACTTTAAGTTTTCTTTTTTTACTACTGATTTTAGGATAAAATTTAGTTTTATTTGGTTTTTTTTATAAATGGTTTACTATTCTCTTCCATAAAAATTCTATGCATACATATTGAAGGGCTAGTTCATTTACTATATGCTATTGTCCATTCAAATACCTTTAAATGTCTTTTAAGAACTTCAATTAATTTATCTTCTTGATTTTCTTCTAAATCAGTTGAGATGATTATTGGTAATGTTGATTTTTCCATAAGTAAGCATATTTAAATTGATTTGGCAATGGTTTTAATTATAATTCTAGGGCTTATATTATAGTTGGTTTGAGATTTTTTTTCTTTGTATAGATATTTATAATTGTTGAAACTTTTTTTTAAACTAATTGGGTGTAATTCTAAGGAATTCAATGTCTTCATATTCTTCCATCATCATTTTGCTTTTTTATTCTATAAATTAATTTATGATATAAGAATCTAATTCTTTTTTTATTTTACTTTCACTTAACTAATCTGATAACATTCTTCATTACTATCATCAAAAAAAATTAATAGAGTTAAACACATTAAATTAAACTTGTTGATCATTTTCTTGCATTGCTAATTCTCCTTTTTGAACATCTATCATCATTCTTCTAGTAGGTAAGAAAGGTCTTCCTAAAATGAGAGGTATTTCTTAATCTTTCTCCATATCTAATATTATAAATCTTCAAGGAATATAAATTTATCTACCTTAACTAAAACATCCTTAATAATACCTTTAAGATAAGTCCAAGATCTATCAGCTAATTCTAGAGTCACACTTGTAGATTTTACTTCTCCTAGTCTTAGTTTCTTGAAAGTTGATAAGGGCATTAAGTTTATACTAGCTCATAAATCACATAATGATTTTCAAAAAACATTTCTTGTATAATGCAAGGAATAGTAAAACTCCCTATATCTTTAAGTTTTTTAGGTATTTTTCTTTAAATTATTACAACACATTCTTTAGTTAAAGACAATGTTTCATTTTATCTTAGTTTTCTTATTTTGTAAAGAATGTCTTTCATAAATTTAGCATATGAAGGCATTTGTTCTAATGCTTCTGTGAATGGTATATTTTTGGGTAATTTCTTAAATACAAAGAAGAATTTAGAAAATTGATTATCCACATATTATTTTTGAAGTCTTTGGGGAAATAGAGGTGATTTTCTTTCTCTCATTTTCTTAAATGCTTCCCTTTTTTTGCTTTATTTATTTTCTTCAATTTCTTTATTTTCATTTTTTCTTTTCTTTTTTTACTTCATATTTCATTTTCCTCATTTTTCATCTTTTAGCCCAATTTCTTTTAATTTCTTTCAACTACATAACTCAATTTCCTTAAATTGTTCTTTGCCTTTATCATTCAGATTTATTTTTGTTTTACTATGTAAATTCTCTTGTGGTTAAATTGTAAGGTTATTAGCCAGTTGCCCTAATTGAATCTCTAATTTTCTAATTGAAGCTCCTTGACTTTATAATTGAGTTCCCATTTGTTTCACTAATTCTTCTAAGGTGGGTTTCTTTTCCTTAGTTTGATTTTGTGGAGGATATCCTAGTGGAATGATATGTTTAATGTTAGAGTTTTGCGGGTTATATTTTCTATTATTCAAACTTCCCTTATTTCCATTTGATTTTAGCTTGCATTATTATTCCAAGAGAGTTTGAGTGATTCCTCCAATCTTGATTAAATGTATTTGGCTAAAGATCATTTGGTTTATTTGAGATATAGTTAAGCATTTGTAATCCTTTATTAGTTTGATCTTTTAATACACTAATTTCACCATTTTCTCCCTCTTGATTCATATTAGTAATATTTTTATTAATTCCTAAACTATCTAATTTTCTAGATAGGAAAGTTACTTGTGAGGTCAACATTACAATTATATCATTATTGTTAACACTTATTACTTTCTTAGACTTTTATCTATTAGAGGGCCATTGGAAGTTATTAATCGCCATTTCCTCTATTAAAGCATAAGCTTCCTTAAAAGGTTTGACAACAAGCCACCTCATGTTGCGGCATCTATGATAGTCCTTAAAGTCCCACTAAGCCATTATCAAATGAATGAATTACAAACCAATCAGGTAATGAATGATTAAGACATTTCTTTAAAAATTCTTTATATCTTTCTCAGGCTTCATATACAAATTCATTATTTAATTATATAAATGATGTAATATCATTTCTAAACTTAGCAGTTTTAGGTGGTGAAAAATATTTTGCTAGAAATTTTTGAACTAATTTGTTCCAAGTTATTATTGATCATTGAGGTAATGAATTCAACTACATTTTAGCCTTATCTCTAAGTGAGAAAGAGAATAATCTTAATCTAATAGCGTCGTCACTTACCCCACTATATTTAAATCTTGCACAAATTTCTAAAAAAAATGACAATATGCATATTAAGATCTTCAATAGGTGAACTCTCAAACTGAGATTTTTGCACCATTTTAATTATAGATGGTTTTAATTCAAAATTATTGGCTTGAATAGTTGGTCTAGCAATACTTTGATGTATTACATCTACAATCCGTGTGGCATAATACCAAAGAGGTCTAGATGGTTCTCCTACTCGTTGATTGCCCATTATTAGTTTTCTCACATGTTATCTCTTCTCCTTTCTAATTTTTCTACAAAGTCATTAGATTTCTAAGTTCAATGACACTATTTCTATAGTTTTATCTCTATGCATATAATGGTTTCAAATCATAAATTTGGTTGAAAAACTAAAACAATAACACTACACTAAATAAGTACAAGGATATTTCATAATTAACACATAACACAACACAAATACATATAACAAAAATGTTAAGTTAAAAATAGTTCAATAAGAGTAATATTAACTTAATACAAATTACTATTTTACTTCAAATCCCTAGTAACAGTGCTAAAAACTTGATTGGTACTTTTTACCCTATACATAAGTGCACATGTCGAATCAAGTAATATAGAATGAGTAGAGTATCATTCCCATAAGAATTAGAGCAAAATGTGATATTAATCTATATTAAGCTGAGTAGTAATATTTTAAAACCTAGTTTTTATCCAACTAAATGCAAGTGCTAAATTTAAAATGAAAATTTATTATTTTGTAAGAGATTATAAAAACCAATGTGTATATGTTTAGAAAATATAAGAGTTTCTCTTAATTTTAAAAGCAGTACTTTGAATTTATGGAATTTTTGATTATATTTTATATTAAATTAGTAGATTAATTTCAAGGTTATTGTGGAAACCATGAGCAAAAATGCTATACCCTCTTTGTCTAAACAAGTATAACCAAATCAATCCCTTTACCCATTTTTTTTACTTAGTGATAAGTAAATTTTGACTGGTTGTATTACCCATACTCTCCTTTAAATGTTTCAAATCTTATAAATAATAATATGTGTAATGAATATTTAGTGCTTCTTAACTATTTAGCACATAGTGGTTATTTAATGCATTTGTTTGCCTATTTACTAATTGTTCTTCTAAGATTCCATCAATATCTCTAGATCACACTTGATTTTCACTTTATAATTGGCCAGATCACAAGTAAATGAAGTGTGGAAAAACTAAAATACCATTTTATGTAAATCACAAATAATTTTCTTATATTAATCCACAAAATAAAGTCTAATAATTCAAACATGCAAATGTTGCATAAATTTAGAGCACTTTATAGATTGATACTAAATAAAAGAGAGAAGAAAGAAAAGAATATTAAGCATTTAAAATAAGATGTAGGATAACCAATAAAGAAAGGAAAGAACACATCAAGTAGATCTTCTAAGTCCACTCTTCAAGATCCTCTACTACTTCCTCGTAAAAGATATCTAGCACCCCATGCTGAAAATCCTTTATTATTGAGGTCCTTCTCCACCTCTTGCTTAAGAAAAAACTCATTCACACTAGCATTACAACACTCTCACAACACTTGGAGTGTCACTCTCCAAATGCTTCATAAAGGATACACACAATCACCCTCTTGCCAAGAAAAATTTAAAAAGAATTTTTTTGTTTTTTTTTGTAAAAGATCTTTTACTCTTAGAAAATGTCCCCTATATATAGCCCTAGTCAATTATCTTAATGCTTCTATAATAACTACCTTGAGAACTATTCAAAAAGCATTATTGAACAATCATAAATCTATTTTGTTAGGCTGTAGCACTGCATCACTGTTAATGTAGCACTGCAACGCTATTGATTTGGTGCTATTCTTGTTGCTTCTGTCTTATATTTTTTTCTTTGGCAAAGCACTAAGTTTTCCATAATTACAACAAAAACTACTCAAAACCATCACTGAACTAGCATGAATCTATTCTATTATGCTATAACATTGCAATGCTGTTAATGTAGCACTATGGAGCTAGAAGTGGCACTGTGGTGCTGCTAATTTGGAACTGTGAGTCTATGCTTGTAGCTTATACCTCATATTTTTCCTCTGACATAATGACGTGACACTACTTATGCAATGCCTAGGCACTAAGCTTGCTACAAAACTATCCTAAAACTAATATAATATGGAACTGTGGCAATGCTTATGTAGTGCTTATGCACTGACTTTACTATAAAATTGCTCCAATTTAGGCAATTTATAGTGCTGTGGTGCTTGTTTGCCAGCGCCTAGTCACCAAGCCTAATTATTTTTCTTTTTTCATATTAATAATTTTCCTATTACAACACAAAATATACTTAAAATAAACATATTTTAACATAAAAACACATGATAAAGGCATTTAATTAAATGATAATTTAACAATTTTAACACTTATCACTATCTTACATTCACAAGATTAGAATCATGATTTTAAAATTGTTAGAAGGTGATAGCTGGGAACCCCTTCCAGTTAGAAAGTATGTCTAGAAGAGTTGCGATAGGTTTATTTTCTCAAGTGAGAAAATAAACTGATAATTCCCAAATTCATGTGACTAGATTAGGTCAAACTTCTAACTTATGTTAGAAGCACCTTAAGAAGTATGCTTTGAAGCATCTCATTAGCCAAGAGAATAGGTCTACAACTCCAAAATATTTTTGCAGTCTTGTGCTATCAAAATTTAAGTCCTAGATTTCTAATAAAAAATATAAACTCAAAATGTCAATAACATAAATTTCAAAAATGTAAAGCTCAATAGTAGAATAGCTTGAAATGATTACTAAGATTCCTAGTATCTAAAAGTATTTCAACCTTAATCTCTTGTGGCTTCCGAAAAGAACTCTTCCTCCTTGGAGTGCTCCCTTTTAAATTTCCAATTAACTATCCTTTTCAAGCCAACTTTAAAATCCTTAAAGATAAAAGTCAATTTATTTAATCAAGAGTCTTCCTAGTGGAATTTCTTTTCTTCTAAGTTGTAATTAACTATATGAGCCTATTATTATAGAGAACTACAAACCTAGTATCAAATTAAACTCTGTTCTACCTTCCAATATAATTCAGGGAAAAAATCTCTAGTACCTCAAAGACCCATCAAACTTAAGAGTCCTTATTAAGTAATCAAATCCAATATTGGAAATATGTTTATCTTTCAAGATAATATATTTATCCCTTAATGATAGATTTAATTGTCTAAATAAGTACCCCCAAGATCTATTTGGTGTTTACAATAAAATCTCCATTATGATGTTCAGGCAACTTGCTTTTGACTACCAAATTATCAATATAGACTTCAATTTTTAAATGCATGCACCTAGAGGCTTATTTTACTATAATGATATCTAACTTATAGACTGCAATATCTGGAGATAAACTAGCCATTTCATTTAATTGCAAGAAAAAGTAAATTAACCAATTCATAGGAATCTCCTAGACCCAATACAAAACTTATAAAAGTCGATAGTGGATCTTTCACAATTAATAAGTTAATTTCCCTCAACTCATCAATTATGGATTTTATTTAGTTTTTTAAATTATTGGGGTGCATTTTAAATTCAATAATCATCAAGATTATCTGATGTTTTAATGCAAAATTTTTTCATTGAATTAGATGAACTCTTAAAATGTTAATCAGATTCCACATAATTACTTATCATTAAATAATATTCATCATCGTCTAGAGGTCTAATGGTTTTAAAACCTACACCATCTTTAGAATTTAATTTTCTATATTTTATTTTCAATAAGCTTTTCATGTGTTGAGCTATATCTTTGGACCAAGCATAAGGAATTAAGGCATGTTTAATTGCATTCTTAACATAATTTGGATATCAATCAAAAGAAAGTTCTATTATTTCTTTACAAGATGAGTCTTCAAGCTTTACATCTACTTCTGAGCTTGAAGATTCAGATACATAAAAACTTTTTGTAACTTCTCAATTTCTTTTTAAAAGGTTAGGGTCCACTTTGACTCCCAAATGTGCAATCTTATATTAAGTAAAATAGTTAAAGTAAAAGTGTGCATATACCTTTTTAATCTCTCATATGTCAACAATTTAGGGTCATCTTTAGATGCCTTAACCCACTCCTTATCACTATCTGATTCTAATGAAATTCAAACTTTATTAAGGCATCATTTTGATTTGAATCTTCATAAAGCTAGATTTCAAACCAATTTGAATTATAAAAGGTTCACTTTATTTTTTTTCCTTTTTTTCATTCTTTTCTTACTTTTTTCCTTTTTAATTTGTTCTCATATCTTCTTTTATTTTCTTTGATGCCTTAATAATGCTAGAACTCATAGAGTCAGTCATTTGCTTTTTAGCAAATAATAAGTAGCATCATCATAGATTTTGATTTCATTAATTGAATATAGTTGTATATGTATATTTATAATATATTTTACTCCATATTTTGTGTACTTAATGCATTGATAGAGTGATGAAGGAACCATTTTATACTCCATTCAAGGCTTACCTAAAAGGGCACCAAAGGATATCTCTTAATCAATAATACAAAACTTAGAATCAGCTATAAGTCTATCTATTTCTAATAGTAGAGTGACCGAACCCAAAGCTTTTTCTCTTATTTCATTAAACCCCCATAATAATATCTTATCAAAACTAAGCCTTTGCATGTCGATCTTCAGAAATGATTATGTTTTGAAATTCATGATGTTGATTGAAGCACCTAGATCAACAAGGACTCTACATAATATGAAGTTTTTGACATTTATTGAAATGTACAGGGGTTGATTATGGTCAATAAATTATAAAAGGAAATCATCATCTAAGAAAGTTACCTTAGGGAAATAACAAGCCTCAATAGAGAAAGTTGCTGCAAGTTGTGTTAAGCATATCTTTGGGTCGAGTAATGCCTTGATTAATGATTCCCTGATTTTCTAAGAGAAAATAAGGGCATTGTAAATGGTTAACCTAGAAGGAAACTTTCTAAGATGGGATAACACATTATAATCAACATTAGGAGTAGTTGCTTCGACTACTAGATCTTTTTATAAAGTATCATGAGATTGATCAATAATTTGTTTGCTTTTATCTTTAGAGGGAGGTAAGTGAGGTGGTAGGACTTTCCCGCTATGGAGATTAACTTCAGTAATATCTCCTAAGTTGGATAATGGGGCATGTAAACCTATCCCACATTATCACTAATATGCTTTCCTAAGGATTGATCAAAATATAAAAACTTTATTTCTATATTAGTAGGATCTCCTTGCAAATTATTCATAGAAACATCATTTTTAATCCTAATTTGTAAAACATGTTGCATTTAATAATACTATGAATGATCTACAACATTTTCTTTCTTTATAGATTCTCTTAAATATAATCATTAGAAAGAATAAAAATAGAAGAAATGCCTTTTTTAGCAGAATTTTTATTTAGATTCTTAAAAGATGTAGATAAGGATAAAGGGACAAAGGGGCTAGCCTTTCCATCCTTGTTATACAACACTCTATATGATACAAATTTTATCCTTCTCTCTCCATTATCTTCATAATTTTTAACATTTGACTATGTTGAATGAGGTTGAGGAGGAATTATCTCTAACACTAGCAAATCAACCTGGATCATTGTCTTCTAGGTCTTCAAATGATCTTGCATAGAATTTTTAAATTTTCTCATCAAATATTTTTTTGGAAGAATGGGATTAAAGCTATATCCTAATCATCTGAAAGAGAAGTATATTCTAAAGAAGAGGTGAAATATTCACCTATATTCACCTTAATAGACCATTGCATAGAATACATAAGGTATCTTTAGGAATAACAACTATGCCTTTCTTGAAATTCTTTTCAAGCTAATCTTTAAAGGTGAAGTAACCCTCAATGTTACGACCAAACATTTGGTAATATGGATATTAGTTTGGGTCATTAACCTTGTAGACTTCGTTTGGCTTCTTCAAATTGAGATGCTTGAAATCTAGCTTTTTATTTAAAATTTAAAATAGTTTTCTTTCAACCTTTTTCTTGAAAGAATAAGTTTGATTCATTCTTTTATTGATTCTTAGCTGATGCTAACTACTATTGCTATGACCTTTGAGGTGGAGGTCGCTCTACCTAGACTTTGATTAGAGCCTTTCTCTTATTTATTATAGAGACATTGCCTCCTCTCTTTTTTACCAGTTTCTTAGCCCAAAGAGACTTTGTTGGAATGATACGCTAGAGGTTTCCTTCAGAAGACTAGAGGCTTTATTGACAGCTTCTCAAAGGTCTTAATAATGAAGCCTTTCAACAAAAAGGCTATTGAATCATGAATATTCCTAAGAAGGATTTCTACAACATGCTATTTTACATCTCAGATTATAATCCATAAGAGATTCATTAAGTTTTGGTTTTTTGAAGACAAACTCACCTATTATTGGCATGATGCTAAGTATCAAAAAATCATTTCACAAATAAATTTTTGAGTTCAGTAAATTTGCGAATTAAAATATTTGGCAATTCTATACACCAATCAAAGGCAACTCTAAATGGACTACTAACAGATTGCCTAAATAATAAAGCATCACTCCCTCCAACATTATAGCAACTTGGCAAGAAGTGAGCTAAATGTTGTTTATGGTTTCTCATTCCATAAAATACCTTGAAAGTTGGAAGCATGAATTCCTTAAGATAAGGTACAAAAACATATTCCTCAAGATAGGGTCCATCTAATGAGTAAAAAATTGTTTGACACCACGTAGAGTTAAGGAATTTCTTATTTAGATGATCAAATGCATCATTAAGGAATAAACATATTATCTCAAAAGATTAATTTATTTTTCTATAATGGATTTGATCATTTAAGAAAAGACTTTTAAGGCTAATGAGTCTTTCGTGTACTAGAGATATTTCTCCTAAACTACATGTAAAGGTAGAACATGATTTATTTTAAACTGGGTTCATGGTTCCCTATAAAGGCAAGCCTCCATAGTTAATTACATCTTAAGAAGAGTATCTTCTTAAGAATACTCTCGATTAAAGAAATAAGTCATTATTTCTAAAGATTTCTAAATTGGTTTTCAAAGGATTGATTCTTAGAATTTTAATTGAGATTGGTCCAAAGTGGATAGAGTTATTTTTGGAAGCCAAATGGGAAGACTTAAGAAATGCCAATTGATACTGGAATGCCTAATAGACACTTCAATTGTTTCATCATTGAGCTTAAATTTTAAAATTTAATTTAAATTTTGAATTTATATTTTCTTAGAAATTTAGGATGTCGATTATAGTAGCACAAGATTGCAGAAATGTCAAGGGCTGAAGACTTACTCAAAGAAAAATGCTTTAGAACATAATCTACAAGTGCTTCTGACACATGTCAGATGCACTTCTAAAACACGTCAGATTCTCGACCTAGTTTCATTTTGGAAATTATCAGCCATTCTTCTCAATTGAGGGAAATAACCTATCCCTAACTCTTCTGGACTTACAATCCCCTTGGAGCGGCTGCCAGCTAACACCACCTAAGCGCACTTTAAATCCATGATGCTAAGTCTCATAAAGGTAAAATGGCTAGGATATTGCATTTTAAAAAATGAATCTAGGAATCTTAGACTCACTCCCTAATCCTTAGGATCTTGTAGGGTATAAAATGCATTTTTTTTCTTAAGAATTTTAAGTGTTTTTATTCATGATTCATTTAAGGTCATGGGTATGCAATTTTTGCCTACATGTCATGAAATTAAAAATGATCATGGTCCAAATCATTAATAGAAGGTAGGCTTCCCCAAGAAGGTGGTCATCCTCATAGGTCAAATGCCCCTTATGTCTAATGGGAGAAAAGCACATTCAAGGATTTGAGCAATATGATTTCATGGTTTCAAGACCTAATTATTTTTAATTAATTTTAAGTTTTTCCCTAAAGCTTTAGTTTATGTGAGGTTTCAATTTTATTTTGTTTTAGTTGTTTAGATTTATAATGGATAAAAGATTTTAATTTTCCCTATGAGATTAATTGTCTAGGCATTCATCACAAGAAAGCACAACATAGAAAGAAACCTAGAAAAATAGGTTGATTCTATTGCACACTCATAATAAATCAAGCTAATTTAATCTAAGAAATAAGCTAATGCGATTAGGTGTTGTTATACATTGTGAAAGAAAACAAAATGGGCAACCGAGCTCTACCCTTATATAACCCAGCCTAGAACTACAAGTCTAGATCTATGGGTCTTCCTTCCAAGATAGTCTCCTTCTTCGAGGACATCTATTGGGTCTCATAGGGAACCACTGGACCTATCTTCTGGTAGGTCAGCTCCTGCTAATCCTAGGCCCATACATCCTAACCTAATTCTAAGCTCAAATTTATATTTTGAATTCAAAAATGAATTTCAAGCCCTATAAAAAAATGTTAGCAAAATATAAATAGCACACAATAATTTTATTTCACAAACATATGGGCTTAGCATTAGCTGCTTTCTAAGCCCACCTATCATATGAGCTATGCTTAAGGACTTAAGCACATCTACAAGAAAATAATATTTTGATTTATTAATGATAACAGTCATTTGTAGTATAGCCCCTGTAAAAGATAATGTTAGATCTAAGAAGAATATTCTATCATCCAGTCTAACGGGCAAACAATCCTGGACATATAGTCTAAAATAGTACACCATAAGGACATGTGAAGCATATCACATCACACCATAAAAAATCATAAAAGGAATCATAGAATGGCCTAACCTAAGTCTAGGGTCTGTGACCTAATGATCTAGTGTGTAAAAGAAATAGGCTTGTGTAGCAAGAATTTACTAGGCCTTTTTAGTTCAAGTTTTAATTTGAGTTTTGAGTTTGTTTGAATTTTACCTTTGGGTGATTTTAATTCAAATGATTTAATGATTTATTTCATTTTCATTTCACTTTTATTTTGTTAAAGTGAAGTTTGGGTTTTCAAGAATGAAGAGTAGAATAGATTCCACTTTTGGGTAGAACACATTCTATTCAACATCCTAATCCCCAATGGAATAAAACCTTCATCCTAAGATTGAGATTTATTCTAATGGTCTAAGTAAGATCCTTAAGTTTCTTAATTAATCTTTTTAATTTCATTTATATGGTTTTGGTTTAAATTTAGTTTGGATTTTGGATAAATGTTTCAATTCTTATCTTTGTGATTTGATTCTTCATTTTATTTCTTTTTATTTTGATTTTTATTTTCATTCTCGATTTAAATTATTCCTTTAATTCAATTTGGTTGAATTATTTGATTTAATTTGGTTTGAATTATTTCATTTGATTTGTATTACATTTTAGTTTAAGTTATGTTTTGGTTTGTTGAATTATATTCATTTCATTTGGTTTAAATTATGTTAACCTAAGGCACTTAGGTTAATGTTTAAATTCATAGGTTAGATTGATTATGGATTTAAGGATTCATTGGGTTGTTTGATTATGGTTTCATTAACTTAAAGTTTAATTACACTTAATATGCATTATTAATTTTATTAATCCTTAAGTATGGAAATGATTAAGTTCTTTGACTTAGGATGTTAGAGAACTATCTTAAGTGTTTTTAATGTTGGTATAGAATATTTCAAGTTGCTTTATGAAATTTTGTGATTTATGAATTTTCTTACTCATTATTTAATTTATATTGACCTAGAGATTTGGAAATTCAACAATTTCGAATCCAAAGGTCAATTTTGTTTAAGATTTTTATGGCAAGTGGGGTTCCATGAAAATTTCATATTTCCAAAGTTTCTTCTTGATTATATCTTTAATTAGGGTATATTAAGGTTTTAATAATTTTATTAAAACCTAAATTAAGCTTAATTTAATCAAGATCATTCGGGGATTTTATTTTTCATTGATTCCTCTCTAAAAGATGTTTCCAAAGAGGGTTCATTCATAATTAGGGTGTAATTAAGGTTGTAATTATTTTATTAAAACCCAAATTAAACCTAATTTAATGGAGACATTTGGGGAATTTATTTTTCATTGATTCCTCTCTAAAAGATGTTTTCAAAAAGGGTTCATTCATAATTTTTGGACATTTGGTTGATTTCATATGATTTAATTAATTTCTAGTTAATTATTTTAATTATTTAATTATTTAATTATTTAATTAACTTAATTATTTAGTTAAGCCATTTTATGATTTAGTGAGTTTGAATGAGTTTCATTGATGATTTTAAGTTCATTAGGGTTTAATAAGTTGATTTAAAGTTATTTAATCAATTTTTATTATTTATTTCATTTTATATGAATTTATTGAATTAAAATTGAGGTTTAGGGTTTAAAATTTAATTTCTCATGAATTACATTGAAATAGTTCATGACAATTTTTCTTAAGGTGTGTTTTAACTTTAATTTCAATTCTCCAAAGTTTCATTTCAATTGAATTAATGGTTTATGATTAATTAATGTTTAATTAATATCATTCAAACCAAAATTATAGTCAAAATACCCAAAATTAATTGGAGATTTTAATTTTAATGGATTCCTCTCATCAAGATGAATTAATAAACCCCAAGTTTACATTTTTTTTGGTTTTTTATTTAAATTTCTATGAATGTTTAAATTTTTTGTAATTTTTAATTAATTTAAAGGAGGTTTTACCATTTTAAAATAGCGGGCCACTGTGGCATCTTCGTCATGTGGTGCGATGGCATTGGGCCATGCAGATGCTGTGTGGCATTTGCATTAAAAGTGGTGCCACACGTGATGAATGTTGAAGATCGGATGGTACCTTTTCATTCTATAGTATCCTTAAGGGAATAATCAAATCATGTGGCTAGATCTTAGCTGTCCATCCAAATTGGAAGATTGGATGGTGGAGATCATCTCCCACATGTGTCTGATGAGAGATGGACGCCATCCGTCATTTTCACCTAATTTTTGGCGATCATCAATGAATTTCAACTCAATTTTGATTGTAAAGTGATTTAGGATCATTTTGCAACCAATCCATGTTGTTTGATCCTCATGAGAATCAAATTCCTTTTGAAAAGAGCTAAAATTGATTAGGAGGACGGTGGTGGAGCGTACCTCAATTTTGACAATCACTAATGGTAGGATGGGCTCCATTAGCTTCGCCTCAATGTGACAATGTCTTGCATGCAATTTGGTAGCTTGCCTCTTTATAGAACTCCTCCTATACCAAGTTTGGATTGGATTCCATCGGCCTTGGTCATTTTTTAGCTTGCCAGTGGTGAGGGGATGGGGTGGCGATTTGTTTGAGGTCACCATGACCTCTAGAATGTGTTGGAATGTTCAATTAAAGGTGGGAGGCTCTCCTTTACATTTCACCATTAAAGAGAACTCAGTGGCCACTAGATTCATTCATTTTCTAGTGTACTGGTGGCGAGGGGACGGGGGAAGAGTTGCTTTCTTCATCACCTCCCTTGTTGAATGAATTGAGATGAAAAGAGATAGCGAAAAAGCTCTTCCTCCCCACTTTCCTTATATGGACGAGAGCCATATCCTTTGCCTTCCAGGTTGCTGGATTCCAGCCACTAGTGGTGGTAGGGTTGGCCAAGGGATGGATTCAATCCCCCTTATCCTTATGAACATGTTTGAATGAATGATTGGAAGAGAGGAGGGCATTTGCCCAGATTTCCTTACTTAGCTGTGCTCCCCCTTCCTCTTCCTTGGCTCCCTCTTCTTCTTCTCTTGCTTCTCCCATGGAAGAAGTAAAATTTCATTTTGTATCTTCTTTGTGGCCTTCAATTGATTAGAATCAATCAAATCCTCATGAAGCTAAGAAGTGGAATGAAGTGTGGAAGAAGGGAGATTAGACTTGCATTTCTTTTTAGAAATTTTTAAGTCCTCTCCTCTCCTTCTAATTCTACCTCTTTAATTTCCCTTTATTTTTTATGACTTATGGCATCACTATTAAAACCTTTAGGCTATTATATGTGACTGCACGACTCAAACTCAAGGTGAATTTGAGGTCAAGTCCAAATTCATTTGGTTTGGATTGGAAATTTGAATCCAATCCAAACATTTTGATTCAAAGTGTTTTATTTTAATTTAACTCTTGTAATTTTGAGTTTAACCATCTTTAATTGATGATTGATTAAGTTTAGATTTAATTAATCCATTTAGACTTGAATTAATTTTTTATTTTATTTCATTTCAACCCATTTAAACTTAAATGGGTTAAGTTTGATTCCACTTGGGTTAAAATGATCAATTTGACTAAATTGAATTGGGTTTGAACTCCAATCATGCTTGATCACATGTGTAGGATGATTTGGAGTGATTGATTTCATTTAATTTTAAGTGGATTTCAATTTGAACCCATTTGACCCAAAGTGGGCTTAATGGGTTAAGCTTGGATTTCATTTGAGGCAAATGACCAAGTTGAACAAATTATACCCAATGATAGATTGGATTGCATTTTATTATTATTTCCAAATGATTTTGAGCAATCAAATTGAGTTGATTTCAATTTGATTTTGGTTTGAACCCAATAGGACCCATTTAAGGTTATTTAGACTATGTGCTCTAATTAACATAATTAAGGCCTAAATAAATTTAAAATTTTTTAGATTCATGTTAAACATCTTTATTTAATTATTTGAAACATTTAGAATGATTTAATTTGGTTAAATTCTTGGTAGGCTAACCTTTGACTTGGTGGGACCCACTTATGTCCAACCTATGTCAAATGGATTGACTAGATTTGACTTTGGTTTAATATTGGATTCATTCATTTGTTTTAATTTGATTTAATTTTGATTTGATTTAATCCAAAATTGGAATTTTGGTCAAGTCTACCTAAGCTCATTAAGTTAGATTAAACCCAAGAAAGGTGCACTAGGTCACTAAACATAGTGTCCTAAGAACTTAATTAGGAAGTTCCTAATCACTAATTTCAAAATGATATTAACCTGATCCAAAAATAAGGTCAACACCACCCTTTCGAATTAAGGTTGTACTTCAAGATTTTGCCAATACCTCTATCACCTGTTATTAAAACAAAGATTTTAAATCAGTCTTGGGTGAACATCTTCTACCATTTTGTGTTCTTGATGATGATCCCCTAGACTAAGCTATCATCCACTAAGTGAGAATTTTTTGGATCTTCTAATAGATGAGAGTAGGAAGTGGTAGGAATTTGTCCCTAGAGTGACAACATTGTTGCCATCATTTCCTCTATCTTCCTTTCCATTCTCATGATTTGATCATCTTTCTTTTGTAATTGAAGGATTAATTGTTTGGTCAAACCAGATGAAAGACCCTCTCTCATAATATCTTGAGCTTTCTCTTATTGGATGCTCTTGTATCTACCATTAAGATATGCGCTTCATGTAGTTTGGAATCATCAACTAAGAGGCCATCTTAATCTAGGTCAAAACCCACTTGAATACCCCTCATCCTTTCTTTTTCTTCATCCAGTTTCAACATGGTCTCCATTTATTCTTCAGTTAGATGATAAGTTTTCCATTATTATCAATGACTACTCCAAACTCCTCTTCATTTTTTATTTCCATATGCTTGGATACATATGTCTCTATTTTCTAACTTTCTTAAGTAGTAAGATTTTCCTCTTTGGTAGGTGTGGTTCCCAAGCCAAGGTGCCTATTATTTGTGATTTTTCTATCATAATAAAATGAATTAAAAAAAATCCATTCCTCAATTGAATCATGAGAAGATGATGGCAGGCTCTTAGCTTGAGGCTTAGACAATGATGATGATGACCTCTCAATGTGAGGCCTAATAGTTGCCGATTATTTCAAGTGTTGTGGTGGTGTCAGTGGAGGCTAGCATGGCCTTGGTTCTATGGCGAATGGGTTTTCTTTACAAGAATATAGATTTTCCTAGGCTCCCCCTTAAAAAAAATGTTTATCTTTTCCTATATCAACACGTTTATTTTTATGCCAAATCAGAGATCTTCTTGGATGGTGATATTGGTAAGATATGATAGGTGTGGGTCAATAAGGTTTTGTTCTATTTTGTAAGGCTACTTTTTCTTTACCCTTATTCTGGGTAGTCATGACCTCTCCTTAAATTTTTTTGTTAAGTTCCTTAGAAACTTTTTTCCTTCATGACCTCGCGTAATTCCTCTTTGGTGTAGCTAGTGGACCCAAAGTTCTATGAAGGACTTGCCATAACCTATCACATGTTTCTTTGTTTAGTAGCTTAAAACTCTTCTTACTTTCATAAAGGAAAGAGCAAGGTGGATAACTTGCTAACTTAAACACATCTTCTTCTTCTTGGGTTGCAGAAATAGGATGAAACCTACTTCCACCCAAAAGAAAAGAAGTTTTTGGAAGGGTATACACCTCCCTCACCCTAGCTTGTTCAATCATTAGGAGTTATTGCTGGTCTAGTAATCAATTTTAGGTATTGAAACTAATATCACTCATTAGTTGTGTGACTGAGATAGTATATTAGATTAAGAATTCAACCTTAACTTTAACATATATATAAGATTGAGAAATTTAGGTGACAACCTGTACTATATTAATAAAGTAGTATTAAAAACTTAGCACACCAGAGAATTGACTATCAGCAAGTCATTCACTTTGGTTTTATGGAGACCCATGTACCTAGAGACCGACCTTAACCTCTTTAAGAATAATTAGCTATAAATTTATAAATTCTTAAGGTTGATATTGCAACAGAAGCTTGAACGAACTCCCTCGAATCATAATTCTACATGGTTACCTTTGGTTTCTAGAATTAAATTAGAATACACCTTCTATGCTCATTAAAAGGTCTACTTACTATTATCCTATATACATTCTTTAGGTATGATCATATTGACAACAAAATTTCTATAGTGCCAAACTCAAAATTCATCCTAAGCAACCAACATTACATCGAATGACCATGATCCTTTGTGCCTAGCTTACACCCTTAAAAGAATCATATTGCTATCTAGAACAAGTCAATTTCGGATAAGTGAGATCCACAAGGAAGGGAATCAACCAGAAAATATCTTGGCAATGATGGGCTCTCATCTCAAGAGACTAATCTTATCTTTTAGGCCTCCCACTCAAATCCACACAGCTCTCAATGGTGACTTACTTGAATTGCCATATATTAGAAGATTGTAACCTAATCTTTACTTCTTCTTTTTTTTCATGCATGATGTACTTTTAATTTTATCATTAATGAATTATACTTTTCATAAAAAAAAGATTCCATGCAGGAGAGTTTTATGGTTTAAGCTTTCCCTAGTGGATATAAATATTGAACTTAACCAATCAAATCCATCTCTATGATCTAATTTCTCTTACAATTGATTATGAAATTTTAAGGTTTCACTTGCTCGACCTTAAACATATCTTGGGGGATTTTCCTTAGTTTAAATTAAAAGAAGCTTATTAACTCTCACCTTATACCCAAACTTATAGGTAAGTTCCACCTCTATCATGTATGAACTATAATGATCAATTTAAATTCTAAAAAAATTATCTTGGATGATTAAAATAGATGCTTATAAGCCTTGATTGATCATAAATCATTAAATCAAGCCAAAGTCCAACATTTGTCAAACCTAGGTCAAAATTTAATAAAATGTGAGTTGATTTTAATATCTCCATCAATTCTTCCAAGAAGCTTATTTATATATGTAGGTGGACACTTCATGGATCTATTAGTTGGTTCAAACTCATTAAATTAATCTCATTAGTCATTTTGACCCAATTTTTTGGGTTAATAACATTGAAATAGCTTTGAACATCAAATGTTTTGCTGAAATTGAGTTAAACCATTTCTCATGATGATTCATATATTTTTATAATTTGCTTGGCCTAATTACACATTGGTTCATGTCCAAGAGGTCATCAAAATGGCTTTAGTAGATTAACACATTTATGTTCCTACAATATCAATTAAAACATCCTAATCTTTATAATAAATCAAACTCTTGGGCATCATTGTAGCCAAAGATGTTATAAACCATTGTATTTTTGAACCAAAGTTGATTTGAGCACTCCATCTGCGTCATGCAAATCATGTAAATCAAAGTGTCCAATTTAGACCCAAAAGGGCATACCTTCATTTCGAAATTATTATTAACCAATAAAATGGGCAAAAATTTTCATTAAATTTGACATGGGGAAGAAAAATTGTTCTCAACAATCTTCTAGCTTATCTTAACTTTATTTAACTAACTCTTGTGTGTCAAATCAATAGATCAAAAGGATTAGTCTCAAAGGGTCAAAACTAACCCATTAAAGAAAAACCATAAAAACATTTATTCAAATTTAAAAAACAAATAAATTCCTTTGTTGCTCTTAGACTAAAGGGGTTTAGACACATTTCACATTGAATTTATGGTGGTTGGTGAGTCACCTAAGCTACTTATTGTTTAATTAATGGAGGTGACAATCTCCTCCAATGGTAATAACACTTAGTGCTACTTGAACCAATCCTTATCCACTATATAAACTTCCCCCACCTCCTTTAGTTTTATCTTATCACAACCAACTACCAATCAATAGTCAATCGAGTGCAACCATGGGTTGAGCTTGATTTTACTAAAGCCTATAAATAAGCTCCCAATTTAACCAATTAAGGGGTTGGCTACTCTCCTATGAGCTCCTTCGATTAAACAAAATTTTCCTTTTATCTTTTTGACCACCCTAAGAAACATAAGACTAAGCTATGGCAGGGTATCTCTAGAGTTTGTTTAGTACGAGCAAACAAAGGTAGGAAATCCAATTATAGCTTATGGTGAGTTCGTACCACCTCCATGAAGCTTCCCAAATCAATTTTCAGGAAAATTGACCCCCTCCCATATAACAATTCAATTCCCTTCTCTTGCCTTATTTTTGGCATTGGTTGACCAAACTCTCTTGGCCATGCCATGGCTTGGTGAGCCATGGGTTCACTTACTTTCCTCCCACTCTTCTATTTTGTGGATTAGCTTGAGATGCCCTAAAGAGAACGAATTTTTTTGGTTGATTTAATGAGATTGAATCAAAACTCATCCTGTCATTCAAGTTCACAACTTATTCTTGTGAGAAGATGACATAAGGGTCATTGGATTTGGTCAATTAAAATTCAATTGCTTTGATTTATTCAAGGTTAAACTTTTTAGGTGTTAATTTAGATTTTTTACTCTAGATTATTTATTATGTAACTTGGCTTAAATATTTTAGGGTTTACACCATATTAAGTTTAAAACTTACGAAATGTTTCAACTCTTCAATATTTAATTTAATTATAATTTAAAAAAATTAGTTTTCTTCTATTTTAAATATTTGAAAAAAAAATCTAGACATCTCTTAAAATTGTAAAACTTAAGCCTAAGGTGTTGGATAATATTATGAAATTTTTTAAAATTTGAATTTAATTGGAATTGAAATGAGAAAGTCAAACTTTTAAATTCAATATTTCATTGTTTAAAAATTATGACAAGTAAAATATCAATGAAAATTAAAAAAATAGAAGATTATTTAAAACATTAGCCTAAGGTTATGGTAAATATTTGATCATTTTCTAATTAAAATTTAATAAGTAATGTAATTTTTATTGTGACAAGTCGTTGTTTAAAAACACCAAACCAATAAACAAGTTTGAAGAATTTAAGAAATCTTTAGAGAATGTTTAAACTATCCATTTAAACTTACTAAAAAATTTAGATAATTTTTTAACTTTAAATGAATTAATTTAGCTATGTTTTTGAAATAAGAAAAATACGAATGTAAAAAATGCATTGATAAAAATTATGGAAAATTTATTGGATTCTTATGCTATCAATCAAAGATCTTAATGAAAATTTAATTTTTTTTGAATTAAAATGAAAATTCTATGGATTTCAAAATTTACTTTAGTAACATCAAAAATTATAAAAATTAAATTTATATTTAAAAACTTATAAATAATTTCTTAAAAGTTTAACATAACAATCCAAATATTGTATAAAAATTTCATAGATTTTATGGTGATTTGAAAAGTGAAACTCATTTTAAGTTTAAATTAATAATATAATAAATTATATAAATGATTAATACTTACAAAAAATTTAAAATTATGAATAATTAAAATAATACCTATAAATCTTTAAAAATCAATGTAGTACTTATAAATCCATTCTCACATAATAAACAACAACAACAACAAGCCTTTATCCCATTATGTGAGGTTGGCTACATGAATCCTTCTTCTCCATTGTGTCCTATTATGTGTCAAATTCTCATTTAATTCAAGTATACTAGGTCATTTTTTATACATCTTAACCAATTAATTGTAGGTCTACCTCTACCTTTCTTAACATAAGGCAAATAGAATGCATCTACTCTTCTAACCGGGCCACCAGATGGCCAACGCTTTATGTGGCCAAACCATTTAAGGTGAATCTCTCTAATCTTATCTGTCACTGGAGCTACTCCAACCTTTGCCCAGATATACTCATTTCACATTTTATCTCTAAGAGTAAAGCTACTCATCCACCTGAGCATCCTCATCTTTGCAAAACTTAGTCTTACACTTTTCTTTTATTGGCCAACATTCTGCATATTGGATCATTGCAAGTCTTAGCACCATCTTATAAAATTTTTCCAAACCCCTAACATTCTCACATAATAAATCATTAAATACATAAATAATTAGATAAATAATAAATAATTATTAAAAATAATTTTTAAAAATATAAGATTATTGAAGTGAATTAAAATAATATATAATTATTAAAATACTAATAAAATTTAGGATGCTTTTATAAATAAACATGGTTAATATCATTAAACATTCAACATCAATCAAGTAAAAGTTAAATATAAAATAACCAAATAAAAATAAAACAAACTCCAACAAATTCCAAGTACCCATGATAATTTCAAACATTAAATAATCCAATACCATTCAACCTAAAAGGAATTTTTTAAAACAAATACCTCAGGTTTGTGGGAGATTAGCAAGAGGGACCTATTAGTTAGACATTGCCTTTTAACATTAAGTAACCTATAATTTCATGTTTAAGACCACAACCTATTTCATTTCAAATCATGAACATCTTAGATAATTTTGGGGAAAAGCTTAAAACACTTGTGTGCCACAACTCCTTAAACATGCATTTTCAATAAATTAAGCATTTGTCATAAGCACACGTTACCATAGTAGATTTCTAAGTTGAATTAATTTGATCTTAATCTTATATTTTTATGGGAGTAATTATATCAGCCAACACCATTCACACTACTTCATGTACACAAAAGGAAATGACCTCTCTGATGTAGATTAACCTATTAGAAAAATACATAAACAAGGATTTCCTTATGCAACATTTTAAGATTTGATTAATCTCTAAACCAACTCATTCCTAGTTTGGCCACATTCTTACAAATCTGCTAGATTTACTTGATGAACTTGATCATTTCATTGGATCAAATTCAATTATGATTAGCCAACCATTATTGGTTAGTTTTTACCCAACTTAGTCATACACACATGACAAAGTTATTCATTATTTTAGTCAATCACTAAGACTGGATTCATTAGGACTTATGTATATACTTATTCTTAGTCTTATTCCTTTTTTAAATAAATGATTTGTATTCATTTCACCCTAGGAAACCTAAACATTGTGATCCTCAAATCACTTTGTTTGGGATCATTGTTATTCAAGATATGCTTGGATATTAGATTATTTGTCTAGCATTGTATCTTATATTGATGCATTAACATAACGATCAATAATTTAGGTTAGATTATGGCATATTAGAGCACAAACTCTACCTAAGTGATGGTTAAATAATTTTTATTATTCGATGTAAATTCATTTAATAATATACTTATTGAGCATAACTAAAATTTTGCATGACCTATTGATTCCATTGAGCAACCTAAATTCTATCACTTTATTTCTAATAAAATATAAACAAAGTGATAGGCCTTAGGATGATCGAGTTACCTACTTGACTTAGTTTGGTAAGTAAAGGTCATATAAGATTATCCTTAAGAATAAACTAACTTGCACACACTTACATGATGTGGTAGTTCACAATCCCATAGTTGCCATGCCCAATATATGTGCTACCCTTTTGGCTATTTGGGATAAGGTTGTGAAAGTACAACTAGAGTTCCTTTACTTTAATTGATTGTCCAAATTGGAATGTGTTGCATTGCTCTATTATTGTATTATTTTTAGAAAAGAGATATACTTTTTTGCAGGTGGTAGACATACAGCTAGTGATTTTACTTTACAATGGGTGTTGTGTTAAAATAATAATTTTGTAATATTGAGAACATTTAAAAGAAAATAATAATGGTGCGAAAGAACAAAATTTTGTGCTCCCATGAGGTATGTCTTCTTCCTTAAACCTAGGGTTACTGTTCCATTCATTTTTACTGTGTTGTATCCTTACTACCCCTCTCTTATTCTACTTAACTTCCATCCTCTTCTAGCTTCTTGTGGATATGGATAACCTCTCATATGCTGCAACTTTGATCGGATATGTGAATGAATCCCCTACAGACTTGGTTAACAAGCTAGTCATTCCCCAAACCCATCATGACAAATTTGTAAAGAGCACTAAGATTAATTTATTAAGAAATCCAATAGAAAAATTTTGGGAAACCTACTCTATTTTTAATGGATAATGAAATATCTCTTTTATTTAAGCTTCTTTAGTTCAAATTAGTCGGCAAATTCAAGTTCAAGCTTCCAAAAATGAACAACATAAAAAATATTTTGATGAATTGAAGCTTTCAAGAGATCAGAGTGTAGGTTTATTGGATGGCAAGCACATTGTCATAAAACTTATCAAGGATGAGGATTAAGCAAGGGTCTTCACAAAAAAGCTTTACTACTTTAATAACATCCAAATAAAATTTTTGAAATGGACTGTTAACTTAGACTATAGCATCAAACCCTTAATAGTCCCCATTTGGAAATTTTTTTTATTTATTTCAAACTCCATCTATTCAACAAACAAATCCTATACTCTTTGGCTCCCATCATTGATAAACCACTTAAATTATACTTCCCCACATATATTTTTATAAGACCATATGTGGCTAGATATTTAGTAGAGATGGACATTATAGCCCCATATACTAATGAGATATGGATCAGTTTTTCATCTAATGGATATAAGCAGAAAGTAGAGATTGAGCAAAAATCCTTACAATTTCTCCAAATGTAAGATGTTTGGGCACCAATTAGAGAATAGTTATGTTGTCCATCTTGAACTCAGGGGAAAAAATAATGTGAGCCTGCCATAAAACTAAAATACACATCAATTGAGCAAACCTTGTTAACCCAAAGAATATTTTTTCTTGTATACCCAAAGTAGCAAGCAGAAGCAACCTAATGAGTCTGAGTATTCACCATAAAGGATACTTGATAACAAAGTATACTCACTAGAAGGTATGTCCGATAAAGAAATATCAACTTGAACTAATGATCCAATGACTTAAAGATAATAACCTAGAGAATAAGGAATAAATCATCTCGTCAGTAGCAAGTGAATACTCAAAGGAATAGAGTGGATACTCTTCTCAGTTCAATCCTTACTCACGTACTTGTATGATAAAGGGCTACTTGCCCCAACTATCTGATAGAAGCATATTTTCCCACAAACCACCTTCAATCTGGGGAGGAACCCACCTGCACACAATTTATCTTATATGTACTTTCTATGTATAGTCACCCTGTTGACCTCATTTTTGAATTGAGGTCGAGAAATTATATGATTTATAGCTCTAATGTATTATTCAAATTTAAGTCTTATCAAATTAATTTGTTGATCGATGCTAATAAATCATGAGATAATTTAACTCAATCAAAACCTATTAGAACTATATTAAATTATAATATATTGAAATTAATGGTCAAGTGACTTTAATAAGTTTTATATATAACAAATGAAAAATTTTAATTTAACTTACACAATCCATTTGAAATTTAAAATGAACTAAAAAAATAGAAAGAGAGAGAGAGAGAGAGAGAGAGAGAGAGAGAGAGAGAGAGAGAGAGAGAGAGAGAGATTAAACCAAGTTTAAACATGAAATAAAATTTGTTCAAAATTAAATCAAAATAATTAACTATAAGCAAATGTTATATATAAAATATATTAACCATTAAATCAAAATAATTAATTTATTAAATTATGAATCCATATTATAAACAATTATTAATCTTAATTGAAATTTTTTTGTTTTAAACACATAATTTATAAAATTCCTTTTAATTCTTTACTAAAGTTATTAAAATTATAAAAAATTTTCAAAATAATTTATGACAAAAAAAAACAATCAAGTTTCATAATTAAAAAAAAAGAAAAATACAAAAAATTTAAATTTATCAACTACTTCAAATTCATGTGATGTGGCAACACATACAACTCATGCTAAAAATAAAAAAAACAATAATAAAGAAATAATAAGAGAGCATGCTTTGTGATAAAGTCTTGACATATAAGACAAAACCTCCCACTCCTTTTCCCTGCATACAAGTTGACCGAAGTCCCTATCTAGCACGAGAAAATATTACATGCGGAGTCTGGATGCAGCTCTACATCTGGACTCCAATCAGAATTGGACACATGTCCACTCTTAAAATACTGCTTTTTGACTTTACCATGCGGTAACGGAGGGATCGGATGCCATTACCGTGATGGGCATCCGACCATACCCATTAAGTTGATGGGATTGCACTTGTTGGATGACATTTTTGTGCACGTTGTTGGCTAAATTTAGGTTTTTTTTTTACTTTGTTCACTCACTCATAGATTATATTCAGCTCCCTCCTTCCCAATGTGCATCAGTGTGAGCATCCGACCTTCCTCCAGTTTAGGGCTACTTTTGGGACATTAAAATTCGGGGTACTATCTCATCTTCTCCGTCAAAATGACTCAGTGAGGTATTTTTTCATGCATTTTTGAACTATAAAGCTTTTACGATTTTCACATTTATTTTGACTATTACCATCTCATCTCCTCTATCGAATACAACTATAGAAGGTATTATTCTAGACTCTTTTCAAGTTTTTGAGATGTACACTCTGGAGTGTAGATACTTTTTTTTTTTAATTTTAAACCACCAGAGGGCTTTGAGTTCTTTTTAAGATGATTTGAGTGATTTTGTAGTAGTTTTTGATGTGTACACTCTAAAGTGTACATCCTTTTTGTTAAATTAAACCACTGGGGGACTGCCTATTATGGATGTCAATGGTGTAATATGCTATTTGGAATGTCTTTCAACATGATTTGAGTATTTTTTTTTATCAATTTTCTAGAGTGTACACTCTGGAGTGAACACTTTGTACACTACGAAGTGTACACCCATTTTTTTTTAAATTAAACCACGTGGGAACTGCCTATATCCCTTCTAAATGCTATTATAAGCTACTTTGAGTTCTTTCCAAGAGGATTTGGGTGATTTTGGAGAAGTTTTGCATATATACACTCTATACACTCTAGAGTGTAGACCCATTTTTGTTATTTTAAGCCACTTAGGGGCTTCAAATTATAGATATCAATGGTGTTATATGTTATATGGAATGCCGTTCAACATGATTTCAATATTAAAATATATTAACCATTAAATCAAAATAATTAATTTATTAAATTATGAATTCATATTATAAACAATTATTAATCTTAATTGAAATTTTTTTGTTTTAAACACATAATTTATAAAATTCCTTTTAATTCTTTGCTAAAGTTATTAAAATTATAAAAAATTTTCAAAATCATTTATGACAAAAAAAAAACAATCAAGTTTCATAATTAAAAAAAAAGAAAAATACAAAAATTTTAAATTTATCAACTACTTCTAATTCATGTGATGTGACAACACATACAACTCATGCTAAAAATAAAAAAAATAATAAAGAAATAAGAAGAGAGCATGCTTTGTGATAAAGTCTTGACAAATAAGACAAAACCTCCCACTCCTTTTCCCTGCTTACAAGTTGACCGAACTCCCTATCTAGCACGAGAAAATATTACATGCGGAGTCTGGATGCAGCTCTACATCTGGACTTCAATCAGAATTGGACACATGTCCACTCTTAAAATATTGATTTTTGACTTTACCACGCGGTAACGGAGGGATCGGATGCCATTACCGTGATGGGGACCCGACCATACCCATTAAGTTGATGGGATTGTACTTGTTGGATGACATTTTCGTGCTTGTTGGGGGCTAAATTTAGGTATATTTTTTGGACTTTGTTCATTCACTCATAGATTATATTTAGCTCCCTCCTTCCCAGTGTGCATTAGTGTGAGCATCCGACCTTCCTCCAGTTTAGGGCTACTTTTGGGACATTAAAATTCGGGGTACTATCTCATCTTCTCGTCAAAATGACTTCGGTGAGGTATTTTTCATGCATTTTGAACTATAAAGCTTTTACGATTTTCACATTTATTTTGACTATTACCATCTCATCTCCTCTATCGAATACAACTATAGAAGGTATTATTCTAGACTCTTTTCAAGTTTTTGAGATGTACACTCTGGAGTGTAGATACTTTTTTTTTAATTTTAAACCACCAGAGGGCTTTGAGTTCTTTTTAAGACGATTTGAGTGATTTTGTAGTAGTTTTTGATGTGTACACTCTAAAGTGTACATCCTTTTTGTTAAATTAAACCACTGGGGGACTGCCTATTAAGGATGTCAATGGTGTAATATGTTATTTGGAATGTCTTTCAACATGATTTGAGTATTTTTTTATCAATTTTCTAGAGTGTACACTCTAGAGTGAACACTTTGTACACTACGAAGTGTACACCTATTTTTTTAAATTAAACCACATGGGGACTTCCTATATCCCTTCTAAATGCTATTATAAGCTACTTTGAGTTCTTTCCAAGAGGATTTGGGTGATTTTGGAGAAGTTTTGCATATATACACTCTATACACTCTAGAGTGTAGACCCATTTTTGTTATTTTAAGCCACTTAGGGGCTTCAAATTATAGATATCAATGGTGTTATATGTTATATGGAATGCCGTTCAACATGATTTCAATATTCTACACTATGTATACATTGGAGTGCGCTCTCTGGAGTGTACACTCGGTACACTATGGACCCTTTTTTAAATTAAACCATTTGGGGATTGCCGATTATGGACCTCAATGGTGTAATGTTGTATGGAATGATTTTCAATATGATTTGAGCATTTTTTATCAGATTTCCAGAGTGTACACTATGTACACTCTAGGGTGTACACCCATTGTTTTTATTTTAAACCATCGGGGGACTTCCTATATCCCTTGTAAATGCTATTATAAGCTGCTTTAGGTTCTTTCCAAGAGGATTTGGATGATTTTGGAGTACTTTTCCATGTGTACACTCTGTACACTCTTGAATATACATCCTTTTTTATTTTTATTTTTAAGCCACTAGAGGATTTCAAATTATATATCTGAATGGTGTTATAGGCTATATGGAATGCCTTTCAACATGATTTCAGTAGTTTTTATCAGTTTTCTAGAGTGTACACTATTTTTTTTTTAAATTAAACCACTTGGGAGTGCCTATTATGGATCTCAATGGTGTTATATGTTGTATGGAATGCCTTTCAACATGATTTGAGTATTCTTTTTATTATTATTATTTTTTTAATTTTTTAAATTTTTTTATTTGAGTATTCTTTATTAGTTTTCTAGAGTGTACATTGTGTATACTATAAAGTGTACACCCATTTTTTATTTTAAACTACTGGGGGACTTCTTATATCCCTTATAAATGCTATTATTATAAACTGCTTTAGGTTTTTCCATGAATATTTGGGTAATTTTGAAGCAGTTTTCCATGTGTACATCCTTTTTTTATTTTTAAGCCACTATGTGACTTCGAATTATAGATCTCAATGGTGTTATATGCTATATAGAATGTCTTTCAACATGATTTCAATATTTTTTATCAGTTTTCTAAGCATGTACACTCTAGAGTGTACACCCTGTATGCTCTAGAGTGTACACCCTATACACTCTACACCTTTTAAAACAAAAATTAAACCATCGGGGGACTGCTATTATGGATCTCAATGGTGGAATATGCTGTATGGAATGCCTTTCAACATGATTTGAGTATTTTTTTTTATCAGTTTTCAGAGGGTATACTGTGTGCACTCTAGAGTGTACACCCATTTATTTTATTTTAAACCACTCGGGGACTTCCTATATCCCTTGTAACTGCTATTATAACCTACTTTAGGTTCTTTCCATGAGGATTTGGGTAATTTTGGAGCAGTTTTCCATGTATACACTATGGAGTGTACACTCATATTTTTTAAATTAAATCACTAGGGGACTACCTATTATGGATCTCAATGGTGTTATATGATATATGAAATGCCTTTCAACATGATTTGAGTATTTTTTTTATTAGTTATCTAGAGTATACAATGTATACACTCTAGAGTGTACACCCTTTTGTTTAAATTTGAATGCACTAGGGGACTTTCAATCTGGTTGTAATGTTCTCATTAGTTCAATTTTCATTTGAAGCTTAAAATGTCTAGGAAATGGATATTTTTTAGATGCAGGCCATCCATCATCAAAGCATTGCTTGATTCCATTTCAGAACACTTTACTGAGGAAGTACTTATGATTCTAAGAAGGCTACAAATATATCAAATCATTAAAATTCTTGCCATTCAACAAGATTCAGCTACTATCAATTCCCTCTTGTCATGCTGGAATATAGAAAAGTAGGCTTTCTATATTTGTGGCAACTGGCTTACTTTCAAACAAGATGAAGTTGTTTTAATCATAGGGTCAATAAATAGAGGGAAAAAAGTCACATGGTAGAAATCCCCACTATCAAATTCCAATTCAATAGATTTGAAGAATAAAATTGAGAAGCTCGATTGTTCATTGAGCTCAGTGTAGTTTATGAAGTTGTACATATAGTTTTTTTTATTTCAAATATATTTTTTATATATCATAATTATAGAGTGGCATTAGACTTGATTTTCTATGCTGATAATATAGAGAAATTTGCTTATTACAATTGGCCAGAAGCCATATGGAGCTTCCTGGTTTCACAATTTGATGTGATTACATAAAAAATCTTGACGTAGAAGGCACCAAGGTACATGAGTGGTTTTGTGACTCTTTTGATGGTATGTGTTACATTTTCTGATTTACATTGTCTTATACATTGAAGGTAACTTATGTAACTCTTTGCCACAGATTTGGGCTGCCGAGCACACAAGAGTCATAAGGCCCCCAATTCCCTCTCCAAAGCCCGTATGTTACGGTGGCCAAAAATGAAGTTTATAGAGGGATCTGTTAGTGGTCTACAAGAACACCAAGTAATGTTAATTAGACTTATATCATTTACATTGAAAATGATTTTTTCTATTCCAAATTACAAATCTTTCTTATTGGTGTAACACATGTCTTCTAATCATTTAAAGACTTATCAGAAGAGGAGACTTGGCACCTCGAAACATTGCCCTCTGTCCAGCAACCATCTCATAGTGATTGCTAGAGGAGTCCCATTCCAAGTCCAAGGAGTGATGCCCTGAGTAGATCTCCTTGCATCTCTCCTCGATATTCTCCTCTTTCATGTGCATCTAGCTTGCCATCTGCTACTACCCCTACAGAGAGTGTTGAGATGGAGAATATACTTTCATCAATCAAGGCCATGGGGGGTAGATTAACATTTTTTGAAACTACAATAATTAGGAGACTAAATTATATTGTTGTGCAGCTTGCTATCCTTCAAGCGAGGATTAGTGGACAAGAGAGTCCAAGCATGGGAGAGGTTCCTGAGGAGGCTAGCATAGGGGCAGCAATAGAGGCCACCCATATAGGTGAGCCTTTGGAAACCACCTTGGCAAGAGATGTCTAGTTGAGTGTAAATGAAAGCCCCCACATCAAAAAAATACACTGCTTAGCCTTCAATCGAAAGCATAGCATGCGGTGTGAAGGTGAGACAGCTTAGAAAGAGGAAAGCAGTCTCGTCCCCATTCACAGGGGTGCATAGGATGATGCAGAGCACAATAAAGCTTGCTGTTGTTGCCACATTAGATGTAGAGAGAGTAGAGGATGTATTTCTTATCTATTACAACACTTTAATCTAATAAAGTTAATTTTTGTAAATTTTTATGTAGGCCAGTGTAGAAGAAGTTTATAGAACAGAGGAACAAACTACAATAGCTATAATAGTGGTTGAGGAACTAAAGGATATAATAATCTTCATTTTATAAGCTTCCTCTTTATTTCTTATTGAATACAACTCCTAAAAGATGGCATTCCTTGCAGCCAGCTGAGGCACAGAAGACCATTAAATTCTCATCAAGAGATGTTCTGCCTAAGCCAATGCTAGAGTTCATTGACGCATCTTGCACCTGATTTAAGGACAAGTATGTCATTATTTAATATATTCAATCCATTATCCTTAAAATTGATGGTTCTTTTACAACTCACTACCGAACCCAATCCAGAAGGTTGTAATTCCTAATATTGTAAGAATCCTTGGCTTCTTTAGTTTCTCCTAAATACATAATTTGTAACTATCTTATTTGCCTTTTCTTGGTGCATGTTCAGATCAAACTACTTGTCAAAGATGCTGGAGAGGCTTTCGATACCAACCCTGAAGAATGGCCAGTCGAGGTGATCACATGTATACCAGCCTAAGGGAATAACATCAACTGTGGTATGTTTGTATGTAAATATATGGAGGCAGTGGTCAGCAAACCTCTAGTGGATTGGGCATAGCATAAAGATTGGCTGAAGAAGATGAATTTCTTTAGAGCAAAGTTTTTTTTATGTTATTTTCTACTTAAATTTGAAATAATTGAATTATGCAGCATTGAATTCCTAAGGGTTTGTGTACGTATGAATTATTTGACCACAACTATGTATCTAGATTATCTCTTTAATTAACTATCTTGTACATATCTTCATGCATGTTCATATGCGGTAGGAGTGCCTTCCAATAGCATTTGAGTAATTATAGGCTCCATTTTTCAAAGTGTACACCCTTATTTTTTAAATTTGAATGATGGGAGCCTTGCAATTATATATCTAAATGATTATATATAATATATGGAGTACCTTTCAATAGGAACTGATCATTTTTAACCAATTTTCCAGAGTGTATAATCTATGCACTCTAGAGTGTACAGTCTGTACAAACTCATTTGCACTACCTTTTTTTTAATTTTAAACCAGTGTGGGACTTTCTTTACCCTTTAGATGATTTTATATGCTATTTGGAGTCCCTTTCAATAGGAATTGAGTTTTTTTCATCAATTTTCTAGAGTGTACACTCTAGGGTGTACACCCTTATTTTTTAAATTTAAATGATGTGGGTCTTCCAATTATTGATCTCAAATAATTTATATGCTGTATGTAGTGCATTTAAATAGGAATTAAAAAAGTTTTGGTCAATTTTCTAGAGTGTACACTCTGTACACCCTGGAGTGTACACTATGTACATCTTGGAGTGTACCCGCTGCACACTCTGGAGTGTACATCCTTATTTTTAAATTTAAATAATAAGGGGACTTCCAAATATGGATCTCAATAATTTTGTATGCTGTTTCGAGTCCCTTTCAACAAGAATTGAGTTTTTTTCTGTTAATTTTCTAGAGTGTACACGCTGTATACCCTAGGGTGTACACCCTTATTTTTTAAATTTAAGTGATGTGGGTCTTCCAATTATGGATCTCAATGATTTAATATGCTGTATGTAGTGCATTTAAATAGGAATTGAGAATTTTTTGGTCAGTTTTCTAGAGTGTACACTTTGTACACCCTAGAGTGTATACTATGTACACCCTGGAGTGTACAACCATATATTTTAATTTTAACTAATGGAGGGACTTCCAATTATGGATCTAAATGATTGTATATGCTATTTGGGGTCCCTTTCAATAGTAATTGAGTTTTTTGGTCAATTTTCTAGAGTGTACACTCTGGGGTATACACTCTTATTTTTTAAATTTAAATGATGTGGGTCTTCCAATTATGAATTTTAATGATTTTATATGGTGTATATAGTGCATTGAAATAGGAATTGAGAATTTTTTAGTCAGTTTTCCAGAGTGTACACTCTGTATATCCTAGAGTGTACAACCTTATTTTTTAAATTTAAATAATGGGAGGACTTCTAATTATGGACCTCAATTATTTTATACACTGCTTGGAGTCACTTTCAATAGGAATTGAGAATACTTTTTTTATAGTTTTCCAGAGTGTACACTCAGTACACACTAGAGTGTACACTATGGAGTGTACAACCTTAGTTTTTTTTATGTTAAACTATAATTAATTTGAAAAAAAACAAAATGAGCTGTCAGAGAAGCATAAATTAAAACAATAATTTCATGGAAAAAATCCAATAAAATATACCTTCAATTTTTTATACAAATAAAAAATAGATGAAGAAAAGCCAAATTATTTATGCTTTTAGAAATAAATTGCATAATATTATCATTTATTTATCTAGCTCTTACCATGTTCTAAAGATGTCACAATCAACATTGCATAAAGGTTAATAAAATACACCTTTGGAATATTGTACTAGATAATTTAATTCACTTCACTGAAAATATGTTGAGTTGAGCTTCAAAGTACAACATTATAATAGTGGATTAAAATACATTCTTTGAGTAATTGTGTAAAAAATCACACATTTATATGAACACATTAAAATTGGGCTTCAACTAATCATAAAAAAGCTATAACTAAAATATATCTGTCCCTCTATTTAATGCATTATAATGTCTCCCTCTAATGATAGCCATCATCAGCTTTGTGTATCCTTTTATCGATTAACTTTTTGTTGAGCTGGAGTGAAATTACTGAAATTTAAGAACATTGTATCATCTACTAAATTCTAATGGTAGAAATAAAGTATTATACCTGCATATCTCTAAAAAACACTCAGGCATTACGAAAAAGGTGTTGCAATGGGTGACTCTTTATGTTTTGTAGTGGTTTCTACTTGTTCATTCTTTTCTGTAACATTAAAAATATATTGTGTGCCATTCTGACAGTAATATTTGAAGAGTAAAACTTTAAAAATTGGTAGAAATTCACTCTTGGCTTTCTTATTTCTCTCCCAATATTCTTTCATCCTTGCATTAGAAACACCATTTGGCCATATCTTAGTTGGGTCCTTTAGTAAGTCTAGAGTACATCTAGAATCTGTTATAGGAGACTTCTTTTTCATCTTTTCTTTATCAATTGGAGGTGAATTCCCACTTAATATAGAATCAACATTATCAGATAATTTCTTTAAAGAATCCAACATGTGCTGCTCAGCTTCCTTATTACATTGTATTATAGTACTTATTTGATATGAATATCTACTGATGTTGTTTCGAAAAAGAATGTCTGTCAGATTTCTATCATAACCTTCTAAATCTTTGAAGTATTTGTAAGCACTATCAAAGTAGATATCCTTCTTTGCTCTAGAAGATCATCGCATGAGAAGATACTTCTCTGAGATCCTCACAATATCTTCTAGGCTCAAGACTCTAATGCAATGGGCATAGAGTAATCCCATCATTTGAAATTATGTATAAGTACAAGTTATATTTAGACATGCCTTGTCCAAATAAACAGTCCATGTCTTGGAAATGTTGGTTTTCTTTAACTTTGTTATAAAGTATTTCATGGGATTGTCATCAGAGACATTTATTGCTAATCCACCAACTTCATGTAAAAATTCTTCTTCAAAAAAGTGTAAACCTTTCTTGTGTAAAACTTAGCAGCTTGCTTCAATATAAGACTAGTTCTAACTACTGGAACAATTGCTGTCTAGCTACATTTGAAATCTTCATCATATTCATTCAGGCACCAAGTATCCATAACCTTCTCCAATCCTAAGAAATAATCAGTGATAGAGCTTGTTGGTTTAGAGATTCCATTATATACATTATTCATGGACTCAATATGTTGTGTTTATAAAATACCCATGGAGAATGAATCTTTATTGAATGTGGTCAACCGACTTACTTCTAATTCTGTATAGCTTAGCTAGCCAAGCATGATCCTACAAATTCCTATCATCTAGCATCTTAGACCAATGGTGATCACACTCTTTTTCTGAATCACATTTACTCATGTATTTATAGAAGAGACTCTGTACATACTTATTACTATTAAAGCAATGTACCATTGAAGGAGCTTTCTTAGAAATATGTCATTGGCATAAGCTATGGCGAGTATGAGGTATTGCAATTTCAATGGCTCTCGTAATTACTTTATCTTGTTTAGTAAATATTGTTATAGGGTGCCTCTCATTCATTAGCCAGATAAATGTTCTGGATAGCCATGTCAATGACTCAATTGTCTCTTTAGATAGAAATGCTACTCCAAATAAAATATTTTTCCAATGATGGTTGACTCCAACAAAAGGCGCATAGTCTAGATTATATTTATTGAGTCGATAACTTATATAAAAAATTATGACATCCCAAAAATAATCATAGACTATCCTTGACATGCCAACAGCCCAAAAAAAAAATTCACCAAGCTATCCGACTCATCAACTTGGACATCCCATGTAAACATTCTATCTTCCATCTGCCTTTCCTTGAATAATTGTATTAATGCATTGGTATCACCATTCATAATTCTTAATCTTCATTCTTTTTGAATATAATTGAAAGGATCTCTTTTTGTAAAGCCAACATTCTCCACTCTGCTGATTTCCTGACTAAGATAGTTGAATGCATCAGTTGCTCTAATTCCAGTCTCTGTTATTGACTTTAACATAACCGCATTCTCTTCACTGATGCATTTGTAAGATATTAAAAGATATAGGTCACTCGGCTTTGCTAAAGAATGATTATGAGTTTCTATAATTATTTTACCTTCCAATTCCCATCTAAATAAATACAAAATCTAATCATGGCAGGATAATTGGTTATAGTATCTATTTTCTAAAATCTAATCGAGCAGTTTATATTGAGACCCTTTTTCAATACCTGCTTTTACACATAAATAATCCTTGGATTTCAAATTCTTTGAGTTCGGCCAATAACCAACATGATCCTTCCAGAAATTGAATCCAGTTTGATGTGCAAAATTAAAATAGAGTTCATATGCCTCCTTTTCATTGTGAACATTAGTGAAAAGGAGTTTTCCTATAATTAGTTCATGAGACATAACAGCTTCGTCATTGTATCGATGCTTTGGCTCATTCACCTGCAATGACACATACTCATATTATGAAAATCTATATAACATTTTTAACTATAAACTCAAAGCAGTTTATAATAGCATTTAGAAAGGATATAGAAAGTCCCCTAGTGGCTTAAAATATAAAAGGGTGTACACTCCAAAGTGTACAGAGTGTAATCTCTAGAGTGTATAGAGTGTACACTATAGAGTGTACACATAGAGAACTACTCTAAAATCATCCAAATCCTCCTGAAAAGAACTCAAAGCAGCTTATACTAGCATCTAAAAGGGATATAGGAAGTCCCCTAATGGTTTAAAATAAAAAATGGGTGTACACTCCATAGTGTATAGAGTGTACACATAAAAAACTGCCCCAAAATCACTCAAATCCACTTGGAAAGAACTCAAAGTAGCTTATAATAGCATCTAGAAGGGATGTAGGAAGTCCCCTAGTAGTTTAAAATAAAAGAATGAGTGTACACTCTAGAGTGTATAGAGTGTACACATGGAGAACTGCTCCAAAATCACCCAAATTCTCCTGGAAAGAACTCAAAGCAATTTATAATAGAATTTAGAAATGGTATATGAAGTCCCCAAGTGGCTTAAAATAAAAATAAGGGTCTACACTCTAGAGTGTACATAGTGTACACATGGAAAACACATAGAAAACAACTCCAAAATCACTCAATCTTCTTGGAAAGAACCTAAAGTAGCTTATAATAGCTTATAGATAAGATATAGGAAGTCCCCCAGTGACTTAAAATAAAAAAATGGGTGTACACTCTAGATTGTATAGAGTGTACAAATGTAAAACTGCTCCAAAATCACCTAAATCCCTTTGGAAATAACTCAAAATAGCTTATAATAGCATTTAGAAGGGATATAGGCAGTCCCTATGTGGTGTAATTTTAAAAGAAAGGGTAAACACTCCAGAGTGTATAGAGTTTACACTACAGAGTGTACACTGCAGAGTGTATAGAGTGTACACTCTAGAGTGTACAGAGTGTGGAGAAATGCTTCGAAATCACCAAAATCCTCTTAGAAAGAAGCCAAAGTAGCCTATAATAGCATTTAGAAAGGATATAAAAAATTTTACAATGGCCTAAAAATAAAAAAAGGGTGTACACATGGAAAACTACTCCAAAATCACCTAAATCCTCTTGGAAAGAACCTAAATCAGCTTATAATAGTAGTTACTAGAGATATAGGCAGTCTCCTAGTGGTTTAAAATAAAAAAGGTTGTACACTCCATGGTGTACAGAGTGTACACTAAAGAGTGTACACAATGTAGACTCTGTAAATCTAATAAAAAAAAAATACTAAAATCATGTTGAAAGGCATTCTATATAAAATTTAACAACATTGAGATCTATAATTTGAAGTCCCCCAATGGCTTAAAATAAAAAATAGGTGTATACTCCAGAGTGTAGAGAGTGAACACATGGAAAGCTGCTCTAAAATCACCTAAATCCTTCTGGAAAGAACTCAAAGCAACTTATAATAGCATTTAGAAGGGATATAGGTAGTCCCCTAGTGGTTTAATTTGAAAAAATAGGGAGTACACTCTAGAGTGTACAGAGAGTACACATGAAAAACTACTCCAAAATCACCCAAATACTCTTGTAAAGAACTCAAAGCAGCTTATATTAGCATTTAGAAGGGATATAGACAGTCCTCCAGTGGTTTAAAATAAAAAAGGGTGTACACTCTAGAGTGTATAGAGTGTACACTCCATAGAAATGCTCTAAAATCACCAAATTCTTTCTAGAAAGAACTCAAAGTAGCCGATAATAGCATTTAAATAAGATATATAAAGTCTCCTAATGATTTAAAATAAAAAAAGGGTGTACACTCTAAAGTGTGCAGAGTGTACACTCTAGAGAAATGCTCCAAAATCACCCAAAGTCTCTTAGAAAGAACTCAAAGAAGCCTTTATAAAAGATATAGAAAGTCTCTAGTGGCTTAAAATAAAAAATGGTGTACAATCCAGAGTGGATAAAGTGTGCACATGGAAAACTACTCCAAACTTACACAAATTCTCCTAGAAAGAACTCAAAATAGTGTATATAATTATTTCTTGTTAAAAAAGAATTTAAAAGAAGATCAGCAAGTGTTTCAAAATAACTATATATATAAAACTCTATAGGAAATTTACCTATGCATTCATGTTTTTGTCATCATCTGCTAAATTGGTCACCATATCCATCTTCATGGTTTTTTATCAATTAAAATAAAAGATTTTTGCTTCTCTTATCCCCAATTCGTCTGAAATTTTTTTAAAAATGCTTCTTTGTTTAAGTGCCCTAAATCTATTTATATCATTGACATTTAAATTTCTCCCGCATGCAGAATCTAAAATGGTGTCCAGCAACGCATGCGAAAATGTCATCTAGCAAGTGCAATCTCATCAACTTAATGGCCCGAGTTGGGTCCCCATCATGGTAATGGCATCCAGTCCCACCATTATCGTGTGGTAAAGTCAAAAAGAAGTATTTTAAGAGTGGACATGTGTCTAATTCTGATTGGAGTTTGGATGTAGAGCTACATTTGGATTCCACACATAATATTTTCTCTTCTACGCACTCATATTTTCTATACACTCATAATGGAAAAAAAAGGAGATCCAACACCTACTTCTCATAGTCAAAAAGCTCATAGAAATCCTAACAACTCTAGGTAAAAAAAAGAAAGAAGCCTTTCGTCCTCACTCAAGTAGTAAGCGAAACTCCCATTTTCATCTTTTTTTCATGCGAGTAACCCACGTACACCCACTTGTTCTCAACCCAGCCGAACACACCACCATTGCTCCATTTGACAGTGAGCATCCCACGCTACAACAGGCCAAGCACCCTCTTGGACCAGCAATCTGGCATGCCAACCCAACTCTATGTGAGAGTTCTTTTCTCCATCCATGCAAGAATACCTTCATATTTCCTCTTCTCGAGCTTCGCATTCAGGCTTCCATGGCCGGTAACTCGCATGTGAATCTATCTCTCTCGCATTGCCTTATTTTCAATGAGTTCTCCAAGCAAACAACAAGTAGCTACTCGAGACTTCCTTGATCCTAGTTTTTTCTTCCTTCAGCTCTCCCATGGTCAACCTAGCTCTTCTCTTCCACCGAACATGAAGTGAAGGCTGAACTAATCTCCAAGATTCTTCCAAGGACTTGATCTTTGCCTTTTAGGCAGCCACTATTACAAGACAAATAAATGTCATTTCTTCCTCTAACAGTGGACATCTTCTGCTGCAGTTGCCGGCTCCTAGCATACCTAGCCATCTCGAGCCGCTCCACTTTTATTTGCATAATAAGAAAACTCTCTCCGACTCCTCTCCAATCTTTCATGTTGCTAAGAGTTGAGCCACAAACACAAGTTGAGAACCCTAGCTATATGCGTCAACTCATGCTTCCCACAACTTAGCTTAAGGCTTCATTTCTTCCAAATGATGCTACCTCTTTGTTGGAATCCATCGAACATTAGCTCCCTTGAGGTATAATTCTTAAATGCTTAGAAAGCCCTAGGAATATCATGTTTTGTTTATTGAATGTGAGCGTCATTAGGATCCAACCTTTAGAGCCTGTGCATTTTACTTTCTAATCCTTTTGGCGAGAGTTTAGAGATAATTTAGAGTATTTATTTTATGTGTTCAGAATAAATAGTTTTGAATAGGTTTAATGACGTGGTGATTTGATTCCACCAATCAAGCCATGATTAACTCCTAGGCCATTTTATTTTTGATCGAATGATCATGATTAATCCAATATTTTTTTATTAGTAAATTCAATTGAATCTTAAAAAAGGAGTTAATCAATCTTTAGAATTCCCAACAAAAAAAAGAAATAATATGTGATCAAACAAAACCCAAAAAAATGTGTAAATTAAATTACCATAAAATCTAAGTAAAACATAATAGAAAAAAATTAACTAAACCAGTAATATTATACATATTATAGTCAAATATAACAAGTTATTTGAACATAATTTATGAAAGACAATTATAAAATCATTTTAATCCCTAATTGTTATATGTTGATCTTAAAGGCTGAAAAAAATTCACTTATGTTACATATCCTTAACTATAATTAATTTAACTAGTAATTACAATGCACTAAGCTTTAGTTGAGTAGTTATTCAAATGAAATTTTGGAGGAATTCATAACTAATTTAAACCAGGTTTTAAAAAAAAAATTTAAACTCAAATCCCTTTTGACATGGACAATTGAAGCCAAGAAAAATTATGAGCAAACATGTGTAATTCGTATTTTAAATATTATAATCAAATAGTTTAAACTAATCAATCAAATGTATATGAAATCAAAATTAAATCTAAATAGTTCATAAATTTCATGAATAAATTTAGAATTCAATGAAAAATCCTATATAAAAAAATTAATTTTCTATATATTTTGAAAGTACTATGTTACCACTTATGATATAATATCATTAAAAATAATTTTGGTAATTTACTATAAGTTTATGTGGTATTACTAAAATTCTCTCTAACATAAAAATATAATAATAATTTTGTAACAATAAAAAATGTTTATATCATTTAATACAATTTTTGGTGATAAAGTTAAGTTATTTTAAGATAATACATAGTTAATTAATCCTTTGACTTGAAAGTCCAATATCAATCAACTAGATTTAGAAATGAACCACTAAGACATGATTGGTAAAACCTAAAAATGATAATCATAAAATTATATTATTCTAAATAATAAAAAATTTTGCATATTGAAAATTTTAATTAAATTAAGTTAAAATAATAGTAATTTTCAAATGACATAAAATTTTCAATGGGATTTGTTGGGATCTCATTCATAATCCTTTTACCAACATTTTTTGATATATATATATATATATATATATATATAGAGAGAGAGAGAGAGAGAGAGAGAGAGAGAGAGAGGTAATATTTAGAATATAAAATAATATACCAAAAATAATAATTTAAAGTTATCAAAAAATTTTAAACAATACTTCTCAACTTTAGAGAATATCTTCATGATTTTGGAGATATTTTTATTATCAATATGTAATTTTATTTAATTATTTAACTAATAATAAAATGATAATTAATAATTTAAATTTTTCTCAATGATTATATTAAAAATATACCTAAGTGTGTTCTCTAACCTTTAGATATAACACATAAAATTTGTGAAACCATTTGGATTTAAATCATAATTAAAATTAATTGAAATTCATAGTTTGGTTGATAATTAAAGCAAACATCGACAATTACAATAATTAAATCTCATAAAATAGAATTAGTTTAAACTCTTTGGGTGAATCTTCATCTTTTAATGAAGTGTTCATTCTATTAGAACTAGGGTGTAAGGAAGAGTAGGCCCTACCCTAAGCAGGGCTTACTATTTCTCATACTCTTTAAAATATTAAATCCAACTCCAACTTAAACTGAATTAAAATTTAAATCTCTTTTTAAGTTATTAATCACTTAAATTAAAATCACCCAATGGTAATAAATTAAATCCTTTTATTCAAATTATAATTCAAATGTTAAATCCTACATTTGTCTTACCACACCAACCTTTACACGTACATTATAATCCGAAGTCACTGATCTTAGTCTTAGGTTAGGCCGATGATGGTTGTGATGATGTGATGCTTTATTTTGTGATGCTATATTTTAGACTGAATGTTAGGATTGCTTGTGCATTTACTGAATGTTAGACAATCATTAGCCTGATGATGTTTTCTATAGGGGATTGTGCTTAAGCGTCCGTTGTAATAATAAATAAATACAAATCCTTCTGCTTGCATGTGCTGTTTATATCCCTAAGAATAATCCAATTAAGACAGGTGGACTTGGTTACCTAAGTATAAAGTGTTAAGTCTAAATATGTAAATTATAACTGATTATTTTGTATGTTTGTCTGGCTAATATCTATATTGCAGTGATAGTTTGATCTTATTTTTCATAAAGATGTGATTTTTATAATAGTATTATGATTAGTGTTATGGGGTTTAGGATGAGCAGTGACTAGAAAGCAAAGGCATGGAAGGCCTTGTGAAGCTTGGAGCAAGCTAATTAAAAGACGAATAAAGAATAATAATTAAAGACCCTCATAACATTTATTTCAATTATAATATTTAATTATAATTTGGGTTGAATAAGGGTAGAGCTCGGATACCCAACTCTTTCTCTTTTCAAGGGTGTACGTTGGTACCCGACCGCATTTCCTATTGATTCTTTTATGAAATTCAAATGTTTGATTATTGTGTTTAGTTTGCACAATAGAAATGACATGCTTTTTATAGGTTTCTTAAAGTTTGATGTTTTTATGTGTGGCCTAGATGCAGTAGGCTCTTTAAGATAAAATTCAATTTTCGATCATCAATAAGTAACTCATAATAAAAATTAATGCAACTCATAATCTCAATTTAAAGCCTAAGCTTTTAATCAAGATAATAAAAAATTTAGAAACCCCTTAGCTGAATGATTGTATGTTCTAACACCATGCATATCATATTGTGTCATTATCGAATAGAGAGGATGACTACTCTTGCAGGATAGGGGACATGCTTGACTTGTCAAAGTGATCTCTTATAGTGGAGAACACCTCTTCTTGCTGATTTAGCCCATAACTTAAATTCACCATGCATGTAGGCATAATTATCCCAAGCCTTGGTCCAAAAATAAATGTATCAAATGATCTTGAAAACTTATAAATTTTCAACGTTAGTCTAAGTCAAATTTGCATATCAAACATTATCTAGTCTCTCAGGGAGTTAGTTTAGGGCTTTAATTTATTTCCTAATTAAATAACAACCTAGCTATCTTACTTCTATATAATATTGGCCTACATGGTTTTATAGCATAAGAGGTGTTAGTTTGCAGCCACTACAAGCAATTATAAGTTTAGAATAGTTAGGAGGTGACTATTCTCTCCCTTGGAGGTAAACCTTTATGTCCCATTTTCTCGATTAGACTTAGGTTGTGCTTCTAGCTAGTGCTTAAGCATTTTAGTGAAGCTACTTATTTCCTTCGGGCCATGAGTATAAGTCCTCACCTCTTAGACATTTTCATAATGTTATGTTGTTGGACTATAAGCCCTAATATTCTAATAAGATTCTAATTTAAACAAAAGTAAATTTTCTCTTTAAAAAAATATAAAGCCACATTACAGGGTAGATTGGAGTGCCCACTAGGCTTCTTAGTATCTTAGGAGCTCCCTACTTGTCTTCATATCGAATCTATAAATAAGACTTCCCATTTGATTCCCAAAATAACCAATTCTTTGATAGTCTACCATTGAAATTATTGGAGATATTTATTGACTACTTTAATCGAGAGTGTTCTTAGGAAAGTTTCATTTCCTATGAGGTAATTAGCTATGGAGGCTTCCCTCCATAGGAAACTAAAGAACCTGGCCTAAAATAAGCCCTACTTTACTTAATCCATGTAAAGTATGGGAAAGATCTCTAGTATATTCGAAGACCCATCCACCTAAGGAGTCCTTATTAGGCAATTGAGTCCATTGTAGTGATATTTCCATCTTTTGAGATAATACATCATAGCTTAATTTCACACCCGATCACTTCAATAAGTACCCTTTAAGATCTGCATGGTGTCCCTACAACTCCTAATTAAAACACCACACACCCGTTGATATTATAGAATGAGAACTCCTCTCTTATAAGGGGACCTTTTTTCTCTCTCCCTCTTTAGACCCCTATTCTTTATACTTTGATTATGAGGAATAAAGATTATTGTTTCTTTTGCATTTAATTATTTTCTTGTTTTCCTATTTACAATATTTCTGTCTAACCCTATTTTTAGGCATATCAGAATGTTCCCCCTCCATCCATTGACAAGTTTAGTTTCAACATTGTTGGTTTTGTAGCTACAACAACAACAATCATATTACCATAAAATTTCACTAGGATATTATCACATGTATTAATGATCTTAGTATTGAACAAACCCTGTAATACTTATCAACAATGTTGCCATTGGTCAGACAGTTGTAACAAACAACAATATTGCTTCAATTGATCTTCTCCATGTTGCTACTATACACATTAATAATGTTAATTCTAAATAACTCCCTATTGGATTTACTAAGGATATTAATATCCCCAAAATATCAAGCCTAGCACTGATAATGGAAGCCAAGATTTTAGACGCACCAACCATAAATATTTTGGAGATAGCTTAGTCAACTAACATGATTGATCAGCAAAACACTGAAGACACACATGCATTGAAATGATGCCAAATCTTATTTTATCACAACATTATCAAGACCAACCAAATTATAATCCACACCAAACTTGTGAGAACCCAACAGATAGATCAGCTAGCATTTACATTATAGAACCTCTCACTGACTTCATCATCATAATAACAACAAATGAAGAGGATTGCATTATTTAGAAAAGCAAAAAAGTATAAATAAAAAGATGACATATTAATTCATCTTTTGCTAACTTAATTGGGTCCACATTAAAGGCTGGGTCCTATTAAATTATGATGATATGACTTCCAAATAGCATACAAAGGGAAACCCCATTATCTAATGACCAATCTTCTGAATTGGAATATCAGAGACATTGAAAAATCCAATGGTTCCAACTACTTAGTCAGTCTAATTAAGAAGCACAAGCTTGATTTTTTGGTTGGAAATAACATCCTGAAGATCACAAGGATATAATCTTAATCAACCAACTCTATAATTCTACCTTTCTAACATACATGCAAATAATTTCTCTCTAAAATAGCATCATACCCCTCGCTTTTCTTACTATCTATCAATATAATTAAAAAAAAAACACACATGATTCATATTTCTTAATATATGGATCTTGTATTTAGATTTCCTTGATTGGGTCAAGTAGGCCTGGATTGATATGTTGACCTCATTTTTGGATGAGGTTGACATAATCCTTGATCCTAGTAATTTGGAGCTTCTTAATTAGGCACTTAAGACACTACACTTATTGATCATGTGCATAAATAAACTAAAATCAAATAACAAAATAAATCAATTAGAAAATATGAAATCAAAAATAAATTTAAATCAAATTAAACTCAATACCCTAAAGTGAAAGCCTAGGCCATCCTCGAGGACACTTCTAAGACCTATCCTAACCCAATGGATTAGGGGAACCCAATAAAATTTTAATTTAATAAAGTTTAATATAAAACAAAATTAAGCATAAATGAATTGAAATCTAAATTCAATTGAGCTTTAATTTTTGGTGATGAGGGTGGCTAACCCAATTGATACATTTATGCGCAAAATCACCCAAGTCCAAATAAAATAAAATAATACAAATAATCAAAAATAAATTAAATAAAATGTACAAAAGTAACATTTAAACATAAATAAACAAAAAAGTAGATTGAGGTGGAATATAATGTGCATAATCAAGTCATTTGATTTGAGTTGAACCATGAGGGCCCCACGAAATCAAAAATCAACCAACCAAAATTTGGTCATATTGAGCCATTCCAAATGCTCAAAACCATCAAATGAATATTTCTAGACATAAATATAAAATAACGACTTAAGTGGGTTAATTGGGCTGCTCGACCCAAGTAGACCCAAATCAATCATTTTACTCATAAACCCAAATTAATTTAAAATTAATTCAAATAAAATACTTCAAATTATTTTAAAATCATATTTAAAGATAATTCAACCTTCGTTTGGTTTAATTTGATCATTTGATTGAAATATAACAAATTATACCCATTAAGCCTAATTTGGGCCAAAATCAATCTAAATCAAAATTAAATTCAACTTAATTAAAATTAATTACTCTAAATCATTTCAAATACTTAAGCAAACATGATTAGAGCCTAAACACACCTTGATTGAGTTTACATGGTCATTTGAATCAATTGAATCCAATTTAACCATTTAGATCAAAATGGATAATTTTGGATTTAAATCAAAAACTAATTCAACTTAAATGAAATTAACTAATAAAATTCATCACAAATATTTAATTAAACACAATTGAACCTAATTCTAATTCCAATAATGGCCATTTAGTCTAGGAGACCCATTTTGACCCATTTAGGTAAAATGGGTCAAATTAGCCTAAAACCACATTAAACCCAAATATGGCATGAGACAATGATCCATAAATCATTCCATTAATAATCAAAAATAATTCAAACTTAAATCTAAATCCAAATTAAAGAAATAAAATAAAACAAATTAAATCAATCTCAAATGAATCAACTCAAAGCTCAAACCATAAACTTAACTTGAGCAACATCAATTTTACAATAAAACTTCAATTAAATGATCCTTAAAAATCTTAATGGACAATTAAAAGTCATTAAAATCTAAATCTAAATCAAATTGGTCAATGAAATTAACTTAAGTCGATATGAATCAAATTCAATCCCAAGTGGGATGAATTCAAGTTCTAGGCTCAACTCTAAACCAAATGATCTTGACTTGAACATAATGCTCACTTTGTACTTGACTTGGATAGAAAACCAATAATAAAAAAGCCATAAGTTGATGAGGTGGCCATTGGAGAGGTATGGTGGAGCCTTTGGAGAGAGCAAAGCTAATTCACATGCACATGAAGCCAAATCCATCTTTCTCTCCTCCATATCTCTTCCTGTCTTTATTCAATTGATTTGGATTTAATTCAATCAATTGACCACCTCCCTCATGTAACAAGAAAAGTTTTACAATCTGAATGGCTAACCATAATCATCCCTCTCCAAGGAGGTAGCTCATGGCAAAGTAAGAGGGGAGGAGAGGAAGACTCCTCTCTTAATTCTAACTCCACCATAACACACTTAAAAGAAAGATATGGTGAACCAACCCTTTACCTAGCTCCATCACAACCAACAAGCTAGATTCAACTACCTTAGACTCCTCCAATGGGGAGGAGTCTTGACCAAACACTAAAAAGGAGAGGAGCAACCCTCACCTTTAATTAACCTCACCAACACACTCCAAAGAGAAGGAGAAGCTCAATTGAGCCATTTCCCAAGCCTCTCATTTCTGGGAAGCTTGAATTCGGCCATATTGATGGTAATAGGGATATCAAAACATGGGGATAAAGGAGGAGTGATCCTTTCCCAATTGACCCACCCTACACATTCTAGGGAGGGAATCAAACTTAATTGAGCCAACACTTGAGGGTCTTGATGTCGGTGAGTCAAAGAACACTCAAAGTGGATGGCAGAAGGTGGAGCTATTGTTTCCATGATGATTAGTAGGGAGGAAATCCAATTCCTCCTCATTAGAGGTTCTCCATTTCCCAATAAAAGAACTCAAAGCATTTCCATTGTCGAGCATCGACATTGGTGAGGTATGCCTCAAATCTTGTCACCCCCATTCATACCTTGGTCTTTTATGAAACAAACCTGATCTCCATTGAGATTAAGCCATGTGGATCGACTACAATCAATAAATGATCATTTTGCGATTAAAACCATGAAGAAATTTTGCTTAGATTGCTAAAACTTAGCATCCAAAGATGGATGACTCTTAGTTTTTGATGAGAAATGAGAGATGAAATCACAAAAATCCATTTTTTTTATTTTGAATGGATGGTCGTGATCTAGCAAGACTTGTGATTTAAAACTTTTAAGAAAAATGAGATTAAATTTGGATTGTCCAATTACTCTCCCATCCATACTGCCTTTTGACATGGGATCCACGTAGATCATGCAAAGCCCAGACATACAGTTGGCGCCACATAGGCGCTGACTGGGTTAAGTAACAAATACAAAATTTTGAAATATTTAAATATAAAAAATGCACAGAACTTCAAAGATTTATAAAAAATAAAACACTCAACCAAAAAAATATATATATAAATAAGGGCTCTATGAATTCATTTTAGTGAGAGGAATACATTAAATCTAAAATCCCCAATTTTCTTTATATAATTTTTGGGTAAATTTTTATTTAATTAAAAGTAATATAACTTAATTTATACCAAAATTATTGAGTTAATCAATTTGAAAATTTGGGGATATGAAATTAGGGTTAAAACACACCTTTAGTAAACATTTAGGGAATTATTGTTGAATAAAGTAAAATTAATAAAATTTTCAACCCACAAACTCAAATTTGATGAAATAAATTAACAATAACTTAAACAAATTAGGAAAAGATGTGGAATCGACTCAAGATATAATAATGAACATTACTGAACCTAAAAGCATGAATAAAACTCACTAAAACTTATAAAACCTTAAAATGGCATAATTTAGCATTAATTGAATTAAATAATTCAATTAATTATGCTGAATTTAATAAATTTATAATAAATTGAATAAAATCCCAAATATTTTAAATGACTAATTACCCTTAAAAGTCTTTATTATGTGACTGTATCCATTATAGGGTAACATGTTTATCTCTTGAGATGATATATTATTTATTAATGATGTATTTGATCACTTAAATAAATACCCTCGAGATATGCATGGTGTTCCCAATAGGAACTCCACATGATGTTATTTCAGATAACCCATTGTCTAATCTATGGCTACTACATAAAGAAAAGGCTGTCACCTTCAAGAAATTGAGCAGGAAGACTTTCAAAAACATTAACAAATTGATAGAAGATACATAAATGAAGATCTACCAATTGGTGAAAGTCTTTTTAAAGAAGACACAATCTAGCTTAATTCCCAATTACAATTGGAGCAATAACTTACCAAATTATATTAACAGATAAAGGCTCTTTGGAGGCAAAAATCTACTATAACTACATTCCTTGAAGGAGGCAAACAAAATGTATTTTATGTCAGTGTTAGAATGAAAATGGAAAACAAAACTATAATCACCATTAATGACCACACAAGGGGATGGCTTAACAAACTTGAGGATATAGGTAATAATTGCTTCAAACACTTCAAACACCTTTTCATCACTAAACCCCAACAAGTCAACAGCAAAAAAATCTGAATACATCTATTTCTACTAATGATGAAACCATAATTCATAATGTTAATCTCATTTAAATCTAGATGAATTTGAAATTAAAACTACTTTGGATTCAAAGCAAAAGTAAAAGGTAGTTGGTCTTGATGGTTTCTTAGCCATATTCTACTAAAAAGCATGGCACATTTTGAAGAGGACATAATAGCTACCATTCAAAGTTTTTTCAGAGGAAATAAAATCCACAACTACTTTTCAACCTCCTTTATTGTTCTAATTTCAAAAAAATAAAAATAAAAAATGAACCACTTTATCTAGATAGATAGATTCTGGCTCATTAACTTAAAATTTCTCATTAATAAAATTATTAGTAAAATCATAGTATTCTTGGTCCGACAACTCCTTCCACACATCATTTTATATAATTAGGCTACTTTTCTAAATAGAAGACAAATCATTGATAACAATCTTTTGGCCCAAGTGCTCATCATAGGCCTTGATAAGAGATGTCAAGGTGGCAATGTCATAATGAAATTAGATATAAGGAAACCATTTGACACCATCAGTTTGGATTTTATTCTAGAAACATTAATGGCATGTGTATTCTCCATTAAATTCCACAACATGATAAAAAGACTATCGCAGGACACTCACTATACCATTTTACTAAATGACACCCCTCATGGTTACCTTAAAACCAATAGAAGAGTTAAACAAGGGGATCCATTATCACCAACTTTATCCATTCTAGCACTATAATACCTTTTTAAATAGCATAACCAAGATTTCCTAAAGAACTAGCACATCTATTTCTCTACCAAAGCATAAATGATTGACTCCCACCTTGCAATTATCGATGGCTTGCTTCTCTTTTACAATGGTAGCTAGAGATCCATTAAAAAAATTATGCACACCATTAAGTAATTTGAGATCCATTTAGACCTAGAACTTAAAAAAAGTAAATACCCTTTCCTTTCTAAGAAATCCATCCTATATGGTACAATTATTTAGTTTAAGGACTTCATTGGATTCAAGAAGGTAGAACTCCACTTCACCAATCTTTGTGTTAACATGTATAACCAAAATTACAATCAATCTTTACGATGACCTTATATGTAAAATTCGAAGGAGAATTTGATCTTGGGAGAATAGATTTTTCACCTCTAAGATAAAAATTCAAGCTCATCAAAAGCATCATAAACTCCATCCCATTTTATGTGGCTCATTTCCAAAAGTTACCAATCATAGCCCAAAATAAAATTGAATGTATGTTTAATAAGTTTGTGTAGGGTCCTTACATGAGATCAATTCATTGCTTATGTTGGAAAAAAAATTTACAAACCTATTGAAAGAGAAGGTTTTGGATACAAAACTTTGGTGGATAATATTAAATGCAGCATCATTAAGTTATGGATCAAGTTTAAAGATAACCAATCATTATTAGCTAACTACCTACATGAAAAATATTACAAAACCCAACACCTAAGTAAAGTACAAGCTCACCCCACTGACTTAATATATGGAAGTCAATTATCCATCATAGTGCTGAAGCTAGAGATCTTATCTTCTAGGACATTAAGGAAAGGAAACTTAGTTTTTGGAAAGATCACTAACATGGAGGCAATACTCTTTCTGAATTGGCACTAGACTTCAACTGACAAAATTAATTTATTTTCAATTTCTAGTATAATAGTACATGAGATCTTCAAAAAACTAACTTAGTAAGAAATTAAAGCAATTCCAATAGGTTAGAATCAGAAGGATTAGCTTATTAGCAAAGGGAATAAGCAATTTGAATCCATTACCAAGGTCATCTATTTAAGGATGAACACTACCGATCAATCAACCACTTGGGAAAAAATTATTTAGAATAACATTATGTAACCTTCTATGTCTTTCTTTACTTGGAGACTAATGCACTATCTCATTCAAATAGATGATATACAAAAGCCAAATGGATTAATACTACCTTCAAGCTATCCCCTATGTTTTAAAGAGAAAGAGCCAATCATGTTTTTTTCTTTACCTGTAGGTTTAGTATGACTGTATGGGATAATAAATAGAATCTCTTTAGAATTTCTAGAAATAGATTAACATTCCATTCAATCTTTGAAATGCTTGAATTTTGGAAGTTATTGAGTATGATGTAAGAAACTATTAACATTTTTTCATAACCTGCAGGTTTAGTATGATTGTATGGGATAATAAATAAAACCTCTTTAGAATTTCTAGAGATAGATCAATAATCCATTATTAGCATGAAATTCTTGAATTTTGGAAGTCATTGAGTATGATGTATATGAAAACACACACTAGAACCACTCCTTTAATTACATTCTAGTTCTAGATCATAAATAATGATCATAAACATGAAGATAAACACACTTTAGATCATAAATAATGATGTTTTTAGAATGGTGAAGAACTACTTATATAAAGCAATCCTATATGGGTGATTCAAAAGCATACACAACATTGGAGATTAAAAGTTCTTCAATAATATCAATCTACTAAGAAGTACATGAGAAAGCACTTGGAGCCTTGTGTAATAAATGAATTCTCATAGCCCTTTCATTAAGATCAACATTGATGATGACTATAATTATAATTCAAATTAATTTAGTATTTGGGGAATCTTCTGAAATCTTGATGGCCTCTCTGTTCTTCATTTCTTCACGCTTTGCTTCCTTTAGTTAGCCCTACATGCTGAATCTCTTGCTTGCCTCACTACACGTAGAATGATAAACTCCATTAACATAACTCACATTTAGTTAGAAATAGATTCTCTCATGGTTCTAAAATATCTAAAGGAACAAAATGATACCAATATCTCATATAACTTGATTGCAGCATCAAAGAGGGTCAAATACCATACAAACAATCTCATAATCATGTATAACCACATACCGAGAGAAAGTAATAGACTAGCTAATTATCTAGCCAGCCAAGGTGCTCTCATGGAGGACTTCATCATATCAACTTTACCTAGTAGATACCTCATCGCTTTGTTTAAAAGTGACAAAATGAATATACCTTGCATCAGAGCAAAATGCTTGTAACTTTTTTATACTTTTCTATTTCTTCACCTCACATTTTGGATTACTTGTACATCATGGTAATCAATAATATATTCACTCTTTTACTACCAAAATATAAAAAGGCTTGGAGTACTTGAAAGTATAAAGGGCATGACAATAATTCCATAATGTTTACCTTTTGATATTGATGTTTATATTAATTCTATGGTGTTGTGGTGGCTCCATTTAGATTAGAGTTTTCTTTATTAAAATGCTTTTTTGAACCTTTCATTGTAAAAAATAAAATAAAAACTAAGTTTCCTAACCCAATGCCTAAAGACACCATACCTTGAAGGACAAACATGTACTCTAGACTATTAAAAGAACTAGAAGTTAAAAGAAACTTAATTTATAATTTTTTTATTTAATTTGATCAAGGTTGTATTTATAGGCAGAGTATGATGGGAGAGCTCAAATTTTTTCTTGAGTCTTCAAGTAAAGAAATAACAAAATATCACCTTTATTTGTCAAACTTAGTACATGAATGAATCGATTGAAAGATTTAACATGAAGAGACTTAAATCTAGATAAAATTCTTATGAGCCCATAGGTACAATTTCATTTAGAAGAATTAATAAGATTAATTGATAAAAAACTTTGTAAGAGTATTATAAGTTTACTTTTATATATTGCCGCTAGCAAGCCTAATATTAAGTTTGTTATTTTTTTAGTGCTCATTTTCAGGCCAACCCAAATGAATCTCTTTTAATAACAGTCAAGCATATCTTTCAGTATTTGATTGGCACATCTATGTTAGGCACATGGTATGTTAAAAATTTTTATCATAAGATTTAGTTGGATTTTACTAATGCTAAGTTTTTTGGATGCAAAGTAGATAGAAAAAGCATATTATGGACATGTCAATTTTAAAAATTATTCTTGGTGTCTTGGCCATATAAGAAATAAAATTTTGTGGCTGTAGACTATTAAGGCTAAGTACATAGTTGTAAGTAGTTGTGTTGCTTACGTTATTTAGTTAAAGGAACAAAATAGAAGCTTTTGGAATTAAGCAATATCATATCATATGCCAGTATGACAACATTAGTACTATTAGTTTAACTAAAAATATTTTCTAGCACTCGTGAACTAAGCAGATTGAAATTAGTTACCATTTGATTATAGATCATGTTTTCAAATGTGATGTTAATATTAATTTAATTAGCACTAATTTATAATTCATTGATTCTTTTACAAACCTTTTTCTAGAAGAACTTCTTTATACTTTGAGACACATGCTTAAAATGTTAGACCTTAATATTTAAATTATAAGTAGTATTTTATTTTCTTTTTGTTGTTACCAAATGGGGAGAAGAGTAATATGTTGGTCGGTCTTCAGTTTATTTTATGCATATATTTAGGCGGAGCATTACTTTTTTTATGTTGTGGCACAAATTTTATTTGACAGGGGATTTCTTTTTGTTAAAATTTTTATTAAAGGTCAATCTGCTCCTTTATAAAAGTCTATGCCCAACATAAGTATGTCATCATCAAAATGATGGAGATTGTTGGTTAATTTGAATGATAATAAATGTATGCTTCAATGTTCTAAAAACAAATGTTAATTATTTCAGATTTATTGATTCTGAAGACGTGGAAGATTTTTATTTACATAACCTATGCATCTCACAATATATGTTTGATGCAATTGCAAGTATGAAAGAATACAAGATGAATACTTTGGAGCTAAAGATAGAATATTTTATGTTATATGCATTTAGAAGTTTCTTATAATAAAAGTTTATTAGCATGATTCAATTTGCTAAAAAATTAACATATATTTTAAATTTATTTATATGTTATTATTTGTTGATAATAAAGTTAATTTTTAAATAAATAAATTATCCTAAACTAATTAACATTCAATTTTATATATATAAAAACTTTTATTAACTCCCACACATAACTTTTAAATTGTTAAAATAATAAATAATAAATAATTACGATTATTGAGTGTAACTAGTTTGTATATTTGAATGATTATCTAACATAATTAAAAATTTTAATTCAAATTTAAATTATTTTGATTACTGATTGACATATGTGTAATTATATCTATATTCTTTTATATTTTTAAAATGCCATTTATTATATTTTAAAATTGATAAAAATATATGAAATTTAATATTTAAGTAAAAGTCATTTTATAATCAATGAATTTTTATCTAATTTTGACTCTAATGGATTCCTTGGATTTTATTCCTTTAACTTGGTAAGTTACAAGACCTACTTCTCATTAAAATTAACTTTTCTATGATTTTTTTAATGATTAATTATTTTTTAATATTGAATGCAAGCTTGCCATTGAGAATATATTAAGAGGTATTAATGGTTGTTTTTCATATGCCCATTTGACTAATATTTGAATCTAATAGTTATATAACATAACTTAATATTTTATTGAAAATTACATGATTATATGATAAAATAATATTACAATAATATATGTTTAAAATTAATTAAAATTATCTTCTTGCTTGTAAGTAGTCCTCATTCTCTTTATGGAAAGGTTGGTCGTTAAATTCAAATTCTCTAGTAAACCTAAGAGTACATTTATTAGAATTTTCTTCCAAGTGTTTTGTAAAAATTGCAAGCTCAAACTCTTGGTTGGGATGCTTCAAATCTCTCAATTAAGAAACCTTTCTAAAACTACTTGAGTTTGTTTGCTTTAGTTAAATATCTCTTACATGTTCATACTATTTTTGCCATCTATTTATTTTTTCATATATTTATTTCAAGTAAATTAGTTTTTGTACATCATAGTTTATGTCATCAAAGTTTATTCAATCATTTGAATCTATTTATATTTGAGAAGAATTCTAGTGATAATCTATAAGATTTATTTTATCTTATAAAAATTTTATTTTTCTACACATATTTTTTGTTTCTTGAAAATATTTATTCAATAATGTTGTTTAAGAGATTATTTATCTTTAGGTCTATTTTAAAAGTTTTTTGAAGTTTTTAAAATTAATTAATTACACTAAAAAATATTTTTTATTTTAATAAAAAAACATCCCTAGTTTTTTAAAATCTATCATATACTAATCGTATTTAAGTATTGTGTGAACTTTTGAATTAATTTAAAGTATTATTTTTATTAACATAAAATATTTTATTTGAATAATTTTAGGTCATTTGTTATATTTATTACATTTATTATATGTCAAGTTTGTTTATCAAAGTATAGTTTATTAAAAGCTAAATTATTTGCTTTTGTATTTATCATTTCTTGCCAACTAATACACTTTCTTTAAATAATTTCTCATCTTGCTGAAATTTAGAAAAGCTAGGTTTTTTTTCCATACTTAACCAAAAAGGTTTAGGTGAAAAGTTAATCATTTTAATAATATTATATACATAGTAGATATAATTACTCTTAAAGTTAAAGTTATTTTTTTACTGAAATTTATTTTCTTATGAAATGGAATATTATAAATTTAATTTAATATTATTTTTACTTTGGTTTATAAATTGCTTCTATATAACATTTAATAAGAATATTTTAAAAATATTTATTTCACCACCTCTTATCAAAATTAAGGGAGCATTCTATCTTATTAATCTTGTTTGAATATTTATTATAAGTTGTAAGGTGATCATTTATAAGTTGTGAGATCATCTTTCTATTTTGGATTGCTTGCTAGATTTATAAAAAATATATTGTACCAAATTTATTATTTTGTATTATTTTTTTCTTATTCTTTAAATTTTTTATTGAGGTTGTACATGCCCCTTTGTAAGAGATTACATGGTTATTGTACTTATTGCACTCACCCTATTATAGGAGACTACGATTTGAAAACTATGTTCGTGTTTAGTAGATTCTTTGTCAAGGTGAATAAGCAAGGATGTAGGTTATTTCAGGTTTTCATTAAATCACATATAAATCATTTTGCTTATTTCTATTATTTACTTTATTGAACTTTAACTTTTTTGTATTATGAATTTAGTTTATCACTATTTAAATAAAAAATTATTTTTCTACTAAAAATTAAAATTTGAGTTTTAACTTTAAACTTTTAAAATACCTAATTTTCCCTTACTCTCGGTTGAATAGCAACTCATAGGTGTTATTGAGATTGAGGATAAATACACTCCCAATTTTTAGAAGCTAACAAACATTTTAGACTCATCCCTTTTATCTTTCCTATGCATTAACTCATCTCTTCAATTTTTTTCAAGGAAGGGTTGAGGACTTTCAAGAAAATGAGGAGAATATGTGAGTGGTGATGGAAATGACTCATTTTACAATGGAGAGTAAAATGGTAAACTACAAAAATGATTCACTTGATTGAGGCACCCCTAATAAAAAGAAGTCTATTTTAAGGAAGATGGAAGTGACATGAGCTAATTATTTTGACATTGCTAAATACGAAGTTATTATAAAGTCAAAGTTTTTGGTCGGCGCCCAATTTCTGATCCAAAAGTTAGATAAGCATCGCTATTTAGATCATAAATTTTATGAATTTGTTGACATCCTTGCCATGTTAGAGTCCAAAGATAGTGACAAGGAAAGCATCAATTTAAATTTTTTTTTCTTTTTTTGGCTTTTTTATAAAGTTTCTTTTTGAACATTAAAATGCTTGGATATTAAAGGGCTATTTGGGATCAATTTTGTTTTGTGTTTTTTATTTTTGTTTTTATGATGTTTTTAAAAATATGTTTATTTAATGTGTTCTTAAGTGTTTGTATTTTTTATTTTCAAAAATATATAACATTATTTTAAAAACACTCAAAATAGCTTTTTGGTATTTTGAGTGTTTTTAAAAACATCCGTTCTAACAAACATATTTTTCTTTAAAATAAAGAATAAATAAAATAAAATGAAAATAAGAAATAATAAAAATAAAATAAAAGTGGTCTTGTGGTGTTTTAATTTAAAGTCATAGGGACACCATGCAGATCTTAAGGGGTACTTATTAAAGTGATCGAGTGCAATATTATTATATGATGTACTATATCGAAAGATAGAAATATCACCCTACAATAGACTCTATCACCTAATAATGACTCCTAAGGTGGATGGATCTTCATATATACTAGAGATCTTTCCCCTACTTTATATGGATAAGTGAAGTAGGGTTTATTTTATGCCGGGTTCTTTAGTTCCCCATGGAAGCAATATTCCATGGTTAATTACATCATAGGAAGTAGGAATATCCTTAGAATACTCTTGATTATAGTAGTCAATAAGTATCTCCAAAGATTTCAAACTTAGAATACAAAAGAATTAGTTGTTGTTAGAGATCAAATGGGATTGCTTGAATGGGAAGACTTCTTCACATATTCCAAATGAGGATAAGTAGGAAGCACCTATGATACTAGGAAGCCTAGTGAGTGCTTCAGTCTATTATATAGTGAGACTTTACATTTTTGAAAGAGAGAATTTACTTTTATTTAAATTGGAATCACATTAGAATGCTAGGGCTTATAGTACAATGACACAAGATGTGGAAATGCCTAATGGGTGAGGACTTATGCTCATAGCCAAGAAAAAATAACTAGCCTCAGAACATAAATCTAAAATGTTCTAGCACAAGTTAGAAGCATGACCAAAGTCTAATAAAAAAATAAGGCATAATGGTTTACCTCCAAAAGAGAGAGTAAACACATCCTGACTCTTATAGACTTACAACCGCCTAGTAAGGCCGCACACTAACACCTCCTATGCTTTAAAATCATGTAGGTTGGTCTTATGTAGATGTGAGTTAGCTAGGCTATTATTTAATTAGGAAGAAAGCTATAATACTAAGCTCACTCTCTAATAGATTAGATCATGATTGGTATGAAAATATGACGTAGACTAATTTCAAAATTTAAAACTTTGTAAATCCTTTTGACACATTCATTTCAGATCATGGCTTAGGACAATTATGCCAATATGCATGATGCAATTAAGTCATGGGCCAAATCAGTTAGAGGAGGTGTTCTCTACTTCAAGGGATCGGTCTCAAAGGTCAAGCATATTCTCTATCATGCAAGAGTGGAGGCCCTCCCTATTTAAGAGTGGCATAATATAAACTGCATGGTGTAATAATATACAACATTAAACTAATAGATTTTTAAATCTTTTATTTACCTTGATTAAGAGCCTAGGCTTTAAAATAAGGTTATGAGTTGTATTAAAATTTATTTATGAATTTTTAGTGAGGATAGAAAATTTAAATTTATCCTAAAGAGTCTACAGCATCCAGGTTACACATCAAAGCATCATACTTTAAGAAACCTATGGAAAGCATGTCATTTCTATTATGCAATCCACATTACAATCAAACATTTAGATTTTTGTAAAAGAATAAAAGGTTGATGTGGCCGAGTATTGTTGTACACCCCAAAAAAGAAAAAAAGTTGGATAGCTGAGCTCTATCCTTATACAATCTAGATTACATTTAAATTTCTATAAATGAAATGAATGCTATAGGGGTCTTCAATCTTTTTTCTTTTATTTCCTTAGAATAGTTTGATCCAAGCTCACAAGCCTCCTAGGTCTTTGCCTTCTAACCACTACTCATCCTAAACCCCATAACACTAATCCTAATCCTATTATAAAAATTATATAGTTACAAAAAAATAAAATCTAACTACACCTGCAAAATAAATGTTAGTTAAATAAGCATACAAGCCGTGCAATTATATTTTACATATTTGGAATTAGTACCTTGCACTTAGGTAGCCAAGCCCACCTATCCTAATTGGATTATGCTTAGGGGCATAAGAAGCACTTGAAAGAAAAAATATTTATATTTACTTATTATTACGGCAGCCTATTTAACATAATCTCCTACATAAAAAATTATTAGGCTATTAATGACTTAACTTCCAGTCTATGCATCAACAATCCTAACATCTAGTCTAAAATATTACATCATAAAACAAAACATAACACCATAACATACACCAGCCTAATCTAAGACTAGAATAGACTTAGCACTCTAATGTGTGTGATAAGGTTTAGTGTGGGGTGTCTTGACTAAGCTTTAAGAATGTGATTATCTAAAGTTTAGAATTATTTAAGTTAAACATTACAGGATATTTCACTTCAAATCTTTGAATGAATTGATTAATTTTTGTTTACACTTTCTTGTTTCATTTAATTCTTGCTCAACATCTAATCACTATAATGAGAAGAAAGGAGTTTGACCCCCCTTCATCCCTACCCTAAGTTATTTTCTAAAGGTATATTATTTTGACTTTGGTTTCTTTAGTGAACAATTTATCAACATTTTATTGAACCTAAGTTGGTGTTAGTCTTAAAGAGACTTATTCAAGCATAAAAGACATTTTAGGATTAAAAAAATTGAATCACTATTACATACACAACATTCCACTACTTCTTTCCATCATCAATAACATACACACCTCTTCATTTTTATTGTTCATGACATTTGATTTAATGTATATATTTGTACATGCAATATATATTTACATTTTTTCACACTTGATGATAATTAATGCATGAATTTGGTAGAAGAGAAAGATTTCATTCCAAAGTTAAGCATATGTAGATAGGTATTAGATATTTAAGCAAGTACATGCCATTATTAAACTAGGAGAGTGAGATAATCTGAGACCTCCTTAGAGTTACTTAAAGCCTTGTGTTCCTGAGATGTCCAGATTATATACTTGCTAACTTAAATACATGTAAATGTATACATAAACATGGGAGTGAAAATCATGTAGAGGGTATATAAAAGCAATTTTTTATTCATGTAAAACAAAGTTTAATCCCAAATTCTAGCACATGCATACATATGAATGAGATTAAGCAAGTACATGCCATTATTAAATGAGGAAAATGAGATCATCTAAGACCTTTGAGGCTACTTAAAGCCTCGTGTTCCTAGGATGTCCAAAATATATACTTTCCAACTCCAAACATATGTAAAGATAAACATGAACCACGAAAATAAAATATTCTTTTACCATATTTAAATTATAACTAAATATAAAATTTATTGAACATTTATAGTCAACATCAGCATAAATTTTACATCACTAGCTTATAGTTTTGAAAGTAATTTGGGATTTATTACTGATAATATCCACACCATATAATATTTATCCAACACATGTTACTTAAATGCAACCATGTTCTTTTGATTCACTTTTTTTTTTGAAAATCAAGAACATGTAAAACAAATGGTATGCACATTTATGATTATTTAAAAAAAGTAATTAAATATTACCACATAACATATTCAATTACGTTAAGTCCTTAGGACAATCAAGCCAAATAAAGATTCCTTAAGACTAACCAAAATTCTTACAAGGTTTGATTTTGATATTTAAGTTGTTAAACCTAAAGAGGAGAGAATGATAATTAGTATTTACCCCAATCCATGTTGGTGATTTGATATATTTAAAGAAAATAATTAAATTGGTTTTATGGATTGATTTAGTTCAAATCATTAAGCACATCAACTTAAATACCCTTCCAGAAACTTCTTTTAATTTAATTAACTACTTGATTATGAGCCTTCAATGATATGCTTTTAGGAAGGTAAAATTTGCAATGCACCTAAAAGAATCTAATGCAATTAGGCTTTAGAGTTAATTGAATTAAAAAAGGAAAGAATCTAAGTTAAATATTCTTATGATTTTCTCATACTAATGGGTTAATCATTATTTCTTTAATAACTTTATGTTATTAAACACATAAAGGGGAACTAATGGATTATGTTTGAACTATCAAAACTAAGTATTAATTTTTTTTTGATTTTCATTTTATCATTAATTTTCCTAATTATCCCCTAATTATTACAAATGTTAATTAACCCACTTAAAGAAATACATATGGAAAATTAACAAGAAGAGGGTGGAAGAGGGGGGGGGGGGGGGGGGGTTAAGGGTGGAGAGGGGTTAATTACTTCTCCTAACTATTCCCATTATTCACAATGATTAATTATCATTATTATTTAATTTTTACTATTTATCAATCATAATAATTTTTTAATTAATTAATGAGAGTAATTAGGATTGAAATTTTAAATTCTTTAAATTACATGGCAAAAAATTCTAATAAAATTATGAGTGGTAGAGGACATCCCATAGAATTACCGCACCAAATTTAAAATTAATTAGCCAATTAATTTAGCCTGAAGTAAAGTAATTAATGTAGGCTTCAAATCATAATTAGTATTATTTACTAGGCATAAATTGGGGATTTTATTTTCCTTAAATTCTCCAGCATCTAACCTTTCCAAAATAAGTTTATTTACATTTTTTGAATTTTTCTATAATTAGTTAAGATTTTTTGAATTTCTCACCATTTAAATATATTTTTCAAAGCCTAATTAACCCATAACCTGTCAGCACCATGTGGACGTCGACGCCACAGTGCTTTCCATGTGGCATCGTGGTATTGGTCACTTAAATCATCCAACGTGTTAGCTAACTTAGTGGCGACGGATGTGATTTCATCTCAATCGTTCAATCTCAGATTGGATGATCAAGATTAATCCAGTGATTCCAAAGAGATTAAATCAAAATTTCTAATGTAATTAATCACTGCTATCCATTTTAATCACATGAAATAATTGGCCAGTGATTCATCGTCCCACTAGTGTCATAAGAAGGACACCATATACCTTCTATCACTCAATTCGAGCTAGTCAGAGCATATTTGAAGGTGAAATTGACTCCAAAATAATCAGGGAATGAATCTAAGGGGATCTTATAGTGGAAATTGCTTGAAAACATGATTCACATCAAATTAGACCAACACCTAAGGGCCAAAGCTACGGTTGTCAAATTTTTACCTTGCCAAAGTTATAGATTGGTGGTCCACCAATAGCGGTAGGTTCATCTTGAAGAGACGAAGCCTTATTGAGAAGATCATGCCTCCCCACTGATCGCTCTATGGACCAAACACCACTACAAAGCTTGCTAGAGTTGGTCTTGAGGCTTCTTCCTATTGTTGAATCGCTCAGGAAGAGTTAATTTGGATTTGGTGGAAGTTTAGAAAACTTGGATGGTTGAGGCTCTCAATTTTGTTCGGGAGCTGGTCTTATCGGCAGTGGAGTACACGAGGAGCTCGAGAGAGGGTAGGGGACTGTACGAAATGCTCTAGGGAAGGTTTGTGCTTTATTTGAATCCATGGGGAGGAGTATTCTCTCCTATGTAGTTGAACCAAGGGCTGGGATTGGTTCAACCTTTGGTAACTGCCCGGCCGGGTAGGTGGCTGGAGATGATAGGGGACTGCTGAGGTGGCTGAGGGTGAGAGGTTGAGGGGGTGTAGTGGGCTGGCATGAGGTGTACCCTCTCCATTAGATGGACTAATGGGTTAGCATGGGTGAACTCACCCTCTCTTGGCCAAAGGCTGAGTCCAACAACTTTGGGTTAGGTTGGTTCAGTGGTCCTCTTGTCCAAGAAGTGCTAAAGGTGGCTGGAGAACCCATCCAAATAAGAATTTTATCTCATTTGAGTGGGTTGGTTTAATGTTTTTGACCCAAAAGGGATTCACCATGGGTTGGGTCCACTTGGGGAGGTCCATGGTGACCCAAGGATGAGTCATGCCAAGTTTGGTTGTGTTTGGGCTTGGTTTAGTTGGGTTTGGCACAATTTGACCCATATAGGTCAAAAGGGTCATGTTGGGCTAAGTTGACCATTTTAGTCAAATTGGGTTAAAGTGGGGGTATGGCTAAGTTCAGTTGATCATTTGGAATGAACTAGTGTAATTGGTTTGATTTAACTTGAGTTAGAATTGAATTTGGCTCTTATGGTTCAATTTGGGTCAAATAGATCATGTTGACCAATTTGACCAAATTGGTCAAATTGGCATGAGCATAGATTAGGACTATGTTCAATTGATCATTTGTGATTGATTGGAAAAGTTAATTTGAATTGATTTGGATTATGGAGTGATTTAATTCAATTTGACCATTTAAGTCAAATTGGGCAAAGTAGGCCAATTGGATTGGGTTGACCAAATTGGGTCCAATTGAAGGTTGGATCATGTTCAATATTCAATTGATAATTGATGAGAATCATTGGTTTCAACCAATTTGGTTAGGATTTGGTTTGGCCCAATTTGGCTATTTAGGTCAAATTGGGTCAACTTGGGTTAAGGTGGCCAAATTTGCTTGGTTAGGTTCAATTGACTATAGTGACCTAAAATCATCAATGAAGGGATTGGGTAGCTTGATTTAATCTAATGGGAGTTTAATTGGAGTTTGGTTCAATTGCCCCTTTTTTGTCACTTTGGGTAAAGTGACTTGGTCAAGCCAACTTGTACAAATTGGAGTGATGGATTGTTGGGGTGTGTTCAATGATAAGTTTGAAGTTGATTTATAATTTTGATTGCAATTTATTTGGGCTTAATTAGGTTTTGGCTCATTTGAACCTTCTAGGTCAAATGGGTTAATTTGAGTTGATCAAATTCACTTGGTTCAATTAGTTTGATTATAAGTGTTAAAGTGGCTTGAAGCAATCTAATGAATCATTAGAGTGATTAAGAAAATCATATTGGATTTAGTTTACTTGAATGGGTTTGAATTGAGTTATAGGATCATGGTAGAGTTAACATAGATTAAGGTCCAAGTTAGTTTGTCTTAGAGCTTGGATTAGAAAATCAAATTCAATTAGGATTAATTGAATAGGTTTGAGGTTAGTTTAGCTTCATCCACATGAGCTTAAGCTTGGAAGAGTGAATATGTATGAGTCTTGGTTTAAGCCATAGGATTGGTGGAACCTATTTGTCGTAAGGTGGACTCTGGGCTTAGGGTTATGCCTTCTAAGTCTCTAAGCTTAAGTTTTAGTGTCCCCTTAATCACTAGAGGTGTCTTAGCACTAAGAAAATCCAAGTGTCTAGAAGGTTCCTAGATCAAATATGGGGAGGATTAATCATCACTCCAAAAATGAGGTCAACATATCCCAAACAACCCCTAAATGCACATTTTTCTTATTTTTAGCAATCAACATAAGTACTTATTTTTTTTTTCAAATGAACAATTTAATTCTCTTTTACTCCCCTTTCATTGAATGTCTCTATATGATTACTTGTAATTTAATTTTTGTATTACATGCACCCATCTGGTTATATAATTGGGCTCATTTAATAATAAGAAACTTTGTTATATCATACTCCTTTAGCTTAACAATATGTATATTACCCTATAGAAGAGCATTGAGGTGAATTAATGACTTGCTTAATGGATATTTGGTTGCATTGAAGGTTTCAATTTGTAGTCATGTAACACAAACTCTTGGGTGTATTGAAGGCTTTAGTTTATACTTGCCTAACACAAACTATTGAGTGCATTGAAGACTTAATATTGTAGTCATCTGACATAAATTTGGGGAATTAAAGGCTCTTCTCTCTCTTTCCTATCTCATGCACACTTGGGTGCATGGAAGATATTACTCTTACTTAGCTCACACTACACTCAATGTGTATAAGGTGATGACTTATGTTACAATTAATTATTTTATTATTAATAAAGTCATGTGAATTTAAGTGATTACTGTCGGTACAAACTTTCCTTCTCTTGTAGAGAGTAGTCTCATTACATTCAAATTCAAGCCACACTTAGTTAGTTTTCTAAGTTGGTGACATTTCACTTAAAATCAAATCACCTCAATTTCACTTTTGATCACTTTAATTTCCAAAATCCATTATCCAACTCTCTTAATCAACTAGTTCTCCAAGCATGATTTAATTTATTGTATGTGTATATATATTACTAACGAGTTATCAAATTTCTCATAAATTTGCAAGTACTATGGAAAAGTGCAAATAAAAATTCAGTTTGCTTCAATTTCATTGTTGATCACTTCAGTTTCCTATATCCTTTATTTGACTCTCTTAGTTAACTAGTTCCCAAAATATGATTTAATTAATTGTAAGTGTACATATATTATTGATGAGTGATCAATGTTTCCATAAATTTACGAGTTCCATAAAAAAAATTGGCAAGTAATTTTTTTTTTTTGCAATGAAGAATTTCATATGTAAGAGTGAAATTATAGTTTATTATTTAATAGAAGGGCAACTATAGAACAAGAAATCCCTTAGGTATATAACCTCTTCAAGTCTATTGTGCTCCAAGTTCTGAGTACATCTCTTTCAGAGTAAGTCTAAAGCTGATAAGCTCCTAACCCAACTTATTTCTTGATGATCAAAACCCAAGTAGATGCAAGTTTATCGATGTGTTTTGGTGAGCTATAACATCTACCTTTTTCAATTCTAAGTCATTGGGCTGTTAAAAGGCCAAGGCACTTAAGAGAGGCGGTGAATTTGGTATTTTAAAAGATTATCAAACTAAAACTTAGTTTTTAAAAACTTTGTAGAAAAGTTAGTTATAAATTATGATGTTAAAATATAACACAATAATAAATCAAAATAAATGCAAAAATGTAAGGAAACAAGATGCACAAGGATTTTCACATGATTTAACCAAACAAAAAAAAAACTAGCATACGTCCACACCTAGTCACCCTAACTTGGAATTCACTAAACATAATGAGATTACAACCATTCTCCCATACTTTCCTACATCGACAAAGTACAATCCCAACATGTACTTTCCTACACTAGGAAAATACAATCCCAACACATACTTTTCTACATGGGTAAGTACAACCCAACACCATACTTTTTTACATGGGCAAGTACAACCCAACAATGAACAAGAGAACCAAAAAAGAAAAGATACAATGTATCTAACTCTCAATTTAAAAATATTTTGCACCCAAGTCCTAACTAAAATAATATTAAGATAAATAAGATTGAAGAACTCAAATTTATATTTATATATATTAAAATTGAATGAACTTGAAATCTTCAAAACACAATGTGCAAAAGTGAAATATGAAGATTAAAGCTCTTTCACAAAATGTAGGTTGATATTATTGAAAATAAAATTCAGCAAATCAAAGCTTATAAAAGCCTTATGAATATAAAACCAATTCAATAAAACCAAAGAGAAAACCTATCAAATCTTTTGAAGGATGAATAAAAAGAGATTAAGAGAATATTTTGACAATAAAGCACATAAAAAGTTTCATTCAAATCAAACCAATGAACTTAAATATTCAAGAGAATAAGTGAAAGCACTTTTCATACTCAAGTCCTTTATGTGTATGCAAATAGTCTATGACTTGAAAGTCTCTTGAAAAATGAATTAAAAATAACTTTAGAAATCCTTTACCAATGTAAAAAAATCCTTTTAATTAATACAACTTGAATGTCAAATATTTTGAATATGGAACTTACTTACGAAAGACAATAAATATGAGAAGTCTTAAAGATATTATTTCAAATCAATCAAACCAAAAAGAATATTTAAATAACTTGAAGTTGAATAAAAAGAGATTATAGAAAAACCGTAACCATAAGCACATAAATATTATAATTCTAATCAAATCAATAAAACCAATGATTCAAAAGATTGAAATAAAATAAATACTCTTACTCAAGTCTTTGTATGTGTAAGCAATGAAATTAATTGACTTGATGCAAACGTTTCAAGGCTTGAAAGAGGCTTCAAACTTATGAATATGATTTCCTCTTTGATGTAGATGAAGTTGAGAAGATATGAGATGGACTGAATCACTAAACCTTTAAGGATTCTTCAAGTAATAGTCTCGGCCAAAGAAGAAGCAATTAAGGATGAAAGCTATTTTCACTTTGCTTCAATCAAAACCTTAAGCAAGGTTTACGCTAAGAGAAAAAGAGAGAAATGGAAGATGATTTGAGAGCTTTAGCACTCAGAATCCCAAAAAGAGTCTCCAAAATCAAATCACAATGGGTCAGCCTAGTGGAGAGACTCAAGAGAAAAAAAACTCGGATAAACATCACATTATATAAAATTGACAAAAGAGAGCGGTTCAACCAAGGCAAGAAAAAAAATTGGGAAAGAAATTAAATAAAGAAAGCATTTGATTTTGATTTGAAAAACACAATCAAATAAACCTAAATTTCATTTTTCAAATTTTTGGCCAAGAAGAATTGGAATGAGGGAGGGAGAGATATATGAGGAAAGATATTAAAAATTTAAAAATAAAATCAAAGGAAAATCAATTAATGATTATCGGCCAATCAAGAGAAAAGAGAGGGAAAATTTGTTTAGCAAGAGTTTGAAATTTGAATCAATTATCACATGGTTTAACATTAAATTCAAATTGAGTCTTTATACATAAGTGGCCAGCCAAGAGAAAGAGAGAGGGGAGATTAATAAAATTAACATATAAAGCTTAATTCATTAAGAAAATTAAATTCAAGAGGGAATTAGTTTGAATATCTATGAATTTAATTTCCCAAGCAAACTGGTTGGCCATCATTCAAAATCTGGATTAAATCAAAGTTTAATGCTCCACGATATGAGAAATTTAATCAATTAGGTTTGATTGAGCTTAAACATTGAATTTGAACATTTAGTACTATTTTGGGACATATCTGGGTATTATGTATTTTATAAAATTTTATTTCTCATTTTGGAGATCCACTAATTATTTAGATTGATTTTTGCAACTATTAATTAATTGTGAATTGAGCGTTAGCCTTTTCAAACAATAGGATTGTACATTAAATCAATAAGTTGGAGCAAATGTAAGTGTCTTTATTTCAAGTTATTCACTAATTTCAAAGCACTATAATTGATAGAGAGATATAGAATTATGATTAAAGGGAGCTCTAAAATATATGTTAAATGTTTAACTTTGATTTTGTTCATGTATTTTAGTGCATTTAGATCAAATATGAAACCTATTCTATAATGTATGTAAAAATTCATTTTGGAATTATTTTTGTGTAAAGTAGTATGAATGAATTGGACTGAAGGTCTCTCCATATATGTAACATTTGATCTTTTAAGTTGATTACATGCATTTCAATGTAACAAATATATATATCTTTTTTTTTAAGTAGTGGATGACTTGAATTATGCATCGTCATTTTTGTGCATAGGTAATTTTTAGATTTCACATTCATGTGAAGATCTTAGTAATTTGGGTGTCAACATTAAGTAAATTAGACATTTTTGGATTCATTGGTATTATCTATTTTATGATTGGAGGTTGTTAAGCAACATCAATGTTGATCATAATAATTCTGATTCAATCTTGTGTAACTTCACTTTCACATGTCTCTATTTGCTTCATGCTCCATCAATTTAATTGTCGAAGGGTTCTCGTAGCAAAATTTGACATCTTAAATCCACTAAAGCAATTCATTTTGTGGAAAGATAATGTTTGGGCACTTCAGTGATGATTGAAGCAAGTCAATTTTGATTTATTTGAGATCATATTCGTTGTTCACCATTCTTGATGTATCAAATTATCTCATCTAATTGAATAATAATAGAGGTCAACAGTGGTAAAGGGGCAAAGCGAGTAATTCTTTCAAGTCTTGAAATGCTATTTCATAATCTAAATTCCACTCAAACCTCTTCTCACTCTTAAAGATTTTAAAGAGAGCAAAGAAGAACATGTTCAAACTAGTGACTCACCTAAAGAGTTGCTGCACCTCCATAGTCAATCTTGGTGATGATATGTTAAGTATCACTTTGACCTTATCTAGATTAATTTTTATACTTTTGAAAGTTAGTAGAAATCCCAAAAGCTTGTCTAACCAAGAAGTGTACACTTCAATGTGTTGTGGAGCAAATTTAACATCTTTAGAGCGGAGAAAGTTACATTGAAGTTCAGAATATATTTCTCAAGTTACTTTTTTCTCTAGTAAATCATTCACGTAGACTTACACATTTCTTCCTTTTTGCTACTTGAAGGCTTGGCCCATCATTCTTTGATATAGTGGCACTAGCATTCTTTAGACCAAAGGGCATTGATGGAGATGAAGGCAAATAAAATAGTAGTGCTCAATACTACATAATCCACACTCTCTAAGATCCAAATTCACCAATGCATTAAGTTTGCATTAAATTGATTTGGATATTTAGCCACCTAAAAGTTGATGAGTCTCACACTAATTGATCAAAGTTTCAAATTTTCAAGATCATCTAAGAAACCAATTAATTTGCTCTTCATATGTAATACTTCTCATCAGAACCTTGATCTATCAACAAGCCTGAAATCAACATTTAATTCTCTCAACACTTGGCTCAAGACTACACTCTTACACATTTAGAATGGAATAATGAGAATCATTATTATTCATCACATAGTCATACCACCCACCATGCAAAAACCCATGAGACTTTACAATAGGTTTCTATCAATTTGGTCTAACACTGGGTCACCCCTTTGAAATTTCATAAAAAATAGAGCAATATTGGAAACAATGATAGGTAAGTCATAGGCTATGAGAAAGTGCATATGCTAGTTTGGAATGTCATGAGAGGTGTGAGATTAGTAGGTCTACATAAGAGAATGTCAATAGTGAGTTAATTATGGAATTGCTATAGTTGGGTTGTGTGGATTTTGTAGGATGTTAATAGAGAGAACTAGGATCTAACCCCAGTGATAGCTAGAGAGAGAGAGAGAGAGAGAGAGAGAGAGAGAGAGAGAGAGAGAGAGGCATGATGAAGATTGGCTAGATTGGTTGCTGTTTATGAAAAAAAAATTGAAGAGAAGAGTTGTGCTTAAGGGTCTACTGGGTTAAGGCATTCAACTATGCGCAATGCAGAGAGAGAACATTGGGGAATTTGTGTCTCTTTAAGTGAGAGAATATTATGAGAGGAATGAGAGCTAAGGATTGAAAGGCTAGAGAAGTGAGAGATTGGTATGTTGTGGAGGTTTGTCGCTTCTTTGCTAGATGAAACCAGAGAGAGATCATCAGAGGTTGTGCATAGTGATGAATATGGAGAGAGTTCTAGAAGAATTGGTTTCACCATCAAAGCTTTGTGTGACCGAAAGGTCCAAAATGGGATAGATTAAGTAGCTATTAGCTTGAAGGGAGAATTGTGGGGAACCACTTTCATTAATTACTAGCCTATAGTTAGGATAGGCCTTAGCAGACATACTGAAGGGATTGTCTAAAATTATCTCATAGACTTTCCATAAAGAATAAGAGAACCTTTATCTGGGATACTACTCTAATAGACTTGATGAAGGCTCCATACAATGACCTAGTCTTCAAGGATTACATCAGGTTGATGGCTAAGAATCATCAACCCAATGTTCAATGCATCAAATGACTTATTGATGATTGAATCCCCTTAGTTTGGTCATGAGATCTGTTAAAACTTTGGGATAACTTGTTTGGTTTTGTGCTTTATCAGGCTTGTTGGAAGAGATTGTCCTTTCTTAGTCTATATTTAATGCTTGATTCAATCTTTTGAATGGATTAAGATTTGGTTTGGGGATGTTTTAGAGCTTGTATGATGCTTCTTGAATCAAAGCTTATTTTCTCAAAGTTTGTCTAATCTATCAACCAATTAAAAAATTCTCTTATATTTGGATCGACTAAATACATTTAGAGTAGAATAATTATTATCATTAGATTGATAAAATAGAAGTTCTTACATTATGTCCTTATCTTATGACTTATTGAGTGAGGAGAGCAGTCAACGAATTGACCATATTAGAGTCTGACATTTAGGGCCTGCTTAAGCCCTATACTTGAGTTGTTAGGTGATTTGCATTATTATCATCAGACAAATGAGATGAACTCCAAAAAGCATCTGAAAATCATATCATAAGATACCTCAATGTTGATTTGTTAAATATGCCGATTATTAGGAATGATACTTATCATTGGGGCAAGCCAAGTTCAAATTAGTGAAATCGATTGACATCATCTATTTTACTTTTTCATTCTACACCATTATCATATAAGAGAACCATTCTAGGTACTATACCTCTCTAATGAAATTTGTCTTTAGCAATGTTCTTATTTGATGGGATCAACGAGTAGGGCATTTTTCTTCTTCACTACTTGATTGACATAACATCTTTCCCTGCATTAAGTCAATGGAAGGAAAATTTAATGCCAATACATGTCTTCTTTCTAATGGACCTAGCAAACACATCTATTTTCTCCTTAGGATTGCACTAATGCTTCTTCATGCTTAGTACTATAAGACAAGCTAATTCCTAGTACTCGCTTATAATCATCATTTGCTTATACCTCATCAATTTTCTTTGTAGTTCCAAGTCAAGTTAAAGTGATTTCTAATTATAATACTTCTTTGACATTGTGCAAGCTGTTGACTGCTTGTAAACAGTAAGTCTTGGATTGGCTTAAATCATGACACCCAATGATCTCTTCTTTTCCAATTAGAAACTTCATTGGTACGTGACATGTGTACTCCACTACCATAAAATTGTTTAATAATTATTTGGCATACATTGCATTATATGTCACTGGTGCATCCACAATGATAAAGTTAATTATAGCCATAAAAGGCTTTTTCTTTCTCCCTAACTCACATGGACAGTAATCAAATTTTTTATTTTTTCCTCTCTTTAAAAATATATAGAGGAGACATATTATAGGAGTGCATTTTGAACTCACCAAAATTTTCTTAGTGAATATAAACTTAAAAATGAATTTTTTAACTGTGCATGTAAATTAATATATTGCTAATTTGTCAGTTGGTGATTAATCTAATCACAACTATGACATCATTGTAAGGGTTGTCAATTCTTGATCAGTATTTTTTTAATAAAGCTAATAGGAGTAATCTCTACATTTGGTGCTCGAGATGTGGGTGCCGAGTTTACATCTCCTATTTTGAATCTCTCCAAACTTACTCATTGTGATGACTCCTCATCTCCACCAAGCATGGTAGACACTAATCCTATGATATGAATCTTGTGAGCTAGCGTGGGCTCATTGCTTTGTTATATCACTATCTCCTTTCTTAGTATTATCACAAATTCTATTAACTTCTCCACTTTGATGAGATCCTCATACAAACTTTTTAAATGTCGACACCCCCTTAATGTTGTGGTTGTGACTCAATGATAAGCGCAATGCCTCAATGGATCTTGAGGTGGTCCAACAATCCTTATTTGAGTTAACCACTTATAGTATTCTTTACTTTAGATTTCTTTTGTGAGTCACTAACCCAAGAGGGGATGTGGTTGAATTAAGTGTTATTTTAAATTTAAAAGAAAAATCTCATAATTTAACCTTTTGTAGAAAATTAAAATTTGATTTAGTAATACCAAGCTAGTATTCAAAATGTAGCAAAAATAAAGTACAAGAAAGTAAAGAGAGATAATAGACATACAATTTTTACATGATTTGGTCAAACCTCAAAAACAACTAACATCCCTGCTTAGTTATGCCAGCTAGAAATCTAGTAAAGATAAAATAGCTTACAAACTATACTCTCCTACAATGGGGTGAGTACAAACCCTACAATAACACATACTCTTTTACAAAGAGGAAAGTACAACCCTAATAAAAATTTACAAGCATGGAAAGAAAAATACAAAATAAGAAATTTAGATACAATATAATTTTTAAACTCTACCAAGGTATCCAAATCAATAGGCGATCTCACAACTTATAAATGATCACTTTACAACTTACAATAAATTTTTGAACAAATTTAATAAGATAGAATGCTCACTTGATTTTGATAAGAAATAATAAAATAAATAACTTAAAAATGATCTTACCAAATTTTTTATCTTAATGTAATTTATAGACTAATGCAAAAATGATTTAAAAGTAAATTAATAATAGTTTATTGCACAATAAAATAAATTTTAATAAAGAATAATTTTAAGTTTAAGGGAAACTATAATTTATTTTATTTTAATCAAAATGAAACTTTGAATTAATGTAAATTATCACAAAATACTTAAATAAAGTTAGTATAGGACAGATCTAACTAAACAAGATATGCTTTTAATTAAAAAGAGATATCTAGCAAATATGAAAGTATTTTGAGCACAAGAAATTAATTTTAAATGCTTAAAATATAGTTCTAAAATAGATTTAAGGATAAATAATCTTTCAAATAAGACTAATTAGGGAATAATTCAAGAAATGAAAAGTTATTTGTAGGATGATAAAAATTTCAGCAAGATGAAATAAATCCTACAAACTATCATAAGAGTTTTTCACAAAAAAAATGATTGAAGAAACTTTGATCTGAAAAAGTTAAACTTTGATGTTTAAAGACTAATGCCCCAAAAAGTAAGGATTTGAATGATCAAATAGATGGTGAAAATAGTATGAACAACTAATAGAGATTATGATCAAGAAAGAAACTCAACTAATTTGAGAAATCTTGCTTAGTTCAAGACATTGAAGTATCAGAAACCAGGAAAATATAATAAGCTTTCTCTTAGATTTGTTGGAGAGTTTTTGAATTTGAAAGAGTAGCCCCGAGGGTTATTTATAAGCAATAAGGTCATTTTAAATTATTTCAAAGAAATATATTATTTTATTATATAATAATATAATATTCAATAAAAATAATTTAAATTAAATATATATCAAGTTCAAATAGCTAGAAAATAGCAAGTCACATAAGCAAGTCAAAAACAACCAAAGATTGCTCTTAATATATTCAAAATAGGTAGCATGCATTCAATATTAAAATTAGCTAATGTTTAAAATATCATAATGAAGTTAATTTTAATGAAAAGTGTTGTAACCTACCAAATTAAAGGCAAAAATCCAAGGACTCCATTGGAGATGAAATTAGATCAAAATTCCTTGATTATAAAATGAGTTTTGATGAAGTATTAATTCTGATGTATTTCTAGTAATTCTAAAATATGACATTTACAAATTATGATATAATTTAGATATGATCATAAATATGTTAGTTATCATAAAAATTTTAAGTTAAATTAAAATTTTTATTTATAATAAATATATAAATTAGTTACCTACAATAATCATAATTAATTATTATTTTTTATTTAAATGTTAATCATCAAGCATAAAATGTTTTCTTAAAGTATGAACTTGAATGGAAATTAGATAAGGATGATTTATTTATGTAAATTAAGCTCATTATCAATGATAAAATAAATTAAAATAATATATTAAATTATGTGCAAATCAATTCATGTCAATGAACTCATATGGATCTCTAAGATAGTTTTAAATACATATAACCTTAAATAATATATTTTGAGCTTCAAGTTATCCATCTTGATCTATTTTTAATTCTTCCATAACTGTTATTACATCAAACATATCATGTTAAATGTATTGGATATGCAATTAACAATCTTATGCATCTTCAAAATCAATGTATATGAAACACATAACACATATATTAGAAATCCAAGTATATCTTTGTTATCTTCAAAATTAATAGGATTAAACACGAGGCTCATATAGCTAACAACTTCAACTAACCTACCCATTGGTACTCACATAAGTGTATCTACTGTGGATGACATGGTTGATATTTTCTTAATAAATGTTAGTATATTATGGGGTTTGGTGTTTAGGCAGCACTGACCTTTACTCATAGTTCTGCACTAGTGATCTTCAGGGCTAAACTTATGACTTTTGATTTCTTTTCTCTATTCTTTATTTTTAAAGTCTTTTCTTCAATTATCACTCCCGTGGCAATTTCTTGGTTAAGCTATCTTTGTAATTTTCTTTGAAGTATTTAATTTATTGGTTAGCATTCATGTAATGATAGGTGTGGTCTAATAGCTTTGCTAATCTCCTTAGTTCTTAAAGATCGAGAAAATATCTAAATGGACCTTCATTAAGGCCTGTGGAGAGCACACCTTCTACTATCGCTAGCAACAAGTCTTTTACTTCCAATATTTCCCTTTGGATTTGAGTGATAAACTTCCTCAGGGACTCCACAAGTTCTTACCTCATCTACATTAAAGCTTATGAACCCTTTGGTAGTACATAGACATTAGTAATTTTAGTAGTGAATATCATGTTGAAATCAAAAGTGGTCGTGATGACTCTCATACAAAGAAGTGAGAACCACCTTAGAGCTAACTCTTTAAAAGTAGTTAAGAAACGTTAATATAGTAGAGCATTATCAAAGTCTAGCAACAAGGTGATGAACTCAAAATAAGCTACAAGGTTGGTGAGATTAGTTTGACCATTGTAGGACTCTAAGTATGGCACTTTAAAATTCAATGCAGAATGAGCTCCAATTATCACTCTATAGAACGCATTTGCTATGGTGACATTCTCTACATACCCTTTTATAACATCCTCATCACTAAAGTGATAATACTCATCTTTGGTATTGTATGCCATCGTCAATGCTCTTCTATGATGTTGAGTGTGAATAGTAATTAAAACTAATGTCCATTTAATTTTTATTATTCTTAGTACATTATGATGCATCTTTCCATGAAAACTTGGACCATGTGAGTGATGTGATTATCCATTTTCTTCAAATTATGTTAGGTGGAAAACTACTAATCATTATTAGAATCCATTTGTTACTAAGTTATCCTAAGCTAGTTGTCCCACTTTATTAAGTGCTTGACTTTATATTCTCTACATTGATCTAACTGTATCTAAAGGAATGATGAATCCAATTATCTCAATGGAGATGATGCAAGACTTTATTGGAGAATCACAGAGAGAGTAAGACTAGGCAAGATAGTTTAAGTAATACAACAAATGTAAATAAAGAACAACAAAAATAAAAGCCTAAATAAAACACTATAGGCTTACTATCTTTACTAAGAATGCTATTATCAAGAACAATACTTAAAATGCTCTTAATATTTTTACCAAGATCTAGTCCCACATTTTATAAGCCTTAGGGTATGGTCACAAGTATGGAAATGTAGATTAGTTATAAATATGAAAGTTAAAATAAATATCACAATTGTGATAATAAGATTCAAATATTTATCACATTATTGTTATGAGATATTGCACTCTCTCTATCTTTGGAGGTTGGGTTAGTATATGTGTCAAATGGTGAGTCCTCCAAAAGTAACCCCCTATATTAAGAACCTATGCTACCCAAGAGGGTGGGAGGGAGTGAATTGGGTAAATAAATTAGTTTTTCAATTTAAAAATTAATTTTAAGCTTTATAGAAAACTTAGTTTCTAAGGAGAATCAAGTATATTATAAAGAGAGCAAAACAACTAAGAAAGTAATGTAAAGTGCAGACAAGAGGCACCAAGATTTTTAAGTGGTTCAAGCAATCCCAAAAACTAACCTGTGTCCACTTTTAGCCACCCTGACTAGGAATTCACTAATCAAAAAGAGATTACACTGAATCTTCCATACTTTTATATACCAGAAAAGTGTATCCCAAACTCTACACTTTTCTATAATGGGAAAGTACAACCCCAACACTTTACAATAAGAACATCAAAAAGAAAAATATAATTGGAATATCTAACTCACAATTTTAAAATATTTTGCACTCGGTCGAGTACTACATAATCATATAACAAATAAAGAGAAGAGAGCTCAATATCTATTTATATAATTAATGATTTTGAAAGATGCAAATAACAACTCAACTTTAAATTTAATGAAGAACTTTTAAAAAAATTTAATGGAATCTTGCATAAGATGAAAGATCAAAGATGTTAAAGGAGAATTTTTAGGACACTTATACAAAGTAGACAACAAAGAACAATCAAGATAAAACCTTGAAGAATGAAAATCAAAACCAAAAGAAAATCCTTTTAAGTTACTTATCATAAATGATAAGAGAATTCAAAAGATCTTAAATTTTAGAGAACATACATTTATTTCATCCAAAACAAGACAATCAAATTACTAAATCAAAAGAGTTAAATGAGATTGAGATTCTTACTCAAGTACTTAATGTATGATCAATGAAAGAAAATGACTTGATTTTTATCTTTTCAAGACATGGAAGAAGCTAGAAAAGATTGAAATAAATCTCCACTTGAATGATGTTGAAGAAGTAATGGAAGGAAATGATCATATGCACATTCACTTCAAGCAATCTTCAATGTAAGTCTCGACCAAGGTGAAATCAAAGAAGAGAAGAGAGGCTTTAGACCTGAACTTAAGAAATTCTCCAAGTGTTTGAATAGCAAGTGTTCAACCTAGTTGGAGAGAATCAAGAAGAATAGTAGTTAAAGTTTAACCTCATTAAATAAATGAGAGGGTCATCAAAGCATAAAGAATATAGGAGGAAAATTTACATAAGGAAGAAATTTAAATTTTAAAAAAATCGGCACATAGAAATAAATTAAAATAAATTCAAATTCAAATTACATAGGGTCAACCAATCAAGAGAGAAAGAGAGGGAGAGATCACTCAGGCTAATTAAGCAATCTCAATTTAATTTATCATCATGAAAATTTTGTCCAAGGCAGGTTCAACGGGAGAGAAAAAAAATAAGGTATGTATTTTGAATTCAATTAGAAAATTACATGATAAAAATAATGAATTAAATTTCGATTAACCATAAAATGGTTGGAAAAATCAAAGAAGAGGGAAGGATTAATACAATTTGAATAAATGAACTAAATCTAGTTATGGAAATAGTTAAACAAAGAAATAATTTGAAATGATTAAAAACCAAATTGAATTTGAATTTGTTCATTATATAGGCTAGCCAAATAATTTTCAAGGAGGGATTCAATTAAGATTGATGCACATAAGATGATATATCAAATTAAATAAATTAGATTGAATGAGAAATGCAAGATTTAAAAATAAAAACTAATAAAATAAATCCAAGATATTCAAAATGAGATTTCGGCCAAGGGTAATCCAAATATGGATCAAGCTTATTTTAATGTAATCAGTCACATACAGATTATGAGAAATCAATTTACAAAGCATTTTGAAATAATTACATAAATTAATTCAATGAAAAATAGCTAATAAGGGTTCGGCCAAGGAAAATTAATTTTGAAAAATACATTTAATTTAACATTCAATTATTTTTGAATTTAATTCAAACTAGATTAAGTTTATTAAATTTAAATAAGCTGATAAAGAATGTATTATGGGTAAGCCACACCATGCCATAAAGGAATAAAACTCTTTGGAAATAATTTAAGACAAAATACAATTTATAATTTAATTCAAAAATAAATATGAATTTAAAAAATCTATAAATAAAAAAAATATAATTTTAATTTTAATAAATCCCATAATATTTCTCATGACAAAATCTATAAAATATTTAGCCAAAAAAATTAGGAAGAGAATGCTGATAGGAGAGAGAAAAAAAATAATTTGGATAATGCAAAAATATTTTAATTCTCACGCCAAAATAAATGGATAATTTGTAAGACAAACCATGGAAACAACTTAATGAAGTGTGAAATAAATCCAACATACTTTTAAAATATGGTGGATAAGGCTCAATCTCATGCAAGTACTTAAATCATCCAAAAATGATAGTTCAAAGAATAATTCAAAAAAATGATATATTAAAAGCAAAGAAAAGTATGTAAAAATTTAAATAAATGATATTAAGAAATTTAAATCATTAATTTTATATTTTTGAGCTCTTATTTACCTTATTATTGCCTAACCTAGGAAGATTCCCAAACTTCTCTGATCCAATTGATCTTGACTTTCCAAATCCGACTGAGCACACTAAGCATAATTAGCTTCCTAAAATAGTTGAAATAAAATATTTGTTCCATTCAATTGTAATAAGGCTCATGGAGTCAGCACACTGCATGTGTAAAGTGATACTATAACAATAGGTTGTATGAGGTGAGTCATCTAACAATAGTCTCTTACAATTTTATGACTGAGCTTGGATTGTTTGGTGTGATGAGGTGGAGAATCTCCCAAACATCAACTATATTTTTTAAATTTTGTTCTCTTGCTTCTTGGCTTCTAGCAAGTGTCATCATCGGTGTACAATAAGACACTTAATCTTAGATAATAATCTAATTGACTTGTTTACAAGCCTTTGGTAGATTTCTATACAGGAATCCATTAGATGAATCTAGGAATAAAAACTCTTTGACATTCCACAACTATTGGGTTATTAGATATGAATCAACTTATAAAGTCTAGTAATTGAAATTCAACACTCATGTTAAGGTTCTTAGCTTGAAAAAAAAAATGTTATTAGGACTTGACCTTGTGAGTCACTATAGCATCAAAGAGGAGGGGTGAATTAGGTGTTATTTAAAAATTTAAAAGTTAAATACCAAATTTTAACTTTTAGTAGAAAAATAATTTTTGATTTTATAATGATAAGTTGTAATTCATAATGTAGTAAAAATAAAATACAATAAAGTAAAGAGAGACAATAGGCACATAATTTTTACATGGTTTGGTCAAACCCTAAAATAGCTCATGTCCATGCCTAGTTAGCCGAGCTAGAAATCATCCTTAATTCACATGCCAAAAAGACTCCCACTCGAAGAAACCCTAGCGCTCCCTCTCTGGCGATTTTGGCGACTTTGCGTTCCCCTCGGTGGATTGGCCGTTCTCGAGTATTTGGCCGCTTCTCTGTGCGCTTCTCTCAGCCTGAGTGCACGTTTGGGCTCCTCCGTATGTGACGTCCTTGGATTAGAGCAATGGTGGAGGCTCTGGTCTCTGTGAATCCCGGCCCATCGCCTCTCGATGCGCCGGCATCAACTTTGGCCTCGACTCTGAGGTTTTCGGATTGATTGCACTGTTAATGTAGCTGTTAAATCATTCAAAGATGCTTTATCCGGTAAGATCCCAAGCTCAAATGCTTAATCTCATTTGACTTCTTATCATGGATTCGTGATGTGTTCGTCGGATGTTGAGAAACTTGCTAAGCCCTTCGAGTTCTCTTTGGTGGGTAAATTCTCCCTTAGACGCCCAACTCTTGATAACATTCACACTTTCTTTCATAGTTTAAAATTAACGGGTTCTTTCTCTATCGGGCTGATCGATCCTCGTCACATTCTTATTCAACTTTCTAATGATTTAGATTACTCACGTTTTTGGCCGTCATTCTTATTTTGTGCATAATTGTCAAATAACTAAAATGGTCGCCTATTTGATGTCAAAGAAGAATCTCCCATTGTCCCCTTTGGCTTGCTTTTCCTAACATGCTAATACATTATGTCACTCATCAAGTTTTTTTGTTTCTTTGTTGGCGGCCTTTTTTAGACCTCTCCAAATAGACCAAGCAACAATAGATCTAGGCCATCTCGTATCCTCGTTGAGATAGACATCACAAAGAAATATCCCAAAGAGGTTTGGATTGGCTCAAAATTTGGATATAGTCAAAAGTCAATTCAAAAAATCCTATTTTCACTCACGCAAGATTCACGGACCACTCAGTTGCTTTGTGCTTCATCCTAATCTCGTGAAAACTTTACCACGTATATGACTACCATTAATGGAACTGAAAACCAATACTCTAGCATACGTGCCTAAAGATACTCAAAAGAACCTCTCCTACCTACACCTCCTCGATCTATCTAGTGGCAAACAATCTGATCTTGGTACTAAAACAACCAATGAGGGGTGTGATGTTACCAATGGCAATTTACCTAACTTCACCCCTGCTTGTAATAATTTGGTTTCTCACGATAACCCTTTGCTTCATTTAAATCCTACTGAAAATCTGAATGGTAGCCTCATATTGGACACCCAATTAAACAATTTGAATGGGAATCATATAATAGACCAAATCAATAATGACCCTATGGTTTGAACATATTGAGAAAGATATTTGTATTGATGGTGCCACAACTTCCACATCTATTTCCCTTCAGAGTGATATCCAATTGATCCTAATTTCACATACTCTACCCGATACGGAAGAAGGTGAAATCCCCTCCTCTAAATCATTGATAGATTCTTCTACTATTCGAACCCATAAATCAATCTCTTTTATGGAGATAATTTGGATTCGAGAGACCCTTTCAAATTGTTAAAACCAAAAAACCCTTCAAAGCAAAATTTTCTAATAATAACCTCTCTAGAATCACTCGCTCTTCTTCCACCCCATACAAGTAATGTGCCATCATTTCTCTCCTCTCTTTCCTTTCTCTTTTTTTTTTACTTTTCCCTTTTGGTTGTCCCCTTATGATTAATTTTCTTATTTGGAATATCAGGGGTTGTGGGTCTCTTCCTGTCCGCAATCGTGTTAGGAGTCTTTGTTGTGTTCATAATATCAAGTTACTTGTTCTTATTGAACCTTTCAATAATTCTTCTAAGATTGCTTTTGTCGCCAGATCCCTTGGCTTCCATAATTTCTTCTTCAATCTTAATAATAAAATTTGGTGCTTTTGACACAACTCCATCACCATTTCCATCATTGATAATCTTGACCAATTGGTTAATGTCAAAATCTCCTTAGGTGACTTATCGGCTTTTGGCTCTTTTATCTATGCCTCTTGTAATAGAGCTGGTAGGAACATCCTTTGGAATCACTTACGCACCTTCGCCTCCTCGGCTAACCTTCCCTTATTGGTTGGAGGTGATTTCAATACTATCATAGCTAGTTCTGAAAGAAGGGGAGGATGTTCTCCTAACCTTCATTCCATGGAGGACTTCTCAAATATGACCCTTGATTGCAATCTGATTGACATTGGTTTCACTGGGTCTAACTTCATGGCACAACTAGGCTTTGGCGCGCCTCTTGATAGGCCCTTCAATTCTCTTTGGATCAATCAATGGTCTTCTACCACTGTTGAGCATTTGAGCAGAACTTTGTCTGACCATGCTCCTCTCTTGATTTCCTTCAATAATCCCCCCCCAAACCCATCTACTCTCCCTCCTTTTAGATTCCAAAAGATGTGGACCCAACATAGTGACTTCACCAATGTTGCTATTACTAATTGGATCCCTTTTTCCGGATAATTCTATTAAAGGTATGACTGCCTATGGCTTAAGCTCAAAAGACTTAAACAAAATCTTAATTGGTGGAACAAACACATTTTAAAAATCTTTTCACAAATCTTAAAGCTATGGAACAAGAGGTTTGTTCTCTTGAAGATGTCGCTCAACCGATCCTAAGAAACTCGAGGAGTTGAACATTGCCAAGAATAACTTGCTTAATTATCAAAACATGGAAGAAACCTATTACAAAAAAAGCCGCAAGCAAACATATTGCTGAAGGTGACAAAAATACCAGGTACTTTCATGCCATTTATAATAAACGGAAAGCCTTAAACTCGATTAAGAAAATTAAGAACTCTAATGGTGAATGGATAACCGATAACAATGATATTAAGGATTCTGTCATTCATCATTTCCAAACTTTATTAAATTCTAAGCCGCTAGATACTTTATCAAACACCCATCTTATTCCTTCTATGATTAACAATGAGGATAATCATTTACTCACTATGTGTCCTTCCTCAAGAGGAGATTAGTAATACTCTTAAGAACATGATCCTTCCTCGATGGCTATATGACCCACTTCTTTCAAAGATCATATTTATTAAAACCGATTTAGTTAATGCTGTTATTGATTTCTTTGATGGAAATTCCATTCCCAAATACTTTTCAAGCACTTCTATTATCCTTATTCCCAAAACTAACAATCTCAATCTTGGGGCTTATTTTAGACCGATTAGTCTTTGCACCTTTTTCAAAACTCATTGCTAAATTAATCAATAATAGCTTAGCCCTTGCTTCCTAAAATCATCTCCCTAATCAAACTGGTTTTGTTAAACACGTAACAATATTTCGGATAATATTCTTCTCGCTCAAGAAATGGTTCATGACATTGATATCAATTCTAGAGGAGGCAACATCTTATTCAAACTGGACATCGCTAAAGCCTTTGATAATCTCTCATGGGACTTTCTCTTTCAAATCCAATTTGTTTGGTTTTCGATAGTTTTATCCAGATTATAAAAGATGTATCACGAATGTCGGTTTTTGGTTATCATGAATGGTGAGTCCATAGGTTTCTTTCCTTCTAGCCATGGTTTGAGGCAAGGTGACCCACTATCACCTTCTCTTTTTTATCATCATTGAATACGTCAAAGCCTTAATGATCTTTTGCTAATAAGCCTAATATTTCTTTTAAAACTCATGGTGGTTTCCCTATTTCTCATCTTAGCTTTCGATGATTTCATTATCTTCTAGCGGTTCTATTCAACATGTTAAAACCATTAAGAACCTAAATGATTTTGGTAAAGTTAGTGGTCTTTTTCTTAATGAAGGAAAATGCTATTTTATTCCTTCAACTAAGATTCCTCCTAATAGACTTAACCAAATATCCGAATTACTAATTTTAAGCAAAATCAACTCCTCTTAATTACCTAGGCTCCGCTTTTAAAGGCCAAAAAGATCACACCTTTTGATGATCTAATTCAAAAAATTTCTAACAAAATTTGGTTTGGGAATTTCATTTACTCTCTTTGGTGGTAGGCTTACCTTCATCAAGAGCACTCTAAATTCCATGCCCATATACCTTCTTCAAACCATTGTGCCTACCAACTCTACCATAAATGTGATTGAGCACCTAAACAAATTCTTGGGAACCAATACATCCTCTAAAAGAATGCACGGTCATCTTGGTCTAATAATTGTGGTACTCTTGAAGAGGGAGGTCTGGGATGTAAATCCATCAAAGAAGTTATCCATGCCTTTTCCTACAAACTTTGGTGGAACTTTAGGAGCAAAAATAGTCTTTGGGCGAATTTCATGACTTCTAAATATTGCCAGGGTAAACATCCTTTCATTTGTCCTTTTAAATCAGGCGATTCTCCTGTGTGAAGAAGACTTTGTTTTATCAAATGGGATGCAGAATCCTTAATTTTTTGGGGTATAAACTCAGGCAATTCTTTTTTTTGGCAAGACAACTGGAGTGGTTCTGGCTCCATTGATGACTTACTCTACACTCACTCCACACCTATTAGAGTTAATTCATTCAAAACCACAAGTGGAACACTAGTAGATTACGATTCTATTCCTTTCCACTTTCTTAAATATGATTACTAATATTCCTATCACTCCTAACAATCATGATCGATTATCTTTAGCTATCTCATAATGGGGATTTCAACCTTAAAATGTGTGGCTTCACACTAAAGACACTCAGATTCTTCTATTGTGTTCTCCAAAATTTGGAATAATAATATCCCCTCTTCTTACTCTGTTCTAACTTGGCGTATCCTAAAAAACTTTATTCCTGTTGACTCTTTGTTGTGGGGTAAAGGGTTTTATTTATCCTCTAAATGTCAATGTTGTTCCCATATTGAGAATGTTAACCATGTTTTTGTTAATGGGGCTATTGCCTCCAAAATTTGGATTTGGTATGACGATCATTATTTAACACTCAATTTTAATTGTTCTTTTACTTTATATCAACTTCTTGAAGTTTACTTTGATGCAATTAAAGGTCATATTAAAATCATAATCGCCATTACTCTTATTTGGTTCATATGGATGGACCGAAATGAAGCTAAACATCATGGGATTCAGATGAATCACATGAGATTATTGCTAGAACTTAAAACAAAATTTGTGAGTTGTTTAAAGCCAATTTAATTCATCACAAACATTTTAAAGGTAAATCAGAATAAATTGGGCCTCAACCTTCCAGATCAGCCTTGCAATCGACATGATAGAATGGTTTTTTGGAAAAAACCTCTTGATCATATTATTAAAATTAATATCGATGGCTCTATTTCCCATAATGGCTCTGGTTGTGGAGGCATTTTTAGGGATTCTAAGGGTATAGTCCTATGTGCATTTGCTTATTCCCTCAAAGATCGCCCCTTATATCGAGCTTATGGCCTCCACAAAGCTCTTGAAATTTGTCTACAAAATGGCTGGCTCAACATTTGGATAGAAGTGGACGCTCTTCTACTGATTGACCTTTTGACCTCTACCAATATGAGCAACGCTTGTTTATACTACCTCCTCAAGCAAACTAGGGCTCTTCTCTCTCAACTGAATTTTACCATCACTCATGTTTGGTGAAGGTAACGCCTGTGCTGATTACCTTGCAAATCTGGGAGCGAGATTAGATAGTATCACCTTCTTTGATCAACTTTCATTACCCAAATACTTATGGTCCGGTTAACTTGGACAATTCGGGCTTCCTACCTCGAATCTAATTCTCCTTTTGCCTTTTTTTCTTTTTTTTGGTGTATTTCCTTGTGTTCTTTATGGATACTCCTCAGAGATATCATTGCTGTCTTATGCTCTTTGCCATGAATTGCTGCCTTTATCCCTTCTCCTTTAGTTGGAAGATTTATGTTTTTGACATTTACAATATTATGAGGCAGATGTTGAATTTTATGCACATCAATCTCTTGAATTGGAACCAGTTGAGCCTTGTGTTATCTGTTACTGTTTGTATAATTGCAATCCCACTTGGGACTTTAATTTCATTGATACTATTATTTCTAAACTTGAGAGAATTAACCATTGCTGGAGGAAGTTATCTGTTTTGATGGGCTTAGATCTTAGTATTAACTTCTTTATCCAATTCTTTCTCACTGACAATATGACTTGGAGCATTGCTACTACCTATGTTGCATCTAGGTAACGGATTATTGAGCATTATGCTGGTTGCAGTTTTTATTTTAATGATTATAATATTTCTTTGGCTGATGCTTACACTCCTTGGGACTCTTTCCTCCTTAAAGGCCTAATTCATAAAGGTTTCAACACTTATGAAAGGATTTTGGTTGGTTGGGCTTGTGGACCTTACATGCATACCGCTATCCTTGCTTATATAATGCCTAATCTCAGCATGCTTTCCTGCCAGGGAAGAAATTGTATTACCCCAGTCTCTTTTAATGGTTATTTTGGTTTGAAATCCTTGTACTGGAATGGATTGGGTTTAATTACTTTTTGGGTTTTGGAGGTTTGCTGCCAAGGTTGTTTGTTGATTTGTTTGTTGATTTAGTTTTTTAATCCCTTTGGGTTTGGGCTGCTGCAGATTTTTTCTGCTGCTGCTCCTCCCAATTTTCCTCCTGCTATTTTTTGCCATCTTGCCTGCTACTGTCTTAGCAAGTTCTGGTTTTGGATCTTTATTATCTTAAAACTCCTGCTTGGTAATGATGTCTTTACTTGGAATCATCTTATTATTTTATATCCTAGTGGCTTAAATTGCTGCATTAGTTGCTCTGATGGGAGTGGCTTTCGATTGCCGATTATTTTGGGTGGATTGTCGCTCACTGTGGTTGAATCATATTTACTCATTGTTTATTAATCCGCATCTATTGGGTTTGTCCGTACCTTCTTGGATTGGAATGTCATTTCTGTTTGAGAGGTACTATAGTCTGCTGTTACCTGTTGCTGCTTTAAGACTTTGGAGGTTTGTGGACTTCGTTTAACTGATTAATTATCTCTGGGCTACTATCTTAACCTGCTATAGTATCCCTATTAGTGCTGCTAGTATTATGCATCATGCTCCTAATCAAGCTTCTACTTGATCTTAACCTATGGTTTGTATACTCTCAACGATTGTTATTATGGTAAGCGTGGTATTTCTCCAAGGATTATGGGTTGAATTGGGATATTGTTGCTGCTGATATGAATGTTCATTATGTGGTTGCTTTTTTGATTTTCACTGATCAGATTTGTCTCTGTTGGGGTGCTGACATTATCCTTTGTCTCCTAATCTGCTGCTGTACCTTAATCTGCTATAATTTCTGCTATAATTTCGGTGGCAACTTAGGCTGGGACTTTGCTGATCTACCTTTCACTGGTTGGTTTCTTAATCCTGAATGCATGAGGTTGCTTTCTTTGGATTGGCTCCAGCAGATGCTTCACTTCATTTGTTCTATTATTTTGCTGACTGGGTTATCCCATGTCTACACTAATATCTCATTGCAGGAAAGGAATTGTGTTAGTTTTTGTAATACTTGTTTTGTCTGGTCTTGCTTTCCATTTTCAGGTTTGGAGTTACTCAAGGGATTATCATTGTACATCTTGAGGTTGTGAGTGTCACAAAGAAAATGTTCATATTGCTACTTTTTTGGAATGTCGATTTCCTTGCACAAAGAAAACTTCTTTATTTTTCTTTTGATTTTGTTGCTAACACTGGATGTTGTTTCAATTGTTCTTGTGTTCTCCCATCCTATGCTACACCGGAACATGCAAGTCATTGGTTATCATTGCAAGTCATTGGTCTACCTATTATGTCTTGCTTTCCCTCACCTTTTTCTATCAAACGCGTGTATTTATTATTCGATTATACTAGATGAATTGAATTACTTTAGTTTTTGTTTTGGTTGTCTCTTATCTTGGAGATTTACTGCCTTGTTTTATCTTGACAACTCAATTGGCTTCATCCTTGTTGGTTGTAGATTTTCAGGGTCTTATGCTCTGAAAGCTTTTTCGACTTTATTGTCGATGATGATGGTTTTGGTGACTTTGTCGAGTTCTTCTTGGGATAACTATTTTTATGCCTTATTTATTTGGCTACTTATTATTGCCATGTATACTCTGATTAAGGAGTTTTATGGCCAATCGTCTCTTCCCGATGTTGCCCTAACTTGTTGTTTAAATGTTGAGACCCATCCCAATCAATTTGTTGATTCTTTGTATGGCGGGTTCAAATGTTTCATTAGCTACTTGGCAGTTGGGTTTGGTTTTCTGAATGCCTATGCAGTTTACCTCCTGTTTTTGATCTGCTTTACCTGCTATTGGCTTTATTCCTACATAGTTTCTGATAGGTTGGTGCACTCTTATGCGATGTCAATTCTGAATGAGAGATATTATGGACAGTTTTGTCCCTTGTTGTCTTGGATGTTGTTGCCTTTTGTTGCTTTGTTTGTTGGGTTGATTGTTGATCTGGTTCCTGTGTTGAGCTCTGTTGTGTTGCCTTTTGTTGTTTTGTTTTTTGGGCTAAATTGTCACCCTAAAAGCTGCTATTGGAGCTGCTGCTCTAACTATTTTTTCTTGGTGCATGGGTCCCACCATTTCTGTGTTGAAGCTATCTTGCCTTTGCCTTTCTATTTTCTAGGATGATTGTTGATCCGGATTCTCAATTGTGGCTGAATGCTATTGGAGCCGCTAACTATTTTCTTCCTAACGCTTTTCTGGGTGCCACTCTTACTTGGTTGCAGTCCACTTCCTGTGTTTTGTTTCCTGGACTGCTTCCTACCCTGAAAGCTTCATTTATATATCATATGATTAGGTTGGTGATAATTATAGGCTCATTGACTGGATTAGCAAAATTTCACCAAGTTGTCTCCCTTGCAATTTTCTTGTGGATATGGCTACTGATGAGATTCTGGCTAAGATGGCTCATTCTCTTATGTTTATGTATTCTCAGGTCAAGATGCATATATTGATGATACTTTTATTGAATGAGACTCTCTATCCTTCAGCCTTAACAATTCTCTATATACTTTAGATATGATTTTGATTAGGTTTGCGTGTAATCTCATAAGAATATCAACAACTGGGTGCTTCCCTCTCATAGGTTTGTAGGCTATGATGGCTGTGATGATCTCACTCCCTATTGGTTCGATAGTAGCTCATGTGATGTAACCCTTCTGCTAAAGTTTGGATGCTCATATTTGCATCTGCCCCAATAGGATGTGATTGAGCTTGAGCCTTCTCTATCACAACTCCTTGCTAACCTACTCTTATTATGCTGTTTTCCTCAAACTTGTTGTCTGTATTACCTTAACCTTCTAATCTCCCTCTTATTATAACTCGGTGATTCTCTCTCTTTGTGTATGCTCCATTATCATGCATTCCCACATCCTCCAGAGCATTGGCTTTATTCTTATTTTAGCTTATTATGTTAATCATCTTGTACCTTTTGATTGTTCTTATCCTTTCTTTTACTCTTGGATGTACTTAGATAGGGGATTTACTCCTTAGGCTGATTGTAGCTCTTTGAGCAGTAGTTCTGGAGTTTATCCCCTTTTAAGGACCTTGTAATCTCTTTTTGTGGCAATAAAATACCCCTACATGGGGCTTCCCTAAAAAAAAAAAAAAAAAGTTAGCCGAGCTAGAAATCCACTAAATACAAAATAACTTACAAACCATACTCTCCTATAACATATACTATCTCATAAAGGAATGAGTACAACCCTAACAAAAAATTTTAAAGCACAAATTATAAAAGACAAAAAAATAAATTTTTATAAAATATTTCTTTCACAAATATGCCAAACTATCTGATTCAAATGTGATCTCAAAAATTATAAATGATCACATTATAACTTACAAAATTGATAAGATAAAAAATTCACTTAATTTTTACAAGAAATGATAAAATAAATATACTAAAATTATCTTACTAAGATGTTTATGCTATTGCAATTTATAGACTAATATAAAAATGATTTTAAAATAAATTAATAATGGTCTATTGCATAATAAAATAAATTTCAGCAAAGAATAATTTTAAGTTTAAGAGAAACTAGTACGACTAATATATAGATATATATATATATATATATATATATATATATATATATATATATATATATATATATATATATATATATATATATATATATATATACTATTTGACATTCCATAACTATAGGCTTATTATATATGAACCAACATATCGAGTGTAGTAATTAAAACTCAACACTCATGTTAAGGATCCTTAGCTTGAGCTTGATAGTAAAAATGTTATCAGGACTTGACCTTTTGAGTCACTATAGCACTGAATACAGGTGGGGGGGATGTTGTGAACTAGGTGTTATTTAAAAGTAAAAGGAGATAATAGGCACACAATATTTAAATGATTTGGTCAAACCCCAAAAATAACCTATGTCCTTGCCTAGCCACCCATGGCTAGAAATCCTCAAAATACAAATAGCTTACAAACCATACTATCCTATAATCATGTGAGTACAACCCTTACATTAATATGTACTCTCCCATGAAGAACCTTTATATTTGCATATTTGTATTGGGATACTTGCATAATTGCATTTTGTATCATGCTATATTAATCTTTTGACCTTCTTTTATATTATAGACAATGACCACAAATTATCAAAACCAATGAATTAGTTCTGGTCAGCCTTTAATTGATAGTTCAACCACTCTGAATGAAAGTATGGGAGAAATTATGATCATCGAGGAGAAGAAGGGTAAAAGCAAAGATTAGAAATATGACAACATTTTAGCCAAGTTTATATGTCTGAGAAAGGTAAGGTTGTAGAAAAGTGGAAATGCAAATAATTTTTCTAAATTATACATTGAACAAAAAATAAGTACTACATCTCAAATAAGCTTGCATTTTAAAATTAATAATTATAGTAAAACATATATTAAAAAGAAGAAACAAAAACACTTTGATCTAATAGATGAAGACATAAAGGATAATGTATTAATGTCTCCTTTATTTATCTTCAATAGTTATAATCATGGTAGAATTGAAATATAATTGATAAAATGATCATTTTTCATGAGTACCCCTTTATGGCAATTGAGAACTTATGGTTCAACATTTTGAGGAAGTCAATAAATCCAAATTATCATAAAATCTCTAGGCATGCCATCAAAGATGAGTGCTTGTAATTTTATGAAGTAGAGAAAGTGAAACATAAAACAAATCTGAAGTTAGTTGAGTATGTTTCTCTTACTTGTGATTGTTGGACATGAAGTTAGACTATTGGCTACATGTGTCTAACTATTCACTTCATTAGTCCTAATTAGAGGCTATACAGTAAGATTATTAGTTTTAATTAATTGGACCAATCTTATAGTGGTTTTATTATTTCTGAACCAATTTCTGAAATATTACTATAATGGCTTCTTCATAATTAAGTTAGTACAATCATATTAGATAATGTTTCATCTACTGATGTTGTTGTAAGAACTTAAAAAAAGCTTAGTTTAGTTGAATATATGGTTTTCTTTAGATGAGAGATTTTTTTCATGTGAGATGCGCTGCTCATATCTTGAATTAACTATTCAAGATAGTTTAAAAAAATTAGTTAAATGATTGAGAAAGTAAGGGAATCTATTTTATTTATAAAGAGATCTCTAAGTAGGTTGTGAAAATTTGGTGAGATTGTAAAGTAGATTGGGTTATCAATAAGAAATTTTATTTTTATTGATGTTCCAACTCATTGAAATTCTACATATAAGATGCTTAAGTTTGCTTTTTATTATAGTGCTATATTTCCAGAACATGTGTTAAAAGAATATAATTATCCTTGGTTGTCTTATGATTAGGAGTAGAATCAGTTTGATATATTAAGATAATTGCTTTCATTTTCAATCATATCATTGAAGTTTTTTTTGGTTCAAATCACCCAACAGCTAATATGCTTCTTGCAAAGTTGATACTTATTAAAAGGACTTTAGATAAAGAGTGCAATTCTTATAATGCATTTTTCTTAAACATGGTCATTTCTATGAAGGTTTAGTTTTGATAAATATTGGTCAAATTGTTCAATGCTATTTTTAATTGGATTCATATTGGATCCTATAATGAAAAAAATGAATTTATTAAATGAAATCATTGAATCAACGTCCTCTTAAGTGTTTGAAACAATAGCTACTCCACAAAGAAGTGTTATTAATGGTGAGGTGTTCGATGGCTTGCATGATTTCATTGATTCTACTCCCTTTCTTGAACCACAAAATATTGATTTGGAGGTGTACTGAGAAGAGGCTTATGTGAAGTGCATAGATTTTGAGTTTGACATTCTTAAGTGGTGGAAATGCCAAAATTAAGGTACAAAGACTTTGAGCAAGATGGAAAAAAAATATTTTCATAGTCCCCATCATAAGTAGTCATATGCTTGGTGATTAGAAAAGCTCATTATCGTTAAACATTTGATTCTTTGATTTTGTCTAGTAGTTGGATTTGTTTTGCTTATAAGTCATCAAAAGATCCATTAGTATATTATATTATATTTCTTCATATTATAATTGCATTTCTGTTAATTTCTACTATTCAATTTTCGTTTGCACTCTTTCCAAGAAACATTTATCATTTATGGTGCTAGAAAGTATGATGATTGAATCCAATATTTGAGGAAGCAATTTAATTATGCACCTATAATACTATAAATCAATGATATATTTTTTTTGGTATATTCGATGGTAGTGAGTTGATGCATCTACTTTGTTTTAGTTGGATATTATATTCTAAGGTATGTGCTTGAACATTTTGAATATTACATATTATGGATGCTTTATATCTTTGTGTTTTAGTACATTCATAATATTACATTTACTATTTTATATTTGTATTTTTTTTATTATATACCCAATGATGATATCAAACTAAGATATTTATAAGTTCAATATGGATGATAGATAATAATTAATACATAATGGAGATGGATAATTATTTTAGGAATGATTTTGTAGAGTACATAAATTTGAGGGAAAAAATAGTTTTGTTGGGTGATTTCTTATTGCAAAAAAGTTTTGTTGTTGGGTTATTGTGTATTTACTTATTTTTGAATTATTAGTTATCTTACTTGTTATTGGAATATGGATATAATGTTGATTGTTAGGCTTTTGGTGGCTAATTGCTATTGTTTTTATTATTGGTTAGTTAATGGGTTGTCGTTAGTAGAGGCATAGTGTGCTGGGCGTTCTGGTTGCTTTGTTATTGCAGCCTAAAAAAGTATAAAATCATGTTGTTGGTTTCTTTATTACATTTGTTGGTTGGTTTTTGGCTTATTAATGGTGGAGACATAGTGTGCTTTGTTTCTTGGTTGCTTTGTTATTACATGTAAGATATTCTCTTACTTTTTTAGTTCTATCTACCTTCAAGTGTTCATACCCCACTTGAGTACTTGAATCATATATTTCATAGTTAAAGGTTTAATTAATTTTATCATATTGATGTATTTGCAAGTATACAAAGTGATGTTTATACTTTAGAATAGAAAATATCCTACTAGAACTAAGACTTAACTCTAATTATAACTAATTTATTTTTACTATTTGGTAATAGTTCATTAAATAATAAAAATCTCTTGATTATTATTGCTACCTAAAAAATATAAATATTAGAGCTATTAGTTCCTTTGTTACATTTGCTAGTTTGAAGTTGGCTTGTTGCTAATGGAGGTGTAGTCTGTTAGGCTTATTAGTTGCTTTGGTGTTGTAGCCTAAATATGTATATATTCAATCTATTGGTTTTATTGTTACTTATATTTGTTGCTTTTAATCTGATTTTCTATTATATAAATTTGAGGCTTAAAGATGGCTCATTTGTTGGGTGATTTGAAGTTCAATTTCTACTGCAACCTGTAGGTTGTAGCCTATAGCACCATGGTCCTCTTAAGTTAGCTATGTTGTGTTTATAATTGTGGTTGATTTTTTCTATTTACATTACTAATATGTTTATTATATTAAAAATTTAATCCTATTTATCCTCCAATCATCTTAATTTTCTAAGGGTAATAGTTATACCTTTCCTCTTACATTCTAATCATTTATTTATATTTTAATTATGAATATATATTATCATTCATTCTTTTAGTAAATACATATATACCACCAATCATTCTTTCAGAAATGGAACTTGTTTCCTAACATTTTTTTTTTTAAATTTTGTATGATACAATAATAAAATTGGTAACTTATGGATGAATGCAAATCAATGCATATTTTTACACTTTTCTTATTATAATATATTAGTTCAAAGAATTGGATGTTTTAATGTATTTGAATAGATTGTATGTTGTATTTATTTATTTATAAAGTTGTAAACATTTTTTTGGTATTAAACTATATATAATACAAGAACTTTATATAATTCAGTTATTCTTGTCATATAAAATGTATATTTTAATGAATTTTTAACCCTAAAACATTAAAAAATCGGATTACAAAAAAGAAAAAAAAAACATATTGAGTTAGCTTGATAAAAATGAGCCAACTTGACTTATTTTCAAGCAAAAATATAATAATATTTCAATTATGAGTTGGCTCAAACACAAATTGAGCTAGCATGAAATTGAGTGTATAATGATTTGAGCTAGCCTAAATTGAAATGATTAAGGAATAATCCACTTTAGAGTTTGCTCAAATTTCACTCGATCCGATTATAAGCCTACCATGGATCAACCCAAAATCAGCTCATTATCATCCTTAAATTCATTTAGGCAAAATTATACATTCAAATTTATGGAATTCATGTATTCCTAAATGCATTTGAAGTCTTGCATAAGGACAATTCTTCGGCCAAGGACATTTGCTACCCAACTCAACTAGTTATTTAAATTACTAAACAAATCTCCTCACTATTAATTAAAAGAATTTAAGAAGCCATTCAGCCCATGATCAGTAAAATATTAATTCCTGAGCAGTTGACCACTCTAATCACCATGGCTACTTTCCACGCTCTCAAGATCAAAAGTTATCATTCTTGAGGCCCTTCTAGGATAATTTACATAAAATTATTAATATAAAAAGTAAAAATTATAGGAACGCATTAGAATTTTTGAAAACATTTTGTCAACATCAAGGAAACTGAATAAATTAATTATACTCTTTGGATTTGAGTAAATCATAAAAGTTACTTAATTAAGTCTTAATAGAGACTTAAAAAAATTCAATTAGTTAAATTAATTGACCATAAATTTAAAAAATTCATAACAAATAATGCATTAAGCCAAAAATTGCAAATGACAATTTTTTCGATTAAGCATTTAGAAAGAAATCCAAAAATATTGAAAACCCTAAATTTTTATAAGCATTTTAGGAATAACATGGAAATTATCAAAAATATAATTTTTTTATTTAATCCTAAAATACATGGTTAATTAATTTGTAATAGCTATGGTAGATTCATGATGTCAATGTCCACTTCCAATATTTTTTATGGTATTTGGGTGATTGAATCGAAAGTTATAAATTTTAGAAATAACTAAATTTGTATTTTAATGTATAAATATAATCACTTGACATTAAATACCTAAAAAAATTATCAAGGCCTCTAGTTGCTATTAAAACTTAAAATTACCATCATTATGATTAGTTAGTAACCAATAATTTCTTAATTAGCCTAGGTTTTAGAAAATTCATAACTAATTGTGTCAGATTCCAAAAATTATAATCAACCTCTCTTTGTGCTTAGCTAATAGAGAGGTTTTCAATGAAATCAAAATCCTCGATTGGTTTCGAGTATTTTGAGTGTAGTTGATACTTTGGTGATTTTCTCATGAATTTAAATTAGTCATAAATTATAAGCTCATTTGCAATAGAATTTTTGGATGTGTTTATTCATGATAATGCATGGTTTGTATTTTTTTATAATATTTGGGATTATATTCCATGCATAATTAAATTTTTGAGTATCTTTTGGATTAATTATATTAAATAAATATTAAACCTAATTAAATCATGAAAAATCATATATGCAACTTTTAAATTACTTAATGAACACTAAGAGCCGTGGAGTAATTTGGAGTGGCTAATCTCCTCAAATATATCTAAATAACATTAATCCATATATCTTTTGTAAAAAGTTTCATTTAGTTTAAGTGGTGTTATGCTAATATGTAGCCTTGGGATTAATGGTTTAAGCAAATTGCTTTGTTACACTTAGCCATTCCTCTCTATCAACTTACTTATGTGTGTTTGATTACATGTATGTGCGCACTTTGCCATTCTGAAGATGTCTTTCACGTGAATATAATTTCATTTAGACTAAATTCAAACTAAGGACTTAATTAAAACTTAACGCTTCATTATGATGACTAAAAGCTATAAAATCCATCTTTAGATTTAACTTAAGAATATGGTTTTAAAACGAAATTGGTTCTATCTCAAGTATGATGCATAACATTTCAAACTCTTAAGAACATTAAAATCAACTTGAACCAAAATATAATTCATGGTATAAAATTTACACTTAAGCTATTAATAATTTAAATTATAAGCATCTCCAATTAATAAATTAAACTCTTCAATCAAGTAATAATTTAAACATTTAAAAGCTTAGACTTGTCTCACCACACTAGGCCTTTGCACACTCTTTAGAATGAAGGTCACAAATAATAAAATTATACAAGGATGACATTTTTGTTATGAATTGATTTTTTTTGTTTTATTTTGTGATGTATTATTTAGGGTGGATGTTAGGGTGTATGCTTGTAGATTGGATTTTAGAGAAATATTAGAATGCCATTATTTTTTGTAGGGGTTATGCTGATTAAAGGAAATGTTGGAATAAAATTAAAAGCTAATGAACTTTTCTTGTAGGTGCTATATATTTGAGCATAACCCAATAAGATCAGTAGGCTTGATGATTGATCTGTGCTAAACCCCATAATATGGAAATATAATTGCTTTAGTGTGTATGTGTGTTACACCTAACCACTATTTTGCAAACATAGTTAAGTTATATTTTAGAATCTCAAAAATATAATTTATTTGTATTAGGATTAAAATTAGAGCCATGATATTTAGGATGACAATTGCTAAAAAAACTTTGACCTGAGAGGCCCTGTGAAGCTTGGAGTTCCCAACACATGAAAATGAAGACATGAAGACTCCCATTAGCTTTATTTGATGTAATGTATGTGAAGAGCTTAGTTACTCTTTTTTATTCTTAGAAATAATTAGATCTATGATAAATGTATAACCATAAGCACCTTATTTTTCCCTTTCTTGAATATGGAGAATCTTAGATCATTGTATGATAAGAAGGGAGGGCCTAACCATTGAGGGAAATCACCCTTGAGTAAAGAACACCTCCCTTCCATAATTTAGCTTGTAGCTTAATTTTATCATACATATTGACATAATGAATTACCTAAGCTTAAGTTTAACTTATGAGTCTCAAATTTATAAATGATGGAATATTTTATTGCAGTAGTTTAGGGAATTATTCATACCAGTCATGATCTTTGAATATTAAGGAGGAGCTTGAGGTCATAGGTTCTTTCATAATAGATAACAACCAAGCTATCTTCCACTTACATGAAACTTGACAACATGATTTTAAAACATAAGAGGTGTTAGTCTAGGTGATTGTAAGTCCAAAAAAAAGTCAAGATGGGCTCATATTCTTGAGTGAGAGTGTGCCACTATATCCCACTTGCCTGAGTAAACATAAGTTGAACTTCTAGCTTGTGTGAAGCATTAATAGATTTAAGGTTGGAGGTTGCATGTTTTGCACATGCTATGAGTATATATCCTTGCCTCATAAGCATTCTTGTAGTCTTTTATTGTTGGAAAAATGTCCTAACTAACCAAATAAGTTGTCAACTCAAATATAATAAGTATCACCTTCAAATATATAATGCTCAACTATAAGATAAGTTGTAGAATTTACTAGGCTCCTATTATCCAAATTATGCCTGCTTATTTTCCTTGGTTTTTGACTAGAATTGTTCCCATTTGAGTTTTCTCACTTAGTTATCCAAACTGAGCAACCCTATGATCATTATCTTTAAAATCCATAAAGATGATGATTAACTATTTTAATTGAGAGTTTTTTTAGGTTATCACATCTTTAATGATCTACTTATCTATAAGGGCTTGCTGTTATATAAAAATTGCAACCTAGCTAAAAATAAACCATATCATACTTCATCCATGTAAGACAATAAAAAATATCTTATACACATAGACGCATAAGCCTTAAGACTTTTTATTAGATGTGTGAGTCCATCATAGGGTGATATTTCTACTTCTCGGAGTAGTATATTAATTTCTTAATGTTGCACTTGATCATTTCAAAAGGTATTACCTATGATATGCATGGAGTTTCGATGTCTTATATTGTAAAACCTATGAAGATTTCCAAACTATCTTAATCCATGTTGATCTTGACTTTCCAAATATGATTGATTATACTAAGTCTAGTGAGCTTCCTAAATCACTCAAAATAAACTATTAATAGATTTAAGAATATATATTTGCCATAAATAAAAATCCAAATTAATAATGACAATCATAATTATTTTGGTGGATAATTTGTCATGTAAAGAAATTGTTAGCCTTAATTACTCACAGTTGGTTATCATCAAATCAATTAGTGTGATACAAAAGCTGTATATTCAACAATATCTCCATATTGGATGATGACAAACCAATGCTATTGTTAAGGGTAATTATAATGATAAAAAGATATTTCACCCCCTCATTAATTGCATATATTAGAAATTAAAATTCTAACCAACATTACTTATGATATACACTAACACTAATATGTCTCCCACTTTTGACATAAAATAGAAGTTAGTTATATCAAAATAATTCTCCCCCTTCATTAAGTTTAAAACTAAATTAAACATGAGATGATAAAAATGAAAAAAATTAAAGATTGACATGCTTGATATTCTCCCCTTATTTAATGTTAAAAAATATGTTTTGTTTGATGAAACTAACTTAAAATAAACATGTAACTGAAGGCAAATGCCATATGTGTTGAAAATATATAATTAAGCATAACATATATTCAAACATGTCTCTAAAATAAAACTTTATCAATATTTGAAGCAATTAGATATTTTACATCGTAACCATTCAAAATGAACAATATTTTTGAAGGTATTGACAACATAAAATGCCAACAAAAATTATCTTATCATTAAATCAAATGAAATTATATTAAATGTTAATTGAATAATAAAGAATAAACTTTATAAACTTTCATGTACAATAAAGATAGATATTATAAGAGAATATCTGATCATACAAAATGATTGATAAAGCCAAATTTTATATTTACAATAATTTAAGCATATTACACTATTGATGTGAAGGCATGTTCTAAATAAATTCTATAATGGGACAAGAGAGATGAAATCATGTATAAATATGAATTTTATACAAAATTTTATCTCCAAAACTAGAAACTAATCTAGTTTAAAGATTAAACAAAGTACACAGAGTAAACAACTAAATTTACTTATCATGAATTTTAAAGAATTTAAAATTGAATGTAAATCATGATAACTAAAAACACTCATTGACATAATAGTATACAAATCATAAAGTATATGAAAATGTTGTGCCACAATAAGTCAAATAAATTTAAAATTTGAATTTCACATGATTTATAAAATTATTTTTAAATCATTTTTTAAATCAACTCATTCATTAAATAAATAAATAAAATATGAAGCTTATGTAGATTAGTTAGGCATGAATGAAACATAAATAATTTAAGGAGCTAAATACATGTAAAGAAGATATTAAAGAACAATACAAAATATGTTACCTCATACCGTTCCTACTTGTATATCTTTGTAATTTAATGTTGCTTTAGTATACCTAAATTAATGACTTGTCTTCGCTCGTCCATCATGAAGACAAACCTACAATACAGTTCATTCTTAGATTTTTGTATCCAAGCAAGCTTCACTATAGAAAAATTGTATATTTATGGTAGACTAATTTGTCAGTAATCAATATCAAATCCATTAGTAATGATCCTTTTTTATGGATTTATGATAAGTATTAATTAGATGGTAAAACCATGGTTAGAAATGTTTTGTGATGGACCAAAAATTACTGGAAAATATTTCTCAACATGTTTTCAATGGACTTTCCTTCAAAAACATTATTAAAAAGAACTGCTAAACATACAGGCTAAAAATTACCATTAGAATAACAAACCACCAAAACATTTCCAGCTAGTTTGTTTTCAGTGGTCGTGCTAATGGACCTGGCCATCAAAATTTTTTGGCAAAGGTAGTTCATCAAAAAATTGCTAGAAACTATCAAGTCAAAAAATTTTTAGTAGATATTCATTTGGTGATGCCTCATATTAAGATTTCCAGCAAAAAAATTGTCGACAGTCTGTTGGAATCCTATACAAAAATGAAAAAAAATAGAGGTTAACTCATGCTTTGATTTTTTACACCTGCAGAAGATTTACAAATAGGTAATCACAATAATATAATTAGCATGGATATATGACTAACAAACAACTAATCTTATGTATGTATTTACAGGATGTAGTATTTTAGAAACCATTACAATAACTATTATTTTCAAACATCTAAATGAAAATCTAAAATATATAAATTAGAACAAACTATTCACATATGCAAATAATGTGAAAATGAAGCCTACTCCTCATTAATCTCCTCATCACCGTGCTCCTCCTCCTCTTCCTCCTTCTCCTTGCAGAAATCCCTGTGCATCTTCTCATTGTCAGCTTCATTTCATCCATCTGGACCTCCATTTGTACAGTCATCCTGGCTTCCATCTCCTCGGCCATCATAATAGCCTGCCTCTTAACTATATCGCTAATCAACTGACTTCTCGTACTAGAGAATGAATGGTATGCACATATGTTACTCCCTAAGAGCATAAGTCATAAATCCCTCCCTTCTTCTTCCCCCTAATAGCCTCCTTCAATATATCATATTATGACCGCTTAGACTGCCCATTAGAGCTGGTTGCACTAGTGGAGCCCTAACTAGTAATGTTCTTCAGTCTCATGTAGTCATCCAATAAGAAATTATAATGTTAGTTAACCATAACAAATTATTAACTCAATTACATTTAAAAAAATTAATGTTATGTTACGTATGTTCTTCGTGAATGAATATCAATCCACTATTAGTTAGCCTGATGTTGATGTGCTCTACTATACAATTCAGCAGTAATAGGCTCTTGGCCAAAACTTTTAGCTTGTAAATAGTGTAAAGAAATTTAGTAGACATAATTATCGGTTCAATTAATAAAACTAACATATGACTCACCATCATCCATCACTACTCGATGTGTGGTATTGAACCTCTAGTGTGTAGAGAGGTGCCAATGCCCCCATAATTAGAAGCATGATTCTGTTTTACCTGCTCCTGCTTACGAACATAATCTGAGGAAGCCCATACTCTATAGAGGTCAGCCCACATGTGTTCTCCAATCCAAGTAAGTGTTCACTCAGACTTGCATATGTATGTGAACATATCATGTAGGGGAGTAGATACTCTAGTCTCAAAGTTTTGTCTGATCTTCTGGCTATGTTCCAACAACCAGTTGAAATCTTTCTATGACATCAAATAAACAAATGTTAATTAGTATTGCTTCAAGATTAACTAATACATAAAAATATTTATAAAAATTTTAGGAAATACCTCAAATTCTCTAAATCACATCTCTCAAACCTCAATTGGGACCTTCTTCCATGATACATATGGAGCATCATACTTGCTCCTTATAATATCCTTGCTTTTATGAATAACTTCACTAGGTGGATTAAACCTATGAATAATAATTCATATTAAAAAAATAATATGTGAAAAGTACAATTATAATAAAATGCTTATGTGTCACCCTCTGGCTCAATAAAAATGCATATCATCGAAGGCTCAATGGGCGTAGAAGTATCGGGCTGATCAAGATGTAATTGCTGAAACTTGGGATTTGTGAAATCTATGGGTGGCTGATAAGGGTAGAACGGAGTAGTGTATGTAGGGTTTGGAGAATGTTAGGCATGTGTACCGGCTACTCCAAAAGTCCAAGGTGGTGAAATCAAAATGGAGGTCTAGGTAGTGACTATGGTGGTAGCCTAAATAGTGGGTCGACTCATGACCTTCTTCTTCTGTCTGAAAATGCTCATAAATTAATGTTGTGGAGTATCATCATAATTACCTGATGCCAACTATAAGGATTAAAAATAAAATGATTAGGTCAATCATAAATAAAATTACTTAAAGAGCTTAACAAAAATAGTATATGATTATAATAAGAATTGCACATTTAATTTGCATTATATAGAAAGGGCATGCAAAAATTATGTAAAAGAAGTAAGAAAAAAAACTAAGTACAGACAGTTAATTGTAGTATGCAGGTATATGCAAATACAATATATAAAAAACATGTAAATATTGGACATGTACAAAAAATGTGCAAGTACCTTTAATCCATGTTTGAGTTCTTTTAATTTGATGAATTAGTCGAAGTTGATTTCATAATGTCATTTTCATCATCATCCTCATTGCTATCATCTTATGATTGAATAACTTCATCATAATCAACATTAGTATCAATCAAGCTCACATTTGCTTTTACATCATTAATTGGAATTTCAAAACCTATCATCTCATCATCCCGATGAACAACTTGAATGGAATTATCAACTTCTACCCTTCCTCTAGGTTAGATTTTAACTACCACTACCCATTTCATTTTCTCTCTTACTCTTCCTAGATGCCTTGGGTAATACACTTGTGTTGCTTAATGTGCAAAGATAAATGGGTCATATTTAGAATAATTGTATGTCAACCGTATCACATATGACTTATACTTTCGTATACCTACTTTATGCATAGGATGAAACAATCATAATTGAATAGAAAGATATTCCTCTCAGTTGATCCAAGGTACTATCATGTACAACTTCTTGTATAACTCCATAATAGTCAAGCTCATCATCTAAATGCATGCTTCTTCAAATAGAAACACTAGAGTTATATATTTTCTTTCCTTCAAACCAAGAACTTGTTTGGAATTTATAACCATTTATATCACAAATTTGCCATGTATTAATGATTCACTTTGGACCCCAAGCTAAGCCATGAAAGTCCTAAATATGTATTATGTTTCTCTAATCATGAACCTAAAACATTTAGAAGAACTAAATAAGTTGTTTTATATCAAAAAAGTAAGGGGGAATATCTTCTCAAGCTTACAAATAATGACTGAAATATTTACTTTTAGTTATTTCATAGATTCCACATTTAATCAAGCTTAGTCTATTCTTAAAGAATAGATTAAGTTCGATCAAAGGATTTGATATTTACTTTGGTAAAACACTAAATGCAACTAGAAGTAAGCATTGTATAAACATATGATAGCCATAGCTCTTCATTCAAATAATCTTCCTATTCTCAAATCAACACAGCTGCTCAAGTTGGATGCATACCCATACGGCAACTTCAATGACAGTCCTTACTCACATGATGTTCTTCGTTGTTCTAATGTGAGGCAGTATTTGGCTTTAAGCTTCTAAAAAGTACTAGCTATAGTCTCTCTCAACTCTAACTCTCTTCTATGAAAATATTCCTTTACGTCCAACCTAGCCTTAACATTATTATTAGTTTTTCTCTTAACATCCATCATTGTGTTGAAAATATTTTCAAAATATTTTTCTCTATATGCATCATGTCAAGATTATAGCTTATTAGATTAGACTTCTAGTACAGTAGATCCTAAAAAATACTCCTCTTTTCCAAATATGCGTCACACTATAACTTGGTAAACTATTGTCAGCTAAAGTATGAGAATCAAATATAGTTAGGATAGAACTAACAATATGTTATAAGATATCCCCACTCAATCTTGGAGGTGATTTAGCCTTCTGAACTTGATTTTTTTGTGAATGCATCCTAATTTCTTCTAAATAGATAATCAGTAGAGAGGAACATATGATGATAGTTAAACTAAGAATTTTTTTGGCTATTTTTATGAGTGAATGCCTTTAATAGATCCATGCAGTATGGACAAGCTAATTTCCCAATAGTGCTCCACCCTGATAGCATTCTATACAAAGGAAAGTCATTGATAATGTACATAAATGCTACTTTCTACTAAATTTTTTGATTTATAGCTATGTCATATATTAGTACACCAACGTCCCATAAAATTTTAAGCTCATCTATCAATAGTTTCAAGCAGACATCAATCCTTTAGGGTTATGTGGTCTAGGAATGATCAAAGTTAAGAATATATAAGGAGTTTTCATGCATATCTCTAAGGGTATATTATATAGTTTAATTATCACTGGCCAATATGAATATCATGATACAAACTGACTAAATGGTGTGAAACCATCAGTGCAAAGACCAAGTCTATCATTTTGTAGCTCAACTACAAAACTTGGGTAAAGTGCAATTGAAATGCTTCCATGCTTCTTCATCTGATGTATGGCTCAAGATATGTGATGAACTTCCTCTGTTGTGATGCCAACCATCGCATGTGCTGGGCTAAATGCATGGAAGCGTACAATATTTATAAACGTGGAGTTAGCAGCAAGTAAAATAAATGATTATGCAGTACATTATTCTATTTACATTATTTTCTAGTATATGGCTTGAACCTTGGAGCTCTATAAAATTTGCATTCAATATCCTGTGTGCTATCCCTATAATATAACATATAATGGTTCACATAGTAGTTTTTTTAGTGCCCAGTCTTAACTTTAACATCAACTTCTTTGTTCTATACAGGTCTTCTGGAACTAACTTTTTTTTATGGGTTTATTTCTTTTAGCAGCCCTAGAAATTGGTTAAAGAATTCACGTGGTATATTAAATTTAGTTTTGATATTTAGCATTATTATGACCATAGATAGCTCAGTGTGGCTCATATATCTTTCCCACAGTAGTTATTGTGTTGCCTTCAATAAGTCATATAACTTTTTGAGCTTCTTTATTAGGCAGCTCCTCCTTTATAGGATACTCTACTCTAATAGCATCATAGATCATTTCTTCATAAGCTCAGCCAGAAACATATTCACATGAGGGGCATGCATGGCTCACTGAGGCACCACTGATAGCATCAACATGTGGCTCAAACTAACTATGTGAAGTCTAAGGCCAATAATTTGGTTGGAAACCCCTGTGATACAAGTCTAGTTTGACATCAACTGGTATTAGGAAAGCTTGATTCTTGTTCCTCACACATGGACCTCGAAACTATCCTTCAGAAATGTAAGAAAGAAGTTGAGGTGCCATGTGTATGAAGTGCTCAACACCATTCAAGAATTTATTAATTAATCTTTTTGTACCTAGATACAATATCTATTGTACATTCATGATCATTCACTAAGGATATCCATAATCTGAGTAAATTGAAAAATGTTATAATTCAATTAAAATTATATCTCAGGTACATTAGTAGTATTGATTATATAGTAAATGACTAATTTCATATGACACCCTAAGTGTTTATTACTCTATCCACTCAAGAGGCAAAGCATGTTGCTACAAATAGTTATGTTACATAAATTCTTTAGCTAAGACTATAATTAGAAGACAATGGACTCAGATCAAGTCAAATTCTTATAAGTGAAAAAAAATACTAACAATAAATTTGATCAAAAATCATCCTCAACATTTATAAACTAAACTCATTGATATTAGTAATTAGTTCACTAGACATCAGTAACCTAAGCTGATGTAAAGATAGAATCAACCATTAGAATGTTGTTATATTCACAAAATTATTATCTGAGATTCTTTTTCACAAACTAGAGAGATATTTAAGTATGCTTAATCCATCATTATAGTCATAAATGGTTCACTATATATTACACTATTTTCATTTGACATCATCACCACCTACTAAAAAATCAAGAAAAAGAATTCTTAGAGGCTTAATAGATGTTAGTGGACCTCCGCTATGTTGAAAACTACTTGTAAAAAGTATTAAGTACTCATTGACCAACAATTTTTTTATATATATTGCATGTAACATGTGAGCTATGATGCACTTACACTCATCTTTAACCAGCACATTTTCAATGCATGATAGCTTATCCACTTACATTTATAGCATATATCTGGTTATAATTACACCCATCATTAATTTTTTTCTAACTTAAAATAAATACCCATATTTTTAATAAACCATTCCTCTCATAACAAACTAGCCACCCTAGTCTTTATTCACTTAACCAAAAATCATTAAAATATCATGAAACTTTAAATCCCTATTTCTCACAAACTAATGGATGAAATCATGAAAAATTATAATATGAGGAAGAGGTCGAGGAATACTTTTGATTTGAAAGAGAAAATAAACAAAAAAAGACACATTTTGGATGCAAATCAGTGTGCCCTAGTCTTCCTTTCATCATTGTCTTATAGAGAGAGAGAGAGAGAGAGAGAGAGAGAGAGAGAGAAGGAAATCTAGGAAATGGCTTGGGTAGGGCCGGGGGTGGAGGAGCAGATGATTTTGTCAGCCCTATTTTAATGATTTCTAGTAAAAAATCTGCCAGCACATCCATTAGAAATCTTTATGATGGACTAATCCATCAAAAATTTAGTCAAACTTAAGTGATTCAAGCCTGACATCCTCCTTAGTTGTAAATTCCATCAGAACTATTTTTGGCTGACTATCTAGTCAATTTTTCAGTATGTAATTATCAATGTATTTTTTGTAGTGCTTGGATCCTCTAACATTAGTAGCAATATAAATATATATATAAAAAATAAATGATGAGCTATGCAAACTAGTTCCTTTAAAAATACAAATATATGCAGATTAAGGATTTAATTTCATGTATCTCCTACATGAACAAACATAAGAAAGATGAACTTGTCAATCATAATAAGTACAGTAACATTTGGTAAAACATGCATAAATGAATTATAAATTCTAGATTTATGTTTAAAGATTGAACTAACATGCATATAAGATGTACATGTATTTAAAGCATGTGAGTAACATGAATATTGCTTGTGACACATGAATGGATTTGAGTGTAAATCATGTGAGCTACTAAAACTAGTACACGGAAAAGATATATCATTTAATTTATTTCTAATATTAGTATTCCTACAATTTTCTACTTTTAATATCAATATGTAAATAATGTTCAACTTTATTTTTTTTGATAATAACTCATTTTGTGAAAAATCATTTTCATATTTTGAATTTTTAATTCTATAAATAAACTCATCATGACAATAGAATGTAGAAATGCTTGATAAATCATAAGGAAATTATTTGCTTTGGTATTCAATAAAAAAACTTTTTTTCATGAGAAAGCAAAGATTGCATTAATCAGATGGACTTACGTAGGCAACATTTTCCCTTAATGAAAGGTAAATTAAGCATGTCCCCTAGGATAAATGATATAAAGCTAGATAAACTACAAAAAGAAATTGATGTGTGTTGCTTAGAAGCTCCAATTTTAGCAAGAGGATCAGCAGATCTATTCTCTTCTCGGTGGATGTGAGAAAGTTTGATGTCTTTGAGTTTGATTAGTTGGAGTATTGAAGCAATCTGATAAGTTATACTCCATGGAGGTGCAGTGGTACCATTAATAATATTGAGTAGATAGATGGAATTAGTTTCAATCAAGTAGGAGTTGGGGAATGCTTGAGCAATCTTGAGGGAAAAGAGCAATCCATCAGCTTAAGCAAACATGGGACTTATGGGGTTGCAAGGTTTATGGAAAGTGTAGATGATAGAACCCTCCCAATCTCATCCATCAATGTTAATTTTAAGCCAAGGTGGTTTTGGCTTAATCCAAAAAATGAGATTACTTTCTGGGAAAAATTTATGACACCAAAAAGGATTTTAGGAATTTCTTATTTGGATGATCAAATGCATCATTAAGGAATAAACATATTATCTCAAAAGATAAATATGTTGTTCTATAATGGATTTGATCATTTAATAAAGAACTCTTAAGGCTAATGGCTCTTTCATGTACTAGAGAGTTTTCCCCTGAACTATATTGGAAGTAGAGTAGGGTTTATTTTAAACTGGAATCATGGTTCCTTATAAGGGAAAGATCTTATAGTTAATTACATCTTAGGAATGAAGGATATCTTCCTAAGAATACTCTCGATTAAAGAAATAAGCTATTATTTTTATGGACTTTTAAGCTTGTTTCCAAAGAAAATAATATTTTAGAATTTTAATTGAGAATGATCAAAAGTGAAAAGACTTATTTCTGAAGGATAAATAAGATTATGTAAGAAATTCCAGTTGATACTGAGATGCTCAATATGCATGTCAACTATCCTATCATTAGGCTTTAAAATTTAGAATTTAATTTAGATTTTGTGTTGGCATTTTCTTAGAAATTTAGGGCTTTGATTCTAGCAGTACAAGATTACAGAAATACCTAGTGTTGAAGACTTACTATGAGGAGGATGTTTTAAAGCCTAAGTCTGTAAGAGCCTCTAACATGTGTTAAATGCTTAACCTAGATCTACTTTTGAGAATTATGAGTCATTCCTCTCACTTGATGGAACAAACATATCCCTAACTCTTTTAGACTTATAACCAACCTGGAAGAGCTATCAGCTAATACCACCTAAGCACATTTTACATTCATGATGCCAAGTCTCATGTATGCATGATGGTTGGGCCATTGCATTTTAGGAAATAATCTAAGAACCTAGACTCACTGCCTAATCCTTAGGATCATGTACGATATTATATGCACTAACTAATGTTCATTTCTAGCTTTTAATTATTTTGACTCATGATTCATTTAAGGTCTTGGGGTATGCATTTTAACTCTAAATGTCATGCAATTAGAAGTGTTCATGGGCCAAATCAATAAGAGAAGGCATCTTTTCCCAAGAAGGCAATCATCATCACAAGTTAGATGCCCCTCATGTATAATGGGTGAAGTGCCCAATTCAAGAGTTTAGAGCAATATATTAGCATGGTTTGCCAAAGCTACATGTTTCTAGTTGATTTTAAGTTATTCATAGGGCTTTAATTATTATGAAGTTTAAAGTTTCTTTATTTACTTTTGTTTGAGTTGATTAGATTTAAATTGGGTAAAAAATTTAGTTTTCTTAAGAGCTTAATCATCATCCAAGAATTCATCACAGAAAACACAGCACAAAAAGAAACCTAGAAAAGCAGGTTGATTCTATTGCACACTCAAAATAAATCAAACCAATTTTAAATTAAAGAAAGGACAATATGATCGTGTACTATTGTACACCCCAAAAGAAAATAAAAATAGGCAGCCGAGGGCCTAGAACTACAAGTTTAGATCTATGATTTTTTTTTAAGGATCATATCCTTTTTCAGGGACCTCCATTGGGCTTCATAGGGGACCTTTGCACCGATCTGCTGGTAGGGTGACCCTACTAATCGTATACCTCATAGATCCTAACCAAATCCTAAGCTCAAATTTACATTTCAAATTCAAAAAAAAAAATCTTTAGCCCTACAAAATAGAAGTTAAAAAAATACAAACACACACAACAGTTATATTTTACAAACATACAGGCTTAGCAATAGCTGCTTGCTAAGCTCACATATTCTTTTGGGCTATGCTAAGGGACTATTCAGCATCTCTAAACAAATAACAACTTTATAATTTATTTATGAAGACCATCCCTTTTAGCACAGCCCCTACAGAAGGCAACATTAATTCTAAAAATAATATCCTACCATCCAAGCTAATAATAATCAATTCTAGCCATCCAGTTTAAAATATTGCATCACAAAATAATAAAAAAACATTTTACAACACATCATCATAGAATATCACATAATGAGCTAACCTAATTTTATGGTATTGACCTAATGATCTAGTGTGTGAAGAATAGAGGATTGTGTGACATGATATTGCTAAGCCTTTTTAGTTTCAAGTTTTCATTTGGGTTTCCAATTTTTATTTTTAATTTGATTGTTTAGACTTTTAAATTTTCATAATTTTGCTTTATAGGAACATGCCATTGTCATATCAAAGATTCAAGATATCAAGACCTCCTTTGAACTAGTAGCACTACAACCTCGGGTGTCCAACTATATACCATATGATACTAATTATGAAAATTTTTGTTTTAATTATTTTTTAATTATTTTAGTTTTAAAATTTGTTTAATTTACCAAGGGTGATTTTGGTTTAAGTGATTTAATGATTTTCAAATTCATTTTAATTTTTTAGATACATTTTATGTTAAAGTAAGATTCAGTTTTCAAGAATGAAGAATATAATAAGTTCCATTTTGGGTGGAACCCATTCTATTCAATATCATAAGTCCTAATAGAATGAAGCCTTCATCCTAGATAAAGATTCATTCTAGTGGTCTAATTAAGATTCTAAGTATCTTAATTAATTCCTCTTAAATTAAATTAGATGATTTGATTTTAATTAAGTTTATAATTTCAACTCTTTTGAAATTTGAATCTTCTTTTAATTTATTTTTGATCTGATTTATTGTTCATTCCTTTTGTTAATGTTTATATTTGATATTTATTTTTGTTTAATATGTGTTCATTATTTCAATCAAACATATTTAAGTTAATTTGTTTCATTCTTTTCCATTTTGTTCATTAGTATAGTTATGTTTTAGTTTAGGTTAAACCTTGATGTTTGATTTTATTTAACCTTGTGTTTTATCTATTACCTTTATGTTTTATTAAGTTATATTATTTTATTTGTTTATTTTTGTTCATTTAATTCAAGTATGATTTAGTTTAATTATTACATTTGGATGTATTTATCATATTTATTTTTCAAGTTTCATTTGTTGATTTTTCATTGATGTTTATTAACTTAAGTAAATTTGCATTTAATCTTTACTTTAATATTATTAAATTTACCCATTTGTATAATTTGTATCATCTTGAATTGATTATTCAAATTTTATTATTGTTTGATCTCTTTTATTATAAATTTTTTATTTCATTAATTTTTCTAATGCTTATTAATGAACTTACATTAAGATATTTAATTCCAAGTTATGATTTCAAACATTATGGTATAGCTCAATTCATTTCAATTAACTTAAAGGGAATGATGATTATGTTATTTAAAAAGTTCTTTTTATCATTTGTTATATTGTGATTACCCTTATTCATCATTATCTAAGAAGTTTAAGGAATGGTTATTATTATGTTATGTGAATTAAACATACCCTAGGTTACTTTAACTTTTATGTAATTTTAAGTTCAATTAAACTTAATCCTTCACATTTACAATTATAGCCATTTCATTCCTTAATCTAAATGATCTTAATGTATTTATATGTTGATAAATTATAAAGTTTATAAGTTAATGAATTTATTAATGGGTTTACCAATTATTAATTGAATGATTTTAATTCATAATCCATAATTTATGTTTAATTAAGTTTCTTTACTTTCAGATTGCTTGGACATTTATATTTAATGTTTTGATGTTAATTATGATGTTTTAAGTTTATGTTATGGACTTTGTAATTTTTGTGATTTTTTTAATTTATTATTTCCTTTAAATTGACCTAGAGGTTTGAAAATTCATGTATTCCCAATCTAGAAGTCAATTGGGTTTAAAATTTTTATGGCAAGTGGAGTTCCTTGCTAATTTGAGTTTCCTAAAATTTCACCTTAATCAGATGTGTAATTTGATGTCAATTAAGATTCTAATTATTTTATTAAAGTCTAACTTAAGCCTAATTTAATGATGATTATTTATGGGTTTTATTTTTCCTTGATTCTCCCTTAGAAGATGCATTCATAGAGGGTTTATTCATAATTTGTGTATTCTAGTTGATTTATTATGATTTTTCAAAGTTCAAGTTAATTAATTTAATTAAATGCTGAATTCAGTCATTTCATGATTAATTAGGTTTTAATGGGTTTTAATGGTACATTTAAGTTCAATAGAGTGTGTTATTATGTTTTGGATTGTTTCCATATTTTTTCCACTTTACTTTTATTAAAATTAGGATTTAAGATTGAAAGTTTCATACATTTACATTTATTCTTCAATAATTATGAAAACTTCAACTAATGTGTATCTTAACACCAATTTCAGTTCTTTAAAGTCTCAAATCATTATGATCAATGGTTTGGGATTAATTTAGGTATGAATATTTTCATTCAAACTTAAATTAATGTAAAAATACCAAAAATTAATTTAGGATTTTAATTTTAATGACTTCCTCTCTTCAAGAGGAGTCTATATAGCTTTCATTTACAATTTTTGGATTTATATTTTATTTTCTATATTTTTTTTGAATTTTTGGCATTTTTCTTTATTTTTAAATTCAATGACCTTGAATTTTTTTTTTAAACTGCATTAGATTCATGTAGATCCGACATAGTGCTACTTTACATGTGATGCCGTGGTATTCATCCACATGGGACCCACATCAAAATGTCAATGCAAGCGGGACTCTTATGAGCCGTCTGATCAAAGATCGGATGGCTCTGATCAATCAATAATTTTCTTTAGCAATTCAATTAAACTATACGTGTAAATCTCAATCGACTGTTCTAAATAGAAGGAGTATATGGCAGAGATTATCTCTCCTTTAAGAGATGAACTCTGAGAGCTGTCCGTCGATTTGAGGTGATTTTCACTGATTTAACTATTGAAATCACTTGAATTCGATTCCAAAACCATCGGTGAATGAAATAAGAGGGATCTATATGGTTTAATCTACCTTAAGATCAAACTTATTTAAAAAATCTCCAAAACTGAAAGCTTAAGAGGTGGATTTAATGTTGTACCTCAATTCCAGTGATCTCCAGCAGTGGGGTTGACTCTAATAGCTTTGGAATGGTGTTTCGAAGCTATAAGAAGGAATTGGATCGTCTCCTCATGGATTGCCCTATAGACTAAGCTTGTCCTCTTTCCCGTCAGTTTTGATCATTCTCCAGCATCCTGCTGGCAAGGGAATTGAGGAAGGGTTACAATTAGCTTCGTATGAGGTGGGAATGTAATGAACTAGTTAATTTGGCTCAAGATATTCTCTATATCATTTTCCATTAGAGGCCAAGAACCTCCTATGCATTTTTTTCTTCTCCTTAGTTGGCCATGCTTAATTGATGTCCTTAGAGGCTAGCTCCAAGGATCATCAGCTATTTAATAATTATCTATAGGTAATGAGGTGGGAAAGGAAAGAGGATGAGGGATTAGAGAATTTGGATTTGGCTTCATGCTCTCTTTGCTTACAATGGCATATTCCACCCTTCTAGATTTTAGTTAGGATTGGTTTAGTTGCCTAAGCTTATTGTCATTCCCTCTTAACCCATCTTAATATGGGTTTGGATGAGTTTAAGTGGATTTGAATGGGTTTGGTTTAAGCTTAGGATCATTTGGTGGTTAATTATTCCATTGAATTTAAATTAATTTCAAATTATTTAATCTCATTCCTTTTCACTGATTGGTTTTAAATTTGTGTTCAAATCATCATTGATGGTCTATGCTGACCTCACTTTTGGAGTGAGGACCTATCCTTCTTTAAACTTTAGAATCTTCTAGGCACTTAGATCGCCTAAGTCATAGGACACTTTTAGTGATTAAGGGAACACTAAACCCAATCCTAGAGACTTAGGAAGGTATACTTCAAGCTTATGTTATACCTTAGGGCAAATAGGTTATATCTATCCTATGGCATAAACCAAAACCCATGCTTGTCCACCCATCCAAAACCAACCTCAAGCCAACACAATAAACCTCAATTGGAATTTGTTTTACATCCAAGCTCCAAGCTAAATTAACTTAAACTTTAACCTAAATCAATTCCACCATCATCCTATGGATCCAATCTAAGCCCATTCAATTGAAGCCAATCTAATTACTTTTCACAAAAGTACTCAACCATTCAATACTCTATTTCAAACCCCTCTAAGACTTACAATTGAACTAATTGAAACAAATGAATCCTATTAACCTAAGTTGACCCATTTGATCCAAAAGGTCCAAATGAGCCAAAATCCAATCAAACCCAAATCAATTGCAATCAAAGCCATCAATCAACCCTAAATCCATCATTGAACTCTTCTCAACACTCAATTCAATCCAATTCAACCCAATCAACCCAATAGGTCCACTTGACCCAAAGCGGCCTAAATGACCAAATAAATGCAAAATTCAATCCAATCCAAATTAGATTGAATCAATCCATCCAATCCCTTCCATAATGATTGTTGATCATCCTTGATTATCCAATTGCAATCAACTATGTCAAACTAAGCTAATTTAATCACTTGATTCAAGTTGACACATTTAACCCTTACGAACCAAAATGAATTGAATCTAATCCTAAATCAAATTGAATGAAACCAATACCTCTAATCAATCATAAATTGATTACTGAACATGATCCAACATCTTATTGAATGCAATTTGATCAAACCAATCCAATTAACCCATTTAGTCCAAATTGACCTAAAGGGTCAAATTGAACTAAATCATTCCCAAATCCAAATTAATTCAAACCAACACCTATAATCATTCTCAAATGATCAATTGAACCTAATTCAACCTTCCACTCAAGCCAATTTGGCCAATTTCACCAAATTGGTCTACTTAACCCATTTGACCCAAATGAACCCAATTGAACCAAATCCAAATCCACTTCAAATTAAACCAAGCTGATGGCACCAATACATTCAAAATCGTCATTTGAACACACCCAAACCCTTACTTTGACCCAATTTGACCAGTTGGTCAACCTAACCCAATTAAACCCCATTTGATCCATATGGGTTAAATTGAGCCAAACCCATTCAAGCTAAGCCCAAACCCAATCAAACTTGGCATGACTCATCCTTAGGTCACATGGGTCAGCCCAAGTGGATCCAACCCATGGTGAACTCAGTTTAAGACAAAAACCATGAACCAACTCAACCAAATGGGACAAAATATTTATTTGGATGTTCTCACCTACTCACCACCAAGCCATGACAACCACCTTTGGACATTCTTGGACACTTTGACCACTGACCAAACTTGACCCAAGGCTGTTGGGTTCAGCCTTTGGTCATGAGAGGGTGAACTTACCCTTAGCCTTTCATTAGTTCACTTGAAGGAGGAGGTACACCCCATGCTAGCCCATGCCACTACCTCAGCCTTGGGTCATCCACCTCAATAGTCTATTGCCACCTGCGGCCACCTACCCTGACTGGATGACTACCAAAGTCTGAGCAAATCTCAACCCTTAGTTCACTTGGGGAGAAGATAATACTCCCCCCTCCCCATCCATTCAAACTTCACATAAAGCTTCCTTAGGGTATTTCGAGTAGTCCTAGAGCTTCTCTTGATCCCCTAGTGCACCCCATTGTCAACGAGACCAACCTCCATTTGAAATCGAGAGCCTCGTCCATCTAACTTAACCAAAACCTCACCAATCTCAAATTAACTCTTTCCACACCTTCCCCTAGCTTTGGAGAGTCAAAATGAATCAATCCCCGATCAATTTGATCACTAGAAGGAACTCCTAGACCAACTGTAGTAAGCTTAGCAAAAATACTAGTCCATAGAGGCATCGATAGGGAGGCAGCTTGAGTCCTTCTCAACAGAGCTTCATCTCTTCAATATGAAGCTACCTCTATCGACGGACCACCGGTATTTAGCTTCGGTCAGATAAAACTTGAGCAAATCATAGAAAATCCCCTACATGTTTTTCTTTTATGAAGTAAAATGTGATTGCATGTGATTTCCACTATAGGATATCCTTAGATGTCCTCTGCACACATTTTGGAGTCAATCCTGACATCCTACGAGCTCTAGTGAGCTTGGATTAAGCGATAGAAGGTAGATGATGTATTCCTTTTAGCACTCTAAGTATGATGGATCATCAGTCATCTGTTTCGTGTGATTAGAATGGATGGTAATGATTTAATCCATTATATTTTTTTTTGATTTGCTCCAATATGAACCATGAGATTAATTTTCACCATTCAATTTGAGATTAGACGGCAGAGACAAAACTGCATCCGCCGCCGCTGACTCAGCTACCGCTGGGAACATTTTAAATAACTTATCCCATGGCGCCATGTGGAAAGCATTGCTGCGTCAGCTTTTATGTGGTATTGATGGGTTTGGAGATTAATTAGGTAAATAAAATATCATTAAATAGCTAAAACTTAAAAAATGTATAACTAATTATAGAAAAATCCTAAAAACATGAGTAAACCCTTTTGGAATGGGTAAAAAGAGGAGAATTTAAAAAAATCCCTAAGGTTTGATTAATGAATAGTGCTTAATTATGGTTTGAAGTTCAAGCTAATTACTCTAATTAAGGCTTAATTACTTGGCCAATTGATCTTAAAATTGATAAGTTGATTCTATGGGGCGTCCTCTGCCTCCCATAAGTTTTTTGGGATTGATTGGCCATATAACTTGAAGAATTTAAAGTCTTAATCCTAATTACCTTTCTTAATAAAACTAACAATTCTTTCCTAGTTAACAATAAAATTTAAATGATTAATGATGCTTAATTACTATTAATAGTGGGGAATGATGAGACAAAATAATTAGGACCTCTTTCCTTGTTATTAACCTAAGTGTATTTTCATGGGAGGGTTAATTTCATATGTTAATTAAGGATTAATTAAGCAATTTAGTGGAAAAATCAAATCAAATTAAAATGGTAAGTAGTTCATATAATTCAAATTAAATTCATGGGTTCTTCTTTATGTGTTTAATAACATAAAGACCCTTTAGGAATTTATTGTTAACCCATGGGTGTGGTAAAACCATAAGAGTACTTGGTTTAGATTCTTTCTTAAGCTAATTAACACTTAGGCAAGAGCCTAATTGCATTAGGTCCATTTAGGAGCATTGCATATTTTAATTTCTCATTGACATATCATTGGAGGCTCATGGTTAAGTGGCTAATTAAATTAAGAAGCATAGAAAAGGGAAATTAAATTGATTACTTAATGGCTTGAACTTAATTAATCCATAAATTTTACTTAATTATTAGTCCTTAAAGATATTTAGCTGCTAAAGTGAGATGGGGAAAATAACAAATATTATTTCTCCTCTTTAAGTTTAATAATTCAAAATCCAAAATCAAACTTCATAACAACTTTGGTTAATCCTAAATGGTTTTATTTAACTTGATTATCCATAGGAAGTAATGTGATTGAATGTATTTTGTGGTAATATTTAATTATTTCTTTTCAATCATTATAAATTTGTATGCCATTTGATACCATGCATTCATGTTTTCAAATAAAAGAATCAAATGAATGTAATTATATATGAATACGTTATATGTGTTGAATTAATCTTATTATATGACATGGCTATTATCACTAATAAATCTCAAATTATTTTAAAAATCATAAATTAATGATGAAATTTAAATTGATGTTCGCTATGAATATTATATGTGATTTATATTTGTTTATAGCTTAAACATGTTAGAGTATTATTTTATTTTCATGATTCATGTGTATGTTTACATGTGTTTGAATATTAGTAAGTATATAGTCTGGACATCCTAGGAATATGAGGCTTTAAGTAGCCCCAAGGAGGTCTTAGATTACTTCAATTCCCTTGTTTAACAATGACACGTACTTACTCAGTTTCATTTATATGTATACATGCATTAGAATTTGGATAGAGCTTTACTTTACATGAATAAATAAATTTCTTAATTTATAAACTTTTGCATGACTTTAATTCTTATATTTGTGTATACATTTATATATGTTAAAGATAACAAGTATATAGTCTGGGCATCTCGAGAATAAAAGGCTTTAAGCAGCCCCAAGGAGGTCTTAGATTACCTCATTTCCCTAGTCTAATAACAACACGTACTCACTTAAATCTTTAATACATTTGTATGTATACTTAGTTAAGAAATGGAATCCCTCTTTTCTACTAAAAATATATGCATAAACCATCATTCAAGTGTGCCAAAAATATGTTGCATGTATAAGTATGTTAAGTCCAAAATTATGTGCATGCTAATTGATGATGAAAATGAATGATGTAACATTATCCATGTGATAGCAATACAATCTCATTAATCTTAAGACGTCTTCCATGCTTGAATAGAATTCTTTAATATTAACCTAAATTTAGGATTAATAAAATATTTGACAATTCATTCACTAAAAGAAACTAAATTATAATAACATGCTTTTATAAAATAACTTAGGGAAGGAATGAAGGGGGTAAAACCCCTTTTCCTCTCTTTATAATAATTAGATGGTAAGAAAATATCAAATGAAACAAAAGAAAATACTAATTAAAATTCAGTAATCCTCTTAATAACTTAAAGTGAAACCTCCCCTCATGTTTAACCTAAATAATTCCAAACTTAGATAATCATAATCCTAAAACCTAGCTAAGACATACCACACTAAGCCTTAACACACACATTAGAATAATAAGTTATCACTTATAGCTCCAAGTTAAGATGGTGTATGTTGTGATGTTGTGCTTTGTTTTGTGATGTAATGTTTTAGACTAGATGTTAAGATTATTTATGCGTAGATTGGATGCTAGGCCGTTATTAGCCTAATGATATTTTTTGCAGGGGATTATGCTAAAGGGCCACTGAAATAAAAATAAAAATAAATTCCTTTGCATGTAGGTTGCTTATACCCCTTTGTATAATTCATATTAGGACAAGCTAGCTTGGTTACCCATGTGTAGGGTGCTAAGTCCAGATTTATAGAATATAACTGCTTAGATTGTATAGATGTTTAGGTAACATATATTTTGTAGGTAGATTTTATTTTTCAAAACATGTAATTTTTGCAATAGGTATTAAGAATAGTGTTCTGGGGTTTTGGATGACCAGTAGCTAGAAGGCAATGACCTGGCAGGCCTTGTTAAGCCTAGAGAAAAACCAAATCAAAATGGAGGGAGGAAAAGATGAAGAAAAAAAGACCCCCATTGCATTTATTTTAATTGTAATTATAATACTCTTTTGTAATTTGGGTTGTATAAGGGTAGAGCTCGGCTACCCAAGTTCTTTTATTTTTTGAGGTGTGCGATGGTACCCGGTTGCATTGACCTTTAATTATTTTATGAAATCTATGAATGTTTGATTATCATGTTTGTCTTGTGCAATATAAATGACATATTTCTCACAAGTTTTTTAAGCTTGATGATTGAATTTATGGCCTCGATATGATAGGCTCTTTAGGATAAAATTAATTTTTCTACCCCCATTAAATAATTCATAAGTAAATTTTAAATATAACTCATAACCTCACTTTAAAGCCTAAGTTATAATTAAGATAATTAATATATTTAGTAACTCCTTAGCTGAATGATGTATGTTACAACAATCAAGCATATCATCTTATTTCACTCTTGAATAGGGAGGGTCTCCATTCTTGCGCGATAGGGCAATGCTTGACCTATGAGGGCATCACTTGTAGTGGAGAAAACCTCCTACCACTGATTTAGCTCATGACCTTATTTCATGATGCATATAGGCAAAATTTTCCCAAGCCTTTATCCAAATGAATGTGTCAAAAATGATATGAAGATTGTAAAATTTAGCATTTATTCTAAGTCATGTTTTCATGCTAGTCATGATCTAGTCTCTTTGGGAGTGAGTTTAGGACTCTAGTCTCCTTCCTTATTAAAATAATAGCCTAGCTATCTTACAATTACATAAGATTAGCCTACATGATTTTGTAGCATAGGAGGTGTTAGCCGGAAGCCACTCTAGGCGGTTGTAAGTCTAGAAGAGTCGGGATAGATTTACCCTCTCTTGTGGAGGTAAACCATTATGTCACATTTTTTAATTAGACTCAGGTCATGCTTTCAGCTTGTGCTAAAGCATCCTAGATTTAGGGGACTAAAGAACCTATCATAAAATAAATCATTCTAGACTTTTCCATGTAAAGTAGGAAACAAATCTCTGGTATATACGAAGATCCATCTGCCTTAGGAGTCTTTATTTGGTGATTAGGTCCATTATAAGGTAATATTTTTATCTTTCAAGATGGTACATCATACCTTAATGTATTACCCTATCACTTCAATAAGTACCCCCTAAGATCTACGTGGTGTCCTAATGATTCCAAATTAAAATACCACAGTTTATTAGATAATTAAGAATCCAATTAACCCATGCCACATGAGGATTTAATTCAATTCCAAGTCAATTTGACCCATTTTACCTTAAATGGGTTAAGTTGAATTTGATTAAGTCAAATGACCACCCAATTAGATTATTTTTGGACTACAAGCATGTTTCAGCATATGTGTGAGATAATTTGGAGTGACTGATTTTAATTAGTTTGAATTTAATTTCAATTTTGACCCATTTGGCTCATATTAGGCTTAATGGGTTATGTTTGGGTTCATTTGGGTTAGATGACTAAATTTGTTAAATTGGACCCAATGATGAGTTAAATTATGGTTGATTATCATTTTCAAATGATCTTGGACAATTAATTTGGGTTGATTTTGGTTTGATTTGGATTTAAACTCAATATGGTCCACTTAAGATCCATTTAAGTCAAATGACCTATTTAGCTTAATTAAGGTTTTATTGGATTTATATTCTCTTAAATTCATATTTAAATATGAATGTTTTATCATTTAGATCATTTGGAATGATATTATTTGATCAAATTTTTGGTGAGTTGACTTTTGACTTGGTGGGACCCACTTAAGTCAAACCTATGTTAAAAAGGTTGACCACTTTTTTACCTTAATTTAGATTTATATTTATTCATGCTTTTAATTTTACTTCATAGTTTAATTTTATTTTGATTTGCATTTGTTTTATTTTTGTTTGAGTTTCTTTAAGTTTAAATGACCTTAAGGGTTAAATAGGATAATTAGATTAATTCACTTTGATTTAAATTCAAGTGTCTTTAGTTTCAATTTTCTTAGGCTTGGATTTGAATTTGGTCTAGATTTAGCTAATCTTTTTGAGATAGATTAAATCCTAGAAAGGTGCATTAGGTCACTAAGTGAAGTATCCTACGTATCTAATTAAGAGATTCCTAATCTAGGATTATGTATCCTAATTATTAATTTGGAAGTAATGTTAACCTCATCCAAAAATGGGTTCAACAAATGGACCCCCAATATGTGTAGTGGACTATCCACAGTACACTGCAATATTGAAGTTGACCGAACTAGTCAACGCTACAAGCATAAGCTTGAAGGAGTATTGCCTTTGATTTTGAGTTTAAATTTATGTTTTTATTTGATTGTAAAAAATTGGCATAAATGTGCCTAAATTTATTTTAATTTTAAATGATTCATTCCTAGAAATTTAAATTTACTAAATTCTAAGAAGAGTAAAGATATCATTAGGAGTACATCTAAAGAAATACCTAATCTTAACATAATTATGGTTGCCATAGAAGATTCCTTCAAGGGACATATTCTTCTCTTGATTACCATAGATTTGAATTCTATAGGTTTTTAATGGCTAAACTAAGAAGAAAGTCCAAGGACTTATATCTTCTTACATAAACTAGCCAAGGGGATAGACTTAATGATGAACCAACCTAAGGAAGGGATCTATAGGTAGATCCTGAAATTTTTTTTTATAGAAAAGATGCCTACTATGGGACTTAATCTCATCTAGTTAACTATTAAGAAGGAGCCTTCAATGGCTTTATGTCTTCTTGAATTGTTATAATGAGGAAAGGGGTCTTAGTGACTTATTCCTAAACCTCAAGATTTTGGCTTTTAGGAAATTGGTCTTCAAGACTTAGTCCTAACCTAGGTAGCTTATAAGGATGGGATTTTTAATGACTTATTCCATTCCTACATTTATTTTATTTGTAACTAGAATAGGGGGCATAAGGACTTAATTCCTAGTATAGTGAAATCCAGCTGATAGGATGGGGTTTTCAATTGCTTAATTCCAACTTGAATAGCTTAAGTGAGGGAAAAGGGTCTTAGTGACTTGACCTATTCCTCAAGTGTTGACTAATAGAGTAGGTTTCTTAGTGACTTTATCCTTAGCTAGATAGTCTATATGATAGAGAAAGGGGTCTTGGTGACTTTATCGTAACCTTATCATTTGATAGAATTCCTTCTATGGGACTTACACCTATGTGATTAGCTATTAAGATGGGCCCTTCAGTGTCTTAATCCAACTTAGATGGCTAAGAAAGAGGAAATGGATCTTAATGACTTAATCCAATCCATAATATTTTGGCTACTAGAAGAGGGGTCTTCATGAATTATTCTGAATCTAAGTAGCCAATTTGGTCGAAAATGTGTCTGTGACTTTATCCTAACCTATGAGTAATAGGAATGGTGCCATGAAAGGCTTCCTCCAAACATATAGAAGAGATCAGGATGGTTCCATGAAGGCTTTATTCCAGCTAAAGGTAAGTATAAGAAAAGTGCCATTAAGAGGCTTACTCCTATCCTAGAGAGATTGCATTTAAGTAGACTATACAAGATTTTGACAACCATTGCATAGAAAGAAATAATATCTATTGAAATAATAGTAATGAGAAAAAAATTTTTTATTGATCATTATTCTTTTTGAAATAGAGACAAGTTACATATAATAATTCTTTAGGTAACGTCCATTGATTGGTGGCATTGGATGTTCACCATTTCAAGTAATCAACCAATAAGAACCTCCTTCATAAAATTTTTCACTATGAATGGTCCTTCCCAAGTTAGCTCAAATTTGGTATCGACTCTACAATGACCTAAGATTGGTCATTTAAGAACCAAGACCATGTCTCCTGCTTGGAAAGTTTTAGGATGGACCAACTTATCATGTGCTTGAACCATACGTTCTTGGTATAGTTCAAGGTCTTGTTGTACTTTTAATCATCTTTCTCCAGGGCTTTTAATTCCTTCCAATCAAATTTTATGATTTTGATCAGTTATAACATTATTATTGACTGCAATAACATTATTATTGACTGCTATTATTAATGAAGGAAATTGTACTTCTAATGAATAATAGCTTCAGTTATATAAACCAAAGCATATGGTGTAGACTGAGTTGGTGTCCTGTATGTGGTCCAGAAGGCCCATAAGGCTTCAACAAACTTCTCATGCCATTAGCATTTATTTTCATCAAGTACTCTTTTTAAAATCCATACTAAAGTTTTATTGAATGCACAAGCCAATCCATTTTTCATGGCGTAATAGATGGTCAAATATCTCCAAACAATTTTATGTCTAGCCATGAAATGATTTAATTTAGTGGACTCGAATGATGGATCGTTATCTGATAAGATTCAACAAGGAATGCTAAATCGATATAAGATATTTTATTGAAATAATTTTAACACATGATATGCTTTTACTTCTTTCCCATTTAGAAAAATAATCAGTTGTGGCTAATATAAAATGATGCCCTTTTAACAAAGGAAGGTCAATAGGCCCTATGATGTTAGTACCCTAAGTCTCAAAGGGTCAAGAGGTAATCGTAGGGTGTAGTACATTTGGAGGCTGATGTAAGACTACACCTTGTATCTAGTATTGATGGCAATGACGTCCAATTTCCATACAATCATTTAACATCGATGGCCAATAATATCTAAGTCTTTTATTTTCAATTTCATTTTGGGTCCAAATTAGTGAGCACCACACAATCTAGAATGTGCCTTAGTCATAATCTTATGGCTTCTTGCTTGTCTAAGCAGCATAGCCACATTTGATTGAATGACCTACAATATAGTACATTATTAATTAATGCATAAGATAAGGTACATTGCTTAATTTGATTTGTTAGTAACTTATCTTTAGAAATCCTCCCCTTACTCAGGTACTCAATGAATGGTAGCCTCCAATCATATTCTTCTTGACCTTTGGTAAGAGTGGCTATCCTTTGCATTTCTACTTCTCTGTTCATGTAATCTAAATCTACAAAAGATAAAACTTGTTGATTTTTAATTTCTATCGAAATAGATTATTTCTTTAGGCATATGATTTCTTTGAAAAGCTTATCCAAAGCATTTGCTATAGAATTATCTTTACAAGATATGATATATAGAGTTGTGTATGGAATTTTCTCAAGTAGGCTCATTGTGTATTGATAGTAATTAAAGGGCTTTGGATGCAAAACCTTATAGATTTTACTTACTTGATTAATAACTAATTAGGAATCCCAAAAAAATTTTATATTTTTGATATCCATAAGGATCGTTAGCTTTAATCAAGTTATAAGAGCTTCATATTCAACTTCATTGTTTGTGCAAAGCTCAACTAGATGATAGAAATATCACATCATTTTTTTATCTAGGGTTATAAATATTAATCCAATCCCTACCTTCCTTAGGATAGAAAAATTTAATTCTTTACTTTTTGTTTGATGATTTTGCACCATCAAAATATAACTCTCAAGTGGCATTAGGTTCACCTTTTAATGTCATTATATGCTAATCTGGTATATCATCATTTAAAGGGGAATTCTCGAGTATAAGATGTGTTGTTAAGAAGTCTACTACAACTTGACCTTTTACAACACGGAGAGGAATAAAGGTAATCTCATATTACAATAAAATCATCGACCAATGTGCTATACATCTAGACAACATTGGGCTGGTCATAAGATATTGTAATGGATTTACTCTTGAAATTAAATTTATTTTATGATAAAGCATGTAGTGTCTTAGTTTTTGAGCGAGAAAAACTAAGGCAAAATCATGCTTTTTAATTGGCAAATAATTCATTTAAGTTGGGATGAGTCTACAACTTAGATAATAGAGGGAATTTTCTTTCTCTTCTTCATTAACTTGGGTTAATAAAGCCCCAAGTGACTCATATGAAGCTGCAATATATAAGATTAATGGTTTTCATGAGTGGAGCAGCCAAAATAAGAGGGTTCCTTAAGTATTATTTTAAACTTTCAGATGTGTTCTGGCATTTTTCATCTTAAATAAATTTAGAATCTTTGTTTCCTAATGCCATAAATAGTTGACATATTTCTGATAAGTTTGATATGAACCTCCTTAAATATGTAAGCCTTCCATAGAATGATCTTATCTGTGTGAGACTTCTAGATGGCAGCATTTCTATAATAGCTTTTATCATTTCTAAATCGATCTCTATTCCATGGTGCCTCACTACGAACCCTAAAATTTTTTCCAAAGTCACTCCGAAAGCACACTTTATTGGTTCATCTTTAGGTTATAGTTGTGCAACCATTCAAAAATGATCTGTAAATTATATAGATGATTTTCTTTACCTTACTTTTGATTACTAGATCATCGATGTAACACTCAACTTGATTGTGAGTTAAGTCATCAAATATTCTAGTCATGGCTCTTTGATATGTAGTCCTAACTTTTTTGAGACCGAATGGCATGGCCGTGTAATAGAATATCCCTATAGAAGTTATGAATGCCATATGATTTTCATCCTATGAAGATATGTTAATTTGTTTATACTCAGATGATCCATCGATGGATGAAAAGATCTCATGTGATGAGGATATATTCACCATAAGTTCTGGTATTGGCAACAGGAACTCATCCTTGGGATAAGCTTTATTCAAATCTCTAAAGTTAACGTAAATGCATACTTGACCATTCTTTTTCTTTATGGGAGCTATGCTGGCTAGACAATCAAGGTATTATTCTTCTCGTACAAAGCAAGCTTCAATCACTTTTTTAACTTCAGTAATCACTTGCTATTCAATTTCTAAGAGCATTCACCTAGGAACTTGCTTTATTGGGATTATATTAGGTTTAATCTCTAGTTTATGCACAACAACATCTAGAGATAAACCTTGCATTTCATCATAACTCTATGCAAATCAATCTTTATATTCAAAAAGTAAAGTAAACAACTCTTTGAAATCCTCTAGACTTGACAAAGAACTAATAAAAGTTGATTTTGGGTCTTTAGTAGATCCTAGGTTAATCTCCTTTAACTCATTAATAGTGGACTTTAATTTTTCTTCAAATTCAGAGGAGAGCATTTTGATGTAAGCAATCATCAAATTCATTTGTTGTTTCAAGGCATAATTCCTCTAAATAGTTAGAAAGAATTTCAAATAATTGATTTGATTTTGGATGCTCGCTTATCATCAAACAATGTTCCACATCATCTAAAGGTCCAACGATACCAAACCTCCAGCTTTGGAATTTGAATTTTTATTTTTAGTATTTCATAAGCTCTCCATGTGTTGAGTTGTATCTTTGGGCCAATTATTTGTATTTAAACCACGTTTCATAGAATCTATAACATCATAATAATACCTAATAAAAGGAAATTCTATTATTTTATTTGATAATGGATGTTCAAACTTCACATCTGCTTCTGCGTTTGAAGGTCCGGGTATAGAGTAAAATTTTAGAAACTTTCCTACTTCTCCTGATTTTTTATGGGCCACTTTGATTTCTAATTGAGATACTTTATTTTGAACAAGAGGAGTTAAAGTTAAAGTGTCCACATATTTCTTCAATTTTTAAATGTAGAATAATTTAGATCATCCGTTAATGCTTGGATTTGCTCTTCCTCACTGTCTGATTCTAGTGTAAACTTAAACTTTACTAAGGCAACATTTTGATTGAAACCTTTGTTAGAACTAAATTACAAATAAATTTGTATCACTAGAGGTTCTTTTCCTTTTTCTATCTCCTTTCTTTCTTTTCTTCATTTTTATTTGTTGTTTTACTTAATGCCTCAATAATGCTAGATTTCATTGAATCATGCATTGGTTTTTTAAGCATGTAGTAAGTTGCATTTTAATATAGTTCAATTTCATGGATATAGAATGGTTGTATATCTCTTTTTATGGTGTACTCCACTCCATCCCTAGTGTATTTAATACATTAGTGGAGTGATGAAGGAACCATTCTATCTTTATGAATCTAAGGTCTGCCTAAGAGGGCATTGAAGTATGTTTCTAAGTAAATAATAAATAATTTGGCTTCAGTCTTCAATCCTTATATTTTTAATAATAGAGTGATTGAGCCTAAAGCTTTCTCTCTAATTTCATTAAAGCCTCTCAATAACATCATGTCTGAGCTGAGTCTTTAAGTATCAATTTTCAGGAACGATAATGTTCAAGAGTTCATGATATTGATTGAAGTACTGAGATCAACTAGAACTCTTGTCAACCTGAAGTTCTATACTTTGAGAAAAATATAAAGGGGCCTGTTGCAATCAGTGGTCCCTAAAAGTAGACCCTCATTAGAGAAGGTAACTCTAGGGATCTATTTAAAGTAGCAAGCCTTACCTACTGAAATTGTTGTTAGCTGGGTAAGGCACATCTCTGGTTGAGTAATGATTGTACTAATGATTCACTCATTTCTTTTGATAGAACAAGGGCATCATAGATGCTTAGCTTAGCAGACAACTTCTTAAGATGGGCTAAGATGTTGCAATTGACCTTAGGAGCAATTGGTTCAACTATTGGTTGTTGTAAAGATTCAAAATTTTTATTAACAATATCCTTCTCTTTTTCTTTAGGTGGAGGAGGTAGACGAGGTTGAAGAACTTTTTCATTATGGAGATTCAATTTAGTGACATATCAAGGGGTTGTATTAACCTGGACTTCATCCATCATATCCTTTTCCAAAGATTGATTAGAGTCTAACAAATCTACTTCTATGCTAATAAGATTGCATTGCCAATCTTCCATAGAAATATCAATCTCTGATCCTAGTTCATAAAACACATCATTATGAGAAATTTCTTTTTGGTCATTTTTGTTGTCAACATTTTCAATAGTGCATTCATCAGATATGGCACAAATGTAAGACATGCCTTTTAAGATAGAATTTTTATTCATATTTTAAAATGAGTACATAATGACAAAGGAGTGTAAGGCTTAGCCTTTCCATCCTTATCATACAAAACTTTATCATATGCAATAGATGTCCCTCCCTAACTATTCTCTCCAAACATTCGAGTAGTTGAAGATGCTGAATGGGGTTGAGGTGGAACTGAATCTCCAAACTCTGATGAATCAATCTAGAGGACCTTCCTCTGCGTCTTCATTGGATCCTGCATTACATTTTTAAAATTTTTCATTAAATACTTTATTGAAGAACGAGATAAAGCTATATTCCATTCATTTAAAGGAGTTCTAGAAGAAGTAACATCACCTATAATTACCTTAATAGACCCTTATTTAGGGTCTACAATGTATTCTTTTGGAATGATTACTAGAACTTTTTGTAGTTCCTCTCGAGCCAGTATTTAAAGGTATATCTGTCTTCAATAGTGTGCCCTAACATTTGGTGGTATGGACAATAGTTAGGGTCATTACCTTACTAACTTTCTCTTGCCTCTTCATGTCGGGTAGGTTGAAATCTAACTTCTTTTCTATATTTTTGAAGATCTTCTTCACCACCTCTCTTTTGAAAGAATAAATCTAGTTTATTCCTTGAATAAAAGGGATGGTTGGAATATTTTTGGGGGTGGGTGATACGTGCTGCTGTGGTGGCCTAAAGGATAAAAATTGGTATACCTGTATCTGAATGGGGGCCTTCCCTTTATCCATTGAGGAGGCATTGCCTGCTTTCTTTTCTAATAGCATCATCGGTTTTGACTACTCTATGAAAGAGTGTTCTCTTAAAAAAGGTCATCCTAGGAGACTCTTCTTAGAGGCTAGAGGTTTAATTAAGACCTTTTCAAGAGTTTTAATTATAAAGCCTTTCAATAGGAAGGCCACGAGCCTATGGATATTTCGAAGGAGAATCTCAATAGCATGCCGCTCCTATAATTTTGGCTCGCATTGATGATTGAGGATTATCCATTTTAGAATATAATCCACTAAAGACTCACCTGGATTTTGCTTTTCCACCATTAAGTTTTCCATAGTGATGTGGTGTTAGCTGCCACTGAATCTTTTCACAAACACATTTTCCAGTTCATAAAAAGTGTGCACTAAACTATTTGATATTTCTGCATACTAATCAAAAGCAATGATCTATCTAAATAATAGAGCATCACTCCCACCAGCATTGCAACAACTTGCATGGAAGTGAGCCAAATGTTGTTTGGGATTTTAGTCCCATCAAATACTTTAAAAGATGGAGGTACGAATCTTTTAGGGTATGAAATGGAATCATATTGTTTAGGGCATGGTCTACCCTTCGAAACTAATGTGGTACCTCACGGCTATGCTAAAGCTTCTTTAACTTATTATTCCACCAAGTACTTTAGGTCCATTATAGAAAGTATATTTTCTATAGGCTTTTTCTCTTGATGAAACTCCTCTAAACCAAGCTTTATATCATCAGCAGGGCATGTTGTCTCAGGTTGCTTAATAGGATGAGGATGTGAAGAGGAGGGGCTCATGCTTTGGAGTGATTGCATGGTAGCAACCATCTCCTCCATCCACTTCTCGGTCATAGCATTTTGATCATCCTTCTTTTGTAATTGATTTATTAGTTGCTAAGTGGGATTAGTTAAAGGATTGTCTTGTGACTCATCATATTCTTTCTTTGATGATCTAGTATCTACCATGTAGATATAAGCTATAAGCAGTCTTGGATAGTCATACAATAAGTCATTCTGTTCTAGACCATAATCTTTTATATATATATTTTTATTTTTTTATTTTCAACATCCTCATTCACAATGTTCTCCATTTATTCCTCTATCAAATGAAATAGAATGCCATTGCTATCAAGGATGACATCATACTCATTTACTAAATCCATGGGTTTTGCTTAAGATGCTTCACCCTTTGGAACCTCTTAGATAATAGGGATTTTCTCTATGCCAAGAGTGGCTCCCAAGAAATGGTGCTACTCATCAGTGGTCTATCTGACATAAAGAGATAGATGGAGAGACTTCATTCTTTGTTCTCCTACTAGAAATCTAAGATGGTGATGGCTCTTCAGCTCAAGGCCTAGGTGAAGATGATGAAGGGTTATCTAAAATAGGCTTATTGGTATGTACTCTCTTTGATGATGGTGAAGGTGGTTAAGGAACTCTGGGCTCAGGGGCCAATGGAGTTTTCCTAATATATACTCTCTTGTTCTCTTCTTAAAAAAAACACTATCTTTCCCAAGACTAATCTTCTGATCTCTATGCCAAGATATTCATTTTCCCAGGTGATGATATCGCTCAAGTACAACATGCACATGATAAGAAGGCTTTCCTCTAATAAGGAGGACCATCTTCCACTTCCCTTTGTACTGGGGAGCTGTAGGTCTTCCTAAGGTCACTTTTCTAGGCTCTTTGATGCATGATCTTTCAAAGCATTGAGTAACTCCTCCTTAGTGTAAGAGGAGGGTCCAGGGATCCTATGGAGGATCTAACATAGCCTACCATGTGTTTCTTTGTTTAGTATTTTTAAACTTTTTTAATTTTCATGAATGAAGGGGTGGGATGGATAACTCGCTATCCTAGAAATATCCTCCTCTCTGTGGGCTATAGAAAAATGGTGATATATATACTTTTGTCTAAGAGAGGTGAAGTATCAAGGAGGGTATATCCATCTCTCACCCTAACGAGTTCTATGTCTAACATTTCTTTCTATTTACTTTCCTTGAGGGCTATCCTCCTAAGTCTCCTACCCCTATTTTTCTTCTCACTTTAGTCATCTCAAGTGGCTTAGAAGTGGACCCTACCTTAAAGGTACTAAAAAGGAAGGGAGCACGTAATGCCTTTGGAGTGGGCAGCTTGATTTTATTTTGAGCAGGACCCATTTAGATTCTCTTAGTGACCTAGGTAGTAACTTTTTTGCCTTTAGTAGGGGGCAGAAGGTGGTGCACTAGAGAACTCCAAAATGGGCTATTTAGTTTTAACAGCTACCTCAACAATAGGAGCTAATGTTACTCCATTTATTATGATGTTTAAGTTCTCAAATCTAAACTTAATTATAGAGCTGTCAACTAACTTGCTACTGTCCACAAAAAAGCTAATCTCAGACATAGTAGTGAAAATTAATTGCCCAACCAATGTTTGTTTGTAAAAATACTAAATTTTAAGTCATAATTAATAATAATAATAATGTAATAAAAAAGTTGTTGATCTATTTGGAGACTTAAGCCATTTTCATTATGGTTAGGATTTTTTTATTTTAAACAATATTTTTTTGAAAATACAAGAGTTATAAAACTGTCTCACTTGATTTTAACAAGTGGGATAGTTCTATACTCTCTCTTTAGTTTAGTAGATATTGAATATACTCAACCAAAGATGAAATGAAGAGATATTCAATATGAATAAAGATAATCTTGACCTGTGAAAATAAAGATACATCACTAATATATAGAATTAATAACATATTTCTAATGATGGAGAGAGGAAGTTTTTCCCAACAAAGTCATCAAAAAATATCTCTATGGAAAATTTTATGAAACCACATAAATTTTAGAAGAAAAACATGTTATCTCAGAAGAAAAACATGTTATCCTATAATGGATTTGATTATTTAATTAAACACTCCTAAGGCAAAATGGTCTTTCATGTACTAGAGAGTTTTTCTCTGAACTCCATTGGAAGTAGAGCAATGTTTCTTCTAAATTGGGTTCATGGTTCATTATAAGCGTGAGCCCTCATAGTTAATTACATATTAGGAATGAAGAATCTCTTTCTAAGAATACTCTCGATTAAAGAAATATGTTATTATTTCAATGGACTTCTAAGATGGTTTCCAAAGGAAATGACTATTTGGAATTTCAATTGAGAATGATCCAAAGTGGAAAGGCTTATTTTTGGAGCCCAAATAAGATTAAGTAGGAAATGTTTGTTGATATTAATATTCCTAGTAGGAATTTCAACTATCCTATCATTGGGATTTAGATCTTGGAATTTAATTTTGATTTTGAGTTGACATTTCTTTGAAATCTAGGGCTTAGATTATAATAGCACAGGACTATATATATGCCTAGGGTTGAAGACTTGCTCTGAGGAGGATGCTTTAGAACCTAAGTCTATAAGTGCCTCTAACACAAATTAGATGCTTGACCTAGTTCCACTTTTGGGAATTATCAACCATTCCTCTCACTTGAGGGAATAGACTTATTCCTGACTCTTCTGGACTCATAACTCACTTGGAAGGGCTGCCAGCTAACACCACCTAAGGGCATTTTAAATTCATTATGCCAAGTATCATGTATGCTAGATGGCGGGGATGTTGTATTTTAGGAAAGAATGTAAGAACCTAGACTCACTCCCTAATCCCTACAACTATGTAGGGAATGATATGCACTAGCTAATGCACATTCTCTAGCTTTTAAATGTTTTAACTCATGATTCATTTAAAGTCACGGGGTATTCATTTTATGCCTAAATGTCATGCAATTAGAAGTCATCATGAGCCAAATCAATTAGAGAAGGTAGACTTCCCAAAGAAGGTGGAAATCCTCATAGGTCAGATGCCACTTATATGTAATAAGTGAAGTGCCCAATTCAAGAGTTTAGAGCAATATGTTAGCATTATTTCCAAAAGTGAATTATTTCTAGTTGATTTTAGGTTATTCATAAGGCTTCAATATATATGAAGTTTCCAGTTTCTTTATTTTTTTTATTTGAGTTGATTAGATTTAAATTGGGTAGAAAATTTATTTTTTTTTCTAAGAGCTTAATCATGCAAGCATTCATCACAGAAAATATATCACAGAAAAATATAGAAAAGTAGGTTGATTCTATTATGAGCCCAAAATAAATCAAGCCAACTTTAAATAAAAAAGGCCAATATAGTCGGGTACAGCTATACACCCCGAGAGAAAGCGATAATGGGTAGCCGAGCTCTCCCTTATACAGCCTAGCCTAGAACTACAAGTTTAGATCTATGGGTCTTCTTTTTAGGATTGTCTCCATCTTCAGGACTTTCATTAGGCTTCATAGGGGACCTTTACACTCATCTGATGGTAGGGTTAGCTACTGCTAATCCTAGATCCCATAGATCCTAACCAAATTCTAAGCTCAAACTTACATTTCAAATTCAAAAATAAATCTTAAGCCTTGCAAAATAGATGTTAGGAAAATACATATAACAGACAAAATTTATGTTTTACAAATGTACGAGCTTAGCATTAGCTACTTGCTAAGCCAACTTATTCTATTGGTCTATGCTAAGGGACTATTCAGCACTTGCAAGTAAACAATCATTTTATTATTTATTTATAATTATTGTCCATTTTAACATAGCCTCTTATAAGAGACAATGTTAATTCTAAAAATAACATTTTACCATCTAGACTAACGAGAATCAATCCTAGCCATGTAGCCTAAAATAATACACCATAAAATAATTAATAGGAATTTTAGATCACATCATCACAAAATATCACAAAATGACCTAACCTAAGTCTAAGGTCCATGACCTAATTATCTAATGTGTGAAGAATGAGGGTTTGTATGGCAAAATATTGCTAAGAATTTTAGTTTCAAATTTTAATTTAGATTTCCAATTTTATTTTTCAATTTTATTTTTAAGACTTTTTAATTTTTATAATTTTACTTCATAGGTACATGTCATTATTTTACTAGAGTTCAAGGTATCAAGACCTCCTTCGGACCAGTAGCCTTGTGACCTTGGGTTTTCAGACTATATACCATATGATGCTGATTATGAAAATTTTTATTTTAATTCTTTTTTTACCTCTTTTAGTTTTAAAATGGGTTTAATTTACCAAAGGTGGTTTTTCTTTAAGTGATTTAATGATTTGCAATTTCATTTTCATTTTAGGTACATTTTATGTTAAAGTAGAATTAAGTTCTCAAGAATGAAGAATATAATAAATATCATGTTGGGTGGAACTAATTCTATTCAACATCCTAAGTCCTAATAGAATGAAGCCTTCATCCTAAGATGAAGATTCATTCAAGAAGTCTAATTAAGATTATAAGTATCTTAATTAATTCCTCTTAGATTCATTCTGATGATTGATTTGAATTAAGTTTGTAATTTTGATTCTTTTGAAATGTGATTCTTCTTTTAATTTATTTTTCATTTATTTTATTGTTCATTCTTTTTGTTAATGTTCAAATTTGATATGTATTTTTGTTTAATGTGTGTTCATCATGTTTATCAAACATATTTAAGTTAATGTATTTCATTCTTTTTCATTCTATTCATTAGTGTTGTTATGTTTTAGTTTAGGCTAAACCTTTACATTTGGTTGTATTTAACCTTATATTTTATCTATTATCTTTATGTTTCATTAAGTTATATATATTTTTTGTTCATTTTATTTAAGGATGATTTAGTATAATTATTACATTTGGATGTATTTATCATATTTATTTTTCAAGTTGATTCCATTTGTTCATTAAGTTAAACAAATTTACATTTACTCTTAAGTTTAATATGATTCAATTTACCCTTTTGTGTAATTTGTGTCATCTTGAATTGATTATTCAAATTTTATTATTATTTGATCTCTCTTATTTCAATTTATTTATTTCATTAATTTTTTAATGCTTATTAATGAACTTAGGTTTAGATAATTAATTCCAAGTTAAGAATTCATACATTATGGCATAGTTCAATTCATTTCAATTAACTTAAAGGGATTGATGATTATGTTATTTAAAAAGTTCTTTTATTCATCATGATCTAATAAGTTTACAAAATTGTTATTATTATATTATGTGAATTAAACTTACCCTAGTTACTTTAACTTTTATGTCATTTTAAGTTCAATTAAACTTAATCTTTCACATTTACATTTTTATCCATGGTTACATTTATATTATGTGAACTTACATTTTAAGCTCAATTAAACTTACCATTGGTAACTTTAATTTAATGTATTTATATTGATAAATTATAAAGTTTAGAAGTTAATAAATTTTATATTTCAATTTATTAATGGGTTTACCATGGTTTGATGGATTATTAATTTTGAAATGTAATTAAATTTCATATTTTCAATTATTCATAATCCATAATTTATGTTTAATAAAGTTCATTTACTTTTAGATTGCATGGACATTTTTATTTAAATGTTCTTATGTTAATTATGATGTTTAAAGTTTAAAGTTTATGTTATGGGCTTTATAATTTTTCTGATTTTCTTGATTTATTATTTCCTTTAGATTGACCTAGAGAATTGGAAATTCATTTATTCCGAATCTAAAAGTCAATTGGGTTTGATATTTTTATGGCAAGCGGGGTTCCTTGCTAATTTTAGTTTCGTAAAATTTCACCTTAATTAGATGTATAGTTTGATGTTAATTAAGGTTTTAAGTATTTTATTAAAGCTTACATTAAGCCTAATTTATTGATGATTATTGATGGGTTTTATTTTTCCTTGATTTTATTTTATTAAAGCTAACATTAAGCCTAATTTTGATGGGTTTATTCATAATTTTTGGTATTCTAGTTGTTTTATTATGATTTTCCTAAATTCAAGTAGACTAATTGAATTAATTAATTCAATTAAATGCCAAATTAGGTCATTTTATGATTCATTAGGTTTTAGTGGGTTTCAATTGTACACTTAAGTTCATTAGAGTGCGTTACAATGTTTTGGATTGTTTCCATATTTTTCCAAATTTATTTGAGCCAAATTTAATTTATCTTTATTAAAATTATCATTTAGTATTGAAAATTTCATATATTTACATTTATTCTTCAATAAATTATGAAAAATTCACCTAATGTGTAACTTAACCCCAATTTAAGTTCCACAAAGTCTCAAATCATTTCAATCAATGGTTTGAGATTAATTTAGGTTTGAAAATTTTTATTCAAACTCAAATTAATACATAAATATCCAAAATTAATTGGGGATTTTAAATTTAATGGAATCCTTTCATCATATGGAGTCCATAAAGCTTTCATTTGCATTTTTGGATTCATAGTTTATTTTCTATAATTTTTTGAATTTTTTTGGCATTTTTCTTTAAATTTTAAATTTGAGAACCCTAAATTTTCTCTTTAACTATGTTAGATCTACGTGGATTCGATGTGGCATCGCTTGACACGCAGCGCCACGATATTCATCCACACAGGATCCACTGGGATCCTGCATTAAAATGGGGGCACACGTGGGATTCCTACTTAGCGTTCGATCAAAGATCAGATGAATCTTATTAATCTACAATTTTTTAAGGCATTTAATTAAATGATTCACCTAAGTCTCTACTATCCATTCCTAAAAAAAGGAACATTGATAAAGATTATCTCTTCTTCAATGGAGATAAACACCAAGAGCCATCCGTCTATTTGAAGTGATTTCTGGTGATCTAACAATTGAAATTGCTTGAATTTAATTCCAAAACCATCATTGAATGGAATAAGAGGGATCTATATGGTTCGATCTATCATAAGATCAAATTCATTTTGAAAAGCCCCAAAAGTGAAATCTTAAGAGGTGGCTTTAATGGCGTACTCCAATTCTGGCAGTCTCCGATAGTGGAGTTGACTCCAATAGCTTCAGAATAGTGCATCGAGGTTGTGGGAAGAATGAATTGGATCCTTTCCTTGTAGATTTCCCTATAGACCAAGCTCGACCTCTTTTCCAATGGCTCGGTCATTCTCTGGCCTCCCGGTGGTGAGGGAATCTGGGAAGGGTTGTGATCAGCTTCACATGAGGTGGGGAAGGTAATGGAATAGTTAATTTGGCTCAAGATATTCTCTATCTCATTTTACCTTTATAGGTTGAGAGCCTCTTATGCATTTTTTTCTTCTCCTTGGTTAGCCATGCTTAATTGTTGTCCTTGGAGGCTAGCTCCAAGGATTATCAGATGCTTAATAACTGCCTAGAGGTAATGAGTTGGGAAAGCAAAGAGGACGAGGGATTGGAGAATTTGGATTTGGCTTCAATCCTTTTAGATTTTAGTTAAGATTGGTTTAGTTGCCTAAGCTTGCTACCATTCTCTGTTAACCCATCTTAGGATGGTTTGGATGAGTTTAAGAGTATTTTAATGGGTTTGGTTCAAGCTTGGGTTCAATTGGAGGTTAATTAAGCCTTTAGATTCAATTTAATTTCAAATGCTTTAATCACATTTCTTTTCATTGATTGGCTTTAAATTTTAGTTCAAATCATCATTGATTATTTATTGGATAATTAAGAATCCAATTAACCCATGGCACATGAGGATTTAATTAAATTCCAAGTCAATTTGACCCATTTTACCTTAAATGAGTTAAGTTTAATTTGATTGAGTCAAATGACCAATTTTGACAAATTTACACTATGGTTGGACTCCAAGCATGATTAAGCATATGTGCGAGATGATTTGGAGTGATTGATTTCAATTAGTTTGAATTGAATTTCAATTTTGACCCATTTGGCTCACATTGGGCTTAATGGGTTAAATTTCAATTCATTTGGGTCAAATGACTAAATTGGTCAAATTGGACCCAATGATGGGTTGAATTATGTTTGATTATCATTTCTAAATATTTTTGAGTAATTAATTTGGGTTTATTTTTGTTAGATTCGGATTTAAATCCAATATGGTCCACTTAAGGTTCGTTTAGGTCAAATGACCTATTTAGCCTAATTAAGGCCTTATTATATTTATATTCTTTTAAATTTATATCTAAATATGAATATTTTATCATTTAGATCATTTGGAATGATTTTATTTGATCAAATTTTTGGTGGGTTGACTTTTGACTTGGTGGGACTCACCTAAGACAAGCCTATGTTAAAAGGGTTGATAACTTTTTCACCTTAATTTCAATTTAAATTTATTCATGCTTTGACTTTGATTTCATGGTTTTATCTGATTTTGTTTTGTATTTTTTTAGTTTATTTTTGAGGTTCTTTAAGTTTAAATGACTTTATGGGTCAAATAATAATTAGATTAATTACATTATTCACTTTGATTTAAATGCAAGTGTCTTTAGATTTCAATTTCTTTAGGCTTGGATGTGAATTTGGTCTAGGTTTATCTAATCTTGTTGACATAGATTAGATCCTAGAAAGGTGTATTAGGTCACTAAGTGAAGTATCCTAAGTATTTAATTAGGATAATCCTAATATAAGAGTAGGTATCCTAATTATTATTTTGGAAGTGATGTTAACCTCATCCGAAAATGGTGTAACATACCTGACTTGCAACTTGGTTTAGTAGAAGATTTTGATTTAGTGGATTCTAGTTTTAGTCTCTTGTAATGGATGTGGTTGAGTATTTGTTGGACTATGATTTTAGGTGTCTTTTATTTATTATTGTGTTTAGTTTCATTTCTATCCAGCCTTATATACCAAAGTGAAATGATAAGAAGAAGTTTTGAATGCATCTATAGGCACTTGAGCTTGTCTAGTTGGTCCATGAGCTAAGTAGTTAAGTTAAACCGCTAAGATGTTGCACCATGTCTTGTAGGCAAAAGTGTGATTGGAGTTTAGTCCACATATTCTTGGCTTTATTACAGTGAAGGAATAGATGTGTTGTAGTTTCTTTGTCAGAATAGAATTGGTATTTAGAGGCTTGCTGGATCACTCTTTTCTTAAGGCTATCCTCAGTGGCTAAAGCATTGTTGAAAATTCCCCAGTAGAGGATGGAGATAGTTGGCCTACAGTAGGGATGCCATATGGACTATCCCCAAGAAATAGGGGTTGAAGTGGTTGCCTTGTAAAGTTTGATTGTGAGTGATTTCCCTCCCTGCAGTGTAACTAAGGGCATGTCTCTAGTAGCTGGATTCAGAAGAATGTGGATAATATCTTCAATAATATTTTTAGGATGATATCGAAGCAGATCACTGTGATTCCATGCTATAAAGCCTTCCGAGTTAAAAAAAAAAAGTCTTTAACCAATTTCTTAGAAGTTACCTTAAGTCTGTTGGTAGCCAGTGGATCATCTTGATACTAAATGTCATTCCACATGTCAACATTTCCATCCTATATCTTCCATCTAATGAAAGGTTCAGTTAAATTCTTGATCCTTAACAAATTTTTCCAGAGGGGATAATCTTATGGCTTAAGTTTAACTTCCATGGGGTGAACCATATGGAAATATTTTGGTAGCATAAACATGGCCCATAGAGTTGTGTTTCTCCTCAGTTTTATCTAGAGTTTCATGGAATTATAGTTGATGAGGTCCTTCAATGATTTGAATCCCATTCCACCATGGTCCTTAGGCTTACATGCTCTTTTCCATGTTATCCAGTGATAGTCTTTCCCATTTCTTCTCCAAAGGAAGGTGATGTAGATAGATTCGATTCTCTTTTGGCTGTGGATAGGTCTTTGTGTGATTGAAGAATTTGTAAAAGAATGGCAGCCTAAATACTTTAGATTAAGGTAAGTCTACTTCCATATGAAAGCAAGTGATTCTCCCATGATAATAGTCTATTTTGTAGCTTAGATATGATCTTAGTGAAATATTCCTTCATAGTTCTACATGTATAGATGGTGTTGCCAAGATATTTGATAGGAAAGTGTCTAGCTCTAAGTCCTAGAGATTCTTTTATCTATTTGGCATGATTGCAATTGATTTTATTACTTAGGTAAATGAATGATTTTTCTTTGTTGATCTTCATTCCAATTGCTTCTTCAAACAATTGGATAGAGTGTTGGATTTTTTTGAGAGATACTTTGGTTCCATTGCAAAAAATGAGGACATCATCAGCAAAAATTAGGTGGGAGATAGAAAAACCACCCTTTGTAATGTAACTGGTGGATGGGTGGTTATAGATCATGTTGTTAAGTATCATGGATAAATAGTCCATTGCAATAATGAATATGGTTGGTGAAAGAGGATCTCCTTGCATCAATCCCCTAATAGATTTGAAGTAGCCTATTTTAAAACCATTGACTAATACTGAATAATAGTTGCCAGTGATAGTTTTCATGATGATGTTAATGGATTCAATTATAAAGCCAATGGCATGTAATATCTGCTTAATGTAATACCATTAAATGGTGTTGAATGCTTTGTGTATGTCAAGCTTGATTGCTAAGTTATGACCTCTGCACTTGGTATTGGGATCCCAAAGCATTCCTTGTGCCAATAATATATTGTCACTGATATTTCTACCCTTGATGAAGGTGCTTTGGTTGGGGGAAAGAGGTTGGGAAGGATTTACTATAATCTTAGGCAAATGATTTTACTTATAAGTTTACTAATAATAATGGTGAGGCTTGTTGGTCTGAATTGATCCCATGAATTGGAAGAGTTACGCTTGGCAATGGGCATAATGGTAGAAGAGAAGAAGTATTTTGGCACATAAGTATGGTTGAAGAATTCCTAAATGCCTTGAATGGATTCCTTCTAGATAACATTCCATGTCGCTTGGTAGAACCCACCATTGAATCCATCGGGTCTTGGTGTTTTATCAATAGGGAATGAGAAAACATCTTATTTTATCTCTTCTTCATCTAAGAATTTGCTTATTTTGATTGGGGTCATTATGGGATATAAGTCTATTTGAATACTACTAGAGTTTAACCTGTCAGGTGCTAGTCACCTCCTGAAGTAGTCAGTGCAGTCCTCTTAAATTTCAGTTGGTTCAGTAAGCCATCTATTGTTAGAGTTTTTGATTTTGGAAATGGTTTTTTGCTCATTCCTTTTCTTAAATAGTGCATGAAAGAATTTATTGTTTCTTTCCTCTTCAATGAAGCACTTGCCACCAGATTTTTGAGACCATAGGAGTTCTTCCAATTTTGAACTTTTGGTCTAGATTTTCCTAGGCCTTATTAAGAACCTCATTAGATTCTTCACTAAAGTTAGACATGATTTGACCTTCAAGCTTTTTGACTTGTTCTTCAACTTGATTCAGTTAAGTATGCAATTTGAGGAAAGATTCTTTATTCCTCTTTCTGAGCTCTATAGCACATAGCTTATGGAGCTTGGTCCAGCCACAATTATCTTCATCAGTTTTCCAACACCTATAGATGAAAAGAATGAAGTCTGGATGGAGTGTCCAGATGTTGTAAAATATGAAGAAGGAAGTTTTAAGTTGCCAAAAACTTGATATATGGATAAGTAAAGAGGAATTATCTGAGGTGGTCCTTTAGAGGTGAGTTATGTGAGTGTCTATTGACCTCACTTTTGGAGTTAGTTCTCATCCTCTTGTTAAACTTAGGAATCTTCTAAACACTAGGACTTCCTTAGTCATAAGATACTTCTAGCAATTAGGTGAACATTTATCCTAAGCTTAGAGACTTAGAAGGGTTAACCATGAGACTAAGCTATCCCTTAGGACTTAGGGAAATCCACTTACCCTATAGCCTAAACCCAATCCATGTTCACCTTCTTAAACCAAAAGCAAACCTCAAATTTAAAACAAATCCAAATCCAAATCCAAATTCCAAGTCAAATGATTGAAGCCCATGATCAAATCCAAATTCAAAATCAACCCAAACCCTATGATTTTATCTTATGGATTTATCCTTAGCCAAATTTAAATCAATCCAAACTTAATTGATTTTCTCAAATATCAATTCAACCCTTCAATCAATCTATCAAACTTATAATCAAACTCAATTCCAAATCTAATTTTCCAAAATCTACAATTAAATCAAATCCAAACCTAAGTCCTTTGAATCAATTTCATGAACTTAGCCAAAAATCCCATCCAAATAAATCTAAAATCAATTGTCTTTCTCATATTCAATTTATATCTTCAATCACCTTCATAGATATAAATCAAATATGCATTCAAATGATCAGAACTAAATCAAACTAAACCAAATCAAATCAAGATCTAAATCTAAGCCCTATGACCTACCTTCATGAGCTTAGCCAAATTTGCCTTCAAATCACTACAAACTCAATTTATTTTCTCATGAATCAATCATATCTTTAATCATCTTCACAAATATAAATGAAATATACATTTAAATCATTCAAACTAAATCAAAATCCTCATTAAAGCCCTTTGAGCTAACTTCATAACCTTAGCCAAAATTCATCCAAGCCAAAGTCAATTGATTTTCTCATAAATCAATCATTCCTTCAATCATCTCTCCAAATATAAATAAAATCTACAATCATCAAGCTAAATCAAAATCAATTCAAGTCAAAACCAACTTAACCCATTTGATTTGAAATATTCAAATGAACTAAAACCAATTTGAACCCAAACCAATTGCAATTGAATTTATATATCAATTCCAAATCCATATATAAACTCAACTAAATCAAACTCAACCCAAAATCAAGCCAACTAAACCTAATTGGTCCACTTGACCTAAAGTGACTTATTTGACCTATTTGAACCAAAATCCAATTCAATCAAAATCAAATTGAATTAAGCTAATCCAAACTTCATAACATGATTGTTGATCACCCTAGGTTGATCAATTATCATAAATTGGGTCAAATCAAGTCAACCTTTCTAACCCATATGAACCTAGACTAGCCAAATTGTAACCTAAGCCAAATTAATTAAAATAAATGACCCAGACCCATCCAAAACCAACATTTGAAAATGACTCTACCTTCAATTGAGCATAACCTAACCTAATTGGCCCAATTGACCCAAGTTGACCCAATTTGACCTACATAGCCAAAATGGGTCAAATCTTGATACAATCCAAATTTATTATTTTCCAAAGCCTAAATTGAGCCCAATTAATCCACTAAACCTAGATAACCTATTAAAACTAACTTGACCTAAAGTGTCAAACCAACCAAAACTAAATCAAATCCATATTAAACTCTACCAAAGCTTACAACATATTCTAAATGATCAAGCAAACTCGAACTAAGCCCTGACCCAAGCCAATTTGGCCAATTTGGTCTAATTAGTCAACTTGACCCATTTGACCCAAATGAACTCGAATGAGCCAAAATCAAATCTAAGCCAAACCAAACCACACCAATGACACCAATACACTCCAATTGATCATATGAACTTGACCCAACCCTTTGTTTGACCTAATTTGACTAATTGGTCAACTTAACCTGATTTGACATAAATTGAACTAAATCAACTCCAAATGACTTGAAATTTGGCCAACCTACTTTTGGCTCATTTAAAATCTACTCAAATAAAATCTAATGCTAAATAACCATTCTACTCTTAGGTCAAGGGTATCACATGAGACAAATCACCCATGTAAGTGGTAATTTCCCTTCCTTGGCCACTTAGAATTCTTCTTTTGGTTCACATGGGAACTTAGGACAATGCCCAACTTGACCCAAGGGTGGTTGGGTCAGCCATGACCCAAGGGGAGGTAAAATTACCTCAACTCCTCCTTTGGAGCAGTTGAAACACCAAGGACACTCACTAATCCCCCTTAGCAGCTACCTCCCATACTTGGCCCAACCAAACCAAGCAACCTAGAATGATTGCCTGCCATCCCTAACCTCCACTAACAGTCGAACGATCACAAAGAGCCAAACTTAGCCCATCTGTTTGATCTAAGGGATGAGGGGGTACACCCCCCTCATTTCAACCCAAATTAAGATGCCAAGCATTCAATGATCTAGAGAACCCTAAGGAGAGTCCCCTAGAACTACCTAGAGCATTTCTTGAGCTCCCCATAATCCCTATTCTCAATTTTCTTGAAGACAAAATAGGGCATCCTCCTCTCGATTCCCATTTGCTCAAACCTCAACCAAAGTATAATTAACTTTGCACACACCATCTTTAGAGCTAATCGAGTAAGAAGGAATCATTCCCTAAGCTTCCTGATGATTGAAGGATGGATTTCAATTAGCGTCGATGACCAAAACTTTAGATATTGATCTTTTGAGCCATCCACCTAAAATTGGAGCTTGTGCTGATCAGTAAAGCTTCTTCTCTACTAGACGAAGCTTCCTCAATTGAGATTTTCATCGGTCTTAAGCTCCGGTGAGGTATGCCATTGAAATTGATCTTTGAGTGAAAATCAGTTAAAGCTTTTTGAAGAAAATGTTCATCCCATGTGATCTTGACCATTGGATCCATTTCGATCCTCTACACGAAGGTCTAGATCCTTTTGGAGTTGATCCGAGCCCGTATCCTGTGAGCAATGGCGGACAGACTCCATTCTCCCTTGCTCATGTGATAATAGATGACACACTGTTCATTTCACATGATCAGAGTGGATGATCGTGATTATATTTGATAGAATTATCCAATTTAATCCTTTTGCACTGCAGGATTAATTGTAGCCGTCTCATCTTATATCAAACGATGCATGAGAAAATGCATTCCGCCATCGCCATGCAAGCACTGACTAGGATTTTTTTTAATAATCGATCCCACGGTGCCATGTGGAAAGCATGTGATGTCAGCACGCCACGTGGCACCGATAGGATTAAGGGTTAATTAGGCCTAAATAATGTGTTTTAATGGATAAAATATATAAAAAATCATAACTAATTGTAGAAAAATTATAAAATATAAATAAATACTCATTTTAAAGGTATTTTAGAGGATAATTTATTAAAAATGTTCTTAATTAATTTTGAATAGTAATTATGGATTAATTAAGGTTTAATTACAAAATTAATTTGTTTAATAATTCCTTAATTACTTACAAAATTAACCCCAAACTGTGTGGGTTAAATTAAGGGGATTACCTCTTCCTCTTATAATTTTATTGGGATTTATTGCTTAATGAATTAGGGAAATTGACTAATTAAGCTTTAATTACTCTCTTGAGTTAATTAACCATTAATTAATCTTATTAATAGTATAAAAATCAATTAATTAAGTGGTTAATCATTGTTCAATAGTGAATGAACCCATGGGATAAGGTTAGGGCCTCTTTCCTAATCAATTTTGCTAAGTTCTTTTCATTAATTAAATCAATCAAAGCTTAATTAATTAATTGAACTACTTAATTAGTTAAACTAAAATTGTAATCATATCAAATTTTAATTAAGTAAATCTTGGGTAGACCTTTAAGTGTTCAATAATCTAAAGAGGTATTAAGGAAGTTATGGTTAACTCACATGTGTGGGAAAATCATAATAATACTTAATTAAGTTCCTTAGCTCAATTAACCATTAATCATGAGCCAATTGCATTAGAACCCTTTCCATTTTTAGGATTATTGGTAATTTTATTTCCAATGCATGTGCATATCATGTTGGCTCATAATTATCCAGGTAATTATGTTAAGGTAATAAAGGAAAGGGTTAATTAGTGGATTTAATGTCTATTACAACTTAATTAACTCATAAAATAAACTTAATCACATTTCATTAAATCAAATGAATTAATAAACATGGGAATGGGTTAAGACCAGCAATCCTTTTCTCATACACTTAAATCAAAATCAAAACATGAAATTAAAAATGGCACTAAAGAAGCTTTGGTTTGCTCTAAATGGTTTTATTTGATATGATTGTCCTTAGGAATTAATTTAATTGAATGAAATCATGTGTTTATGTTTATTTATTCCTTTCCAATCATGCTAAATGTTATATGACATTAAAAATCATGCATTGATCTTTTCAAAGTTAATTCAATCAAATGGTTTTCTTTTATGTGAGCTTGCATGTGTTGGATAAATTTATAATATGTGTGCTCACTAATAAATTCATATTATCTTCCAAAGTTTATAAATCAATTACATTAGGGTGATAGTAATTATGAATACATATAGGTTTGCATGTGCCTATAGTTTGGATATGTGAAGTAAGGATTTTTTTTCCTTAATTCATATGCAATTTTACTTGTATTTGAATGTTAATAAGTATATAGTCTAGACATCTTAGGGATATGAGGCTTTAGTTAGTCCCAATTATGTCATTTGATTACCTCACTTCCATGGTTAACAATGACACGTACTTATTTGATTTCATTTACATGTGTCTCTATAGTAGAATTTGAATGAAACTTTGTTTTACATATATAAATATTTTAATCAAATATAAATGTAATTTTTGCATGATTTTCTTCTTCTTATTTGCATATACATTCATGTGTAGTGAGATGGAAAAAATATATAGTATAGACATCCCGAGAATACGAGGCTTTAGCTAGCCCCAAAGAGGCCATTTGATTACCTCACTTCCCTAGTTAACAAAGGCATGTACTTGCTCATTTTTCTTTACATGTGTATGTATGTGTGGCTAAAAGAGGAAAATTCCTCTTTTCTACTAAAAAATACATGCATCCATAATTGTTTAAGTTATTGAATTAATTGATCATGTGATTTGGAGCTCTCTTTCTTATGTTCATGTATGAAATTTACATATATTTGAGTGCAAATGTGTATATAGTTTGGACATCCTGGGAACATGAGGCCTTAGTTAGCCCCAAGGAGGTCATTTGATTACCTCACTTATTTAGTTAATAATGACACATACCCATTTAATCTCATCGTTATGTATTTTTGTATAAGAATTTAGATAGAGCTGTAAATTAATATAATTAAATAATTCAATAAAATAAAAAATATAAACCTTAAATACATATCTACATTCATCATATATATGTGCTAAAATATATTGTGTGTGTAGATACACTTAGGATTAAAATCATGTACATGTTACATGTGATGGAAAGGAATGATTTGATATATGTCATATGATAGTAATTCAATCAAATTAATCTTAAGATGCCTTTCACATTGAATAGATTTATTTAAAGTGAATCTAAACTTAGGATTAATTTAAAAAGGTGTAATATATCATTCACTAAAAAAACAAAATCAAATTAATATGCTTTAGAAGTGGCTTAAGGTAGGGATGAAAGGGAATGATCCCCTTTCTTTTCTTTATAACATTTAATTAATAAATGTAGGTCATATGAAATAAAAGAAAACATAAATTAAAATTCTTAAATCAATTAAAACAACTTAAAGTGAAACCAACCCTTTATGCTAAATTGAATCTTTCCAAAAATAAAAAATACAACTCTAATGCTTAGTGAGATACACCACACAAGCCTTAACACACACATTGTTAGGGTGGTGTATGTTGTGATGTATGTTTTGTTTTGTGATGTATTATTTTAGACTAGATATTATGTTCCGTAGAATGGATGGTAGGCTGATATTAGCCTAATCATAATTTATGCAGGAGATTATACTTAAGGGATACTTAAAAATAAATATAAATGCTCTCTTTATTGGTTGCTCAAACCCTAAGTATAATCCAAGTTAGGACAGGTGGGCATGGTTACCCATGTGCAAAGTGCTAAGTCCAAATTATACATATGACTGCTTGAGATTATATGTGTGTTTAGCTAACACTTATTATGCAAGTGTAGTTAGATTTACTTTTTATATTTTTAATGTAATTGCATTAGGAATTAGGATTGGTGATATGGGGGATTAAGATGAGCATTGGCTAGAAGGCTTTATCCTGGGGTGCCATGTGATGCCTTGAAACCTACTAATTCAAAGAAGCAAAGAGGAAAGAAATGAAGACCTCTCATAGAATTTATTCATTTATAAATTGTAATTATTCTTTCATATTCTAGGTTGTATAAGGTTAGAGCTTGGCTACCCATCTTTTCTTATTGGATTGTATAGTAGTACCCAACCGCACCAGCCTCTTATTCTTTTATGCTAATTTTATGAAAATTATTTTGATGATTTGTTTGGTTTGTGTATTAGAAATTGCATCTTTTTCATAGTTTCTTAAATGATTGTTTCTTTAATGTGTGGCATGGATGTGATAAGGCTCTTAGAAAAAATTTAATTTGTCTACCCCAATTAATCACTCATAATTAAATTTTAAATAATTCATACCCTCACCATAAAGCTTAGGCATTAAATAAGATATTTAAATGGTTTAGCAACCCCTTAGCGGATGTTATATGTCTCACATCATGCATGCATATTTCTTCTTCTTTGAAATTAGGGGATCTCCATCCTTGTACGATAAGGGAATGCTTTACCTGTGAGGACATCCCTTGTAGTGGAGAACACCCTCTTCTCACTGATTTGGCCAATAATCTATTTCAAAATGCATTTAGGTATATAAAAATCTTATAGCCTTTATCAAAATGAAGTGTCAAAATTTAAATAAATTTTGAAATGATTTTTGCATTAGATTAAGCAATTATTCATACCACTCATGCTCTAGTCTCTTAGAGAGTGGGTTTAGGACTTTAGTCTCTTTTATAATTAAATAACTACCCTAGCTATCTTATATTTCATACAATTGGACTACATGGTTTTAAAATCACAGGAGTAGTTAGTTGGCAGTCACTCCAAGCAGTTGTTAGCCCAGCAATTAGGCGGTTTATCCCTTCTTATGAAGGTAAACCTTATGCCCATCTTTGCTTAGATTTAGGTCATGCTTTATCTTGTACTAAAGTTCCCTAGATTTAGGATCTGACATTGCTATTTCTTTCATGCTATAAGCATAAATTCTTATCTCTTAGGCATTTCCATAATCTTGTATTGTTGGATTATAAGCCTTAGCAATCTAATAAAATTCAGCTCAAACATGTAATTCTCTTCTATTTCAAATATATAAAGCCCAATCATAGGATAGATTGGAAAGCTCACTAGGCTTCTTAGTGTCATGAGCATTCCCTACTCATCTTTGGCTTCCAAAATAAGTCTCTCTATTTGATCTATCCTGATTGATTTTCTAAACATAACCAATCCTTTGATAGTCTAACCTTGAAATCCTTGGAGATGATAATTATCTACTTTAGTCAAGAGTATTCTTAGGGAATTTCATTCCCTAAGATGTAATTAATTATGGAGGCTTTCCTCCATAAGGAACTTTAGAACTCAGTTTAATATAAAGCCTGCTTTATTCATCCATATAAACTAGGGGAAAAATCTCTAGTATATTTGAAGACCCACCATGCCTTAGAAGTCCTTATTAGGTGATTAGGTCCATTGATGGGTGATGCCTCTTTCTTTCGAGATAGTACATCATACCTCAATGCCGCACCCAATCACTTTAATAAGTACCCTCTATGATCTGTGTGGTGCCCTCCTCACATACATCCAAAAATAAATACCACACTGTCTTAAATTTGTAGCTTCCATGGGGCGTTCAAGAGTACTTTGTCTACTTGCTCATGTGTTCTACCTCTTCTCCAAGTGAATTTGCTTCCATTATATCCTGCATCAGTAACATTGGCTTGGAGAATATGTTCCATAAATTTTGTCATTAGTGATGGGTTGGGAGGTCTTCCTACCGAACCCAACTCCCCCCATGCACCCCACCCCCCAAAAAAAAGTATAAAATGCTTCAATTGTTTTTCTAATCAGTTAAGTTCAACTGTATTCAATAAAAATACTTCATTTTCGAGAAAACAAATTATATCATGAGATTTTGAGCATCTAATAAAAGTAACAACTTTAAAACATCTAGACTTTCATTTAGTGGGAATGTATTTCTTTTTCTTTTAGTGGAAAAGTACTTCATTTCCAAGTAAACAAATATATTTCTTTTTGAATGGATGGGAAAATATGGTGTTTAAAATATTTTCAAATTTAAACTTAATTTTTAAACTTTGTAGAAAAGTTAGTTGAAAAGATGATAAGATTTTCTATATGTAGAGAACAAAGTAAACAACTAAATCATATGCAAAAAAGTAACTGTAGAAAAGTTAAAAAGATAATAGATATAAAGATTTTTACGTGGTTCGACCAAATCCAAAAACTGACGTATGTCCATGCCTAGCAACCTAATTTAGAAATTCATTAAATCAAATGAGATTACAGTCAATCTTCTGTACTCTCCTATAGTAGGAAAGTAAAACCCCAATACCATCATTTCCAACATGAGTAAGTACAACCCCAACATCATACTTTCCTACATGGGCAAACACAACCCCAACACCATACTTTCCTATAATGAGCAAGTAACATTATACCTTCTTATAACACGCAAGTACAATCCCAATATTGTACTTTCCTACATGGGTAAATGTAACTCCAATGATGTTCATGATGACAATAAATGAAAAGATATAATTATAAATATCTAACTCTCAATTTAAACATAATTTTTGTAGTCAAGCCTACTAAATAATATAAAGATAAATAAAAAAGAGCTCAATATTTATTTATGTTTTTATGACAAAAGAAGCAATGCTATGATCATAGTATAAAACAAATTTATTTTGAAAAGAATTTTTACAAAGTAAGATAATGATTTGAAAATATGAAATCAATATCACTTTACTACAAGATGCTTGAAATAATTTAACTTTAAAATCACTTGCAAAAAATAATAAATTAATGAACTTATTCGATGAAAAGCTTTAAATAAATTAATCAAACATGTAAGACTAAAAGGATTACTTCAACTTAAATTAATTTTGGAAAACATAAAAGCAAGAAATAAACTTTGAAACACTTGAATAAAGTTGGATGAAAATATTTTGCAATCAAGAACTAATGCAAATCAAGAGTTTCAAATAAAAAGTTTAATGGAATAGTATCCTGAACAAAAAAGCAAAGTAATTTAAATAAATAGAACACCCTTACTCAAGTCCTTTGAGTTTAAGAGAATATGAGAACAATACTTGATGATGGTGTCTTCAACCTGCAATGAGGCTTTGAAAAGTTGAAGAAGATCTCCACTTGAATGTTCTTGAGAAATGAGGAGTCTTCAACAATTCAATTAGCAAGGGGTCAGCCAAGGTGGAAGATTGAAGAGAGAAAGAGGCTAGGAGAAGACCTCTTTAAATAAACCTTGAACCTTGAAGTAGTTGGCCAAAGAAAGAGAGAAAGGAGAGGGAAATAATGACTGGGAAACTAAAAATAGATAAATTTATTTTTAAAATTCACATTACATGATTTGAATTTAAATCAATTCAAATATAAAAACCATGGAATCGACCAAACCATGAGAATGAGAGAGAGAGAGAGAGAGAGAGAGAGAGAGAGAGAGAGAGAGAGAGAGAGAGAGAGAGAGATTAATTGGGAAAGGATTTGAAATAAAATTGAGTCTATGCAAAGATGTTTTTGGCCAAGGCTATAGAAGGGAAGGTTATTAAGGAATTATTTTAAGTAATTTGATACATGCATTACATTTCAATTCAAACACAATGAGGCAAGCCAAGCATGAGTGGATGGAATTAATTTGAATGCAATTTACATAATTAAACTCTCCTTAAATAATTAAGTAATTAATTAAAGAAGTAGTTCAAAATAATTTGAATTTAAAATAAATTAAGAGCGATCAAAACATTGGATGGCCAAAGAGTTTCTTTATAAGGCTTCAATTAAGAATTAATGCATGTAATATAGTGAATTAACTAATTAATTTGCTAGATATAAATAAAGCAAGACATAAGAATTAAATTCATAAAAAAAATTAAAGAAAATAGTAGTAGATTTTATCCAAGGAAATTTACCATGAATGGATTAATCTCTCATCAATGAAAATCAATCTAAACTCAAAGAAGAGAGAGAGAGAGAGAGAGAGAGAGAGAGATTAATTGGGAAAGGATTTGAAATTTAACTCAACTTAAATTAATTTAAAAATTAAAATAACGGGGTCGACCAAAGGTTTTCATAAATAGACAAAATAAATTAAGGAAAGTATAGATAATCCAAATAAATTCAAAATTAATTTATTAGAGCATATGGGGCTGTCAAAAAAGATTAAGTAAGAAAACATTTTAAATTAAAATCCAAAGATAAACTCAAGTGATTTTAAATTTAAAATTCAAGTAATTTTGAATTTCAAAAAGTCATAAAATAAGGGAGAATATTATGGAATTTCATTAAATAATTCCCACAAAATTTATCATGCTTAGAGAAATAAAAAATTTGGCAAAAAATGAATAAATAAGAAATTATTGATTGAAGAGAGAAAATGAAGAATAGGAGAGAGATAAAAGATGATTTGTATAATGAAGGAATAATTTAATTCTTATGCAAAAAAAATTTGATAAAGAATTAATCTAAGCATAGAAATTTACTAAAGTGGGAAAAAAACTCATCTTACTTTTAGATGAAGTAGATAAGGCTTAAACTCATGCAAGTATTCAAATTATTCAAAAAAGATAATTTCGAAATAATGGAAAATTAATATAATTAAAATATGAAAAAAAGATGAAAAAATAAAAATAAATTATATGAATTTAAAAAAAAAACAATTTTATATTATTTAACTCTTATTTGTCTTATATTTCAAAACCAAAGAAGATTCCCAAATTGCCTTAATCTAAGTTGATCTTGACTTTCAAAATATGACGGAGCATATTGAGTTGTGAGCTTCTTGAAACACTAAAAAACATAAACCATTAGTAAATTCAAGAATATATCTATCATCAATAAAATCTAAATTAATAATGATAATCATATTATTTATGTTAATAATTTGTCTTACAAATAAATTATTAATCTTGATTACACAAGGTTTGTTATCATCAAATCAAATGGTGAGATAAATAAGGTTTATACTCAATAGTGAACCCATTAGCCTTAAGACTCTTTATTTAATGAATGAGTCAATCATAGGGGTGATATCTCTACTTATCAAGATAGTATATTAATTTCCTAATGTCCCACTCTATCATTTCAAAAGTATCTCTTAAAATATATGTGGTGTTCCTATGAGTATATTTTTAAACATTATAAGTGAAAAAAAAGAGAGAGACTTCTCCATATTTCTCGTAAGCAAAGAACTTTTTTCAAGTTAGACCCCTAAATGGAGTTATTTATATGGAAGAAGCAGAAAAAAATGTTAATTTTAAAAAAATTAGTCCAATCATAATGTGATTAGCTAATTTTTTTAGGGTTTAGTACTTTAGATGATACAATCATCCCATCAACTGTCACTATCCGTACTATACGACCAACGTCTGTACTATATAAATAGTACAAAGTAAAAAATTTAGCTCTTTGTTATTTGTTCTATATGGTCACATCATCTATCACAAACATATTAAAAAATTCTCAAAATTGATTCCCTTTAATTCTAGAATAAAATCAAGTAATTACCAAATAAAATCATATTGTTTGAACAAAATGGCACTATATGATTAGTCAAATTAGTTGTAATTTATAATAAACAAACTTAGTCCTGGTGGCTGAAAAATTAGCAAAAAAATAGATAATTACATAGTATGATCTTGATCGACCTGTATAATTAGTTCAAATATGGAAATTTTTAGAGAACTGTCTTGATTATGATAGTTGAAATTAATTGATATACATGAAAAATCATCTAGTATAATAGGGATATTATATTATGATTTTTATAAAAATTTAATTTGTATTCTATTAGACATTCTATACTTGATTATTTTTCATCATTTACATTCTAAATACATAAAGAATAAAAGAAATACTAGACATGACAGTACAACATCTAAACATGACTTGAGTCTTCTAGCATTAGATGTTCCTCGTTTGTAGTCTTCATGGGTTCTTTCTTGATCAAGCATTTGAAAATTATCCATTATTCTTGTTCTCATTGTAAAGCTTGATTAGACTACTTAATTATAGTTCTTGTGCTAAAAAGCTTAACCCAAATTGCATATATAATTGATTAGTAATATTAATTATTGAACCAAAAATGTTTGTGATCATTAAAACTTAAAAATATTATTAGGATGCTCATGGGGTTAACAAAGTCAAAAAAGTGTTTATATTTTAAGAAGTAGTTAACCATCTCTTAGGCACACAAAATTTAATTTAGTGAAGTCCATGTAAATCTTTACTTACCATTAGAATCATACACCATCACTACATTTTATATCCTTTATGGATATTTTAGTAAATTTAGCCTTAAATATCTTGGCGATTTCTTCTTTAACTTGCTTGGTGAGTAGAGATACTATCTTACTCATTTTTAGTTTAATTGGATAATAATCCTTCTTGATATTAAGTTTCTGATAAGAGACATTGATGCTAATACCTAGCCTCTTAATAGGTGTCTAAGAATTACAATTATGTCTTTTTAATGAGCTTGGACAAGAGCATTTTTCTATTCATTACTAATCATCCAGCTTGTCTTGAGGAGTTATCACTTCTTTGATTTTCTCAGTGATCTCCATCATATGTGACCCCTAACTATAGCACTTTTTCCATTCGATGTGAGTTTCCTTCAGCTCCCATAAAGAAAAATTTAGATTGATTTAAGTTTACTTTGATATTGATTTTTTCCCCCTCCTATTGGGAACTAAATGCTATGTCATAAGTTGACACCACTATCCTGATGGAATTAAGCAATGGTCAACCAAAAATAGCATTATATATGGAGAGTGCTTCCACAATAATAAGTAAACCGAGGTAAAGAATTACTTCTCTCCTTTTCCTCATGTTATAGAGAAAGTAATAATTTTTTCAATCCCTCTTCTTTCTCCAAAAAATCCATTGCAAATTTTTAACTCACCAAGTTCACCTTATCCAACATAATCTTAAAAATATTATTAACTAAGCTACCAATGTCCATCAAAATGCTCCCTATCTAGTAATTGGTGATTAACTCCACTACCGTGTTACTTTAGGAAATGGTGATTGCTGGTCAATCTTTCTCTAAAAGCTTACTATAACTATTTGCATAATCAATTTTTGCGCCTTAGATGTTAAGTCAACATCGCCTAATCATAATTTCTTAGGGCCGTCCTCCTAGATGACTCTTTGTTTACTCTAAAAATAATACGTATGACCCCTTAATGTGAATCACATAAACTAGGGTATGTTCATTACACATCTCTATAAGTTCCTTTCCCTCTCTCCTTATAAATTCCATCAACTTTGTAGCATTTATGAAGTTCTCCACTAAGCTTCTTAGATGTCTACACTCTTCATTATCATGACCATGATCACGATGTTAGGGCATACTACTTAAAGCAATTGTGAACTCCATCTATGATCATTGGTGGTGGTTTCTTGAAGTATTCTTTATTTTGAATAGCCTCCACTACATCAACCATTAGCACCCTCAATGGAATAACTATATCTAGCTATAAATAATCATCGCACTGATGTCTAGTTGGCAATTTTCTGCACTCATGCTAATGCACTGATGCTTCTTTTTGTCAAGCAAGCTATCTCCTTCCTTTTTCTTGCCTCCTAACTCAGAACCTATCATTTGAGAGTTACTCCAAAGGTAACTTTTTTATTGATTCTTTTTCTTATGTCACAGTTGATTGTTGTGCAACTTCATTGTACTTCTCTACGTTAATGTTTCTTCATCGACACTAATAATTCTACCAGTGTCTATGGCTATTGAATCCCAAGAGCATATCTGAATGGAACTTCCTTGAGGCCTTAGGTAAGTTTTACTTAAGCAACTACGGGCTCTAGATCCTTAGCTTTTAGCATCTCCTTTTAAAAGTAAGTGATAAACTTTTTAAGGGGCTCACCAAGCTCTTGCCTCATCTATAAGAGAGCATGAGAACTCTTTTGGAGCTTTTGTGCACTTGTAAATTCTATAAGAAACATCCTCTTAAAATTTGTAAACAAAATGATGACTCTCAGTGGTAGCCATGATAACCATTTGAGGGATAACTCTTCAAAGGAAATAAAGAACAATTTCCACTACATCATATCATCTAGGTCCAACAACAATATAGTTGATTCGTAGTGAGCTATATGGTTAGCAGGTCAGTATGACTTTTAGACCCCAAATCTTAGATTTTAAATTCTTTGTGGGGGGTGAGCCTTTGCAATCTTCTTAGTAGTTATTCACTTGTTTTTCCTTGTGTTCTCTTCTTCACTTGCATAATAAGACGTTATCAGTACTAAGTGTCTTGACAATTCCCTTCTTTATCGATGAGCTTGATAATTACTAAACTAAAAGTCCATTATTTTCTTTGACTCTTGGATTTTTATTCTTCACTTTTTCTATGACTGCCTATATTAGGTGAGTGATCCTATCCTTAATATTCTTTCAGATTTATTATATAATAAATTAACCCAAGTTGTTGTTTGTGATTGAATGGACTATGAATTTTCAACCTCATCCATCCTCATGGAAGAATGTTGAATTTGAATTCTTTGAAGTAGAACTTCATGAGGGGAAGTAAGTGCGAGGTTGGTGATTGAAAGTAAAGTATAAAAGTATAGGAAATAAATAAATTTCACTCTGATGGAAGATCAAAGTACAAGAATCTCTCTCTCTCTCTCTCTCTATCTCTCTCTCTCTCTCTCTCCCTCTAATAAGTAGTATAGAAACTCATGCAAGTATAAAAGTACAGAACATAAAAAAAGCCAAAATTTCCCCCACCTCCTTAAAAAATTCTTTTTTTTATAGGTTAGAGGGATGACTACATAAAGAAAATACATATTAGCTAAATCAGTTACATAGAGAAAGTGGACTCACCTATAGGGTCATGCTACATGATGTTCTTTAGTTTTGGTCACTAGTGTTGGTAAGAAGAGTTGTCAAATGTGTTTTTGGATGCATAGTTTCCTAGATGTGGATGAGTTTTTGAATATGAGGCTAGCCAGCGGACATTGACTATCTTTCTTCAAGAATCTCTTCTTATGTTCACATTTCCTAAAGTGAGTCATAAGCAAGGTGAGTTGCAGAATATTGTCAGTTTGACTGGAATGGTGTTTCATTATATTGCCCTACCTAGAGTGAGTTGTCACGAACAAGTGATATACTTGTACAAATTTGGCCCCTCACTAGTGGGTGTTTTTGTGTTGGTCCTTCTTTGCCGATGAGTACTCACTGAGTCCACTTGTACTCTCTAGGTATACAATATACATCAATTTCTTTTATCTTGGCTTACTAATTTTTAATTTATGTTTGATGTACTTTAGTTTCAGTTTACTATTTTTATGACTATTTTTCTTTTGATGCATTGTACTTATATTTTCCTTAAATGATTCACTTCATGTTAGTCTTCTCATTTACTTTATTTTTTGTAGCAATGTTTATTTTTCATTATTTAATAAGATGGTAGATGAGGTTAAAGGTTGTGATATGCTTTATTTTATTTTGTATTCTTTGTTAGAAAAACTATGGTTGATTATTTATGAACTCATATGTAGCATTGAGACTAAAATTTCTATTATAATTCTATTTTTTAATTACTTGTACAAAATAATATGTTTGAGTTGTATATGGCATAATTAATTATACCAACTATAATACTACTCATTATATTTTTGTATAACTTTATACATTACATATAAAAATAAGTTAAGCTTAGTATAGACTAAGCAGTAGATATAATGCAGACCTCACAAGATAAATTCTATTTTTACTTGATGGTTGTATACAAGGATAATCTGCAAAAGCAAGGGATATATAGAAAAAAGGAAAAAAAGTTGGGTGCCTCCATCATAATAAAAAAAAGAATGTAAATCTATGTCAACAAAAAGTAGAGCTATAGTTTAATGCTTGAAAACTTAAATATGCATTTAGAATAAAGCCTTTATATCTATGTGCCATTTGCAAAATTTTATATAAGTCTATACACTAAATAATTTTTTAAGGCATGTATGGGAGTGTGAAGTTGGTCTTGCTAAAAGGTTGTCTACTTATCGATAAACTTGATTTTATAGAACATGTGTAAGTTTAGAGAAAACATGAATTGTTATGCTATAGCATATGATAATTTGATGCATAGCATATTGTCCAGTGGAGTATTTTAAATAATAATTAACTTGAGAACATTATGATAGTTGGTTGAGATTAATAGATAACACATTTAAAAAAATGATCACTATATTTTTTTACAATAGAGTATCATTTGAAGAAAGCATAGGACTCACCTTGCCTGAATTTAATTATTATCATTTTATTGTCTATTTGGGGTTGCTTAATGACTACCAAAATTCTAAGTGTGGGGGAGTTCGATAGGCCTAAAATATACATGGTTTTTCCTACAGTGGGTTTGGAATTTACATTATTTTTTTGTTTACCTGTGGAGAAAGTAAAAAATGTTATTGTTGCACAAAATCAGGTGAAGAAATGTTCAAAGTAAAATTCAATGCAAACAACATGATATAGGGAATAGTTGATGCTTGGAGTTTAACCATGCATTTAAGTGCCCAGATTAGTGCATAAGCATTGAATCTTTAGTGCTTAGGTGCTTTCCTGTAATAATAAGATAGCAAAGTTGGTGCCTAAGAACCATTTCAAGATCTTATGTGTAATTCAAGACAAAGAAGCCAATGCTTGCGCACTAGAACTAGATCTCAGTTATAGCACCAAAGAACCTAATCATAGTGCTGATTCTAGTGTGTTCGTGATAATGATCATAACTGCTAGGTGTTAGCTTAGTGACTACTATGATTTGCTCTAAATTTTCACTAAAACATTCCTTTATGGGAATTTAGAGTAGCCATATTTAAGCAAATCTCATGTATAATTTAAGGGATTTCTTGATTTATATTTCCAAGGCCTTTCTTAAAGTTTAATAGAGTGTAATAAAAGATTGTCAGTGAGCCTTCTTCAAAGCTTTTTGAAGAGGCTATAAAGGTGATATCAATGGTAAAGAAACAATAAAGTCAAAGAAATTTTAAGCATTCTTTACTTGAGTTTTATTTTCTTCTTCCTTCTATTATTATAATCATGTTCATGAATGGAGTTTTTATGTTTCTATTTTCTATTACCATGAAATAAACTCTCTTTCTAAGGTTGGGTGTAAAATGGTATATTGATTTATTTGGTTTTAATAAAAGTTAAAATTGTTATTTTTTAATTGACACATATTTTATTTGGGGTTGTATTAACTATTGAATTGATAGGCCATCATTTTCAATAGATTAGGAGGTCTTTTAAGTTAAAGAGGTGAAAAATGGACTAATCATTAGCAAAATTTCATGGTGATGGCTCATAGGTTAAAGACAACTTTGAAAAAACCAAGTAGTGGTTTTTGAGATCTCAAAAGTAATGATAATATATATATATATATATATATATATATATATATATATATATATATATATATATATATATATTGCATTGAATTTATCACTAAGAGGTAAGTAGATTATGCAAGAAAAATAAGAACCCTCTACTTTTGAGAGAAAGGTAATAGCCACCATGATTGGACTTTTTAGGTAAATTTTGCTCCTACTTTATTAAAATTTTAACTTCACAAATCAATATTGGTGAAACTCAATCCATAGGCTTTTTTATATTAAAATTAACCCCCATGAATTATTTCACTTATTAGTTTGCTAATTCTTTTAGTACAATAAAGAGTAGTAAGAAGCTTTTATTTTAGCATCTTATTTCTATAGCCTAACTAATAGAAAATCAACCTAAGTTTAGTACTTAATATTCAATTCTCAATAGAATAATACTTTGGCTTCATTTTATTATTTGATGCAACTATGTACTCTTGCACATACAATTCATCCTACAATGCATTAGTGAATATCCATATAAAGATCTAAGAGTCTAACAAAAGGTGTAATGTACCCAAGGTGATGATTATAACCATAATAAGTTGACTCCCCCTTTTATGACAAGTTCCATTGTGAGAAGTTCATGTGTCTTTTTTTTTATAACATGTCTTGGTAAGTGTCTCTATGAGACTTGAGTTTCTAGATAAAGGGTAGGTAAATTAAGGATAAATCTCATAAAATCGAAATCACTAACCTTAGTGTCCCTTTTAGAAGACTCACTAGTTTTGCATATTGAACTACATCAAAGAGTGGCAATACACTTGGCACAATCATACATATCAGTGAGTATGAGAGTTTTTGTTAAGCTCTAATAAACAACCTCTAAAAATTAAGCAAAAATAATCTCATAATAAAATATATAAGTGCCATAGAGTACACTACAATAATTAGAATGAGTAAACTTATAGGAACATGAAGAAGAAATCATTATCAATGAAATAATATAAAGTTAAAAAAAATTTCATTAATGTGTTATAAAATTTTTTTGAGGCGTATAAAAGTTATAAAGAGAAAAGAGAAAAGTACATTCATGTCCTCTAATACATTATTTCTTTTATATGAATAGGTGAAAAGTAGAGAGGAGTTAACTTATAGTATTCTCTTTATCACTATCTTTTGAGTCCAATAGGGGGAGGACATTATCATAATCCAAGAATCTATCATCTTTTAGCCCATGCCCACTATCTCTTTTATTCCAAACTTGTCACTCCACTTAAAGTTAGCCATGAAGAGCTTTTTGTATTCTTCAGTTTGCTGGAAGTTGACCTATATTGACACATATTTCTTGATATTTATCTTCGTCTGTTGAAACTCTCCTTACAATATGTAAGATTTGTAGTAAGTTCAAACCTTGTAGGATCATTATGGATGAGCTTGATGACTGCCTTATTTTTTTAAAGTCCTATTGATACTGAGTTTTATAGATAGCTTATTTTTTTTAATTTTGGCTTTCTACAATAAAATATTAACCTTGTTATAAAGAACAAACTCTTTACATAATAGTGATTGAGTAGTGAGACACTCTCCATGTGCCCATATAGCTACTTAAGAACATCCTTATATTCCTTATAGAGCTCAAAGGTCATTTGTTAATTCATGGAATAAGTATTCATGTGTATGTAGTGAAGCTTCACTCGAGTGAAGTAGTTGAGCCCTTTTGATCATGGAGCAGTGATCAGTGCATGAAATTCTTAATAGTGTCAATAGTGATGGAAAAATTTGTCAGGCAATGATCATAAGAGATTCTTATATCATGGAGCCCTTTATTTAAATGATCAAACTCAAAAACCCTTGACTTCCCCTTACCCTTTTGCTTCTACTTAAATGGAACTTGTAAAAAAATAATAGTAGTAATGGCAATGCGACTCATTATCTTAGTCCCCACACTTGTCACCTCTTCATGAGGCTATATTGAGGCTACCTCGATAGTAATGGGCTCCACATATATTAACTGCTCACCTTGCAATAACCTTACATGTGTGTCACCTAGGAAGGTAAGTATCTCAAAATTAATAGGTATGTGATTACGCAAGCATCCATTGTCAAGACAAGTATCAGCAACTAAATTAACTCTAAGAAAAAATAAGATGCATGAGTGATTGTATAAAGTTCATAAATATGCATGCCTCTTATATAATGTTCAACATTCAACATCTTTTCTCTTTCTTTCCAAACGACACTTTGTTTTGAGTTTAACTCAACCCAACCACCTTCTCCTTTTTGAACAAAATGGGCTTAGTTGTTACTAACCAATCAATTGTGCGCCTAATAAAAAGGAATTGACTCCTTCAATTTCTTATGTTTTTCACCAAAAATGAAAATCTTAATATGAACACTAGAAAACTAAATTGTCTCATTCTAGTGGCACTTTGTGGTAAATAATTTGTGGAACCCTATTAAAATCCAAGGAATCCCCTTTTTCCACCCAAGGGAGATGAAGGTGAATCTGCTCAAATCAAATTTTGGCAATAGCTAAGCTAACACTAGCTTGTAAAATATTAAGGTATTAGTTAACTTGAGGCAAACTAGAAACCATAAATTGAGTTTAAAATGATCATGAGGACCATAAGGCGCATAAATATAGATAATGGTTAACTACTCTTCATTTTTAAAACTCATGCTAAGTCATTTATGTTGCCATAGCGATAACCTAAAAATGTGTTAGTTGCACTTGAAACCTAAAAATAGTTGGCATTTATAAACATGCAACTACACCTCTTAATGGCTATTATAAGAGAAATTTAAGGAAAATTCAAAAAGTAAATAAGACTCACACTTGTGTTTGCAAATAACTTGTCTAAGGAAAGAGCTACTACAATCAATAATCTTACCTATCATTGGGGTGTTTTTATAAATGCAGTAACTTGTTGGTTTATAGAGCAATATTAAAACTCCAAAAAATTATGAGACCCCACTATCAATACAAATCCCATGAGATATAGTTGACAAAATTCATGACAAGATAATAAAAAGGGAACTCAAATTAAGAGAAAAAAATGAGTAAATCACAAATGAATATAATGAAAATGCATAAGTACACATATGTTGAGAAAATAAATTTAAATAAAAAAATTGTTATTCTGAACAAAAATTAGTTGCAACATACTTGCTATTATAATATATTTAAGAAATTACTTAAGTTTAATATTTAATAACAAATAAATGGAGATAACCCCTTTTCCTATTAAATATTATAGGACAAATTAATCAGTCATAATAAATATGATGGACCCAATCAACTCATCACTATAGTAAGTGATGATCACCTTAGTATGTAAATCTTTGAACTTCTCCTACAAAGAATTGGAACCTAAGGAAAATGTTGAACTCACATTTAACTCCATACTGTCAACCTTCTTACACAAGGTTGTGAGCTCAATTCACAAATTAGTAACCACAAACTATCCCAACTAGTGGTTACTGCCATCAACCACTAACTAAAGATAGGCTCCAATTAGACCCTGGCTTATCTCCCTCATTAGAGAAACGGGAACTTTCCAGCTCAATAAAGAGTGGGGACAAGTCATTTCCTCTCCACATACATTAGTCAACTCCCCATAATGATATAAATTAACCACAGTCTATGTAAGAACCACATCATGAATGAAAAGTAAAAGGTTGAGAACTTACTACAAGAGTAGTCTCACTTAACGAGTCAACATAATATAATGAGAAGTATTGACCCCATATTTAGATGAGGCTTACATCATCCCTAATCATAGTATTTACAACCCTTAATTCTAGATTAGGGTCTTACTAATTAGGCATTTAGGATACTTAACTTACAAACTAGGTGAACAAATCAAAAATAAATAACAAATCAAATCAAAAATAAATAACAAATCAAATAAAATATTTAAAATAAGAAAAATTTGAAATTAAAATCAAGTTCAACACTCTAAAGTGAAGCTTAGGTCTTCTTGGTGTATCCGTCTATGACTTGATCTAACCCAATTAGATTAACTGAACCTAGTCAAACCCAAATCTAATAAAATTCAACATAAATCAAAACCAGACACATTTATATATAATTCTAAATCTAATTGAGCTTAAACTAAAGTAATTGGATTGGTTGACCCAATTGACCCATTAAAGTTCAAAACCACCTAAGTTTAAAAAAAGTAAATAAAATCAAAATAAATTAAATAAAAAGTGTTGAATAAATCTATAAATAGAAATGGACACAAAACCGAATTCAAGTGTCTATTTAGGCCATTTGACTTACGTGGACATATGTAGACCCCACCAAGTTAAAAGGTCAACCAAACAAATTCAACCATATTATGATGTATCACATCAAAAGAGGAAAGGACCTGTCGCAAGGTCCCAAACTAAATCTTGAACTTTTATTAGACCTTATGTGTTATGTTATTTTAATATTGATGTTCTATGTGTTGTATTATGTAGTTGTGGATGTGTTTAATCATAACTAAGTATTTTATAAGAGTTGTGATTGAAATCATGTAAGTTCACGTGTTAACTTGTATAAGTGTCAGTCTGGCTATGTATTCTGATGCCTTGGCACTACATTTCATGGTATTTAGTGTTTGGGGATAGAGAAGTGATAGCCTCAATGCTGGCCTGTGGTGCCTCGATGTTGGCTTGTGGCACTGTGAAATGATAGTTTTCAACTTTTTTTTTTCAGTTTTTGGTAGTTATTTTTACAACAGACACATCCCTTGGATTATTGTACTTATATAAACACTTATTCTGACCTAATAGAAGATTAGACTTGTGTGAGTGTAAAAACTTGAGTAAAAAACTCTTTGGTTGGAGCTTGGTGGCCAGCTGTCCATATGATTCAGTGATCCTTTGCTACCATTGTACTTAGGTGAGTAGGACTTCCTCGCATCTCTTCTACTATGGTGAGTGGAAGGTTGTGAAGCACTTATTCATCCTCCATCAGTTGTGATGTTCTTTCTATAATCACTCCATCAATTTTAGTATCATAGCCCAAGGTTTGGAGGCTTGGAAAAAGTTCTCATAAATAATCTATATTGAATCCAAGCAAGGTTTGTTTTATATTTTGGCTTTTGTGTAATTTTCCTTACAAATTAAGTGATTTCACTTGGAAACTCATTTTAAATTGAAGTGGTAGGCAATCCTATGAATATTTATTTTCCTACTAAGTAGTTATCTTGACTTAGAATGCCTAGCCTTTCCCTACTTAACATAAATACTAGCCATAATACTTGAGTGACAAAATGAGTAAGGAAAAGCTCACTATATAGCCTAACCTATTCTACAAACCTTACATAAAAAATCAAACTCATATCCATAAAGATCTTATGTTTATTTTTTTTGTATGTTTATTCAATACTTTATAATATCCATAAGTTACTTTATGCTTACTGAAGGCTACTCATTTTCAAATTTATTCATCTCATTATGTTAAATCTAGTTCACTTAATGCATATTTTTTTTAAAAAATTGGAGTGACATACTTGCACTTTTGCTTAAGTCATGTCACCCAAATTCGTAGTTTGGATAAACAAGAGAACTTAAACTTGGAAGGTAGATGAGATCACTATGTGAAATGAAAAGAAATTAACTAGGGTAGAAGACCTTCTCACAAACCTCACTGTACAAGTTCAAATCTAGTGTACTTTGCTCTAAACCTAACTAATTATTCCATTTTTAGATGACTTAGAACCTGTAAAAGGGGAAAATATTAAACTTCTTAGAGATGATTATTCTGCAGAAGGCCAAACCAAAGAAACAGCCTTAGACAAGATCATCTTAGGGTTTATGAAACATTTCATGAACCTACAAAATAAGTAAAGATTAAAGCCCCAATGTATGATGGTGTTGGAGACCCTAATAAATTTTTTTTAGTTAACCCAAATGGATGATTTTTTCACTTAGTATCATATGGATGATTATTAATGAACTACATTTGCTAAAATAAAATTGATAGGTTATACAAAAATCTAATAGAATAATATTTTAGCTAAAGAATAAAGATTCGATAGAAACTTCATGACATGGGTAAAAATCATAGAAATTTTAAGAGCTATCCTAAAAATCATGATAAATGGCTCCAAAAATAATTGACTACTCTTAAACAAAGGAATATGTCAATAGTGTAATATTTGAATACATTTGAGAACTTAATAGTTAGAACTCAATGCAATGATCAGGAGTGGCAAGTAGCTAATAAATTTATCTTGGTTTAACAATAGATATTAGAAATGAGGTAGAGCTTCATGATCCCCAGACTTTAAAGGATGTCTTTCATCATGCTTTATTGTTAGAATATAAGAAGGCTACATCCACATCGAAGATGAAAACTCAAATATATTCTAAATATCTGCTCACATCTCAATCTCAAAAACTCATCATTAGAGCTAATCCTTCTACATTAAACAACTCATCTAAAATGACCCCCACTAAATTCACTTCTAAAAATATGAGAGAGATAGTTTGCTTTGATATCATAGGAACAGTCATATGCAAAATCTATATAGAGCAAAAATAATGTTCCTAGATGAATTGAAAGAATTAGGAAAATAAGTGGATATTGAAGAAATACATTATGATGCACCACTATCAGATGATGAAGTAGATTTAAATATAAAGAATATAATATCAATTATGAGATATATGATTGCTTCTATGGAAGAAGAAGACCAGAGAAGTAGGAATATTTTCTTAATTTATATTTTATGTAAGGAAAAAAAGTGTAAGCTAGTAATAGATGGAGGGAGTGTTATGAATGTTATATCAACCCATGTTATCACTAGAGCCAATCTTACAACTTAACCTCACTTAGAACCATTCCAAGTTAGATGTGTAAATGACATATCCCTACTTATCACTAATAGATGACTTATTCCAATTAAGAAAGGTAGTAATGTTGATCAAATTTGGTATAATGTTTTTCTAATGAAAATTACTCATATCTTATTAGAAAGACCATGACATTATGATTTGAATGTAATCCACTATGATCATAAAAACACTTATCTATTCAAACATAATGAAAATATAATCAAATTATTTCGCATAAAGCCTAATAGAAAGAGATCAATTACACCTCCATAACCTAATTCTAAACTAGAAATGAAACCTAATCAAGAGAAAAATACAAAACACCAGTGGATAGTGATATTGCCATATAGTAGTTGAGAAGATATTTCCTTTATACATTTTAGTAAATTCAAATCACCTAGAATTCAAATTACAGCTTTAGAGTTTAGATGCTTAACTAAAAAATTAGTAACCCTACTTTTTTATTTATCTTTCACCTTTGAGAAATCTCCATTGATGTTAAAGATCATCATATACATACTGTGATCTTAGATTTATTATCTGAATTAACTAATTTAATCTCTAACAACTTATTTAATGAACTAGTACCATTAAGGGATATACAACATGTCTTAGACCTAATTTCTAGTTCACAAATACCCAACTTACGTCATAATAAGATGAATCCAATTGAGCAAGAAGATTTATAATGACTACTAGATGAACTCCTCAAGAATGATTTCATCCATAAACATTTTAGTACTTATGTTGTACCTACTCCTTTAATTCCCAAGAAAGATGGAACTTTGAGGATGTGTATTGTTAGCAAAGCAATAAATAAGATCACAATAAAATATAGGTTTGTTATACCTACGCTGGATGACATGTTAGATCTTATTATAGATTCATCTTTATTCTCTAAAACTAATTTAGGAAGAGGATGCCATCAGATAAGGATTATACTAGGTGATGGATGGAAGATAACATTCAAAACTCTTGATGATCTTTATGAATGGTTAGTCATACTCTTTTATCTTTCAAATATTGCTAGTACATTCATGAGACTAATGAACATTGTATTGAAACCTTTTATTGGTCAATTTCTTATAGTTTATTTTGAAAATATTCTTATCTATAGCCTAGATAAGAAGTTACATCTAAATAAAAGAAATGATTTTAAAAAATAAGAAAGAAAATAATATGGATTAAGAAATATTTCTTTATAAATTGAAAGTCATTTTTTTAGATTCAAACTCTTAGAGATAAAAGCCACTATTAAAATGAGTTTTATGAAGAAACTTGATAAATATAAATTTCATCATGTAAGAATTTTAAAATATTAAGAAATTATCCAATTGCTTTTCACTAAAAAAAAATGAATTTGAAAACAATTCAAAAATGATAAAGAGTTTTTTCATATTATTCAAACTCTTAAGGCATTATCTATTACATAAAGTTTATTTTGAATATAAATCATTATTAAATTTAAAATATTAATCAAGAAAAGTGAGTCCAAAACCTTCAAGACTTTTCCTTTATGCTTGAACATAAATAACTAAAACACAAAGATTATTTTTTTTATCTCAAATCTTAAATATTATATTACAAAAATTTATTTTAATCATATTTAAAATTTATTAAAAAAAAAATATAATCTATGATCAAACCTTACATTCTTTTTCTAAGATATAAAAAATAAACAAAACTAGAAACATCATAAGAGTATATCAAGATATTTTATTAAAACTCAAACAACATTTATTTATTTTAAAATGAATATTATAAAACTTTTACACTATCATAAAATATAAACTATCAAAAATTTTTATAGATTTACATTTCCCATGGATATTTTTAAATTAAATATTTTATTTTTTAAAAATGGCACATTTTAAAAAATCTACAAGATTATTCCTTAAAAAAAATTATTAAAATGGTAAAATATAGTTACATATATTTTTAGAAACTTTTAAACTAATGGATATAACATTTATGCATAATGGATAGATAAAGATATAAAATTTAATAAGATTAGTTATAGAAAATAGAAATATTTTATATTTCTAGATAGATCAACCTACAAATCACTTTTTGAGATAGTTTGTGGATATATCCCTAAAATGCTTATTGACCTAGCTAATAAACATACTAATGCATTTTTTGATTCAACATATACATTATTTGTGGTCACATTTGCATTTTTGTTTTATTTTCATAGCCTTTATGAAGATATAAAGAAATAATTAGAAATATAAAAAGCAAAGTATGCTGAACAAAAAATAAAGATAAAAATTTTAAGAAATATGAGATAGGTGATTATGTATTAGTTTCTATCTATCTTGAGAGATTCCTTTCAATCCAATATAAAATGTTTCAAGTAAGAGCATGTGGGCTATTTAAAATTATTAAGAAACTTGGTACTAATGCTTATGTTCTTGAATTATCTCTTCACATATTTATTAGCCAAGTTTTCAATGTGAAAGATCTAATATCTTTTTAAGGATTTACTCAACCTCCAATCTTGTAGAATGATACTTTTACAAGAGGTGATAAAATTTTTTGTAGGTGCCTACCCAACCAACATTCTTTAAAGTAGAGAACATCATAATAGCTAAAACACCAACAAATGATAGCTCCATTCAAAGATTTTTAATTAGATGGAAAGACAAGCTACCAAGTGAGGATACCTAGATAACCTTAAAAGAACTATAGAGCTTTTCTCCCAAACTTCTAGAATAATTTAGAATCTTAACTCTTTAGAGAATAGTTCTTCTAGGTCTTGATGCAGCACAATGAAGGAGGAATGGCCTTGTCACAAGGTCCCAAATCAAAGATTTAACTTATGAGAAGTTTTATTAGACCTTATGTGTTGTGGTATTTTAATATTGATGTCCCATATTTGGTATTATCTAGGAGTAGATGTGTTCAATCATATTTAATTATTGTATAAGAGTTGTGATTGAAATTGTGTAAGTTCATGTGCTAATTTGTTAGGTGATAATGTAGCATCTAAGTGTAGATCCTCTGGCACCTTAGTACTATATTCCATGATATTTAGTGTTTGGGGACAGAGAAGCTAGCACCTTGACGTTGGCTTGTGGCACTTCGGGAGTAAAAAATGATTGGTTTTGATTTTTTTAGTTTTTTTGTAGTTTTCTCCCCAAAGGACACATCCCTTGGAGTATTGTAATTATATAAACACTTATTTCGACCTAATAAAAGATTAGACTTATTTGTATGTAAAAACTTGAGTGGAAAACTCTTTGGTTAGAGCTTGGTGGCTAGCCATCCAGAGGATTTGATGATCCTTCACTACCATTCTACTTGGGTGAGTTGAAACTCCTTGCATCTCTTCCACTTTGGTGAGTGGAGGGCCATGATAAACTTCTTCTTCCTCCATTTATTATGACATTCTCTCCATGAACACTCCATCAAATTCTAGTTAGACTCAATATCAAATGTCAAATAATTAAAATTAATGGATCCTAATCATTCCAAGAACTTAAATGAACATAACTAAAATCCAAATACACTTTTATTTTATTCAAACTAATCATTTGACTCAAATGAATTCACTTTAACCCATTTAGGTCAAAATGGATCACTTTGGACTAAGATTAAAATCTCATTCAAAATTAAATAAAACTAATATACCATAAATGATCAACTAAACATACTTGGACCTAAATCAAAATTCCAAGATCATCTAATGAGCTAAGATAACCAATTTAATCCATTTTAGGTCAAATGAGTTGAGTTAGTTTATATCATATCAAAATCCCATAAAGTTTGGATGAAATAGTCCCTAAATTATTTAATGAATAACTAGACCTGATTGAAATCTAAATACAAAGCAAATTGACCAAATTGAGTGATCAACTAAACCCAAATCAATTTAAGCCTAAGTAAGTTAAACCCAAATCTAAACTTTCAAATCCAATTCAAATTGAGCTTAATATAAGCCCTAAACTACTTTCATTTAGTTAAGGCAATCAACAACTAACCCAAGAAAAACTAAGGTGTTGCCATAAGAGGAAGAGGTGCTATGAGTGAGGTGGAGGACATGAAAGCTGAAAACTGATCCAACTCAACCAAGCAATTTTTTCCCATGAGCCACCTTAGACTTTGGCTTTGACCTTATCACCACCTTCAACCTCATGATACATCCCAATTCCCTAAGGTCGGCCATCTCCCACCACCTCCAAAGGGGTAAGGCTCAACCAAATATAAAGAGAGAAGGAGAGGCCTCAATTTATACATTTGACACTTCCTACACCTACCCTAGGAAAAACCAAACTCAAATGAACCCTTTCCCTATTCTCCCCACCTTTCAAACCCATCATTCAATCAAGCTCCGGTGAGTGATAGTGCATGGTGGTATCCATATCAATTTAGAGGGAGGCAAGCTTGCATACTCTTCTAGATCTTTGTTCGAATCCATTGAAGCTCTTTGAAATGATAACACCGCTGAAGATTAACACCACCGAGGTACTCCTTAACTCTGACCACCCTTACATTTTGGTTTATTGTTTTGTGAAGTTAAATTGATCTCCAATGAGATAAAATAATGGGGATTAATTGCAAATTGATCCTTGATTAATTTGTAATCAAAATTCTAAAGTTTTACCATTTAGATCTATGAAATTAGCCCATAGAGAAAATTGGTTCTTGACTTATGGAAAGTGGTTAAAGATGAAATTGCAACTATTCATTCCTTTTATTTGGAGTGAAAAGACATGATTTAGAAGCATGAATTTGATTTAAACACTTATAAGAACTGAGGGATAACTCTGGACCATCTAATCTCTGATCAGACGATCATGATTCAATGCTCATCTCCATTACTTTATAAGCTGGATCCATGTGGATATAACTAGCCCAACCAGGCACTACCATGCAAAAAAGCAGCATCCAGTTAGCGCTGATTGGGTTGAGTGAGAAATTCTGATTTTCTAAATTCAAAAAATTCAAAAAATTTTAAAACTTCAAAAATTCATAGAAATTAAATCATTTAAACAAAAAATATAAATAAGGTATTTATGAATTCATCTCAGTCAGAAGACTCTAGTAAGCTTAAAAGCATTAATTTTTATGGGTTAATTTTTGAGTTAATTTAGGTTTTAATGAAAATTATTAAACCCTAATTACTCTTAATTGAATGAGCTAATTAACTGAAACTTTGGGAGTATGAAATAAAGGTTTTAGAAAATTTAAAATTGATAAATTAAAAAAAATAATGAGAATTATTATAATCAATTTTAGACATCTTAGACATCGAAGAACCTTATAAAATTAAACCATTATAAAACACATTAAATTTTAGAATTCTTTAAGTTAAGATTAAATAGAATTAAATAATTCAAATAAATGATTAGAGCTTTCAATAATTATATCAAATCAAACATGAATCCTAAAATTATGAATAACCCTTTGTTGAAATCATATTTTATTGCAAAATAAAATAAAAATAAAATCCATAAACTATTATGTATAATTTTGGCTTAATTTACAATTTAAAAGAGAGAATCAAACATTAATTACAATGAAAAGAATAATCCAATTGATTCAAAACTTTCATAGAGTGAAATTAAAGTTAAAACATCTTAGATAACAATTTCAAAGAGCCAAATTGATTGAATCAATGGATAAAAAATTTCTAAGTCCAAACACCAAATTTAATTAAAATGATTAATTTGAGAATTAGAAAACATAAAGAAAAATATGAAAATATTTTAAAACATTTTAAATGATATCAATCAACCTAAGAAAATATCAAATTCCTTTGGGAAGAAGAAGACCTAAAAGATCACTTAATTAGGGATTAATCAAATTAATTAATTAATTAATTTAGGCTAAACTTCAATAATGATAATAAATCAACTAATAATTTAAAATTTTAAATAAACCATCTCTATATTCATAATTGAGAGGAGAATCTAGAAAAAATAATAGTCCTAATTATTGCTAAATATTTTAGGCTTAATTAAAGATTTATTAAAAATAAAATATTTATTAATATTAAAATACACCTCTAATTGTAATGAAATCTTGAGAAAATGAAATTATCATAAAACCACACTTACTATAAAATAATTCAAATTAAAATAATTTCTTGATGAGAAGTTTTAATTTTTTTGATGTACTAGGACAATTTAATTTAAATAATAATAAATCATTGAAATTATAAAAATTAATAAAATCAATTTAAAACATTCCCAATAACTTCAGAGGACTCACGAAAAATTTCTTTAGTCCTCTAGAGTTTATAAAACTTGAATTTACATATTTAACAATTAATAAATGATTAAAAAATTAAATTGATTAAATGGGCAATTAATTCACCATATCTTAAGAACTTAAAGTGACTCCAGCTAAGTTTGATAACTTATGTAAATCATTTCTATAATTTTCCTAAGTTAAAATAATTTTAATTAACAAAATGAATAAACCCTAATCATAAGAAACCTATGTAAACAAAAAATTTAAAATTATAAAAATACACTTTTAACTAAACGTAATTTAATTGAATCAAATTTACCATCATGTAATTTAAATTTAATATTTATTAAGTCATAAGTCAGTTTGAAGATATTAATCAACATAAATCCAATAAAATCTAATGAAAACATGGAACCAATAAATTCAAATAATAATGAAACTAACTTAATCTAAATAAATAACATAAATCATTAAAATTCAATAGATGTAATTACTATGAAATCTTAAATGGAAAGATAAAACATTAATTGAACTTTACATTAAAATCAATCTAAATAAACTAGGTCTAATAATTAAACTAAAATTCAACAATAAAATAATAATTAACTTCAATTTAAATTCAAATTAAATAATCATAACAAACTTAACTGGAATAATTAATTAAACATAAATATTTAATCAAAACTTTTCATAATAAGCAATCACATGGTATATACTCTGGGCACCCGAGGTCACAAGGCTGCTAGTTCAAAGGAGGTTTTGATACCTCGAACCACTAGTTTAACAATGGCATGTACTTGTGAAAGGAAAATTATGAGAAGTAAAATAAAATAAAAGAAACCAAATCAAAATTTAATTAAAACACATTCAAAATGCATTAAGCTATGAAAACTTAAGTTATGGGACAATTTTTTATTCATTGATGAAAGAATCACTCCTTTAGAATCAGGATGTTGTTCAAAATGGATTTCACCATAAGCAAATTCATTCCCTTCTCCATTTTTGAAAACCTAAATTTAACTTTAACATTAAAAATAAAATCAGAAATAAAGCTTAAAATTAATTAAATCACTTAAATTAAAATCATCCAGTGGTAAATTTAATAAACATTCTAAATCAAAACTTAAATCTAAAAAGCTTAGTATAGGCCCGCCACTTCAACCCTCTTTCATATACTAGATTACTAGGCCATCAACCCTAGATTTAGGTTAGGATGGTGATATGTTTTTTCTTATTTTATTAAGTGTTATTTTAGAGTAGATAGATAGATTTATTTGCACACTAGTATAAATATTAAGATGTTATTTTTAGGCTAATAGTATTTTCTACAAGTGGTTGTGCATAAAAGGACTGATATATATTAAGAGCATGCTACTTACAACCAGTTGGTGACTCCAAAATGGTACAAGAGGTGCTATAATTGGAGATCACGCAAACTAGAGTAGTGATTATTAAGAAAATCAAAGAAGTGCTTACAACATCAAATCTCAAGTGAGTTATTAGGTTAGTTGACTTTTAGTAGTGAGCATAAAGAAGTACTTATTTAGGCTCCCTAAAAAGACATCAACATATTCACCTAGACCACAATCAAAATTCCATGCATCAACATGAATACTGCTTTCTATAAGCTTAATATTAGGAAGGGCACTTGGCCAATATAAAAAAGGAAGAGTACAACTCTAATAATCAAGTCAATCAAGGAGGAAGTCATCAAGCTACTCAAGGTAGGTTTTATCAGTGTAGTCTAGTACCTAGAGTCAGTGTCAAATATGGTGATGGTCCATAAGTCCAACAAAAAGTAGAGAATGTGTATAGAGTTTACTAAATAGAACTCGATATATCTAAATGATGGTTACCCACTTCCCAAAATAGACACACTCATCGACTTAGTGGTAAGTTATACTATGATGAGTTTCTTGGATACTTCTTTAGAATATTATGCACCCTATCGACTTAAAAAAGATGGTATTCATCTTTGGAGATGAACTCTATTGCTATAAAGTAATGCCCTTTAGATTGAAGAACATCGAGATGACCTATTAAAGGATGGTTGATTAAGTATTCAATGACCAAATGAAAAGAAATATATGACATATTAGTCAAGAGTAAGTCTCCTAAGAAACACATTAAAGACCTAAAAGAAACTATTGATTCCATGAGCCCTATTTCTTATGCAATTGATTTTTATAAGAACAAATATATGATTGGAAGAAACTAATGATTTCTTCTTAAGTGTTTTAGAAAACTCACTAGACTCAATTTGTTTAGTCAAATTTGGAAAGTCAAGATAAGCTTGATTAGGATAGTTTGGGAATCTTCCTCAGTTTTGTAATAATAAGATAAATAATATTTCTATAACATGAAAAGAATGATTAAAATATTTTTATTTTATTTATTTTAAGTTTTACATATTTCTTTCATTTTTTTGCATCAATTCATCAATATTTCTAGAATTATATTTTTTTGGATAATTTAAGCACTTGCATTAGATTAATCTTATCCATTCCTTTTAAATTGCATTAAATTTAATTCATACTTCATGTTAATGATTAATTAAATTCTTTATCCATTTGTTTAGGCATTAAAATAATCTTATTCTTTTACTTTCTAAATTATTTTTTTCTCTCTCCTATTCCTTATTTTGTCTCTCTAAAAAATCATCCCTTCATATTTTTCTAGCCAAAATTTTTCGTTGACTTTGGCATGAAAGATTCATTAAAATTATTACATTTATTATCATATTATTTTTTATGTAAGAAAATTTTAAATTATTATTCTCTTAATTTTGAAATTAAGTATTTTTAAATATAAAATTGTTTTATGCCTTAATTTGTTTCCAAATGTGTCTTAATTTTTATGGGATGTTTTGACCGATCCTTAATGTATTACAATTCATCATATTTAAATTTAATTATCTTAATTTAAGTTTATTTAAATTCTAATTAAATTAGATCTTGAATTAAGATTAAACTAAATTATGTAAATACTTCAATGAATTTCCCATGATTTATCTATGATTGATTCTTTTAATTGGATCTTGATTCATTTTTAGAATGTCTTGGCCAAAAATCCTTAATTATATATTCACTGATTTATTTTATGGGATTTTTATTTTAAATCTTGCAATTTTTATTTCGATAAATTTAGTTAAATTAATATATCATATTATTTGCATTGAACATGATTGAATCACCCTTGGAATATTCTTGGTAGTTCCTTGCTTTTGAAGCATTCAATTTCAAGTTCTTTTAAATTATTTCAAATCTCTTCCTCACTTGATTTTTTTTAAAGTATTTGATTCATTTATGTTAATTGGATAAATCTCTTTCCCTTCTTTTTAGCCTTGGCCAACCTCATCTTTTATAGTTTGAAATGGATTTATATTATATTCCATGGTGCTTAAATTTTGTTTAAATTCAATTCCCTCCTTTCTTTTGTTTAGTTAAAATCCATCATACATAAATTTAAATTTCTTAATGAATTTTAAGTTGAATCCTTCCCTCTTACTATGTTCAACTAGCCACATAAACTTCCTTAAGTTGAGTTGAATTCAAAATTATGAGCATGAGATCATCAATTTCGAACTCAAATTTTTTTTCTTAATTTTTTCATCTTTCTCCTACTTAGTTGAAATCCATATGCTTGAATTGCTCAATTCTTTCTCTCTCTCTCTCTCTCTCTCTCTCTCTCTCTCACTCACTCACTCACTCACTCACTCACTCACTCACTCACTCTCTTATTCTCTCCCATATGTGATCAACAATCATCATTTGAAATTGATTTAATTCAAAGCAAATTTTATTTGAATTCAAAATTATTCATTAATAATTTCTTTCTCTCTTTCATGTCTTGGTTAGACCCCTTGGGTTCATTAGTTTATTAAAAAAGACTCTCTCCAAGCTTCTCATCTTCTTGCATCTCTCCAACTAGGTTGAACTCTTCCAAATTGATTTCTTGGAGATTGTCTTAGATTTAAAGTGTTAAAGTTTTTCTTCTCTCCAATGCTTTCTTCTTAGCCAAGGCCTTGCTTAAGCATTTGGTTGAGTCAAGGAGCTAAAGCTCTCTTATTTTTATTTATGTCACCATGTCTAAGACCTTTTCAAGGTCTTTATTGAAGTAAAGTGCATAAGATCTTGTTCCTTCATTGCTTCCACTTTAGCTGAGATATATTTTGAAGATTGCTTGAAGTGATTTTGCTTGAGATCCTCTCCTTCCATTAAATCCTAAACATCATTCAAGTAGATATCTCATTCACCATTTCAAAGCTCTTTTAATCTTTAGGAAGATCACATCAACTCATTACTTTAATTGCTCATACATACAAGGACTTAAGAATTTTTATCTTATTTTATTCTTTTTAATTATTAACTTCATTATCATATTTTGAATGAAATAGATTCATGTGCTTTATAGTCAAGGTTACTCTCAAATCACTTTTCCTTCACATTCAAGTAACTTAAAAAGAATTTTCTTTAATTTAATTAAGTTGAATATTTCTCTTTAAAGTTTCAATTTGATTATATCTTTTTGTTATATTTTCAAAATATTTGCTTTCTACTTTATGCAAGTATTTTAAAAATTGCTTACTACAATTTATTCATTAATCTCATGCATGCTTTCATATCATCATTCTAAATATTGTATTGATTTCAAGTTGACTTGATCTTTGCATATTTCCAAACTAGTTAAGAATATAATATAAAATTTGAGTTCTTTTTATTTGTCGTTCATTGTGTAGATTAGAGTGAGTGCAAAATAATTTTAATATTGAGAGTTAAACATACAAATTATTATTTTTTCTTTTTCTTATTCTTGTTGTAAAGTGTTAGGGTTGTTCTTGCCCAATGTAGAAAAGTACAGAGTTGGGATTGTACTTGCCGATGTAGAAAAGTATAAGAGACTGGGTGTAATTTCATTTTGATTGGTGAATTCCTAGTCTTGGTGACTAGCCATGAATGTAGGCCTTTTTTTGAGTTTATCAAAACCATGTTAAATCTTTGTGCCTCCTATCTTTACTTATCTACATTTTACTTTACTTGCTTTCTCTTTATAATGTATTTTATACATCTTTATAACTAAATTTCTTACAAAGTTTAAAATTAATTTTCATTTTGAAAATTATTTTATATACCCAGTTCACCTCCTAGGTGTCATAACTTCTTAACAAAAATATTCATGACTCTAAAAAAATATAGTATGCGCCTTAACCCTCTGAAGTTTACATTTTGCATAGGGTGAAGAAAATTTTGAGGTTCCTAGTCACCTAATAGAGCATAAAATTCAACCCTGATGAAATAAAAGTCATACTTGGCATGTCATTATCGAAGATGATGAAAGAAGCTTTGAGTGATTTGTAAGGTAGAGTAGATTTATTTTTAACATAGGAGAGTGTTACACACCATTCTTCAAGATTCTTAGAGGTGATACTCTAGATTGGAAAAATATTTCTACAACTTAAAAAAATTTCTCACAACTCCACCATAATTACAAAGCCTAAAAGAAGGTGAGACCTTATTACTATACTTCAGAGTTAAAGAAGACTTAGTCAATTCTATCCTGGTTAAAGAAGAAAGCAAAAGTTAGTTGCTAGTATACCATGTAATTAAGTCACTAAGGGGGTGCATGTTACACTATCTTATCATGAAAAGTCTCACTCTCACACTTATCATTATAGCATGATGACTTCAACTATATTTTCATGCTCATGCAATTCAAGTCATTACTAATAACCCACTCAATTCCATACTCGCTAGATTGGATAACTCAAGAATATTACTAAAATAGTCAATAGAATTAAGTAGTATTTATATAAAATATTTGTCTATAATAGCAATCAAGACACAAGCACTTATCGAGTTCTTTGTTGATTTCAATGATTTCTATGGTATTCCAAGCAATCTAGAGCCTTGATGGCACTTGTATGTTGATGGATCTTTAGGTGAGTAAGCCATGGGAGTTGGAATTATGTTAAAAAGTCCATTTGAGGTCACCATAACTCAATTAGTTAAATTAAATTTTAGGGAAATTAATAATCAGTCCAAATATGAGACATTACTCATGGGGCTAAGATTCTCTCAAGGATTCAATGATCAACACATCGTCACCCAATCAAAATTATAGATCATGGTAAGACAAGTAAATGGAGATTATAAGGTTCTAAATGAATCACTTCAAAGTTATTTGCTCAAAGTAAAAGTGGAGATTAAACACTTTGAATATTTAAAATTAAAAAAGTACCTAAAGATCAAAGCCAACTTTTTGATTTATTATCAAGAATGAGTGGACACAAAGAGAAGCTTTCTCTTCAACTAACTCAATCAAGCATAGAGAAAGATAAGTGTCTGTTGATAGGTCATGAAGATTTTCTTAGTTTGATCGACCCCATCAAGAAAATACTTGTTAACTAAAGAGCTTGAGAAAGATTCAAAGATCCAAAGAGTCTAAGATCAAAACCACCCAATACTTACTAAATGGTGGTGAGTTATTTAAGAGATTGATGACTTCACATAACATGAGATGTGTAATAGAATGTGAGAAAGATAAAGTGCTTGGTGAAATACATTATAGCAAGTGTGGAAGTCACTCTGGAGGAAGGATGCTTGCCCATAGAATTCTATGATAAGTGTAACTTTGGCCCACATTAATGAAGGATTTAGAAGAATTCACAAAGTAGCATGAGCAATATTAAAAGTTTGCTACTCTACACTAGTAGTCATTACAAACTCTGCAACCTATAATGAGCCATTTGCCCTTCATAATTTGGGGAATGGAATTTATTGGATGACCTCAACTAATCACTATCTCGCAAAGAAAGGTTATATTCTCATGATCGACTACTTCAACAAGTTGTTCGAGGCAAAGCTACTAACCAAGATAACGGCTCAAGTAGTCCAAAATTTTATTTGGTCTAACATTATTTGTAGGTACAAGTTACCAATATTGATCATAATAGATAACAACCCATAGTTCCTTGACAAAAGACTAATGGAATTTTGTGAGTCATAAAAAATTTAGCTAAAGTGCACCCTAGTAGACCATTGTCAATGAAACTTTCAAAGGGGGGTCAACGAGTAAGAAGATCTTCAACTTACTTAATAAAAATGTAGAAGGTATAAAGATGAAATAGGTAAAAATTTTACCCGCTATGCTCTAGACTCTTAAGAAAACTCTAACCTCACTGACTAGACATACACCATTCTATGAAAAAACTATCTACTCTTAAGCCACTTATTTCAATAGACATTTGGTGGGCTAGGGTATGCCATTCCACTGCCAACTGGAGAAGAAGTCAAAGAAAGAAGAAAGAAATGGGCAAGGGAGGTTTCAACTATTAATAACTTTCTGACAGAATTTCTAGTGAAGATTTCATTGATAAATTTTTGATAGAAATTCCACTAGAAATTCTGTCAGAAACCAATTAATAGTTGAAACCTCCATTGCCCATTTCTTTCTTCTTTCTTTGAATTCTTCTCCAGTTGGCAGTTGAATGGCATGCCCTAGCCCACCAAATGTCTATGATACACTTCATTTTCTTAGATTTCTCTAAATAATCAAATGTGAAAAATATTGCATTAGCTTTTATTTATAATATCATCCATTTAATTTCATGTTATGTAAACTTGAAGTTTTAAAAAAAAAAATTTGATTTATATCTTAAATCTTGATGAAACTTATTTGAAACTCATGTATCTCACACAATTTTTATGTATTTGTATGAAGTAAGGTCCATGCTTTTATTTATTTATTTATTATTTCACTTAGGGTTTAAGAATCCATGTCATCATTGTATGAATGTTATGATCTCATGTTAGTAAATTATGAATTTTTTACAAAAATATCAAATTTGTTTTGGTTGTTTATTGTAGTTGTTGGTGTAAAAATGAGAATGTATGTGAAGCTCTTTATATTTTTTCATTACTATATAGGTTTTTATCAAATTTTGTCATCTCTGCCTCATAAATTTCTGGTAGACTACTAGCAAGAAATGCCACTAGAAATTTTTCCATAACTTTTTTCAATGGAACTACCCACCTTTGATGGAGCTTTTAATGCTTATATTCATCGATTCATCTAAATATGTTTTTTCCTGGAATTTCCATTAAAAATTGGTTGAAATTATTTTCTATTAGTATGTTTTATTATTGGAATGCATTTCTAACTAGGGATTTTTTTATGAAATTTATTTTGTTAGAAATCTACTATAAATGGTCATTTTTTATGGAAATATGGAGTTTTTGGACAAGAAAATTTCATCAAAAATTGGCCTTTTTTCTACAATGTATATATTTTAGTCAAACCTAATTTAAAGTTCTGATTATTCATAATTAATACTTGATTAAATTCATATTTAATTTAATTATGTGTGGGTGCTGCCAATATTGGCATCAATAAAACTAAAAAATTAAATAAGTTTTTATCTTGTAGCATAATTTTCATTGCCCTCTTGCTAATGCTATTTTATGAGAACACTTGGTCCTTTGTAGTATGAATGTGTTTTAAACATTTTTATTCATGAACCACCATTTCAACCTATAGTTCAAATATGTTTTTTCATACCTACACTAAACTTAATCTATAATATTAGCCAAAATGTAATTATAATTATCATTAATTAATATTAACATAATTTTAAGCTGATAGGCTTAATAGCCCATATAATTTATTATTATTCCTTCAACAATAAATGGATCTATTAACTTATTTCGTAACAACTATAATGATGATAGTCGTTCAATATCTTTTCTCTTCTCAGTAGTGTTGGTACAATAGATTTTTTCATGAACAATGTGCTTCATTTTAACAAAAAATTTCATTTAATAGGGTAATCAACCAACCTATGCAATGCAAATTACTCATCAACTTTGCACTATCCAACTTAAAAATTTATTAATAAGAAGGCACCTCAACATTAATACACTTAGAAGAATCATTAAAGTTTTTTAACATATTTATTATAATGGTTCATTTTGCTTATATTTCTTTAAAAATGATGGTACACTAAGGGTATATCTTCACTTTTGTTTGAGCAAGTCTTATCATTCTCAAAATTAAGGTGGTTCAGTTGTGCTGGTATAGAAGTAAGCTAGGATTTCTATTTTTAGGTTTTGTACTTGTGCCATCAAAACATTCATTTAGTTTATTAACTCATGTACATGATATTTACTCTTATGTAATTGAGTTTTAACATCTTAACAAATTATATATATATAAAATGACAATCATAGAGCCAAATTTCTATTGCTTATGTTATCTTGGTTCTGCACAAAATTTGATTCAGTAAGACTAACATTAGTGCCATGATATTCAAAGATAAGGCCCATAATATGCTTTAAAAAATTTAGACTTCTCAAGGTTTGATAATAATTATTATTTTTTCTATAACCATGCAATAATGTTTCTATATAAGTGATTATGTTATGAATAAACTTATAAAATTTATACTTCATGCACTAAATTTTGGGAAACATAAAAAGATAAAATTATTAATAAAGTCTAGTTTCTAAAAAAAATACAAGTATATCTAATGAAATAATAAGTTGGCTCTTATATAAGGGTGTATGCTCATTAAAAGCAACAATTTTGTATGCGAACTTCTCACTTTCTAAGGAATTCACTAAATATAAGGTTCATATACCAATGAGCATCTCACGAGCTTAGTGACCTAGAGACTATCCAAATCAAGATGATTAGAATGCATTGACTCACCCTAAAGGCTAGAGATTTTCCCCATATACGGTGAACATAAAGGAGAACATCCTAGCTGAGTGACCATAGCTCACCTTATCATCCAATAGCTCACTTAAGAACATATAAATATGTATTTTAAGTGCAAGACAGATAGATTAACCTACAATGGTCCTATATTCTTAACCAAGGGAACACGCCACCCGATAATAGTGAATTTGCCTCTCGTAAATGAGTCATTCCTTTTTACTTACTCGACACTTTCATCTACATCAATTATGTGTAAGGGACCCCCTTACAAACTCTATAAAAGGTCTATTTCAAGGACAAAAGGAAGAGGACAGATAAACATTCTCTCAAAATTCCTATGTCTTTTGTTTCCATTTACTCTCTTTTTACTATTTATATTCCTCATGTTGTAGCCCTTTCTCGAGGGAGGGAAAGTCACTTGTACCTTGGTTGTAGATATAACAAAACCCTAGAGGAATCTATCTATTATCACTTTATTATTCCTCCATCTTGGGTCTGGCCTATAGATAATGCCCACAGAAGGTTCTTCATGACTCACGAACAAAATTGGATTCAATATTCTCCCAAGTACATTGAGTATGGACATGGTGAGAACTAAATGTTAGGTGTAGAGTGAAGTAAACCATGTGGCATGGAACAACTTAGCTAGAGTATAGCTAATTAACCAACTATCTACTACACAACAAGACCTAAAGAACATGAAAGATGGAATCGTATTCTTAGCACAAGTAGTCACAGAGAAGGTAAGAAGTGGAGGATTGAAGAATAGGAAAAATGAAGGCTCCTTGAGATTTGGTAACTCATCAAGTTCACTAACAAAGAAGACAACTATCCTAAACACTGAGCATCGATGAAGAGTCCTACCAAATAAAAAAGGATGAGGACACCAACAAGGACCACATTAACTCAATGAACACTTTTTCCATGATGATTGCATAATCTTGCCCTTCGTACAAGTTTAATATTCCATATTTTGAATCATATAGGGCACACCAATCCCACAGAACTATTGCCTAATTTGAGTCAACAACATCTCAATTGGATTTGAATGATGCAATGAGATACTATCTTCTTTACCACATTCAAAGAATTAGCTCTCAATTGGTTCTCACACTTACTAGTTGAGGTTATAACTTCAATTACCAAATTTATGAGGACATTCACAAAATAATTAGCTGGAACCCATAAGATATTAAAGAGCTCACAGATCCTACTATAAAAGAGGCAAAAACCAATAAATCTATTAAGAGATTTGGCACTTATTTTAGAGGGAGATGTTGGAGATTAGAGACCTAGAGCCTATCTTTGCACAATATGCACTCTTTCAAGTTTTAAAGAATGTCCTTTCATGTACACACTCAAGCTTTAATAACTAAAAACCCTTACTAAACTACTAGAGTTAGTGAATGGCCATACCAATATAAAAGAGTACAATAATGTCACCTGGCCTTCCTCGATAGCTTGTGGAAGTCATCCCCCAAAGAAGTTGCCCTTAGAATGATTCTCTATGAATAGACTACAGGTGAGAGGACTTGATAGAGTGAGAAAGCATATTCAAAGGATCGAAGGACCAATATCCCAATAGGATACTAGACATCCACCTGCTCACCAACAACATGATGATTACATGCAACCATCCATGATATCATCCTTGAAGGTATCAATTATGGATTCATAGAGGTTTTTCAAAATAAGAAATACTTCAAGAGAGTAGTAACCTTGAAGCCACATGAAGTCCATGATCGCTCTTGATATTAAGCCAATCTTCGCTACCATAGACACGACACTAAAGAATGGGACCACTTGAAAAAGCTTGGTAAATATGCTCGTCAAAGCTTAGACAATCAAGGAGTTTACCATGAGACCATGGAAAAAATTACTGGGAGAGGTAATGAGCACATCCCAACTCATGCAATTCACATCTTGGAGGTCATACCCTCCATCTTCAATAGAGATAGTAAATCTACAAGATGAGTCAGCCTCAAGAGGTTGGGATTTGGAGAAGTCAACTTAGTGACTACTACATAAGCATCAAGTGCTCATATAGTCTTGATGAGCTTCTTTGAGATAGATTTCCATGCAATCAGCAATGCATATAATAACATCATTATCATCATGGCACTGATTATAAATTACCAAATCATGAGTATATTAATTGAAACTGGGAGAAAATTGATATTATCTTTAAATCTATCTTTGATAGATTAGGATTGGTGAGTTCTCAACTCACCACCATGGGAGGACCATTGTTTGGCTTCTCTAGCAAAAGAAGAGAAGCTGAAGAAACAATCAATCTTCTTATCACCTGGGGAGAGGGTGAGAGATAATTTATAGTTATGGCCAATTTCATCATTATGGAGACTTCTGCCATGTACAATGTCATCATTGGCTTGTCACTATTAACACATTCAAAGTGATGGTGTCAACCTAACATGTAGCTATCAAATTCCTAGTGCATAAGAAGAAACACCATAGGGGAAACTTAAGCCAATCAAGAGCATGCTACTTTCAAGCAGTAGTTGACTCTTCAAAACCATAATGTAAATGGAAGTTGTATGAATTGGCTTAGAAATTATAAAAGAAATTGAGAAAGTGGTGACTACATAGAATTCAATGTGAGTCATGAGAGCATCTTAGCCTTCAACATCAAGCACAAAGAAGCTCTTATTCAGACTCTACAAGATGATATCGATGTATTTTCCTTGACCACAATCAAGATGTTGAAAATAAAAATTAATGTCACTTTCCATTGACTCAAAGTTCGAAAGGATGCTCAATCCAGAAAATAAAAGATGAGGAAGATTATGACTCTAAATGTCAAGGAAAACAAAGAAGAGTTTCCATACTGCATTAAAGAAATCATATATCCAAAATAAATATTGAATGTGGTGATGGTGGAAAAATCTAACAAAAATTGGGAGATGCGTATGGACTTCACAAACTTAAATGCGACCTATCATAAAGCTGAATATCCACTTATTGACATAACATTTGGCTACTTGGTAATAAGATTTTTAGATTTGTTCTTAAGGTACCATCAAATACTAACGCACCATTCTGACTAAAAAAAAACTTTCATTACTAGAGAAGGGCTTTATTATTATATAATGATTCCTTTTAGATTAAATACTGCTGGGGTGACCACATAGAGAATGGTAGATCATATCCTCTTGGAGCAGAAAGGTAAGAACATTTATGTCTATATAGATGACTGGCTCCTTAAGAGAAAGTTACCTGAACAACACATCAAAGACCTAAAAAAACCTTAATTACTTTAAGGAAATATAATATGCATCTTAACCCTCGCAAATGCACATTTGCATGTGGTAAAAAAAATTCATAGGGTTCTTGCTCACACTAAAAGTCATAAAGGTCCAACTGATAAGGTGAAAGTCATTCTCGACATGCCATGCCAAGAACAACTAAAGAAGTTCAATGACACATTGTGTGAGCCACAATATCAAATTGATTCATCTTTTAGTGCTAAGGAATGTTGTTCAACATTCTTCAAAGTGCTCAGGAGTGCTAAAAAGTTTGAGTGGACCCCTAGAGTGTGATAAAGCCTTTGGTGATTTAAAGAATCTACTTGCTTCATCTTTACTATTATAGAGCCCAAATGAAGTCCAAACTCTATTATAATACCCATGAGTTAAAAAATATTTCATGAGATCTTTCCTGAGTAGGTAAGAAGATGGTAGATAATGACTAGTGTACTTTGTGAGCAAGTCACTATTATCCCATTCTAGAAAAAGTTGCACTCAAACTTATCATATAAACATAGTGCCTCCGACCATACTTCAAAGCTCATTCAATGTAAGTTGTCATAGATAACCTGCTCAAGTTTGTACTCTCTAAGATAGACCATCTAGGGATATTACTAAAGTAGTCAGTAAAACTTAGTGAGTTTGATATATCTTTTTCATCAAGGATGGTGATCGATGCAGAAGTAGTCATAAACTTCCTTACTGATTTCAACACTTCACATGATGTCCTGATCTTCCAGAAACCTTTATGGCATTTATACATTAATGGTTCCTTAGCTGAGAGAAGCCTTGAAGCTGGCATTATGCTAAAAAGTCTAGTTGGGATCACTATAATCCAAGCTGTCAAATTCAATTTTTAGGTGATAATTAATTAATCTATGTATGAAGCCTAGCTCATCAGATTGAGATTCATTAAAGGACTAAGAGCCTCATGCATAGCTGCTTACTTGGACTTACGGTTCAAAGTAAAAAAATTAATAGGGATTAGAAAGTCAAGGATTAATTACTATAAAAAATGATGCTAGCAGGTTAGAAATCAGTGAGTTAGAATATTCCAAGATTGAACAAGTACTAAGAGATTAGAACTAGCTCACTAACTTATTCTCTAGGATGAATGGGCTCAAGGAGTGACAGATCATTTTACTCACCCAACCAAGTATCAAAGAAAATGAATGCATGAAAATAGAAAGCAAAGACTCACATAGTTGGGTCAATCATATAAAGAAATACTTACGAGCTAGGGAAATAGAGAAAGACATCAAAGACCCTAAAATAACCAAAATAAAAATGCACATTACATACTGATTGGAGGCAAGTTATTTCATAGATTAGCAACCTTTCTCAATATGTGATGTGCATGAGAAAATAAACAAATAAAAGAATTCTTGAAGAAGTGCAGTCTAATAAGTGCATGAGATACTCTTAATGAAGAACACTTGCCCATATGATTCAATGTTAATGATACTTCTAGCCCATGCTAGGTAAAGATGTAAGAAAATTCACCTAAAGGTGGAAGGAATTGCATAAGTTCATACCTCTTCAATAGCAACTATCACAACCTCTATGACCTATTAATAGTCCGTGGCCCTTCTCCATATGGGGTATGAATTTCAATGTACCATATGGAGATAAAATAAAATTCAAATGATATATGATAAACTACTTCAGTAGTAGATAAAAGAAAAGCCACTCACTAAAATAAAAAGCCAAGTAGTTCAAAATGTTTTTGGACTAACATCATCTATAGGTTTAGGCACGAAACTCAGTCATAATAGATGATGATCCATAATTCACTGACAAGATGTTGATGGAGTTTAATGAGTTGTAGATAGTCAAACTAAAATTTACCTCAGCCCACCACCATTAGAGTATTGACCCAGTAGAGTGGCAAAAAAATTCTTGTATTTGCTAAAAAAAAGGGTGCCAACAAAATGTGGGTGGACATCCACTCAATTTTTTTTAAATAAAGGTGGTATTAGCATTAAAATATGAACTTCCAAATCAAAGTGTCTTGAAAATCATTGACTTAGTTGAGGGACATGATAATTAGAACTGATCAAACACTCTTGTCCAATTGGAGGAACTCATGGTTGGAGAATTACTAAGAGAAGCAAAAAAATGAAAAGATGGTGATGATAATGGAGGTGAGAAATCTTTTTTGCTAGATAATATATGAAAATTGATGTGATTCTTTAGGTCAGGACCTTTATTAGTGATATAGAGTTTTTAGTGGAAATATGATGGGTTTAGATGGATTTAATTAAAAGGATATGAAGACTAGCTAAATTTGGACTAGTTTGGTATAATTTGAAATATCACTCTAAGGAATAAACTTTAAGTAAGGTAAAGGTTTGGAAATACTTGTGAATATATAGGTTAGGTTGTGTATTTATGATTTATAGTGGTTTTCTAGGGATGAACGAGTTTAAGAGGTTGTTTGGGTGTAAATAGTAATACTTGGTATACATTAGCAAAGTAAATGTATTATTGGATGGATGGAAAGTGTAGGCTTATGCAAGAGAGTCAGAGGCTTAGTAGATGGTTAAAAATGATGTAAATAAGTTTGAAATAGGTTAAAATAGGTTACCTTAGGTATATGAGGTGAGAAAAAATATAAATGTGGGATAACTTGCACTCCTACCAAGGATTACCATAGTTTGGCTACCAAGTTCTTAAACCACTAAAATAACTCAAATAGTTTATAATTTCTAAAAGATATCCTTTCATTATAGCAAGGGGTACTATTTATTTCCATTACAATCATCTTTCAATTAAAAAAAATTTAAAATATGGAGGGGAAGGTGGGTGGCAACATTAATGTTAGTCATTAAGTTAAGTTATAATTTTATGCAACCCAACCTTTTCATATGTTATTATTTTTTGTGGATTCAATAACCTCACATACCATGCTTTGAATTTTAAAATCAAAATTTTAAACATAGAGTTTGGAAGAAATGAAAATTACATGAAAAAAATGGAATCATGAAATGGGCATTGTTCATTTAGTGGGCTAAGCAACCTTCTTTGATGTTGGGTTTTCACTTGAAATTAAGTAAATAGACCTCAAGCTCTAATTTCTTGTTCCACATGATATTCTACATCAGGCGAATGGTTGAATATTATAATTGCCACATTAAAGAAAAACATTTTGTAGTTGATGATCTAGTTATGAAGAAGGTCAATACGGTCATTTGCCAAAATATTCTGAGTAAATTTGCATACATATTGGACGGCCCCTACATATAATGAAAAGTCAAATTGGCTCTGTAGCATATAAATTACATACTCATTCTAGGCAAGACAAGTTCATCCCTATGCTCTACTCCTTACTTATCAATAAATACATGAGATTTAACTAACTTATCATATTACAATAAACATAATCAAAGGATGTTGGGTGAGTATGAATGTCTTGACATAAAACTCAAAAAGATATTAGTTAACTCGCATCTTGTGACATGCTGCTGCTAGAAAAAGTCAACTTGGTAATATAAACACACCCTATACTCACCCAATGCTAAAAGCATAAGAAAAAGAGAAAGCGATAGTGCGACAATTTCAAATTACCACTCAATGCACCATCATTGGCCAAAGTGAAAATGCAAAGGTTGGAAAATGTCATCTTCTAATCGAGCAAGAGAAACGTTAGCTCAAAGTGACATGATAGAAAGTAATAAATTATATTCACAAAAAAAATGTTGTCTCAAGATATCAAAAGGAGGATGACTTAAAAGACCAACACTCTGTGTGGTTGGCACCTCAATGTATGAAAAACACCTCATACGGTCGGTGACTACTATGACTGACACCTTATGAAGTTGGTGACTACCAAGCCAACAATTTGTGTGGTTGGCACCTAAGAAAGACTAACACCCCAGCCATGAAACTAGTAACTACTAAGGCCAGCACTCAATGTGTTTGGAACCTAAGTATAAGACTGGCACTGCATAAACTTGTAGACTACAAAGATTAACCTCCCCACCTTCGTACTCAACCAAAGATGCCATGAAACTATGATTTAAAATAAATTATGTAACAATGAGTATGATTAAAACTTCCTACTGAGAAAAATATTTAGATAAAAGTTTTTTTGTGACTTAACAAAGTGTACTTAATGAACTCACTTCATGATGTTTACCAGACTCGCAAATGGTTGATGTGAGTAATTGATTAACAAACTCAGTCACCCTTATTCTTATGGATATATTAAGTCACATTTAATATTTATTCATTACTCCAAGCAAGTGCATTCACCATTAAAAGTTTTTGATAGAGAGAAAGGAAGTGACAAAAAGTTTTCATATTCTCAAGTTTTATATACAAATTATCTAAGCATCAAAATATCATATAGAAATTATGAAGGCATGTTAAACTGATTCATTTTTAGCCACAACCATAAGTCCATTCATTGGATTAGCTAGAAGAAATTGTGCAAATCGACCAATAAATGAGGGTTAAGCTTCAAAACTATAGAGGTAAACATAAAATGCAATACCTACAAGCTCTGGGTAAAACTGAGAGATAACAATTCACTTTGGTCTAATAATATGCTAATAAAATACTACAAAGCCTCACACCTAATGACTGTGAACATCAAATTGAATGATATCTGGAAAAAGCTGCTTCAACATAGGGAGGCTACTGAAGATCTAATCTTTTAGGACCTAGGTGATGGCCATATTGATATTTGGAATGACCATTGGCTTGGGGATGAACCCCTCTATCTAGAATTTGCTGGAACTAGACCCCTACAAACCTGCCACATCAAAAAATTTAGGAAAAAATGTGATTGGGATAATGAGAAGCTGCATTTAGTTTTTCCTTCCCATATATGTAGTCAGATTTGAAATCTTCCAATGGATATGGATAGAAAATACAAGTTGGTAGTGAAAGAGAAAACCCCTTACAAGTCCTTTCATAATATTCTATATCTCACCTAGTGGAAAAAAACCATAACAGTCCCTTGCGGTACAACTATATGGAATCAGAACATCAAACCTTCCATTGCCTTCTTTTGTTGGAGACTCTTCCATCATTTCCCACCTCTTGATGACATCCTCAAACTCAAGGGTCTTAGACTTCCCTTAAGGTGTCCCTTATGTAAAGAAGAAGAAGAAGGACTCCTTCATACTTTTATCCAATTCAAATTTAACATATTAATTTGGAACAAGCTGCCAGATAAATGGGAAAAATGGAGATGGTCTCTCTACCATACTCCTCTTATTGGATGATTCTCAGATAGTATATTGCAAGCTTTCCACCAAATCATTGAATTCCATCTTTATCTTACATTGGTTCATTTGGATTGTAAGAAATGATATCAAACATAATGACTCCAACACCACAACTGACTCCACTGCACTTAGAATCAAATCACACTTATAGTTGATGAACAATGGAAAAAATCATGAGATGAATTGCAATAAAACCTTTTCATCCACCTATAGACCTCCAAAATGGAACCGTATATTCTAGAACAAACTAGCCCAAAACACTATCAAAATTAACATTGGTGGAAACTTCAACGCTGACACCAAAAATGCTAGAATTGGAGGCATACTCCAAAACTGTGAGGGAGATTGCATTTTCTTTTTCTCTATGCCATATGCTACTTCTTTTGTAGTTTAGGCTGAAACTACTTCATTCTTTTATGCTCTACTTTATGCTTTAAAGAATCCTCACCTAAATTACTGGATTGAATCTAACTCCCTACTACTCATTCAAACCCTTCAAGAAGAATGAATGCGGCATCCTCCCTAGCTCATCATCAATCTACTCAAAAATTATCAAAAAAAAAAAAAAAAAACTCATGAGAAATCTTAAAGTATCTTACTCCCATATTTGGAGTGAAAGGAATGGACCTATTGATTTCTTGGCCAGAAGTGGTTCGATTCTTCAATTTTTCTCTTGTTCCAAGTACCCTGATAGAGAGCTAAACTCACTTATTCTAAGTGACAAGTTGGGATTACCATACATTAGATCTAATTTTCTTTGATCACCTTTTTACTTTGTTTTTTCTTTTTGGATTATTGTACTTTAAGTAATCAATAATATCTTTACCTTTCTTCATATATATATATATATATATATATATATATATATATATATATATATATACATATTTTGGACTCATAGAAAAAAAAGGGAAGAAGAAGAAGTGGCAACTAGTTGGAGCTTTCCTCATCACCATCTTCTAAGTCTTGGGCATGTACATTGTCAAAAACAAATAATTAGGTATCCAACCAACCATGCCTTACCAACTTAGAAATGATGCAGTTTGTTCCCTCTTTGGGCTTCTCGTACAGTAAGTTTAAATACTCATTAAAATAAAGAAAGCTCAACAACTTGGCTTTTTTCTTTTGGAACTCTTTAGTGAATTGAAATAACTCCACCTCCAACTCTTCCTTCTTGTTCTCCAAGCAAGTCAACTCTAGGATAGGTCACTCTTTCCCTACCTACTAGCTTCTTTCTTCTTCGTAAACCTTGGTGAGCTTGCCCTCCAATACATCTAGCTTGCCTTTCATCACTTTGTATACCAATCTCTTTACTGATAACTCCCTCCTATTAAGAATGAACTAGATGCAAACCTCCTAGGTCAACTGCCAAGTAATGGCTTGGGAAATCATAACTAAGTATGATAGTTACCCATTGGAAAAACATTCGAGGAACAAAACTAAGGACTTTGTGTGTACATGTCGCCCTAGTTCAAAGGCTTCACTCATTTATATGACTAGGTCAAGATTAAAGTTGTTTATAACATACTTCTTAAGTTCCTTACCAAACTTGCTCCTCTTACTAGGGCAATCATGGGGAGCTAGGCTTATAGTACTTTTCTTGGACTCATTAGAGGAGCTTAGTCTAGCATCATCAACTAACTCTTCAAGGTTGGCCTCAACTGAAGCTGACTTGACACCAACCCACTCACACATATACAGAGAGCTAACATCCTCAAAATCAAGAGGGAGGAGTGCTGAGTAATTACTCTATAAATAAATAAATAGTGAAATCAGATTCTGTGATTCGATCGATGTATTGAAAATAATGTAAAATTAAAAGAACTTACTAAATAGAAGCTTATGTATCTTGCCATAGTGAAGATAGTAATGAATGTCTAAGAATTTGTAAGTCAATTTCACCAATATCTTCTTTTTTGGATGACTAACCTCTAAAACATTTACCTTGTTCACCAGAAAGGGTACCATGATAGTCAGCATTGATCAGCTAGTCAGGCTCTTGATGAAGCATAACTATTTTTGTCATTTCTTAACTTTGTCTGGCAACCCGATCCCTAAAGGTGTGATGAAAGATGGTTAGGTTCTATTCAAACCCCTCCTCTCAAAGAAAAATGAGGAAAGTAGTGATGCTTGCCACTGATTTTGGCAAAACTTGTGCAGGAACTACCCCATAAAAAGCAAGAATATTCACCCACTCATCGAAAAGAAAAAAAAAGCAAAAGTCACATCAAAAATGGTCTAGTGGAATGCACAGCTCATCAAGCCCATTGGTGTTAAGCTGCTCATTTTCTTCAGCCACTCACACCAAATAATTTTAGCTCTAGTGAGAGTAACCATAAAAGATTTACTAAATAATTAATGATTAAACCTTAGGCACCTTTATGCAGAAACCTACCAATCACCTTCTTCAAAATAGCAATCACCATATCGTTCTAGTAATCACAAAGAAGAATTAGAAAGAGAGTGAGTAAACAATAAAGTGACTCATGCAATACAAAATCACTTGTTCGAAGGATTAGTAAAAGGGTAATAAAACTCATCAAATCAAGGTAAAAAATAATTTATAAATGTGATAAGTAGAGCTCGATAACATGAATGCTGCATCTATTGTTAAATGAAGAAATCATTATAGATATCATAGAAATCCTAGATGATGCACGTTGCTACAAAAGTGATTAAAGTGTTTTTCCACCTTTTGAGGAAGATCACAAGGAAACTCAACACAAATAAAGTGGGAAAAAAATTGCAACTACTCTCTCAAAAATGCTTTATTATTATAATAATAACTTTATAAGTGCACTCACTAAACTCCAACACATTTTATCTATTAAAATTTTGTACAATGGGGTCCAAGTGCTAGTCTTTGGCAAGTGTATCCATATTGTACAAATAATTAAACATGATGTTGGCACCCTCTATAAAAGTATCCAACTTGCTCAACTGAATGTGATGTGGAAGCAAGATCAATTCAGCATCCATAGTCACCAAACTCCATTTTTACTCCTCTTCCATCTCCTGCCCCCACTACAGGTCAGCCTCTAGCCTCATTTATAACTTGATTGACTCTTTCCTTGATCACCTCACACCTTCCTTAACGGAACCCATCCTCTTCTACAAGGTGGTGGCCTTAGTGGAGTAGTAGAAAAACCTCATCACCCTTTTAGAATCTCCTCCCCGAGGGCATGGAGACTATCTCTTTTTTAACTTTCCACTATCATAGAAAGTTGATGATGAGAAACTCGCTAACATTTCCTTGATGTTTGCTAAAGTAAAGATGGCTATTTTGGTGGTCCATTGAGTAGGGATAGTAGAATCCCATTCTGAAGTCAAGAGCTCCACCCTGTGGGGAAGATTCAAGTCCATCAAAAGGGCACTCAGAGGAGCAGGAGTCTCCTTTACATGACAACAAAAAATGCATCAAACAATGACTAAGTAATTTTTATAAGACATATACTGGGTGCATGATCCTTGAAAAACAAAGCCATTATTGAAGCATGCAAGCTTCCTCCTCACTCAGATGATGTCTTAACAGCTCACTTATGTTCAAATGAATTAGTTTCTAAGAACTATTTAAGGAATCTAGAGAGGTGACCGTAGGGAATGATGAGAACTTATTGTGATCACCTAACTTCTAAACACTCATCATGCTAAGCTGTGACAAAAAAAAACAAAACTTAACAAAGTTGTTAAAAAATAAAGTTGTTAAACACAATGATGAATCCTACCTAAATGAGACATTCCTCCAAAACTCTTTCTATGGAGATAGTCCTCACCAAGATCCCTACCTTCATTCTCCTCTACCATAGAAATGATCTTCACCTTTGATCTCTTCACAAATATCCTCCATCTACACCAAAGGAGGAGCATGACATGGTTTTGCTAGAGCAAGAAAGCCCCTTTCTAATGCAAGAGGAAGAAAGATACTCACACCCTCCCGTGAGTCCTTGCCATCACCCATGTTTGAAGCAACAACATTAGTTTGGGCAGTGGCCACCAAATTGCTCATTTCTTTGGGGGAAGAGGTCTCAAACTCTCTGCCTTTATAGCCTTCTTTCCCATCCAAAAACATGCCCAGATCATGAATGGATCTACATAGCCACAAGATCTCTTAGAATCCATCATGAAATGTGCACCTTCCTTCTAACCCAAACCAACTCCATTAAGGCATGGGTTGTGGGTGTGGTGTGAGCGGTGGGAGGGGAGCAATATCCACTACACAAGGAAGCTGGGTTAAAAAGCCTTAGCACTCAGATTCTTTTTTTATATCCCTAGATATGAAAAACATCAAATTCAAAAGGTGATGTAACAAAAATTATGAAGAAACTACTATCTCCTCAAAATAATGAACATTTATGATTAATTATCTTTACATTCTTCTATTCTTTTTATGAGTTGCCTCTATAAGAAGTACAAGTATTAGGGAGCTAAATGTATACCTAAGTGCCTCATGAGCTAGGCTATTTAAAGACCATCCAAACCATGAAGATTGAAACACAATAACCAACCTTAAAGGCTAGAGATCCACACACGACAATAAACATGAAGGAGATTATCCTAGCTGAGCAACCATAGCCCATATTCTCGCCTACTATCTCACTTATAAGTAGATGACTATACATTTTGAGTGCAAGATGGACAGATCGACTCATAAGGATCCATTATTCCTAACCAAGGGAACTTACAACTCGATAGCGGTGAACTCTTAGCTCACATATGAGTTTTGCTTTTTAATTACTAGGCAGATACACTAACAATATCAATGTGTCCCCCTCTAAACGTTATAAAAGGATGTCTAATTAATACATTTTACCTTATGCACAAATGCACATGTCAAATTAAGTAAGATAAAATGAGTAGAGTATCACTCCCATGAGGATTAATGCAAAATGCAATATTAATCTATTTTAAGTTAATTACTATCATTTTAAAACCTAATTTTTATAAAACTAAATGCAAGTTTTTAATCTAAAATGCAAATCTACTACTTTGTAAAAGATAGATTTATATATTTTTAAAGTTTTATAGAAAATAAAAGTATTTTTTTAATTCAAAAAGGAGTACTCTAAATATATGGAGATATTAGATTATGTATTTTATTAAACTAGGCAGTAAATAAATTTCTAGCTTGTATCAACTAAGAGAAAAAAATGCTATACTCTCTATATCTACACAAGTATAACCAAACCAATCCCTTTACTTAGTTTTCTAGCTTGTGCCAAGTAAATTTTGATTGGTTGAATTATCCATATTTCCCTTTAAATGATTGCAAATCCTAGAAATAATCATATGTTTAATGTCTATTTAGTGTTTCTAGACTATCTAACACATTAATGATTATTTAGTACATTTGTTTGCCTTTTATCTAATTGTTCTTCTAGGATTCCATCGATATCTCTAGATCATACTTAATTTTAACTATGTAATTGGCTAAATCATAAGTAAATAAAGTATGGAGAAAAGCAAAATATAATTTCATGAAAGACATTAATATTTTTTTATATTAATCCACAAAACACAATCTAATGCAACACACACATCAAAATCTTACATAAATTTGGAGCACTTTATAGATTAGTGCTCCATAATATATAGAAAGAAAAAATAAATCATATTAAACATAATAAAAAGTGTTGGATAACCAAAGAAGAAAGGAAAAAACACACTGAGTATATCTTCTAAGTCCACTTCTTGCAATCTTATACTGCTTCCTTGTGAAAATATGCAACATCCCTCACTGATAATCTTTGATTATTGGTCTCCTTCTCCACCTATTGCTCAAGAAAACACTCTTTCACACTACCCTTAGGTGCTCTCATAGTACTTAGAGTGTCACTCTCCAAGTGCTTTGTAAAGAAGACAAACACACTCTCATCCTCTTCCAAGAAAAATGGAAAAGAAAAAAATTTGAAGAAAAGATCATTTTCTCTTGGAAATATCTCATATTTATATATCCTAGATACAACCCTAGTTCTTAATCCAAACACTCCTACCATAACTGCCTCAAAAACAATTTGAAACCATCACTGAACAATCATGAATCTATGATGTAAGGTCATAGCATTGTGGCACTGGTGATCCAATCTTGGGACGCGATGCTTGTTGCTTCTTCCTCATATCTTTCCTCTAGTACATAAACTAGGCACAATGCTTTCTATAAAAGTGTCCCAAAATGAGTCTAATCTAGTATCACGGTGTTGCTAATATAGTGCCTAGGTTTTGGCATAGCTATATAATTGCCCTAAGGTAGGCTATTTATACCATTACAAAACTACTTTTGCAGCTCCTAGGCTTTGCGCCTAAATTTCTTCTTATTATTTTTTTTGATAATTTTTCTTTTATAAAATAAATAATAATTAAACTAAACACATTTTACCATAAAAATAATTGATAAAGGCATTAAAATTACATGAATTTTTAATAATTTTAACACTTCTCAAATACCTCCAAACTCAAACTATTACTTATCCTTAAGTAATTTGATACATTTTCCCATATGCTTCTTTAAGTTTGTTGATAATATAGAATTTTTGGGAGTATAAAATAATTAAGAAAGAAATTTATAACTAAAAATAAAATTAACATTTTAAGGTTTATTCTTTCATTTCTTTATTTTAAACTATAATAGCCTAAATTCTTATTATTAACTAATATTTTTCTTAAGTTAAATTTTCTTTATGCACATAATCATATTTGATTCTTTGAAGATAAATGACTTGAATTTCAATAAATATTTGTCCATATAATAGAAATATGCATTATTTTTACTTTTTTAATTGAAATTATGATAATTGATGTTCCATTATTTCATTGAATTGATTTATACTGCAAAACATTATAGTTCAATCATGATACGCAGCCTCAAGTGCCTATGGGGAAAATTTATGACACCACACATATTTTAGAAATATTTTATTTGGATGATCAAATGCATCATTAAGGAGTAAACATATTATATTAGAAGATAAACATGTTATCCTATAATAGATTTGATCATTTAATAAAAGACTCCTAAGGCTAATAGGTCTTTCATGTACCAGAGAGTTTTCCCCTAAACTACATTAGAAATAGAACAAGGTTTATTTTAAGCTAGGTTCATGGTTCCCTATAAGGGTAAGCCCCTATAATTAATTACATTTTATGAATGGAGAGTTTCATCTTAAGAATACTCTCTACTAAAGAAATAAGCAAATATTTCTATAGAGTTCTAAGCTAGTTTTCAAAGGAAAGATGTTTTGGAATTTCAATTTGGAATAAGGAAAGACTTATTTTCGGAAGCCAAATGGGAATAAGTCAAAAATTCCTATTGATATTGGCATGCATAGTATGTATTTTAACTATCCTACCATTGAGTTTTAAAATTTGGGATTTAATTTAAATTTTGAGTTGACATTTTCTTAAAAATCTAGGGCCTAGATTCTAGCAGCACAAGACTACAAGAATGCCTAAAGTTGAAGACTATTCCAAGGAGGATGCTTCAAAATTTAAGTCTATAATTGCTTCTGAGACAAGTTAGATGCTCAACCTAGTTTTATTTTTTGTAATTATCGGCCATTCCTCTCTCTTAAGGGAACAAACCTATCCCTAACTCTTCTGGACTTATAACCCACTTAGAAAAGCTACCAGGTAACACCACCTAACCACATTTTAAATCCACAATACTAAGTCTCATGTATGCAAGACATCTAGGCTGTTATTTTTTTAGGAAAGAAATTTAAGAACCTAGGCCTACTCCCTAATCATTAGGATCATGTAAGGTATGCTATGCACTAATTAATGCACATTTTTCAACTTTTAAATATTTTGACTCAAGATTCATATAAGGTCTTGGGTATGCATTTTTATGCCTAAATATCATGCAATTAGAAATGGTTATGGGCCAAATCATTAAGAGAAGGAAAACTTCTCCAAGAAGGTAGTCATTCTCAAAGGATAGATGCCCCGCCCCTTATGTGTAATGGGTGAACTTGCCAATTTAAGAGTATAGAGCAATATGATTGCATGATTTACAAATTCTAATTATTTCTAGTTGATTTTAAGTTTTCCCTTGGGCTTTAGTTTATATGAGATTTTATGTTTTTTTTTTGTTTCAGTTGATTAGATTTAAGTTGGGTAAAAAAAATTAGTCTTCTCTAAGAGCCTAATTATATAGGCATTCATCACATAAAATATAGAACAAAAAGAAACCTATAAAAGAATGTTTATTCTATTGTGCACCAAAAATAAATCAAGCCAATTTTAAATTAAAGAAAGGCCAATGTGGCTGGGTACTATTGTACACCCCGAAAGAAAGAGAAAATGTGTAGCCGAGCTCTACCCTTATACATCTTGTCCTAGAACTATAAGTCTAGATCTATGGGTCTTCTTTCTAAGATTATCTCTTTTTTAGGGACCTCCATTGGGCTTCACAAGGGACCTCTACATCCATCTATTGGTAAGGTTAGCTCCTTTTGATCCTAATCCTCATATATCCTAACTTAATTCTAAGCTCAAATTTACATTTCAAATTCAAAACTAAATCCTAAGCATTATAAAACAGATGTCATGAAAATACAAATAGCACATAATAGTTATATTTCATAAGCATACGAGCTTAGCATTAGCTACTTGCCATGCCCACTTGTCCTATTAGGCTATGTTTAAGCACATAGGCATACTTGTAAGAAAATAACATTTATAATATATTTATGATAGTAGTTCTTTTTAGCATAACCTTAGTAGAGGACATTGTTTGTTCTAAAAAATGTCCCACCATCAAGTCTAATAGGCAAACAATCCTAAACATGTAGTCTAAAGTCATACACCATAAAGACATGAGAATCACATCATAACACAGTGTATAACAAAATGATCTAACATAAGTTTAGGGTTTGTGACCTAATGATCTAATGTGTGAAGGAAATAGGTTTGTGTGGTAAGACTTTGCTAAGCCTTTTTAGTTCAAGTTTCATATTGAATTTTGAAGTTTGTGTGATTTACCTTTGGATGGTTTCAATTCAAATAATTATGATTTTACTTTCATTTTCAAATTCACTTTTATGTTAACCTGAAGTTTAGATTTTCAAGAATAAAGAATAAAATAAATTCCACTCTTGGGTGGAACCCATTCAATTTAATATCCTAAACCTAATAGAATGAAGCCTTCATCTAAGATAGAGATTCATCCTAAAGGCCTAATTAAGATCATTAAGTATATTAATTCACTTCGCTATGATTCATTTATGATTTGGGTTTGAATTAAGTTTTGTAATTTCAATTATTTTGAAATTTGATTCCTTTTTTTAATTTCTTTTGACTTGATTATTTTTTATTCTTGGTTTAGTTTATTTTCAATTTGATTTATTTTATTCAAATTGAATTGGTTTAACATTTGCTTCATTAATGTTTAGCTTGAATTATATTAATGCTTATTGAATTCATGTGGTTGAATTATGTTAACCTAACACATTTAGGTTAATGTTTTAATCCATTCTTAGTTTGCATCAACTATATGGATTAAGATTTTTTAATTGATTGATTATAAATTTATTTGCCTTAAGGTTTAATTAAACTTAATATTCATTATTATTTTCATTAAACCTTAAGTATGCAAGTGATTTAGTTCTTTGATTTAGAATGTCGGAGAATTATTCTTAAGTATTCTAGTGTTGGTGAAAGTATTTCAAATCAATTTTATGAAATTTTAATTATTATTTTATTTATATTGACCTAGAGATTTGAAAATTCAATAATTCCCAATCCGAAGGTCAATTAGGTTTGAAATTTTTATGCAAGTGGGGTTCCATACTAATTTAATTTTCTTAAAGTTTCATTTCAATTAAGTGCATGATTAGGGTGTAATTAGGGTTTTAATTATTTCATTAAAACCTAAATTATGCCTAATTTAGGAGGACTTAATTAGAAGTTTTATTTTTCTTAGATTTCTCTTTGAAAAATTCATCCATAGAGGGTTTATTCATAATTTTGGAAAACTTGGTTGATTTATTGTGATTTTCCTAAGTTCAAGTTAATTATTGAAATTAATTAATTCAATTAATTGACAAATTAGGCCATTTTGTATTTTATTATATTTTAGTGAGTTTCATTGGTGTTTCTAAGTTCATTAGGGTTTGTTATGTTAATTTAAAGTGATTTGATCCATTTTCATGATTTATTATATTTAATATTATGATTTATTAAAATTGAAGTTTGGAGTTTGTAATTTGATATCATTTGAATTACTTAGCAATAATTCATGAAATTTTTTTCTAAGGTGCAATTTAATCTCAATTTAGTTTTCCCAAAGTTTCATTTCAATTAGATTAATCATTTATGACTAATTTGAGTTTAGTTAATTTTATTTAAAGTCAAATTAATCTAAAATTACCAAAAATTGATTGTGGATTTTGGGTTTAATGGATTCTACTCATTTGGATGAATCCATAGAGTCCTCATTTGTACTTTTTAGATTTATATTTTTTTTATAAAATTTAAAAATTTCTAACATTTTTAATGATTTTTTAATTATTTTAAATGGGAAATACTGTTTTAAATGTCGGTGCTGATGTGGTGCCATTGTCACGTGGTGTGGCGCCATTGGGTCATGTGGGATCCACGCAAATCACATGCCAAAAGTGGTGGCCAGACGAGATAGATCCTAACCATTTAATCGAAGATCAAACAGTCCTTATTTCACCCATAATTTCCTATAAGGATTGAATCAAATCATGGGGCTTGATCTCAGACATCCATTCTAAATAGGTGAACTGGTTAGTGGAGATCATTCTGCATTCATCTCTAGCTAGAGATGGACGTCGTCCATCAAATCTGATGGATTTTTGTTGACTCCAGACCAAATTTGATGAGATTTTGATTTCAAAATGATCAAAGATGAAATTGCAATTAATCTATATGATTTAATTCTCTTGGGGATCTAATTCGGTTCACAAAGGACCAAAGAATTTTACTAGAGGCATTGGTTTTGAAGCAACCTCATCGGCGGCGATCCCCTGTGGTCACCGTACTCCAAGCATTCGTTGGCTTGCCTCCCCACCAAATGCCTTGGAGCAAAACTTGAGGCTATTTCTCGATGGGTTTGACCATTCTCTGGCTCACCGACAATGACATGCCTCGATGAAGTTTTGTTTAAGGTCGCCTCGACCTCTAAGATGTGTTGGGATGTTAAATTTGAGGTAAAATACTCCCCCTCTTATTTTTCCATTGGAGGCTGAGAGATTGGACGCCGACTTTGGCCAAATTTTGGCTTGCCGATGGTGAGAGGTTGGGGGAATGATCTCTTTCTTCTTCTCTTCACCTTGTGAATGCTTTGGAATGAAAAGTAGGAGAGAAAAGGGCCTCTCTCCTCTCTTTCCATACATGGCAGAGAGCCATGTATGAAAGCTTCTAGGTGGTCGGATTCTAGCCACCGGTAGTGAGTGGCTTGGCAAGAGGGTGGGTTTAGTCCCTCTTAACCTTATGAGTGTGTTGGGATAACAAGTTTAAGGGAGGAAGTCATTTCCTCTCCTTTCCTTTCTTGGCTGAGAGAGTGCTCATGGGAGTTCTCTCTTGGTTTCTTCTTTACTATCCCTTATGGAGGAAGTCAAGTCCTCCTTTGCTAATGGGTTGGCCTCTTAATTTCAACTCTTGAAATCATTATCCAAGAGGTGGTCAAATGACTTGGATAAAATCCAATGGAGTTTGGATGATGGGAGGAGGAAGAATCACAATGGCATCTTTAGTTGGTGAAGCTCCAACTCATCTCCCTTTGACTTCACTTATAGCTTTTAGCATCACCACCACAACCCTTAGGGTAGTGTCTGGCTACCCAAATCAAAATTAATGTGAGTTTGAGGTTAAATCCAAATCTATTTGAGTTGGATTGGAGGTTTGAACTCAATTCAAACCATCTGAATTCAAAGTGTTTTAACTTTATTGAAATTGATTTAATTCATTTAATTTTGGGTTCAATCATCTTTAATTAATGATTTATCAAGTTTTACTTTGATTAATTCTTTTAATATTTGAATTAATTTTGGATTTCATTTCACTTTAACCCATTTATGCTTAAATGGGTTAAGCTTGATACCAATTGGGTTCAAATGACCCATTTAGCTTAATTAAATTTTGTTGGACTCCAATCATGTTTGATCATATGTGTGAGATGATTTGGAGTGATTAATTTCATTTAATTTCAAGTTTATTCATTTTGAACCCATTTGACCCAAATTAGGCTTAAAGGGTTAAGTTTAGGTTCATTTGAGTCAAATGACCAATTTAATCAAATTAGACCCAATGATTGGTTGGATTATGTTTGATTATCATTTCCAAATGACTTTGAATAATCAAATTGAGTTGCTTTTTAATTTTTTTAGGTTTGAACCAAATAGAACTCATTTAGGTTCATTTAGACTAAGTGGTTTAATTAACTTAAGTAAGGCCTAAATAAATTTAAATTTTTTTAGATTCATGATTAAACATGATTATTTTATCATTTGAAATGATTTCATTTGATCAAATTTTGGTTGGTTGACACTTGACCTAGAGGGACCCATATAAGTCAAACCCATGTCAAAATGGTTGACTTTGATTTAGATTTGCATTCATTCATTTGATTTAATTTAAATTCATTTTGATTTCTATTTAATTTAAGTTTGAAATTTGGGTTGAGTCTACCTAAATCCATTAGGTTAGATCAAATCCAAGGTAGATATACTAGGTTATTATGTATAGTGTCCTAAGCACTTAATTAGAAGGCTCCTAATTTAGGACTAGGTGTCCTAATTATTGATTTTAGAAATGATGGTAACCACATCAAAAAATGAGGTAAACACTGACACCTAATTTTTTATGATATATATAATTTTTATATATTTTTTTATTTAGAAGTACACAATATTGATTTTGTAACCCATGAGGTAAACACTGACACCTAATTTTTTCACTCAATTCAATATGATGTTATTTAATTAAAAAATTTTCATTAGTTCTAATTAATAATTTAAATTATGTTATTTTTTTATTATATATATTCTTATTATTTTAATATCAATTTATCAAGTTCATTAAGAATCTCCTATGCATGATTTGTGTGCTTAAGGAAGCTTTTAACTTAACAAAAATGACTAGTTTGTCTAAAGTATTTAGTTATTATTAGTTTAGAAAAAGTTCAATGGCTAAATAAAACTTTAAATGAAATTTTCTATTTTTGAGTTAAAATTTTGTTTAATTAATTTCAACATCCAATAATTTATAAAAAATTTCACACTAACTCCAAACTTTAAATTTAAAGTGTATCAATTTCAAGATGTATTATAATTAAAGTTTGGGGTTACAAACTAAAGTTTATACAAACATCACATTTAAATAAATAGATGTAAGAATTGACATTTGATAATGAATTTACTAAAAAAGAAATAAATACACAAATTTTAAAACTATAATTAAATAAAATTACACAAAATATTGAAAAATTACATAAAAAATAATGCACAAAAATTCATAAAAAAATATAAAAAAACTATCAAAATAATCCTCCTCCTCCTCTTCTTTTGGCTCAATTTGGGTGTTGACATAGTGTTTATATTGAGGCATTATAGGAAAAAGGAACTTGGGTTGGGCCAACATTAAAGTTGCAGCTTTTGAACAAGTGAATGAGTACTGAGTTAGACTCAATCATATAGGAAAGAAGTTGATACTGCTAACTCAAATTTTCATTCTTATCGTCGGCTACTTTCATTAACCTTTTTTTAAAAGAAATTTAGAGACTTCTCTTCCAATTTCTTAAAGTTGATCATTTAAAGTTTTGGAGGACTAGGATTTGGATTGAAGAGCGTGTGAGCTTCTCTTACTTTTATTTTTGATCACATTCCTTCAATTGTTCTTTTTGTGAGGAGAGCCCTTTATATAAAAATCTCTTTAGCTGGCTCCCCCAATGTACTAGCCATAAGACATTAAGCATAAATAAGGGAGTGGTGACTAAAACCTATTGTAGTATTACCCTTAATCAAGTTACAAATTGAATTCTAAATTATCATTCCCACTTCTATAGAAAAACACTTTTGAATTGCATAATTAAAAATGACTCTATCTTTAGTTATCTCATTGATATTATAGGTGGGTATCAATGTGGTAGAAATATAGTATTACAAAGCTTTATCCTCGATCGTCATGTTAGTGGCAAAAAAAATTAATAGTCTTTTTCTCCCATAATTTTTATTGAACATTAGCATTTCAAACAATGTGGAATCTAAACATTTTTCCAAAGTCTGGATGACTATTATAATAGGAAAGATATTCATTATATGCATAGTTTTGTAATTTGTAATATGCATTAATTATAATACTATTAAAACTTACCCATTTTTCTTTCATAATGACTGTGTTGTCCTGCTGCTCATTCGCGTTGGCGAAGAATTCTTGCACATGGGCAATCTTTGTTATCATAGGAAAAATGTTCTTAGCCTCACTCATTGATAATTCTATTTATGCTCCCACCCAGATTATGGAATCTCCTCTCCGAGATGAGATGTTAGAGAATGAGAACATGCTAGTACCTCTCTTTCACCTCAGCATTAATAAAATAATCAAAGTCTCTTGTCGATGCTCTCTTCTAGTTCTTGTCGACATACTTGACTAACATTTTAGCTTTCTAGATTTGGAGAAATGCTAAAGAGGAAGGGTGGCAGAAATCTAAATAATATGGCTTAAGAATGAAAAATTCGGCTTCATAGGGGTCCTATATATAGGCCAGACTTAGCATCGTGATACTTCTTCGGCAATGCCAATGCACCTCTCTAGTCTTGATTATGGGGTATAACGTTGTGATGCTCTACATGCATTGCCTAGGTGCTGGTCAAGGTAGTTCTTATTCTTATTGAAAAGGTCATTTATGGTATTAATTATGAAATTTATAGCATATAGAAAGGCATGTCAAGCATTGATGGAACTCCTAAGTGCTATGACATAGAGTCATAGTGTTGGTAAACTAATCAATCCATTTTTATTCATTTTTAATTTTTAATTTTTTTCTATAATGCTACATCAGTACGGTGCTACTTATGCAGCTCTTAAGCATTGAGCTTATATATATATATATATATATATATATATATATATATATATATATATATATATATATATATATATATATATATATATATATATATATATATATATATATATATATATTTATGAGAAGAAAAATATTTGCATGCTTGATTGTATGAGACCATTCTGGAAACTCAAAGAAGAGAAAGAGCTTTGCCCTTAATCCAATTCTTAAGCCTCCCAACAATGCAATCTCTTTCTTATGGATCTACAACTCCTAAGCTTTTGTGACAAAGATATTACTAATATATTTAGACATATATAAATACATACAAATGCTTAGTTTAATGTCCTCAGTATGACATAGATTTTTTAATTTTTAAGGTCTTGAACTAAATTAATAGACTCTTTAAATTGGGTTCAATTTCCTTAGTAGCATAGCTTAAGTCTTTAACCATTCAATTTGAAAATCTCACTCATCTTTAGATCTTTTATATCCACTGCATCATGTCTATAAACTTTAAATACTAAGAAAGGGATTGACTATCTTGATCTTATTTTTTCTTGAAAAAAAATTTAATTTAGAATTAAATAGTAATATTTATTGTTTAGGCTTAAACTATTTCTTATTTTTCTTCTTATCATGCCATTTTTCATTTGTTCCTTATATATCTTCAAATTTTCATATGTGCTCAATCTTATTTCATCTAACTTATTCAAGTCTATGAGTCACTTTTCTGCACTTATTTTCATATCAAAATTTAATTTTTTAATAGCCTAGAATGCTTTATGCTCTAATTTTCATGGTAAGTGACAAGCCTTTTTCAAATACTAGTCTGTATGGAGACATAAGTGTAAGGGTTTTGCATGCAGTTCTATAGGCCCATAATGTATCATCTAATTTTAATGACCAATTATTTCTAGTATGAGCTGCAATTTTTTTCTAAAATTCTCTATATTTCCCTATTTGAAATTTCAGCTTGGCCACTTGTTTGGGGATGATAAGCAATAGCTATTCAATGTTGTACTCTATATTTTCTTTAAAATTGTTTCACATATTTATTATACAAATGAGAAACTTCATCATTAATAATGAGTATAGGTGTTCCAAATCTTGTAAAATATTTTTCTTTAGAAATTTATAGTTACCTTAGAATCAATTTTTTGGTGTAGCTATTATTTTTGTCAATTTGAACCCAAAATAAACACCTACTAAGATATATTCATTTTCATATGTAGAAACAAATTGTCCAATAAAATCTATTCCCCAAACATCAAAGATTTCTATCTCTAAAATATAATTTAAGGTCATTTCTTGATGTTTAGAAATAATTCTTAGTGTTTAGCATTTGCCACAATTTTTCACATATTCATACACATCTTTGTAATATCTTAATTTCTATTTTATTACTTCCAAAATATCCTTTATACTCTGAGTTATAACAAGATATTATAATTTCTAAAATTTTATTATTAGGAATGCATTTTTTGAATCTGATCTAGACAATTTTTTTAAAGATAAGGTTCATTCCAAAAATAGAATTTTACTTCATGTACGAATTTCTTCTTTGGATTATAATTGCTTTCATAGGGTATAATGTCAGATACTAGGTAATTCATAATATTTGCATACCAAGGAATAATTTGATGCTTAAATGTAAATAATTATTCATCCAGGAATTCTTCTTTAATGTCACCATTAGTTCTCAACTCTTCCTCAGTTGTTAATCTTGATAAATGATCAATTACTTGACATTCAGATCCTTTTTATCTCTAATTTTTATATCAAACTCTTGCAATAATAATATTGATCTAATTAATCCCAGCTTAACCTCTTTCTTTTCTAATATATATTTAATGGTTGTATGATCAAAATATACAATAACTTTTATTCCAATGAGATAAGATCTAAATTTATCATAGTCATAGACAATATCTAGTAACTCTTTTTCAATTGTTGAATAATAATTAATTTTCATTTAGAGTTTTACTAGCATAGTATATCACTTGGAAAAATATATCTTTTCTTCGTCCTAAGACTACCCCTATTGCAAAATCACTTGCTTCATGCATTAATTCGAAAGATAAATTCTAGTCGATGTTATAATAATCAAAGCTGAACTTAATTTGATTTTTAATAGATTAAATATTTCTTTATATTCCTTTGTAAAAATAAAGTGTGTATCTTTCTCTAATAAGTTGCATAATGATTTTGATGTTTTTGAAAAGTCCTTGATAAATCTTCTGTAGAGTCGAGCATGTCATAGAAAACTTTTGACTCATTTAACATTAATTGGTAGTGGAAGTTTTTCTATAATTTATACTTTTGCCGTATCCAATTTTATTCTTTTTTTAGAAGTTTTATGACCTAGTACTATTCATTTTCTAACAATAAAATGACATTTATCCCAATAATACTATGTTTTTTTTTCACATCTTCTAACAATGATTCCTAAGTTTTCTAAGCAATGTTCAAATGTTAAACCAAAAATAGAAAAATTATCCATAAACACTTCAATGCAGTTTTCAATAAAGTCAAAAAATATAGCCATCATACAACATAGAAATATAGCAGATGTGTTACATTAAGCCAAAGAGCATTCTTCTAAAAGCAAATGTACCATAAGGACAAGTGAATGTTATTTTTACGTGATCCTTAGGTGCTATGGAAATTTGATTATATCTGGAATACCCATTTAAAAATAAATAATAAAATGACCTACTAACTTATCTAACATTTGATCAGTGAAATGCAAAGAAAAATGATCTTTTATAGTGGCTTTGCTTAGCTTCTTATAGTCTATATAAATCATGCATCTTGTGACTGTTCTAGTATGAATGATTTCATTATTTACATTAGTAACTATAGTCATTTTTTCTTTCTTAGGTACACAATAGAATGGACTTACCCATGTACTATCAGATATAGGATATATAATTCTTATGTTGAATCACTTTGAGATTATTTTTTTCATTACTTCTTTCATGATAGGATTTTGTCTTCTTTAATTTTCTATAAATTATTTACTATTTTCTCCATTAAAATTGTATGCATACATATTGAAGTCCCAATTCCTTTCATGTCTTCTATAGTCCATCCAAATAGTTTTACACGTCTTTTAAAATCTTCAATTAATTTATCATCTTGACTCTCTTTTAAATCAGCTAAGATGATTATTAGTAATGTTGATTCTTTCCCTAAGTTAACATATTTAAAGTGATTTAGCAATAGTTTTAATTCTAATTTTGGGGCTTATTATAGATGGTTGACATTCTTTCTTTTTATAAACATTTCTAATGGTTCAAACTCTTCTTTAAACTAAATGGGTGAATTCTAAATAACTGAATGTCTTTATATTCTTCCATCATCATTTTGCATTTTTTTTATAAAGTCATTTATGATATAAGTATCTAATTCTTTTTGTACTTTACTTTCACTTAACCAAATCCTAAAACATTCTTCGTTTCTATCATCAGAAAACTTAATAAAGTTAAACACATTAAATTTAATTTTTTGATCATTTACTCGAATTATTTATTCCCCTTTTTGAACATCTATCATCATCTTCCAGTAGCTAAGAAAGGTCTCCCTAAAATGAGAAGTATTTCTTTATCTTCTTCCATATTTAATATGATAAAATTTGCAAAAAATATTAATTTATCTACCATAACTAAAACATCCGCAATAATACCTTTATGATATGTCAAAGATCTATCAGCTAATTATAGAGTCACACTTGTAGATTGTACTTCTCCTAATCCTAATTTTTTGAAAATTTATAATTTCATTAAGTTTGTACTAGGTCATAAATCACATAAAGCCTTTCCAAACATTTATCCCTTATAGTGCAAGGAACAGTAAAACTCCTTGGATCTTTAAGCTATTTAGATAATTTTCTTTTGAATTATTGCACCAAATTCTTTAGTAAGATATATAATTCCATTTTCTCTTAATTTTCTTCCTTTGTACAAGATGTCTTTCATGAATTAGCATATGAAGGCATTTATTTCAAAGCTTCTATGAATGATATATTTATGAATAATTTCTTAAATACTTTTAAAAATAAGAAAATTGATTATCCACATTTTGTTTTTGAAGTCTTTGGGGAAATGGAGGAGGTGATCTTTCTCTTATTAACCTAAATGCTTCTCTTTTAGCTTCTTTTTTATATTCTTTAATTTCTTTATTTTCATTTTCTTCGTTTTCTTTTTTTACTTAATATTTCATTTTTCTTATTTATCATCTTTAGCCTTATTTCTTTTAATTTCTTTTCACTTGTTATTTCAATTTCCTTCATTATTCTTTACCTTTATCTTTAGGATTTATTCTCATTTTACTAGGAAAATTCCCTTATTGTCTATTTATATGGTTATTAGATAGTTGCCCTAATTGAATTTCTAAATTTCCAAATGAAGCTCTTTGGCTCTATAATTGAGTTTCCATTTGTATTACTAATTCATATAAGGTGTATTTATTTTCCTTAGTTTGATTTTGTGGAGGATATCTTGGTGAAATGATAGGTCTAAAGTCAGAATTTTGAGGGTTATTTTTTATTATTTCAATTTCCCATATTTCCTTTTTTTATTATAGTTTGTATTATTATTTCATAAAATTTTTTGGTGATTTCTCCATCCTTAATTAAATGTGTTTGAGTAAGGATCATTTGGTTTATTTGAGAGATAGTTAAGCTTTTTTAATCTTTGATTAGTTTGATCTTCTAATACACTAATTTCACTATTATCTTTCCCTTGATTCATATTATTAATATTTTGGTTAATTCCTAAACCATTTAATTTATTTGATATGAAAGCTACTTGTGAAGTAAACAATACAATCATGCTATTATTATTAACACTGGCTGCTTTTTTCAGAATTAATCTATCAGAGGACCATTGAAAGTTATTAGTCTACATTTCTTTAATTAAAGCATAAGCTTCCTCAAAAAGTTTTGATATTAGTCTACCTCTTACTTTTACATCTATGATAGTCCTTAAAAATCTTACTAAGTCATTATAAAATGATTGAATTATAAGCCAATCATATAATGAATGATGAGGACATTTCCTTAATAATTCCTTATATCTTTCCCAAGCCATATATATAGATTCATTATGCAATTGTATAAATGATGTAATATCATTTTTTAACTTAATAGTTTTAGATGGTGGAAAATACTTTGCTAGAATTTTTTGAGCTAATCTATTCCAAGTTGTGATAATTCCTTGACGCAATGAATCCAACCACATTTTAGCCTTATCTTTAAGTGAGAAATGGAATAATCTTAATCTAATAGCATCATTAAATATCCCATGGTGTTTAAATGTTGCACAAATTTCTAAGAAATTGGCAATATTCATATTTAGATCTTCAATAAGTGAAGCCCCTAAACTAAGAGTTTTACAACATTAAAATTATAGACGGTTTTAATTCAAAATTATTGGCTTGAATAGTTGGTTTAGGAATACTTTGATGTATTCCATCTATAATTGGTGTGGCATAATCCCTAAGAGGACTAGATGGTTCTTCTACTGGTTGATTGTTCATTACTAGTTTTCTCAATTATTGTCTCTTCTCTTTTCTAATTTTCCTACAAAGTCATTTGATTTCTAAGTTCAATAGTACTATTTCTATAGTTTTTTCTCTATGCATACAATGCCCAAAAATCATAACTTTGTTTCAAAAACTAAAATAATAATGTACTAAACAAGTTCAAGGATATTTCATACTTAACACATAACACAAATACACATAACAAAAATGTTGAATTAAAAATAGTTAAGCAAGAGTAATATTAACTTAATGCAATTTATTATTTTACTTCCAATCCCTAGCAACGACAGCAAAAATTTGATTGGTACTTTTTATCCTATTCTTAAGTGCACGTGTTCAATCAAGTAATCTAAAATGAATAGAGTATCATTTCAATGAGGATTAGAGAAAAAAAATAATATTATTTTATATTAAGTTAATTACTAATCATTTTAAAACTTACTTTTTTATCAAACTAAATGCAAGTGCTTAATTTAAAATGAAGATCTACTATTTTGTAAAGAATTAAAAAAACAAATTTTTATAAAAAATAAAATTGTTTTTCTTAATTTTAAAAGGAGTAATCTAAACTTATGGAGTTATTGGATTATGTATTATATTAAACTAGGTAGTGGATCAATTTCAAGCTTGTAATGATAACTAGGAGAAAAAATGCTATACTCTCTATGTCTAAACAAGTATAACGAAATCAATCCGTTTTACTATTTTTTCTATCTAGTGCTAAGTAAATAATGATTGACTAGATTACCCATGTTTCTCTTTAACTAATTACAAATCCTAAAAATAATCATATTTTTAATGGCTATTTAGCACTTCTAGACTATCTAGTACATTTATTTACCTTTTATTAATTATTCTTCTTAGATTTCATCAATATCTCTAGATCACACTTGATTTTAAGTATGTAATTGGCTAGATCACAAGTAAATGAAACATGGAGAAAAGCAAAATACAATTTTATGAAAGGAACAAATAATTTTCTTATATTATTCTATAAAGTCTAATACAATACACTCATCCAAATCTCACATAAATTTAGAGCACTTTATAGATTTGTGCTCCATAATAAATATAAAGAAAAAAAGGAATCAATTAAACATAGTAAAATAAGACGTTGGATAACTAGAGAAGAAATAAAAGAGCACACAGAATAGATCTTCTAAGTCCACTCTCGTAATCCTCTATTGCTTCATCATGAAAATATCTAGCATCCCTCGCTGAAAGTCTTTGATTGTTGATCTTCTTCTCCACCTCTTGCTCAATAAAACACTCTTTCACACTACCCTTACACACTCTCATAGCACTTGGAGTGTTAATCTCCATCAACTTTACAAAGAACACACACACACACACACACACACACACACACCCACTTCTAGGAAAAGTGGAAAAAGAAAAAAATTATCTGAAAAAAGATCATTGCCTCTTGGAAATATCTCTTAAATATAACATAGATACAACTCTAGTCATTTGTCCAAATGCTTCTGCCATAACTTCCTCAAAAACTACTTGAAACCATCTTTGATCCATCACGAATTTATTCTATCAGGCAATAATGCTCTAGCGTTGTTGATGTAGCACTACGAGGATGATGATCTGGTGCTATGCTTGATGCTTTTGTCTCATATTTTTCCTCTAGGACAGTGTCGTAGTGCTGCTTATGTAGCGCATAGGCACTGTGCTATTATAAATGAGTCTGATCTAATAGTATGACACAGTTGATATGGTGTCTAAGCACCAGCCTTGTTGTATAATTGCCCCAATTTAGGCCATTCATAGCACTACGATGCTACTTTTGCAACACTTAGCATCTAGGCCTAAATTTCTTCTCTTTACTTTTTTTTAATAATTTTCAAGTTACAACATAAAATATACTTAAAATAAAAATATATTTTTATATAAAACTACTTGATATAGGCATTAAAATAATATGAATTTTTCACAATTTTAACACTTATCAAGGACCTAGGGACAAAAAGAGGAGGATAGATAAGCTTTTTCGGATAATTCTTATGTCTTTCATCTCCTTCCTCTACTCTATTGTTACTATTTATCTTTCTCAATCAATCGCTCTTTCCCTAGAGAGGGATGGTCACTTGTATCATGATAACTAAATATAATAAAATCATAAAATCATTCCTTTATTTCCACTCCACTTTTCCTCCAGCCAATGTCTATCTCAAAGATAGTGCCTAAAGTAGGATCTTTGTGACCCACAGATAAAATCGAATTAAATAAGGTTTGTTGATGATTTCTCACATAAGTACCAAAATAAAGCTTCATAAATCTATCACTTTTCTTAAATTTCTAAACAAAAAGATAATTAACTAAGTCTATGGTCTAAGATTATTTTTTGATGATAATTAATGCGCCAATAATAATTAACATTGGGTTAAGCTCTAAATGTTTTATGCTTTTTGTGCTTAATTTACTAAAGTTTAGGCTTAACTATTGATAACATAATTGGTCTAGCTTTTATAATGTAATACTCCAAGATTTTTAACTATTATGGTATGGATTAAATAATGTTGAAAAAGCATTATGATAACTTGAAGCTTCATCTTTGGAATTCATGTTATGTCATGGAGGAAAACATAGACATTATAGTCACTTGGAATTATTGGAGAAATGTTCATAAACATGTTTTAAAGATTATGGATGATTTTTAAAAGGTCAAATGGTTTATAAATGAAGAGATAGTAAAACTTGGCCCTCAAAACTCTATGTTAGTTAATTGGCCTAATATAGCTTAATTAAATTAAGAGAGGAGATTATGGACATATATAGGGGTTATAAAAGTTCACAAATATTTGATGAACATATGGAGATTAGATTTTGAGTAGTTGGTGGTGATTTAAATGGGTTTAATATGTAATGGAAGGAAAAAGCATAATAAGTAGGTTAAGAAGAAACCTAGAATGGCTAACAATTTCAGAAAGCACTTTAAATTTTCTAGGGCTATAAAGCTTGAAAAAAGCATTTAGAATAATGTTATGAAGGTAGGATATTATGAAAGATTAGAAAAGAGCTCAACAAGCAAAAAAAAAAAAAGATGAGCATTCAATTCCAACCAATGGGAGACTAATTAACTAATTTTTTTCATGACACAAAATCTTTTTTCATTCATTCTAGAAACTATTTAAAACAGCACATTAATTCTAAAGTTACAAGTTAAAAAATCTAAAATAGAATAGAGGGAATTTGAAAGCTAGTTATAAAAAATTGGAGGGTGGAGTGGTATTATTATTAATTACTTCGATACAAGGTGTAGCTAGCCATGCTTAGTTATGTATCAAACCCAAAACTAATTTTAAAAGGTCAAATGTGAGTTTAAAGTTAAGCTTATGGAGGAAATGAATTAATGGCATAAATTCAAATTTCTAGAATTGAATTTTGAATTTTAAGCTTTAGCTACACTTTAATTTAACTATATATTTTTCTATGAAGGGCCTTGATAAAGATCATAATTTTAATCTTTCAAATAACCATCAAAGCAATTAATTCCATCATTAGACCTTAATCTTGATCTAGTGAGGACACCATCATAAAAATTTACTTGATGTTCTACCTCAATATGTCAATAATTTTTATATAAAATGCAATTAACTACTTATTGAATGTTCTATAGGCTATGTGGTTGAGATGTTTTAGCACCATTTTGTGAACAGAAGCATCAATTATTATAGGAATCGAGGTCAGTAAAGAACAATGTTGGTGGATGCTAAAGTCTGAGTAGAAACTATCTTCAAGGATTTCTACTTATGGAGTGGTTATTAGAACTTCAAACATTATTGGATTATTTGGGCAAGTTTCTATTTGTTTAAGTTATCAACAAGTGATTAAGTCACGGTTCACTATTAGGATTTATCTTTATCGTTGTCATCTTGTTGTTCCAATGCTTTCTTTCCTTTTTTGGCATTTGTTGACATTCACCAACCCCAAGTTGGTGTTGTATTTCATTTTTTGTATGGGTAACACCAATAACTTAATAATAATATTGGATAAAAAATAAAAGAACTTTAAAAAGATAAGAGATAAATAGAACTTAGAAATATTCAATTTATATGAACTTTTGAAGATAATTATGTGATAAATTTTAAAATGTACGGTCATGTAATCTTCACCAAATATAATGAGCACCTTCAAACAAATCTTTATTTAGTATAACTAGAGACGCAGAAAATTTATTTTCAGGCTAAATTTTTTCTTCATGAGAGTACTCTTACTAGCAAATTCGTAAAATAAGATAGAATACATGCATTATGATATAACATCATATTTCGAGTGAAATTATAATTTTACCTCAATAATAATAATAATAATAATAATAATAATAATAATAATAATAATAGTTATCACATAAGACTAAGAAACTATAATTGGAATACTAATGTGAAAGAAAAAGAAAAAATGATTATTAATTAATGAAGAAGAAAATTACAATCTTAACCTAATTCAGGGTGAAGAAACTATTTCCACCATATCCAAAGATTTCTTCCAAGCATTCAACTTGAAAAAGTAATAGAAATGACGAGCATTTTTCAAACTTTATCCCTACATTAATTACTTAAGACTTCCTTGACCAGGTTAATAAAATTAGATCCTGTATTTCTATCTGTCCACACTGAAATAAGGCTTTATGAATATTCCTGTACGAGCCAATTGGAAAGAAGAAAAGATGAATGAAAATATATTTATCTTCCAAAAGTTGTGGAAATTAATAAATGTAATTATGCATCGTAATGATGAGGCAAAAAAAAAAAATTTATTCATTGTGCTTCTTTTGAATGGGTTTGTCACATGAACAGTCTAAGATATATTAAAGTAAACTATCTTATTAGCAATTCAAGCACATATTTGACTTGTTATATTCTTCATATTAATGTGTTACATTAGTTGATAAAAATATCCATAGTTCAAAGTGCATGGTTGGGAAGAATAAACATTTGAAATTTGATAGTCATTTGGTAATGACTATCTTGCTACTTGTACATGCAATTAAAGCTTCTTTTATCAGCAATATATTGTTATTATGCTATATGAAATAAAACCAATTTATTGTTGTAAAGATGGACGAATTGTTCCATATGTTCACCTCTAAAGAGATTGCCAAGGAGAAACTTTTCTAGTGCATTTCTTTCATTTTATTCTGAAGAAAAAAACAGAATAAATGGTCAAACAACCAAAGTCAAGGTGTGAAAAGCTGTCAAAACAGTGGATATTATTTTATTTTATTTTTTAAAGGATGAAATACTGTTCATGATAATTTAAAACGTTGGTAAAACTCGTGCAGCTATTGATTTGGTCAACTGATACGCTATGAACGACTCAAATATATTAGTTGATAATCAAGCGCAAGATTTTAAATAAACAAACTAACAAGTCCCCTTTCTAGAAACTCGATTTTTTTAACTGTTCTATGTAGAGGTTTTTTCCTCGATAAGATGGAAGAAATATGGGCTTTTTAAGAGGCCACACAACTTAATATTTCTCTTGTCCAATACACATAGATAATTCTGATTTACTGGCGTTATAATAATCCACACACAAATAAAGTAAATTTCTGCATAGAAGTTTAGGAGGTGATTTTTTAATTCAAATAAAATAATTTAAAAAAAAAGAAAATAGATAATATATAGGGGATTGCCATCATCATACATGATAAAATGAGCTACCTACGTATCTTATAAAGAAAAATCAAACCCACATAACTCACAAAGGAAATTGCATCAAAGCACATGACATTCCATGACACCTTAAATGAAGTAATATTTAAATTGGAAGTAGTTAAGATAAACTACATAAAAATAAGGTCTAACACTAAGTTTAGATGACAAGGAATAAGTGTTACCATCCCATGACTACAGGTTCCATCTAGCATGCAACTAATAATCTCGATTCAATCCTCATTCCAACCAGTCCTATAGTTTAGACAAAAATATAAAGCGTCATTAAATTGAAAATTGAGCATAAAATAATAATTAATTAGCAAGGATGTAGATCTATGCTCAGTTAATGTTTTTCTTGAATAATCAATAGGCACCATTTAACTCGAAAGAAATGAATATAATAACTAGCGTAAATAATTTTAGCCATGAAGGTTTATTCATAAATAATAAGTTTTACTTGAGCAAAATTGCAATCCCTATTCTTAAAATAATTCCTTTCACTACACACGTCTCATTTATTGCATAGCATTCCAAATATCTACAATATAAATAAAGCTTTTGTAGTTCATCTTTAAACTCAAAAACTAACAAACAAAGTAGTTAGAATTTTCATTTGACATTTAAGTTGAGAATCTGTGTAAACATGAACCTTCTTAATTTTCATATTAATTGCTAGCTCTACACCTATAATTAATGTTTCATATTTGGCCTCATTGTTGGTTCGAGATTTTGTTAGACTATATGAATATCGAAGAATACCACCTTATAGTGTCACAAACACTAGCCAATTCTGACATGCAATGTAGGTAAACCGGGCAATTTAGCTTGCTTTATTGATGAAGCCCCATCAAAGTAGAGTTCTCATTCTTATGGTTATTGAGCTTCTTCCACTTCGAAGATTTATTCATCAGGAAATTCATTGTTGAGTGGAGAATTTGCTAGTAAGGGATGAGCGGCTAGATAGTTAGCAAGAGCTTACCCTTTTATAGCCTTTTGCATGACATATATTATATATAATTGAAGTAACATGATTCTCCATTTAGCTAATTGACAAATTATGGTAGGTTTAGTCATTAAGAATTTAAGAGGGTTGACTGTAGATATCAATGTTAGTTTATGTGATAGCATATAGTGCCTCAATTCTTTAGTAGAAAATATCAATGCTAAAAATTGCTTCTCATTAGAAGAATATTTTATTTTGGCTCCTAACAGATGTTGACTTATGTAATATAGGGCACTTTTCTTCTCTTCTTCATTATTCTGAGCTAACAAAGCTCCTAATGATTCTTCTAAGGTTTTTGTATATAATATCAATGGCTTCCCCATTATTAGTGCTGCCAGAACTAGGGGATATAACTTATATTATTTTATACTGTCAAATGGTTTTTGATAGGCATCATCCCATATAAAAGGTGCATCTTTTTTCATCAATCAGGTGAAAGTCTAACATCTAACTGAAAGATTAGAAATGAACCTTCTATTGTAAGCTAATTTGCTTTGTAGTGAATGTAACTATTTCAAGATCTTAGGCATTGACATTTTCATTATTGCTTTTATTTTTGAGGTTCAATCCCTCTATGGTGCACAATAAAGCCTAGTATTTTCTAGAAGTCACACAAAAAGCACATTCCAACGAGTTCATCTTTAAGTTGAAACTTCAAATTCTATCAAACACAACTCTTAGATCACTTATGTGTTGGCTTTAATTTTTGCTTTTGACAACCAAATCATCGATGTAACATTCCACATATCTATGCATGAGGTCATCAAAGATGTAATTCATTATTCTTTAGTATGTAGTGATAGTATTTTCAAGCCAAATGATATCACTTTGTAGCAATATATATATCAATTGGTGTGTAGAAGGATGTATGCTTTTCATCTTCTAGAGCCATTTTAATTTGGTTATATCCCAATGATTCACCCATGTATAAGAACATGTCATAGTTGGATGTGTTGTCAAAAATGAGTCCTGCATTGGGTAGTGAGAAATCATTTTTTAGGCATGCATTATTTAAGTCCCTGAAGTCGATGCAGATACAAATTTGTCTATTTCTTTTATTGAGATGGCATTCACAATTTAGTCAGCATATTTTTCTTTCCAGATGAATCCTGCTTCGATGAACTTTTAGGTTTTAGTGAGTACTTGTTCTTTAATTTCTAATCTCATTTAGTTCGATGCTTATTTTATAAGTGTCACATCAAGCTTAATGGCAAATTTATGTACAACCACGTCTGAAAATAAGACTGGAATTTCACTATAATTCCATGTGAAGCAATCTTTGTATTCACAAAGTAGTGCTTTTATTTCCTTTAATCTTCCTAGTGTGAGGTCAGCACTAACAAAGGTCAACCTAGGTTCTTCTTCATTACCCAAGTTGATTTCTTAGAGTTCATCAATGATGGATTGAATTGCTTCTTTGAATTCCATTAAGGCCTCTTTGAGGTCAATGATTAGTTTCTCTTTAGATATATTCACATTTTCATGTAAAACATTCCTTCATTCATCTGTAATTTTCATAAAGACTTCTTCTTTGTAGGATATGTTGTAACATGAGCTCATTAAGGGAGATCCTAAAGTGATATATCCTAATCCCGATGTAGTAAATTTTTTTATATTCTATAGAATTTTGAGCATTATCCCTTTACTAGAGCCTCTTAAATAATTGAGCTTGGATTCTTGATTGTATAAGTTGAATGTTATTTTTAACCAATTTCTATAGAGCTGGTGAGAAGTATTGAGGAATCATTATTGAAATATCTTCTTCCTCAAATCATCCTCTTCCAACAACATTTGTATGGGATTTGGGGCTCACTCTTCTATTTAGTAGAAAAGAATCTCACATTTATCGTAGCCTTTTCTATAAGGAACATAGAGTTTTTAGTTGTTCTATTTCCTCATTCTTTTTAGCTATTAAGGCTTTTATGTGTGCCTTTAGCACTATGATTATTTTTATAGCCTTAGTGAAGGGTTGGGATTCAAGTACCCTTATTAGAGAAATATGAGTTTTCTCTAATTATTTTGCCACCTTACTAGTACTACTTTCTTTTATCCTTTAGTTAGCTGAGGCTTTCTTAGGTTGGTAAAGTACTAACTTATCCTCATCATCTTCAGTATCACTGGCAAGGTGGGGAATTACTTTGGGCTACTTTGATTCATCGGTACTTTTACCCTTTGAATTATCACCTTTTAGCATTAGCTTGATAGGTGGAGCCACTTGCTTTTTAGATTTGATTTTTCCTACTTTCTTAGGCATAAAGTACTTAGCATCACCATAGATCTTCATCTCATGTATCAAGAATAGATTCATGTCACCCTCAATTCGATGCTCTTCGCAATTTTGAATAGAATATACTACATACATTGATGAAGAGTCGAAGAAACTATGACATATTCATGAATCCACAGCCTACTAAGAAGCACTTTGTAAGCAACTTGGTCTTTGATTACATGAAATTTAATTTTTGTTATAATTTTTTGAAGTGTATAGGTAGAACAAGAGCTCACATGGTTTTTTTTTCTTGTTCATTAAATCCTTGTAAAAATATTATGCTTTTATCCAAGTAGCGAGCATCTAAACCTAGTTCTCATAGCATTTTAGCTATTATGAGATTGACCAAAGTGCCTAGATTAATTAAAATCTTTTTTATGCAGATAGAGTTCCTTTTAGTTGTAACATAAAGGGGTGATTATGTTCAGTCATAGTTAACAATAAGTCATTCTCATTAATGTGTTGGTTGTTGATTTCTGATCAAGTCCTATTTCATTTTTTCTTCCATGAAGAAAGCTTCATATTATTCTAGATTTTGCAAGGCTATAATTAAGGTCTCACATATATCTTTAGATAATATTAGAGCATCACAGATACTTAACAATGTAAGGAGCTTGCATAAATGTGCAAGAACATTATAGTCAACTCTAATTTTGGTAGACTATTGAGGTTTAGCTGGTGGTTGGAGCTAAGGCATTCACATTAACTCAAATTTCTTTGTCTTTATCACTGCTTTTTGTTATATGGAGGGGTTCTTTTTCTGCTTCTTAACTGGACTTGGGCCACTTCTTCTATTTAATCTTCTTTCTCAGAAGAAGTCATTGAACTCTATGTATTTTTTAGGATTTTTAAAGTTTTCAGTACTCTCAAAATTACTATCTAGTTTAAGATGTAATTTCTTCGAGTCTGACTTGACCTTCCATTCTTTAGTATGAGAAATCATAGTACTTCCTCATAGTCGGTTGAAGTTGCAACCACATTTATGACACAACACCTTTCTATCGAAACTTCTACTTTAGAATTTTCCATGTTAAGTTTTAAAAGGGCAATATATTCTTCTAGTTTAACTATCATTCAAGGAGGCTGCTCGTACTCCTATAAAAAGTCAGTCATTTTCTATGCTTTAGATTTTTATTTTATGTATTTTCTATTTTTCTTTGATTTATGAGACTTTTAAGAAAAACTTGATAATTTTTTGATTGTTTCTTCATGTTATATAAAAATTGTCCCTATTGGGGGAAGAGCCTTATTGGATCTATTTTAGGCTTTAATGGATTTTTACATTGAAGGCCTTCTATATCTAAAACAATATGGATCATTTTTTTAGTCTTTTTTGAGACGAAGGTCTCCCATCCACCTTCCTTTTTTTCTTATTTTTGGAGGGCTTTACCCTTATCATCATTTATGTTCTTAGTTCTTTATCCTTTGCATTCTGGATTGGGTGTGTTGTTATAACCTTCACCTTTTTCTTTTCAGGATGTATCAATATAGTATCTGATAAGGTGAGTTCCCCATTCTGATAACTCTTTTCTACCCAATCTTTGAAGATAAAATAATCTTCAATTTGTGGCTTAAAAGGTTTTGGAATGGACAATAGTTGGGATCATCAACTTTGTCTACTTGGTCTAGCTGTCATGGCTCTAATAACTGTAATCCCAATTTCAGGGCATGTCTAAATATCTTAGCAGTTCATTCTTTTTTAAATGAGTATTATTTAGACATCTTCTCTTGGAGGGTTGACCCATTTTTCTTATCCTCTTTCAGCTTTGCTGTCGGTCGTGAGGTTATCATTGGTCCTGAGGTTGCCACACCTCCATTTCCTTTTTTGTAAACTATGAATGTGAATGTTGTATTCACTTCATTTTTCTTTGCATCATATGATTTTTGTTTGTTTCCTTTTCCAAAGGGATTATTGTTATAATTGGTGTTAAGGCCTTTTTGTTTGAGTAACCTCTCAAATTTTGCTACATGATCCAATAGTTCTTAGAACATATTATCGTGGCTATGGATAGATATGGAGCCATCTAATCATCAATGTTTTCCATGAGGATTTCTACTACATACTTTTCTATGAGCTATTGGTCACATTTCATGCTTAGATTTCTCTATCTACCGATATATTTTGTGACACTCTCGTCTTTCCTTCTCTTTTTAAAGGAAAGATTTACTATCATTATTTTTGTAGTTGCTCCTATAAATCTCTTAATGAAGAGTATTTCCAACTCAAAGAAAGTATTTACTGAGTCATTGGGTAACTTAACATATCATTCAAAGACCATGTTGGTAAGACTGTTAATAAATTATCATAGCAACAAGGTGTCATTTCCTTGAGAATTTCCATACATGGATTTGAACTGGCTAAATGTTGTAATGGATTTTCTATGCTTAAAAATATGTTGAATTTTAGCACAACATACCTTTTAGTTAATATATTTGGTCATATTCAGCCGGATATGGTTGACCTTTCCCAACTAGCTATTCAATAGCTTCTAAAGTGATAACTATTTTGACCTTTTGGCTGATGAGGTCTTCTACGTGGATCTTGGTGAAAATATTAGCATCTTGATGGACATTTATTGTAGACTCTCTTGGGGCTTCTTGCCGTTACATTGAAGTTATTGGAAAGTTAGGCATAGCATTTTACATGCCCCTAATTTTAGCTATTGGATTGGCTATCTCTAGAGGATTTTTCAGAGGTAGTTGTTGTGTTGTAATTGTAATGAAGTTAAGTTGACCAAATAGCTCTTTCATCAGCCCACTCATTTCATTGTGGAGATTATTGAGCTAGATGATTTCTTGATCTCTTCATTAGAGCTAAGAATCCATTTATCATTGTAACCTTGTTATAATGTATGTTAGCTTCTCAGTTACCTCAACTTCTACTTAAGCTTCACCTCCAAGTTGTTGATGACTTGGGTTATCTTGATGTTCCTCTTCATTTTATTGTTTAGGTTCCACATTTTTATTTTGTAAACATGTGTAGACCACGTGAACAACTTGAACTTCCATGTGATCAATAATGTCATTATTTTAAAGATCTGAGATTAATTTCTCTTTATTTATTAGGAAATCTTCATCTTCAATGAAGAGTTGATTATCTTCCTCATCGTCTGCTAGCTAACTTTTTTAGATTGGAATTTCCAATTGATGATAAGAGATTCTATTCCTTCATTATATAGTGGTGTTGGCTTATGTTGAGCTACCTCATTATCGATGATCTAGGATTCCTTTGGTACCCAAATTGATCGAGACCTTTTAATAGTGGATCTTATTGTAAATAGGCATGGTGTTCACCAATTATAGTACTAATAGATTTTAAGTCTTATTGTAAACAAGCACAATATTTTTTGAATATTTTCACCTCTTTTAGGGTAGAAATTTCTTGGGCTAGCAATCTAGCTCACAAACTTCTTGATTCTTCTCTTAAAATTACTATTTTTAACAACCTTCAAAACTTTGTAGATTTTGGTCTCTTCCTTTCGTGGTTCATTCCATGGATTGGGATGAGTATGCTTATCTTAGAACAAATTCTTTATAACTCCTCTTGAGTTATTTCTTTTGACCAATCAGAGCAAATCAAAATTATTGTTGGTGGGCATATTTTCTTTCACTAGTGGGTTGTGTTATTGCTTGACATGAATGGGAAATCCAGCAGCTCTATGACCAGTATTGTACTTTCTGCAACCCCTCCTAGATATTTTGGTGCTTGAAGAAGAAGCTTCATGGTCATGCTTTCCTAGAGTAAAGGTAGCATCTTGTGGGATAGTATGCTCCTTTGATGCACTATTGATTGGATTGATGATAATGGACTTCAACTTGGGCCTGATAGTCATCTTATCTTTAACAAGGGTAGTTGGCATTGCCATTGAGGGTTGGTCTTGTTTAGAATGATCATGTTCAACCTCTTTCCTTTGTTGAATGCCTTTGATATGCTAGTTTCCTTTACTATAGACTTAGTGATAGGACTAGCTAGAAGAAATTGGACAACCACTAAAATTGTTCTGAACTAGAGAGTGGCTCCAGTGGAACCAGCATTATTTATGGCTTGAGAAAATCTTACCATTGATTTTTTACTAAGCTTGACAATCATCATTTTCTTGATGTTTGTCATTTGATGAACTCGATCATAGATCTTAAGATTTTAAAAGTTTATAACACTTTATTTTAGTCTACAAAGACACCATATATATTAATTTTTTTAACTAGAGATGGAGAGAGAAGTGATCACCAATGGAGTCACCTAAAATTACATCGCTTAGAAAGAATACCTTTGAGGATGCTCTCTGCCATCTTTGTTGAGATGGGTAAGAGTATGTTTTTTGTGAGGTAGATTGATGTATATATTCAACCAAATTTCCCTTAACATTATGTCAGGGTTTATTTAGATTTGGGTTCTACTTTCTATGAATGCAAGCCTTCATAGTTAATTTTCCTTATTATTACAGTAAGAGAGTACTCTCAATTAAGACTAAAAACAAACATATCTCTCTAATATACATTGGTGTCTAGTAGTGTGTGGCATAAATGAATACCTAAGAAAAAAGGATAGATAGAATTTGCATGGTAAAGAAAGAGAATTGGTCTTACATATTTGCATAACGAGTGATATTAATTGCTTATTCATAGCCTATAGTGAATAGTGAGTGGTGTTTCCATTTAACTTAAACCATAAATTGGGGGGACGATAACACACTCGATCAAGATCCCATGGTTTTGTCATATCGAGTTGTTGTGGTCCCTAATTTACTTAGCTAGGGGAAATAGTTCCTGACTAAATGATCCTTGTTAGCAGCCATGGGTTGCATCGTTCAAGGTGTTCTTATAGACTTAGATTGATATTTTTTAAGGTAACAAATTTAAGTCAACCTTAGCTAATAAATGACATTTTGCCTATTAAATATATTCCATGATCCATGGCTTGAGGAGCAAAACTATTAGGGAACATAGGAACTATTATCCTGACCAAAATATAGTTGAGCTATATAGAGGCCAAGCCACCTGGTCAAAGGGTTATGGTCATATCCGCATTTCATGTGGTGCCATTTGGTGGGAAAACCATATAGATTGAGGACAGAGGCCATGTCCTTACTGGCATGAGATTATTTGAGTATGAATATAGATATATTTATTTAACATTAGCTATTTATAAGCAAAAGTTTTTTTAGCTTATCATTCTTGACAAATAATGATGGATGGGTGGATGATTGTTTGCTTGAAGTTATTTTCAATTATCAATTTTATTCAATTTGAACATATCCCCTTCGAATGAATTTACAACCAACATGGCCATCATCAGAGTATGATTAAGTTTTGTTATCTTAAATCTAATCATAAGACACAACTGGAAAATGAACCCATGAAGTATCCTCAGATATTAAATTTAGAATTTTATATATGTGTCAAGGCACATGCGGGCAATTTTATAATTTTTTTTTGAAAGTTGAAGATTGATTTTGCATTTTTAATTTAATCCTCAAATTTAGCCTATGCATCCTATTTGAACATTAGGATTGTATCCTAGATCTCTAAGTTTATACACATGCAAGCAATTCAAAATTTTTTTATGTTAAGTTGTGAAGCATCCTTATATATTGAACTTAGGTAAAGATCTATTTTTATTAAGTCATCGGTGCTAAAAAACTAATGCACCTAGGTGTTTATTTAGACAGCACCTTGATGCTGGGAACATAATGCTTAGGCTCTTGCTGGTGTTGTGGCGCTATCAAATTAGTGCCTTGGCATTGAGTGATTATTACTGTAGCATTTTAGGGCAAATATTCATGTCAACAAATTAACTAGTGCCTAGGAACTAATCATATGGCACCTTAGAACCAATCAAGTGTTGGTTCAAAAAAGTTAGCAAAATAATAGGTGCTTTAAATGGAAAGGACAAACTTTTACTAGCACCACATTACTGAGTCAGAGCGCCACAACACTACATCAATGCTTGACATCCTTGTCAATTATGAAACTAATGATAATGAATACTCTTTTTTGACTGACACAGTAATTGACTTGACCAGCTGACTAACACTTAGGCATTGCATATGAGCATCACAATGCAAGTTTTCTATTTTAAAACTTGAGAGCTCAACACCTTGGTGCTACATTTGTAGCGCCATAACACTGTGGTTATAATTTTGGTTATGATATGAACGCCTTCATATTATCATTTGGGAGTTCATTCCAAAAAATTAGCACCTCGATGCTGCGATACTGGTGCCATGGCAATGTAAGATGCTCGTCTAAGGTTTATTTTCTTGAGGATGTAGCACCTGGTATTGGGTATACAATGCTACAATGTTATTTCATTGATGTTTAAGATTCAATAGATTTTTAGAAAAAAATTAAAATATTGATGTCATAACACCTTAGCAATGATATATTTATACTAATTTAGCATAAAACACTCGTATTCCTTATTCTGGATCCAAGATCAATAGAGGTAGGGTTTCATTTCACACTAGAACTAAGTTTAACGATGGAGGATATAACGCCTTGGAGTTGAAAGGATGGCATTATGATGCCGCAAAAGCGATGAGGGACCCAAAAACATAATGTGATGACACTGCATGACAGCGCTTCAATGCTAATAGAATTCCATCTAAACCCAAAAGCTTAGTGCCATGACGTTGATTTATGGCGCCTCAGTGCTATGGACAAAGCATTCAAGATTTCATCCTCAACAACTTTGTGCCTCAACATTGGGCCTCGGTGCTACTGAATAGAATGTCTATATTGAACATAATTTTTGATGATTTGAATGAGTTATTTATAAAACTTTGGCGGCATAACGCCTTAGGAGTGCCAGATTTTTACATATTTTATTCCAAATGCGCTATTTTCCCTTGTTTCAAATTCAAGATTGACAAAGGGAGGGTGTTCTTCTTGCATCATAGCCCAGTTTAATGACAGAGGTCTTCCAAATTAAAGATTCTAGAATTTTTAAGTCCCAAAGAGCTTCTTTTTTCTCTAGCTCCAAGATCGATGGAGATGCGCTCTTCTATTTCTCACCAAATCTAAGATTGATGCTAGAATTTTGGTTAAACTTAATTTTTAGAGAGAAATATATGTAAAAGAAATGTTATTCCAATAATATTTTAGCTAGAGTAGACAAGAGATCGTTCTTGTACAAGTGGAAATCATGTTTGTAGAAAGCACAAATCACCGAGAGAAAGAAAGTAACAAGAAGAATAGAGAGAGTGAGTGGAAGAAGAAGAATTTAGATGGGGTTGCTCTCACCTTTTATAGAAAATTTCTCTTCAATGTGGTAGTTTTTTTGTTATTGTAATTGCTCCACCATTCCTCTAGATAGTTACTATTACCGATGCTTTCTTGATTTTAAAAAATTGAAGATTCATGACAACATCTTAGTGCTGGTATCATAGAACCATAGAACTGTGCTATTTAATTGGGTAACCATCGGGGGCGATTTGAGCTTCTAGATACTTTAAGATGGCAACAATGCCTAGGCGCTGCAATTGTAGCACCTAGGCGTCCCATGCCGGGATGTGTAATTTTCATCATATTTTTATTCATTTCATCATTTATTTTTAGACACAAACAAGATAATCTAATTCTTTAGATGATTATTGTTTAAGATAAATATGAGAATTCAATAACCTTCAAGTTCGAGATGCACCTCCAAAATTTAAAGAAGTTAAATCCAAAATGATGAGTTAAAAAAAATAAAAAAAAAATTAAGGAAGAAAAAATTGATCCATAAGCACCCTTTAGTTAAACAAATATTGATGATTTAATCAAGCTACTTTTAGAGTTTAAGACTACTTCACTTGGAGTTAGGATAAAATGCATATTTTATCACTAAACATATTATTCTATAAACTCAATATTAGAGCTTGATGTTGTTCTAATAAAATAAATTCCTTGATGCATGCTATTAGACAAAAAATGGCAAGTTATTGTTAAAGTTAAGAAGTTGGTCAATGATGGACTTATATGAGAATAAAATATTTTTCTTAGTTGGCTAACATTATCTTAGTAAAGAAATAGTCAAAGCAGCATAAGTGGCAATTCTATAGACCTGAACAAAGCTTTACCTTAAGGATGGGTTCTTATTACTCATACCTAGACTCAAAATGGATAAGGCTTCTATGCATATAAAATATTCTTATTTTGGGATGACTTGTTTGAATCTAATTAAAACAAGATGATCGTTAAGGATAAAAAAGTAGACGGAGTTTAGAACCCTTTTAGGGATATTCTATTACACGTTCAGTTGTTTTGTTTCAAGAATGTCGGGGCATTTTATCAAAAGGTCATAGTAGAAATTTTTGATAGTCTAACTCATAATCAAGTGATAACGATAATCCTAAAAAAGAGAGAGATAGAAGAATAAGAAAAAGATTATATTTACAACTTGAGAATTATTGCACTACTACAATTTAAAGAGAATTTCCTAGAATGCACCTTTACGATGGCTTTAAGGGATTTCCAAAAACCCATAGTAGAATCTAGAGGGATCAAAATTATTTAAAACTATCCTTGAAATATCACTTTGTAAGAATTTCATTCAATTGAAATCTTTTCAAAGGAAGCTACTCTATTTCAAAAAAATGTATTTCAAAATTATCAAGAGAACGCCAACTCTTTGTTGTCTTAAATCAAATAATTCAAAATTTTACTAGGGATGAACAATGTCAAAGTACTTTTGGTAAAATCAAAGAGTCTACCGGTCCTTATTACTTACATTCATGGGAAGACTACAAAGCCTGTAGATTGTATCATTAAAGTAATCTCATAGTCTTTATTAATCCAAGTAAATAAAGAAAATAATGTGAATGCCCTTTTCCTCATTCCTATCATTCATAGGTTTGGAGGAAGCCCTTTGTGGCACATTTTCTATAAATATTTTGGATTTGGAGTAAGCCTTTGTGCACCATTCCCACAACTTTGGAGTAAGCCCTTTATGGCACCATTCCTACTTTCCATAGGTTGGGAGCAACGCCCTTCGTGACACCCTTCCTAGAAATTTTTTGGGTTTGGAGTAAGCCTTTGTGCACCACCCCCATGGGTCTAGAGCAACCCCTTCGTGGCACCATTCTTATTTCTAACAAGTTGTGAGCAAGCCCACCATGACACCATTCTTATGACTATCTTGGGTTTGGAATAAGCCTTTGCGCACAATTCTCATAGGTTTGGAGTAAGCCTTTTTATGTCACAATTCCTGTAGGTTTGGAGTAAGCCTTTTGTGACACCATTGCTACTTTTTATAAGATTGGAAATAAGGCTCCGTGGCGCCCTTTCTATAAATCTCTTCGATTTGGAGTAAGCCATTATGCACCATCCCCACAAGTTCGGAGTAAGCCCTTTATGAAACCATTCCTGCTTTCCATAGGTTGACAGTAAGCCATTTGTAGCACCTTTCCTATAAATCTGTTGGGTTTAGAGTAGGCTTTTGTGGATCATTCCCATAAATTTAGAATATGTTGTTCATGACACCATTCTTTTTTCTTGTAAGTTGGGAATAATCTTTTTTCACCCTTCTTATGACTATCTTGGGTTTGGAGTAAGCCTTTGTACACCATCCCCACAAGTTTGGAGCAAGCCATTTATGTCACCATTCCTATTTTTTTTATAAGTTGGGAGCAAGATTTCTGTAGCACCATTATTATATCTCTTATAATTTTGGAGGAAGCCCTTCGTGGCACTAGTCTTACTAACCATGGGATAAGATTAAGTCCTTATGACTTCTTTTCTAGCAATTCAGCTTAGAATTAAGTAACTAAGGGTCCTTTTTAATAGCTAACCATATTAGGTGTAAGCATCTCAAGAGGCATCCTTCTCTAGTTGAAATCAGTTTAGCTTGGTGAGGAGTAAGTATCCATAATAGTATCCTCTTTAACTACCATCTTAAATGGGAGTATGTATCCATAGTGGCATCCTTTCTAGGAATCAAATAAATAAATATAATCTTTAGTACTATGAGGGTAGGACTAAGTATCCACAGTGTTATCCTATCTATCTAGTATGGCTAGATTATGTGTAAGTATACCAAGTGGTACCTTTCTCTAGTTGAAATCAAAGTAGTTTGGTGAGGAGTAAGTATCCACAATGGCATCCTATCTAACTACCATCCTAGATAAGAGTAAGTATCCATAGTGACATCCTTTCTAGGAATCAAATTTAAAATCTTTAGTACTATAAGGGTAGGAGTAAGTATATACAGTGACATATTATCTCTCTAGTACAACTTAATTAGGTGTAAATCCCAGGAGGAATCCTTCTCTGGTTGAAATCAGTATAGTTTAGTGAGGTGTAAGTATCCACAATGCTGTCCTCTCCAACTACCATCCTAGACAAGAGTAAGTATCCATACTAGCATCCTTTCTAGGAATAAAAAAATAAAAATATTTAGTCCTATGATGCTAGGAGTAAGTATCCACAGTGACATATTATTTCTCTAATATGGCTAGATTAGGTGTATGTCTCCCAAGAGGCATCCTTCTTGGATTGAAATCAATGTAGTTTGGTTAGAAGAAAGTATCCATAGTGTCATTCTCTCCAACTATCTCTTCCAGATAAGAGTAACTATCCATAGTGGCATGCTTTGTAGGAATAAAAAAAATAAAACAAAATAAAATAAAATTATAAGTACTACGAGGGTTGGAGTTTGTATCCATAGTGGCATCATATCACTCTAGTATAGCTAGACTAGGTGTATGTATCCCAAGAGGCATCCTTCTAATTGAAATTAGTGTAGTTTTGTGAGGAGTAAGTATCCATAGTGGCATCCTCTCCAATTACCATCCTAGATAGGAGTAAGTATCCATAGTGGCATCCTTTCTAGATGTCAAATAAATAAATAAATAAAATTTTTAGTACTTTGAAGGTAGGAGTAAGTATCTACAATGATGTCCTATCTCTGTAGTACAGCTAGTTTTGGTGTTAGTATCCCAAGAGGCATCCTTCTCTAGTTAAAATTAATATAGTTTGGTTAGGAGTAAGTATCCATTGTGGCATATTCTCTAGCTAGTACTTATAGATAAGAGTAACTATCTAAAGTGGCAACCTTTCTAGGCATCAAAAATAAAATAAAATCTTTAGTACTATGAGGATAGGAGTAAGTATCCACTGTGGCATCCTATCTCTCTATAATGGCTAGATTAGGTGTAAGTAATCCAAGAGGCATCTTTCACTGGTTGAAATCAATGTAGTTTGGTGAGGAGTAAGTATCCATAGTGGCATCCTATCCAACTACTATCTTAGATAAGAGCAAGTATCTATAATGGCATCCTTTATCGGAATCAAAATTAAAATCTTTAGTGCCACGAGGGTAGGAGTAAGTATCCAAAATGGCGTATTATCTCTCTAGTACAACTAGATTTGGTTCAAGTATCCTCAGAGTCATCCTTCTTTAGTTGAAATCAGTATAGTTTGATGAGGAGTAAGTATCCACAGTGGTGCCCTCTCCAACCTAGACAAGGGTAAGTATCCATAGTGGCATCCATTCTAAGAATAAAAAACAAATAAAAATCTTTAGTACAATGAGGGTAAGAGTAAGTATCTATAGTTATCTCTCTAATATGGATAGATTAGGTGTAAGTATCCTAAGAGGCATCCTTCTCTGATTGAAATCAATGTAGTTTGGTTAGCAGCAAGTATCCATAATGGCATCCTCTCCAACTACATCTTCTAGACAAGCGTAACTATCCATAGTGGCATCCTTTATAGAAATAAAAAATTAAAACAAAATAAATTAAAATTTTAAGTACAATGTGAGTAGGAGTTTGTATCCATAGTGGCATCCTATCACTCTAGTATGGCTAAATTAGGTGTATGTATCTTAAGATGTATCCTTCTCTAGTTGAAATTAGTGTAGTTTTATGAGGAGTAAGTATCAATAGTGGCATCCTCTCCAACTACCATCCTAGATAGGTGTAAGTATCTATAGTGGCATCCTTTATAGAGATCAAATAAATATATAAATAAAATATTTAGTATTATGAAGGTAGGAGTAAGTATCTATAATGGTGTCTTATCTCTCTAGTACGACTAGATTAGGTGTAAGTATCCCAAGATGCATCCTTCTCTAGTTGAAATCAATATAGTTTCATTATGAGTAAGTATCCATAGTGGCATCCTCTCAAACTATAACTTTTAGATAGGAGTAACTATTTATAGTGGCATCCTTTCTACAAATCAAAAATAAAATAAAATCTTTAATACTATGAGGGTAGGAGTAAGTATCCATAGTGGCATCCTATCTCTCTAGTCTGGCTAGATTAGGTGTAAGTATCCAAGAGACATCCTTCATTGGTTAAAATTAGTGTAGTTTGGTAAGAAGTATCCATAGTGGCATCCTCTCCAACTACCATCTTAGACAGGAGTGAGCATCCATAGTGGTATCCTTTCTAGGAATCAAAATAAAATAAAATAAAATAAAATATTTAGTACTATGAAGGTAGGAGTAAGTATCCACTATGGGATTTTATCTCTCTAGTATGGCTAGATTAGGTGTAAGTATCCTAAGAGGCATCCTTCTCTGATTGAATTCAATGTAGTTTGGTTAGGAGTAAGTATTCACAGTGGCATCCTCTCGGACTACTGGTTCTAAATAAGAGTAAATATCCATTATGGCATTCTTCCTAGAAAATAAAACATAAGATTTAGTCTATCCTAGTGTAGGCATCTATAAATCCTCCCCTTATATTCTTTAGTCATTAGGGCTATCCCCTTGACTAGTTCAACTTAAGAAGATGTGAGTCCCTATGCTTTCTTCCTAGGTTAGTTATTGAAAATCAATGAGAACTTCTTATGTTAGTTAATTGTTAGGGCTATCCACTTGGCTTGTTCCATCTAAGAAAATGTATGTCCATGTGCTTTCTTTCTAGGTTAGCCATTGAAAATCTATGGAAATTAAAATTTGTTGTAGTCGAGATAAGATTAAGTTTCTCAGTGGCATCTTTTTTGGCTACCCCAACAAAGTTAGGATTAGATTCCTTAATAAGTCTTTTCATAATAACATATATAATTATCTTATTAACTGGTGAATCAAATTTTTCTAAGAATGAATCTATCTAAATTAAAACAACTTAAGGTATGTTTATGTCTATCTTTCACAATCAAATTAAAAATAAAATTTCCAATAAAAAAGTGAAACTAAATCCAAAATCTAAATTTCAAAATAAAAATTTAAACCTTTATAAGCATTATTGTTTGTAGTCTTTATAGATTATGTTGATTAGTTTGGTTAATGCTAATATGTGCAGTGTATTCTAGCTAGTCCACCATAGATATTGGGGGTCCATTTTTTGACCTTATTTTTGGATGAGGTTGATGTAATACCTAATATTAGTAATTAGGATCCTTAATCTTAGATTAGGAGCTTTATAATTAGTCAATTAGGACATTATGTTTAGTGACTAGGTGAATAACCTCCTTATATGAATCAAATGTGGACTTTAGCATGCAAAATCCCAAGCAATTTCCTTCATACATGGATGGATATTTCAGCCTTAACCAATGAAAGAGAAATAAAAATAAAGATAATACAAAATAAAAAAAATAAAAATCTTCTCCCCACTCCACCATTGAATGAGGTTAAATTCACAACACAAAATATGGACTTTGGGAGCAAAAGGACAAGCTCCTCAATCACCAAAGATAGCTAACCATAGTTGACCTCTCTGCCATAGAGAGATGGCTCACATCCAAAGCATAAAAAGGAGAAATGAAGATTCTCCTCAAGAAACCAAGCCCATAAACACATTCTAGAGGGAAGAGGGAGTGGAATCGAGCCTTTACCCACTTCCCCTACCTTCAGTAAGCTGGAGATCGGCCAAATCTGACAACAAAGGGTTGACCAATCATGAAGCAGGAGTGGGATTGTTCCTCTTCCCATAGGAACCTTTCCTACACCTTCACAAGCATATAAGGAGTCAAACCAAGCAAGTTTCCAAGCTTCTTGACCAGTCTAACCCCAAGAAACACTGAGCACCAGTGAAGGGCGGTGGACTTTGGTGTTCTTGGAGATCTGTGAGCAGGCAAAGGGGTATTCTCATCTCAATGCTTCATTTCATGCCCACGAACATTTTTGGAACATCAAAGTCATCAGAAATAGGCTCCGACGAGGTAACCTCCAACTCCCACAACCAATTTTTTTACTTTGGTAGTTTATGAAGTGAAGCATGCAAAATTATGATTTAAACCCATATTTATGTTTCATTTTCAAGATACATATTTTGGAACAAAAAATAGGTGATTTTCGATGAAATTAGAACTTCGAGGGGTGGCAATGGCGTCCGCCCCTCTTTGTTCACCATCCATGGGGAAGGAGAGCCACCAGCCTTCTTATCCTCCTAAAGTAGGATGGACAACTGAGATTAGGACACAATTAGGTTCTGATTATGAGCCATAAATCACAAGGATTAATCTGGACCATACGGTCTTTGATCGAACGGTCTAGATCAGATCAACATTTTCTCACTCAAGAGACCACTCTAGCGTCATCTAGCCAATCCATGGCTGCACTTATAAGGCATGCTCAAGCACTCTAACTGGGTTAAATAAAAGAAATCTAGGTTTTCTTGGATTCAAAACTTATATTAAAAAAGCTAAAACTTCAAAAAATCACTTAAATTAAAAGACTTAATGAAAAATTGCAACTAATAGCTCATTCGATTCATCTTTTTAAGAGCAATCTAATGAATCTGAAATCCCCAATTTTTATTGACCATTTTGGGCTTAATCTAAGTTTGAATAAAATTAATTTTTAAAATTAAATCAAATTTCAAGTTAAAATGGTCCATAAATTCAAAGGTATTGAAATTCAAAGTTTAAATTCCTAATTTTATGAAATAATTAATTTAAAAATCTAGAAAATTAGAAAATTATCAAAATAATTTAATCAACTTAATTAACATGAAAGAATCTCAAGAAAAATGATATAATCCTCTCAGGTTACTAAAATCTAAAAATTATTTAGTAGTTGAGTTTAATAAATCTTTAATGATCAAGTAATTTAATAAAAGTAAATTCCAATAATTTAAAATATCATGTTAAAATCATAAATAAAATAATACTTAGACCAACATTAACTACACTCTAAATTAAATCAAGTAAATATCATGTAATCCTCTATTTAAACAAAATTAAACCTAAATCTAATCAAACATAAACCTAAATTTAATTAAATTATCAATATGAATCCTAATTAAATATTAATTAAATTTCAAATTTGACTCAACTAAACCAACTTAAATCATCAATCATTAATTGAATCATTAATCAAAATTAATCATGTGAGATCAAATTAACTTGGGTTTCAATTTAGGTTAACTAATTGATTTAAATTATTTAAAAATATAATCAATCAAAAAATAATCAAACCAAAGTAAATTTAATTAAGATTTTATTACCCTTTTGATTTAGTCAAAACTAAATTAATCATAATTTATCTATAATTGGAAAATCACTTATGCTAAACATCTAATTAAATCAATTATAATCAATTAAATTTATAATTAATTAAAATTGTAATTAAAATCAACCATTGGATAAGCTAAAAATTAATCAATCACTAAGCAAATCTTAAATGAGTCAACATTTTAATCAAATAAATCATGACTAACTTAACTAATCATCAATTAAATTTTATTTATGTCAATTAATTAATCAAGATAAGCATCTATTTAAGCTAATTAATAATTATTTAATTTGGGTTGATTTAATTCATCACTCAATAAATCAAAATCATTAATTAATTTCTTAATCAAATTAATCACTTAATAAAATAAAGACTTAATTAATCACTAATCTTATGTTAATTAGATTAATCTTCCAATCAAATTAAACTTAATTAGTCCATCAACTTTCAAGTAAAATAGGTCTTTAATCAAACTAATAATGAACTGTCATATAAAGTTAATTAATTATTTAACAAAGCTAAATAAATTAAATAAATCAATTAAACACTTAACAAAACTTAAACTCAATTTCAACAAAATAATTTAAACAAGATAAACTAAGATAAATAATAAATTAAATCCAACTTATCTAGATCAATTAATCAATATTATCATGAACATCAAATTGATCATTAATCATACTTTAATCAAGTTAGTTGTAATAAATTCAGATAACAATGGATTAACCAAATCGACCATGCAACATAATCAACAAAGCTTTAAATAAATTGAAATATTAACCAAGAACATTCAACAATCATTTATCAAATCTTAACTAAAGCAATTATTAACTAAGCAAACTTAATTAAACATTGATCAATTATTAATTTGGCTATTCAAATTAAACGAATAATCAATGAAATATACCTTAACTAATCATTTAACATTAATCAATTCAAATAAAATAAAATAAGGTAAACTTTAATCAATTCAATTTATAACCAAATTAGATCTAATTCAATTTATTTGGATAAGATGAACCAATTAATCATTAAATATATAAGTTTAATAATCAAATTAAACATGAACTATTTATTAAAGACTTTAACCAAATTCTAATTGACATAACAAAAGAATAAAATTAAAAAATTATAATTATAAATAATCAAATTTAATGATATTAAAGCAAGCACTCAATTTGGTTAATCAAAATAACAAAGTGCCATAACTAAGTCAATCATCCAATTGAGTTAATAAAGCCTAATTAACCTTTAGATAAATTGAAATAATTAAACATTAACTTAAATAATTTAAATATGATAATTTGAATTAAATAATTTTTTTGACCATATCAATAAAAACAAACTAAACATAATCAACCAATTGATCTTTCAAATCAAGCTTAATAAAAAATAAATTAAGTGAGAAATGGATGTTAAACAAAATAATAGATTTGACAAATCTTTAAATTAAAGCTAATAAGGAAATTGTGTATGAATTTAATATTAAATAAATAAGATAAATCTAAACAAATTAAAACTTAACATGATTAACTAATACTTAAGACAATAATGAAAGGACAAGTTTAATCAAATGAAATTATAAATGAAATTTAAACTTTTGTCAAATAAATTAATAAATTTTAATCAAATAAAATAAATAAACTAGGTTAAATATAATTAAATTAAATCAAACAATCATCTAGCTAAAGTAGAAAACATACAAATCAAATTATTAGATTTACCAAATGATCAAACTCTTAATTAAAGTTTAAGTAAAATATTACATTAAGCATAAGTCAAATAATAAGTTAGTGAAATTAAAACATATTAACCAATCCAAAGTACACCTAATTGAATGGATGAAATCATTAAATTTAAACTTCATTGAAATGATTTAATCAATACAAAACATATGAAATTAAATCTTTAAAGTGAAACTTGAAGAAAGGAATTAAATATTAATTCAAAGAAAAGAATTAATCACTAATTTATTTTCAAAATTGAATTAAATTGAACTAAAACCCAATAATTTTAAATTGGCGTCAATAATGAAAACATATTAAGTTAAATAAACTCAAACTTCAAAATTCAAACTAAATCAAACAAACATTAATCAAATCAAACCTAATTGAATTTAATCATGCAAATAAATTCAAATGGGTTAATTAAGGTATGTAGGTTCTTAGTTGACCCCTAGAATAAATTTTCACTTAGGATGGGGGTTTTATTCTACTAGAATTAAGATGCTGAGTAGAATGACTTCTGCCAAGAGAAAAATTTATTTTATTCTTCATTATTTAAAACCTAATTCAATTTTGACATAAAAAAAATTAAAATTAAAATAAAATTCAATTCAATTAAATCACTTAAAGTGAAACTACCCAATGGTAAATTGAACAAACTTTAAACTTGAATTAAATTTAAAACTAAAATAAAGCCTAGTACAACCATACTATATAAGTTCCTCTTTCCACATACTAGATTGTTAGGTTACTAGCCTTAGAATTATGTTAGGATGATGTGTTGACTGTGGTGTGATATTTTTCTTATTTTGTGGTGTAATTTTTAGACTAAATGGCTAGGATTATTTACTAACTAGTCTAGATGTTAGGACACTCTATTTAGGCTAACATTATTTTTTATAGGGGGTTGTGCATAAAAGAGACCACTATAATAAAAATAAAATAAATGTTGTTTGCTCAGAGGTACTACTTAAGTCCGTGAACATAGCCTAATAGGACAGGTGGGCTTAGCAATCACTAATGCTAAGCTCGTATGTTTGAAATATAAATTATTATTGTGTTGTTTATGTTTCCTGATGTCTATTTTACATGGTTTAAGATTATATTTTAGAATTTTAAAATGTAATTTGAGCCAAAAATTAGGTTAGAATCTATGGAGTTTAGGATTAATAAGAGCTGACTATAACTATTTTATTGTCCTTGATGGAGCCTTGGAGGTCCCAAAGGAAGGAGATTATCTTGAAATTAATGAGCACCTCATAGATCAAACTTTTAGTTCTAGGTCGGGCTATATATGGGTAAAGCTTAGCTACCCATTATTTCTTTTTTGAGGGTGTATAATGGTACCCGATAGCATAAGCCTATTTTATTTATTTAAATTTGGCTTAATTTATTTTGGAGTGTGTAATAGAACTACATATTTATCATAAGTTGTTTTTTTAGTGATTATTGTGTTCTGTGATAAAACTTGGATATGTTAGGCTCTTAAAAGAACTAAATTTTCTACCTTATTAAGATTTAAATAATTCAAACATAAAAATAAAAACTCATAAACTAATTTAATTAAAGCCCTAGGCATAACTAAAAATAAATTAAAAATAATAAGACTTTGGAAACCATATGAGCATATTGTTTGTACTTCTGAAATTATAGGCTTAACACATTGCACATAATGGGGGTATCTGACCTGTGATGATGACCACCCTTCATAGAGAACTTTTCCTTCTTATTTTGATTTGGCCAATATCCATGTTTGAATTGCATCTCATCTTAGGCATGAATTCCATAACCAAAGCCTTTAAATTAAATTATGAGTTAAAATACTTAAAAAAAAATTATTGCATGAGCTAGATGCATAATATATTAGCCATTATCTTAGGGTTAGAGAGTCAGTTTAGGCTCTTAGCCTTCTTTTCTAAACACAACAACCTAACCATCTTGCATACATATAACTAAAATCATGATTTTAAATCACTTAGGTGTCGTTAGCTGGCAAACTCTTTTATGTTAGAAATAAGTCCAAAATAGTAAGGATAAATTTATTTTCTCAAGTGAGAACTAATTATTCCCAAATTTATAAAATTAGACTAGGTCGTGTTTTTGACTTCTATGAGAGGCTTTTAAAGACTTTGGGTTTAAAGTGATCTTCTTAGAATAAGTCTTCAATCACTATGCATTTTTGTAGTCTTGTATTGATAGAATCTAAGTCATAGATTTCTATTAAATGTCAACTCAGAATCTCAATAGCTTCAATTTTGAAAATATAAATCCCAATAATAGGATAATTGAAATGTTCACTAGGCTTCCCAGTATCTGAAAGCATTTCTTACTTATTTCCTATTGGCTTATGAAAATAACTCTTTTTCCTTGAAGTGTTCTCTTATGAATTTCTAAATTAAACATTCTTTTAAGACATGCTTTGAAATCCATAGAGATGAAAGTCAATTTCTTTAATTGAGAGTATTCCTAGGAGGAATTCCCTTTTTTTTTAAGATTTAATTAACTATAAGGGCTTGCCCTTATAAGAAACTATGAACCCCCTACAATAAAATAAACCTTATTCTACCTCTTCAAGTAATTTAGGCGAAGAATCTCTAGTATATAAAAGACCCATCAGATTTAAGAGTCCTTATTAAGTAATTGAATCCATTATAGGGTATATATGTTTATCTTTTGAAATAATATATTCATCCCTTAATGATGTATTTGATTACCCAAATAAGTACTCCCAAGATCTACGTGGTATTCTAAATAAAATTCCTCCAATATATTGTAATAAGTATTTTTTTAATAAATAGCTTGTTTATTTGATAAGTGCTTAAATTATGAAAATTTCATGTAACTATAATGCCTTTATTAAATTTTTATATGTTATAATGTGTTTATTTTAAGTATATTTTATGTTATAACAAGAAAATTCTCAAAAACATAAAAGGATGAAATTTAGGCTTAGCGGTAGCAACACCATGACATTGAAAATAGCCTAAATTAAACAATTTTATAGCGAAACTAGCTTTTAGATGTTGTATCAGTAGCACGATGATACTGGATTAGACTCATTTTGGGATAATTTTATAGCAAACTCAGTGTCTTTGTGTCATATCAGAGGATAAATACAAAGTAGAGGCAGCAAGTAGTATGCAGTATCACGACACTATACTGAAGGAAAAATATGAAGTATAGGCAGCAAGCTTAGTGTTATCCATTGGATCAGTAGCGACGCAGTGCAACATCAATAAAGTTGTAGCACTACAGCCTGTTAGAATAGATTCGTGATAGTTTAGTGATAGTTTTGAGCAATTGTTGAAATAATTATGGCAGGTTCATTAGAAAAACCAATCAGGGCTATTTTTAGGCTATATAAACAGGGCATTTCTAAGAAAAAAGGATTTTATTTACTTTTTTTGGCAAGAGGGTGAGTGTGTGTAAGTGAATGTGAGTTCTTTATCAAGTTCATGGAGAGTGACACTCCAAGTACTATGAGAGTGTTGTGAGGGTAGTGTAAAAGAGTGTTTTTCTTAAGCAAGAGGTGGAGAAAGAGATTAACAATCAAGAATATTTAGTAGGGGATTCTACAAATTTCCACAAGGAAGCAGTAGATGATCATAAAAAGTAGACTCTAAAGATTTACTCACTATGCTCATTCCTTTCTTCTTTGGTTATCATAAATCTTGTTTTAAAATGATAGATGATATTTCCATCTTATTCTCTACTATAAAGCAATAATCTATAAAGTGCACTGAATTTATGTGAACTTTTTGATGTTTGTATTGTATTAAACTTTGTTTATGGATTAATATAAAAAATTATTTTTGCTTTTAATGAATATGGTCTTTTGCTTTTCTCCATTCTTCATTTACTTGTGATATGACTAATTACAAATTTATAATCAAGTGTGAATTAGAGATATCGATAGAATCTTAGAAGAATAATTATGAAAAAGGAAAAAATGAATGTACTAAATAATCATTAATGTGTTAGATAGTCTAGAAGTGCAAAACAACAATTAAACATATGATTATTATTATGATTCATAATTATTTAAAGAGAAATATGGGTAATACAACCGATCAAAATTTACTTGGCACTAGGGAGAAAATTGGGTAAAGGATTTGGTTTGGTTATACTTGTTTAGAAATAGAAGGTACAGAATTTTTGCTTCTAATTGATACTACAAGCTTAAAATAAATTCATTACTTAGTTTTACATAATATATAATCTACATTTTTATATATTCAAAGTATTACTTTTAAAATTAAGAAAAACATATATATTTTTTAGAAAAAATATAAAAATATTAAAATTAGTCTTTTCTAATATTTTATAAAATAGTAAATATTCATTTTAATTAAGTATTTAATATTTTGTTGATTAGAAAAAGTTTTAATAGGTTAGTACTTAACATAATATAAAATCATTATTACTTTAATTCTCATTAGAACGATACTCTACTAATTTTATATTACTTGATTTGACACGTGCACTTATGTAAAAGGTAAAAAGATACCAATCAAGTTTTTGGTGCCATTTTTTAGGTTTGGAAGTAAAATAGTAATTTGGATTAAGTTAATAATAGTTCTACTAAACAATTTTTAATTCAACATCTCTGTTATGTGTATTTGTGTTATGTATTAAGTGTAAAATATCTTTGTACTTATTTAGTATATTGTTGTTCCAATTTTGAACAAAAACTATGATTTCTAAATGTTGTAGGCATAGAGATAAAACCATACAAATATAGCCATTAAACTTAGAAATCAATCAATTTTATATGAAAATTAGAAAAGAAAAGAGAGATCATGTGAGAAAGATAACAATGGATAATCAACCACTAGGAGAACCATCTAGACCTCTTAGGGATTATACCACACTAATAGTAGATGAAATACATCAAAGTATAGCTAGACTAATTATTCAAGCCAATAATTTTAAACTAAAACTATTTAGATATCAAATGGTACAAAACTCTCAGTTTGGGGTTCACATATTAAAGATCCTAACATGCATATTTCCAATTTCTTAAAATTTATGCAATATTTAAATACAATAAGGTTGTGATGATGCCACTAAACTTAGATTTTTTTTTCTTTTTAACTTAGAGACAATGCTAAAATGTGGTTGAACTCACTGCATCAATGATCCATAACTACTTGGATTGAATTAGTTCAAAATTTTCTCCCAAAATATTTTCCACCATCTAAAATCGATAAGCTAAGAAATGTTATTGCATCATTTATATAATTAGATAATGAATTTATATATAAGGCTTAGAAAAGATATATAGAATTATTAAGAAAATATCCTCATTATTCATTACCTGATTAGCTTACATTCAATCATTTAATAACACCATAGTAGGATCTCTAAGGAATATCACAGATGTAGCAGTAGGAGGTAGCCTAATATCAAAGCTTTTAAGAAAGCTTATGATTTAATAGAGGAACTGACAACTAATAATTTTTAGTAGCCCTTTGATAGATTAAATTCTAGGAAAGTAGCTAGTGTTAATAATAATGATATGATTGCAATGTTGACTTCACAAGTAGCTTTCATATCAAATAGTTTAGAAATTAATCAAAATATTAACAATATGAATCAAAGGGGAGAAAATGGATAAATATGTGTATTTAAAAATCAAACAAATCAAAGATTGAAAATGCTTAATTATATCTTAAATAAACCAAATGATCCATGCTTAAATACATTCAATCGAGGTTGGAGGAATCACCCAAACCTTTTCTGATAATGCAAACTTTAATCAAAATAAAAATATGGAAAGTTGAAACAATAGGAATTATAATCCTCAGAACTGTAACTTTAGACCTATCATTCAACAAGAATATCCTCCACAAAATAAAACTAAGAAATAAAAACCTTATCTTTATAAAGTTATTCCATGGTATGTAAATATTCTGAATTATCTAGTAAGTGAAATTATACATTATTAAATCAATTAAAATCAAAAGATGGAATTTTTACATGATGTAATTTTTTATTTTTTTTTGGGATGAACCTTATCTCTATAAGAAGTGACTAGATCAGATTCTAAGAAGATGCAGACTAGATAATGAAATTTTAGAAATTATAAGATCATGTCATGATTCTAAATATGGAGGACATTTTGGAGGTTATAAAATAGCTACTAAAATAGTATAAAGTAAATTTTATTAGCTAACTTTATTTAGAGATGTAAATTAATATGTTAAAAATTATGATGAATGCCAAAGAATAAGAATTATCTCTAAGCACCATGAAATGCCCTTAAATTATATTTTAGAGGTAGAAATCTTTGATGTGTGGGGAAAAGATTTTATAGGACCATTTGTTTCTTCATATGAAAATGAATATATCTTAGTAGGAGTTGACTATGCTTCCAAATGGATAGAAGTAATAACTACATTGAAAAATTATTCTAAAGTAACTATTAAATTTCAAAAGAAAAATATTTTTATAAGATTTAGAACACATAGAGTCATTATTAGTGTCAAAGACACTACTTTTTAAAATAAATATTTGAAATAATTTTTAATAAAATATGGAGTACAATAATGAATAGCTATTTCCTATCATCCCCAAGCTAGTGGGCAAGCTAAAATTTCAAATATGAAAATAAAGAAGATTTAAGAAAAAAATTTGTACAGCTTATTAGAAAGAAGTGGTCTCTAAACTTAGATGATGTACTATTGGCCTACAAGACTGCATAAAAATCCCCTATAAAAATATTTTTATATAGATTAGTACTTGGAAAGGCTTGCCACTTACCATTGGAATCCGAGCACAAAGCAATCTAGGCAATTAAAAAACTTAAATTTTCATATGAAAATAAGTGTAGAAAAGTGAATCATAGATTTGAATGAGTTGGAAGAAATAAGATTATGTGCATACCAAAATTCGAGGAAGATCATTAATAAACTTTTTAAGCCTTGATAATAAGTATTACTATTTAATTCAAAATTAAAATTATTTCCAAGAAATTAAGATCATGATGGTAAGGCCCTTTCTCAGTTGTTAAAGTTTATGCACATTGTGCTATAGATATTGAATACTGAAGGATGAATGAAATTTTTAAAGTGATTGGTCATTGACTTAAGCCATACTATGAGGAAAATTGACTTAATTTAAAAAGTCCATTAGTTTTGTTGAAGACCTTAAAAATTAGAAAACTTACATCGGGTTGAGGACGTTAAACTAAGCATTTGTTGAAAGGAAACCCAATATATATGTTTAAAGTTTATTAGAAGAATGTTTAGTGTTTGTTACAAATGATTATGAGTTGAAGTTCCATTAGAAGGAGATTGCATTATTAGAGGCATAAGAATTTGATTAAGGGGCAAAGCTCTTTCGCTTTGTTCGAGTTTGCAAAATGATCTCATTTAATCAAGATTGTAAATGTTCTCTTCTCTTAATATATATATATATATATATATATATATATATATGAAATGAAAAGTGGGTTGATTGGTTAACCAGTGCCTAGGTGCTATAAAAGTAGCACCATGGTGATAATAAAAGAAGTATTCCAAGTAATTTCACGTGGAAGGACACTTTTAATATAAAAAGATGAAAAAATTGACTAGTGTTGTAGTGTTATACCATAGCGCCTAGGCATTCCATAAATGCATAACAAGATATATGTACCCAATTTATGATTTTTGGTTACATCAAAATATCAATTAATGCACTTTTTGATAGGAATAGAAATTACCAGTTGAATAGCACATAGGCATTACATGCAGTGTGCCATGGAACTATGCCACAAATTAGGATAGAAAGGTTAACACTTAGGCACTGCCAAAGTAGCATCATTCTGCTAAGTCTTGTCTATAAATAAGAGGCCTAGGCAGCCGAATTTTTATTTTCAAAGTCATATTCTTCAAATCCTTGTGCACTCTTTCCCCCTAGCATTTCCCCACTCTGTAAAGTTAAAATGCTAGCTAAGTACAAAATTAAGAATAAAAAGAGAGTAGCCATGAGTAACATTGATTGCTTTATCAGCATCAAGGCAAAAGAGAGGTACTAACATGTTCTCATACACAAACATCTCATTTTGAAAAGGGGATTCCACAATCCTTATGGGAGCATAGAAAGAATTAGAACTGAGCGAGGTTGGGAACATTTCACTTGCAACAACAAAGCATCTTTGCCAACACAAAAGAGCATCTAGACAATAAGATTTTTGTGAGTGAAAAATGGGTAAGTTTTGATAATATTATCATTAACGCATATTACAAATTATAAAATTATTCATATGATGAATATCTTTCCTATTATAACAACCATTCAATTTTTGATAAATCTTTTAGATTCCTTACTATTAAGAATGCTAATGTTCAATGGAAATGAAAGGAGAAAATAATTATCAATTTTTGTACTACTAGCATGATCACCAAGGCTAAATCTTGGCATTATTTCATTTTTCCAAGTTGATGCTCACTGGTAATATCAATGAGGTAATTAGGGATAGGGTCATTTTGAATTATATAATTTAAAAGAACTTTTCAATAGTTATATGAAAGATAATTTATAATTCAAATTGTAATATGATTAAAGGTTGCAATACAATCAGTTTTGGCCAGCTCTCCTTTATTTATGCTTTATGTCTTTTGATTAGTGCGATGGGGGAGATAGATGAGGAGATTTCTATATAAGCATTCCTCATAATAAGGTCAATAGAAGGATTGGGATCAAAAATGGAGGTAAAATAAAGTTCATGCACTCCTCAATCTAGATCTTGATCATCCAAAATGTTAAATGAGCAACACCAAGAAATTAGAGGAGAAGTATATGACCTACAAAAAAGGGTTAATAAAAGTAACAGGTGGAAGTGGGAACTAGAAAGAAAATTTGATCATCATATGGGTCCAGCAGTTTTGATATATGGTTGAGTATAACTTAGCACTAGTTCATATGTTTGAGCTATAATTCATGGGCTCTTTCTCTTTCTAATATAATATATGTCACCAAGCTAGAATGAAGAAGAAGAAGAAGAAGAAGAAGAAGAAGAAGAAGAAGAAGAAGAAAAAAAGATTATTTAAAAGTGATTAAAGATATTTGTGGGTACTTTTTGTGCATTTTAATTTTTTTTGTTGTAGATTTAAAAATTACGTATTTATACTTATATTTATTTTTAGCAATTTTAATGTTAAATGTTCATTTCTCACATGTATTTTATTTAAATGTACTACTGCATTGTAGTAGTTAGTAACCCCAAACTTAAATTATTATACCTCTTGAAATTGATATATTTGTAATTTAAAATTTGAGGTTAGTTTGAAAAATATTAGAAAATTATTAGAAGTTAAATATAATTAAACAAAATTTCAACTCAAAAATAATTGTTTACATTTAAGATTTTATTTAATCATTGAAATGTTTTCAAATTAATTAGTACTTTTTGCTAAGTTAAAAATTTTCCTTAAGCACACACATTACACATAAGAGATTCTTAATGAATTTAATGAATTGATATTAAAATAAATAGAAATACATAAAATAGAAATACATAATTTAAAATATTAATAATTGGAACTTATGAGACATTGTTAAGTAAATAAGATCATATTGAATTGAGTAAAGATTGTAGTATATTTATCATTAGTTATAAAGTTAAGACGGTGTACTTCTTATATATATATATATATATATATATATATATATATATATATATATATATATATATATATATATATATATATATATATATATATATATATATATATATATATATATATCATAAAAAGAGACAAAGGAAAGAGAGAGAGAAGAAGGCAAAAAGAAAAAAAATAGACCGTGTCACTTTAGGCTGAATATCTTGATTGAACTTTAAAATTATTGCAATCTAAACCAATTCAATGAAATTATGGAACAATAATAATCACAATTTAAATTGAGAAAGTAAAAAAAGTATGCTTATTTCTATTATATTGATAACTGTTTATTAAAATTCAAATGATTCATCTTCATAAGAATCTACTATGATAATTTGCACAATGAAAATTTCAACTTAAGAAATATATTAATTAATAATAATAATTTGGGATATTTTAATTTGGAATGATGAAATGAAAGAATAAATATTAAAATGTAAATTGTATATTTAGTTAGAAATTCTTATTTAATATTTTAAGAATTCAAAAAATTCATATATTATCAACTAACTCAAAGTGGAAATATATGGGAAAATGTATCAAATTACTTTAGGATAAGTAATAATTTGAGTTTGGGTATATTTGATAAGTGTTGAAATTGTAAAACTTTCACATAACTATAATACCTTTATCATATTTTTATATGTTAAAATATGTTTATTTTAAGCATATTTTATGTTGTAGTAGAAAAATGTTCAAAAATATGAAAAAGAAGAAATTTCAGTCTAGCTCCTAGGCACTGTAAAAGCACTGCAGAGCTGAAAATTCTCTAAATTGGGGTAATTTTATAGCCTAGGTGCTATATCAACAATGCCATGGCTTTAGATCAGACTCATTTTTGGGTAATTTTATAGCAATCTTAGTGCAAAGGAACTGTATAAGCAGTGCTAGGGCATTGTATTAGAGGGAAAATATGAAGCAGAGATAGTAAGCACAGTCTTGTAGTGCTGGTTCAATAGTGCCATAATGTCGGATCAATAGCATCACAGTGCCACTTCCAACATCATAGTCCTATATCAACAATGCCGTAGTACTATGGCCTAACAAATTAGATTCATGATGGTTCAGTGCTAGTTTCAAGCAGCCATTGAAGAAGTTATGGCCGGAGCATCATAGAAACTAACTAGAGCTATTTCTAAGCTATATGTAGAGGACATATCTGTGTAAAAAAAAGGATATTTTTTTTTTTACTTTTTGGTAAGAGGTTGAGTGTGTGTAAGTGTGTGGTGAGGGTAGTGTGAAAGAGTGTTTTTCTTTAATTAAAAGGTGGTGAAAGAGATTAATAATCAAGGATTTTCAGTGGGTGATGTTGGATATTTTCATGTGGAAGCCAAAGAGCATTGTGAATAGTGGACTCTTGCTTTTCTTCTCTAAGTATCCTATATCTCAGTTTAAAATATTAAATGATATTTCCTTCTTCTTCTCTACTATGAAGCACTAATTTATAAAGTGCACTGAATTTATGTGAGATTTTTTATGTTTTTGTTATATTAAACTTTGTTTATTGATTAATATAACAAAATTATTTATGCTTTTGATGAATATGGTGTTTTGATTTTCTTCATACTTCATTTACTTATGATATGACCAATTACAAAGTTAAAATCAAGTGTGATCTAAAGATATCAACACTCCTAGAAGAATAATTAGGACAAAAGAAAATGATTGCAGTGAATAATCATTAATGTGCAAGATACTCTAGAAGTGAAAAATACACATTGAATATATGATTATTTTTAGGATTCACAATAATTTAAACCAAAATATAGGTAATGCAATCAATAAAAATTTACTTGGCACTAGGAGGAAAATTGGGTAAAGGGATTGGTTTGGTTATACTTGTTTAAGAATATAAGGTATAGCATTTTTTCTTCTGGTTGACACTACAAGCTTAAAATTAATTCACTACTTAGTTTAATATAATTCATAATCTAAAAAAATTCATGGATTCAAAGTACTATTTCTAAAATTTAAAAAAAATACCTATATTTTTTATAAATAAAAAACAAAAATATAAAAATTAGTCATTTTACTATCTTACGAAATGGTAGATAGTCATTTTAATTATTAAGCATTTTACATTTTGTTGGATAAAAATTAAGTTTTAAAGGATTAGTCCTAAATATAAAATCAATATAAGATTTTACCATAATCTTTATGGGAATGATACTCCACTCATCCTATATTACTTGATTCGACACATGCATTTACGTATAGGGTAAAAAGATACTAATAATCATTTCATACTTAGTTATGTAAAGAATTGTTCATTAAATGTTTGATCTGACACTTACCTCATTGAAACATTCTCACTGCATCTATAAATTACCTTCCCTCCATCATGATTAAGTGAGCATTTATTCATTTTTTTTTTTGACCTTAAAGCGAGTAAAGTTTTATTTACATGAGTTGTATCCTTCCATCTCATTCAACTCTTTTTTGTTAGTTTTGTCCAATGAGTATGGTCATGGCCACTTGAAAAAAGCCTCTATTGCCTTCAGGGTGACTATGATCATTGAATCACCTTTTCTTGAATCCAAAATTGTGCCTCTGGTTTTTCATAAGTATTATCATGGGAACTCGAATTACACTATGCAAGTTGCTATTATCATGGGAACTTCTTATTGATCTCACTTTTGGAGTTAAGTTAACTATCTCTTACTTAGGCCTAGGATCTATCTAGGCACTAGGATGTTCTTAGTACAAGGACACATCCAGTGGTTAGGAGAACTCTAATCAAAATCCTAGAGACTTATACGTTTAATGCAAAGGTTAGACCCTAGCCTATGACACGTAAGACCCACCTACCCTAAGATTAATTAAACCATATGCCAAACCAGCTCCTCAAATCCAAACCAATTGACTATAAACTCAACCTTAACCAACATAATTTAAGCCCAAACCCAAATTGACATTAAAATCCAATTTAGCCTATTGGAAAAGTTAATCTAACTCAACCAATTTTTCCATAAGAGGGCTAAATCCAAAATTAATCTGATTTAATTAAAATTGAACTCGTCCAAACTTATTTAAACTTTAATTGAACATATTTCAACCTTGATTGTAACCAATGCTTGTAATTAATCATGAATTGATTATTAAACACTTCTCAACCATCAATTGAAACCAATTAGGTCAAATTAACCTAGTTAACCCATTTGTCCCAATTTGGCCTAAAGGACCAAATTGAACCAAAAGCAAATTTAAGCCAAATCAATTAAAAAAATGGCTTCACTCCATGTCAACTGATTAATTAAACATAATTCAACATTTATCCGACCCAATTTGGCCAATTTGATCAAATTAGTCAACTTAGCCCATTTAACTCAAATGAACTCATATGAGCTAGATTAAATCCACTTAAAATTAAATCAAACTAAGGGCACTAAAAAATTTAAAATGATTATTTAAACATAACCCAATATCCCCCTTAACCTAATTTGGTCAATTGGTCACCCTAACCTATTTGAATCTAAATTGACCTATATAAGTCAATTTAAGCCAAACCAAACCCAACCAAATTTGGCATGACTCACCCTTTGGTCCCCATTGACCTGCCCAAGTAAACTTAACCTAAGGTGAACCCAGTTCAATCTGAACAAAGTAAACTAAAGGTTCTAAATAAGACAAAATCCCCCATTTAGAAGCTCTACAAACCACCTATGATTATGATAGTCCTCCTTAGCATTGTTAGAGCATAGACCCACTGGCCCAACCTGATCCAAAGCTATTGGGCTCAACAATTAACCAATATGAGGTCCCTGTCACTTTGGCTGTCCCTTGGTTCACTCCCCATAAGATTTCCACTTCATGACAGACCACTAATCTCCATGAGCCACTAGGGGGCCTCCACCTCATCAATCCCTTTCTATTTTTGACCATCCCTGTTGGACTACTAGCTACCACGACCTAAACCAACCAATTTGGTTGGTTCACATTAGGAGGAGGGTATACACCTCCTTCCCCATTCAAACTTTATAGAGACCTTCACTAGAGTATCCTCCTAAGTCCCCAAGCTTTTATAGAGCTCTCCGTGCACTTAACCACTAGCGAGACTAAGCCTCACCAGAACTTGAGAATCTTTTCCATCCAACCTCACATAAAGTCTACTAAATTCAAATTAACTTTGTTCACATGCTCCTCTTATTCCAGTGAAATAAAATGAATCAAAAAGTATTTAATTCAAGCATTGGAAGGCACTCTAAGACCAACTTCAACGAGCTTCATGAAGATGTTTGGTCTAAAGGATGATCGGCGGGGAGGCAGTTCAAAACTTCTTTAGTAGCACTTCATTTCTTTAAGGAAAAGCTACCTCAATCATTGGGCTACCAATCTATAGCTCTGCAACATAAATTATGGAAAATCATAAGAAATTCTGATTGTGTTGGTCTATTGTGAAGGATTTTGGCACATGGTGTCAATCGAGCTGTAAGATCCCTTTAAGACATCCCCTTGATCAATTTGTAATTGATTCTACCATTGAATGAGCTCTGGCAAGCTCAAATCGAGTAGAAAAATCTAGATGATGTCCATTTCTCCCCATGGATTGATGATGGATCATCCGTAGTCCATTCCAAGTGATTAGAACTGACTACCCATATTAATCATGCTAGAATTATCAATTTAAACCACAAAATTAATCTCCACCATCTGATCCATGATAAAAAAACTAAAAAAAGTGTGTCAACTACCATTGAGTCAGCAGCCACACGGGACGATTTAAGTAGCTAATCTTGATATGCCACATGGAAGCGCTGACACGGCACCAATTGTGTCAATGAATTAATTAAGATTTAAAATATGTTTTAAGTTGCTAGAACTTTGAAAAATTTAAAAGAAAAATAAATCTATTTTGGAAAGCTTAGACTGGGGAGAACTTGAGGGAAAAATCCCTAATTTTTGTTAAGTAAATAGTGATTAATTAAGATTTATAATTTTACATAATGAATTTAATTAAGCCTAAATTATCTGGCTAATTAACTTAGGATTTGGCATAATTAGTCCTTGGGATAACCTCTGTTGCCCATAAATTTCTTTAGCAATTTGCTAAGTAATTTAGGAAATGCTAATTTTAAAACCTTAATTAATCATTCTATGCATTTAATAACTATTTAAAATCAAGAAATTATAAAATTAATTATAGAAACTTAATTAAGCATCAAAATAGTGAGGGTGAACAACAAAATTAATTAGGACCTTTGGGTCTAATTATTTCCCAAAATCACCTGAGAGGGCATTTATTTGATTAATTAAATCATTATTTAACTATAATTTAGAAAAATCATAGTAATTAAGGATTTTCTCATTGATAATTTTGGATTTTCTCATTTTATTTAATAAACCCTTTATTATAAGCCTAATTGCATTAGTACTTTTAAGACATGTTTACTTTATATTTATGCATTCCAATAAATCTCTTATAGTTTTTGAGCTTATATTCAAGGCTTAATTAGATTCATGAGCCTCTTTTGGCTTAATTAGATTAAAAATTTAATTAACCTTAATTTTAATCATAAAAATAACTTAAATCATTATTAAATAACTTAATGAACAAAGATGGGGAAATGAATAACTTTACTTATTTTCTCTCCACTTTATTATCAAGTAATTCAAATTCCAAAATTAATCCTTAATTATTTCGATTAGGCTTAAGGGTGTTTATCTAATGTGAATATCTTTATGAATTAATGAAGCCAAATAAATTATTTAGTAATGTTTAATTTTTTTCTTTAATTGTTCCTAAATTTGTATTTCATTTGTTTTATGCACTCATGTTTTAAATTCAAAATTGAAAGGTTGCATTTGATTGTGTGGCTATTATCACTAATAAATCTCAAATTATTTTTATAATAAATCAAAAGATATATATTTATCTAAAACTAAACTAACATGAATAATTAAATGCTAAATTCAATTCCTATGTGTATAAACCATAATTTGAAAGGTATATAGCTTGGAAACATGAGGTCTCAGGGCTATATTTCTGAAAGAGGTATTGATGCCTCATACATTTAGCATAATATGACACATATTATAAAGCTTGTGGTGAAATACATGTTAAGGCTAAATTATTGTCACTCATTTTTATTTGAAACATCCTAAAATTGTCAAAATTTTGTGCCTATATCTACATATGTATGCATATGTATATAAATTAATAAATATATAGTCTGGACATCCCTGGAATACTTTAAATATCCTTAAGGGGGTCTATGATTATCTCACTTCTCTAGTTCAATAATGACATGAACTTATATAAATTTGATATAATAATGTATATGCATATGTATAAGGTATAATAAAATTCTTCTATGAAAATCCATGCATCATTCTATATGTCAATTAATGTGTATAAATCCATTCATGCATTAAGTGTGTGGTAATTGAAATATGATACATATTTACTAAATTCAATCATCTAGTCAATTATATTTACTTAATTTAATGAGTATTGAAGAATGATGAAATAAAATCAAAAGTGTATTATTGAATTAATCATAACTTGGCTTCATTAATCCTAAGATGCCTCTTCACGTTTGAATAAAATCTTTTAAGTCAAATCTAAACATAGGACCTAATAAAATTTATAACACTTTGTTAAGAGGATTATAAAAATATAAGAATTTATCTCCTTGAATAAATCTAAGGATAAGGATTAAGGAGGATTTATTTCTTCTTCTTCTTGTCATAACTAAATTAAAAATAGAATTACAAAATGAAATCAAAACTTAAGTCTAAAATCAATTCAAACCATTAATCACATAAAGTGTAATATTTAAAAAAGAAATTAAAATTTTCTTCATTAGATAATTCAAATATTAAAGATTAATCATGACATACCACACCAAACCTATCACACACATTAGGATACTAAGTCATCGATCCTAGTGTTAGGTTAGGCTAGTGTTTTGTTGTGAATTGATGTTCTACTTTATGATGTAATGTTTTAAACTGGATGTTAGGATTGATTGTGCATAGTCTAGATATTAGGATGATGCTAGACTAATGATATTTTTGTAGGAGATTATGCTTAAGGGATCGTTATAATAATGATTTTATAAATGCTTCTTGCTTGCTGATGTTGCTTAAGTTCTTAAGCATAATCCATTATAACAGGTGAGCATGGTGACCCAAGGCAGAGTGCAAAGCCTAAATATATAAAGTATAACTATTTGGTGTGAATGTAAATCAGACTAACTTCTATTTTACAATTAGAGTTAGATTTACATTTCTTATGATGTAACTTTTGTGGTAGGATTAGGATTAGAACTATGGCATTTAGGATGAGCAGTGGTTAGAAAGCTTAAACCTAGGAGACCTTGTGATGCTTGGAGTACTCAAATTCATTAAGCAAAGTAATGATGAAGAATTGAAGACCCCCATAGCTTTATTTATTTTTTTATTTTAATTATAATCCAAGTTGTATAAATGTAAAGCTTAGCTATCCAATTTCTTTTCTCTTTTGGGGTTTATGATAGTACCCACCAGCACTGGCCTTTTTATTCTCTTTATCAATAATGTTTGATTATTTCATTACATTGAGTACACAATAGAAATGACATACTTTTCATAGATTTTTTTAATGTTTTATTATTTCTTGTGTGGCTTAGATGTAGTAGGCTCACAAGGTAACATAAGTTTTCCACCATAATTAATAAACTCTAATTAAATTTTGAATAACTGATAACCTCACCATAAAGCCTAGTCATTTTAATAAAGGAATAATAGATTTAACAACCCTTTAATTATATGGGTAAATGTTTTAATATTATGCATGATAAGGGACGAGGCTTGACCTATGAGAGTAGTCCTTTCTACTAGAGAACACCCCTTCCTGCTGATTTAGCCTATTATTTAATTTCATCATGCAGTTAGGCATAAGCTCTCCTAAGCTTGAGTCTAAAATAATGAGTCAAATAGTGAAATAAATATTATAAATTTTATTGCATTAGTTTAAGTCATGATTTTCATACCAGTTATTAGATAGCCTCTTAGAGAGTGAGTTTAGCACTCTAGATTCTTTCCTAATAAATAATAGCTTAACTGCCTTGCATTTATATGAGACCGGTCCACATGATTTTAAATCATATGAGGTATAAGCTGAAAACTACTCTAGGAGATTGTAAGTCTAGAATAGTGAAGATTAGTTTATTCTATCTAGCGAAAGTGAATCATTATATTCTACTTTTCTTGAGTATATTAAGGTCAAGCTTGAGGTGTTTTTATTTGAATGTGTTTGTAAGGACACCACATAAATCTTAGGCAGTACTTATTAAAATCATCAAGTATGACATATAATGGAATCAATCATCTAATAAAAACTCCTAAGGGTGATGTGTCTACTTATAATAGAGACTTTTCCCCTACTTTACATGGATAAAGTAAAGTAAGATTTATTTTATGTCAGGTTCTTTAGTTCCTTATAGTGGAAAGCCTCAATAGTTAATTACATCCTAGAAAATGAGCATTTTCTAAGAATGCTCTTGATTAAAGTAGTCAACTAACATCTCTAAGAATTTAAAAGATTAATATCTAAGAATTTACAATTATTAGAAAGAAATTGAGAAGACTCAAGTGAGAAGAGTTCTTTAGGGATTCTGAAGTAAAAATAAGTAGGAAGCACGCAAAATACTAGAAGGCCTAGTGAGTACTTTAATCTACCATATAGTGAGGCTTTATGTTTTTGAAGGAATGAAATTAAATTTATTTTGAATTGATATTTTTTTATTACGATGTTAGGACTTAGATTCCATGAACACAAGATTATGGATATACCTAAAAGGTGAGGGCTTATACTTGTAGAAAATAAAAAATGAGCAGGCTCTGAACTTACACCTAGAATGCTCTAGCACAAGCTACGAGCTCGAGTTAAATCTTCTCAAGCAATGTGGGATATGATGGTTCAGTTCTGCTAGAGAGAGTGAATCGATCCCAACTCTTCTAGGCTTACAATTGCTTGGAGTGTTTGCCAACTAACACCTCCTATGATTCAAAATAATGCAACTAGTTGTATGTGAATGCAAGATAGTTAGGGTATTATTTATTTTAAAAAATCTAAAGCCCTAAACTCACTCTCTAAGAAGCTAGATCATGATTGATATGAAAATTCATAACTTAAACATGCAATAAAAACTACACATTTTATTTCATTCTTGACTCATCATTTTGGACTTAGGATTAAGAGAGCTTATGCCTAAATGCTTGATGAAATTTAGTTATGAGCCAAATTAGTGGGAAGGGAAGTTCACTATAAGGGACTACTCTAATAGGTCAAGCACCCCTATTTGCAAAAGTGAATGATTATGCATGCATGTTATTATAACATACATTCATACAACTAAGGGGTTACTAAATATTTTATTTATTTATATTAGAATCCTATGCTTTCAAATGAGGTTATGAGTTTGCTTAAATTTGAGTTAAAGTTGTTAAGTTGGGATAGAAAATTTAATTTTTTTTTTTGAAATAGCCTAACCTATCTAAGCCATATAACAAACAATCACACATTAAGAAACTTATAAAAAGCATGCCATTTATATTGTACAATCAATATAAACATGTTAACCTTATTTTTGGATGAGGTTAACATGATTTCTAAACTTAGTAATTAGGATACATAATCCTAGATTAGGAACCTTCTAATTAAACACTTAGAACACTACACCTAGTGACCTACTGCATCCTCCTTGGGTTTAATCTAACCTAACATATTTAGGTAGACTCAACCCAAATCTTAAACATAAATTAAAGAAGAACACATTTCACTTGAAAATTGAATTCATTTGAGCTTAAAGTAAGGTGATTAGCTTAATTACCCTATCTAAGCCCAAACTTAATTAGTCCTAGAAGTTATTCAAGAAAAGTCATAATAAAGCCAAATCAAAGCAAATGAAAAGTATGAAATCACAATATGAATATGAATGAAATCAAACTAAGTTAAGGTATAAAAAGGTCAACCCTTTTCCATGGGTTTGACTTATGTAGGTCTCACCAAGTCAAAGGTCAACCCACCAAAATTTAATCAAATATAATTATTCTAAATGGTTTAAATGATAATATAAACATGATTAAACATGAATTTAAAGAATATAAATCCAAAGTGGCTTTAATTGGGCTAAATAGATCATTTGACCTAAACGAGCCCTATTAGGTTCAAACTCAAATCAAACCAAAACCAACTCAATTTGATTGACCAAAATCATTTGAAATAGTAATAAAACATAATTCAATCCTTCATTGGGTCCAATTTGACCAATTTGGTTATTTGAGCCAAATGAACCCAAACTTAACCCATTAGGCCCAATTTGGGTCAAATGGGTAAAAATTGAAGTCAACTTAAAATTAAATGAAATTAATCACTATAAATAATCTCACATATGTGATTAAACATGATTGGAGTCCAAACATAATTTAGTTGAGTCAAAATTGGTCATGTGACTCTATTAAATTCAACTTAACCCATTTAAATCAAAATGGGCCAAGTTGGCATAAAATTTAATTAAATTATCATGTGGCATAGGCTAATTGAATTCTCAAATTTCCAATGGACAATCAATGATGATTTAAATAAAAGCTAAAACCAATCAATCAAAAGAAATACATTTAAATAATTCGAATCTAAATGGCATTGAATTAGGTTCAAATCTCTCTATCCAATTGAAATGGACTTGAGTTTGACCCCATATTTCAACTTGGTTTGACTTCGCCAACCCACCACCAATTCAAAATGATGTTATGGTGGTGCCAAAAGTAAAAGAAGGCCATATGAGGTGAAGTCATAAGGGGATGAGCTATAGCCATGGAAAGGAAGTGAGGAATCCATGCAAAGAAGAAAAATCTCATTTCTCTCTTATGCACCTCATCTTCTCTTCATCCTAGCTGATTAGGAACAAAAATCCTAATCAATTGATGGCTTACTGGAGGAAACTTCTAAGGGGTATAAAAAAGATAAGGGCTATCACCATGGAAAGCAAGGGAGAGCCTTCTATGGAAGATGGTTCATGGATAATCATCCAAGTGCGCTCATAAGGCCAAGAGGGACCAAACCACCCCTTTAGCTGAGCCTCTTATTGCCGATGTCTAGATTCCATCCACTTAAAGCTTTGAATACATAGTCCTCAGCCATGTATGGAAAGAGGAGAGAGAGTCTCTCTTCTCCCATGATTTTCACTCCTACACACTCTTTAGGTGTAGAGGGACTCATGTGACCCCTTACTCGAGCCCCTCGTCACTGGCAGATCAGCGATTGGCCATAGCCAGTGGCAAAGATGTTTCAAGCTATCGACCATATGCAGGACAAGATGAAAATGATCCCTTCAACCTCAATTAAAAATTCCTACATATTTTATAGGTCAAGGAAAGTTCAATCGAACCTTCCCTAGATCACTATGTCATCAGCAAGACGAAAATCCACTAAGATCGACTGAAAATGACCAAGTGTTGGTCTCCACGGTGTTTGGCAGGGAGGCAAGCTAAGAAATCTTTACCGTAGCTTTGCCCATTGAGATGAAGGTGCACGAAGCATGACAACTGTCGAGGATTAATGCCGATGAGGAATGGACTAAAACCTACCTCTTTAGTAATTTTGTTTGGTCCTTTATGAAGAGAATTTGAACTCCAAGGAGATTAATTTGCATGGATCAATTGCAAATTGATTCTTGAACATTTTATAATCAAAATTGTGTTAAAATTCCTCTTAGATCACCAAAAATCTACCGAATTCAACAGACAACATCCATTTCTCGCAAGTGAGATCAAGGGAATGTTCTCCGCTGTCCATTTCTTTTGTTAGGAATGGATCATCGAGACCTAGCTAGATGTTCTAATTTAATCTCCTAAAAGGAACATAGGTGAAATCCTGATTGTCCGATCTTCGAATGAATGATCATTGATTGTTTCGTAGTCCCCACCATTTTTTATTTGGTATCCATGTCACCCAATGGCTCCATGCCATGCGGCAATGGCGCCACATTGACGCCACATCTCTGTCACCCATGAAAAAAGGGAAATTACCATTTCTTATTTAAAAAAATTAAAAAATATGCTAAAAACTTCAAAAAAAATTATAAAAAGTAAAATACAAATCCAAATAATGCAAATATGGGCTTTATGGATTCACCTTACTAAGAGGAATCCATTAGACTCAAAATCCCAAATTAATTTTGGGTAATTTTGGATTATTTTTACTTTAAATAAAAATAGCAAAACTCAAATTAATCACAAACCATTAATCCAATTAATGTGAAACATTGAGGAACTGAAATTAGGGTTAAAATGCACCTTAGAAATAATTATCATGATTTATTGCAAAGTAAATCAAATAATATTGAATTTCTAATCTCAAATCCTAATTTTAATGAAATAAATTAATATTAAAGCAAGAAAACTATGGAAAATTATGAAATCACCTTAAATCATAATAATTAACCCTAATAAACTTAAACACATCATTAAAATTTACTAAACTTAATAAATCATAAAATGACTTAATTTGGCATTAAATTGAATTAATAAATCCCATTAATCAACCTAATTTTAGAAAAATCATAACAAATCAACTAAAATTATAAAAAGTTTAAATGAACCCTTTATGGATGCATCTTCTAGAGAGGAATCTAAGAAAAATAAAACCCATAAGTAATTCCTTCTAAATTTAGCATAATTTAAATTTTAATAGAATAATTAAGATCTTAATTAATCTTATTTACACATATGATCAAAATGAAATATTAGAAAATTTAAATTGACAAGCAACCCTACTTTCAATAAAATTTTCAAATCCAATAGCCCACTAGATTGGAAGTTTTTGAATTTCCTAATATCTACGCCAATTTAAATGAAAAAATAAAATATAAATTCAAAAAATTATTAAAATTTAATAAAATGAAGTTAAAACATTTTCATTATCATCAATGCAGCCAAGGAAAAGTTCTGAACCCACTAAAGTAAGGGAATTTAAATAATAATATACTTAGAGTTTGAAGAAATGGTTAAGAATATAAAAATCAATTATACTTTAAATAATCAACTTAATAAATTCATAATAAATAAATCAATAAACTAATTAATCAATACCAATCAACCTCAAAAATTTATACTTAAAGGAGAAATTCATTTGTATGGAAATTACTTAAATCTATTTGGATTTATGAATAACATAATTTTAAATGCAAATGAAGGTAATTAACCAAATCAAACAAATTACCTAAGTTAGGTACCCAAACTGGCTTAAGTCTCTTAAGTTATGAATTGATTAATAAAATAAAATAAATTGATTAACAAAATCTAACAAATTGATCAATAAAATCTTAACACACAATGAAACTAAAACTTAAACTAAGAATGAATCAAAATAGTAATTTAAATGAATTAACTTAAATTCAAACAAAACTAACTAAACATAAATTAAATGGGCATAAACATTAATAAAATAATAATAAGATCTATTTAAATCAAATTGAAAATAATCCAAACTAAAAAAATATGTAATCAGATTAAAAGAAAATAAAAGAAGAATTAAATTTCAAGATAAAATTAAAACATTTATATTCAAGCCAATTAGCTAAGTAATTAAGACTTAATTAAGATAATTATGTAAAACATCATACCCTAATTAGTCACTATTCATTGGGAAAAAATATGGGATGTTATTTTTTCTTAATTCTCCTTTCTTTAAACTTTCGAAATGGGTTTATTTGTATTTTTAGATTTTTTTATAATTAGTTATAATTTTTCAAATTTTTTGTCTAATTTAATTACATTTTAATCTCTAATTGATCCAATTACATAGTCGGTGCTGCATGACAGTTCACATGGCAGTGCTTTCCATGTGGTGCTGCGAGACCATGTAATTAGATAGAGTGGCTCCTAATTTAAACCTTATGATGCAACAAATGACTCAATGATGATGAATGCACTTTCATCTCAATCATTTGATCATGGATTGGGCAGTAGAGATTAATCTTAGAGTTTTAAAGGATTAAAGTCAAATAAATCTAATGTGATTAATCACAACCATCCATTCTAATCATGTAGAATGGATGACCGATGATTTTTCATCGACCCATGGTGAGAAACAGACACTGCCCACATTTCACCACTTGATCTAAGCTCGTTCAATTCTAGAATTGAATGCAAACAAATATGGGAGGAGTTCTTAATGGCATCCTACTATTCGATTGACACAAAACACATATCCACTTCATAAAGGACCAAAAATCTTATAATTTTCTATGGTTGGCTAGAAATTACCTCATCAAAGCTAAAGACCAGCGGTCCATCGATTGAGGTACCTTCGCTTTAAAGTGACAAAGCCATATTAAGAAGGTCATGAGCTGCCTCCCCACATGTTGTCCTCCAAACTAAGCACCATCATGAAGCTCATTGTAGTTGGTCTCAGAGTGTCTTCTAGTGCTTAAATTGAGTGTTTCTTGATCTATATTGACTCACCGAAGTGAGAGGAATGTATGGGTGAAGTTAATTTGATTTTGGTACAGTTTGGTGAGGTTGAATGGAGAGAGTACACAAGTTGAGGGTGGAGCTATTCTCATTGATGGCTGAGGGAACAAGAAGCTCAAGGAATGCTTAGGGACTAGTAGTACTGCTCTAGGGAATGTGTTCATTATGTTTGAATCATGGAGAAGGGGTATAATTCCCTCCCCAAATGAACCAACTCATAGGAATTATTCAACCATTGCTAGCCGTCTAGCTGATGTAGGTGGCTGGAGATGGCAAGGGACTGGTGATGTGGTTGTGCTTGAGTGGCTGAGGGAGATTAGTGATCTACCATGGGGTGTACACCTCTTTTGAGGTGGACCAATGGATAGCCAAGGGGAGGAGGTCCTCCCCTTAGTCATGGACTAAACCTAGTAACTTTGGGTTTAGTTGGGTGATTAGGCCTATGTGCAAAGAGAGCAAAAGGTGGTTGCCATGGGCGAAGGAGGTAGGTAGGCCTTCCAAATGGGGATTTTATCCTATTTGGAACTCTTGGTTCACTTGGTTTGAACCAAACTAGGTTCACCATGGGTTGAGTACACTTGGGAGGGTCAATGGGGACCTAAGGATATGTCATGCCAAGTTTGGTTAAGTTTGGTTCAATTTCACCATACAAGTCAATTTGGGTTCAAAAGAATTAGGTTGACCAATTGACCAAATTAGGTTAAGAGAGTGAATTAATTTTAATGATCATTTGGAATGTATTGGTGCAATTGGTTTTATTTAATTTGAAGTGGATTTAAATTTAGCTTATATAGGTCCATTAGAGTAAAATAGGTAAAGTTTATCAATTTGGTCAAATTGGATAAATTGAGTTGAATGAAGGTTTGAGTTATATTGATTGATCATTTGAGAATGATTGTAGGATTTGATTTTTTTAATTTTGATTTGGATAGGTTTTAGCTAAATTTGATCTTTTAAGCCAAATAGGGCTAAATGGGACAACTGGGTTGATTTGACTAAATTGGATTCAATTAATGATTGGAGGGTGTTCAATAATCAATTTTGGTTGATTAGAGGCATTACTTACATTAAATTTCGATTGGAATAAGATTTGGCCCAAATTGGCTCTTTAGATCAAATTAGGTTAACTTGGGTTAAGTTGCCAAACTAGGTTGGTTAGGCTTAAATGGTTGTAATTGGATGATCAATGATGATCAACAATCATTTTGGAAGAGATTGGATAGATTAATTTGGTCAAATTGAACTTGATTTAAATTTTGATTCAATTTATTCTTATTGGCCAAATTGAATCAAGTGAACCAATGGAATTGATTTGCTCAATTAAGGTCAATTGGATGTTGATAAGTATTCAATGATATATTTAAAGTTGATTGATGGCATTGATTGCAATTAATTTGAGTTAGATTGAATTTAACTCATTTGAACCTTTTAGGACAAATGGGCCAAGTTGGGTTAATTAGACCAATTGATGGAATTGAATGGGTTGGGATGGATTGAAATGTTTAACCGGGTGTTTGGAATGAGCATGAGGTTTGGATTGATTCTATTTGGCTTAAATCAGGTTGAATTAGATTTTGACCCTATGAGATTCAAATGAGTCAACATGGGTTTAGGGCCAACTTGACTTAGTTTAATTCAATAGATTTATAATTATGTTTTAATCAAGTTCAACTGAGATTCAAATGAGTTTGGATGAATTAGATTTTAATTGGATTGAGTTGATTTTGGGTTTATCCCTCTTAAGCCCAAAATGGGCTAGGTTAGGTCAACTTGACCATTTGGCTAAATTGATCATAATGAATAAGACTTGGTTTAAGGTTACTTAGTCTTAGTTAAGATTTTCTTTGTGGCCAATTGGTTTGAATTTGAATGGTTAGTTCACTATGTTGTTTAATCAGGTTTAAGGTATGTGGGCCTTACCCATCCTTGGCTATAATCTAACCTTAAGGTTGAGTCATATGAGTCTCAAAGCTTAGGCTTAGTGTTTTCCTAACCACTAGAAGTGTCTTAAGTCTAGGAATGCCTCAGTGCTTAGATAGATCCTAAGTCTAAGGAAGAGGTAGTTAACTCACTCCAAAGTGAGGTTAATAGATCTTATATTTTGTGCTAGAACACTCTAGATATAAGTTTAGAGGCTACTTTTTTCTCTTTTGCTATGGATATAAGTCCTCACCTTTTAGGCATTTCCAAAATTTTATGTTATTGGAATCTATGTCTTAATATTCTAACAAAATATCAACTCAAATAAGAATAATTTTTACTTTCAAAAATATAAATCCTCACTATAAGATGATTGAAGCACTCAGTAGGCTTTCTAGTATTATGAGCCCTTCCTACTCACCTACCTTTGAAATCTTTCAAGAACTCTCTCCATTTCAACTCTCTCACTTGATTTTCTAATAACTAACAATCCTTTTATGTCAAACCTCAAAATCTTTGAAGACATCAGTTGATTACTTTAATCAAGAGTATTCTTAGAAAATCCTTATTTCCTAAGATGTATAACTATGAGGGCTTACCTCATAGGAAACTAAAGAACTCGGCTTAAAATAAACCCTGCTTTACTTCATCCATGTAAATTAGGAGAAAGATATATGATATTTGTATCCTCATAAGCCTTCAGAGTCCTTATTAGATGATTAAGTCCATTATAAGGTGATGCTTTTTAACTTTCAAGATAATACATCATTTCTTAGATCCCATACTCGATCATTTCAATAAGTACCCATAAGATCTATATAACACTCCAAACAAAAACATCACACTTTTCTTGGGGATTCTTGTCTTTGCATTGAAGATGTTGGCAAGTTGGGTGATGCATTCTACATACCGCCAATCTCAACTGTGTTGATCTTCTCTGGAGGATTTCTTTGAGGTGCTTATTGCATTGCAATTGCTATTAAGTTAAGTTGACCAAATAGCTCTTTCATTAGCCCATTCATCTCATTAAGATGATTATTAAGTTGTCTAATTTCTTGGTCTCTTATTTGGAGTTGAGAGTCATCTATCATTGTAACCTTGTTTGAACATTCATTAATTCTGAACATTCATTAATTCTTCAGTTTATTTAATCTTCATTCATGTTTCTCCTTTGGGCACTTAGTTACTTGGGCCCTCCTAATGTCGTTCCTCATTTTTTGTTCAAGTATCACATTCTTATTTCATAAACGTGTATCAACCATGTGAACCACCTCGACTTCCATGCAATTGATATTTTTATTATTTTAGAAATCAGGAGCTTATTGTTCTTCATCAATCAAAAAGTCATCCTCTTTCCAAAAGGGCTTATTATCAGCATAATTAGCTAGCTGACTATTTTTTGATTGGTACTTTAATTGAGGAGGGGAAATTCATCATTTTCATCATCTTATTGAACTTTCTTACATTGATTTATCTCATCTTTGATGATTTAGGGTAGTTCTTTAGGTACCTTGATTGATCAAAACTTCTAATGGTGGATCTTTGGGAATGCATCCTAAATGTCACACCTTGGTGTTCACCAAATGTATTAAGATGAGATGATTAATATTCCCATTTTTATGAAGGTTTTTAGGACCTTCAAACAACTGGCCACCTAATACCTTTGTACTGAAGGGATCATTATTCATGCTCACCAAACATTAAATCCCTAGGGCTTGAGTTCTGCTCAAGGGGCATGATATTTTAGATTATTCTTGTCTCTTTTAAGTATGAATTTACTGGGTTGGTGACCAGGCTCACCAACTTCTTAATTCTTTTTTGAAGGTTTATGTTTTTAATACCCTTCAAAACTTTATAAATTTTGGAGGAGACAATTTCTTCCTTCCTTGGTTGATCTTATGAAACGGGTTGTATATGTTTATCCAAGAAAGACTTCTTTATATCTCCTATAGAGTTATTTCTCTTGATTCATTTGAGCAGCTAGAGATTATTATTAGTGGGTATGTTTGCTTTTATCAATGTATTGTATTGTTGGTTGGTTTGTACAAGTAATCCAACAACTCACTGAGAAGCATTATACTTTCTTATAGCTCTCTTGACCATTTTGGTGCTTGAGGAAGATAATTTATGATCATTATTACCTAGAGCAAAGGTTGTACCTTGTAGAATTATAGGCTCCTCTAAAGGACTATTAAGTGGATCAACAATGATAGATTTTAGTTTAGGCATAATGACCATCTTCTCTTTGGTACCCGTTATTGGAGCTGCCTTTGACCATCTATTGAAAATAGAACCTCTTTTAGAGGTTAATTTCTTTACCTGATTATATAAGGCCTTAACATTCAATTGCCTTGGCTATTTGGGGATGATTACATTCAGTGTTTTTTTGTTGCATGATAGCTTCTTATATGCTTTAAAATTTCAGTGCCTTTAGTGATGATGGCCACAGGTCCAGCCAATAAAAACTGTATAACCTTAAAAATTACCCATAACTGGAGGGTGGCTCTAATAGAACCAATATTAATCACAGTTTGAAGTAATCTAACAGTACATCCCTCACCCAACTTGAAAGTTATTAGATTTGTTAGGTTTACCATCAAAATGTTTGCACCTGGTCGTATATTCAAAATCGGGTTCTACTACATTTCAAGAACCTAAACTTTTGTGATGAAATTTTCAAATCTATATTGATATCATATATTTTAATTTTCCAACCAAAGATGAAAATAGAAGTAATCTTTGGCATAGTTGCAAGAAATCTAATTGCTCAAAAAAATGCTTTTGCAAATCTCTGCACCATCTTATTAGGATGTTTGAGGAGTACGTTCTTTATGAGGTAGATTTATCCTAACATTATGTAGGGTTTTTTAAATATGGGTTCTACTTCCTATAAATATAAGCATTCAGAATTAATTACCCCTCTTATTGCAATAGGAGAGCACTCTCATGTAAAGTTGAAAATAGACATATCTATTTGATATGAATTAGTGTCTAAATGTGTGATGTGAATGACTACTTAAAGGAAAAAGGTGGGAAGTCCTGATCAAGATCCCAAGGTTCAATCATCTCGGGACTACAATTATTCCAATCTAACAACATCAGAGGGGTATTAGTCATAATGTCCAATGAGTTTAATAAGCACCAATGAGTTGCATTATCTTAGATATCCTAAGTAGAGTAGTGTTATTATATTTGTGTGATTGTGAGTGTTTATTAAATTTTTTGGGGTAAACTTAATTTATAAGTTTATTCAAAAATTAAATGAAGTCTACATTCCAAACATATGTAGGGCTTACATCCATTAGAATGCCATTAAGGTGTTTGCATGGTGAACATATAGATTCTACTTACATCCCTTAGAAGGCCATTATTATATGGTATCCACATGGTGAATAATAAATAATAGACTTACATCCCTTAAGAATGCAGTTAATTTAAGGTGTTTGCATAGCAAACAAATAGATTGGGCTTACATCCTTTTAGAATGATAGTTAATTTAGGGTGTTCATATAGTGTACAAGCAGATTGAGCTTACATCTTTTTGGAATACTAGTTAATTTTTGGGTGTTTACATAGTGAACAAATAGATTGGTTTACATGTTATTGGAATACTAGTTAGTTTAGGGTGTTCACATAGAAAACAAATAGATTTGGCTTACATCTCTTTAGAATGCCAATTAATTTAGGGTGTTCCCATAGAAAATTAACTGATTGGGCTAACATCCCTTTGGAATGCAAATTAATTTAAGGTGTTTACATAGCGAATTAACATATCAGGCTTACATACTTTTGAAATGCTAGTTAATTTAGGGTGTTCGCATAGTGAACAAATAGATTGGGCTTACATCCCTTTAGAATGTTAGTTAATTTATGGTGTCCACATAACGAATGAATAGATTGAACTTACATCCCTTTAAAATATTATTTAGTTTAGGGTGTTCATATAATGAATGAACATATTAGGCTTACATCCCTTTGGAATGCTAGCTTGTTTATGGGTGTTCTCAAAGAGAACAGAAATATATTTGATTTTTTTATTTCTAGAAGATAGTGCCTTAGTGCTACAGTTTCAACACCATGGCACTAAGAAGTTAGCACTTCAGCCCATAAAACACAGCACCTCGATGCAGGTAGGCTAGTGCTTCAGTGCTATCAGGCTGAAACATAAGTCTCAAAACCAGAGAGGGTAGTGCTTCGATCATATAAACCTAGCATCTCAATGCTTAGGTGCCATAAAGAATAATATAAAGTAGGTTGACTATCTGAAAAGAACCTAGGAACTACCAAAGTAGCGTCACGATGCTAATTAAAAAGCCATTCAAAGGGCTGATACGCTAGCTGACTTATTTTATAGAAAAGGATAGATATTTTTCCTAGCATTGTAGCACCACGTTAGAGCACTACGATGCTCAATCAATGTCTAATGCACTTTTCAGATTAGGTCCATTATAAAATTAATGATAATAAATATTCATAAATGCTCTTTTTGACTAGCACAATAACTATCTTGACCAATTAACTACCCCCTAGGTGCTACATGTGGAGCGTCATGATGCTGGTCTCGTATTTCAAAAATTGAGTGGGTTCATATGAGTTCAAAAATTGAGAGCATTGTGATGCTAGTCTCATATTTCAATACTATCTTGACCAACAGTACTTTTACATGTCATGACTGGTGTGTTAGGGGACTCAGATGAAGAAGTATTTATACAAAGGGTTCCCTTGACTAAAAAATGATTGAAGGGTTTGGTTCAAAAATAGATATAGGAGAAAGCTCTTGCATTCTTTAGTCTAGATCCAAATCCTCTAAAATGTTAACTGTGCAACTCCAAGATACTGGAGGAGAAGTCTAAGAATTAAGAAAAAGGGTGGGCAAAAGCAGCCGGTGGTTGCAAGAATTAGACAAGAAATTTGATAATCATATAGGGTCAGTAGCAACAGTAATTTTCTTACATGAACGACTTCAACTCAGCACTCATTCAAATGTTTAAAAATTGTAACTTTAATATTGGCCTGTGTATAGTTCCTTTTCTTATAGTGCCTTGTTAACCTTATTTTTGGATAAAGTTAATATTATTTTCGAAATTAGTAATTAGGATACATAATCCTAGATTAGGAGCCTCCTAATTAAGTACTTATGACACTACATCTAGAGACCTAGTGTATCTTCCTTGGGATTGATCTGACTTATTGGGTTTAGGTAGACTAAACTAAAATTCCAAACATGAACTAAATCTAAACAAATTTAAATAAATCAAAATGAATAAATCAAACTCTAAATGAAAGTCAAATCTTATGTGGGTCCCACAAGTCAAATTTAAATCCACCAAAATTTGACCAAATAAAATCATTCCAAATGATCTAATTGATAAAAATAAACTTTTTTAATCATGAATCAAGAGAAATTTAAATTTATTTAGGCCTTACTTAGGTTAATTAGACCACTTAGTCTAAATGAACCTAAATGGGTCCTATTGGGTCAAAAATCAAATTGAAAATAACTTAATTTAATTGCTCAAAATCATTTGGAAATGATAATCAAATATAATCCAACCCATCATTTAGTCTAATTTGACCAATTTGGTCATTTGATCCAAATGAACCCAAGCTTAACCCACTAAGCCCAATATTGGTCAAATGAGTTCAAATTGAAATAAAATCAAAATCAAATGAAATTAATCACTCCAATTCATCTCACACATGTGATCAAGCATGATTAGAGTCCAAACAAAATTCAATTAAGCCAAATGAATAATTTAAACCCAAATTGAAAGCAAGCTTAACCCATTTAAGCCTAAATGGGTTAAACTAAATGAAATCTAAAACCAAATCAAATCCTAAAGGAATTAAATAAATCAAAACTTGAAAAATCATCAATTAAACATAATTAAACCCAAAATTAATAGAATTAAATCAAAATAAATGAAGTTAAAACACTTTGAATCCAAATGGCATGAATTGAGTTCAAACCTCCAATCCACTTCGAATGGATTTGGATTTAACCTCAAATTCACATTGGGTTTGATTTTGATAGCCAAACACTTTCCTATGAGCTTTGTTAGTGATACCAGAAGTAATAGAAATACAAAATAAAATCAAAGTGGTGAATTTTTAAGAGAAGAAGACTTGAGATCCATGAAAAGAATTCAAATTTCATTTTCCTTCCTTCATACCTCATCCACTTCTTGGCTTCATTCTTTAATTAATTGACAACCTCAAAAGAGGAAATCAAGAAAGACTTGGAAAAGAAGAAGAGCGCTCTCTAAGTAGAGGAATAAAAGGGGAGGAAATGGCTTCCTCCCCTCAAATTTCTTATCTCAACACACTCATAAGGCCAAGAAGGATCAAATTCACCATCTGGCCGAGCCTCCTACCGTCGGTGGCTAAAATCTAGCCACCTAGAAGCCTTCATTCATGGCTCTCAACCATGCATAGAAAGAGAGGAGAGAGGCCCTCTCCTCTCTCTATTTTCATTCCAAAATATTCACAATGTGAAAAGAAGAATAAAGAGAGTATTGCCCCGACCTCTCACCACTAGTAAGCCAAAATTTGGTCAAAGCTAGTGGCCAATCTCTCTGTCTCTAATGGAAAAATAAGAGAGGGAGTATTTCACCTTGAATTGAACATTTTAGCAAGCTCTAGAGGTTATGGTGACCTCAAACAAACCTTCACCGAGGCTAGTCACCACCGGGAAGCCAAAAACCATCCCTTAATTGGTTTAGAAGTAAATCCAATTCCTCCCTCCCACAGCTTCTTTATGTCATTCTAAAGGTATTCAAATCGATCCTATTGCCAAAGGTTGCCAAAGTTGAGGTATGCCTTGAATGCCACCCTTTGAGCTTTTAACTTTGGTCATTTTTGAAACAAATTTGAACCTCAAGAGGATAAAACTGTATTGATCGATTGCAAATTGATCCTTGATCAATTTGTAATCAAAATTGTGTCAAATATATCCTCAAATCACTAAAAATCTATCAGATTCAGGCTAGAGATGAACAAGGAATGATCTCCACCATATGTTCCTTCTATATAGAAAGGATGACTGAGATCAAGCCGCATAGTTTGATTCAACCCCTATAGCAAACCGCATGAGGAATTAGGACCATTCGAACTTTGATCAGACGGTTGAAATTTATCCAGCATGGTGCCGCATTTCACGTGACTACCACGTGGATTCCATGTTGCCTCCATGTGGATTCCACATAGCCCAGTGGCGCCATGCCACGTGGTAATGGTGCCACGTCGGTGCCACCATTTAAAATGGTATTTCCCATTTTAAATGATTAGAAAATCATTAAAAGATGAGAGAAACTTCAAAAAAATCATAATAAATAAAAAAATACAAATGAGGGCTCTATGGATTAATCTCAATGAGTAAAATCCATTAAACCCAAAATCCCCAATTAATTTTAGATAAATTTGAATGAAGTTAACTATAAATAAAATTAATTAAACTTAAATTAATCACAAACCATTGATCCAATTGAAATGACACTTTAGGGAACTTAAATTGAGGTTAAAATACACCTTAGGAAAAAAATTTCATGAATTATTAGAATTTAATTCAAAAGATATCAAATTTCAAACTCTAAATTTTAATTTTAATGAAATAAATTAAAATTAAATAAAATAAATCTTGAAAATAGATCAAATCACTTTAAATCGACATAACAAACACTAATGAATGTAGAAATACCAATGAAACTCATTAAAACTTAAGAAATCATAAAATGGTCTAATTGGGAAATTAATTGAATTAATTAATTATAATAATTAACATGAACTTAGGAAAATCATAATAAATCAACCAAGTTTCCAAAAATTATGAATGAACCCTATATGGATGCATTTGTTAGAGAGGAATCAAAGAAAGTTAAAATCTCTAAATTATCCTTTTTAACTTAAGCTTAATTTAGATTTTAATAAAATAATTAAAACTTTAATTGCATCCTAATTATGCATTTGATTAAAATGAAACTTTGGAAATATTAAATTCATAAGAAACCCCACTTGACATTAAAATTTCCAACACGGTTGACTTTTGGATTAGGAATTATTGAATTTCCAAATCTCTAGGTCAATATAAATCAAATAATAAATTTAAAAAAAAATCATAAATCCTAAAATTCATAAAGGTAACATAAAATAATCTTCATTAACACTAGGAGACTCAAAGATAATTTTCAAACATTCTAAACCAAAGAATTAGATTACTTACTTACTTAAAGTTAATGAAGATAATAATGAATGTTAAGTTTAATTAAACCTTAAGTCTAATGAATTTATAATAAACAAATCAATAAAAGCTTAATCCATAATCAATGTAACTTAAGAATAGATTAAAACACTAACTTAGGTGTCTTAGGTTAACATAATTCAAACTAAACATTAATTCAAGAAAAATAAAACATAATTCAATAAACAGTAACATAATTCAAACTAATCATTATGGAAATAAATGTTAAATCAAGATAAAGAAAACAAATAATAAACAATCCAATCAAAAAAAATCAAATTGAAAATAAACTAAACCAAGAATGAAAAATAAATAAAATCAATAAGGAATTAAAAGAAGAATTGAATTTACGAACTTAACTCAAACCCAAATCATCTAAATGAATCTAAAAGGATTAATTATGATACCTAAGGATCTTAGTTAGGCCTTTGGGATGAATCTTCATCTTAGGATGAAGGTTTCATTCTATTGTTGAATAGATTGGGTTTCACCCAAAAGTGGAATATATTTTTTTTCTCCATCTTTGAAAACCTAAACTTCACATTAACATGAAAATAAATTTTAAAATTTAAAATAAAAATCTCAAATCATTAAATCATTAGAAATTGAAACCATCCAAAGGTAACTCAAACAACTTTCAAAATTCAAACTAAAACTTGAACTAAAAAAAGGCTTAGCAAACTATTACCACATAAGCCTATTTCCTTCACACACTAGATCATTATGTCATAGTCCCTAAACTTAGATTAAGTCGATCTATGATAATTTACATTATTTTATGATAAGCTTTTCATTTCTTTATGATGTACTATTTTAAACTGCATGTCTAGGATTATCTGCCCATTAAACTTGATGATAAGATGCTCTTTTTAGAACTATTACTATCTTTTATAGGGGGCTATGCTAAAAAGGAGTGCTGTCATAAAACAGATTATAAATGTTATTTTCTTGCAGGTATGTGTAAGTTCTTAAGCATAGCCCAATAAGATAGGTGGGCTTGGTTAGCAACTAATGTTAAGCCCGTATGTTTGTAAAATATAACTACTATGTACTACTTGTATTTTTCTGGCATCTATTTTATAGGGATTAGGATTTATTTTTTGAATTTTAAATGTAAATTTAAACATAGAATTAGGTTAGGATCAATAGGGTTTAGGATTAATAGGAGCTGACCCTACCAATTGATGGGTGCAATGGTCTCCTATGAATCCTAATGGAGGTCCCTAAATAAGGAGATGATTTTGGGAAGAAGACCCATAGATCTAAACTATAGTTCTAAGCCATGTTGTATAAGGGCAGAGCTTGGCTGCCTATTTTCTCTTTCTTCTAGGGTATATAGTGGTACCTAGTGACATTTGCCTTTCTTTAATTTAAAAATGGCTTAATTTATTTTGGATGTGCAATAGAATCAACCTACTTTCCTATGTTTCTTTCTATGCTGTGTTACCTATGATGAATGCATGGACGATTAAGCTCTTAGGGAAAACTAAATTTTCTACGCAACTTAAATCTATTCAACTTATACACAAAAATAAAGAAACTTGAAACTTCATATAAATTAAAGACGTAAGAATAACTTAAAATTAATCAAAAATAATTAGCTCTTGAAAATCATGCAATCATATTACTCTCAACTCTTGAATTGGGCACTTCACCTATTCCACATAAGGGGCATCTGAGGATGACCGCCTTCTTGGGGAAGTCTACCTTTTTTATTGATTTGGCCCATAACTAATTGTAATTGCATGACATTTAGGCATACAAATGTATACCCAAGACCTTAAAATAATCTTGAGTAAAAATATCTAAAAGATGAAAATGTGCATTAATTAGGTACATTTCATACCCTACATGGTCTTTGGATCATTCCCCATTGAAATTTCAAAATATCATTCCTTTGAAAATCAACTTAGAACTCCATAGAAAGAATAACTTATTTCTTTAATCAAGAGTATTCTTAAGAAAAGACCTTCATTCTTAAAAAGTAATTAACTATGATGTTTTGCCCTTACAGGGAACCATGAACCCAGTTAAAAATAAACTCTTCTCTTCTTACCATATAGTTTAGGAGAAACTCCCTAGTACTTGAAAGACCCATTAGCCTTAGGAGTCTTTTATTAAATGATCGAATCTATTATAGGATAACATGTTTATCTTCTGAGATAATATGTTTACTCCTTAATAACACATTTGATCATCCAATTAAGAAATTCATAAACTCTATGTGGTGTCAAAAGTTTTCCCACGTTCTTCTTTGTCACTCTTATGTTAGCACCCAACTCAAGCCAAAAAAAGAGGAGGAGGATGACTATGATAACTAGGATGGTGTTTTCCCCTTTTTATTTTTTTTTAGTATTTGTATTTCTATTTCTCTTCTTTTCTTATATCATTGTTTTTTATTTGACCCATTTCTATAATAAAATTTCATTTTTTTGCAATAAAATTTTATTTCATATTATTTTCATATTGGTTAGCTATCCCTTGAACTTAATTATAATTTAGATATTTATTATAATTTATAAATTTAATTTGGTAAAACTTCAAACTTATAGAAGACTAGACTAAAAAGTCAGTGCCTCTACATTAGATTATGGGACATAAGTTTAAAATTAGAGAAGGCAACACCTAGGCACTCGCAAAGTAGCACTACGGTGCTATTAAGGTGCCTAAGCTCTTTTAGGATAGTGTTGTAGCACAATAGGTAGACATAATGGCCTTATAACTTGAGAAGGGAGCCTTACTGGCCAAGATTTAACACCATGATGCTAGTCATAGCACCTCTATGCCAGACAATAGTGTGACAACACTATAAAGTGGAGTAGCAAGGTTCAAAATCTTGGGAGCTCAGTGTCGTGTCACTATGAATCAGTGTGGCAGCTCTATGAGTTAGAAGACTCTATTCTAAGGTAAATTTTTTATGTGATTAGATGACTCATACAAATTATGGCATTAGCAATGCTAGGCCTCAAAATATTTTAGTGAGAAATACACTCTTCTTCCTTGTTTTGGATCCAAGATTGACATAAGGAAAGTATTCATCTCATACTGGAACCAAGTTCAATAGCGGAGGTCTTGAAGTTTTAAAATAATATTTTTAATGAATTAAAACCTAATTTAATCTTGATTTTAGTAGCATTCTATCTTAGTAATGCCTAAGATTTTTGTACTTAATACTATCATATTCTTCTCTATTGCTCCAGCACAAGATCAATAGAGGGAAGACCTTCACTTTGCCCTAGATCCAAAATTAATGGTGGAGTTCTTCAAGATTTTTTTGTAGAGTGAGAAATTGTATAAAAGAAGCTTTTCACTTGGAGTTTTTCCTAGAATCTTGCCTTGTATAAGAAGGAGAGCGTATAACAGAGTTTGTAGCAGAGAGAAGAGCAGTGCGACTAAGAAAAGAAAGAAGAAGAAGCCTTAGGGTCAACCCTTCCCAACTTTTATATGAAACTGCTTCCTATAATCATTCCCTCTCTCCTAACTAATCCCATCCCCACTCGAGCAGTTGTCTCCTATAGGGATGATTGTTGGTGGGGGTGATTAGTGTTTTCTAAATTCTTTAAATTTAGGGGTAGCAGAGCAAACGCCTAGCCATCAGATTTGTGGCACCACAATACTAGAGTCAGAATGTTCATTTTTTCATTATTATTTATTTATTATTATTTTGGTTGCAAACATCGCCCTTTTGTGGGAAATTCTTTGTAAAAGAGACGCATGTATTGAACACTAGTTGGTGAACTTGATTGTCCTTCCTTTTCACTCACCCGATGAGTCTTCTTACATGCATTATTGAGCTATCTTTTTGTTGAGTAATACTTGTATTCACCTTGTTTGGGGTGAGTCCTTATAAGTGAATGACTTGTATCGATTTTGTTTTATTGTCAAGTGTTCTTGTGTGTACTCTTAAACATCCCCAAGTGATTGCTAACCTTACTCACACATCTTGGGTATACACGTCTAAGTTCACTTCTCTGAGTACCATTCTTTGTTCATTTTCCATAACACACCTCATATTATATAAATTCATTGATCTTTGAAATAACATTCCACTAATCTATAGATAATGAGAAACTTTGACCTTGAATCATCTTAAATCTATAATTCCTCCTTCTAGCTCCTTAGTTTACAAGTACTTTTTGATGGGGCCAACCTAACTAGGTAAGTTCTACTATCAATTTATATCGACTCACATTCTTTTATTACCAGCTAGATGAGTTAAAGGGCAGGTTTCTCCTTGAGTCCATGTGCCCTTGATAATAATTCAGTGAGTTGGTTCAAATCCCTTAAGACTTATTCAATGTTGAAATATTCAAGTCTTTTTATTTTTACCTTATCATTAAGTATTTTTGTAGTGAGTCATCTTGTACCTTATATTTTCCATTAACTTTATTTAGAATGAATTGTGAATCTAAGCTCCAAGTTGATTAAGACATTGTGCGAGTAGCTGAGATTCATAAGAAAATTGACTAGTGTTTGTTCCTTAATCACCGTCATAGGCAAGTACGATATATCAAACTCATTTAGTTCCACTGACTATTTTGTTATCCTTCATGAATGATCATGCTTGATGAGTATTAACTTGAGTAGTTTATTAGTGACAACTTGAATTGAATGAACTTGGAAGTATGTTTGAAGTTGTCTTGCGGATATAATAAGCATGTGAGCAAACTTTTGAATGACTGAATAGTATAACTCAGCTCCTTTTAGTAACTTATTTACATAAAACACTAGCCATTTTCTTCCATCTTCTTTCTTGATTAAAACTAAACTCACTAAGTCTTCTTCCACTACTAAGTATAATAACAACATCTTGCCTTCCTTTGATTACTTATACTTATTTGTGCATAGTGGAAAATTGGATTTGCCTTACATCAAAACTAGAGTTGTGTAACAATTCTTTACTTTTTGTAATTTTGGATTACTTGTATCCTTAAAGTAATCAATAAAATCCCCACTTTCATTAAAAAAAAATCTTGCCTTTCTTTGGGCCCTATAGTAGGGGTGGTGTGGTGAGTATGTTTTTATGATCATTCAAGGATTTCTTGCACTTTGCCATCCACTCAAACTTCTTTTCACCTTTAAGTACTTTAAAAAACTATGAGCAACATTCTCTCATCTTGGAAATAAACTTATTTAACCCTACAACTTGCTTAGTAAGTTGATGCACCTCTTTTATCATTTTTTATGAAGGCATGTAAAGTATGTACTTTATTAAGATTAGCCTTGATACCTTTAGGGTTGATCAAATCCCTAGATTTTGCCTGATCATGTATCATTTCCCTTTAATAGATTGAGGTGCATATTACGCTTCTTCAAGGTGGCAAATGTCTTCTTTAAATATTTGATTTATTCAAATGACTTACTTCTTACTAGATAGTTTTCCTCACAAACTTCTACATATATTCTCTTTTGTTCCTTGAATATTTAGTCCATAATTTTTTGATAAGTTGAACATGTGCTCTTCTACTTGAAGAGCCATTACTCTATAAAAATATACCCCTTCTCTATTATAAACATTGTCTTCTTTGAGTTGGAAAGTTACATCTTAATTTGGTGGTACCTAAAAAAGCATCCAAGAAACTCATTATAGAATAACCTTCCACCTAGTCAACGAGTGTATTTATCTTAAGAAGCAGATAACCATATTTTGGACAATTCGGTCAAGTTTTTAAAGTCCTCCCAGATCCTCCACTTCTATTTGTACTTTTAACCATCACTACATCCAATACCCACTCTGAATATTGGACATCTTTAATGAAGTCTTCCTCGATTATCTTAGTAACTTCTTCTTTGATTGGCTAAGTGAGTAGAGCTACTATTTTTCTCATTTTTTTATTTAATTGGTTGAGCAACCTTCCTAGTGTTTATGGAAAACAACATTAATGTCAATGCATGGCATCTTAGTAGCTATCCAAGCTAATACATTTATGTTTCCTTGGAGAGCCTGGACAAGAGCTTCTTTATGTTCACCGTTGAAAGTCTTACTGATCCTCAAGACTTGCTTTATGTTCTACATAGTCAGCACTTCCTCAATTTCTTTAGTGATTTTCACCCCAGTGCATATGACTTCCAATTGTACCCATTTATCTATTTTGTTCAAGTAGTCAACTACTCGTAAATAGCAAGCTTGAGCTTTACATATGTTACCCCTCATGCTAATTTCTTTTTTCATGCTAGAAACTTGACCGCCGCATGCTAAGTTGACACCAGTGTCTTGTATGCTATAGTAGTGGTCAGCAAAATGTGGTGTTATATGTGAGAGGTGCATTAACAATAATGAAGTTGGCCATGGGAGAGAATTTCTTCTCTCTTTTTCCCCATGTTACTTCTAGAAAAATCATAAAGTGACCTTTTATTTAGGTAATTTTTGAACTCAATGAGTTCATTTTATCAAATACAAACTTAAAAATAATATTAATAGAGTTCTTCATGTAAATCAACATACTCCATATTTGATAGATAATGATTAACATTGTGACAAATTATTGTGTCATTGTAGGGATTGCTGACTATTGAACAATATTTCTCTAAACAAATTATGAGAATAATCTAAGTAATCAACACTCACACCATGGCTATAGTGAACATTTTTTGATCTTTGTCAGTTAAGGCTAACTTTCCTTGATGATTCTACACCTCCTCCAAAAATAGCAAGTACATTCCCATCAATGTGAATCTTATGAGCTAGGGTAGGTTTATTACCCATTTTATCGACTATTTTTCTCTTTCTCTTTGTGAACTCCTTTAGCACTCTAGCCTTGATGATTTCCTCTACTAAGATTCTTAGATGTTGGTACCTTTTAGTATCATGTCCATGATCACAGTGGTAGGTGCAATACCTTAAACTATTGTAAACTCCATCTACTTTCATTTGTTGTGGTCACTCAAAGTACTCAATATTCTAAATAGCCTCTATTAATTTGACCATTGAAGCTCTCAATGGTGTGATTGTAGTGGACATTAAATACCCTCCTTATTCTTGGTGAGTCGATAGATTCTTAAAGTCACACTTATGCATTGATGTTCTTTCTCGCCAAGTGTGTTGTCCTCTTTCTATATCATATCTCTTGACGTAGAACCTATCTTTTAAGAGCCACTCCAAGGGAAACTTTTTTGTCAAATCCCTTCAATGAGTCACCATTAATGGCTGGGAAACTTTATTGTATTCTATATATTTACATGGCTATTCATCAGCTTCAATAATTTTGCACCTATCCCATAATGCAAGTGATCCTAAAGGGGAATTTAGTTCCTCACAAGTGGGTGATCTAGTGTTGGACCTCTATCACCAACGAGTACTCACTGAGTCCCTTCATACACCTTGGGTATACACTTAGCTAGTGTCACATAGATTAAACATCATTAACTAGAGAGTTATGAAGGTTATACATTAACTAATGGATATTAGACAAAATATACCTAACCAAATTCCTAGAGTATGCTCCCCAAATAGCTTACATAAGCTTTCATTGCTCCACCTAGTAGGAGGTTGTGATTATCCTTAAAAATAACCAAAATTAAGCCATGAATAGGCTCAGTCAAATGGACATTAAGTAACACACTCTTTCATATGGGAGATAGAGGCTAAATTTACTTTCCTTGATTAGGGAAGAAATTTAAGCCATTGCTTAACCATCCGAGCTTCTTTAGCTAGCTTAACCATCATAACTAGCTTAATGAAGACTAGACTTTGATCAATCCAACCATCTATTTCACTTCAAATCAATTCTAGAGAGATTTTTTCCAAAATGTAACCATTGAAGCTTCCCTAATAATAAATAAATAAATATAAAAAAAAAATGTAAGCTTCATCCACTAGTATGTTACTAGCTTCAGACCCTCTCCTCTCATCTCTCAGCTTTGGTCTTCTGAGTGATCTAGGTCACAACATGGTTCACAAAGCCATGCATTCATTTCCATTGAACTCTCTTAAGCTTTCTATTGGAAGAATTTTCTTAGATTTACTTAATAATTGAAATTTAAGTAGTTTAGGCTTGGGTTGCATTGATCTGAGCTCAATCCATTTTCTCTCCATTAGCCCTACGAGTGGTCGAAGAAGATGTCATAGACATTGGATCTATTTTAAATAAATTGTAATGGTTGAGATTGTGCCATGCATAATGCTCACATATCCAAACCTTATGCATATTTCAAGATTTTATGTAGATTATTTTCTTTGCATAAATTAGTAAACTAAATGAGCTAAAGTTTTTATCATAGGTAGTATTCCTCAAGAAGAATCTAGGAAAAATATTATCACAAAAATATTCATTGCATTTTGTAATCTTCTAATAATTCATATTTTTCTCTATCTTAATAATTAAATCCCTTGAAAAAATTTGATAAAATTCTCATATTTATTTGGAAAATCTTAAATGGTGTTATAAATGTCTCATAGAAATCTCAAAGCAATTTGAATCTTAGTGTGAAAGATACAATTTTTCTAAGTGAAAACTTCTAAATTTAACAATTAAATTAATTAAATTAAAATCCTAAAATTATGAAAATTTTAAAGGTTATGTTTGATAGGTATCTAAACTATAAAATTTATAAGAATTCTTGGACATGAATTAAACCCATAAATCAATTTAAAATAAAAATTTTAGATATTTTAATTTATTAAAAGTATTAAATAATGCTCAAAATTTCTAAATAAATTATAATAAATTCTTTATGACCTCAGAAGTTCTTGAAATTTTTCTATAATGTTATGAAATTAGATGCATATTATTCAAAAACTTTTCTGCATAATATCTTATGTTTGTAAAATTAACATGTTGCTCTTAGTAGAGTCATAGCCATATTATGCACCTTTGGAGGCACAATATGGTGTTTGCAATATAACATCAAATATTAAAATTATTTTATTTATTTTTATTTCATTTATAAGAAGAATATTCATTTTATTCGTTATTTAAATAATTAAATAGATCAAAATTTTATAAAATTTAAACATATCACTTATTCAATTAAGATTTTGTAAAAAAATTATAGAAAATAATATGGGACAAAAATAATAATATTAATAATTATGGCATAATAATAATAATAATAATAATGATAATAATAATAATAATAATAATAATAATAATAATAATATATTCATTTAAAATTTTATAAATTGAATGTGTGTGTGTGTGCATTAATAATTTATTTCTTACTACTGTAATGAAATTTATTCAAAGAAAAATTTTATTAAAACACTACATTGCATCATTAAGTTTGCATTACTTGACTGTTCATGTATCAGATTATGAACATATGATTCACTGAGTTATTATAATAGTTCTTGATCCAATTTATCAATTACATCAAATTTATTCTTATTTCTAACCTAGACTTAGATGAAAAGACTCCCTTCTTACACTTTAACAAGAGTAAAGCATAGTGAAAGACATCTTCAAGAGTTTGGGGGTCATATAACTCTATCTCATTCCTGATGTCACTCATTAAAGTAATAATAAATTTCTTAGCCAATTGCCTATCCTAATTTTGACAATTGTACTTAGTCACAAAGTCCTGAAAAGTATGCTTGTACTCCATTATTTCTTTGCCTTAAGGTCATACAGTGTTCATCAAGTTTCTTTTCATGGTTCAAAGGATAATTTGTTAACTTAAGAATTTCCTTCATCTAAACTCATATAAGAAAGGTTTTACATAGCCTCACTTAACCAAAATATAATTCCAATAGATTTTTATATGGAATGCAAGCTTCATTTTAGCAAAAGTGATTTTTTAATAGTCATCCATTTGGTACCAATCAAATAACTCATTTATTTGGGTAAGCTAGCCTAAACATTTATTTGGATCATGGACTCCATCATATGTTGGGGCATCATCCTTCACTTTTTTTATTGGTTCATTTAAAACTTTAGGGTGTCTATTGTGGTCAATCTTGTAAGGATTTCTTAAATGATGTCTGCTAAGATGAAAGCTATTATTAAAAATTTATACGAACTCTTCCCCTAATGTATTAGACTCAATATGATTTTGAACTAAGGGTAGGGTTTGTGACCTAATGTTCATGTTTTAATTTGGGTGGTCAGGTTCATGACTAATTCTTTCATTTTGCTAAACTTATCCTTAGATTATAAAAATAATTCATCAATGTTTCTATTTATCATGATGTCACAAAAAGAATTGATATGTTGAAAATTTATTTAGTTTTAATCACTAATTTGGAGCCTCTCTAGTCAAGAAGTATAGGGTAGTTCTAGGGATAGTGGCTAGGTTGATGAAAAGTGAAGTTAACTGGTAAGCACTTGTGTCATAGATTAAAGAATTGACTAAGGCATCCAATTTACCCAAATTTTGACAACACACAACAAAACATGATAAAAATAAATTAAAAAATGCTAAAGATCATATATTAACTTTTATGATGACAATTCCACTATTTGCAAGCATCTTTCTAAACTTTCCACTCCGCTTGGTGATCACCATCCAATGTTATCCACCAATCTATAGCTTTAATCTTAAACATGATGTGTGTTGACCTCATTTTTGGATGAGGTTAACATCATATCTAAAATTTGTAATTAGGACTCCTAATCCTAGATTAGAAGCCTCCTAATTAAGTACTTAGATAATACACCTAGTAATCTAATGCATTCTCTGTGGGTTTGATCTAACCTAATGGGTTTAGGTAGACTTAACCCAAATCCCAAACAAAAATTAAATCAAAACATATACCACTTGAAATATGAATTTAATTAGACTTAGATTAAGATTTAATTTAGGGAATTAAACCTTATTATCTTATTAAAGCTAAAAATCATATAAACCTAAGAAATTCAAATAAATCAAAATAAATTCAAATTCAAATTCAAAGTAAAATCTAGTCAACCCTTCTGACATAGGTTTGACTAATGTGGGTCCCACCAAGTCAAAGGATATGTATGGAAAGAGGGGAGAGAGGCCCTCTTCTCTTAAGATTTTCACTCCTACACACTCCTTAGGTGAAGAGGGACTCATGTGAGCCCTTACCCGAGCCTCTCGCCACCGACAAGATCAATATTGGCCAAAGCTGGAGGAAAAGATGCTTCAAGCTCTCAGGCATATGAAGGAGAAGAGTAAATTGATCCCTTCAACCTCAATTGAAGATTCCAACACATTCTATTGTCAAGGAGAATTCAATCAAACCTTCCCCCTATCCCAATGCTAGCGGCTAGCCAAAAAAATTACCAAGGCCTATGGAAAATGGCCAAGTGTTGGTCTCCACAGTGTTTGGTGGGGAGGCAAGTCAAGAAATCTTCACCATAGCTTCGACCCCTCGAGGTGAAGGTGCTCAGAGCACGACGACCATCGATGATCGCCTTTAATGAGGTATGGATCCAAACCACCCCTTTAAGAAAATCTTATTTAGTCTTTTATGAAGATAATTTGACATCCAAGGATATCAAATTGTGTGGATCAATTGCAAATCTATCCTTGATCATTTTGCAATCAAAATTGCTCTAAAATTCCCCTTAGATCACTAAAAAACCACCAAATTCAATGAACGGCATCCTTTTCTCTCTATCAAGAATATGGGAATGATCTTTGCTATCTATTCCTTCTATTAGGAATGAACGACTGAGATTTAGCCAGATGATCCGACTTAATCCCCTATATAAAACATAGGAAAAATCATGACCGTCTAATTTTTGTAGGCCTTTCCATAGTCCCCGCTTCTTTTGACGTGGGATCCATGTGGCCCAGTAGAGCCACACCACGTGGAAATGGTGCCACGTCGGCACTGCCTGTTAAAACATGAAATTCCCATTTGTTTAATTAAAAAATATTTAAAAATTCTAGAAATTTTAAAAAATTATAGAAAATAAAATAGATTTCCAAAAATGTAAATAAAGGCTCTATGGATTCATCTCAGTAAGAGAAATCCATTAAACCTAAAATCTCTAATTAATTTTTACTTAATTTAGGTTTAAATGAAAAGAATTAAAATAAAATTACTCATAAACCATTAGTCCAATCAATATGAAACTTTGGGGAACTGAAATTGTGGTTAAAACACACATTAGAAAAAAAATTAAATTTTTTATTGCAAAGTAAACAAAAGATATTACATTTTCAATCTCAAATCTTAATTTTAAAAAAATAAATTAATATTAAATTAAAGGAATCATAAAAAATAATGAAATTACCTTAAAACTATAATAACAAACCCTAGTGAACTTAAACACATCATTAAAACTTATTAAAACTCAATAAATCATGAAATGACCTAGTTTGGCATTTAATTGAATTAATTAATCCAATTAATCAGCCTGAACTTAGAAAAATCATAGTAAATCAACCAAAATTCCAAATGAACCCTCTATGGATGCATCTTCTAGAGAGGAATCTAAGAAAAATAAAACCCCTAAAAAATCCTTTTAAATTAAGCATAATATAGGTTTTAGTGAAATTATAAAGACCTTAATTCCCAAATCATGCATCAAAGTAAAATCAAACTTTAGAAAACTTAAAATTAGCAATGAAGCACACTTGCCATAAAAATTTCAAGGCTAATTGATCTTTGGATTAGAAGTTATTGATTTTCCAATCTCTAAGTTGATTTACATGAAATAATAAATTAAAAAATTGCAACAAATTATAAAAATTCATAAATTAATTTTAAACATCTTTATCAACATCAGAACACCTAAGGAGAATTTTTCAACACTCCAAGTCAAAGAATTTGATTAATTACAAACTTAGGGTTTAATTAAAACTATTAAAAAAAATTCAAAACCTAATTAAACCTTGAAGTTAATAAATTATTAAATTGATGATAAATAAATTAATGGAGTCTTAACACATAATCAATTCAAATTAAGATTGGATTAAAATATTAACTTAAATATATTAAGTTAACATAATTCATAATTAATTATACGAATTAAATGAACATAAACATTAATATAACAAATATTAAACAAATTCAAATCAAATAAGTCAAATAAAATTGAAATTAATCCAAACTCAGAAACATATAATCATATCAAAATAAAATAAAAGAAGAATTAGATTCCTAATAAAAAATTATAACATTGTTATAAATTAAACTCAAACCCAAATCATTTAAACGAATCAAAAAGAGGTTACTTAAGATACTTATGATCTTAGTTAGATCTTTAGAATGAATCTTCATCTTATGGTGAAATCTTCATTCTATTAGAATTTAGGATGTTGAATAGAATGGGTTCTACCAAAAGTCAAATTTATTTTATTCTTCATTCTTGAAATGTTACGATTCATTTTAATAAAAATGAACTTAAAAAATAAGAATCATATATCATTAAATTATTTGAATTGAAACTATCCAAAGATAAATTAAACAAACTTCAAAACTGAAATTGAAACTTGAATATAAAAATGTCTAGCAAAGTCTTGCAACAAAATTCCATTTTCTTCACACACTAGATTATTAGATCACAGACCCTAGACTTAGGTTAAGTTGTCCTATGATGTTCTATGATATTTTTTTATTTTGTGGTGTACTATTTTAGACTGAATGTCTAGGTTTGTTTACCCGTTAGACTAGATGGTAGGATGTTCTTTTAGAACTAATGTGTCTTATGCAGGAGCAGTGTTAAAGGGCCTGTTGTAATAAAGTATAAAATTATTATTTTCTTACAGGTGCATAATAAGTCCCTTAGCATATCCCAATAGGATAGGTGGGCTTGTCAAGTAACTGATGCTAAGCCCGTATGATTGCAAATATAATTATTAGAGTGTTGTTAGCATTTTCTTGATATTTGTTCTATAGGGTTTAGGATTTATTTTTGAAAATTTAAATGTAATTTAAGCCTAGAATTAGGTTAGGATCTATGGGTTCTATGAAGATCAAGAGCATACCCTACTATATGGTGGTCCCCTGTGAAGCCTAATGAAGGTCCCTAAAGAAGGAGATGATTATGAAGTAAGACTCATAGATCTAGACTTGTAGCTGATGTAGAACATCATGTGGATCTAAAAATTAGAGCTCAAGATCCAATTACAAGATCTCAAGTTAAAGCCCAAGAAAATTCAAGATAGAAGAAGGTTTACACCATTAGCCTGCTAAGGCCCATTTTATGATTTCATCTTTTTCCATTTATGTAATTTTTAATTTTCTTCTAGAATCTCCAAGTTTGAAATTTTGAATTTAAAATTTTAAAGCATGGCATGTGAGGTGGTTGAATCCACATAAAAATATCTTGTAAAATGGGTGGATGACATTAAATAATAATGGAACTTAATACTTCACATTAATGTGGCCACTCACCTTTTCCTCCATGTTTTGAATTCTTTTCTTTTGAAAGATGTATGTAATGGCTATAAATAGCCCTCCTTGCTAAAATGAAAGGAGATCTTTTGACAAATACAAATTATTTGAGTTTTTTTCTTTTTTTGGTTTGAGAGCTTGGTGGCCAAACCATGGCCATCATTGGTTTGAATGCTAGTTATCCAACATATCTTCTTTTCTCACCTTCAATACCCAAGTTCTCTCAATCTCACCAAAAGAAACAATGCCCACCTCCATCAAATATGGTATTAGAGAAAAGCCTAGAAGGAGCAATTTTGGTGAAAATTTTGCATCAACAATGGGAGAATCTCAAGTGGTGGACTTGTCTTCAAACTTGTGGGTATTTTTGGACTTGTGAGGTTAATTAATTTTCTTTTATATGATAGTTTAAATACATATTATTAGCTTGGAAAGATATATATTGCTTGCATGTTTATTGTGATAGTATAAAATTTCAATTAGTAAGCTCCATTTTATATTTTAGTAATTTTCTAAACTACTATAAATAGCCCTCCTTGCTAAAATGAAAGGAGATCTTTTGACAAATACAAATTATTTTAGTTTTTCTTTTCTTTTTTGGTTTGAGAGCTTGGTGGCCAAACCATGGAAATCATTGGTTCGAATGCTAGTTATCCAACATATCTTCTTTTCTCACCTCCAATACCCAAGTTCTCTAAATCTCACCAAAAGAAAGAATGCCCACTTCCATCAAATATGGTATTAGAGAAAAGCCTAGGAGGAGCAAATTTGGTGAAAATGTTGCTTCAACAATGGGAGCATCTCAAGTGGTGGACTTGTCTTCAAACTTATGGTATTTCTGGACTTGTGAGGTTAATTAATTTTATTTTATATGATAGTTTAAATACATATTATTAGCTTGGAAAGATATATATTTCTTGCAAGTTTATGGTGATAGCATAAAATTTCAATTAGTAAGCTCCATTATATATTTTATTAATTTTCTAATTGTGTGAACTTGCGCTTCCAAAAAAAAAAAAAATCACCTCAATCAAGTAGTGCTTCACCCTAAAAATAACCTAGTCATTAGTGCAAACCAAAATCTAATTACTTTCTTTATTATCTTTGTTATTATTTATGGTTAATTTTAGAAGTTTCTTTGATTAACTTATGATAACTTGCTTTCTTAAAAAGAAAAAGAGACTTGATAAATTATAGCCTTTTTTTCATTGCATGCATAATAATATAAGTGTGTTAAACTTGGTGATTTTGGAAGCTAAATAGAACTTTGTCAAACCAACAGCGAGCTTGAGATTTAAGTGGTCTTGTACCCCCATCCTCACCTGGAAGTTCTCTTAGCTTAAAATTTCACTTTGATTGAATAATTATATTATCTTGTTTATTTTATTTCATTTTTTTCTGTGATCCTTTTTTAAATATCTTTTTTTCTTAAAAACAAAATCTCATGGCACCAAAATCCATCTCTCAGGACCAAGTTAAATTTTTTACTAGATTATTGATGCTTTAATTCTTAGGATCCATGATAATGAATTAAAAACTTAACAAATATTAGAAGAAAGTAAGAATCAAATACAAGAACTTAAAGAACAAATGCAAACTCTTATAGCTAATCTACAAAATAATAGAGTACCAACTCCTCCTCCAATACCTACTCAAATTGTGCCTATAGAGATAGATGAAGAAGGTTCATATCCAAATCGTAGAGAAAACCAACCACTTTGAAGACCATCAATTGCTAGAAATGGTGAAAGGGGACAAAATTATTTTAAGACTATAGAAGATTCTAATGATCCATCTCGAAGAGTTAAAGTAGAAGCCCCAACTTATGATGGTATACATGACCCAAATAAATTTCCTGATTGGTTAGTTCAAATGGATGACTTCTTTGATTGGTATAAAATGGATGATTATCAAAGGGTTACTTTTATTAAAAAGAAATCGATAGGACATGCTAAATTTTTTTTTGGACAAATACTTTAGCTAAAGAACAATTATTAGGAAGGATAAACCTCACTTGGATAGAAATGAAAGAAATGTCAAGAATAAAATACTATTCTAGGAATCATGATAAGAAGCTACATAGTGAATTATTAAATTTGAGATAAGGTAATCATCTTGTAATTGAATACTTGAATACTTTTGAAGATCTAGTTTCTAGAACTAATTGTTCTCATAATGATTGGAAATTAACCAATAAATTTGTTATTGGACTTTAGACTAACATTAGAAATGAAGTTGAATTATTTGACCCACAATCTTTATGGGAAGCATTTCATTATGCCTTATTGGTTGAACAATAAAAGAAATCTGCTTATATCTCTAAAACTAAAAGTCAAGTACCTTCCATTTCATCCCATGGATCTATTGTTAGACCTGCCCATCCAAAAGGGTCGACCCTTTCACTAAAACTTCAATTGAAGGGAGCTCTAAGAGCACTAGGAAAGTAATATAATTTAAATGTCATAAAAATTATCATATGCAAAATCAATGTAAAGCTCAAATCTTTTTTTTTTTTGAATAATTTGAAAACCCAAAAGATGTTAATCTAGAAGAAGCTTATGATGACACCCCCATTATCTGATGAAGATTTAGAATTAACTGATGACCCTCAGGTTAATGTGATGAGATGTCTTATTGTAATTAGAAATGAGGCAGAAGATTGGAGGAGAAAGAATATTTTTAGCATGTATTTTTTGTGTAATGAAAAGAGATGTAGGTTAGTTATAAATGGAGGAAGTGCTACGAATGTCATTTCAACACATACCTTAATTCGAGCTAACCTAAAATTTGAATCTCACCCTAAACCATTTCATTTTAACTGGGTAAATCATACATCTCTTCTCATTACCAATCGATGTTTAGTTCTAATTAAAATAGGAAGCTATGATGGTCAAATTTGGTGTTCCCTATGGACATTCTTTCTCTTAGGATGACCTTTATGTTATGACTATGGTAGAGAAAATACTTATGTTTTTAAATATAATAGTAATTTTATTAAACTCCTACCAATAAAGCTAGTAGAAAAAAAACCCTCCATTGCACCACACAAAATAACTTCTAACTTACAACCTAAGCCTCTATTGAAGAAAAATGTCAAACTTCAATTAATTATTATAGAAAATCCTACTATTAGGGTTAATATTACCATTTCTGATTCTTGCTATAAAACATCTATTCTTCCTTCTTTAGCCCTAAATATAGAAACAATAGGTTTTGGAACCTTACGAAAAGAATTTTTTAATGCATTTCTTCTTCACTTGTTACATGTAAAGGAAGTCATACTATACTCTAATGAGACTCACATACCTGTTGTGGTATCTTCCCTTCTTTTTGATTTTAATGATATTGCACCCAATGAGCTTCTTAATGAGCTACCTACTCCAAGAGACATTCAACATGCTATTGAGTTCTTACCCGATTCTCAACTTCCTAATCTTCCACATTATAAGATGAACCCTACCGAGCATGTTGAAATTAAAAGACAAGGTAAGGATTATTAAAACAGGTTTTATTCAAGAGAGTCTTAGCCCTTGTACAGTCCCAGCTTTATTAACTCCAAAGAAAGATAGAACATGGAGAATGTGTGTTGATAGTCAAGCAATAAATAAAATTACTATCAAGTATAGGTTTCATATTCCCCGATTAGATGATTTGTTAGATTTAATCTCAGGAGTAATTTTTTTTCAAAGATTGATCTAAAAAGTGGATATAATCAAATTCAGATTAGATCAAGAGATGAGTGGAAGATGGCTTTAAGACCCCTGATAGAATTTATGAATGGCTTGTCATGGCCTTTGGACTTTCAAATGCTCCTAGCATAATTATGAGATTAATGAATATTATTCTTAAGCCATATATAGATAAATTTTTGGTGGTGTATTTTGATGATATTCTAATTTTTAGTCCAAGTAAAAATGAGCATCTACAACACCTACAAAATACTTAGACAAGAGAAATTATACATTAATTTAAATAAGTATTTTTTTTTGCAAGCTAAGGTAATTTTTTTAGGTTTATTATATCACTAGTGGACTTAAACCTGATCCTTCTAAAGTAAAAACAATCCAAGAATAGCCATCACATAAAAGTTTTACTAAAGTTAGAAGCTTCCATGGTTTAGCCATATTTTATAAGAGATTTATCAAAAATTTTAATACCATTATTGCTCCGAAAATTGATATACTAAAATTAGATAAATTTTGTTGGACTCCTAATGGACAGAAGGCCTTACAGCAAAGTAAAGTTCTTATCACTTCTGCACCAATCCTTAGGCTTCCTGATTTTTCTAAAACATTTGAAGTGACATGTGATTCTTTAGGAATTGGGATAGATGAAATTTTAAGTCAAGAGAATCATCTTATCGCATTCTTTAATGAAAAGTTAAATAAAGCCAAATAATTATATTCTACTTATGATAGGGAGTTTAATGTTGTAATTCAATTCTTAAGGCATTGGTGACACTATCTCTTACATAAAAAAATTATATTTAATTCTGATCATTATGCCTTAAAATTCATTAATACTCAATAAAAACTAAGTCATAGGCATGCAAAATAAGTCAAATTTTTATAAGAATACTCTTTTTTTCTAAAGCATAAGCCTAGAATTGAGAATAAACTGTTGATTTTTTATCTAGAGTAAACCTAATGATTTCCTCTTTAGAATTGAGAATCCTAGGATTTGATATAATTAAAGATGATTATATTCTATGCCCTGACTTTCAACTAATTTATCTTGAACACCTAGATAAACTAATAACTTTAACATTCTTAATAACAAATGGATATTTATATAAAACAAAACAATTATGTATTCCTCGATCTTCTCTTAAAAAATTCTTAATCACTCAGCTATATGTTGGAGGTGTAGCTGGTTATTTTGAAAAGGATAAGACCATATGTTTAATAAAAATATATTTTGCAGGACTTCATTAAAATGAAATGTTCAAAAATTAGTGCCCTAATGCTTAATTTGTAAACAGGCTAAAACTACCAAACAAAGGTCTAGACAATACACTACCTTACCTGTTCCTTGTAGGCCTTGAGAGAATCTATCAATGGATTTTATTCTAGGATTAACTAGGACAGGTCGAGGACATGATAACATTTTTGTTATAGAAGATAGGTTTTTAAAAATTGCACATTTTTGTCCTATTCAAAAACAAATTATGCTTCTTATATAGCCAAATTATTTTTTAAGAAAATAGTGTGACTCCATGGTCTCCCTTTAACCATTATTTCTAATAGAGATGTTAAGTTTGTCTCATATTTTTGGAAAACATTATGAAAATTATTAGGTACTAAATTAAAATTTTCTTCTGTCTTTCACCCACAAATTGATGGGCAAACTAAAGTAGTTAATCATACCTTAGGAAATTTTCTTAGATACTTGGTAGGTAAAAGTTTAGAAAATTGGGATTTACATTTACCAACCTCAGCATTTTCCAATAATAGTACTATTTCTAGAACAAAAAAATCACCATTTGAGATAGTCTATGGTTAAAACTCATGATGACCAATAGATGTAGAAAACCTACCTGCCATCTCATGTATTTTCTAACGCATCATTCTCATTTGTTGAAGATTTTCATAGCCTCCATGAAGATATAAGAAAGGAAATTACTATAAGTATTGAACATTATGCATCTAAGGAAAATCATAATTGTTCAATAAAAGAATATAAAGAAGGTGATTATGTATTGATTTGCATTCATCCTGAGCGTTATCAAAGCACTAAATATAAGAAATTAGATGCACAAGCTTGTGGTTCATTTAAAATTCTTAAGAAAATTGGAACTAATGCTTTTTACTTTGATTTTTTGACTGATATGCTCATTCATCCAGTTATTAATATTGAATATATTCTACCATATGAAGAAATTAGTAAATCACCACTTATTCAGTCTAACTCTTTATCAGGAGATATAGCGTCGTACTTGAAAAAGCCCTTTTTCTTTGAAGTTGACTAGATTTTCACTGAGGAAGCACCCATTAATCTAGCTTATGAACATTATTTTTGAGTTCGTTGGAAGAATAAGTCACCAGCTGAAGACACATGGTTGACATGTATTAATTTGGAGATTCTAGCCCCATAATTAGTAGAAGACTTCTTAGATTTCAACTCTATGGAGTAGAGTTCAACTGAGCCTAGGAGAGTTAATGTAGAACATCATGTGGATCTAGAAATTAGAGCTCTTAAGCTAAAGCCCAAGAAAATTGAGGAAAGAAGAAGGATTAGCCTAGTAGCTTGCTAATGCCCATTTTATGATTTCATCTTTTTCTGTTTATGTAAATTTTAATTTTCTTCTAGAAACTCCAAGTTAAATTTTTTGAATTTAAAAATTCAAAGCATGACATGTGAGGTGGTTAAATCCAAAAAAAAATAATAGCATGTGTGATGGGTGGATGTCATAAAATAATAAGTCAACTTAATGCTTCATATTAGTGTGGCCACCCACCTTTCCCTCTATGTTTTGAACTCTTTTATTTTGAAAGATGTTCTTAATGGCTATAAATAGCCCCCCTTGTTACAATGAAAAGAGTTTAAAATAGTTCTTTTGATAATTACAAATTATTTGAGTTTTTTTTTTTTTGGTTTGAGAGCTTGGTAACCAAACCTTGGCAATCCTTAGTGGGAACGCTAGTTATCTAACATATATTATTTCCTCACCTCAAATACCCAAGTTCTCTCAATCTTACCAAAAGAAAGAAAGCCCACTTCTATCAGTAGCTCTAGGCTGGGTTGTATAAGGGCAGAGCTCGACTACCTATTTTCTTCTTCTTTTGTATTGGACAGTAGTACCCGGCCACAATGGCCTATTATTTAATTTAAGTTGGCTTAGTTTACTTTGGGTGTCAAATAGAATTAACTTATTTTTCTAAGTTTCTTTCTATGCTATGCTTTCTATGATGGATGCCTGGATGTTAGGCTCTCAGGAAAACTAAATTTTCTACCCAACATAAATCTAAATAACTTAAAAAAATAAAGAAACTCAAAACTTCACATTAATGAAAGCCCTAAAAATAACTTAAAATCCACTATATATAATTAGCTTTTGCTAATCATGCTATCATATTATTTTACCTCCGTGAATGGGTGCTTCACTCATTGCACACAAGGGGCATCTGACATTTGAGGATGACCACCATCTTGAGGAAGTCTACCTTCTCATCTTGATTTGGCTCATGACCACTTCTAATTGCAAACCATTTAGGCATAAATTGTATACCCTAAGATTTTAAATGAATCATGAGCCAAAACATCTAAAAGCTAGAAAATGTTGCATTAATTAGGATCATTTCATACCCAAACATGATCTTAAGGATTTGGGAGTGAGTCTAAGTTTTTATATTCTTTCCAAAATTACAATAGCCCAACCATCTTGTATACATGAGACTTGGCACTATGGATTTAAAATTCACTTAGATGGTGTTAGCTGGCAGCCCTTGTAGAAGAGTTCTAAGTCTAGATAAGCCAGGAATAGGTTTATTCCCTCAAATAGAAAGAATGATTGATAATTCCCAAAAGTGAAAGTATGTCAAGCCTCTAACTTAGGTCATAAGCAATTATAGACTTAGGATCTAAAGCATCCTACTATCGTAAGTCTTCAATCCTTGGCATTTTTACAATCTTGTGTTGTTAGATTATAAGTCCTAGATTTCTAATAAATTTTCAACTTAAAATTTCATTTAAATAAAATTTCAAAGTTTAAAGCCCAATGGTAGGATATTTGAAATGCCTACTGGGCATCACAGTATCAATAGTCATTTCTTACTTAATCACGATTGACTTCAAAAAATAAGTCTTTCCACTTTGGATCGTTCCAAATTGAAATTCCAAATTATCATTTCCTTTGGAAACCAACTTATAAATCCATAAACATAATAGCTTATTTTTTTAATCAAGTGTATTCTTAGGAATAGATCCTTTATTCCTAAGATGTGATTAACTATAAGTTCTTGCCCTTATAGAGAACCATGAACTTAGTTTTAAATAAACCTTGCTCTACTTACCATGTAGTTCACGAGAAAACTCTTTTGTATATTAAAGACCCATTAGCCTTAAGAGTCTTTTATTAAATGATTAGATCTATCATCAGATAATATGTTTATCTTTTAGGAAAATATGTTTATTTCTTAGTGACGTATTTGATCATCCAAATAAGAAATTCCTAAATTCTATGTTGTGTCACAATTGTTTCCTCACAATGTGGCCTATGGTTGAGTCACTTGGGGTGACATAATTGATAGATTGGAGAATTCTTAAGATGCTTATAAATGTGAGGATATGTGTGAATAAGTTAAATTTGATAGGAGTTTAAGATCGAAACTCAATTGTGATCAACCAACCCATGATAGATGACAACTAAGAACCTCATACACCAAATTCCAAATTTTACTATTTACTCCAGAAAACTCCAAAAATTTTCTAATACCATAAAAATTGTTGAAATGGACTACAATTCTAATCTAAAAAATATTTACAATTTTTATAAGGTCTAAGTAATTTTTTAAAACTTTCTCCAAAGTTTTGTCCAACAAATATTTAGTAGATATGTTATGCGCTAACTTAGGGTTGTTAGAAATTGAATTTAAAGTTAAGGAAAACTCAACAAAACACTTATAATTGATAGAAAAGCTAGTTTAGTATGGTTCTAGAGTTTCACAAACATTTTTAAAGTTTTTAAGGCCACCGAACATGATTTCGAAGTAGACTAAATTTAGTTTGACCTATTTCTAATAGAGTACTTGAACCAAGAGTTTGATGATTTTTTGTGGAAAATTTGAGCATGTATTAATTTTCTAATATATATATAAGAGTAAACAAACATAGTATAAAAAGATTGAAAAAATTGCAACAAAAATTTAGAGCACTCACTAAAGTGACTTATGCTTGAAGGATGACCTACCACTTCCTAAAATTAGTAGGCCACCAACTCCGCAAAAATTTTAATTTTTATTGCAAACTCTCTTGCACACCAAATATCTAATCTTTCATTTCACAACATAAAAGAGTTTTAATAACCTTTCAACAATTATAATTGAAAAAAAGAGGGAGAGGTTGGAAGGGGGCATTCAAAATCTAGGAGCTCCATCCCTAAACCACTAACCCCTCAATACTAAAGTAAATTTAATAAATTTATATTGAATTAAGTAGTTATAATTCATCCAATAACTCCTCCACATATCATATGATATAATCCACAAAATATAACAACACAAAAGTCACCAATTACACATTATAATGTGCAAAGCATCATAAACATAAAAATAAAATGATTTAAGCTCAATTTTCTCTTCATTTTCCTTCAAGATTGGCTTCAAGTATTCTTACTTAGGCTCTTATGACTAAACTTCTTAGTGCTACACCAAAGTAAGCTATATATATATATATATATATATATATATATATATATATATATATATATATATATATATATATATATATATATATATATGCAAAAGTAATGTATATGATAGTGAGAACATGTGAGTTGCAAAATAAAAATTAGGTTAATATTGATTTCAAAGAAAAATTACAAGTTCTGTTCTTAATATAGTATTAACTTAGAAAATAAATTCATTTTATGTTACAAAGACTGTGGACATAGGCGTAACACAAATATTATTATGATAAATGCACTTATAAGAAATATGATAACCAAACATACTATTCTATTTTTTTACAAAAAAAAAAAAATGAGAGTACATGCCAAAGTATTAGAAACACCTAACAACAAAATCCTAATTTCCCAATTAGCTTAAATATATATTGAAATAGCCATATGAATAGTCTTCATCAAAATAAATTGCATCTGAATCAACTTTATTTTCCTTATTTTGTTGTTGCAATTATCGCCAACTCTAATTCTCTTGAACTATGTGATCATTTAATTTTAATTAAATTTAAAGAATTTTTTCATACAAACATATTAGAGGCTGTTTGGGATCATTTTTCTTTTGTTTTATTTGCTTTTATTTTTATGTTATTTTTAAAAATATATTTTTAGTGTGTTTTTAAGTATTTTTATTTTTAGTTTGGAAAATAAATAATATTATTTTTAGAATTCTTAGGGAAGATTTTAGGTGTTTTGAGAATTTTTTTAAATTTTGCTACCAAATATGTGTTAATTTGAAATAAACATTAACAAATCAAAATTAAAACATAAAATAAAATTAATCTCAAACAAGCTCTAAGGATATTGACAAGTATGATAGGCTTTCAAAGTAGTGGGTGATATAGCTTCTTCTTCATCTAAATAATTATCACTATCATTAGCATTGGCTACCCTTCTCTTTCTAAGCAACTAACTAACACTATATATATATATATATATATATATATATATATATATATATATATATATATATATATATATATATATATATATATATATATATATATATATATATATATATATATATATATATATATATATGTGTATGTATGTATGTATGTATATCTATGTGTGTATATCTATGTGTGTATATCTATGTGTGTGTGTTTGTATGTTTTTCATTTGTGTGTGCTTCTTCGAAATTAAAAATGAAAAAGATTTGGTCATTTAATGTTTTCTTGTCTTTCTCCTTCTAAGTTAATGGTTCTCTTTTCCCAACAGGAACTTTAAGAAGCTACTAATTTTGAAGTTTTTATAGCTATGTAAACTGACGCACCTCTACTCTTTCCTCCTGGCATAGTACTGAGGTTCTATAAAACTTTTCTACTTTCTTTGCATTGGTGCTCAATTATTGTCTTTATTGATGCATGAGAATAAAAGAACTATTAATTATTAGTATTTTTGGTGTATAAAAATTTGACTGTTGGCGGTAGACGGATGTGAATTGGAATGCAAGGATACAACATACAGTCCTAAAGAACTTATGAAATGGATATGATGAAATATTTATATATAGCTCAAGTTAATGTTTCTTTGAGAACTTTAATTAAAAAAAGAATCACAAGAAATTGTACTCTTAATAATCAGGATACTTCTCAATTATTAAGCTTAAAAGAAAACAAAAGTGTTCAAAATACTTACAAAATTTTAATTTTATTTTTTTTAACAATTATCATTATTGCAAATTAAGCATTTTAAATAGCATTTCAACTTGATTTTCATACAAAAAAGTTATGAAAGCTACTTAAGAGTGTTTCTTAGTGGAGAGAGGGATTAGCCCCTATTTATGATGGACTTGGTTGATATGAAAAATTTAAAAATTCATTCTTTCAAGTCAAACTGCAAATTAATTCTATTTGATTTTCTCCAAACTCAAATCAATTCCATGATCAAAATTCATGATTGAAATTTGTGATTGAAACCTTTGATCAAAATCCATCAAAAAATTTCTAAGTCCAAATTTTGCCAAAGCCCTTAACCTTCCCTTAAGGACTTAACCAAAATTATGATCAAAACGAATTCAAATCTTTGAGATTTTCTCATAATTCATTTATATTCTCATTTATATTCACATATATTAATGAAATATAAATTCAAATCATTCAAACTAAACTCAAAATTTTAGATCAATTCATGAAAGTTTTCTAAGTCCCTTAATTTTCCATTGATGGACTTAGCCTAAACCTTGATCAAATCAATTCAAACTCATGAGATTTTCTCAAAATTCATTATATTCTCATTTATATTCACATATATAAATGAAATATAAATATAAATCAATCAAATAAAATCCTCAAATTAAATTTCCAATTTAAAAATTTCCTAAGTCCCTTAATTTTTCATTAAAGGACTTATCCAAAACCTTAATCAAATTAACTCAAACTAATGGGATTTTCTCAAAACTCATTTAATTCTCATTTATATTCACATATGTAAATGAAATACAAATATAAATTAATCAAATCAAATCATCAAATTAAATTCCAAATCTAAAATCTTTCTTAAGTCATTAATTCTCCATTAATGGACTTAGCCTAAATACTGATCAAACCATCTCAAAGTCATGGGATTTTCTCTTAATTCTTTTATATTCTCATTTATAATTGCATATATAAATGAAATATAAATATAAATCGATCAAACCAAATTCAAAAATTTAAACTCTAAACTTTAAAATTTTCCTAAGTCCCTTAGATCCTTCTTAATGGACTTAGCCCAAATCATGATTAAACCACTTCAAATCTTTGAAATTTTCTCATGATCAATTTATATTCTCATATATATTCACATACATAAATGAAATATAAATTCAAACAAATAAAACCAATTCCAAAAATCAAACTTAGATCAACTCAAAATCCAATCTAAGCCTTTCAAGTTAAAATCTTGAACTTAGTCAAATCAATTTTAAATCAAGCCAAACTCTTAATTTTCTCTCATGATTCAATCAAACCTACAATCATGAACTCATATATAAATCCAAACTTCAATCAAATAATCAAAACCTAGTTCAAAATCAAAGCCAAAACCCTTTCTTATTCTTCCTTTGAATATGAGATTGTCAAATGGATCAAAACCCATTTGACTTCAAACCACTTGTAAATGGATTTATATTTCAATCATAAGTCCATATACAAGATCAATCAAGTTTAAATCAAGATTTGACTAAGCCATTTGACCCACTTAGGCTCAGTTGACCCAAAGTAATCTAAAGTACCCTTATGAGCCAAATTTTAATCCTAACCAAATTGGATTGAACCAAACTCATATTTCCCTCTCATCATGGTATGATCAATCAATCAAATTAGGTCAAACCAAGTCAAACCTAAGGGTTGGCCAAGTCAACACTTAGCCCAAAATGAAATCTAACATAGCTAAATTCCACCATGGACCAAATTGTTTAAAACCATTGATCTAAGTTCACTCATGACCTATGTTTGAACTTGACCAAGCCAACATTTGAGCCTAACCTAGCCCAATTGGCCACCTGACCCAAGTTGACCCATTTTGACCTAAAGGGTCAAAATGTGTCAAAACTTGATCTAAGCCAAATTGATTGGAACCAATGGGTCAGTTCATTCCAAATCACTTGTTGAACTTGACCAAAGCCTTAATTGGCCAACTAGACCCAACCTAGCCCAATTGACCTTAGACCCAACATGACCTAAAGGGGTCATGTTAAGCCAAATTTGAACTTAACCAAAATTGATTGAAAAAAAAGATAGCAATCCACTCCATATGACTAACTTAACCTATAACTACCCTTAACCTACCTCAAATAGGTCAAATGGATCAAATAGTTCAACTTGACCCATTTGACCTAAATGAAGTCATATGAGCCAAATTTAAAACTATACCAAATTGAATCAAACTAAAGCCGCCAAAATATTTCAAATGTTCATATGAACTTGTCCCAACCCTTGGTTTGACCAAATTTGACCAATTGGTCAACTTGACCCACTTTGACCTAAATGGGTCAACATGAGCCAAACCCTATCAAATGAATTCCAAATCTCATGAAACTTGGCCAAACCTAGTTTTGTCCACATACCCAACATATCCAAAGTGAAAAATTAGCAAAATGACCATCCTACCTGTAGGCCATAGAACAAATTTTGGCCTAATCCATTGGTAATTTGGTCATACCCTTTTCATATCCACTTGAGGCTTTCCTAATAGCTCAAGGGGACCAAATGTAGAGTGGTGCACCAAACCCAATGGGTTTGGGTCAACCCAATTGGTCCTTAGACCAAACTCAACCCAATGGGTCAAAACTCAAAATTCAAACTCCCTCTCCCACTCAAATTCAAGCACATGGGAGGTTGGAAATGCACTCCTTGGCTAAAATTGACCGTGTGCACACTCCTAACAGCTCAAAAAACCTACTGCCTAAGCTCCATTGATCAAAAATGGCAAGTGGATGGATGGTCATCCGATCCTTCAAGGGGGAGATATACTCCCCCTAATTCAATCTAAATTCAATGATTCCACAATCGATTAAGTACTAGAGAGAGTAAGGAGCCATCACAAAGTGATCCCTAGCTTCTTTGAGCTCTAGCCATTTTTCTATCTTCAATTTTTGAACAGTGAAAATAAGGGAGGAAAATCGAAGAGCTAACTTTCTCCATACTCAATTTCCACCCAATTATTTTTGCATACTCCATCAGAGGTAAGTCGAGTGCACACAAGCTCTCTTTGAAGTTTCGAAGGCAAGAGGAGACCTAGCTCAATCAAAGTTGCAAGCTAGCTAAGGAGGAGGTGGTCCATATACCAATCCACTCAACTTCAAGTGCTCAAAACTTCAGCAATGCTTCATCTCAACCAGACAAAGCTTCTCCAAGGGAATCGAGCATCGGTGATCACCTACTATGAGTTATGAACTTTTCCAACCACCTAGCATAGGAGGTGTTGGTCCTTTGTGAAGAAAATTTCAATTCAAGTGAATCCTATCATTGGATGTGCCGCTCTTTAGCTTTAGATGGTGTGGGTTAAATTTATTTTGAATCCAAGCTCAATCGAGCTCAGATCTTCCCCTTGATCATGGACAGTCTATGTTGATCAAGGGGGAAGAACTTGGGAGATTTCAACCATCCATCCACGCATTTTGGATGAACGGCCAAGATAATTCCCCACATTTAGAAATCCCTTATCCATTTTAAAATCGCAGGGAGATCTCTGGTCGTTCGATCTTTGATTGCATGACAGAGATCAAACCACATCCGCTGCCAGCCGCCATTTTAGATTTGATAACTTAAGCGAATCCCTCATGGCGTGACACGTGTAAAGCGCACTGACCGCCACCACCAAGCGTCGCGTCGTGAGCTATAGGATTAGTTAAAATGTTTTAATTAATTTTAATTAATCTAGGGATCTTCTAAAATTCATAACACCCTTTAAAAAATTCAAAAAAATATGAAATAAAATTTTATGGAAAGATAAATCAACCTATAATATTTTAAAATTAATTTCGATGGGTTTTGAATTATGATTTTCTTTGATTTTAGATTTTATTGGAAACTTAATTTTACTAATTACTTTTTAATTAAGCCTCTGATTAATCCCAAACTTCTTGGGTATATTTTAGGGGGTGACTTCTACCTCCTCTAATTTTCTAGGGATTTATTGAAGGCGTAATTAGGAGAATTGCATTTGGATTTCTTAATTACCCTCCTTATGTAATTAAGCATAATTAAGGTGTAATTAATGATTTTAATCAATGATTAGGATTGATTAAGGTCGGATCCAGTAAGTAAAAGATCTATAGAATAATTTTGGGGGATTTCCCCTAAGCTATTCTCTAAACCCCCTTTTTCTCTCCTTAATCCTCTCTTAATTAAGGGTTAATTCATTAATTATCCCCTTAATTAATTTCTAAAAACTCTAAAAAGTTCCATAACTTAATTGATATACTTTGGGTAGATGCTTAGGTGTTTAATAGCCTAAGTTCAATTAAGGAAATCAAAACCCAATTCATATGTGTGAAAGGGTGTTTTGAAATTACTTAAGCTAAACCTCTTAGCTTAATTAACTTTTAATTGTGAGTCAAATTACATTAGGCTTTTATCTTATTAGGTGCATTACAAATTTAAATTTCTTTTGAGTATTTATGTCATCTCATTGGCTCATAATTATTTGGTTAATTATTCTAAGGTGGTGTAGGTAAGGGTTAAATAAGTTACTTAATTCATACCTTAACCTAATTAATGCATAAAAATGGATCTAATTATCTAAAAATTAAACAAAAATATCAAACACATGTGGGAATGGGTTAGAAATAGTAAACTCATTTACCTTTTCAAAATTAAATCATACTCTAAACTAAAAAAAATCACATTGAATTCACTTTGATTTATTTTAAACTTTCTTATTCTATAAGAATGTCTTTAGGATTTAAGTGAAGTGAACATGTTTACATGCTTTCATTATTATGAACCTTTCCCCAACATGTTAAGTTGTATGTCATGTGATTTCATGCATTCATAATTTTAAAATGAAATTATTCACATTATGTCAAATTTGCATGTGTTGGTTAAAGTAGAAATATGAATGGCTATTATCACTACTAAATCCAAATTATTTTCAAAACATATAAATCAAATACCAAATCTGAAAGTGTGCTACTTATACTTTGATTATAAGCTTGTATGTGAAAGAACATAAAGGTATGCTTAGCATACGTTTCCTTTCTTTCTTATGTTGATATATTTTTGAATAGGAATTAGGTGAGGTGTATGGTTCATTTGAAATGAACCTAACATTCACTTAATTCCATATCCTATTCATCTCTACCACTTAAGAAGGGTTACCTATACTAGCATACATAAATTGCATAAATAAAATGAATCCATCAATACAACTTTTGCATTCTCCTTTTCTATTTCATTTCTTTTATACATATGTTTGTATTTAGGAAAAGTAGTATAATAGTATGGACAACCTCGAGGTTGCAAGGCTTTAAGTAGTCCTAAGTAGGTCTTGTACCTTACGCCTCTGGTTAACAATGGCGCTATACTTACTTATACCTTTCTTACTTTCATGTATGTATGTGAAAATTTGGATAAGGAAACCCCTTTGTACTTAAGAAAAACAAATCTTGCATCTCAACTTCTAAATTTCCTTAAATAGATTACTTAGCATGTATCATAAAGTATGTTAAATATTCTCATTTGTATGTATAGATATGCTTAAGGTCCATCCATATACATGTTATATATGTTGGGAAAGAAATGAAGGAATGTGTGTTATATGAATTTTGATTCATTTTATTTAATCTTAAAATGCCTTTCTTTTTGAATAGGTTAGTTTAGAGTTCATCTAAACTTAGGATTAGTTAAAATATTTAATAAAACATTCACCTAAACAAAACTAAATGTGAACCTACTTTAGAAATTACTTAGGTTAGGGAAGGAAAGAGAAGTTCTCCTCTCTTTCCCTCTCTCCATAACTTAGTAATTAATTATAGGATCCACTTAAACTAAATCAAAATAGAAATAAAATCAACCCAAAATAATTAAACCTTAAAGAAAACCCTTCTCTAAGTTGAACATGTTCTTCATACTTAGAAAATTTGAACCTAAAGCCATAGATAAGCATACTACACAAGCCTTCAAAGCCCACACAATAGCCTAAGTCACCAATTCTAGCCCTAGGTTAGGTCAGTGCATGGTTTGATATTTGTTTTATTTTGTGATATATATTTTAGGCTGGATGTTAGGGTGTATGCTTGTAGAATGAATGGTAGGACGTTCTTAGTCTAACTATTCTTTTTTACAGGGGATTGTGCTTAAGGGGAGCTATCATAAATAAAATATAAATGCTTTTTCTTGTAGGCACTTTATACCCCTAAACATAATCCAATAGGCTAGGTGGACTTAATCACCCATGTGTGGGGTGATAAGTCCAATATACATGTTTGGTATTTGTGTGGTTTATTTTAGCTAACTTTTGTTTTGCAAATATTAGTTAGATTTCCACTTTTCCTTTTCATGTAAATTTGTGAAATTAGGATTTTGGAATGATTATTATGGGAATTAGGATGAGCATTGGTCATAAGATCTTATCTTATGTATCATGTGAAGCCTTGGAGCATCTACCTTCCAACCATCCAAAAGAAGGACCCAAAGAAGAAAGAAGAAAGAAGAAAGAAGAAAAGAAGAAGAAAGAAGAAAGAAGAATGAAGAATGATGCTTGAAGACCCCCATAACAATGAATTCCTTGCTTAATTGTAATTTAATTCATTTGTAATTCGAGCTGTATAAGGATAGAGATCGGCTACCCACATTTGATATTTTTGGGTTTGTGCGGTGGTGCCCGACCACAACTGTCTTTTATTCTTTTTACAATTAGCTTTATAAATTGATTGATGAATTTTTTAAGCTTTTGCATTAAGTGACATGATTTTCCTGGTTTCTTCCTTACTTTATGTATGGCCTGGATGTGGATTAAGATCTTTAGGGAAAAATAAATCTTTTACCCAACTTAATAACTCAAATAAAAAATTAAATAACTCATAACCTCACCTAAAGCTTAGGTTTAAAATCTAGATAAAATAATTAGCAACCCCTAAGCTGGATGAGCATTTCTTCTATAATATCATGCGCAAATGCATCTTATTTCACTCTTGGTTGGAGGGATTCCACCTTTCTCAGAGAAACTTGGCTTGACTTTTAAGAGCCATGGTGGAAACTCCCTCACTGATTTTGGCCAATAACTCTATTTCTCATGCATTAATCATATGAATCCTATTAGCCTAAGTCAAAAATAATTGTCCAAAATGAAAATAAAATGAAATTTGAATTGCATTAGATTTAGGTCATTTAAAACATAGCCTTTACATGATCTAATCTCTTTAATGAGTGAGTTTAAGGACTTAGTCTCTTTCTAAATAAATAACAGCCTTAGCTATCTTGCATAAGCATAAAGACTTGCTGACATGTATTTTAAATCATAGGAGGAGTTAGTTGGTGGCCACCCCCAAGCAGTTGTAAGTCCAAGCTATCGGGTGGTTTGTCCTCTCTTGTGAAGGCAAACCAAACACCCACTTTTTCTTTAGATTTAGGTTCTGCTTTCAGCCCTCATCAAAGCTCCCTAGATTTAAGTTTTGATGTTGCTTCTCCCCTTCATGGGCCATAAGCATAATTCCTCACCTCTTAAGCATTTCCTTAATCTAGTATTAAGGAATCATAAGTCCTAAATTTCTAATGAAAAATGCAACTCAAACAAACTAAATCAATTTCAAAAAATATAAAGCCCAACCGTAGGACAGTTTGAGATGCTCACTAGGTTTCCTAGAATCGTGGGTATCTCCTACTTATCTTCCATTTTGGCTTCGATAATAACTCTCTCATTTGATCAATCCCATTTAATCTTTCAAAAATAAACTAATCGATTGATAGTCCTTCCTATTGAAATATTCAAAGACAATGATCATTTACCTTAATCGAGAGTTTTCCTAAGGAATCTCCATTCCTTAGAATGTAATTAACTATGGGGGCTTACCCCTATAGGGAACTTAACGAACCTAGTTTAAAATAAATTCTGCTTTACTTTTTCATGTTAAGTAGGAGAAGAATCTCTAGTGCATATGCAGACCCATCATCCTTAGGAGTCCTTATTGAGGTGATTAGGTCCATTAAATGGTAATGACTTCTGTCTTTTGAGATAGAATAATATTTTCTTGATGACATACTCGATCACCTAAATAAGTACATCTATATATCTATGTGGAACCTTAAAAAGATGAATTTCTATAGGTCTCTTCTTTCTTTTCTCACCATAGATTTGAAAGGCAACTCCTATAGGAATTTTAAACTCCACAACCTTAAAGATGAGATTGGGTCCAATATGCTTAATCTCAATCATTCATACTTGAATTGAAATATTTTCTTGCTTGACCATTTGCTCATTCCTAAAATTATTTTAAGCTATCCCATTCAATCATAATTTTTATTCCCTAGAAAATTCAAGAGGCATTACTAGTTCATTACATATAGAAGTCCACCTAGAAACCATGCCTCTATCTATTGCACAAATTGATTAGATCTAACCTTAAAAAGGATATAATATTCCACTGGACTTAAACATTAGAAGAAGAACCATTTAATTATTTATTTTTAAATCAAATTAAAATCAATTTATCCTCATTTATTTTTCTTTCAACAAGCTTAGCAACATACCTCATTTTTAAGCTTAACCTTTATTGGTCCTAATAAATATAATTTGTGATATAAGCTTTATTCATTTTTTTATTGATTCTATCATTTTCTTTTGCAATGTCAATATTTATGAGGGTTGTTCTTTAGCTTGACTTATAAGGTTTAATTTGAATATTTCAAACTGAGCTCAATATCCCTTTGACCTTTAGGTTCCTTCGGTAATTTTTACTAAACCATTATATCATTTAGACTATGATCTTCTATAAAGTTTAAATCATTAAACCATTGATAATTCACTATAATGACGTAAGCTAATCACCTTTTAAACCTACTTTGACATCATAGGACAATATTAGGTTCATATTAATAAACCTTTAATTGGGAGAATTACTCTTAGTCAACTTCGTTAATCGGTCCTAAAGCTTGATTGTCAAGTAATAGGGACAAATTGACTATTTGTGAGCTTCAATTCCTTTTTCTACCCAATTAGGCCTAAATTGATCTATTTTCTCCAATATGATCAATTTTGTGAACTCAATTAAAATGTTCTAATGTTGGCTCTAATTACCATGGAAAATTTTCAATATGACAATTTGACCCAATTGGCATTTGCCTAGACTAACAAGCTAACTTGGGTAAATTTGACTTTATTCACTCCACATGGGTATTTTGAAAAATTTTACTATTTTTGGCCAAATTAAGCTTAACCAATATTTGAAAACCATTTCAGACAATCAAGAAATAGGTCAAAATCCCTGAAAATTATTCTTGTTTTGTTCTCCCATGTAGCTTGTTCAAATCTACCACATGTAATTGGTGAAACGAATAAAATAATTGTTTTTAAATGTTGAAACTCGAAGTATAAGTTTAGCTATAAATTTCAAATTTGTAATCAACTAAATTAAAATAATTAAAATTTTACAACTTTTTCAATTATTTTATTATTATAATCAAAAGTGCCCGAGGGCATCAAAGCCTCCAATGATCATTTTTGATATCTATGAATCATGAATCTTTATTTTTGAAGATTAATGAGTGATAAATTTTAAAATCTATGTTTATGTAATAAATATCTTCAAACAATTCTTTATTTAAGAAAAAAATTTGAGAATAACTAGTAGTTGCAGAAAATATATTTTCATGCAAAATTCTTTCTTTTTTTGTTTAGAATATCTGGCATCTCTTTAGTAAAATAAGAACGTGTACATGCATTAGGATATCACATAATATTTTGAGCAAGAATACATATTTTTTAACTCAATAATAATAATAATAATATTATTATTATTATTATTATTATTATTATTATTATTATTATTAATTTGAGTATTTCCCACTAATATTAAAGAATCGAAAGTATTATTTGAATATTTATTCATGTTTGGTGGAAGTCTAATTTACCATTCTAGTTAAGAATTGTCAAAGAAAATAACAATCTTAGTCTAGCTAATTTCTTCTGAACATTAAACCTTATAAAATAAATAAAGAAAAAAATGCTAAGGATTCTCCGAACTTTATTTCTACGTTAATGGTTTAAGAATTCCTTGACCAGGTTAATAAAATCAGATCCTGTATTTCTATTCGTTCACACTGAAATAAGTCCTGATGAAAATATTCCTATAAGATCCAACTGCAAAGAAGAATAATAAATTAAAAGATACTTCGTTTCCAAATGTTGTGCAACTAAATAAATATAGGCTTCCAAATGGTTCTTCTTTTGAATATATTTATTAAATGAGCAATTCAAATTAATTTAAGCCAATTACATTAAGTCCTCTAGTCTTTATGAACTTGATAATATCTATAATATAAAATTTGATTTTTTTTAATATAGGAAAAATGAAATCATAACATTTTAATCTCTTTTAGATCATTTAGGCCCGTACTCATGTCGATAACTCTGTTACAATTTAACTATCTCCGCAATTAAAGCTTCATGTCTGTTTACTTTGTTACCATCGTGCTATATGAAATAAAATAATTCTATCGTTCTAAAGATGAAGGAATTGCTCCATATGTTCATTTCTTGTTAAGGTTACAAAGGATAAAATTTTAAAGTGCATTTTTTACCTTTTTTTTTTTAAAAGAAAAACAAAAGAAATCCTCTAAAAAGCCAAGTCAAGGTGTGAGAAGCTTTCAAATGGGTAAGTCTCTTTTTTCATTTTGAGTGACGAAAATATTGTTCAAGTTTAAAGCATGGGAAAAGACGCCTAATGATTGACTCGGTCAACTGATACATGATGAAAAACTCAAATATGTTAAATAATAATCAGTGTAATGTTTGAGATTAACAAATAAGTAAGTCCTCTTCATGGAATTTTTCTTTTCTTACAAAAATCCTCTGCCTGGATTTCTTTCCTTTTCCTTTTTCTAATAGACTCCAAGGAATTCATTTTAAAAGAACATAAAATCATCTCTCTCTCTCTATCTCTCTCTCTCTCTCTCTCTCTCTCTCTCTCTCCCGCTCTATATATATATATATATATATATATATTTGTGTGTGTGTGCATATAATAGTAAACCTATAGTAGAAAGGAGGCATACCTTGGGAGCGGCTCACATACATTGCATTTCAGACATGAATTGGATGAATTTGATATGGAATAGATGGTTACACATCCATACATCATATATGCTCAATAATTCTAGTAGGTTCTTTACATTATGATGATCACTATATAGTATGAACAGCTCAATATTTGAATTAATCTAATTAGGGAATGGAGCATATGTAGTTCTGAATTTAAAATAAGCTTGATTGTATGGTATGATATTCATTATATTGTATGTTTATTATATAAAAAATAAGTTCTATATATATTTAATTAATAACTAATGTTACGGCATATTATACATTATGATCAATTATAATCAAATTGTGTAAAATAAAATCATATATATATATATATATATATATATATATAAATATATATATATATATATATATATATATATATATATATATATATATATATATATATATATATATATATGTATGTATGTATGTATGTATGCATATATGTGTATGTATGTATATATGTTGATCAAGTCTTTTAGAAAATTTATTTTCCAAAGCTCTTCTCCAAACATGATCACTATCTGCAATTATCTCTTCGTAATCGTCAGCCAATCTAAAAAATTACAATAATCTAGTGTTTGATTTCGAGGACACCTGTAAAAAGTACAATATATCAATGAATATGAAGAGTACAATTGCATGCTAGGCACAAGAATTATGACCTGATCTCAATCACAAAAGAGCATAAAAAGACTAAATTGATTTAAAGAATTCAAAGAAGACAAGAAAAGTCCTTAGGATGTCTTTACACATTTTATTTATTAGGTCAAAGAGATATATAAAAGGCTATAACAAACTCATAAAATAATTATCGATAAGCAATTTTTTGGTGATTAATCAACTATTGATATATGTGATGATGTAAAAATTATCAATTAGATCAAACCTCATATCTTACTCAAAGCCCTAAAGCTTCAACCAAATTTATCCTAATAAGTTGTCCTTAATAGTCCCTTTGAAGGAATTGAAGTAGGAGAGTCCCTTACTAATCTTCCCTACATCATAGGTTTGACTCTAGCTATGCATTAGGGTAAACCTCTTTCACTTCTTGGGTTCAATCAATCAATTAAATTGATCATAAAGTTTTGAGGATTGGCTTGACTATCATCAAAATTAATTTGTGAACTTTAACAATTAGTTAAGCCAAAAGTACACAATATTGCTACTTTATTTAAGTCATTGAATAAGTGATTACCTTAATCTACCTAATCATCAAGTTTTCTAAATATTCCACTTTGGGATGTTTCTAGCATGGTTATAAATAAAAAAAATAACTATAAGCTTAAACACTTTCTTGGTCAGCCAAAAGGCCAAAAAAATCAAACCTAGTCTAACCTAAGTCAACCGCAGACTTCGATTGAACCAAAACTACATGGAATTCTCATTGGCTTGGCCAAATTGAACAATGATTGTGTTCATGTAATAGAAGTAGTAGGAGAAAAGATTGAGTTTATCTATTGGTCAAGTGCTCAGAAGTTAAGCCATTTGACCCAATTAGGCTAATAAGAACAAATTATCCTTAACCATTGAATTGTTTGAATCAATTGGACATGTGAACTATTATAAATTCCCTAAATGTGATTAAAACTTTAATTGGTCCAATTAATGCTAATTGTACAATAGAGGTATTCTCAACTTTTGATGCCAACAACTATCTTGATGGTTGATTAAACCAAGCTAACCATGATATCCAATCAAATCCTTAAGAGGTATTATAGCTAAGGATATCATGGACAAATAATTAGTTCAACTTATATTGATTTAACCCCTCTAAGTTGGTCAATTTTGTATTTTGGACCAATGGGTATAATTTTGGACCCAAATTACAACTCTTATGTTCATAATGGATTTAAGTCCATCAAATGACAAATCACTCCAAACCTTCGAGGAGGATTTTAGAAATCACTTAAACACTCCAAAACTTTGTTTATCAAAAATATTTCCTAAGTTCAAGCCAAATGGAATCAACTACTGAAAATATGTCAATTTATCTCATTAGATTAATCGGTGCCATATGTGTTAATCATGAAAAATGAAACACATGCTACCCAATTCTTTGGAATTTTTTAAAATTTCATAAAATCCATGATTATACACTATCATAAATAGTTCCAAGCTTTAATCCTAGAACATGGTAGAGAGGGTAATATGGCCATTTGCATTCAATAGAAGATTAATGGAGAATATCTAAATTAATAATATATGGCCATTAGTTTTTCATAAATAATTATAATGTTCAAAGCTTGCTCTCGAATGGCTTATAGCTATTCTCATGGAATTAAATGGCATTGGACAACAAGATAACCTAGGTTTAACCATGGTGATCCATAGTTGAGCTTAGATTTAATTGTAATATATAGAAGAAATCTCCCTTTGGGAGGCAAGAGAGGAACTCACATTTCTTTTCTTTAAAGAGGTTCAATCAATCATTCCTTATATCTCCCAGTCCATTGAATCAATCCAACCACCAAGCTTGCATTAAATGTGAGTAGAGCTTGTTCGAACCATCAATCCACTATATTCCAATTAAATTCCATTAGAAGTTCATCTATAATTACACTTGGGAAGATTTTTGAATAAACTCTTGTACAATCCCAACAATCTTCAAGTAATACCACATCTTTTTGAAGCTTCATAGTGATGGGTTTCACTTGGGAAAGCTTCTTAGAGAAGAAATTCTAATCAGATTAGTTAAAGTCACATTGACTACCAAACCCAAATTTATAAGCTTGTCTTTGCATATAGCAAAAAATGAATAAATGATTATTGATCTACTTTAAATAAAATCTAATAATTCAAATCAAACCAAAAAAGTATTTCAAAGTTTTTTTTCTTTTTCTTTTTTTTTTCTTTTGATAGCCTATTAACACAATTTACTTGAAAATTTTACCGAAGGAATTATTGAACATGAGGAATCTAAGAAAAATGTCAAAGTTTAATTATTCACATATTATCTAATTTAAAAATTCGATTTTTATATGTTTATTAATTAAAATTTTAAATTAGTTCAAAATTTATCATATTTATAAGGAGGTCTTGGACAACATCAAGAGTCACCCATAAAAATTTGAGAGCCTTTTTCAGTCATAATATAAAAAGTTATTCATTTTGAAAGGAATTTATTCACTATTCAAAATAAATAAAACTTAGAGGAATATATTAACAAATTTTAGAAGATTTTTCTAATATAAGTACTCATTGTTATAAAATTTTTTATAATATTCAAAAATAATTTCATCTACCAAACTAATTTATGCTAAAAAAATTTTAGTTTTATAATATTTTTTAATATTATTAAAATTTATGAGAATATTATGGAATATTTCTAACGTAGATACAAATTATCACAAAATTTTTAATAATTTTTCAACATGTTTAATGAACTTAATAATAAATGAAAGAAAATTTTGTTAAATTTAAAATATGAAAGTTATTTAAAATCATTGAAAATTATTAATAAAATTTATTTTTAGTTCTTATTGGATTAGAGAGCTTTTAGGAACTTTTTCATTATTTTTATAGCATTAAGACTATTTTTTGTTAGAAAACTTCAAACTATCCCTAGTACAACCCATGTTTAAATGGGATCTCTTAAGGATATATTTTAAGATTAATAATATAAGTTTGTCCATCATGACTAATTGGATGTTTGTAGCTTTATTTAGATTTTATAAATTTTATAGAAGAATGAATCTAGAAAATAATTGAACTAAACATTATTTCAAAGGTATAAATACAATTTTAAACTTTAATTACATTCACTCTTTCCATCATTTATGAAATCTTGACTTTAAGCCAATGTGTTCAGGATTGCGAAGAACAAACATACTAGAATACTATGTGTGGACAACCTTTCTTGGACATGATTATGCATTAGAATAGAACCATGTATCTCATTCTCTAACACTATACTTTTAAATTTGATTACATTTAATTTTAACCTTACTCTTAGCCATGAAATTGATTCCATTTACTAGTATTTATGATCGCAAATAGGCATTCGGGACTACCTCAGATAGAAAAATAAGAACCTGATTATCTCTTGAACTTATTTTATAAATTCATCAATTGCATTCATAACATGCATCCTCCTTGACTTAACTTTATAGCTTGTAGATGTTTATCTCGCCTTTAACACCTAGCTAATACTTTTGGCTAAGTATCCTTAAAACTCCTTTTAGCCCCTTGGTCATGCCCTTTGATTGAGTAAATTTCAAGGACTAATCATGCACAAAATGATTTGGTCCATTCATAGTATAATAATACTCTTGTGACTATTCTAAGCCTTGTTTATAAACTTGGTCATTGATTATGTTCTTTTTGAGCTAGACCAATACCATTGTTGGTCATATTCTTACCCAACTAAGTTATACTAGTTTGACAAAGTCATTATTTAGTCTAGTCAGACACTATGATTGAATAACAATAGGTTTAAAGTAAACACATGTAGTTGGTCTTGCGTCTTTCTTTTCTGAACAAATAGTTTCGATTCATCCCTACCTTGCCCTCTAATTGACTTGGATATCTTCCTACTTGTTAAGAACCTATCTATTCTCAATGTCTATTCCTCACATAAACACATAAATTTTGCACCTAATAGTTGATGGATTCAATGATTTTTATTAAATTAGTGCATATGCAAGTATTAAAGTGACATGGGTACTTTAAATTAGTAGATATCTTATAAAGCTAAGAATTAATTATAATTTTGTTTAATTAATTATTATTATTAAGTGATGTTTCATCTAATGATAATTTTTGTCATAATCAAACCTCATTATATTAGTTAATAAGAATAATTAGCTTAAACCCTTTCACTTTGATTCACTATAGAAGTGATAAGCTATAGGATAATTAAAATTCATAAATGACATAGATTGGTAAGTCATAAGGTTATGTGTGTTGATTATAGGATATAATAACTCTTACATACACTTAGGTGTTGTGATAATTCACAACCTTATAGTCTCTTGGTATATAGAGGATGTAGTTAGGTCGCTTTGATATGAAAATCTTTTAATTTCTTAAGACAAGGTTGCTTAAGTGTAGTTATATTATGAAATTAACTATTGTATTTTCTTTTGTGAAGTGCTGAGCTGCTTTGATTATTTTGATGCATAATGATAGATATATTTTTTGAACATACACGACATATGACCATTACTTTAACTTCTTACTTTTATAGATGTTGTCAATCAAAATATCAATACTATTATTAATCTGTAATTTATATATTTTCTTTGTGATGTAATGTTTTTCATTATGCAGTAATGACTCCATTTATGAATGTACATTTGGACCTCCAGTTATAAAAGAATACATGATTTGTTGGTGTAGGTGGATAACCTGCTTATACATACCTAGTATAAAAATAAGAAGGGGTAGATGAGTATTACCCAACAAGCATGGCTAAATTAGGTAATAAACTATAAGTTTAGTTTTTTTTACTCCTTCTTCTTCCACCAACTCAAACTGTATGTTTGTTCATCAAAATTGGATCATATTATCTTGGATCAAAAAACTTAGCTTATGCTTTATGTTTGCATGTAAAATTCTAAAAGAAATAAAATAAAGAAAATAGAGTTTTGGGTAAGCATGGTTTTAATTATACATAAAAGTCTTAGCATGCTAAGTGGTGGCAACCTAAGTTAAGTATCTTTAGTTATGTATAACTAGATTTACTAATTTTTAGTTTTTCAACAAGCATCTCTCTAGTTACTATAAATATTACATGTCCTACATCTTTATAGTAATTTTCATAGAAATCTTTTATCTAGGATATTCTAAATTTTCTTTCTATAGTTCAAGGAGATGAACCAACTCTAAATAATGAATTTCATGGTAATTGATAGAACATCACATGTCTTGGTTAGGTTGACTACCTTCCTAAGTTAAATGACCTTGAGCTTGCCAACTTGAATTGACGGATCTATAAAATACAAACTAAGGTTGTTTCTACCTTCATAATCATTATTAAGACAATGATGGCTTTATGATTTTTCTCTTGTGGGCTTTCTATATATTGGGTTATTTTTTTGCTTGGATATAATGATTCACCTTTTACCTTATAGACTAACATCTAATATAAATCATTTTATTAAGATGATAATTATTGAATTATCTATTTTCTTTAGAAACCTAATAAATTAAAATCAAAATAAAAGCATATTTTTTTCTTTTCAAGAGTTTCTCTTTGAGGTTTCTTTTAGTGTAAATAAATAGAGGGAACTTAATCCCTATAAGAGATTAGGTAACCAAATTATTTTGATTTTATGGATAATATGATGACTTGTCTATGAATAAGTAATATCGTGAATTCTAATGTAAAGTGGAAGTTACACCTAGATCCTCTTCTTATCTCCTCTTGTAGAATATTTTATTCAAAAACTATATTATGCTATTAATACATTTTTCTTCCTCCAATATTTATAATAATATCATGTTGATGAGGAGTGGCCTTGAGTTTGGATCAACACTCTAGGCTCTGGTTGAGTTCTTGGTCATAATCTTTATCGAAATTGTAATATATGCAAATGCTTGGCAATTTCTCTCCTAGAGTTCATCCATTTGATGTAGTGGTAAAGTTTGATGAGTGAGTAGGGTGTGCCATTAGAGTTAATGGAAAGTCTTTTGTTGGAGATTAACTAGTGGTGCATCCATTGGTCACCAAGTTGATGGCAAGAAAGCAAGTATTTGATATTTAAGTTAATTAATCCTTGCTTGTTTTGCCTACCTATTTTCCTTAAGAAACTGAATCTTGCCTATGGTATACTATTTTATTACAATTAGTTTCTTATTCCTCTCACTCCTTCTAGAGGTGGCTTGTAAGAGAATGATGGAATTAAAGATAAGAATGAAATCATGTCAACTATTAATATTCAAGAAAAATCTTTTAAGATTTATGTTACATCACCATTAGTTTGATTATTGATAAGATAATTCAGACAACCCATGATTAAGAATTAAATGGGATAATGGAATGCAATCCACTACTCTCAATGCTTGCTTTGTCATGTTTTCTTTATGTGAGATGATTTCTCATTGGTTAGCAAATGATATCAATAATGATGACTTGTGGAGGGCTCTGAACAAGGTGAAAAAGCACATAATTATTATAGAGGTGAAGCATTGACGTCCTCGTGACATTAATTATCATAAGGTTTGTAGAGTTGAAAAAACACATAAGGTTTGTTTTATTATAGGATTTTTAGTTCCTCATAAAGGCAAGTCCCTATATTTAATTACATCTTAAGAAAGAGACACATTCCTTAAAAAAATCTCAATCAAAGAATCAATTTTTATTTGTATATGAATTTTAAAACTTGACTTAAAATGATACTTAATTTGGGAATTTAGAAGGAAGTACTTCAAAGTGGAAGAGTTATTTTCAGAAGCTTGTAAGAAATAAGTAGGAAACACTTTTAGACATTAGGAAACCTAGTAAAAATTTTGACTATCCAAGCACTGGGATTTACATTTTGAAGTTAAAATCATTAAGATCATAAGTTGACATCTTATTAGAAATGTAAGACTTAGATTTTTACACTAGAAGACTACAGAAACACCTAGGAGTTGAAGACTTATTCTAGTAGTATTCTAAAAGTGCTACTAGCATAAGTTAGAAGCTTGACTTAGTCTAATTCTTTGGAATTATGTGTCTTTATCTCACATGATATTGAAAATTTATCGCTAACTCTTTTGGACTTACTTTTGACCTAGAATGGTTGCCAACTAACACCACCTAAGTTATTTTAAATCCATGAGTTTAGTCATATGTTATGTAAGATGGCTGAGCTATTATACTTATGAAAGGAAATAAAGAGCCTAAACTCACTCTGTAACCCTAAGATATTGACTGGTATATTATGCACCTAACTAATACAAAAAAATTTATAATTTTTATGTATTTTTGACTCATAATTTTACTTAAGATTTTTGGTATCTAAATCATGCCTAAGATAAAATTCAATTAGAAAAAAGTCATCGGCTAAATTAATTAAAAAATTGGCACACTTCACCACGAAGGGTGGTCACCCTCACAAGTAAGATGTCATTAATGTGTAATGGGTGAAGCACCCAAATCAAGAAGTGCAAGGGAATCTACTAGCATGGTTCACAAAATCTAAATATTTATAGTTATTTATGCCTAAAGCTTTAATTAGGATGAGTTATGAATTGTTTACTTTTGTTTAAGTTATTTTAGATAAATTTGGTAGAAAATTTAGATTTTCTAAGAGCCCGACATATCTATGTCACATCAAAACATCAAGGCATAGATAGAAATTTATGAAAATATGTTATTTCTATTATGCACCTTAAAATAAATCAAGTCAAATAAATTAAATAAAATTGCCTAGTGCGGCCAGGTACCACTATACATCTTAGAAGAAATAGAAAAATATGTAGCTGAGCTCTACCTTTATACAACCCAACATAAAATTAAAGTCTTAATTTATGAGGTCTTCATTCAAGATTATCATCTTTTATGAGGACCTTCTTAGGCTCTATAAGAGACCACCAATAGTTATTGTTATCTCATGCTAATCCTAGAACTTATAGATCCTAACCTAATTATAGGCTCAAATTACATTTTTAAAATTCTAAAAAAAATTCTAATTCTGCAAAATAAAAATCAAGAAAAACATAGCATACGAACAGTTACAATGCAAACATATGAGTTTATCACCATTGGTTACCAAGCTCACACATCCTATTAGGCTATTCTTATGGACTTAAGAACAACCTACAAGCAAGCAATATTTATTATATTTTATTACACCAATCCCTTTAATCATAGCCCCTTGTAAAAAATAGTATCACCTTAAAAAGAGCACTTTTACATTTAGACTAGCAAGCAAATAATTCCTAATGATCTAGTCTAAAATATTACAACATAATATAAGAAAAATATAACATCACATCACAAGTCGTAATAGATTATCAGCCTAACATATATCTATGGTCGGTGGCCTAACAATATATTATGTGAAAAGAGGGGTTTGTATTGTATGACTGCACTAGGCCTTTTTTTAGTTCAAACTTTAATTTGAATTTAGATTTCATTCAAATTTATGAGTGAATGATTTCAATTTTAATGATTTAATGAATTTTTTTTTTTTTTCAATTTTAGGTTTCTTTTTGTGTTAAAGTTGAATCTAGGTTTTAAAGAATGAAGAATAAAATAAATTTTACATGAGAAAAAAATCCATTATATTCAACATCCTAATCCTAGTAGAATGAAATTTTCACCATAAGATGAAAATTCACTCTAAGGGTCAAACTAAGAACCAATGTAATTTAATTAACCTTTTTCATTTTTTAAAATTATTTACCTAAATTTAATTTGGTTATTATTTGATTTAGTTAAAGATTAAGTTTGTTGGAGTTGTTTAATTTTATATATTTTGATAGTTAAAATTGATCTTAAATTAATTATTAGGTTTTAGTTTGATTGAATTTGCCATTTTTTACTATTCAATTGAGATTTAATTATATTTTTTAACTTTAACTTTTTAAATTTCTTTAAGTTTTACTAATTTATGTGGTTTATGTATATTAAGCTTGGTTTGTTACTTTTTGCATTTAAAAGTTTTATATTTTTTATTATTTTCAAGTTGATTAATACATTTTGGTTAGCTAATGATTTTTAGTTTGATCTTTTTTTTTAAATTTGAATTTTAATTAAGGGTTTGGTGATTTATTAGATTTATTAAATATATTAAATTTATTAAATTTAGTTATTTGAGTTTCTATGATTATTTAATTTAATTAGTCTTTTGAATTAGTTCAGTTAATTTATTATTCGATTTAATTAAAATTTGAATTTGATTTATAATTTCAATTTAGTGTTTAGGGTTTGCTATGTCCCAAGTCCCAAATATGAAAAGTGGAGGGTTGTGATAGGCAGTCGACAACTAGTGTAAAACTTGTCAAAATAATCATGACATGAATCCTTTAAAATATTCTATTAATTTTAAGGTGTCATCTAGAAGTGACGCATTATATGGCCTGAAAATAGTGAAACATGTGCAACGATCGCTGTATTAGCGATCGGGTGTAGTGTTAAATAAGAAAGGGTTCCCACATTATGAATGAATGAGAGCAAAGAAGTTAGTCCATGAAAGAAGAATTAGTTTAGGACAATATATGTACTCTTATAGATAAATTAATGGAATTAATAGATATTATGTTTCATAGGAAGATAAATATTTTATGTATTCAAGAAACTAAGTGGATGGGTGAGAAGGCCAAGGAGGTTGATAGTTTAGTTTTAAACTTTGGTATTCATGTATGAATTGAATTAGAAATGGTGTATGTGTAATTATAAATAAATGTTTGAAGGAAAATATTATAAATATTAATAGGATTGGAGATAGAATTATACTTTTAAAGATTGTTATTGATACTAAGATTATCAATATTTTAAATGTTTATCCTCCTAAAGTAGGTTTGGATGGATCAAAAAAAATTTGGAATGACTTAGAGGGATTAATACAAAATAAACCTCTTGAAGAAAAAATATTTATTAGAGGATATTTAAATGGACATGTTGGTAGAGTGGTAGAAGATTTTAAAAATATTTATAGTGGCTATGAAATTGGAATGATTAATGAGGAAGGTATGACTATATTAAATTTTAATTTAGCTTATGATTTTGTAGTTGCTAATACTTTATTTAAGAAAAGAGGTAACTATATTATTACATATAAAAATGGATGTAGTAAAACATATACTGATTATTTTCTAATGAGAAAATAGATTGTTTAGATTGTAAATATTGTAAGGTCATTATGAGTAAATGTTTAAGTACCTTGTATTGACTATTAATTTTAGAATTTAAGAAAAAGGGTTGGAAGATGAAAAATAAATCTAATTATTGTCCTACAATTAGATGAGGGCACTTAAAGATCACTAATAAAAATATTTTTAAGAGCAAGCTACAAGAGCTTAGAATTTTGGACGTTCATAAGGAAGCTAATGTTATGTGGAAAAAAGTAGCAAATAAAATTGAGCAAGTTGCAAATAATGTGCTTGGAGAATTAAAAGGAAAAGCTTCTTTTAATAAAAATAGTTTGCGGTGGAGTCAAAATGTGTAAGAAAAGATAAGGAATAGGAGGAATTATTCTAAAACATTATTTATATGTAAAATCTTAGAAAATTGGGAAATATATAAACTAGTCTGTAGAGATTCTAAGAAAGTAATATTATATGCAAAAAATTTAGCTTTTAGTGATTTATTCAATAGATTAGATGCTAAAGAAGGTGAAAGATATATATATATATATATATATATATATATATATATATATATATATATATATATATATAAGTTAGCTAAGCAAAGAGGGGAGAAGTAAAGATCTAATTCAAGTGAGGCGTAATAAGGGTGAAAATTATAAAGTGCCTTTTTAAGAAATGGATATTGAAAATAAGTGGATGATTTATTTTGATAAACGTTTCAATGAAGGATCTAAAAATATAATTTATTTTAGCAACCTTAATATCCTAAATAAAATAATACTTTTTTTATTTATCATCATATTAGTAAATTTGTAGTTGAAGAAGCTTTAAAGAAAATAAAGTGTGGAAAAATAGTAGGACCTGATGATACTCCAATAGAAGCATGAAAATATTTATGAGATCAACAAACTTCTTAGCTTAAAAATATTTTTAATATTATTTTAAAGACTAAAATTATTTCAAATGAGTGGAGAAAGAGTTTATTGGTTCCTATATTTAAGAATAAAGGTATTGCACAAGAGTGTGCAAATTGTAAAGGAATTAAGCTAATGTGTCATACATTAAAGCTATGGGAGAGAGTAATTAAGCATAGTTTACGATGTGATACAAAAGTTTCAAAAAATTAGTTCAGTTTCATGCCAGGTAGATATACTATGGATGTTATACATTTGTTGAGAGGTATGATGGAGAAGTATAGAGAAAGTAAAGAAGATCTACACATGATATTTATTGATTTAGAGAAAGCTTATGATAAAGTTTCAAGACAAATCCTGTTGAGAGTTCTAGAAAAGATAGGAGTTAATATTGGTTGTATTCAAGTTATTAAGGATATATATACTAGAGCTATTTCTTCTGTCCAAACTAATCGCTCTAAAAAAACATCTTTAAGGATGCACTTTGTCTTCTTTATGGGATGGGTGGGAGTATGTTTTTTCATGAGACAAATTGATATATATTCAACCAGATGTCCCTTAACATTTAGGTTGGAGTTTATTTTTATTTGGGCTCTACTTCTTATTAATGCAAGCCTCCATAATTAATTACCCCTCTAACCTTAGTAAGAGAGCACTCTCAATTAAGGTTAAAAATAAACATATCTATCTGATATGTAATTGGTCTTCTAGAGGTGTGTGTGGCATAGATGGTTCTCTTGTAGGAAATATGAGTGTAATCATAATCAAGATCTCATGGTCCTGTCATCCCAGGATTATGTTATTCCAGCCTACCAACATTAGAGGTACATAGCTATAAGTCCAATGAATTTAATTAGCATCCGTTGGTTGCCTCATTTCAGGTATCTTGAGTAGACTTAGAATTTTAGTGTGAGTGGTGCAAGAGTGTTCATGTGATGAAAAAATTATAAAATGTTCACATGGTGAACATGCAGATGTTCACATTATTAACGAATAGGAGGCTGGGCTTACATCCCTTTGGAATGCTAAAATTTAAGGTTGTTTGCATGGAAAATGGATATGGATTTGTTCACGTAGCGAATGAATTATAGGGTGTTCACATTTCGAATGAATACATGTTCACACGGTGAAGGGATACGAGGCTGAGATTACATCCCTTTGGAATATGAAAACTAAAGTTGTCCTATACGGTAGATGAATATGAATTTGTTCGCATGGATAATGAATTATATGTTGCTCGCATGATAAATAAATAGATGTTCACATGGTGAACCAATAGGAGGTTGGGCATACATCCTTTGGAATGCCAAATTTTAAGATTTTTTGCATATTTGGTAGACATAGTAGTCTTTGTATAGACAAAAAATAAAATTTTAAATTTTATTTTTAAAAAATACATAAAATTCTCATTTTAGGACTAATGGCACAACACTCTGATAGTGGAGCATAGTGCTTATGTGGCATGACACAAGCACATAAAAGCTAGAGGATCAGTGCCTCAACGCAGCGTATGAAACACCAAGGCATTGACATTATTAGTCATTTGACTATTTGAACAACGTTATGGTGCTTGCTTGTAGCACTACGACATTGGTGAAGACTCCTGATAGATCTGTAGTGGGTTTTATGGGGAAACAACAATCTCATTTTAATGAGCACCACAACACTAGGTCAGAGAGCTGTCGCATTGTGTTTTTTCACGCCTATCGATTACAAAAAAAACTTAATAAAATTAATTCTATCTTTTTGATCACACAATAACCGATGATACATGCTGACCAGCACCTCAACACTTCATGTGAATGCTACAGCATTGGGACCGTGTTCTACAACACGAGAGGGTAGTTCCTTGGTGCTAGGTCTGGGCATCACGACACTTGGCCCTAATCTATAAATAAAGGCATACGCTATTAAGAATTTTCATTCAGTGATCCCATCCCCTAATTATTTCTTTTCTTTTATCTCTTTTAGCTCTTTCTATTTTCATATTTTATTTATTAATCATGCCTCTTAGAAGAGTTGTGGGTAAGAAGAGGGCATCCAACGATGCCAATCGCTTAATTAGCACCAACGTCAAGGAGCAGTACCAAGGCACACTCCTCCACAAACACCTAATTCTAGATAGTGGATTTTAGAATCTAGGTGGCAGCATGGAGGGAATAATTATGGAGCAGAGGATGCTCAAATTGGTGTACAATAATAATTCATGCATCATCCCGGTGATGTGTGAATTCTTTGCAAATGCACGAGCAGCTAGAACAATAAGGCATACATCTGGGGAAAACTACTGAATTATGATATTAGTGTTATAAATGCATATTATGATCTTCCAAATATCAAGTATAATCAATATCTCTTCTACTGTAATGATCATCCTTATTTTGATGAGATTATTTTTTTCTTTATGGTAGAAATGAAAGCATGCAATGAGAAAGATGGGAGGAAAGGATTCTCAACTTTCATGCCACTAGTATGATAGTTATCTCTAAGGCTTAGCACTATTTTATTTTTTCCAGGCTCATGCCCTCTGGTAACATTAGTGAGGTTACCAAGGACATAGCTTTTTAAAATTTTTCTATTCATAAGGGGTTCTCGATCGATATCGAGAAGGTTATTTTTAATTCAATTTATAATATGCCAAAGTGGAGCATTACTATTGGGTACAACCACCCTTTTCTTATTTATGGTTTGTGTGTAACGGAGGGTGTGATAGTAGGGTCTGATGAGGAGGTACTATTTCAAAAGGCTCCTCTAACAAAGAGGGTGATTGGAGGGTTCGGGAATAGATTTGAAGTGGGAGAAAGTTCATGTCATCCTCAATCTAGATCTTGAACTTCCAAGTCCTTGGCTGAGTAAGTTTAAGAGATCAATAACTAAGTCTTAGACTTATGAAAGTGGGTAGATAAGAGTAGGCATAGCCAAGAGATACTAGAATATAAAATTGTCCATAACTGGACCAATAGCAAATGCAATTCTCCTACATTGCCTAGTTCAACACTGTATTGGTGAACATGTTCAGAATTATAATTTTGCAGATCCTAGTAAGGTCTCCATCCCTATGGTTCCTCAATATCATCCCTGTGTGATTACCCACTGGTATCAAGAACGAAGGAAGAAGGACAAGAGGAAGAGGAGGGTGGTGAAAAGTCTGCTTATTAGATTTCCCTGTTTGTATTTTTTTTCTCTTCTTTTTGTTTATTTATAATTTATAATTGATAACTTTTTTTAAGAAATAAAATTCCCCTTTTTATTATCATTGCAATCTGCACTTACATATATATATATATATATTGAAGCTCTAGGATAAATAAATAAAAATTAACACTTATAAATAAATTAAATCAGGGTATAGCGCTGTGGCGCTAGTATGTTAGCTCCTTGGCACTGTAGATAGACCAAATGACTTGAGAGGTGGGGTCACGTCACTATGAGATATTATTTTCTCCCTAGGGGAAACACTTTCTAAGTCCTTTTCACATGCAATAATGTGACACACCATTATGGTGCCATCCCCTCAGCGCCATGACGTAATGAGATTTTATCTCATATTCTAATCCAAATATTCTAAGTCATATATCAAGTGACACATGGGTATGGCACCGTGACACTAATGCCATAGCATCGTGGCATCATGGGATTTTGTTAGAGCACTACGGTGTTATTTTTGGGTACTACGGTTCTACTTACATAATATGGCTACCCGAGAGCTCAGCATCATGATGTCAATATCTAGGTTATGATCAGTAGTCCCCAAAAGTGGATCCTCATCAGAGAAGGTAACTCCAGGGATCTTCTTGAAGTATCAAGCTTCATCTAAGGAAGTTGTAGCTAGATGGGTCAGGCATATCTCTGGACCAAGTAATGCCTATACTAATGATTTTTCTCATTTTGTTTTTTAAGAGAACAAGAGTGTCATAAATGCTCAGTCTAGCAGGAAGTTTTTTGAGATGGGATAAAATGGTGTAGTCAACCTTAAGAGCATTTGGCTTGACTACTGCTTCTTTTGGCAAAGGTTATAGATTTAAACTTTGATCCATAATTTGTTTCCCTTTTATCTTTGGGAGGACAAGGCAGGCAAAGTGGTAAAACTCTCCCATTACAGAGATTGACTTCAGCAATATCTCTAAGGGTTATGTTAACCTAATCCTCATCACTAATATCCTTCTCTAGAGATTGATCAAAATCTCATAATTCTATCTCTATGCTAAGAGGATTTCCTTGCATGTCTTCCACATGACTATCAGTATTTGATCTAGGTTCATAAAACAAATTATGAGAATTTTCTTTTTTAACATTTTCAAAAGCACATTCATTAGAAATGGAATAAATATAATAAACACCTTTGGAGGTGGACTTTTTATTTATTTTTTTAAAGTGAGTATAGAAGGATAAAGAAATGTAAGGCTGAGCCTTTTTATCATTATCGCTCCAAACTCTAACATATACAACTAGTGATCCTCCCTCACCACTCTCTCCAATCATCTACAAAGCTAAAGATGTTGAATCTAGTAGAGGTAGAACTAGCTCTCTAAACTCTGGTAGATCAATATGGATGATCTTCCTCCATGCCTTCGTCAGATCCTGCATGACATTTTTAAAAATTTTCATCAAATACTCTTTAGAAGAATAGGATAGAGCTATGTCCCATTCATCTGAAGAAGGAATACTAAAAGAAGTAGCGCTTGTGATAACCTTAATGGACATTTGTCCAAGGTCCACAAGGTATTCTTTTGATATAATCACCAACCCCTTCTTGTAATTTCTTTCAAGCCTATCTTTAAATGTGAAGCAATCTTTGATAGTATGCCTTAACATATAGTGGTGCAGACAATAGTTAGAGTCATTTACTTTTTTAACTTCCTTTGGAATTTTTGGGTCGGGTAGTTTAAAATATGGCTTCTTTTTCAAAATTTTGAAGATCTTCCACACCGCCTCTCTTTTGAAAGAACATGTATGGTTTATTCTTTTAGAAAAAGGGTTGGTTAGAACTTTCTTAGCTGAAGATAATCCCTGATGCTATGATGGCCTAAAGAATAAAGGCCGCTCCGATTGTATGTGACTGGGAGCCTTTCCTCTGTCCACTATAGAGACATTGCCTACTTTCTTTTCTAAAACTTCTTAAGTTTTGACTACTCTATAATAGGGTGATCTTTTAGAAAAGTCATCCTGGGGAATTCCTCCTAGCGGTTAGATGCTTTATTTAATAATTTTTCAAAGTTCTTATTCGTAAACCCAACTCTGAAAAAATGTTACTGAGGGGTTTCAATGAAACTAGGGAGAAAGCTTTAAGTTTGATCACTCTATTGTTGTAAATAGAAGGATTATAAATTGAAGCTAAATTCCATACCATAGACTTAGAGACATCCTTTAATGCCCTATTAGGCAGACCTTAGATTCATGAGTATAGAATAGTTCCCTCTTCACTCTACCAGTGTATTAAGTACACTAGGAATGGAGTGGAATACACTATAAAAGGTGATATACAACTATTCCCTATTCATGAAATTGAACTTTATGAAGATGTAGCTTATATGCCTAAGAAGCCAATATATGATTCTATGCAATCCAGAATTAATGAGGCATCAAATAATGCGACAAATAAAAGAGAAAAAAAGAAAGAAAAGGAGGAAAAAAAAAAAGAAACTCCAGTGATAAAAGTTGATTTGGAATCTAGTTCTGATGAGGATTCTAATCAAAAATATGCCTCAATAATGTTTGACATTACATTAGAATTATACAATGATGAAAAATAAATCAGGCCATTAAAGGATGAACCTGGGCTCTCCACATTTGAAAAACTAAAGAAATATATGGACATTTTGACTTTAACACCCCTTGATCAAAATAAAGTATCTCAATTGGAAGTCAAAGTGGCCCATAACCTATTAGGAGAAGTGGGGAAGTTATCTGAATTTTACTCTGTACTCAGACCTTTGAGCTTAGAAGTAGATGTAGAACCTGAAGATCCACTATCAAATAAAATAATAGAACTTTCTTTTGACTGGTACCCTGAGTGTGTTAAAAACTCTATGAAATGTGGTTTAATTGTAAATACTTAGCCTAGAGATATAGCTCAAAGCATGGAAAGCTTGGGGAATACTAAACATAAAAAATCTAAAATCCAAAGCTAGCCTTGGGTTTTGTATCATTGGACCTTTAGATGATGTGGAACATTGTTTGATGATAAGCAATCATTTAGAATCAAACTAATTATTTGAAATACCTTCTAACTCTTTGGAGGAATTCTGCTTTGAAATGAAAGATGAATCTGATGATTGCTTACTTCAAAGTGCACCCCTTGAGTTTGAAGAAGATATAAAATCCACTGTTGACGAGTTAAGGGAGATAAACCTATGAATTGATAGAGACCCAAAATCAACTTTAATTAGTTCATTATTGGGTCCAGAAGATTTTTGAAGAGTTGATCACCTTAGTTCTTGAATATAAAGATTGTTTTGCATAGAGCTATGATGAAATGCTAGGTTTATCTCCAAAAGTTGCAGTGCATAAATTAGAGATCAAATCTCATGTAATTCCAATAAAGCAAGCTCCTAGGCATATGCACCTAGAAATTGAAAAGCAAGTAATTATTGAAGTTAAAAAATTAATTGAAGATGGCTTTATGTGAGAAGAATAATACCCTAATTAGCTAACCAGCATAGTCCCAGTAAAGAAAAAAATGGTCAAATACACATTTCTATTGACTGTAGAGACTTGAGTAAGGTTTGACCCAAAGATGAGTTCCCATTGTTAATATTAGAATTTATGGTGGATATAGCCTCTTCACATGAGATCTTTTCATTCATGGGTGGCTTGTCTGGGTATAACCAAATTAAGATATCCCTAGAGGATGATTAGAACACGATGTTCAGAACTCCTATAGGGATATTCTACTGCATGTCATGCCATTCAGCATCAAGAAAGTCGAGGCTACTTATCAAAGAGCCATGACTAGAATCTTTGATGACTTGATTCACATCAAGTTAAATGTTATATTGATGATATATTCATAAAAAGCAAAATAAAAGAAGATCGTTTATAATGGTTGCACCGCTATAACCTGAAAACGAGTGTGCTTTTGGATGAACTTCAAAAAAAATCTTAGGGTTCGTAGTGCGGCAATGTGGTATAGAAATTGAGCCATAAAAATAAAAGATATTATAGAAATGCCACCACCTAGGAGTCTTACATAGTTAAGATCATTCTAGGAAAGGCTTGTATATTTAAGGAGGTTCATATCAAACTTATCAAGAAGATGTTAACCATTTATGACATTAATGAAGAAAGATTCCAAATTCATTTGGGATGAAAAATTCCAAAATGCATTTGAAATATTGAAATAATACTTGATGAACCCTATTATTTTGGTTACTTCAAGTATAAGAAATCCATTAATTTTATACACTGTGGATTTGGATGAATCACTTGGGGTTTTATTAGCCCTAATAAATGAAGAGGGGAAATAAAATGCCCTTTATTATCTAAGCTGTAGACTTATCCTGATGGAAATGAATTATCTACCTATTGAGAAGTATTATTTGGCCTTAGTCCTCACCACTCATAAACTAAGATATTACATGCTTGTTCAAAGAGTCAATTTAATTGAAGAGTGAATCCATTGCAATATCCTATGACCCGTCTGATGTTGTTTGAACGTCTAGCACATTGGTTGATGATTCTATTACAATTTGAGATCACTTACATTTCTCTTCATGCTATAAAGGTCAAATTGTAGCTAACTTCTTAGCAACACATCCTATTCCTGAGAGTTCCCCTTTAAATGATGATATTCCAAATGAGAAGATCAAGATAGTAGAAAGTGCACATAATGCCACTTGGAGTTGTATTTTGATGGTTCAGCATCATGAAAGAAAAATAAAGAATTAAATTCATCTATCCTAGAGAAAGCAAGGATTGGGTTAATTTTTTAACTCCAGATAAAGGAATGATGTGATATCCCTATCATATGGCTAAGCCTTGCACATATAAGGAAGCAAAATATGAGGGCTCTTATCACTAGATTAGAGCTAGAAATCCTTATGGATATAAAAAATATAAAGATCTTTGGAGACTCTCAATTGATTATAAACCAAGTGAGTTGTATCTATAAGGTTTTGCATCCAAAGCCCTTTAGTTATTATCAATACATGATGAAACTACCTGAGAAAATTCCATATGTGACTCTATATAGAATATCTCGTAGAGATAATTCTATAGCAGATGCTTTGGCTAAGCTTGCCAAAAAAATCATATGCCTAGAAGAAGAGTCTATTTCTATAGAGGTTCAAAATCAAAAAAATTTATCTCTTATAGATTTAAATTACATGAATAGAAAAGTAAAAAATGCAAAGGATAGACACTCTTGCCAAAGGTCAAGAAGAGTGTGACAAGATGCAGCCTTTCATTGACTACTTGAGTAAGGGGAGGCTTCTTGAAGACAAGTCACTGGAAATTCAAATAAAGAAATGTGCCTTGTCTTATGTATTAATTAATGATGTATTATACTGTAGGTCATTAGATCAAATGTTTCTACGCTATTTAGACAAGCAAGAAGCTCATAAGATCATGACAAAGATACATTCTAGATTGTGTGTTTCTCACTAATCTAGACTCAAAATGAAAATGAAAATCAAAAGACTTAGATATTATTGGCCATCGATGTTAATTGACTACATGGAAATTACACTTTGTTGCCATCAACGTCATATACATGTTGTAATCTTACATCAGCCTCCTAGTGTACTACACCTAATGATTGCCTCTTGGCCCTTTGAGAATTAGGGTACTGACATCATAGGGCCTATTAATCCTCTGTCATCAAAAGAACATCATTTTATATTAGTCACAACTGATTATTCTTATAAATGGGCTGAAGTGATACCACTGAAAGAAGTAAAGACATATTAGGTGTTAAAATTCTTTCAGGAAAATGTCATGTATCGATTTGGTGTTTCTCACCGAATCATATCTGATAATGGTCTGCCATTCAAGTCTACTGAATTAAATCATTTTATGGCTAGAAATAAGATTGATTAGAGATATTTGACCATCTAATACCCCAAGGAAAATTGATTGGCTGAAGCATTTAATAAAACTTTAATACATATTTTGAAAAAAGTACATGATGAAATAAACAGTGGCATGCAAAGTTGGTTGAAACCTTATGGGCTTATCAAACCACATACAGGACACCAACTCAATCTACATAATATGGTTTGGTTTTTAGAAACGAAGTTATTCTTCCATTAGAAGTAAAATTACCTTCATTAAGGATAGTAATGAATAATAGTGCTACAACTGATCAAAATCATAAGCTCTCATTGGAATAACTTGAAAGCCTTGAAAGGAGACATCTAAAAGCACAAAAAGACCTTAAACTATACCAAGCACATGATAAGTTGGTTCATCCTAGAAAATTTCAAGTAGGAGACTTAGTCATCATAGAATCAACAACATATTCGAGCCAATTCATAGTGGAAAAACTCTACGAAGGAGGTTCTTATCAGTTAATTACTTGTAATGGTGAACGTCCAATGTAGTCGATCAATGGACATTACCTAAAGAAATATTATATATAACTTGTGACTAGTTTCGAAATAATGAGCAATAAAATTATGTTTCTATTTATTTATTTTATATTTTTGCTTAAATTTTGAGGTGAATTTTTTTTCATGTGATGATTCTTATGATGTTGCAATTTTTTATATAAATTCCCTTAAATGCAATCTTTCTTTAGGATATCTTTCCTACGCTTACTTCAAGTTAGGAATAAGCCTTTCATAGCATTCTCCTCAAGTTTTTGATAGGATTAGATTAAGCCTTAGTCTACCATCCCCATAGGTTTGGAGCTAATCTTTCATGGCACCATTCCTATTAGGATAAAAGTCATAAAGACACCTTTCTTATTGGATTGGCTATTTAGACAAGGAATAAGTCATGAAGGCCCATTTTCTATTAGCCAAAATATTGATGATAGGATTAAGTCAATAAGACCCATTTTCTTTATTTTAGCTAGTTGGATAAAGAAATTAAAGGCCCCTTCTCAATAGAAAATCACATATGTGTAAGTTCCAGAGAAGGCATCCTTTGACCTAACAAGATAGGATAAAGTCATTAAATACCCCTTATTGTCATCAAGGCTAATTTGGCTATGATAAAGTCAGTAAATATCCATATCCTATTATCCAAAACATTAAAATTGGACAAAGCCATCAAGACCCATTCCTCTATCATATATACTACTTAGACTAAGATAAAATCATTGAAGACCCCTTCTATAATAGTCAAAGTTTAAGGATTGGATTAAGTCACTAAGAACCATTTGCTCTCCCTTAGCCATTTAAGTTGGATAAAGTCATTAAAATCCCCATCTTAGTAGTTGATTAGGTAAGAATAAGACCTATAATAGGCATCCTTTCAAAATGACAATCTAGGATAAAGTCATTAAGACTCCTTATCAAATGGACTACCTAGGTTAGGAACAAGTCATTAAAGACCCCTTTTATAATAGCCAAAATCCTGAGGTTTTGGAATAAGTGACTAAAACCCCTCTTTCTCATTATAACTATTCAAGAAGAAATAAATCCATTGAAGGACCCTTCTTAATGGTTACCTAGATGAGATTAAGTCTTGTACTAGGCATCTTATCTAAGAAAAAGAATCTTTAGGACCTATTTATAAATCCTTTCTTAAAGTTGGTTAGTCATTAAGGCTTTCCCCTTGGCCAATTTACTTAAGAAGATATGAGTCTCTGTACTTTCTTCTTAGTTTAGCCATTAAAAAGTTGAGTATCTAAGAAAAGAGTAAGTCCTTTAAGGGCATCATTACGACTGTCATAACTATTTTGGGATTAGATCTTTCTTTGGGTTTACTCTTAATGATATCCTTTTTCTTCTAAGAACCTAATGAACTTGAGTATCTAAGAATAAATTATTTCAAATTTTAAAAAAAAATCTAGGCATATTTATCTCTATCATTCGTAATCAAACCAAAAAATAAATCCAAACTCAAATCTCAAATTAGAAACTCCTTCAAGCTTATGCTTGAATGTTGATTGGTTTGGTCAACACAAATTTGTGCAGTATACTTTGGTTAGTCCACTACACATATTGGGGGTCTAATTGTTGACCTCTTTTTTGGATGAGGTTAACATTATTTTCAAACTTATTAATTAGGATACCTAATCATAGATTAGGAATCTCCTAGTTATGTACATATGACACTATACTTGGTAGCCTAGTGCATTCCTTCTTAGGTTTAGTATAACCTAATGGGTTTAGGTTAACTCAACCCAAACATCAAACAAAAGTGAACTTCCAAATCAAACACATATTAATTAAAACCTAAGTCCAATTAAGTTTAGGATAAGTTTAATTTAAGAAATTAAACCCAATTACCCTAATTAAGCTAACAAATCACAAAAACCCAAAGAAATCAAATTAAATCAAAATAAATCCAAATAAACTAAAATGAAATTAGATCAAATTGAATAAAATAAAATTAAACCTAGATCAAGGTCAAAATGGTCAACCATTCAAACATAAGTTTGACTTATGGGGGTTCCACCAAGTCAAACCCACCAAAATTTGACCAAATAAAATCATTCCAAATGGTTTGGACGATGATATGAACATATTTGAACATGAATCTAAAATAATACAGGTCTAAATAGGGCCTTAATTAGGCTAAATAGGTCATTTGACCTAAATAGGCCTAAAAGAGTCTTATTGGGCTCAAACCCAATTAAAAGTAAATTATCCAAAATCATATGAAAATGGTTATTGAATATAAACCAACCCATCATTGGGTCCAATTTGGCCAATTTGGCCATTTGACCCAAATGAGCCAAAATTTAACCCATTAAACCCAATTTGGGTCGAATGGTTCAAAATTAAAATCTACTTGAAATTAAATGCAATTAATCACTCCAAATCATCTTACACATGTGGTTAAATGTAATTGGAGTGTGAGCATAACTTAATTGAGTTAAAATTGGTCATTTGACTCAACTAAAGCTTACTTAACCCATTTAAGGTAAAATGGGTCAAGTTGACTTAGAATAGGACTAAACCCTCATGTGGCATGGGTTAATTCAATTCCTAATCATCCAATGGACAATAACATATGATTTAAACCAGAATTTAAAACCAATTAATGAGAAGAAAAGTGATTAAAGTATTTGAAACTTAAATTGAATCTAATGCTAAGATTAATCACCAAATGAATTTAAATTGTAACTAAACCTATTCAAACTTATCTAAACTCATCCTAGCATGGGTTAAGAGAGATTCCCAACAAATATTAAGCATATTAAATAAGTCCATGTCAAGCCAAAAGGAGAAAAATATGACATGTTCAAAGATAAGTGTAAAATGACAAATGAACTTCTCTAACCATTTCACCTCTTCCCCCATTCCACGTCTTCATCCTTGGGCAGCTATGGAACATCTAAAAAGCCTTGGAGATAGCCTCCAAGGACATCAGTTGGTTGTGACTGACCAAAGGAGGTGAATGGAAAGATAAAAGGCTTGGCCACTAATGGAAAAATCCAAGAGAGAAGATCTCACTCAAAATTGACATTTTCATTACCTTCCTCGCCTAAAACAAAGATGATCGCAACCTTGCCTTGATCCCCTCACTATCGAGAAGTCAAAAAATGAACAACAATGCCAAAATCATCTGTGATTGGGTCTAGAAACTAATCTATGAGGAGGCAATTCAATTCCTTCTTCCCATAGCTTCCTGAAGTCATTTCGAAGGTGTTCGAGTCGATCCCATCACCAAAGGCCACTGGAATTGATGTATGGCATGAACACCACCCTTTGAGTTTTAATTTTGGTTAATTTTGAAATAATTTTGATCTCAAGGGAGATCAAATCATATAGGTTCATTCCATTTCATTCACTGGAGGATTTGGAATGGAAATCGAGTGATTTCAATGGTTAGATTGCTAGAAATCATCTCGAAATGACGGATGGCTCTCAGCTTCCACAATCACCATAGGAGTTGAAATCTCTACCATCCATTCCTTTTATAAAGAACAGATAGCCGAGATCTAGCTAGACCATTTTATTATACCTTTATAAGAAACTCATTGAAAAATCCAAGCCATCTGATTGAAGATCAAACAACGTAAATCAAAATATGTACATGTTGCCATTTTGATGTGAGATCCATGTGGATCCCATGTGGATGAATTCTTCGCCGCATGTAAAGCAGTGCAACATCGTATACGCATGGATCCAATGTAGTTAAAATGAAAAATGAGGTTTTTTTATTTTAAAAATTAAGGAAAATTCTAGAGAATCTCAAACTTCATAGAAAATCGAATATAACTGCAAAAATTATAAATTTGATCTCTATGGATTCCTCTTGAGTAATCTATTAAAATTATAATCCATAATTAATTTTGAATATTTTTATATGACTTTGGGTTTGAATGAAAAATTTCAAACTAAAATTAATCCCAAACTATTGATCAACATGATTTGAGACTTTAGGGAATTGACTAATATTAAGATACACATTAAGTTAATTTTCATAATTTATTGAATAATAAACCTTAATATAGTAAATTTTAAACTCTAAACACCCTAATTTTGATAAAATAAACTAATCTTAAATAAAATAAGTTATGGAAAATAATCAAATCATTTTAAATCAACATAACACATCCTAATGAACATAAATAAATGATTGAAACTCTCTAAAACTAATGAATCACAAATTAACTTAATTTTGCCTTTAATTCACTCAATTAATTCAATTAATCAACCTGAACTAAAATAAATCATAATAAATCAAATAGAACTCTAAAAGTTATGAATAAAGTCTCTTTGGTTGCATATTCCATAGGGAAATCAAGAAAAAATAAAACTCCTAAATGATCCTCACTAAATTAGACTTAATTTAGGTTTTAATAAAATAATTAAAATTTTAATTAATCCTAAACTATACACCTAATTAAGGTGAAATTTTGGGAAATCAAATTGGCAAAGAGCCCCACTTGCTAGAAAAATTTCAAACCCAATTGACATCTCGATTGGGAATTCTTGAATTTCCAAGCCTTTAGGTCAATTTAAAGGAAATAATAAATTTGAAAAATCATAGAAATTACAAAATCCATAATATAAACTTAAAAAGTCATATTGACATTAGAACACTTAAATAAAAATACCCAGACAACCTAAAAATAAAGGAACTTCATTAATCATAAGTTAATGATGATGGATAATTAAAAATGAGGAATTTAATTATAATCCATAATTAATAACCTATTAAAACATAATAAACCTAATAGTAAATTGAAATATAAAGTTCACTAATCTCTGAACTTTGTAATCCATCAATATATAAAAACATTAAGGCCATTTAAATTGCGGAATAAAGTGGCCACAAATCCAAATATGAAAGATTAATTTTAATTGAACTCTAGGGTAAGTTGAATTGATTGAAATGACATAAAGATTTAAAGTAACATAAGTTTAATACACATGAAAATAACCCTGCTTTAAACTCCTTAGGAAATGATAAATAAAGGAAATCACTTTATGCTATGTGATAAAAGGAAACTCTTTTAAAATAACATAATCATCATTTCCTTTAAAATTAATTGAACTATTCCATAATGTATGAAATCATAATTTAGGATCAATCATCTTAGTCTAAGTACATTAAACATTTAAAAATTGCATGAAATGAATAAATTAAAATAAGAAGGAATCATTGATGAAAATGGGTTATAATCAATGAATAAACAATTCAAGATAATATAAATTATGCAAATGGGTTGTAAAATTGAAACATAGTAACTTGAATAATACTAAACTTAAAATTGAATGTAAATTTACTTAAGTTAATAAACATTAATGAAAATTAACAAATGAAATTTACTTGAATTGAATGAATGAATAAGATACATACACCTAAATGTAATAAGTAAACTAAATAATTCCAAAATTAAATAAACAAATAAAATGAGTATAAGTTAAATGAAACATAAAAAATTATAAAAGATGAAACATTAACTTAAATGAAAGTAAAAAATAAAGGTTTACCCTAAACTAAACATAATAATACTAAGAAATAAAATGGAAAAGAATGAAATGCATTAACCTATATATGTTTGATTGACATAAAAAATAAATATCAAATATGAACATTAACAAAAGGAATGAAAAATAAATCAAATCATAAAGAAATTAAAAGAAGAATCAAATTTTAAGAGAATGAAAATTACAAACTTATTTCAAATTAAGATCATCTAAATGAATCTAAAAAGGATTAATTATGATACTTAAGGATCTTAGTTAGACTTTTGGGATGATTCTTCATCTTAGGATGAAGGCTTTATCCTATAAAGACTTAGGATGTTGAATAGAATGGACCCAAAATGAAACTTACTATATTATTCATTCTTGGAAACCTAAATTTAATTTAAAATAAAATGTATCTAAAATGGAAATAATATTGCAAATTATTAAATAATTTGAATTAAAATCATCTAAAGGTAAAAATAAACAAATTTTAAAATTAAAATTGAAACTTGTATTAAAAAAGGTCTAGCTAAGTCTTTCCACACAAGCTTATATCCTTCATACACTAGATAATTAGGTCACAAACTCTAGACTTATGTTAGGTCATTCTATGATTTTTTTATGATATTCTATGATGTTGTGATGTGGAATGCCTTTTCATTATTTTGTGGTGTATAGTTTTAGACTGGATGGCTAAGAGTGATTGTCGTTAGCCTGGATGGTAGGATGTTATTTTTTTAGAATTTAATTATCTTTTGCAGGGGATTGTGCTAAATGGGACTGTCATCATAAATAAATCTATAAATGCTATTTGCTTGCAGGTGTTGAATAATTCCATGGCATAACCCAATATGATAGGTGGGCTTGACAAGTAGCTAATGCTAAGCTTGTATGTTTGTAAAATATAATTATTGTGTTATTTGTATTTTTCAACATCTGTTTTGTAGGGCTTAGAATTTATTTTTGAATTTGAAATGTAAATTTGAGCTTAGATAACAAGAGCTGACTCTACTAGCAAATAGGTGCAGTGGTATTTTGTGAAGCCCGATGGAGGTCCCTAAAGAAGGAGATGACCCTGGAAAGAATACCCATAGATCTAAATTGTAGTTCTAGGCAGGGTTGTATAAGGGTAGAGCTCAGCTGCCCATTTTCTCTTTCTTTCGGGGTGTACGGCAATACCCGACCACATTGTCCTTTCTTTAAATTAAATTGGCTTGATTTATTTTCATTGCATAATTGATAAACATACTTTTCTATGTTTCTTTTGGTGTTATATTTTTTTGTTATGAATGCCCGGATAATTAGGCTCTTAAGAAAAACTAAACTCTCTACCTGACTTAAATCTAATTAACTCGAACAAAAAAATAAATAAAACTTGAAACTTCTTATAAATTAAAGTCTTATAAATATCCTAAAATCAACTCCAAATAATTAGCTCATGAAAATCATGCAATCATATTACTCTCAACTCTTGAATTGGGCACTTCACCCATTACACATAAAGGGCATCTGATCTATGAGGATGACCACCTTCTAAAGGAAGTTTATCTTATTTTATTGATTTTTCCCATAACCAATTCTTATTGCATGGCATTAAGCATGAAAATGCATACCCAAGACCTTAAAAAATCTTGTGTCAAATTATCTTAAAAGCTAAAAATGTGCATTAGTTGGGCACATTTCATACCCTACATGATCTTAGGGATTAGGGAGTGAGTTTAGGTCCTTAGATTCCATTTCTAAAAATACAACAACCTAGCCATCTTGCATACATGAGACTTAGTATCATTAATGTAAAATATGCTTAGGTGGTGTTAGTTGGCAGCCCTTCCAGGCGGGTTATAAGTCCCAAAGAGTTAGGGAAAGGTATGTTCCCTCAAGTGAGAGGAATGGCCAATAATTCCTAAAAATAAAATTAGGTTGAGCATTTAACTTGTGTGAAAAGAAATTGTAGACTTAGGTTTTGAAGCGTCTTCCTTGGAGTAAGTCTTCAACCCTAGGCATCTGTAGTCTTACGCTATTAGAATCTAAGTTCTAAATTTCTAAGAAAATGTCAATATGAGATCTAAATTAAATTCCAAACTTTAAATCCCAATGGTAGGGACGTTGAAATGCCTATTGGGGATCTCAATATCAATAGGCATTTCTTACTTAATCCTGATTGACTTCCAGAAATAAGTCTTTCACTTTGGATCATTCCTGATTGAAATTTCAAATATCATTCCTTTGAAAACCAACTTATTACTCCATAAAAATAATAACTTATTTTTGTAATCGATAGTATTCTTGGGAAGAGGTCCTCCATTCCTAAGATGTGATTAACTATAAGGGCTTGCCTCTATAGGGAACCATGAACCCAATTTAAAATAAGTCATATTCTACTTTCCATGTAGTTCAATGAAAAACTCTCTCATACATGAAAGCCCCATTAGCCTTAGGAGTCTTCTATAAAATGATTGAATCCAATATAAAATAACATGTTTATCTTCCAAGATAATATGTTTACTCCTTTATGATGCATTTGATCATCATAATAAGAAATTTCTAAATCCTATGTGGTGTCATAAATTTTTCCCATAAAATCCTCACCTCTTAAGTATTTTCACAATCTTGTATTTTTGGAATCTATATCTTAACATTATAATAAAATTTTAACTAAAATAAATACAATTTATTTCATTCAAAAAATATAAAACCTCACTATAAAATAGATTAAATTGCTCACTAGGCTTTCTAGTATCATGAGTGCTTCCTACTCATCCTGCTTTGGAATCTATTAAGAACTCTCCCACTTGGTTTTACAATAACTATCAATCCTTTAATATGAGAACTTTAAAATATTTAGAGACACTAGTTGACTAGTTTAATTAAGAGTATTCTAAAGAAATTTTATTTCTTAAGATGTAATTAAGGTTGTTTCAATAGAAAACTAAAAACCAAACTAAAAATAAACCTTGCTTTACTTCATTGATGTGAAGTAGGGGAAAGATCTCTGGTATACGTAGACTCATCTACCTTAGGAGCCCTTATTAATGATAAAGTCTATTATAGGGTGATGTTTCTACCTTTCAGTGTAGTACATCATTCTTTGATGTCACACTCAATCATTTCAATAAGTACACCTTAAGATCTTCATGGTGTCCTTACAACCCTCCAAATAAAAACACCATAATCTATAAGAAGTAATCAAAACCAATAAAGAAAATAGATGGAAAGAGAGTTACCATGCTTGATACCACTATAAGATTCAAAAAGGCCATGTTGTTCACAATTGATAAGAACTCAATTGTAATTATTGGAGGCTCTTTTAATGATATTACAATATTGATCGTTAAAGCCTTTTATCACCTAGATTTCCAAAATGAAATACTAATTGATACTAATTAGAAATCTAATAAGTTAGCATGTTGGGTCGACATATCTAAAAATCTAAATCAAAATGAGATAGGCGAGGAATAATAAATGGTAAGTATGAGTAGTTAATTGATGCCTTCTAGACTTATTATACCACATATCAAACTTTGACTCAGCCCACTCTATTTTTCTTCATGTATGGTTCGAAGGCTATCCTCTTATTAAAAGTGCAACTCCCATCACTAGGGATCATTATTAGTGACAAAATCATAACTAAGCAAAATGTGAAGCTTCAAATGAAGGAACTCAAAGTTCTTGAAAAGAAATGTCTCCAAGCTCATTGAAATCTTAAAATATAATAAGCATGGATGGTTCAAGCTCACAATAATTGGTTCACCTAAAATATTTTTGAATTGAAGAGTTTATTGTAATTCTTGAAAATTGATTGTTACCTATAACAAGATGGGAAGCAAGTTTAAAACCAACATGAGACATGCCTTTCATCATATAAAAGGCCTATTAGGGAGGATCATATTAATTAATCAACCACAAAGGTGATTGCCTAAAACTTCTTATTAATGAGCTATATTTAAAAAAAATATTACCCATGATTGAACTTGAAAGAAAATTTCATTAATATAATTATACTTTTATGTCAACAGTTGGCTGGGTTCAAATTCAAGCAAAAAAAACATATTAATTTTTAAATATTCTCCAACATCCACTATAAATCCAAATTTTACTTGAAGTTCATATACATAGATCAAAATCTCTCTCCAAATTTATCTTCAGTGCTGTTATAATAGATGTAAGAGACCCTAAGGGGCATGTTATATTGATTAGCACAACTATGTTAGGTGTAATAGAACCTAAGTTCCATTCTCTCTTAGTTGAGTCATGTTACCTTTGTAGATTAATGTAAGATAAGTCCAATGACATCCATTCCAAGTAGCATACCTAGATATGTAAGAGAACCCAAGTAACATCCTTTCTAAAAAAATGAGGGTTAGTATAAGAGAACCCAAGAGGCATTCTTCCTTCATTATTTCAACTAGAATAGGTATAAAAGAACCCAAGTGGCATTTTTTCCAATATATTTGCTCCATTACTAGGATAGGTGTAAGAGAATCGAAGAGGCATCTTCTATTGAATACAATTATTATGTTAGAAGTAAGAGAACCCAAATGGACTTCTTTCTTAGTTAGGATTAGACTATTATAGCTTAGGAAAATGCCCTTCATGGCCTCCTTCCTAATAGTTACCCTAGGTCAGATAAATCTTTCTACACTGTCGGTTGGCTATCCTTCTTGTTAATAAACTTAGATTGGATGGCATCTCTATGGTCCCTTTTTATTATAGACCATAAAGCATCGATGGGAATCTTTAGATCAGATATAATTTACTATGTGGTCAGTAAGCTACCTTAGCAACTAACTTTGCCTAAGGAGATGTCAATCCTTATGCTTTCCACTTAGGTTAATCATCACACATCGATAGAATATATATATTTTAGGAACTAGACAACATCCCCTTTCCATATAGAAATATTACCTGGAAAATGTCTTTATGAACCCAATTAGGTGTGGCCTTGATTACTGTTGGTTGGGATCATGCCCTTGTCTCCCCCTTTCTAATAATCTCCTTAGGTCTTGTTGTAATTATTCCACTATCAATAGGCTTAGTGGTTAATTCCATTTAATAAGATGTAAGTCTCTACACTTTCTTCTTAATTTAGCCACCACACACATATAGGCAATTCTTATATCAAATAGATATTATTGTATTTGCTCCCATTGTAAAAAGTTCATAAATCCTCCTGCTCTGCCCTAGCCGCCATCCCTGCTTTGCAATTTTCCTCCCCCTTATTGTATGCGGTTTGCAGATCACGCTTGCTCTCAAAAATTTGGCCATTTCAGATTTCTTTTGTAATGCTACATTGCTGAATTTGGATTCTACTTTGGCTCCCCCTTGGGGGAACCCCAATTCATCTCATGCGATGATTGCAGGTACTGATCCCCTCGATAACTCTGGCCCAAATCCTTCAATGACTTCTAAATCTTTCAAGGATGTGCTTTCGGGTAAGGCAAAGAGTCCTGGTAAGTCTTTCAAATTTGTTTCTATGTCCTTCCGGGGTGTACCCACGATCATGTGTTCGGATTCAATGGTTGAAAAGCTTGCTAAACCTTTTGAATCTGCTTTTGTTGGTAAATTTTCTCTGTGACATCCTTCTATGGAAAATATCTGAGCCTTACTTCATAATCTGAAATTATCTGGAGTTTTCTTGGTGGGTCTAATTGATTCACGGCATGTATTGATTCAATTGTCTAATGATTTGGATTATTCCTGTGTTTTTGCAAGACGATCATATTTTGTTTTTAATTGTCATATGTGGTTATTGAAATGGACTCCTTTTTTTGACATTAAGGAGGAATCTCCTATCATTCTAGTTTGGTTATCTATTCCTAACCTTCATGTGCATTTCTTTAATCCCGAGTTTCTCTATGTTATGGCTGGTCTGTTCGGTCGACCTCTCTAGTTGGATCAAGCAATCGCTTCTAGCACTAGACCCTCTGTTGCTCGGATACTTGTGGAATTGGATATAACTAAAAAATATCCTAAGGAAATCTGCTTAGGGTCAGAAAGATATGGCTATTTACAAAAAATAGAGTTTCAAAACTTTCCTATATTTTGCTCCCATTGTAAAATAGATGGGCATGGATTTGCTAACTGTTTTGTAGCTCATTTGCATTTAAAGAAAAATCTTGTGTTATCCAAAGCTGCTCCATCCATTATGGCCACTTTGAATGATCCACCAAATGATATGGCTACTAATACAATTGCCCCAATACTTGATAGAAATGATCCCCCGATTCAAAGCCACCAACCCGAATCTAAGATGGATACGACTGAGCATTTACGAGTTGGCTCACTTCCTATTAAGGAATAGGCTCCTCATGTTGGAATCCATTCTCAAAATAATAATATTAACATTAATGCCTCTAATAGCAGCTCTGGCTCCCCCCTAGTTGTTGATTCCCTCACTAATGTGTATATCCCTACTTTTGTACCTCCATTAGCTAAAGGTCAAATGAATACTATTGTAGGAATGGAGGATGTGCAGTATTTAGAGATAACTTCTACTCTTGATTTAGGTATTTGTGTTTGCCTAATTCTAATCCCTCCTGTACTTCCTCTTCTAACTCTGATCTAAATCCAAAACTTAAGTTACACCAGGTCATCAACACTGAATTGCAAGAAGGAGAAATGACTTTTAACCTCCAGGCTCCTCTTAGCAACAAACACTTAACTGAACACTCAATATTTGATGGTGAAGTTGTAGGTATGACCAATGACTTCCATACAGTTCTAAAAAAGAGAAACAAACCATCTAAATTTAAATTTCCTAACTTTGCCAGAGTAACTAGATCTGGCTCCTCTCACCCAAAGTAAATGGTCTCTTTCTTGATCTGGAATACGAGAGGGATAGGTTCCCTCTCTATTCATAATAAACTCATCAACTTAGTTCGTACCCATAACATTTCTTTCCTGGCAATCTTGGAACCCTTTATCCTTCCCTCTAGCATTCAATCTGTTGCTAGAATGATCGACTTTGATAGTTTTTTCACTAACTCGAGTAACAAAATTTAGATCTTTTGGAAAAATCCTTTTATTTTTCATATTATCCAGGATCTTCACCAAGTAGTGAATGTTAAAATCACTTTTGGTAATTGGTGTTGTTTTGGATCTTTTGTTTTGGATCTATTATTTTGGATCAAAATCACTTAGGTATGGTAGAAGGACCCTGTGGAAAGATCTGGTTAATTTCTCATCCTCAGTTAATGCTCCCTAGTTTGTGGGTGGGGATTTTAACACTATCTCTTCCTCTTTGGAATGAGTTGGTGGAAATGCTCCTAACCTATTCTCCATGGAGGACTTTAATAATATGATTCTGGATTGTCACCTAACCGATCTAGGTTTTATTAGCTCTCAATTCACCTGGAATAATCACAGACTTTGGTAAAGACTAGATAGGATTCTATTTAATGATCTATGGATCAATTCCTTTCTGGTTACTTCTGTTGAACACCTCAGTAAAACCTTATCCGATCATTCCCCTTTGCTAATCTCTATTAAAGTTAGCATGGAATCCCCCTCTTCTCATATTCCTTTTTGTTTTCAAAATATCTGGCTTATGGATGATAGATTTTTGGAGGTGGTTGCTACTAATTTGGGAGATCCTCTCTATCCTGATGATTCTATTATTGGGAAGAAGAGATTATGGCTTAAACAATTCCTTAAATGGTGGAAAAAAAACTTCTTCAAAAATCTTTTCACAAACATAAAAGATTTAGAACAAGAAATCATAGCTTTAGAAGAAGCTGCTATTCATGATACCTCCAAAAATATATTATTAAACTAAGCCAAAGATAGGTTAACTTGCTATCAAGGCATGGAGGAAACCTACTGCAGGAAATAGGCTTCCATAAAAAAGATATTGCAGGGAGATGGGAATACCAAATATTTCCATGCTATGTTAAAGAAAAAAGGCCCTCAATCACATCAATAAAATCAAAAATAATGATAATAGTTGGTGTTCTGATGACAAGGAACTTGTTGATTTGGGTGTTTCTTTCTTCAATAATCTCCTTAATAATAATGTCTCCTATGATGAATTAGCATGGCCTAAGGTTATTCTTAAGATCATTACTAAAGAAGATAATAAAATGCTTACCTCTCTACCCTCTGAATTTGAAATTGTATCCACTTTACAGATTATGAATACGGATTCTATGGCTGGCCCTGATAGTTTTACAACTTTATTTCTTCAAAAGTGTTGGAATATTATCAAAGAAGATGTGGTTAAAACTATTTTAGATTTTTTTTAAGGAATATCTTCCCCAAATACTTTTCTAGTACTTCCATTGTTGTAATTTCTAAAATCGATAATCCCAAACTTTGGAACCATTTTAGACCTATAAGCCTATGTACTCTTTTTAATAAGCTCATATCTAAGATCCTAGCCAAAAGACTAGGTAATTTACTTCCTAAATTCATCTCCCCCAATCAAATAGGTTTTGTCAAAGGTAGATCCATCTCTGATAATGTGTTGTTAGCTCAAGAAATTATCCATGATTTAAATACTAAGGTTCGGTGTGGGAATCTAATTTTTAAGCTAGACATTTCCAAAGCTTACGATAATGTTGGCTAGACTTTCTCTATAAAATTCTGACTCTTTTTGGATTTTCCAATCCTTTTATTACTTTAATAAAGAATGGTATTGAGAACTTTGGATTCTTTTTACTTATTAATGGCAAGGTTCATGGCTTCTTTTCTTCCTTCCATGGGATAAGGCAAGGAGACCCGCTTTCTCCGGCCCTTTTCATTATCGCGATGGTATATCTCTCTTGAAGTCTTAAACTGTTGTTTCTTAAAATGCCTAACATGTTCTACAAGATTAGGGGTGGTTTTCCTATCTCTCACCTCAGCTTTGCGGTTGATTTCATTATTTTCTGCAATGGATCTATCCAATACATTAAGAAACTATGTAAGTTCTTTATTCAGTTTGGTAGGGAAAGTGGCTTAAAAATTAACCCTCACAAAAGTGGCTTTACTAGTAAATTGATTCCTCCTCCTAGGATCAATACTATTAAGAGTATTATGGGGTTTGCCCATCTTATTCTCCCTATTAAGTACCTAGGTACTCCTTTATATCATAGTGCTAAAAGATCTTCCCTTTTTGATGAGGTGATTCAAAAAGTTTATAACAAAATTTTCTCCTCGGAATTCCATCTTCTATCTTTTGGAGCTAGACTTATTCTGATTAAAAGCATTCTTTGCTCCTTACCTTTTTATCTGCTTTCCACTATTGTCCCTACCACCTCTATCATTAAAAAGATTATCAACAAATTCTTCTGGGGTTCTACTCCATCTTCCAAAAAAAACTCATTGGGCTAACTAGTACACCTATTATGGTCTTTTGAATGAAGGTGGTTTAGGTTGTAAAACTTTAGAAGATTCCATTAAATGCTTTTCTTATAAAATGTGGTGGAACCTTAGAAGCAATAACAACTATTGGTCAAAATTCATCCTCGTCAAATATTGTAAGGGTAATCGCCCCCTCATTTATTCTTTCAAACCAGGGGATTCCCCGGTGTGGAGAAGACTCTGCAATATCAAGTGGCTGCTAAGGAGATGATCTCCTGGGATGTTAATTATGGTTCATCCTTCTTTTGGCAAGATAATTGGCTAGGTGTGGGTTCTATTGACTCATTATTCAATACTCACTCTATTGACAGGCTGAAGGTTAGCCATTTCATTACTCAAAATTCTTGGGATATAGCCCATTTAGGTTCCTATGTACCCAATATGGCGTTAACAAAATCTTTAATATTAACCCAACATCCAACAGGGCTGATCAAATCATATTTAACAATTCCTCCTCTGTAGATTTTGTTTTTAAGGATGTGTGGAAAGCTATTAGATTTAAAAGTCAAGATTCTCTAGTTTTTCCTATGATCTAGAGTAATTCTATCCCTTCCTCATTTTCGGTTCTTTCTTAGCGTACCCTTAAACACTACATTCCTGTAGATGCCATTCTCCTGAACAAAGGTTTTCATCTTCCATCCAAATGTCAATGTTTCTTCCACATTGAAACTATGGATCATGACTTTGTTAATGGCCCCATTGAGGCTAAATTCTAGAACTAGTATGATGGTATGTTTAATACTTTTCTGTTTGATGGATCCCTTTCTATATTGCACCTTTTAAATAATTTTCTATCCTCTTCCTCGAAAGGACATATCAAATGTGTTCTGGATATTATTTTATTGTGGTATATCTGGTGGGAAAGCAATAATGCTAAACATAGTGATATTCCTATGAACTTTCACCATGTTATTGTTAGAACCAAATGTAAAATTACCTCCCTTTATAAAGCTAACCGTCTTCCTCCTTCTAGTTTCAAAGGTGTTAAGCATCTGGCCCTTATTTTGGAATTTCCCTCCCATCATCTAAGGTTGATTTTATTTGTAAGATTATTTATTGGATAAAGCCCAACTATCATGTCATTAAGGTTAATACTGATGGATCTCTTGCTAATGGGCTTCATGGTTGTGGGTGTATTTTAAGAGACTTTAAAGATAAGATGATTGTTGCATTTGCTATTCCTTTAAGACCCTGTTCTATTCTTTTTGTTAAACTTTACGGTTTATATTATGGTATATCGTTATGCATTCAGAAAGGATTTGAAAAAATCTAGTTTGAAATTGATGCTCTCCTCCTTTTGAAATGCTGAAGTTTACTATTTTCTTAACCACATGAGGAGGCTTCTTGCTTCTCTTGATTATCATATTTCTCATATTTATCAGGAAGGGAATTCATGTGCTGATTTTCTAGCTAATTGGGGTGCAAAATCCTCTATGGTGAATATATTCTCTTATGATAATATCCCTCCCTTATTATAGGGGCTTGTGAATTTAGATAAAAGTGGTTTGCCTTATGTTAGGAACATGTAAACTTTTAATTTTGCTTTTTATTTCAATCTATTGGTTGGGTGAGGTCTTTCCTCCCATTTTAGGAGCATATGGAACTTGTTTTTGATCAGAAAATCAATGTTTCTTGGGTGCGATAACATGCTTACTGGATTGAAATTTTTTGTATGGAATATGATGATATGGTTTATCATTTTCTGTTTATTATGCACTTATTAAATATTCCTAGGCAGACATTAGGGTTGTTTTCCAAGGTTGATTTTGCCTATATACCTAACTACTGTAATGTTTATCTTGCTATTTATTTTAATGGTCTGCACACCCCTTTGGCAAGAGGATCTTCTTTCATTATCTGGGAAAGTTTCCCTTTTTTCTTTGCCGGATGTGAGATGCTTGTTGTTTTGGCATTCTAGTTTTTACTAAGCCTGTATGGAGTTCGGTCTGTCCGACCTGGGAGTTGTGTATGCTTTTCTTTTGGTTTGGTGTATTGCGGCTACCTAGAGGTTGGATTATCAATTTTTCTATTTTTCAGCACTCCTGTTGTGGGTGTGTTAGATCAGGTTTTTGGGATTTTCAGTCATTATATTATCATGCCTTCTTGGACTTATTATATGAATATATCCACTTACTCTATTATTCTATTTTCTTCTAGATCTATTTATATCTGGTGGTATTTATTTAAGCTTCTTTAGAACTGGAGGATATTTCATATCTTGTTGAGCTTATTACATTTTAATTGTATTATGAAACTTGGGTGGATTGGTGTGGATTATTTATTTGATAGCTGTTGGCACCATATGGGCTCTACTGTTGATATAAGAATGTGGACTTCATTTCATTCATTGAAACTTTGTGGATTTGTTTTCATTGGTTATACTATTTCGTTGGGCTATATGATTTCCCTATGGATAGACTATTTCCATAGGTTTGTTTTCTTTGATGGGTGGCAGATTACTTCCCTTCTTTGGTTGGTAGTAGCATGTGTGATGTATCCCTCCTTTATTGTTGGATGCACATGTATGTGGCTGTCCCAAGTTTGTGTGAAGTAATTTTGGATCTCCCTTTAAAATTCTACTATTTCTTTCCAACTTTATGTTTATTCCTTAGACTTAACTCCTTCTAATTTATTGGTGCTAACTGTTCATCTAGTTATTTGCAAAGTCTTTTTTATTTTCATGCAGGTATCAAGCAAGCTTTTTTTTTGGATGTAACTCTTCTTCAGCTCATCATCTACTGTTGTTGGTGAGTGTTGCGATTTTCTCTTTACTGTCTTTTACTCTCTATATTTTTTGGGGTATTATCTTTTCTTTTGCTGTGTGGGTTGTACTTAAAGAAGGGATTTACTCTTTAGGATGATTGTAGCTCTTTGAGTGGTAGACTTTGAGTTTATTCCCTCTTAAGGATCTAGTAACCTTTTTTCTGTGAGCAATAAAATTCCCCTATATGGGGTCCCCCCCACCCCCTACACATTTAGGGTTAGGATCACACTCTTATAGCCACTTTCCTGAGTGGCTATCTTAGGCTTTGATTATGCCCTATTGGGCCCTCTCTTTGTAGTTTCCCCTTAGGTTTGGTAGTGTTATTCCATGGATAAATGTCCTATCCCTTTGGTCTAATAAATTAAAAGTAGGCTAAGATCTATGGCTCATCCTTAGTGTAGTACGTCGCACACAGATAAGGTCTATATACATCCTTTGGATGTCTAGAGATAAGATCTAATCTTCAGATCCTTCCATCATCACATACACATATCTACACTACCTCAACACATCATCAAGCTTAGGCAACATCAAGCCACTCTAACCTTAGCAACCACCACCCCTACCCCCCCCAATCCTCACGGACATAAATGAAATCTACCTTAAGTGAACATTTTCTCACTCCTCCAAACTTAAGATATAATAAACTCAAGTTATGAATCTTTAAGCTTATAATTAACATCAAGCATCTACTATTTATTCTGAAATCTCTATCATTTAGAGGACCATCAAAAAATTTTAAAGCAAGCTATCTAGTGACCCCTACTAATTAGTTCAATGCATCTGATATTCTCTATCAAATTCACCATACCTATTAGGGGTCCATTTATTGTCACATTTAATTAGGTTTGCATCCATAACTCCTTAGACCTAGGATTCCAATATAGGCACTAAGGTTTATGTACATAGATGCTAAGATACTTCTAGTGATTATGAGGATGCCCAAAATAAACCCAATGGCTCATAAGATTTAACCCTAAGGTTAGAGCATGAATCAGTGGGCCCTATGTAGCCCAAGTCCTCATGCACCATGATCGATTAATAATAATCTTGAACATAATCACAATCACCCGAACACAAACTAAACCCAATACCCTCTAAATTGGCTCTTTGACCCTAGTGACCCAACTTGACCTAACCATTTGAAATTGACCATGTCTAAAATCCTATTGACCTAAACACAACTAATTAGGAGCACGATTAAGAACCAATTTTACTTTTTGTCCCACTAAACATAAGTTATCCCAAATGGAGGCCATAGGATCAAACTCAAATTAAACCCAAAACATGCCATTTTTTGGTTGACCTAACACTTCAAAATAATCCCAAATACATAACAAAACATATCCCATGCTAAATTAAAAACCAATTTAGCTAATTAGTCAACCTAACCTAGGTTGTCCCAATTGAACCCTTATAGCCAAAAATTGACCAAAACCTATCCAAGCCAAATTAAACTTATCCAAACCAAATTGAGCTAATTCAAATACTTATAATCACTACAAACACGTGATTGAACAATTGCAACTCAAATTGGCTAATTGGTTTACTTAACCCAAATAAACAAGAGTGAACTACATTGAACCAAAATCAAAACCAACCAAAATCAAATAAAACCAACAATTTAAAAACATCCCATGCTGATTATTGAACATAACCTTCAAGTTGGCCTAATTTGGCCAATTTGATCAATTAACCTAACCTAGCCCAATTTGACCTAAAAAACTAAATTAAGACAAAACTCATTCTAGTTAAAATTGAACCAAATCAATGCCTACAATCATTCTAAAATGGATCATCAAACACATTCCAAGAATTAATTGAGTCTAATTTTGCTAGTTTGGCCATATTGCTTCAACTTAATTTGACCTACATGAACCTTATTGAACAAAAATCTAACTCAAGCTAAATCTAACCAAACAAATAAATAAAATCAACCCCAAATTGATTACTAAAAATGACTAATTAATCATTTGAATCCAATTAAGTCACTTTGGCCAATTGACCCAACCTAGTCCAAAATGAACCCCAACAAGCCATACCATGTCAAATTGCAATCTAACCCAAATTGAATCAAACTAATTACTCCAACATATTTCAAATAATTAACACAACCCAATAACTCATAGGATCTAATTTGGTTAATTGGTCAACTTAACTTAATTGAACGCAAATTGACCTATATATGTCAATTGAGCCAAACCTAAGCAAACCAAGTCCAAACCTAATAAAACATGGCAAGACTTACCCTTATGTTCCATTAAACCTACCTTAGTAGACCCAACCCAAAGAAAACATGGTTCAACTTAAACCAAGTGAATCAAGGGTCACTTATAGGATAAAAACATAAAATATCAAAATTTACCTGCTCCCTCTGCCCAAGGTATCTCTCTTAGTATGCCTTAAGCTTACCTTAGTTGGCCAAGCCTAAATAAAGGATGTTTTGCTTAGCCATTGACCAAGGTGAAGTCACATTTACCTTAGATAGCCTTTGGCTCACCAACCATGGGTTGTCCGCTTCACTTCAAGAAATTAGATCCCCTAGTCACTTAAGAAGGTCCAGCTCTTCAGTCACCTACCAATTTTGGCCTACCTCACTTCTTGGATAGTAAACCAAGGTTGAACCAACCTAAATGAGTTGTTCACATGGGGAGAGAGATATATCCCTTTCCAAGCCACCAAACTCAACACACTTAGTCCCTAACCTTCTAGAGCTAATCCACAGACTCTCAGAAAACTCCTTTGGTACCCTAGCTCTAGCAACACTAAATTACCTCAAACTTAATCATCCCTCACATTCAAGTACACCAAACCTCCACTAAACTCCAATTAACTCCTCACACACCATCTCACACTTAGTCAAACTTGAATAAATCAATTCTTCTTTAATTTGAAAACCAGAAGTAGGAGTTCAATCAAACTAAACAATTATGGAGATTGATCTTGGGAGAATCCGATAGAGAGGCAAGTGGCTATCTTCTTAACAGAACTTTGCTTATTCAAGGTAAAGCTACCTCTCATGAGAAATCTATCAAACATTAGCTCTAGTAAGGTATGGACTCTTAAGCCATTAAATGGCCAATAAGTGCTAGATGTTTATGAAGAATATTTACATTCTATCATGATCGAGCCATAAGATTCATATATTTCTTTTTTTCCAATGATTTAAAAATTATTTTCCTCAATAATATGGTTTACCTTCTAAGAATATAGAATACATGATTACCATCACCACATTTTTGTGTTATCTGTGATACAAATTTGGAGTTCTTGGATGCTAGTTCGCATTAGTGCATTATCTCTCTTTAGCATAGAAATTCTATGGGCTAGCAGCAACTTTTTCTTATTATTGAGCACATGTATCCTTTGTCTGATTTCCTAAGTTACCCTACTTGTGAGATTCAAAATCCAATTCTGGTGACATAAGAGGCTCATAAAGGTCTCTGGTTGACTCAAATCAAGTGGCAAAAGATGAATAGTGTTCATCTCTCATTAGAGCATAAGGATGAATCATAATCTATCTATTCTACATGATTAAAGTAAATGACCATGATTATTCACATTAAGTTTCTCTTTAAATTTTAGGATTAATCAGAGCCCTTTGATCTTTAATTGAATGGCTCAAGATGAACCTTGTCCATCATTGTTGAATAGCAACCAATGATGGATGGTTTAAGCAACCAATCACATAGCACCAAGCATAAAGCACAGCTGACTTAGCAACGATTTTGTAAACTAATTAAAATGGGTTTAAAATCATATTTAAATGGATAAATCTAAAAAATATATAACTAATTATAGAAAAATTAAAAATTACAAATAAAGGCTCTCTAGAATTAATGAAGAGAAGAAAATTAAGGGAAAAAATAAAATCCCCAAGTTCTACCCAACATGATAGAGACTAATTAAAGTTTGAATAATTTCATTAATTACATAAATAATCCCTAATTACTTGGCCAAGTGATTTGAAATTTAAAAGAACATTTCTTGGGATGATGTTGACCACACTTTTGGAGTGAGGATTAATCCTTCCCAATTCATATCTAGGAACCTTCAAGACACTTGGATTTCCTTAGGACTAGGATACTTCTAGTGAGTAAGGGGACACTAAACTTAAACTTAGAGACTTAGAAGACATAACCTTAAGCTTAGAATACACCTTAGGACAAATAGGTTCCACCTTTCCTATGGCTTAAACTAAGACTCATACATATCCACTCATCCAAACTTAAGTTCATGTAGATGGAGCTAAACCAACTTCAAACCTATTCAATGAATCTTAATTGAATTTGGTTTTCTAATCCAAGCTCTAAGACAAGCTAACTTGGATCTTAATCCAAGTTAACTCCGCCATGATCCTATGGCTCAATCCAAACCCATTCAAACAAACTAAATATAATTTTATTTTCTCAATCACTCTAATTATTCCTTAGATCATTTCAAGCCACTTCAATACTTGCAATCAAGCCAATTGAACAAAAGGAAGGTGACCAACCCAAGTTAGCCTATTTGACCTAAAAGGTTTAAATGAGCCAAAACCTAATTAAGCCCAAAACAATTGCAATCAAAGCCACTAATCAACTTCAATTTATCATTGAACACACCCCAACCATCCATAACCCCAATTGGTCCAAGTTAGCTTGACTAAGTCACTTGACCCAAAGTGACATAAAATGGGTAATTGAACCAAACTATAATTAAAATTACATTATATCAAATCAAACCATCCAATCCCTTCATTGATGATTGTAGATCATTATTGAACACTCTACTACAATCAATTGAACCTAATCAAGCCAATTGGACCCTTTGACCCAAGTTGACCTAATATGGCCTAAAGGGTCAAATTGAACCAAATCAAATCCTAAATCACATAGATTGAAACCAATGCTTCCAACCAATCACTAATTCAATATTAAATATAATCCAACATTCAATTAGGTCCAATTTGGTCAAACTAACCAAATTAGATCACTTAGGGCAATTTGACCTAAACAGTCAAATTGAACCAATTCACTCCATAATCCAAATTAATTCAAATAAACTATTCCAATCAATCACTAATGATCAATTAAATATAGACTAACCCATGCTCAAGCCAATTTGGCCAATTTTTTCAAATTAGTCAACATGACCCATTTAACCGAATTTAAACCATATGAGCCAAATTCAAATCTAACCCAAATTGAATCAAATCAATTACATTCATTCACTCTAAATGACCAATTGAACTCACCTAATTTATCACTTTGACCCAATTTGGTCAAATTGGTCAACTTAGCCCAACTTGACTCATTTGACCTATATGGGTCAAATTGAGCCAAAGCTAACCAAACTTGGCATGACTCATCCTTGGGTCACCATGGGCCTAGTCAAGTGGGCCCAACCCATGGTGAACCCAATTTAGGTCAAATCAAGACACCCAAATAGGACAAAATCCCCATTTAGATGGGTTTCACACCCCCCCCCCCTTACCCCATGGCAGCCACCTTTCGCTCTACTTGGACAAAAGGACTACTAACCCAACCTAACCCAAAGATGTTAGGCTCAGTCTTTGGCCAAGGGAGGGCCCATTGGTCCACCTAAGGGAGGTTGTATAATCCATGCCAAACCATCACACTCCCTCAGCCTTTCACCCTCAGCCACCTTAGCTATCCACTGCCATCTCTAGCCACTTACTCTAGTTAGACAGCTGCTAAAGGATAAACCAATCATATCCCTTGGTTCAGCTGGGGAGGAGAGTATACTCCTCTCGATTGATTCAAACTGAGCAAACACCTTCCCTGTAGTATTCTACACAAACACATACCTTCTCAGAGAGCTCCATCTATCTAAACTTCTTAAACCTCCACCAAACCCAAATTAACTTTCCCACACCTTCACCTCACTTTAGTGAACCAAAATGAATCATTTCTCGAGTGATTCGACCATCGGAAGATGTCTCAAGACCAACTCCGATGAGCTTTGCAGTAGAATTTGGTCCACAGAATGATTGATAGGGAGGTAGCTCTTGATCATCTCAATAGGGATTTTTCTCTTCAATATGAAGCTACCTTTATTGGTTGACCGTTGATCCGGAGCTCTAACGAGATAAAAATCTGACAACCGTAGCTTTGGCCCCTAGGTGTTGGTCTTTTTTGATGTGAATCATGTTTTCATGCGATCTTCACTATAGGTTATTCTTAGATTCATTCCAAGTTGGCTTGACCAAACTCCCTACCTTGCAAATTGAAATTCAAATTGCTTAATTCAAATCAAATCCTATTACCAAATAGGATTTCCCTCTTCTATGCCATGGTCAAACCCTTCATCATGCAAATTAGTTTTATTTTGATTTGCTTAAGTTAAATTACTTCCTACAGTGTTTTCCTACCTATTTTCCCTTTTCTTGGCTAACCCCCCATGATTCCTTTTCTTATTTATAATGCTCTTATGACTAGGTTATTCTCTCTTGGTCGAACCATAGCGAAAATATTTCATAGATATTTCTCTAAGTGAATCAAGTGCAAACATCTTCATCATTCTTCCACTTCCTTCCTACAAGTGATTTCTTTGATGCTTGCTCAAAAGAATTTGGAGGAGTGGTGTAAATCCTTTTTCCTGAGAGCTATTCAAGATTTCTTTAATTTATTTTTGCTATTTATTTATGTGACCTTGATCTCTCCCTTGGCTTAAGGTTTCTTATAGTTTGGTCAATTTATTTTATGCTTAACTAATCTATTCATACACCTTTTCAAGTTGGCCAAAAGCTTTGATTGTGTTTGGTAAAATTTTTGTACATGCACATCTTTCTCTCTTCTTTATTCTTACATATCCTTAAGTGAGATTAATTATGTGTTGATTATTTCATAAGAAACTATTGTGAGTAACAAGTGTTCTTTCTTTTAAATTGTCTCATCTTTTATATATATATTATAGTTGTTTTAAAAGAGACTTCAATTGAGTTTATGTTCTTTAATATTGCATATTCATTTGATCTTTTCAATAATCAACCCTTCATATAAAAGTTGATTGATTTAGTTTTAAAATTATTACTGTGCCACACTTTAGATCATTAAATAAACATTTTGATTTCATGTTCTTATAATTTTCTTCAAATATTTTAAAGATTCACTCCAACATATACATCTTTCATTTCTTGTGATTTTAAATACAAACTAAAGTGAGCTCTCTTTCTTACTTTTGTTTACACTTTCCTTAATATTGTCAACAAAATACTTTTAAATTGAGTGTTAGATACTTTCTTATTTTGTTGTTGGGTTGTACTTGCCCATTAAGAAAAGTACGATGTTGGGTTGTACTTGCCAGTTAAAGAAAATATGGGGTTGGGTTGTACATGTTCATGAAAGAGAGTATGAAAGATTTGTTATAATTTTAGTTTTGATTTAGTGAATTCCTAGCCTTGTTGGCTAGGCATGGACAAAAGCTGATTTTTGGTGTTTGGTCAAACAATGTTAAAATCTCTGTGTTCTCTTTCTTTATTTTATGTACTTTTCTTTTCTACTAAAAGATTGAATGTCAGAGAAGAAATAGTTTGCTTCATTTGCAAAAAGCCCATACATGTAAGAGATTAATGTCCAAACTTAGCTAAAAAAGATAAAACTGAAAGAAAAAATTTTAGACCTTAGAAGAAAAAGAAAGGAGCACTTTGGTCAAACTTAGATTTAGAAGAATCAAGTGATGACACTATAGAGGAACAAGTAAATATGTTTGTTGTGGCTGATGTGGATTCTACTAGTGATATATTAGAAGATATTTCTTATGAAGAGTTAGATGATGCTTTCAATGAATTAGCATATGAATATACAAAGCTTAAAAAAAAATTAATATCCAAGAAAAAAAGAAAAATTTAGAAATGCATGCTTCATCTTTAGAAAATTAATGTGTTGATTTAAAGGTTAAGAATGATGCTTTATTATATCAAGCAATGCTTGTTGAGAAGTTGAAAAAAGAAAATTCATTACTTCATGCAAAATTAGAATCTTGTAGTGGATTACATTCACATGTTCTGTTCATTAGAAATAAGTCATTAGATGTATCAAAGCCATTTAAATTTAGACCTTATGCAAATATAAATATTACATGTAATTTTTGTAATAAAAAAGGTCATGTATCTTCTGATTGTCATGCAAGAAAATCTCAATCATTTCCTAATTAAAATTTTATTTGGATGCCTAAAAATAAACTAGCTACACATACTAAACAACTTTCATTGCATATATTTCATTTGGATATGGACCCAAACATGTTTGGGTTCCAAAAGTTGACCCCTAATTATATTTAGTAGGAACGCCTTCAAAGCAAAATCAAAGAAGGCATGTGGTACTTGGAATTTAGAATCTTATGAAGAAGGATTTATAGTTTATGGTGATAATGCTAAAAGAATGACAATTGGAGTTGGTTCTATTTCTAAGGATTCAATTACTTTAAAATTTATTTTTTGATGGTTTAAAGCATAATCTTATTTCCATTAATCATTTATGCGATAAAGGATTTTTTGTTGAATTTCATGCATCTTTTTGTATTAATAGAAATAAGGAAACTATTTTTCTTGTTGGCCATAGATACAAAAACATTTACCTTATTGATTTTTAAAATGCAAGTAATGCAATTTTAAATTTACATTTTTTTTTTAAGTTCACTTGATGATGTTTGGTTATGGCATAAAAGGTTATGGCAGATTAACATGCATTCTTTAAACAAATTTGCAAAACTTGATCTTATTGATGGTTTACCGAAAATAAAATTTCATTCCGATTATATTTGTGATGCATGTATTCACGGATAACATTCTAAAAGTTCTTTCAAAAATAAAAACATTATTTCTACAACTAGTCCTTTAGAGTTATTGCATATAGATTTATTTTGTCTTGTTAGCTCTACTAGTTTAGGTGGTAAATTCTATGGTTTTGTTATTATTGATAATTATTTAAGATTTACTTGGTTATATTTTTAATTCATAAAAATGATGTTTTTGATCATTTAAAAAAATTTATTAAGCACATTCAGCATGATAGAAGTTTTTTGTTAGTAAAATTCAATCTGATCATGATGGCGAATATGTAAATAAAACTTTTGAAAATTTATGCGATGACTTTGATATTAAATACAATTTATTTGCTCCTAGAACCCCTCAACAAAATGGTATAGTTAAAAGGAAAAATAGAATATTAATTAAATTGAGTAGAGCTATGCTTAACGATTATAAGTTGTGTAAGTATTTATGGCCAGAAGACATTAACACTACATGCTATGTGATGAATCATGTTTACTCGAGACCAATTTTAAATAAGACCTTTAATGAGTTATTTTTTAGTAAGAAACCTAAGATTAGTTATTTTCATATCTTTATTTGTAAATGCTTCATTCTGAATAATGGTAAAGACTCAATAGGAAAGTTTGATAGTAAATCTGATGATGTTATCATTTAGGATATTCTTTGAATGGTTGATCTTATAGAGTTTATAATAAAACAAAAATGACTATTGAAGAATCAGTACATGTTATATTTGATGAAAATCCTATAGATTCTATTAAAGATGATGCAGATGATTTCAAGAAAGTGAGTTTGGAAGAAAATGTAGATAATTCTGCACTTAATGATTGGAACCCTGTGGTGTCTTATTTTGGGGAATGAGGGTTGGATTATTAGGACACCACGTGGAACCACAGATGTGCTTATTAGGGTGATCGGGTATGACATTGAGGATTATGTACTATCTCTATAGATAGAAGTAAGCATCCTATAATGGACATAGTCACCTAATAAAGACTCTTAAGAACAATGGGTCTTCGAATGTACCAGAGATCTTTCCCTTACTTTACATGGAAAATAAAGTAGAATTTATTTTAAAATTGGGTTTGTTAAGTTCCCTATGAAGGCAAGCCCCCATAGTTAATTATATCCTAAGAAATGAAATTCCTTATGAACACTCTCGATTAAGATAAATGATCATTGTCTCTAAAGATTTCAAAGATAGGACTATCAATCAATTGGTTATTTTTTTGAAAAATCAAGTGGAATTGATCAAAAGGGAAGAGTTCTTATTGAAACCAAAGGGAGATGAGTAAGGGATGCTCGTGATATTAGGAAGCTTAGTGAGCATCCCAAACTATCCTATGGGTGGGCTTTATATTTTTGAAATTGAAGAGAATTATGTATTTGAGTTGAATTTTTATAAGGAATCTAGGGCTTACAATTCCATAATGCCAGGTTGCAGAAATACCTAAGACTTGAGTATTTATGGTTATAGCCCGCAAAGGAAAATAATAATCTCAGATCCTAAATCTAGGGAGCTTTGGAGAGAGCTAGAGCATGACCTAAATCTAAGGCAAAAATGGGTATATGGTTTACCTCCATAAGAGAGAATAAATCACTCGACTGTTGGACTAGCAACTGCCTCAGGGTGGCTGCTAACTAACTCCTACTACGATTTTAAATACATGTAGGCATGTCTTATGCTTTGCAATATGGCTAAGCTATTTTTTATTTATAAAAGAGACTAAGTCCTTAAACTCACTCCCTAAAAGACTAGATCATGAAGGACATGAATTCATGACTTAATCTAATGCAAATTTTGTTAAGTTTTATTTTGATTTTTAGATATTTTATTTGACATAGGCTATGGGGTTTCATATGCCTAATGCATGAGAAGATTGATTATGGGCCAAAATCAGAAAGAAGGAGGTGTGTTTCCACCATGGCTCTCAAAGGTCAAGCTATTTTCTCTAACAAACGTGGAAGCCCTCCATTAGCAAGAGTGAAGCAATATGATTTATGCATGATATGAGACAAACAACATCCAGCTAAGGGGTTGCTAAATCTTTTATTATCTTAATTTATGTCTTAGGCTTTAAATGAGGTTATGAATTATTTAGTTTAATTTTTAGTTAATTAATTAGAAAGAAAACTTTTTTTTCATAGGAGCCTAATCACATCCAGGCCATTCAATAATCATTAAACAATTAAGAAAATAGAAAGATCATGCCATCCTAATTGTGCAATCATAAAAAATAATATCAATCAATTTATAAAATTAGTGCAAAAGAATAAGACGCCTATGTGGTTGGGTTCCACTGCATAACTTGAAAAGAAAAATGGGTTGTCAACCTCTACCCTTATACAACCTGGATTATAAATGAATAATTACACTTAAAGGAATTCATGTTATTGGAGTCTTCATTCTTCATTTTGATTTGTTACTTTTCTTTCTTCATTTTGGCTTGATTGCAATATGGTTGCTCCAAAGGTATCACATGGTGCATAAGACTTGGTCTTATGACTAATGTTCATCCTAATCCCCCATAACATTCATTCCAAATCTTAATTGCAAAATTTACATTAAAATGGGAAAGGAAAATCTAACTAAACCTACAAAATAAAGGTTAGTTAAACACACCACACAACTCAAGCAATTATATGAATAAGTTGGACTTAGAACCCCACATATGAGTAACCAAGCCCACTTGTCCTTGTTTGGATTATGCTTAGGGTGTATAAGCAACCTGCACAGCAAAAGTATTTATATTTTTATTGCAGTGCCCCTTAAGCACAATCCTCTTTAAAAGATATGATTAGGCTAAGATCGCCCTATCATCCAGTCTATTCACATACACCCTAACATGCAGTCTAAAATATTACATCACAAAACAAAATCAAGCATCAAACCATGTACCTCCCTAACATAGAGTTAGAAATGGTGACTTAGCCTAATGTGTGTGCCATTTAAGGCTTGTGTGGCTTGTCCTAGCTAGGCTTTAGGGTTGAAATTTTCTAAGTGTTAGAGATTCAACTTAGATGATGGTTTCATTTTAAGTGATTTAGTTGACTTATCAATTTTAATTTGTGATTTGATTTGGTTTGAATGAACCTACACTTAATGAATAAATGTTGTGATGAGAAGAAAAGAGAGGAGAGCTCTCTTTCATCCTTGCCTTAAGTGATTTCTAAGGTAGATTGATTAATGAATTTCCTTTGGTGAATGATTTATTATGTATTTTTAATTAATCCTAGTTTAGATTTACTCTAAATAGCCATATTTAATAAGAAAGGAATCTTAGGATTAGTTAGGGTAGATTACCATCACATAACACACACCCATTCATTTCTTTCCAACATGTGTACCATGCATATGAATAGTCCCAAGCATAACTATACATGCAATGCAAATCTTAGTACACTTTGATGATGAATGCAAAGAGATGTGGTTTGAAAATTTGGATATTCTATGAATGCATGTCTTTGTTATGTAGAAGATAGGGACTCTTTTTTCCATTAGCTAAATGCACATCCACATGTATAAAAGTTATAAGTGAGTATGGCACCATTATTTTTTACTCTAGGGGCATAAGGTACAAGACCTACTTGGGGCTACTTAAAGCCTCGCTGCCCCGAGATGTCCAGACTGATATACCACTTTTCTTAGATACATGTAGATGTATAAAAAGAACCAAATGGATGAAGAATCATGCAATCGATTTATGTTTGATTTGATTGTAAGATTTACAAGTGTAGTATGAATGTGCTTCCTAAGTCTTAACAAGAGATGCATAGGAATAGATTTAGGCAAGTGTCATGTTCCTTCCAAATAAACTATACACTTATAAGTCCTATGTAAATCCATGTTAAGAGAAGGAAAGAGAACTTCATAATACACATCTTATGTTATCATCACATGAAAGCTTCTAATTATTCATAGCTAGCATCACTCTATTTATAATATTTTTGGATTTTATAAGTTTTGAAAAATAATTTTTGGTTTAATGGTGATAATAGCCACTCATATTCTTAAATTTAGCCAACACATGCAATTTGACATAAAAGAAAACATTTTATTTAATTAATTTTTAAAATAAATAAATGCATGATTTCATGTGGCAAGCAATATTTAGCATGATTGGAAAGAAATGAAGGGATGTAAGTACATAACTTCATTCACCCTAATTAACTCCTAAGGATAATCATATAGAATAAGATCATTTAAAATGAATCAAAAATTCTTTAAAGAGATTTCTATCTTTGAATTTGATTTTACTTAGGAAGAGTGAGAAAGTTTGTTAACCTTAACCCATTCACCAATCTGTGAATTGGTTTGGTTTAATTTGGAACACTTAAGTTGATTTTATATTTTGATTAGATTAAGGTATGAATGAAATCCATTAATTATCCCTTACCTATACAACTTTAACAAAATTATCCAAGTAATTATGAGCCAACATATGATATGCAACCACATGTAAATTAAATCAGCAATGCACCTAAGAAATAAAGGGGGACTAATTCAATTGGCTCATAATTATTGATTAATTAAGCTAAAGGGTTTGATTAGTACTTTTATAACCCTCAAACACATGTAATTTGATTATAATTTCCTTTGGAATCCTCTTAGGTTATTGAATACCAAAGAATCTACCTGAGAATTGAATGATTAAGTTCTAGAATGATTAGTTCTGAATTTGATTAATTGAACTAATTAATGGAATTATTAAGTCATTAATTAATTACAACTTAATTAAATGTTTATCCAAATGAAATAGACATAGGGGAAAAGATTGGAAAAGAAGTTCTAATCTCATTCCCTAAGTCCATTTACTATTTCATGATGATTAGCAAGCTTAATTAATAAATTTATCACTATGTAACATGTTAATTAATCATTTAATTAATTAAGGAAGTGATTAGGGATGAAACAAATAATTCTCCTAATTAATAAAGTAATAAATTCTAAGAAAATCATGGGAGCAAAGGTCATCCCACTAATTAATCTCAGGAAGGTTAAGATTAATTATTGGATTAATTAAAGAGTAATTAGCTTAATTATATTTTCAATGAAACCTAAATTGAGTTAAAATCACTATTCAAAATTAATTAATTTTAATTTTATATTATTCTCCTATGAATTATCTTTAAAATGAGTATTTATTTATATTTTTGGATTTTTCTATAATTAGTTATGAATTTTGGAAGTTTTTCCATTAAAATCAGATTAATTAAGCTTAAATTAACCCCTAATCCCCTCGGGCCACGTGGCGGCTGATACGGCATGCTTTTTACATGGCACGATTGGTTATTTAAGTTATCACATCTATGGGCTGAGTCAGTTGGTGCGAATGAGCTTTCTCTACATGCCATCTGATCTAAGATCAGATGGTCGAGATTAATCCTACGGCTTAGAAATAAATCAGAGGGGATCTAGTGTGATCTAATCATAGTTATCCGTTCCAATCACGCAAAAGATTAGCATGTGATCCTTCTCCTTCGTGAGCGATGAGAGACGAACACGGTTCATCTCTCTTCATTTAATTTGAGCTCACCTGAGCTCGAATTGGGATCACAATGATCCCACACCTTCGAAAGGAGGGGATGCATAGCCAATGGTCAAGATTTGATGGGGTGATAATTTCCTTTGAAAAAGGACCAACCAAAATTTCCTATGGCTATGGTTTTGAGCAATTACCTCACCGGAGGAAATCACTGGTGCTTCTAATGGAGGAGGTAGCTTTGTCTAATAGAGATGAGGCCCTGTTGAAGGAATCTGACCTTGGTTTGGAGTATATTGCTCAGTTGACCAAGCTCCCTTCAATGGAGATCAGCTTTGATCGAAGTTATGCTTCCCATGGCTTGGAGACTAGGGAAATGACTTGATTGAGCTCAGCGAAGTACACTAATGGTGTGTGCAAGGTTAATTTGATTTTGATGGAGAATTTAGAGAGTTGGATTTTTAATTTACCTCCCCTATTTCAGCTTTGAGCAAATTCGAGAAGGGGAAATGGGGGGAGCTTGGGAATGGCTTGCAAAGGCTTGGAAAAGCTTCAACTCAACCTCTCTAGCTCTATGGAATTGAATCCTTATCGTTTGAGTGAGAATGAGGGGGAGTATATATCCCCCTCCATGGATCATATGATGATGGGTTGTTTTATTATTTTTGATTAATGGAATGGATTGGAGGCATGGTTTGAGCAGCAAAACACCCCACTTGGGTCATTTTGGGTAGTAAAGGGAAGGAGAGTGGATGCTCATGTGCTAGGTGAGTGCATTTGGAGTTCCAAGTGTTCAATTGCCATTGGGGAGGACTGTTTAACCTTTCCTTGGGTCATGGCCAACCTAAGCTCATTGGGTCATGTTCATCACCTCCCTTGGTGCCCATGTGGACTAATGGAAGGATGCCAAGTGGCCTTGTGAGAGAAATCACCAAATTCCAAGTGAATTTGGTCATATGATACCCTTTGACCTAAGGGCAAAGTGGTCATTTGGCCATGATTTTGATTTGGGCAGATTTGAAATGGTTCAAAAATGGGTTGGGCCAAATTTCAAGTGATTTGGAATTCATTTGATTTGATTTGGTTCAATTTGATCCTTTTTTGAGAATGATCAATTTGAATGGTTCAATTTGAGAATGATCAATTTGAGAATGATTTGGCTAAGTTCAAGGATTTGACTTGAAAGAGTACAAGTTGGATTTTGGTATAATTTTGGGTTTAATTTTGGTTATTTGAATTTATATTTCATTTATATTTATGAATATAAATGAAGATATAAATGGGTTATGAGAAAATTATTTGAGTTTGGCATGATTTGGATTTGGTTTGAACTAAGCCATAAGATGAAATCAATGGGCTTAAGAAAGATTTTAGGATTTGACTTCAATCATGGGTTTCAATCACTTGATTTGGAATTGATTGATGATTTAGATTTTAGAATTTTAATTTGAATTTGGATTTGAAAAAATCAATTGAGTTAGAATTGATTTAATATTTGATTTGGATTGATTTGAAGGAGGGAGGCAAGGATTAGGTTCAAATTATAGGGTAGATAAGTCCTCTTAATACCTCTAAGCAATAACCTATTCTTATAGCTAACTCCTCTAAGTCTTTAGGGTTAGGTTAAGTGTTCACTTAATCACTAGAAGTGTCTCAAGACTAAGGAACTCCTAGTATCTAAGAAGAGTCCTATGTCTAAGATAGAGAAGTTGAGAACTCACTCTAAAAGTGAGGTCAACACACCCCAAAGACCTGATTATTGGAGGTCCTTCCCAAGGATTTAGAACTAGAAGACAATCTAAGGAATTGATGAATCATTCTGCGTTCTTATCTAAGATTGAACCAAAATCAATAAATAAAGCTTTAAAGGATCATTATTGGGTTGTAGTTATGGAAGAAGAGTTAAATCAGCTTGTAAGAAATGATGTGTGGGAATTAGTTTCTAAACCTCAAGATCAAAATGTTATAGGAATCAAATGGGTCTTTAAAAATAAAATTGATGACTTAGGGCACATTATTAGAAATAAAGATAGATTAATGCGGTGTTTTAATTTGGAGCTGTAAGAACACCATGCAAATCTTAGGAAGTACTTGTTAAAGTGATCGGGTGCGACATAAAAGTATGACGTACCATCTCAAAAGATAGAAATATTACCCTATAATGTACCCAATCACCTAATAAGGACTCCTAAGGTAGATGGGTCTACGTATATACCAGAGATCTTTCAACTACTTTACATGAAGACATAAAGTAAGGTTTATTTTATGTCAGGTTCTTTAGTTTTCTATGGAAGCAAGCTCCCATATTTAATTACATCTGAGGAAATGGGAATTTCTTAAGAATACTCTTGATTAAAATAGTTAGTAAGTATCTACAAAGATTTCAAAGTTAAACTATTAAAGGATTGGGTATTTTTAGAAATCAAGAAGGAAAGTTCAAATAGAAAGACTTATTTATGGGTTTCAAAGAAGAATAAGCAAGTAACACCCATGATACTAGGAGGCCTAGTAAGTGCCTCAATCTACCCTATAATGAGGCTTTACATTTTCTGAAAGAGAGAATTTACTTTTGTTTAAATTAGAATTTAATTTAAATAATAGAGCTTATAGTCCAATAACACAAGATTGTCAAAACGTCTAAGAGGTGGGGACTTACAATCATTGCCCAAAGGAAATATGTAGCCTCAAAACCAAAATCAAAAATTCTTTAGCACAAGCTAGAAGCATGACATAGGTCTAATGAGGAAAATGGGAAATAATGGTTTACCTCCATAAGGGAGAATAGACACATTTCGACTCTTCTAGACTTATAACTACTTGGAGTGGTTGTCAGCTAACACCTCTTATGCTTTAAATTTATGTAGGTCAGCCTTATGTAGATGCAAGATAGCTAGGCTATTATTTCATTAGAAAAGGAGCTAAAATCCTAAACTCACTCTGTAAGAGACTAGAACATGATTAGAATGAAAACATGACTTAGACTAATGCCAAAATTTACAACTTTTTAAATCATTTTGGTCCAAAGCTTGAGACAATTATGCCTATATGCATGATGAGATTAAGTTATGGGCTAAATAATTATAGGAGGTGTTCTCCACTATAAGAGATTTCCCTCAAAGGTCAAGCATATCCCCTATTATGCAAGAGTAGAAACACTCCCTATTCAAGAGTGGCACAATATGAAATGCATGATGTGATAACATACAACATTTAGTTAAGGGGATTCTAAATATTTTATTATCTTGATTATAAACCTAGGCTTTGAGGTGAGGTCATGAGTTACATTGAAATTTAGTTATAAATTTTTAGTGAGGATAGAAAATTTAATATTATCCTAAAGAGCCTACCGCATCTAGGCCACACATCAAATCATTACACTTTAAGAAACTTATGAAAAGCATGCCATTTTTAATGCACAAGTTAAACACAACAATCAAACATATAAATTTTGTAAAAGAATAAGAGGTCGATGCCGAGATCGCATCAGAAAAGGAAAAAAAAAATGAAATATACTCTATTTCGGATTATAATTGAATATTACAATTTAAATAAATGTTATGGGGGTCTTCAATCTCTTATTCTTCTTTCTTTTCCTTGGATCCATTTTTGCTCTAGACTTCACAAGGCTTCCTAGGTCTCTGCCTTCTAGCTATTGCTCATCAAAAACCTCATAGAATTAATCCTAATCCTATTGCAAAAATTACATATTTATAAAAAATGAAATCTAACTACACCTGCAAAATAGATGTTAGCTAAGAGAACATACAAGCCAAACAATTATATTTCACATATTTGGACTTAGCACCCTGCACTTGGGTAGTCAAGCCCACATATCCTAATTGGATTATTCTTAGGGGCATGAGCAGCACCTATAAGCAAGAATATTTATATTTACTCATTATTATAGTGGCACCTTTAGCACAACCCCCTACAAAAAAAATATCATTAGGCTATTAGCTACCTAACATCAAGTTTATGCACAAACAATCCTAATATCCAATCTAAAATATTTCATCATAAAATAAAACATAACACCATAACATACACTGGTCTAAGCTAACACTAGAATAGGTGACTTAGCATTTTAATCTGTGTGCTAAGACCTTTTATATTATGTCTTGAATAAGCTTTAAGAGTATGACTGTCTAAAGTTTAGAATTATTTAAGTTAAACATTCGAGGAGGTTTCACTTAAAATCTTTGAATGAATTGATTACTTTTAATTTACACTTTCTTGTTTCATTTGATGCTTCTAATTATTATGAAGAGAAGCGGTTTGACCCCCTTCATCCCTACCCAAAGTTATTTTCTAAAGGTACATTATTATGACTTTGGTTTCTTTAGTAAAAAATTTATAAATATTTAATTGAGCATAAGTTTACATTAATTTTAAGGAATCTTATTCAAACATGAAAGGTATCTTAGAATTAATAAAATTGAATCTCCATTATATGAATAACATTCCAATACTTCTTTTCATCATCAATAGCATACACACTTCCATATTTTTATAGTTACATGTATGATTTATATATATATATATATATATATATATATATATATATGTGTGTGTGTGTGTGTGTGTGTGTGTGTGTGTGTGTGTGTGTGTGTGTGTGTGTGTGTGTTTGTGTGTGTGTGTGTGTGTATTTGCACGTGCAATACATATTTGTAATTTGCACACTTGATGATCATTAATGCATGAATTTGATATAAAATAAAGATTTCAATTCATAGTTAAACATATGCAGACATGTATTAGAGATTTAAGCAAGTCAGTGTTGTTGTTAAACCAAGGAAGTGAGATTATCTAAGACCTCCTTGGGGCTCTTAAAGTCTCATATTTTTGAGATTTCTAGACTGTATACTTGCCAACATAAATACATGTAAACCTATACACAAGCATAGAAATAAAAATCATGCAAAGGTTATATAGAAGTAAATTTTTGGTTCATGTGAAGCAAAGTTTTATCCCAAATTTTAGCACATGCATGCATATGAAATGAAATTAAGCATGTACGTGCCATTATTAAACCAGAAAAATGAGATTATATAAGACCTCCTTTGGTCTAATTAAAGTCTTGTGTTTCCAGGATGTCCAGACTATATACTTGCCAAGTCAAACATATGTAAACATGCACATGAACCATGAAGACAAAAAAATCCTTTATTATCTTTAAATTACAACTAAATGGAAACTTTATTAAACATTTCTAGCCAAAAATTAACTTAAATTTTGCTTTCTTATTCATCATTAGCTTATAGTTTTAAAAATAATTTGGGATTTATTAGTGATAATAGCCACACAATATAATAATATTTATCCAACACATGCAACTTAAATGCAATCTTATTCTTTTAATTCTCTTTTCTTTTTGAAAAAAATATGAACATATGAAACAAATGGTATGCACATTTATAATGATTGAAAATAAGTAATTAAATATAGCCACATAAAATATTAAATTATATTAAGTCCTAAGGAAAATCAAGCCAATTAAATATTCCTTAAAACTAACTAAAGTTCTTATAAGATTTGATTTTAATGTTTGATTATTGAGACATAAAGAGGAGAGATGATACTCATTATTTATCCCATCCCATGTTGGTGATTTGATATATTTAAAGAAATAAATTAAATGGATTTTATGAGTTAATTAGGTTCAAGCCATTAAGCACATCATTTTAATTACCCTTTTCTAAACTTCTTTAATATAATTAACTACTTGATCATGAGCCTTCGATGATATGATTTTAGGAAAGTAAAATTTGAAATGCACCTAAAGGAATCTAATGCAATTAGGCTCATGCTTAAGAGTTAATTAGTTTAAAGAAGGAAATAATCTAAGTTAAATACTCCTATGATTTTCCCATACCAATGGGTTAATCATAATTTCCTTAATTACTTTATGTTATTAAACACATAAAGCAAAATTAATGAATTATGTTTGAATTATTTAAACTAATTTTTAATTTTTTTTATTTTTATTTTATCAATAATTTTCTTAATTGTTCCCTAATAATTAAACATATTAATTAACCCTATTAAAGAAATACATTTGGAGAAATAATTAAAAAATGGGTCCTAATTATTTCTACTCACTATTGTCATTGTCCACATTGATTAATTACAATTAATTATTTAATTTTTAGTATTCACCCTTTTTCATAATTATTTAATTAAGTAAAGAGGGTAATTAGAATTGAAATTCTAAATTCTTCAAATTACATGGAAATAATTTCAAGAAAATTATAAGAGATAAAGGACATCCCATAGAATCATCCACTAAATTTGGAATTAATTAGCCATGTATTCTAACCTTAATTAAAGTAATTAACCTAAGGTTTAAACCTTAATTAAGCATTATTCACTAATCATAAATTAAAGATTTAATTTTCTTAAATTCTCCTCTATCTAACATTTCTAAAATGAGTATATTTGCATTTTTTGGATTTTCTACTATTAATTATGATTTTTTGAAGTTCTAGCCATTTTATTTCATTTTTAAAGCCTAATTAACCCTTTAAATTGTCGGTGCTACACTGATGATGATGTGGAAATGCTTTCCACATGGCGTTGTGGTATTGGTCACTTAAATCGATCGATGTGGCAGTTGACTCAGTAGTGGCAAACATAATTTTGTCTCAGCTGTTTGATCTCAAATTAGACTGTCGAGTTTAATCTTATGATTTCAAAGGGACTAAATCAAAATTTCTAACATAATTAATCATGGCCATCTATTCTAATCATGTAGAATGAATGGCCAGTGATCCATCATCTCATGAGTGCTAGAAGATGGATACCGTCTGCCTTCCACCACTCAATTTGAGCTTGTCAAAGATCGTTCAACTGCGAAATTGACTCCAAAATGATAAGGGAATGAATCTAGGAAGATTTGATATTAGAGATCACATAAAAATGTGATTCACTTCAAAAAAGACTAACACCTCGGGGCCAAAGCTACGGTTGTCATATTTTTACCTCGTCGGAGCTATAGACTAGTTGTCCACTGATAGAGGTAGATTCATCTTGAAGAGAAGAATCCTTACTAAGAAGATCATAAGCTACCTTATCATCGATCACTCTATGGACCAAACACCATCACATAGCTCACCAGAGTTGGTCTTTGGATGTCTACTAGTTATCAAATCACTCAGGAAATGATACATTTTGGCTTGTCAGAGTGAGCTGAAGGTCTGGAAGAGTTAATTTGAGCTTGATAGAGGTTTAAAATGTTTGGGTGGATAGAGCTTTCAGGTTCAATCAAGAGCTGGTCTCGTTGGTGGTGGAGTGCACGAGGAGTTCGAGAGAAGTTATGGGATTGTGTAGAATGCTCTGGAGAAGCGATGTGTTTAATTTGAATTGATGGAGAGGAGTATAATCTCCTTGCCAGTTAAATTAAGACCTCAGATGGGTTCATTTTAGTCCCCATGGTGGGAGATGATGGGACTGCTAAGGTGGCTAAAGGTGGGAGACTAAGAGAGTGTAGTGGGCTATCATGAGGTGTAAACTCTCCCTTAGGTAGACCTATGGATTCCCATGGGTGAACTCACCCTCTCTTGGCCAAAGGCTGAGCCCAATAGCTTTGGCTTAGGTTGGATCAGTGGTCCTCTTGTCCAAGAAGAGCCAAAGGTGGTTGTCATGGGGCAAGGAGGTGGAGAACCCACCCAAATAGAGATTTTATTCTATTTAATGGCTTGGATTGACCCAAACTAGGTTCACATCTGTTGGAACCACTTGGGTAGGCCCATGGTGACCCAATGATGAGTCATGCCAAGTTTGGTTTGGTTTGGGTTTGGTTTGGTTCAATTTGACCCATATTGGTCAAATGGGTCAAGTTGGGCTAAGTTGACAACTTTGACCAAATTAGGTCAAAGTGATGGCTTGGGTGAGTTCAATTGATCATTTTGAGTGAATGTGTGTAATTGATTTAATCCAATTTGGGTTAAATTTGAATTTGGCTCATATGGTTTAATTTGGGTCAAATCAGTCATGTGGATCAATTTGACCAAATTAGCCAAATTGGCTTGAGCATGGGTTAGGTCTATGTTCAATTGATCATTGGTGATTTATTGGAAGAGTTGATTTGAATTAATTTGGATTATGAAGTGATTTAGTTCAATTTGACCCTTTAGGTCAAATTGGGCTAAAGGGGCAAATTAGGTTAGGTTGACCAAATTGGGTTCCATTGAAGGTTAGATTATGTTTAAAATTGAATTGGTGATTGGTTAGAAGTATTGGTTTCAACTAATTTGATCTAAGATTTGATTTGGTTTAATTTTTCCTTTAGATCAAATTGGGTCAACTTGGTTCAAAGGATCTAATTGGCTTGATTAGGTTCAATTGATTGTAGTGAAGTATTCAATAATGATCTACAATCATTAATGAAGGGATTGGATGGCTTGGTTTGACCTAATGTGAGTTTAATTAGAGTTTGGTTCAATTACCCCTTTTAGGTCATTTTGGGTCAAGTGACTTGGTCAAGCCAACTTATACTAATTAGGATTATGGAAGGTTGGGATGTGTTCAATGATAAATTTGAAGTTGATTGGTTGCTTTTATTGTAATTGATTTGGGCTTAATTAGGTTTTGGCTCATTTGAACCCTTTAGGTCAAATGATATAACTTGGGTTGGTCACCTTCCTTTAGTTCAATTGGCTTGATTGTGAGTGTTGGAGTGTCTTGAAATGATCAAATGAATAATTTAAATGATTGAGAAAATCAATTTTGACTTAGTTCACTTGAATGGGTTTGAATTGAGTCATAGGATTATGGTAGAGTTAACTTGGGTTAAAGTCCAAGTTAATTTGCCTTGGATCTTGGGTTAGAAAGTTAAATTCAATTAAGATTAATTGAATAGGTTTGAGGTTGGTTTAACTCCATCTACATGAGCTTATGTTTGGATGAATGAATAGGTATGAGTTTTGGTTTAGGCCATAGGATAGGTGAAACCTATTTGCCCTAAGGTGGATTTTAAGCTTAAGGTTATGCCCTATAAATCTTTAGGCTTAAGTTTAGTGTTCCCTTAATCATTAGAAGTGTCTTAGCACTAATAAAATCCAAGTGTTTAATTGGTTCCTAGATCTAAGATGAGAAAGATTAATCCTCACTACGAAAGTGAGGAAAACAAAAGGACCACCAATAGATGTTGTGTGATTGACAGGCACACCGCACATATTGGTGTTGACTGAGACAATCAAAAGCATCCGGGAAGGTCATGAATATCAATGAAGACTGTCCATACCTAAATGGAGGGTAAAAGGAACTTGAATCTTAATATAATTAAGTTCATTTGATTTCATGCTAGGGGAATGGGAGAAGAATCGTCTACATTTGGTTTTATTTATCTATGATTTGGTTTTGTGTCAAGGACACAAAGAATGATCTTATTGAGTATCAAGTCATGCTAGGGGCATGAATTTAGATTTGCTAAGAATGATTGTTTGAAGTTTATCTTTGCATTAAATATACAAAGATGGGTTTGTTGAGGATTGATTCATGCCAAGAGCATGAATAAGGGCCTCATTAAAGATGAATGAGATTTGGATTATAGTTGATTTGGTTTGATTGATTCTATTTAGTTAATTGATTAAGTTGATGAATTTTTATTTGACTTTGGTACTTCATGTTGATTTTAATTTATATTTGATTATCGAATTGATATGGACCCTATTGGTTTACAATGGGCCACACTAAGGAAGGGCTATAAAATCCTGGACTTACCATAGACTTACCAACTCAAAAAGATGGTCTACCAGCCGTGCAGTAGAGACTATCCAACCTAAGGGTTGACCATCAGTTTGTGATGGCTAAACTAGGAAGAAAGCTCAGGGATTCACATCTTTCAAAGCAGAATCAACCACCGGAGTAACCTGCTGATTATACAACAAGTCAAACCCGACCTAAGAAAACTACTAAGTGATGGCCTCTGGGGGTCTTAACTTAACATAAATAGTCAAGGTGATTCTTATACGGAGTTTTGCTAATGCTGCCTAAAAAGATAGGATGCATACTCTGGAAGAGGTGCCATCAGGGGTCTTGTCCTAATCCATAAGAGATGTTGTTTTATTCTTATTTTTGTCTGCTTAGTATGAACCACATTGGTTTTCAATGGGCCACACTATGAAGGATCCATAAGGGCTATAGCATATCTTAGATTTACTTGCCCAAAGGATAGTCCGTACATCAGCAGTACAGAGCCTTCAACCAAAAGGGTGGCTACTAGGAAAGGAAACTGACATATCCATTAGTAACTTGAGTCATGTCTAGATGGGGTTGTGAAGACATAATCCAAATAGAATTCCCACAAAAAGATGCCTCTAGGGGTCTTATCCTAATCCTTAAAATATAAAGCTTATAAGTGTACAGTGGCCGAGTCAGAGAGAAAGCACGGGGAGTCACATCTACCTGAGTGGTTTCATCCACCTGGTGGGTTGCTGTCAACAAAGCAAATACCAGCCAACCTAAAGTATTTGTCAGTTTATAATGATCAATCTAGGAAGAAAGCATCAATGACTTTCATATCCCTAAGTAGAATTAATCTTCAAGATAGTCTGTCGTCAGCTGGACAACTACTATTTGACCTAGGGAAACTACCAAATGGAGAGTCATAAAGGAGGACTGAACCCAAGCTTGAAGTAGTCAAGAGGAAGAGGAGCCACTAAGGGTTGCCCTAATCCTCGAATATATTTTTGGACCCGATCAGTGCATGATGGCTAGCTCAAGAAGAAAGCTCAGGGGCTCACATCTTCTTAAGCAAAGCCAACCATTGGGTAGCTTTTTGGTCATGCAACATGACATACTAAACTAACAAGGTGCCCATCAGTTTGTAGTGGTCAAGCTAGGAAGAAAGCACAAGAACTCACATACTCCTAAGCAAAATTGACCACTAGGGAGACCCACTAGCCAAGTAGTAAATCGAACCCGACCAAGAGTAGCTATTATGTGAGGGCCGCTGAGGGTCTTATCTTAACTTAAAGTATCCTCAAGTAATGGAGTTTTGTGTTTGATTTGTTCGTGTTTGTATGTGATTTTGTATTTGTAATGTGCAAGTAAGGGTTAGGATGTCACTCGAGTTCTCTTACACTTACCCTAAACACATCGAGAGTTTGGTAATTGAAAATATGTTAACCTGGAGAATAGTTCGGTCAAAATGGGATTTTTATTGATGGAAAATTATTTGGACATTGTTTAGGCATAATATTTCTTCAGGTAAAGCCCATTGATTGGAAACATCGGGCATTCTTCTTTATGGTTGATAAGTTGATAGACCTTGCTAGACCTTTTCTATGGTGAAAGGCCTTCCTAAGTAGGTTCAAACTTGCCTCCCATCTTATGGTGGGCTACAATTAGTCTCCTTAGAACTAACACTAGCTCTCCAACTCTAAAAGCTCTAGGGCAGACTAACTTGTTATGAGCTTGAACCAATTTTGCTTAATATAACTTGAGGTTTTGACATGCTTGCAAGCACCTCTCCTCCAAACCTTCGAGTTCTACCAACCGCAGTTTAGAATTTTGGTCAATTGTGATTATACCACCCATAACTATCTATAGTGATGGGAGTTGAACCTCTAAGGGCAGAACAGCTTTAGACCCATACATTAAGGAGAATGGGTTAGATTTCTATAGGTAGTAGGGTAATCCCATAAATCATCAACTAACTGCTCGTGCCACTATCATCTGTTATCATCGAGCATTTTCTTGAGTATCTGAATGAGAGTTTTGGTGAAGGCTTCCACTAAACCATTTGCTCTTGGATCTATGGGTGAATTGTGCTCTTGAAAATACCAAGTATGATATTAATTGACATTTCTAAATCTATACATGATATGGTTCCTAAAATTTAGAAACTAATCCGATGACTTCCTGGAGAACTATGTTAGTATCCCAACACTCAGAATAAGTTGGATGTAGTGATTGGTGTTTATATACCCATGGTGGCGACACTTGGTCCATGCAATCATCATCATCGTAGAATACCGAGTCTCTTTATTTTATCTTTCATCTTAGGATCAGAATAATGAGCTCCACATAATCTTGAGTGCACCTCGATCATGATCTCATGGGCTTTATATTTCTCCAAATAGCATAACCACATATGATCAAAAAACCATCAATATAAGACACTATCCATGAGGGCATAAGAGAGTACCCTCTGCTTTACTTAATGGGCTCAAGATTTCTCTTGAGGTAGTTTACCTTTATTTAAATAATCAATGAAGGGTTGCCTCTAATCCAGCTCTTCATCCTTTTAATAAGCAACAACCTCCTCTTCAAGATTGTGTTTATTGATGTGTTCAACATCAATAAGATATATGACTTGTCTATTATGAACCTCTATTGATATGTACTCATCTTCGGGAAATGCCAACTTTTTGGCAAGCTTGGCTAAGGCATCAGTTATGGCATTTTCTCCTCCAAAGATCTTATAAATTATGATCTCTGAGGTCTGGGTTAGTAACTCAATGGTGTACTTATAGTAGTGATGGAGTTTGAGCTTCAGAACCATATAGGACCTAGTGGTCTGGTTGACAACTAGCAGTGAATCCCCAAAGATACTAATACTCTAGATGCCTAATGAGATGGCTAACTCCAGACCAACGATCAAAGCTTCATACTCAGCTTCATTGTTGGTGCAAGATTCAGATAGATGGTATGAGAATAACAACATATCGTAGTCTGGTGTGAGGAGAACTATCTCTATTCCTTCCTCACCTAAGAGAGTGCATTGTGATTCCTCTCTTATTTGAGAGGAAGTAGTCCCCTCAAAGTACATCTATTAATGGTGAATGTTTGCATCCCTTAAATTCATGATTTGTTCATCAGGGATGTCATCACTGAGCGTGGAATCTACAGGAAGTGGATGTGCTACTAAGAAGTCTACGAGTGCTTGTCCTTCAACTACACTGAGGGGTACAAACGTGATGTCAAACTTTGAAAAAATCATAGACCATCATGCCAACCGTCTAGATTGCATTAATTATGTCATGAAATATTGCAGTGGATTGACTCTAGAAATTAAGTTCACTTCGTGAGAGAGAATATAATTCCATAGCTCTTGGCTGTGAAGATCAAAGCTAGGAAATACTTCTCAATCAATGGATAGTTTGTCTTAGAAGGTATTAGATGCTGGCTGAGATAGTATAGTGCATTCTCTTTCCCCTTATGATTATCTTGGGCCAACAAAGTGCTAAGAAAATTGTCTAACACAGTAGTGTAGAATATGAGGGGGGATAGGGGCAGCTAGGACTGGCGGCGTCATGAGATATTTCTTGATACTTTCAAACACATGTTGGCATTTGTCATCCCACTTAAACTTGACATCTTCTTTGACTAGTATTGAGAATGGGTGGCATCTACCTGATATGTTGGATATAAAGTTTCTTAAATATGCTAACCTCTCTTGGAATGATCTAAGTTGTGTTAGACTTTTAGGGGGCAACATTTCTAATTATACTTTAATTTTCTTTGGGTCGATCTCAATCCTGCAGTGTCAAATAACGAACCCTAGAAACTTCTCTGAAGTGACTCTGATGCGCACTTCATAGGGTTCATTTTAAGGTTATATTGTCTTAACTGCTTGGAAACTACTCTCAAGTCAATAAGATGGTCTTCCTTTTCTTTGCTTTTAACCACAAGATCATCAACGTAGCATTCAACTTGGTGGTGAATAAGTTTGTTGAAGATTTGAGTCATGGCCCACTGGTATATGGCACTAGCACTTTTAAGGCCAAAAAGGCATGACCTTATAATATTATATTTTGATTGGGGTTCTAAAAGCAATGTTTCTTTCATATTCATGAGCCATCTTTATTTGGTTATATCTAGATCAACCATCCATGAAAGAGAAGACTACATGAGATGATGTCCACCATTATTTTTGATATTGGAAGTAAAAATTCATCTTTTGGACATGCCTTATTAAGATCCCTAAAGTCGATGCATATGTGAATTTGGATATTATTTTTCTTATTCAGGATGATGTTGGCCAACTAGGTGGGATACTTCTCCTCTCGGATGAAATCAGCATCGATGAGTTTCTTGACTTTAGAAATGACCTATTGTTCAATGTCTAATTGCATGCATTTAGGAGCTTGCTTGATGGGGTTAGCATTGAGTTGTATCACTAGCTTATGAATTATTACTTCAGGAGCTAATCTGGGCATTTCTTCATCACTCTAGGAAAAGAAATCTTTAAACTCAGTGAGTAACCTAATTAAGTCATTAGTTTCATATTCATTCAATAAAGAACTAATGTATGTTGGGCGTGTATTGTCCTCAGTCCCCTAGCTAATTTATCTATGTTCATTAATGGTTAATTTGATTTCTTCTTTAAATTTTGGGGTGCATCCTTGACTTGGAGATTATCTGGACCATCTAAAATGTCTAAGCACATCTCCTCATATGAGTTAATGTGATTTTAGAAGAACCTACCAAATTCCAAATGATTAGTGATGACCAACAGTAATCATCATCGCCCACTTAGCCTATCATACCAAAGCCTAGTATAGGTCTTGATTGAGAATTCTTGCATTTATTGTCCCATAACTTTTTTAAGTACTCTGACCTATGCTTAAACCATATGTGGAATTAAACCTTTCTTTGTTAAATTAAAAACACAATGTGAGTACCAATCAAATGATAATTCTATTAATTCCTTGAATGATTCATCCTCAAGCTCTACATCAACTTCTGGGCTTTAGGATGCTACTCTTGGGTAAATCCTTTTGGGTTTAGCATTCATATATGTTTTAGGAGCTTCCTTAACTACAAAACATTTAACTTTCTGTGAGGAAAGTGGGGTTAGAGCTAAGGAACCCATATGTTGTCTAACAGATTCAAATAAAGAAGATTCAAATACACTTATGCTTTGTTTGGGGGCCCAGTCTTCATCATTATAAAGCTCTAGTGTCACCTCCAATAGAATTTTCTAACATAGAGAGGTAGCTGGTGTGCTCACTACATAGGACTCATCCTCTGAACTAGATTCTAAGTCTATGTAGATAGCAGGTGTACTCCTGGATGCTGGAATGAACCTCCTGATACGTGGTAGGTATGGAGGTCTAACACCCCTAGGACTCCCTCTAGACTTGCCTCTTCCTCATCCTGGTGGAGGCCGAGTTATCCTCACCACATTTTTGAATGGAGTAACAAACTGTGGATAAAATTTAATCTCGGCTTTATTTCCTCCCTAATTTCATCTTCTCACTCCCTTTTAATTTTCTTTTTCATTCTTTTTTTCTTTTCTTTCTTTTTATTTCTTTTCTCTTTCTTTTTCTTATTTTATTTTGATTATATTCACAAGAGAAGACATTTTATTTCTTAAAAATGTAATAGGTCGCATCCTCATAAATCTCGACCTCATGTACTGTGAATAGTTTGAGATCTCCTTTGACATAATATTCAACCTCATCCATGATGAACTTGATGCATTGATATAGGGAGAATGGAGCCATGTTGTTATCATAAATCCAAGGTAGCCTTATTAAAGTATTCAAAGATGTATTGGAATTTATTATGTGAAACTTGGCTTAAGAATTCTAATCATCTATCTCCAAAGACAATATTACTAAGTCTAATTCCCTCTCGTATTGTTCATTGAATTCTTTCAATATTATCTTCTCATGTTGAAGTTTGTAGATGTCAATCCTCAACTAGGCAAGAACTCAAAATGTTTACTAATGCACCTGGATCAACCAATGCTCAGGATAGCCTGAACTTGCCAACATCCACAGTGATGTATAGGGGGTGGTTGTGCTCTATTATGCCTAGTGGTAAATCTTCATTATAGAACGTGAGTCATAGGATTTCTTTTGAAAAACATGCCTTTTCTCCTACTAGATTAGTAGCAGCCAACTGAGCAAAGCATATTTCAAGATCAAGCAATGCTTTTATTAATGAATCCCTTATTTCTTTAGATAAGACAAGTGCATCATATATGCTTAACTTAGCTGGTAACTTTCTATGATGGTCCAGGATATTATAATCAACTTTAGGTTTGTCCTCCACTAGCATATCTAAGGGTGGAGCATCTTGTGGTGGGGCTATCTGCTCACTATAACTAATAACTTATTTACCCTACCCTAGGAGGTAGAACTTTGCCACTATGGAGATTAACTTCAATGACTTCTTCTAATATGGAGCTTGTGGAAAGTTTTACCTACTCATCGGGTATACCTACAACTTCTCCTAAAGGATCATCAGAGTCGAATGACTCCAAATTAATCTTAAGTGGCGAACTATGAAGATTCAGAAAAGGGCAATTTATTTCTAAATCAGAATTGAATTGATCAGAATTATTTAAATTATTATTATTATGACTTGGAGAGCTACCACTAGAAATAAAATCATTGAGATCTTCAAAAGTAGATAGGATGTAAGTGGAATTATTATTCTTCATTGATTTCTACAATTTCTGTGGTACATGGTAAAAGTCAAGTAAAGTAAGTGGTATGAGTGGCTTGGTGCCCTCATCCACAAATACAACACTCCTGCTAATAGTGACGAAGCTAGTAGATGTGGTAGCTGTAATGATGGGAGGAAGAATGATGGACTCGGATGGTGGTGGTGCTATGGAATTATCCTAAGCACGTGGTGGCTGCTGCTGCTGTTGGGCTTCCACCCTCCCTGAGTTATCCATCACAATTAGCAAACCACTCTTAGCATTGGAAGTCCGAGTTGAGTCAGGCACCTACAAAGAAAGTTTCATTATTTTAGAAATAATCTTTTTAGTGATGCGAGATAAAGAGATATCCTTTCCTTCTTTAGTCTTAAAAGAATTGGATGTTTTCCTAAAGACTACTTTAATGGAACCAGAAGGTTATCCCATTAAGTATTCTTTGGGGATCACTATGGCTCCTGACTTGTACCTACACTCAACCCAATCCTTGAATATAAAGCAATCCTCTAAGACATGGACTAATATGCAATGGTTGGGGTAGTAGTTAAGATCATCACCCCTACCCACCTCCTTTGGCTTTCTAGGTTTGGGTAGCTGAAAATCAGGTTTCTTAAGAAGGTTCTTAAAGATTTTCTTGACTACCAGCCCTCTTGAATGAATACGGCTTATTAATTTTATCGATAATATTAGGTGAATAAGAGCTACTTGGTGGTGGATACTGATATCGCTGTTATGTAGGCTGCTAGGGTGGCCTTTATGGTGGTCGTGGTAGTGGAAAAGGAGGAGGGAGTGAAAGTTGTTGAGATTTAGGCCTCTCAAATTGTGTTCTCGCTGGCTACTTTCCCTTGTCCATTGCTACTACCATTCTTTGTTTCTTCTTAAACACTTTTTGAGGCTTAGGCTTAAATCACTGGTCTGAGAAGGGTAATTGTTTGGCTTTCTCTTATAAATTAGCCACCTCTATGAATAACTTCTTAAATGTTTTAATAGTGAGTCCCTTGTGCATGAAGGTGATCAGGCCATGAATATTCTTGAGAAAAATTTTAATGGCAAGCTGCTCCTAAAGCTATGGTTCATATTCATACTTAAGTTTCACCACCTGAGAATATAATCAATAAGGGACTCATTATTTCTCTACAATGAGATCCCCTACAGTCACTCCCTCATGAACTCTTGTGATTATTTTGATGAAAAGTTGTTCTAACTCCACAAAAAAATTCACCAAACTGTTAAGTAGTTTAGTGTGCCAATCAAAGGCCACTCTAGAAAAGCTACTAACAAACTATCAAAAGAGTAGGACGTCACTACCATGGGCATTATAATAACTGGCGCTGAAGTGTGTTATGTGCTACCTAGTGTTTCCACTATCATCAAATACCTTGAAGGATGGTGGCACAAAACCCTTGGGGTATTGAACTACATCGAACTCCTCCTGGTAAGGTTTGTCCTTTGGGAGGATGAACTCCCTTGGGCCTACACCAATGCCTCCTTCACTTGTTATTCTATCATCTTCTTGATACCATTTTCATGCATGGTATTACTATCAACTATCTTCCTATGCAAGCTACCGATATCCTCATCCATCGGAGTAGTGCTCTTAGGATGGTCTAGGATATATACTAACTCAAGTCTATTATAGTCCATAGGAGTGGGTTGTGATTTTGCAAAGCCAACACCACTACCATCAACTCCTCTAGTCTCTTCTCTATCCTATTAATCTGATCATCCTTAAACTTGATTTTTTGGAGAAGGTGTTGAGTTGAGTCTGATGCCTCACCTTCCTCTACTATAATTCCTTAAGCTTCTTGGCAAGGTTGTTTTCTATGTAAGGATCATCAGGTATCAACCATATGGACTTTAATAGTATCATTCAAAAGGTCATCCTCATTGGCATTGAAGTCTATCATACTATCCTCTTAATCGGACTAGTCATCTCCAACTATCTGACTCACTATGGCACGATAGACCCATAATATCTCCTCTAATGATCAATCATCCACTCTACCCAAAACTATTGGGACATATGTTGAGTGATGACTCACTACTTGGTGGTGTTCTGAAGAGGTGATGCACTGTATGTTTTGGTGAAAGGAGTTTTATCTCTAACTAGTTTGACAATCATAAGAGTTAACCCAACATTTCCTTCTTTCTTCTTATCCGGTTGTGGTGGTAGAGCAATTATGATGCTCTTGGGATACCACTCCTTTTTCTCTACCATTGGGCTGCGAGGTCAGGCGGGAGAGCTCAACCTCACTTCAACTGGTAGGGTGGATGGAGTGTGGTCCTTGAGATGTAATTGTATCACCAAGGGGGATGACTTTTCTCCATATGCTGACTTATAATATTTGGTAGGTACTTCAGATGATAGGACATGAACTAGTGATAGTGGCCTGTGAGTGAAGAGGTGTGGTGGTTGCGACACTAACTGCCTCTCCACCGAAGGTCTCCTCCTGTGGATGGAACTAATAAGAACTATTCGGTCTGAATTATTGGCTCTATCAGCTCGCCAATCTAGATGGTCAATCAATGCCGAGGCTGTCGACTGTCTAGTAAACCTCCCGCTATCTCTCTTGCCTGCTTGGGTAGCAACCTTGGCCTCTATTTTCTTTTCTCTATAGATCTGATCCCTTACACTTCCATGGATCACTCATCTCAGGTCATGAATGTTGGCAGACTTAGATCATCCATGGCTCTCCCTACTCTCTTAAGTATGGACCTCAAATCAGCATAAGGCTTCCTCTTCTCCCTATCTAACTCGTACTATGTGGGTCATGGGAGTGATTTTGTTATCTTTCTCACATCCTTCTCTCCCTCTATAGCTAAGAGAGGGTGAAACCTGCTACCCCAAAAAGGAAAGAGGTCTCACGAATGGACCCTTCTTCATGGGAGGCTTCCTCAACCTCATTGGCCATGCACTCATAGTACCTCTTAATTTTTATTATTCTTGTTGTAGAGCTATGTCTTGGTCAATAGTACATGATGGGAGCTAGTACCAACCTCAAAGGTGGGAGTAACAATCTCAGATGCTAGGACTAACTACCCCTTAAGAATTGGGACTACAACAGAGGTGATACTAGTCTTAGTATAAACTGTGATAGGCACAAGTGGTACTCATGGCATAGGAACCTCTAATGCTTTTCTCTTTAAGGATGGGAACTCGGTATCTATCTGGAGATCAAACTACATAAGTGGCTTCTTGTAAACCATCTCCTCCCTACTCACTGTTCTAAGGGTTCACAAGTGACTTTAAAGTGCTCGTACCCAAGGCCAAACTTGATAATTAGGGATGAGATGAGTATAGCCTGATCCATGGCCAAATTCGAACCCAAGAGGAAGGAGAAGATGAGATTTCTAGATGACATGATGGTTGAATGCTTGAAAGAAAGGATCTAGGGTTTTTCTCTTTGCTATTAGAAAGGAAATGGATAGGACTAGAGTTTGCTTTAGTTGTTGTTCTTTTGACTAGACTTTGAATTAAAATCATCATTTAACAAATTTTGTTGTGTTAGATGGGGTTCATATATGTATTGGAGATATTTATAATTTTGAGGAGGAATGTTTTGTTTAGTTTGAACTCCATAGGGAGTGAGTTCAAATGAATTTTGAAGATGTTAGATGAACCTTATATTGTCAAGCTAGTGGAAAGAGGTTCTTCAAATTTTAGATTGGCTTTATTTAATTTATTTTCGATAATTCCTTTGATTGATTCTTCTTACCTATTGGAGATCCAATAAGGGTTTTAATACCTACTAGAGTGAGGTCCTAAAACTTAAAGGATGTTAGCCACACTTGCCTAAGAATGAAATAGGCAAGGTGTCTAATGGAAGGAATGATAGTCTTGGACTTACATAAAAATATATATAAATCTACTATCAATATTTGGAGATAATGATTGACTACTAAAGACAGAGAGAGAAAAAATCTCTAGCGGAGTCACTAGAAAATTCTGTGGTGTTTTAAGTTGGAGCCATAGGGACACCATATAGATCTTAGGGGTACTTATTAAAGTGACCGGGTGTAGCATTAAAGTATGATGTACCATCCTAGAAGAGAGAAATATCACTCTATAATGGACCTAATCACCTAATAAGGACTCCTAAGGCATATGGGTCTATGTATATACTAAAGTTCTTTCCCCTACTTGACATGGAGAAGTAAAGCAATGTTTATTTTATGCTTGGTTCTTTAGTTCCCTATGGAAGCAAGCTCCCATAGATAATTACATCCTAGAAAATGAGAGTTTCTTAAGAATACTCTCGATTAAAGTAGTCAATAAGTATATCCAAAGATTTCAAAGTTAAACATTCAAAGGATCGGGTATTTCTAGAAATCAAGTGGGAAAGTTTAAATAAAAAGACTTATTTACGAATTTCAATGGAGAATAATTAGGAAGCACCCATGATACTAGGAATCCTAGTAAGTGCTTCAATCTATCTTATAATGAGGCTTTACATTTTTTGAAAGAGAGAATTTACCATTGTTTAAATTAGAATTTCATTAAAATGCTAGGTCTTATAGTCCAATAACACAAGATTGTGAAAACACCTAAGAGGTGAGGAGTTATACTCGTAGCCCAAAGGAAATAAGTAGCCTCAGAACCTAAATCTAAAATATTTTAGCACAAGCTAGAAGAACAACCTAGGTCTAATCAGGAAAATAGGATATAATGTTTTACCTCCATAAGGGAGAATAGACACATCTCGACTCTTCTGGACTTACAATTGCCTGGAGTGGCTTCTAGCTAACACCTCCTACATTTTAAAACCATGTAGGCTGGTCTTATGTAGATGAAAAATATGTAGGCTATTATTTAATCAAGAAAGGAGCTAGAATTCTAATCTCACTCTCTAAAATATTATCACATGATTGGTATGAAAACTTGACTTAGACTAATGCCAAAATTTATAACTTTTTAAACCATTTTTGACACATTCATTTTGGACCAAGGCCTAGGACAATTATGCATATATGCATGATGAGATTAAGTCATGGGCTAAATTAGTTAGAGGAAGAGTTCTCCACTACATGGGATCACCCTAAAAGGTCAAGCATATCCCCTATCATGTAAGAGTAGAGACCCTCCATATTCAAGAGTGGCATAATATGCAATGAATGATGTGATAACATACAATATTCTACTAAGGGGTTTTTAAATCTTTTATTTATCTTAATTAAGAGCCTAAGCTTTAATGTGAGATTATGAGTTGTATTAAAATTTATTTATGAATTTTTAGTGAGGATAGAAAATTCAATTTTACCTTAATGAGTCTGTTGCATCCAGGCCACACATCAAATCATCACACTATAAGAAACCTATGAAAAGCATGCCATTTCTAATCCATGGGCTAAACACAACAATCAAACATATGAATTTTTTAAAAGAATAAGAGGTCGATGCGGCCGAGTACCGCCGTACAATAAAAAAGAAAAAAGAAAAAGTTGGGTAGCCAAGCTCTACCCTTATACAACCCGGATTATAGTTGAATATTACAATTAAAATAAATGTTATGAGGGTCTTCAATATCTTGTTCTTATTTCCTTGGATCCATTTTTTCTCCAGGCTTCACAGGGCCTCTCAGCTCTTTGCCTTCTAGCCACTAGTCATCCAAAACCCCATAGCACTAATCCTAATCATATTACAAAAATTATATATTTATAAAAAAAATCTAACTACACCTGCAAAACAGATGTTAGCTAAGTGAATATACAAGCCAAGTAATTATCTTTCACATATTTGGACTTAGCACCCTGCACTTAGGTAGTCTAGCACTTGTCCTAATTGGATTATGCTTAAGGGCATGAGTAGCACCTATAAGCAAGAACATTTATATTTACTTATTATTACAACAACCCCATTAGCACAATCTCCTACAAAAAATATCATTAGGCTATTAGCGACCTAACATCCAGTTTGATACAATACATCATAAAATAAAATACAACACCATAACATACACCGGCCTAACCTAACACTAGAGTTGATGGCTTTGCATTCTAATGTGTGTGGTAAGGTCTAATGTGGTGTGTCTTGATTAAGCTTTAAGAGTATGATTGTCTAAAGTTTAAAATTTTTAAGTTAAACATTAGGGGAGGCTTCACTTCAAATCTTTGAATGAATTGATTAATTTTAATTTACACTTTCTTCTTTCATTTAATGCCTACTTAACATCTAATTATTATGAAGAAAAGAAAGCGGTTTGACCCCCTTCATTCCTACCCTAAGATATTTTCTAAAAGTATATTTTTATGACTTTGGTTTCTTTAGTAAACCATTTATAAACATTTTATTAAGCCTAAGTTTAGATTAATTTTAAGGAATCTTATTCAAACATGAAAGGCATCTTAGAAGTAATAAAATTGAATCACCATTACATGAATAACATTCCACTGCTTCTTTTCATCATCAATAGCATACTCACTTCCTCATTTTTATTCTTTATTATATTTGATTTAATATACATATTTGTACATGCAATACATACTTATATTTTGCACACTTAATGATCATTAATGAATGAATTTGGTAGAAAACAAAGATTTCATTTCATAGCTAAGCATATGCAGACATGTATTAAGGATTTAAGCAAGTACTTGTCAATGCTAAACCAAGAAAGTGAGATTATCTAAGACCTCCTTGGGGCTACTTAAAGCCTTGTATTCTTGGGATGCTAGATTATATACTTGCTAACTTAAATACATGTAAACATATACACAAGCATATAAATTAAAATCATGTAAAGGTTATATAAAAGCAAATCTTTTGTTCATGTAAAGCAATGTTTTATCCCAAATTAAATATGAATGAAATTAAAGAATGCTTATGATAGTCTAAAACCTCTCCTTTGGCCTATATCATATCCACACATATACTTTGCAAACATATGTAACCATGAACCATGAAGACAAAATAATTATTTCTTATATTTAAATTATAACTAAATGAAAGTTTATTAAACATTTATAGCCAACATTAGCTTAAATTTTACATTCTTATTCATCATTAGCTTATAATTTTAAAAATACTTTAGGATTTATTAGTGATAATAGCCACACCATATAATAATATTTATCCCACACATACAACTTAAATGCAATCATATTCTCTTAATTCTTTTTTCTTTTCGAAAAAATATGAACATGTGAAATAAATGGCATGCACATTTATAATGATTGAAAAGAAGTAATTAAATATTACCACATAACATACTCAATTACATTAAGTAATATTCATTAAAACTAACCAAAGTTCTTATTTGATTTGATTTTGAAGTTAAAGTTGTTGAAACCTAAAGAGGAGAGATGATACTTAGTATTTACCCAATCCCATGTTGGTGATTTGATATATCTAAAGAAAGATATTTTATGGACTTTATGAGTTGATTAGGTTCAAGCCATTAAGCACATCTTACCCTTTCATAAACTTCTTTAATTTAATTAACTACTTGATCATGAGCGTTCAATGATAAGCTTTTAGAAAAGTAAATTTTACAATGCACCTAAAGAAATCTACTGCAATTAGGCTCATTCTTAATAGTTAATTAGATTAAAAAAGAAAAAAATATATATGTTAAATACTTTTTTGATTTTCTCATACCAATGGGTCAATCATAATTTTTTTTAGTGACTTTGTGTTATTAAATGCATAAAGGAAAATTAATGGATTATGTTTGAATTATCTGAACTAATTATTAATTTTGTTTGATTTTTATTTCATCATTAATTTTTCTATTCATTCCCTAATTATTAAACATATTAATTAACCCTCTTTAGAAAATACATTTAGATAAATAATTAAGAAAGAGGTCCTAATTAATTCTCCTCACTATTGCCATTATCCACAATGATTAATTACCATTAAATATTTAATTTTTACTATTCACCAATTATAGTAATAATTTAATAGATTAAAGAGGGTAATTAGAATTGAAATTCTAATTTCTTCAAATTACACGGCAAATAATTCCAAAAACATTATGGGAGGCAAAGGACATCCTAGAGAATCATCCCACTAAAATTGGAATTAATTAGGCAAGTAATTTGGCCTTAACTAAGGTAATTAACTTAAGCTTTAAACCTTAATTAAGCACTATTTGTTGGGCATAAATTAGGAATTTTAATTTTTTTAAAAACTTTCCTTTATCTATATTTTTAAAATGAGTTTATTTGCAATTTTTGGATGTTCCTACAAGTAGTTTACTTTATTAAAGTTATAGCCATTTAATTTCATTTTTAAAGTCTAATTAACCCTTTCAACCGTCGATGCCATGTGGATGCTGACGCGACAGTGCTTTCCATATGTCGCCGAGGTATTGGTCACTTAAATTATTCGATGTAGCAGCTGACTCAGTGGAGGTGGACGCGGTTTCATCTTGGTCATCCATGATTAATCTCATGATTTCAAAGGGATTAAATTGAAACTTCTAATATGATTAATCACAGTCGTCCATTCTAATCACGTGAAATAGACGATCGATGATCCATCATCTCACAAGCACCGGAAGATAGACATTATTTTCCTTATGCACCTCAATCCAAGCTCGTTAGAGCTCATTCGATGGAAAATTTTACTCCAAAATTATCAGGGAATGAATCTAGGAAGATCCTACGATGGAGATCGCACAAAAACATTATTCACTTCAAAAAAAAATATCAACACTTAGGGACCAAAGCTACGATTGTCAAATTTTTACCTCACCGAAGTTATAGGTATGTGGTTCGTCGATATAGGTAGCTTCATCTTGAAGAGATGAAGCCCTGTTGAGAAGATCACGAGCTGCCTCCCCGTCGATCGCTTTGTGGACTAAACGCCATTATAAAGCTCATCGGAGTTTATCTTGACAAGTCTTCGAGTGGTCGACTCACTCAAAAAATTATCTATTTTAAATCTTATAATAATTATCTATTTTAAAAAATTATGATTTTAGTGGTTGGGAAATGATCTATTTTGGCTCATCGAAGTGAGGTGAAGGTAAATAAAAAACAAAATAAAATTTTTTTGGGTACAAAGCTATGATTGTCAGATTTTTACCTCACCGGAGTTATAAGTATGTGTTTCATCGATAGAGGTAGCTTCATCTTAAAGAGATGAAGCCCTATTGAGAAGATTATGAGCTGCCTCCCCGCCGATCACTTTGTGGAATAAATGCCATTATAAAGCTCATCGGAGTTTGTCTTCACAAGTCTTCCAGTGGTCGACTCACTCAAAAAATTATCTATTTTAAATCTTATAATAATTATCTATTTTAAAAAATTATGATTTTAGTGGTTGGGAAATGATCTATTTTGGCTCATCGGAGTGAGGTGAAGGAGTGGGAGAGTTAATTTGAGTTTGGTGGAGGTTTTGGAAGTTTGGATGGACAGAGCTCTCAAGATCAATTAAGAGCTAGTCTCGTCAGTGGTAGAGTGCACAAGGAGCCTAAGAGAAGGTATGGGACTATCTAGAATGCTTTAGGGAAGCTCTCTGCTCAATTTGGATCAATGGGCAATAGTCCTTGCCAGCTGAACCAAGGGTTGTGATTGGTTTAGCCTTTGGCAGTCGTCCAGCCGAAGTAGGTGGCTGGCAGAGGACTGTTGAGATCGCTGAGAGTGAGAGGCTAAGAGAGTGTAGTGGGTTGGCATGAGGTGTAAACTCTCCCTTAAGTGGACCAATGGATTCCCATGGGTGAACTCACCCTCACTTGGCCAATGGCTTAGCCCAACAGCTTTAGGTTAGGTTAGGTCAGTGGTCATCTTGTCCAAGAAGAGCCAAAGGTGGTTGTCATGGGGCAAGGACCACCCAAGTAGAGATTTTATCACATTTGTGTGGCTTGGTTCAATGGGTTTGACCCAAACTGGGTTCACCATGTGTTGGGCCCACTTCAGTAGGCCCATGGTGACCCATGGATGAGTCATGCCAAGTTTGGTTGATTTTGGACTTGGTTTGGTTCAATTTGACCATATGAGTCAAAATAGGTCAAGTTGGGCTAAGTTGACCACTTTGAACAAATTGGGTCAAAGTAATAGCTTGGGTGAGTTCAATTGATCATTTGAAGTGAATGTGTGCAATTGATTTAATCCAATTTGGGTTAGATTTGAATTTGGCTCATATGGTTCAATTTGTGTCAAATGGGTCATGTTGACCAATTTGACCAAATTGACCAAATTGACCAAATTGCCTGGAGCATGGGTTAGGTCTATGTTCAATTGATCATTAGTGATTGATTGAAAGAGTTTATTTGAATTAATTTGGATTATGGAGTGAGTTGGTTCAATTTGCCATTTAGGTCAAATTAAGCTAAGTGGACTAATTGGTTTAGGTTAATCATATTGGGTTTAATTGAAGGTTGGATTATATTTAATATTGAATTGGTGATTGGTTAGAAGCATTGGTTTCAATGAAATTGATCTAAGATTTAATTTGGTTCAATTTGACCTTTTAGGTCAAATTAGGTCAACTTGGGTCAAAGGATCCAATTGGCTTGATTAGGTTCAATTGATTGTAGTAGAATGTTCAATAATGACCTACAATCATTAATGAAGTGATTAGATGGCTTGGTTTAACCCAATGAGATTTTAATTGGAGTTTGGTTCAATTACCCCTTTTAGGCCATTTTGGGTCAAGTGACTTGGTCAAGCAAACTTGCACCAATTGAGGTTATGGGTGGTTGGGATGTGTTCACTTATAAATTTGAAGTCGATTGGTGGCTTTGATTGTAATTGATTTGGGCTTAATTAGGTTTTGGCTCATTTGAACCCTTTAGGTCAAATGGGTTAACTTGGGTTGGTTACCTTCCTTTGGTTCAATTAGCTTAATTGAAAGTATTGGAGTGGCTTGAAATGATCTAATGAATAATTGAAGTGATTGAGATAATTAAATTGGACATAGTTTGCTTGAATGGGTTTGAATTGAGTATAGGTTTATGGTGGAGTTAACTTGGGTTAAGATCAAAGTTAATTTTCCTTGGAGCTTGGATTAGAAAACCAAATTCAATTAAGATTAATTGAATATGTTTGAGGTTGGTATAGCTTCATCTACATGAGCTTAAGTTTGGATGAGTGAATAGGTATGAATTTTGGTTTAGGCCATAGGATAGGTGAAACCTACTTGTCCTAAGGTGGATTCTAAGCTTCTCTAAGTCTCTAAGCTTAAGTTTAGTGTTCCCTTAATCACTAGAAGTATCGCAGAACTAAGGAAATCCAAGTGTCTAGCAAGTTCCTAGATCTAAGATGAGAAATATTGATCATCACTCCAAAAGTGAGGTCAACATTTGGTTGCACAAGGATATACTCCAATTGAAGGGATAGACTTTGAAAAATTCTTTGCCATTGTAATAAGATTAAAAGCTATTAGATTGCTCTTTGTCTATGCCTATTACAAAGACTTTAAATTATTTCAAATGGATGTAAAAAGTGCATTTTTAAATGGCTTTATAGATCAAGATGTCTTTGTTGAACAACCTCCTAGTTTTGAAAATATGGATTTTCCTGATCATATTTTTAAATTTAAAAAAGTATTGTATGGATTGAAATAAGCTCCTAAAGCTTGGTATGTTAGATTGAGAAGTTTTCTTATAGATCATGGTTTTAAGAATGGTAGAGTAGATGCCACCCTATTCCTTAAGAATTTGGGTGATGACTTGATCATTGTTCAAATTTATATGGATGACATTTTATCTGGTACCAAAGAAATCTTTGTGCATTGAGTTTTTATCTTTAATGTCTAAAGAATTTGAGATGAGCATGATGGTTGAACTCAATTTTTTCTTAGGGCTTCAAGTAAAACAATAAGAAAAAGGCACTTTCATTTGTCAAACTAAGTATACCAATAACTTAATAGAGAGAGTTTATGTAAAAAAGAAATAAATCTAATAAGACTCCCATGAACCCCTTTACTAAACTTGATTTAGATGAGTTAGGAAAACTAGTTGATCAAAAATTTTATAGAAGTATGATTGGTGCTCTTCTATATCTTACTTCTAGTAGGCCTGATATTATGTTTGTTGTATGTTTATGTGCTCATTTGTAGGCTACTCCAAAAGAATTTCATTTAACTGTTCTTAAGCATATATTTCATTATTTAATTGGCACTTTTAGGTTAGGCTTGTGGTATCCTAAAAATTCACTTTCATGTGACTTGATTGCTTTTTATATAGATGCTGACTTTGCAAGTTGTAAAGTAGATAGGAAAAGTATATTAGGAAATGTAAATTTTTAGGATCATCTTTAGTATCTTGGACATTTAGAAAATAGAACTCCATTAATCTTTCAACTGCTGAAGCTGAGTATATAACTGTTGGATGTTGTACTACTCAGGCTCTTTGGTTGAAGCAAAAATTAGAAGATTTTTGAATTACGCTATATCACATTCCTATTAAGTGTGACAATACTAGTGAAATTTGTTTGATAAATTTTTTTTCAAATACTCTAGAAATAAATACATAAAAATTAGACATCACTTTATTTAGGATCATGTGAGTAAAGGAGATGTGAATATTGATTATATTAGTATAGATTTATAAATTGCTGACATTTTTTACTAAGCCATTACCTGAAGAAATATTTTGTACTCTGAGACGCATCTTAGACATGTTACATCCAAGCATGTAATTTTATTGCTACTCATTTTAAAATTTTTTTGAAGTTGTCAAAAGGGAGAGAAAAAAATTATGTTGGTTTTTTTCTCTTTATGATGCATAATTTTAGGGGGGCTTTTATATGTTATACTCATGTTAAATTCTTATATTATTTTGTTTAAAAGTGTTAAATTATTTAAAATCTTGTTTATATACTTGCAATAATTTTTCTTTAATGCAAATTATATGTTCAAAGGTCGATGTAAGGTCATTTTACACCATCATCACTATTTAACACCAACATAGGTTTGTCATCATCAAAAATGGAGAGATTGTTGACTTCATGAGCCCCACCTCATATGAGATTGATTTTGATGATAACAAATACATGGTTAAATTCTGCTATTCAAGTTTAATTCAAGTGTGCAAGAAAATTCTTCAACTCCACATTCTTCAGTCATTTCAGGATGCTAAAGCTATTAGACTTGAACTCGGTGGGAATATTTCTAGGATTACTATATTAAGGAAAATGAAAAACTCACTAAATTAAAATAAATTATTTATTCATTTCAAAATAATTTATTTTAGAATTATTCATGCAGTCTACATTTCATATTTTCAATTATTCTTCAAATTATTCATTTTGAATAATGTGAACTAAATGAAAAAGTTTTCTTCATTTATTGTGCTTCCATGCAAGTTAAATTAAGTTCACATTTCATTAAATTATTTTCATGCTTATTCATGTTCATTATCCATTTATTCAGTGCATGAATCTGAATTATCCAGAAATTATTAAATATATTAATTTTTCTCTCCACTATCCTATCTCTCATCCTAAACCTTTTTAGCCAAATTTTACCATTATTATTTGTAAAATAAATCATGTGAGAGCTATTCAAATTATTTCCATAATTATTCCATTTTTTTAATAAATTAAAAAATTCATTTATTTGAATCTTTAATTTGAATTATTTTGAATTCAAATTAAATATTTTCTTGTTTACATGTGCAAGTTTGAACTTAGCTCTTTATGGAATGTTTTATGGCTAAACATATGCTACTCTAATTGATTTAATTTAAATTTACTTAAAATAATCCATAGAATTATCTTCTTTCCCTTTATATAAATTCCATTTTTGGAAACTTCCTAAGGCAAGTCGTATCTTTAGTTAAAATCAAATTAATCACATGATGAATATTAATTTGAATTTTTCTAAGATCTGATTCATCATCATTTAATTTGAACTAAGTACATTAAAAAAAATTTAATCTATTTTTGGAATGTATCTTGGCTAAATTTTTAATATTTCTATTGGATTTAATTTAAAATGTTCTAGAATAATATCTTTCCTTCTTTCATTCAATAAAAATAAATGGATTGAATATTCCATGATATTGCATTGAATACTAATTGAATCTCATTATGGAAACTCTTTTGGCTGACCTTATCATTACCTAATTTAATTAATTAAATTTGAATTATTACCCTCTTTACTAAGCTAATTAATGGATTTATGCTTTTTTTGCTAATAATTCAAATTCTCCCTATATTTTCTCTCTCTTGGTTGATGCACATGCTGATTAACATTCAAATTAATTTGGAGATCTTGTTATGAGATGAATTGATTAAAATTTAATCTCTTTATAAATCTTTCCCTCCAAGTTCCCTTCACAAAATTTCATTCATGCAAATTCTAATTAATTTGATTAATTCAAATTGAATCTCTTACCATGTGTATCTTCCCTCCAAGTTGGCTTGACCGAACTCCCCACCATGCAAATTGAAATTCAAACTGCTTAATTCAAATCAAATCCTATTACCAAATAGGATTTCCCTCTTCTTTGCCTTGGCTGAACCCTTCATCATGCAAATTGATTTTATTTTGATTAGCTTAAGTTAAATTACTTCCTAAAGTGTTTTCCCACCTATTTTCCCTCTTCTTGGCTGACCCCCTTGATTCTTTTTCTTATTTATAATGCTCTTAAGACTAGGTTATTCCCTCTTGGTCGAACCCTTGCTAAAAATTTTCTTAGAGATTTCTCTGAGTTAATCAAGTACGAACATCTTCATCATTCTTCCACTTCCTTCCTACAAGTGATTTCTTTGAAGCTTGCTCAAAAGAAGTTGGAGGAGTGGTGCAAACTCTTTTGGCTGAGAGTTATTCAAGATTTCTTTAATTTTTTTTGCTATTTATGTGTGTAACCTTGATCTCTTTCTTGGCTTAAGGTTTCTTATAATTTAGTCAATTTATTTTGTGCTTAACCCATCTATTCATACACCTTTTCAAGTTGGCCAAAAGCTTTGATTGTGTTTGTTTAAAGTTTTATGCTTGCAAATCTTTCTCTCTTCTTTATTCTTACATATCCTTAAGTGAGATTAATTTTGTGTTGATTATTTCATAAAGAACTCTAGTGAGTAACAACTGTTCTCTCCTTTAAATTGTCTCATCTTTTGCATATGTGATAGTTCTTTAAAAGAAACTTCAATTGAGTTTATGTGCTTTAATATTGCATATTCATTTGATCTTTCCAAAACTCAAGCCTTCATATAAAAGTTGATTTGTTTAGTTTTCAAATTATTATTGTGCCACACTTTAGATCATTAACTAAATCACTTCGATTTCATGATCTTATAATTGTTTTCAAATATTTTAAAAATTCACTTGCATCATATACTTCTTTCATGCTTAATCATTTCTTTTAATTTTAAATGCAAACTAAAGTGAGCTCTCTTTCTTACTTTTATTTTTATTTGCCTTAATATTATTGTAGCTGGTCTATGAGAGCAAAATAATTTTAAATTGAGAGTTAGATTCTTTCATAATCCGCTTTCTTATTTTCTTATTGGGTTGTACTTATCCGTTAAGAAAAGTACGGTGTTGGGTTGTACTTGCCCATTAAAAGATGTAAGATGTTGGGTTATACTTGCCTGTGAAGAAGAGTATGAGAGATTTGATATAATCTCATCTTTGATTTAGTGAATGCCTGCCTGGGTGGCTAGGCGTGGACATAGGACAATTTTTGGGTTTGGCCGAACCATGTAAAACTCTATATGTTCTCTTTCTTTATTTCTTGCACTCTACTTTTCTACTATTGTTCATTATTATTTTTTATTTCTCTATAGTTTTATCATTAAAGATTTAAATTTTCTACAAAAGTTTAAAAAAAATTTTCTAAAAAGCCAATTCACCACTCCCGGGTGCAATAACTAAATAACATTAGTGAATTGTTTTCTTTTTTCTCCCTATGCCATGGGTAGTGAGATGAATCTATAGATTTCCTTATATTTTTCAAAGAATCCATATAGTGATCCTGAACTGGGAACTAGATGTGAGTTCCCTAATCCCATATGCTCATAGATACTTTTGAATGTGATGTTCATAGAACTTTCAGTGTTTATGAGAATAGTACCAACTTGATAATTCATGATCAATGAAGTGAACACGGTAGCATCTTTATATAGATTCTCCAGAGTAGTTAAGTCCTCATAATTGAATATGATGGGTAGCTGGACATCTATTAAAGGCTTTGATGAGTCTGCCAATTTCACCTCTCATAACATTAATCATTTAAGGCTAGTTTTGTGAGAAGCTTTCTGCTAATCTCCTACAAGAATAATAGAACTTACACACACAGTGTGAATTAATTTATGCTTCTCAAATGATGATATTTGATCATGGCTATAAACTCTATGGTACTTCTTTAGGTGATGAAGCAACTATTAGCCTTCATTGGTAGGGGGGTCTCTTAAAATAATCTTTAATTTGAATGGCCTCCACTACATTGGCTTTAGAGACTCATAGTGGAGTCATGGTGGGTAGACTATTAGCTGGAGGTGGGGACATCTTCACCATTCTATGATCATGGAATCAAGTTTAGCTCCTAAAATGACAAATTCAATGCTTATTAAAATATCTTTTATCATTTTTTCCAATAAAGTAACCTCCATCTTTTTTTTTAAGAATTTAATAAACTTTCTCTTCTGAGAGCACTATTGCTCCCTATCCTTAATCATATACATACTGGGCAGTCAGTTGTTCCCCTCAACAAATATGTGGTGGTTAGCAAACTTCAACAACTTAGTTAGCATTTTTAGATGTTGTAGACCCAACACATAGCGAAAAGAAACTTCTTGTAGGTCATGGGCAAGTGCAGTATGGCCCACTATAGACATGAGACTCAAACTTTTAGCAATTTTCTCTAAAAGTGAGTGATGAAACTTTTCAGTGATTCAATGGGCTCTTAGTGAACTTATTAACTCTTACTATTTTTTGAGTTCTAGTAAACTGTGCAATAACATGCACTTGAAATCACAAAAATAAGTGATAACCCCCATGAGGAGGTTATTTAACGTTGCATGATTGATTGCTTTATAGTTATGAAGAATAATATGCACTTTAATGCTTCATTAATCCTCAACAGACAAAGGGTAGAATAAAAAAGAGGTGAGGTGATCAACAGGATATGATCTTCACTTATAAAAACTCATGAGATGGAATATTGAGCTTCTAAGGTAGCGCGGCCTCTATGATCTCTCTAAAGAAAACATTCTCCAGTACTTCCTCTGATCATCTCTTCTTCTTATGTCTTCTCCTTTTCTTTCCACCCTATATTCAGATGGAAAAGAATCCTCACTATTGAGGTAGTGAGTATCATCATCTTGTTCTTATACAAATGTAGGTGAGAAGGCTCTCTTGGCTCTCTCCTCAATAAATCTTTTCTTCTAAGAATAGATTTATACAAATCAGATGGCATCTTTACTTAGGATTCAGCCATAAGCGCATGCTCTAGTGCCTCTTTGATTGTCGCAAGCAATTGCTTACACAACACGTTCATCTATTGGACAACAAACTTTCTTGTGCACTATATTTTGATGAAAATTTCTTTGTTGTCATTTGCAACCTTTTTTTGGGCTCTCTTTCTAGTTTGTGGCATGATCCATACTCATCACACCTTAAAAGGATGTTGAGTCCTATATTCTCTATGGTTTCACACCACCTAGTAAGGAAGTACAAGAGGAAGAAAGAAAGAATGTGTAGAGAGAAAGTAACAAGAAAAGAAAGAAAGAGCCTACAGGAAATAAGAGCCTTTGAGCTTGTACTCTAGAATAGGTCTCTGAATCCAAGAGTGTCCTTATTTATTTGTAGGTTCAAATGAGACCCTTGGTATTATTTAATTGATTACATTTAAATTTGGCAAGTGCCTTAAAAGAAATATAGTAATATAGCTTTTCAGGGGCTGCATGGTTGGTCACACGGTCACGTAGATTATGCCATTGCAATTATAGTAAGTCGTGATTTGCTCAACTTTAAATCGGATATTCTTGAAATATTTCAACTGAACTGCAACCTATATCTCGAACCCAATTGAAGATGTTAATCTCCGTATCAAATACGGTCTAATGGCAATTTGGTTGTACATATAATTAGTAGTAATAGTTATTTTTAAAAACACTCAAAAGTTATTTTGAGTATTTAAAAAAATGTACCATGTTATTAAAAATAGAAAATATTGATACTAAATTTTTTTTTAAAAAATAATATAAAAATAAAAGAATACAAAATAAAGTTGATCCCAAATTAAATCTATGCTAGTCATGGAGTGTACTAATCTTCTTACAAAACATTAATATATAGAAACATTACTAATATTAAACTAATTAGTTAAATGTGTATATCGATAGAAATCTGTAGCTTGTTAAATTCTATGTAAAAATTGATTATAATAAAAAAGAAAATAAGCACAAGCACTTCAAAGATACCTTAGCAGATCGCACTACAACTCTAAAAAATATTTCATTAAACTTGAAAAACAATCCTAGCAAGATTCCTTTCAGCAAAATATGTAGTAGTGGCCGCTAAATTGCTTTAGCAATTAAGGATTTCACTCTCCTCTAAGAGGATATAAATTCCATGTCATTACAAATTTTTGCTCAATATTTTCGAAAATTTAATGAAATATAATATTATTTGAGTGGTGCAATTGTAATCAGCTTGTTTTTATTGTTTAAATTAATCAATAATGCATTGATCTCAAACTAAATCTATATTAATAAGTTTTTTTTCCTTATTTTGCTGGTTTTTTATGACAAATTAATCACAATCATTCTTCAGAGCAAGTGCGTCTGAAGTATCACCGGCCCTACTCTGATAAGATAAAATCAAAAACTCCGCCTAGGTTTATTCTGATTCAATGCTAATTTTTTTATCCGTAAGATAAATATTTTTTTCTTTGGATAAATTATATTTATCAAATTATAGATTTTGTTAATTTTGTAATGTGATTATCAACTAAACTATTTTTTTTTTCAAACGCAATTTATTGTTATTTTGTAAAAGGTAAAAAAAATATGCTGCATCTCAGAAAAATATTTTTCGTATGCTAATACAAATTTTGATTTAATCATGACTTCAGCGCGTTGAATGAAAATATCAACAAAAATAATAAGAATCATGATCAAAGACATATAAACATCTTTTATTAACTTCTTTTCAAATTAAAACCCATTAAACTAGACTTTAACAGTATTTTTTTTACAATAGCGAAAAAGTAAATGAACACTATGTAACACAGCTCTACATCATCCAACAATATCCAGATCATAGAGAATTACATCTCCAAGCAGTTGCAGTAACCAAATACCTGTCCTGCCAGCCCAACGATATAGCCCTTCCATCATCCCTCTCATAGATTCGAAAGCCAGCTCCTCCTCCATGCTCTTCCATGGTGCAGCAATGGCTCTGTATCTTCAACAAAAGCTTCGCTTGGCTAACAGACCTAGAACTCATCATAACCCCTTCAAAACCACTTCTTTCCATCACTTCTTTCCATGTCTCAAATCTCCCATACTTCATCAAAACCACTTCCTCCTCTTCTTTTTCATTGATCTCCACCGCATTCCTAATCTCTTTCCCCAAATAGTTCTTCTCAATCCTCAGCCTCTCTTTGCTGTCCGACGGATGACTGTCGTCCAATGAATCGAACATCGCCGCGAAGTATCGCAAAGATTCCATGAATCGAGAGAGGAAGCTTCTGCTTGTTGTTACAGTCCTGCTTCCTTCTTTCTCCACCAAAATCATCAGAGAAGGACTCAAAGACTGGATTAGTTGAAGTGTAGAGCTCTTCAGCATGTCGAGATTGAAGACTGAGTTCACAACAACGGTCGAATTTTCTCGCAAGTTGAGATCTATTAACTTATTTTCCTCTCTATTCTTCCCATTGAATTCGAAGCAGATGTTACGACATCCTTTAGCAAAACCAGAGAGCCTTGCTTCTGTTTCTTTGAGTTCTGCTTCGCTCCTGCCAAACCCTGTGATTCGAAGCTTGATGGGCTTATTGATCTTGGCTTTATCAGCCAAAGATTGGATTAGAGAAGGCCATTGAAGGCCATAGGAGACGTCGAAATCAATGACATGAAGAGAACCTTCATTACAATGCTCCTCAGCTTCGAAGGCCTCGATAATTGCTTGGTTGGCAGTGAAGTGAGCGAATTGGAGGTAAGGGGAGGTGCGATAGAGGGAGGTGAAGGCGGAGAATTCTTCGTGGGGAGAAGGGGAAGGGAAGAGGGAAGGATAGAGGTGTGAAGAAGGCGTGAGGATAGTTTCGAGGATGACGTCGGAGAAGTAAGCGGCGACACGTTGGATGGGGTCACCGGAGAGGGAGAGGTGGGGGTAGAGATAGAGGAGGGATTCAGCGGCGGCGGAGGAGTCGTGGCGGTCAGCTGCTGCGGCGGAGAAGAGCAGGAGACGGATGAGATGGAGGCCATTGATGTTGTGGTGGAGGGCGGTGGGCGCGGTGGGATGGAGCATGCGGTTGCGGGCGAGAAGAACGCCGGCTATTGTGAGATTCTTGAAGGGGGAGTAATTGTGGTAATCTGTTCTCTTTCTCTTTTTGGTTTCCCCTATGCTTAGGCTAAGATTCAAGTGATCTTCTGCAACCTCACCAGTCATCTCTCTCTCTCTCTCTCTCTCTCTCTCCCCGTTTCAGCAAATTCTGTAATTTCTTGGATTCTAAGGGACGGCGGAGGGATAGAACGTGGAGTAGAGCGAAATATAAATAGAAAGGAGATAGAAATATAAATAGAGGTAAATGTTGTCGTAAAATGGTAATTTCTTTTAATTTTTGAATAAATTTAATCGTATTTTTTATAGTTCGAACATATAAAATTTTTAATTCAGCATTCTAAGGCTCCAAGCTCTTCGTTAAGCAGGTTAAATTGAGCTGAAAATGCTACTTTTTTTTCAAAATTTTCAAAACAATTAAAATTACGAAAAGGGGTGGATTTCATACTAAGTTTATAATGGAATTCTTTTTTTGAAATTTTTTGAAGAATTTTAGATAAGATTATCATAAACAAGTTTTATTAAAATAAATTATTTAATTTATTATAAACTTATTGTAATAAGATTTATTTATATGCATAATTCATGTTATTTTTATATCTAATATGTTATATATAAAAATTTGCATAATTCACAACAGTGAGAATAAATGCACTTCAATTTCAATTCATCCATTACATTTAAAATAAAAAAATTTTGAACTATAGAAATTTGTAATTTATAACTGGAAATAATTATTTACCTCAAAGTGTTTTTATTTTTCAAAGAAATTGGGCTATATGAAATTGAATTAAGTTAATTGTGAATCAACAATAATGTTTTGAAGCATGGTTTTAAAACTAGGTTTCAATTTCTATTTCGACGCCATCATAAATTTTCAATTTTCATAGTATTGTCAGTTTTGAAATTTAATTCTATTTTACTTTTGCACAATATTTTTTTCTGATAAATATTATAAAAAAAAGTGCCATAAATTTATTAAATAAAATGATAATTAATTATAGATTAAATTATAATAAAAAAACGACAAAATTTTGAAGAAATTGAAAACTCTAAGAGCCTGCTTGGAATCAATTTTACTTTGTAAATTGTATTTTTATTTTCAGATTATTTTTGAAAGTGTGTTGACTAGTATAATTTCTTTTTTAACTTTTTATCTTTGTAAACTAATCACATTGTTTTTAAAAATTCCCAAAATAAATTTTAGAAGTTTTGAATATTTTTTTAAAAAATAATTATATTATTAAATATTGTTTATTTCAAATCAAAATATAAACAAAATAAAATGATGCCAAACAGAATTTTAAATTTCTCATAAAATTAAGAAAAACAGTTTACAAGTAAATTTCTGACTGATTCCTCAAGAACTTAAAACTAGATGAGTTGATGATTCCAAATTACTTGATTTCATTTCAAGTTGATTAAAATTCAATGACTACGGAAAAAGTTTCGCATATCATTATTGACGCTGTGAATGAGACAAACAAGAGGGAGGGACAAGGAAATGCAAGGGGAATATTTTTTGAGGGTTGGTGTTATATGTGAATGTTACATATTTCATCTCTATTCATTGGATTCCTCCGATAGATTCCGCTAAATAGAATGTGGAGTAGTTGGCGGACAACATGGGAGTCGTTCCAAAACGTGCGTAGCGTCACGAAAGTGCCGGGAATGGACATGCGACCATTGCACTAAAGGTCCGGCACCATTCCCACCTTTTTCCCGTTTTGGTGATTTTTGTTTGGACACCCTTTGAAGAAATGTGATTCTTTTTGGAGAAAAGGTGAGGGCTTTGCCCAATTTCATTTCAAAAAAAGTATAATTACAACACAAAACTATAGAGAAGGGGGAATGTAAGCTATAAGAAAGCCTACAGATTCATGTCGGGTCAAAAACACAAAAAAGCTGGAAGAGTAACTCCACTGGACTCAGAGTTACATAAAATAACTTATAGAAAAAGCAACGAAGCGATTGTCCAACCGGTTGTGCCACCCGCCATCCAGTGGAAACAGATGTTGGGGAATTCCATTCGTCAAGTATAAAGTCACTATATAGCAAGCTGCTCCAATTGAGTTAGAAGAAAATAGGTTCCAGGTTTCAAGTGGCACCATCCAAGGAGGGATCAACCGCCTCTTAGATATGAAAGAGATCATGCAAACCTTCAGATAACATCATTTCCTCATCATCGTCCAGTTTGGAAAAAACCGTGACATGAGCTTTCCTTGAATACTCAGCAGCAGGCCATAACCAATGTGATAACCCCTTCCAAAATATAACATAATCGCTGCAGATTCCATATCAAAAGAAAAAAGAGAGATCCAGCTGAAGAAGGAGACTGTCAATCCACAAAATCTCCATGGCCAAAATAAGTTCTAGTTCCATGCCGATAATAGCAGCCCCCAAACCAAAGCAAAAACCCCTTCGAACCCAAGACTAATAAGCATGCATCCCGTAAAGAAAAAGACCAGCTTAAAGGAACGAATATCACAAACAGGTTCACAAATGAATAGAGATAATAGCAGCCCGTAAAATGAAATACCAAAAACCAAAGAAAATGATCAGGAAACCATCGTAGGAACAACAGCAAAATGGACAAGAACAGAACCATAGCAAATAAAATAACACTCCATTTTAAAACCTGGGCCACACAACATCAGAGTTGTTAAAATTTCTCCATGTTTCCAGAATAGATAAAACCTTTTGAGGCCAAGATTGTTTCAACTTCCAGCGTTGCAGTTTAAAAGATAAACGCTCCTTAATTTTAAAACACAGACCTTCGAAGGAGGTCTCCTTAGCTTGAAAAAGCCTGCAGTTTCTCTCACACCACAAAGTGTATACAATGATAGCCACCATAAGTAAGTAAAGCCTAGATAAAGCATTATGAGAAAAGGAAGAAGCAGCGGCAAGAACTTGTTGCAAGGTGGGGTGAAGTAAGAAAAAACTACCATTTGGTAGAATAGCTTGGATGATTCTATGTGAAAAGTACAACAAAAAAAGTTTGAATGTGATTCCTTTTGACATAACTTGCAATCAATAACAACCCAAGCCTCTTGTGGATAAGACATCAGACATTTTTAGAGCATTGTGGAATGCCAACCAACAAAAGATAACGTAATTTAATGAAAACCCTTTGAACCAAATATCTTTAGACCACTCCACAATCGGATATTGATTATTAATAGCAAGAATAATATGCCTACTAGAGATATTTTTCCTTCCATCCCAATAAATATCATCACCAATCATGGATAGTGGTACATCACAAATAGAATGAGTATGATTCCAGCTAGGAGGGTTAGGGGGAACCACCCATCTACCATTATCAATGATAGAGCTTAGCTTCGCCTCTCTAGGGAAGTTTAACCAAGCAAAATAAGTTTGTCCCAGAATATCATATAATGATCTGCCATAACACCAAGGATCAAAAAAAAGAGAAAAGGAGCTGCCATTGCCAACCGAAAAGAAGATTTTTTCCCTGAACCGAAAGGCAAGTAAATGGATTTCTCTCCAAAGTGCTAAAGAGCGAACAAATTTAACCCATACTGGTCCATATTTGGACTACAACCATTGGGCAAGTGGGTTTTAGAGATTAAGGACCTTTCAAAGAACCTTAGTTTTGCATAAAACATTTAAGGCATTCACATATGTCAGCCCGGTTCCACCCATGGTTCTTGGAAGAGTAGTTTTGAACCAAGATATAGTATGCAATTTCTTATCCTGCACTCCATGAAAGAAAAATTTAGAAGTAATAGAGGATAATTTCCTGAGTATAGTTTTAGGAATGGACACAGCCCTGAACTAGAATGCTAAGTAACCATTGATAGAAGACCGAATAAGCTGTAACTGACCCCCGTAGGATAGCCATTTGGATTTCTATCCCATCAGCCATGAAGAGATTTGATCAAAAAGAATGGAAAAATGCTAGGTTTTGAGTGTGCCAGCCATCAGTGGTAGCCCCAAATATCTCATAGGGAATTCCCCAACACTAATATTCAGCGTTTGACAAAATGATTCATTTGCAGCAGAATACTTAGAAAAGCATAATTTAGATTTGAGAAGATTTACCTCCAATCCAGTAGAAATGAAAAGAGACTTTAGGGCATCATTTAGACTAGTACTAGCATGAGAATCAACTTCTTCAACAACTAGAATATCATCAGCAAACAGCAAATGGGATACATGCAAATTGCCAGATAAAATCGGTTTAAGGAGACCCTGTTCAACCTTTTTATCCATTATAAAAGAGAAAATATCCACAATTAGAGTGAATAGAAAGGGTGAAAGAGGGCATCCTTGGCGGAGACCATTTGTGGAGTTGAAGTAGCCTTTGATATGTCCATTGAAAACAATAGAGAAAGGAATACTCATAATACACCCTTTAATCCACTTAATAAAGATTTCAAGGAAGCCTTTATGCTTGAGTCTAAGCAAGAGAGCTTCACGATTAACACTATCAAAAGCTTTCCGAAGGTCAATCTTTGCACAAAATAAGCTTCTATTACCATAGCTTTTGAAGCTAGTGCAGATTTCTTGAGCAAGCCCAATATTATCAGCAATATCCCTATTTTTAATGAAAGCTGATTGTGCATTATGCACAATATGAGGAAGCACACCTTTAAGCCTATTTGTAAGGACTTTTGCTATGAATTTATAAATGGTGTTACAAAGGGATATGGGTCTAAAATCAGCCAAGGATATATCATGTTTCGCTTTAGGAATGAGAATAATCACACTATATTTTATGCAGTCAGGTATCTAAGATGTTTAAAAAAAATATTGAATTTCCAGAATGAACTATTTACCAATGATATCTCAGCAACTAGTAAAAAAGGTGGATGTAAAACCGTCTGGGCCCGGAGATTTATTCCCATTTATGCTATGTAGTGTAGTAACAATTTCCTGATTAGAAATTGAGGCCCCCAAATCAACATATTGAGCATGAGATACAACATTCCCAGTCGGGATGCTATGAAGATGTGAAAAATCTAATTTTTCTTTATTAAAAAGGGCCTTGTATGAGTTGCAAATCTCCCTTACAATCTCACCAGGATCAACAAGAGTGCCATTTTCAGTCTCAATTTCTTTAATGAGATTCATGTTCCCTCTCTCTTTGATGGAGTGATATAAGAATTAAAGATCATCATCTGCATTTGTAAGCTAATGATTTTTTGCTCTTTGTTTAACCCATAAGCTCTCCTTCCTAGCAACCTCAAAATATTGGGAGCATACATCTAAAAGGTGGTGATGTAGAATGGCGTTGGAGGGGTCCAATTCAATAGCTTGCAAATATTTCCCCTGCTCAATTTTAAGCTGATTTAGTTGCTGCTTAAGAGGGTGAATGTCCCAATGAAAACTTCGAAGAGCTCTTTTTACATTCTTAAGCTTCTTAAACAACACCATCATTGGGTCTCCTTCAACGTAAATAGCCCAAGCACCCCTCACAATATCCTAAAACTGTGGATAGAGGACCCAATAGTTTCTGAACATAAAGCGATGTGGTTTGTGAACAACCAGTTTAGAGCATAAAATCATAGGAGAGTGATCTTAGGATAAAGGAGGAGTGACTTTGCAGAATGAAAGAGGGAAATTCTCCAACCACTTCTCGTTACAAAGCATTCTGTCCAGTTTAGATAGGATAAGCTGATCGGTCCTTTTATTAGACCAAGAATATAACAGTCCTGAACTAGAAAGCTTCAATAAACCAACATCGTTAATACAATTTGAAAAATCAGATAAGCGATTATGATGAGTAGGCTTCCCTCCAGCTTTTTCATGAGAATAAAGGATACAGTTGAAATCTCCAATCAGCAGCCATGGATCGTCCATAGAGAAAGAGAGACTCCTGATGGAGTTCCATAAGTCCCTCCTATCAGAAGCATCATTATGTGCATATATCCAGGTGATATAGAAAGCATTGAAGCCAGGATAAGAGACAAACCCGTGAATAAATTGTGATGACATCATAATAGGGCTAAAGGATATATTTTCAGAGTTCCATTTTAACCAAATTCTGCCACCTGCACTATGGTCAAAATTGTTACAGCTAGCTTCTGAAGGAAAAAATTTTAATCTGTTACCAACAGAATAGTCAAGAGAGTTATCTCTAATGATCTTGGTTTCTAGAAGGCAGATCATGTTCAGCTGAAAATCCCTTATAATTCTGTGACAATCTTAAGTCCGGCCTTCAGTCAATAACCCCCTCACATTCCAACAACCCAGCTTTGGAGGGAGCATAGAAAAGTGAGAGATTAATGATTTTTCCCCTTCTTCTTAGCCTTAAGGGCTGATGAAGAGGAGGAGATATTGGTCTTTGGCACATTTTTGCCATGATTTTGTTTCCCAGGAGATTTTGATCTGTCTATCACCTTCATAGGGGATGTTGTGGCCAAGCGGGTGGAAATACTATAAAGAACATTGGAAGTAGAAGTGTTCAGATCATCATTTCCATAGTCTTTTGCTAGCAAGGTATTGTCTTCATATTCCTGGGATGAGTGTGATTGAGTTGGGAGCTGATTCAGGTCATTTAGCGGTGTGGGAATGTGAGGAGTGGGATTTTCAACAGCCACCTCTATGCACGGCTCATTGGATATATCTAGCAATTCTGTCTGGGATGATGGAGAAATTAATTTTCCTGCCAAGGAGTCTGGGTTCCCCCCAGGTGGAAGAGTGGGGGTTTTGCCTTGAGGCTTCCTACTTCTACTACGTCCCCTATTCCCTCGTAGATTTGTTTTCGAGAGAGGGCACTAGGCTAAAGAATGTGAGAAAGTGGAACACCTCCCATAGGCTTGGGGCTTCCAGTCATACTGAACTTCCTACTCAATCCTGATTCCATTTAAATTCATAGAAATAGTATCAAATAAAATAGAATTGGGATTGATTTGAACACAGATTCTAGCAAATGTAAGCCTTTCTCTAGTGGTCGTTAAATGATCGACTGCCAAAGGAATGCCTACCTTACTTGTGACCTTAGAGAAGCTGTCTTAATTCCAACAGCATAAGGGAAAGTTGGGAAGTTTGATCCAAAGGGGTATATTTGTAAAATTTTCCTTCACCAGTCTAAAGTCCCAGGACCACTTCTTAAAGATAAATGGTCTACCGTTCAGGAAATAGGGTCCATTGTCCCAAACCGCATCGAAATCTTCCTGACAATAGGACTTTAAGAGAAAAAAAATCTCCTTCGAGGGTTAATAGTTCAAAATTCCCCTTGAACACCCATTTCCTTTTAATGGTAGCCAGCAAAGATCCATAGAAAGGATGTTTCCCAATGGCATGACCCACTAAGGAGAGTTTCCATACATTTTGGCCAGCTTCAAGTTCAATCGCAGAAAAACACACTTCCTCTGCATTAGACGGAGTATAGGTTAAGTTTAGGGTTTTGTCCACCGAAGAGTAGGAACTGAAAAGCTCTTTCCAATTACAGGTAGAAGGGGGTCTTGGAGCAGGGGAGAGTGGGGGTGAGAATGCATTCCAGATCTCGTGGGGGATGCACCAAGGATCGAACCTGAGGCCATTGAAGGAAATGGTGGGTTTACACCAGTGGCCGTAAAAATGTAGAAATTAAAGAAACAGATAGGCATAAGAAGTAAAGCCAAGCCATTGAACTCTCAATCCGGAAGAAAAAACTGGGTAAAGTACTTGACCACACTCGGACCTCCGGCCGAAACCGGAGGCCAAGAGCCAAGAAAATCCTCTTTGCAAAGATCCGGAGCGTATCTTCAGCTGAAATCACCTAGTAGAGTAGCCTATGGATTCCGTCGGGAGAAAGGATCGGCTGCCCTAGCATTCGTCGAGGTCAGCGTCTCCTCTTCCTGCAACAAAGCCTTTCTATAATTTTAGTTGAATAAGAAATGTGATTCCATATGTTAGAATTTTATCAAAGAAATAAAATTTAGATTTTTAGTATTGTATAATTTGAAGTGAACTTCAACTAAATTATTTTATTAGAGATTGCTCCAATTTTATGCATATATAAAAATAAATAAATATGTAGAAGTGTCAGTCTTTAATAGTCTAGTTATTGGTCAGCATGAGTCATAAATTTATCCATATTTCTAAAATGTTTTACATTTGTCATCTAGATGGTATCACATGTTTGTCATAACAAGGAGATAGAAGTGCTAATACGAGGTGTGAATATGTTGAAGTATCCACAAAAGTGAACTAATATAAAAAAAATACATCAAAGTTTACATTTTTTGGTTTCAATTGTGGCAATGTTATGTTATTAAACAAACATGATTAAATAATTTTCACTAAGTTTCAAGAAAGATACATGGAGAGATATATACATAGATTAGGAGAAGAGGAAATGCTACTCATTTGGTGAATACATAGGACAAAAAAACAAACCTCTTAGTTGCTACAATATTGAAGTATAAACTCATTTTCTTACCAAGATTATGATGTTTTATCAAATCTTTTGAATCTAACAAATTGCTAATAAATTTTGAAGTTCATAATGCACACGACCCACCCACTATATTTTCTTTAACATAATCGAAGGCATTGTCATCATTAAAAAACTTATATCTACAACATAAAAGAACTTAAGGTATTAACAATCATCCCTTTTAAAAAAAGTGAATTTTTGCCATTCCCTACGTTTTTCTATATCATGTCCGTATTATATGCTTGTGGTGTTTTTATTTGGACTTTCGTAGGGACACCAAGCAGATCTTAGGGGATACTTATTAAAATGATCGAGTACGGCATCTAAGGAATGATATACTATCTTAAGAGATAGAAATATCGTCATACAATAGACTTAATCATTTAATAAGAACTTCTAAGGTAGATGAGTCTTCATATACTAGAGACTTTCCACTACTTTACATGGATAAAGTAAAGCAAGGTTTATTTTATATTGGGTTCTTTAGTTTTCTATGGAGGTAAGTCTTCATAGTTAATTATATCTTGGGAAATAGGAATTTCTTAAGAATACTCTCAATTAAAATAGTCAACTAATGTCTCTAAATATTTCGAAGTTTGATGTCAAAGGGTTATTAATTACTAAGAATCAAGCGGGAGAGTTCAAATAGAGAGAATTTTTTTTAGGAATTTCAAAAGAGGATAGGTAGGAAACACCCATGATACTAGGAAGCTTAGTAAGCATTTCAGTCTATTCTATAGTGAGGTTTTATAGTTTTGAAGGAAAAAAATATATTTATTTGAATTGACATTTCATTAAAATGTTAAGACTTTAATTCCAACAATATAAGATTATGAAATACTTAAGAGATGAGGACTTATGCATATAGTAAGAGAAAACAAGTAGCCTCTAAACCTATATCTAGAGTGCTCAAGCATAAGATAAAAGCCCTACCTAAACCTACTCAAGGGAAGTGAGATATATAGGCTCACTTTCAATAAAAAGAATGAACTAATCCTGACTCTTTTTGGACTTACAACCAGGTGGGATGGAAGCCTCCTATGATTTAAACCACCATGTGTGCAAGATAAGATAGGTTGAAGAAATATAGAATCTTAAACTCACCTCTTAAGAGACTAGATTATGGTCAGTGTGCAAATTATGACTTTAGACTAATGCAATAAAATTTATATATATTTTATTTTATTTTGACTCATTATTTTGGGCTCATGCTTGGGAGAGCTTAAATCTATATACATGATGAAATTAGATCATGTGCTAAATTAGCAAGAAGGGGTGTTCTACACTATAAGAGACTACTCTCACAGGTTAAGTCTTATCCCTTATCAAGCAAGAGTGGAGATTTCTTATTTTCAAGGGTGAGATAATATGCATGCATGATATTAAAATATTACAACTAGTTAGCTAAGGGGTTGTTAAATATTTTATTTTTGATTAATATAGTTAGGATTTATAGTGAAGTTATGAGTTATTTAAAATTTAGTTAGAGTTGATTAATTGGGGTAGAAAAATCAAGTTTTCTAGAGAGCCCACCACATCCAAACCACATAGCAAATAATCAAACTTCGAGAAACTTATGAAAAACATGTCATTTCAATTGCACAATCAAGCATTATCAATCAAAAGATTAGAGGTTGGTGCAGCCAAGTACCACCGTGGTCCCTAGTAAAGAAAAAGAAATTGAGTAACTGAGCTCTATCCTTATAAAGCCCAAATTATAATTTAGTTACAAATAAAAATAAAGCTATGAGGGTCTTCAATTTTTAATCTTTACATTGTTTCATGGATTTGAGTACTCAAGCAATCATAGGGCATCCTAGGATTGAGTCTTGTCACCATTGCTTATCCTAAATCCTATAGCTCTAATCCTAAATCTACTATAAAAATTACATTTTATGAAAATGTAAATCTAACTGCACCTACAAAATAAAAGTTAGCTTAACATACATTCACAGAAAATAGTTATATTTTGTACATTTAGGCTTTACCTTGGGCCACCAAGCCCACCTGTCATAATGGATTATGCTTAGGGACTTAAGCATCACCTGAAAGTAAGAAGCATTTATAATTTATATTACAACAGTTCCTTAAGCACAATCTTTTGTATAAAATATTATTAGTCTAATATCGCCTTAGCATCCAGACTACACACAATCAATCCTAACATCCAGTTTAAAATAATACATCAGAAAATAAAGCATTACATCATCAAATAATCACTAGCCTAACTTAGAACTAGAATTGGTGACTTAGCATCCTAATATCTGTGCTAGGTTTAGTGTAATATGTCATGATTAAGATGTAATATTTGAATTATCTAATGATGAACATTTTAAATTCATTATTAAGGATAATAACACCTTATATGGTTAATAATTTGAAATGATTTTTAGACTTTAGTTTTGATTTCATTTGGAGTTCCATTTTCAATTTGGAGTTATAAAGAAAAGAAAAAGAAATAAATCCTCCTTAGTCCTTACCCTTAGATTAATTATAGGAGATAAATTCTTACAATTTTGAATCCTCTTAGTGAAGTGCTATAAATTTTATTAAGTTTTATGTTTGGATTTTATTTAAATATGAAGAGGCATCTTAGGATTATTGAAGTCAAACTAATGAATAATTAATAATACTCTTTTGACTTTACTTCATCATTCTTCAATACTCATTCAATTAAGTAAATATGCTTAATTAGATAATTAGATTTAATAAATATGTATTATATTTCAATTACCCACACTTGATGCTTGAGTAGATTTATACATAGTAATTGACATATATAATATGATGCATGGATTTTATAGAAGAGTTTAACTATACCTTATACATATACATATGCATCACTAAATTAAATTTATATAACTACTTATCATTGTTGAACCAAAAAAGTGAGGTAATCAAAGACTCCTTTAAGACTGTTTAAAATCTTGCACTCTTGGGATGTCTAGATTATATATGTGATAATTAAAATACCTATGCATACTTATATGGATACAAAATTATGAAATTTTTAGGATATTTAAAATAAATATGAGTGAAAAATAATTTAGCCTTAATATATATTTCTCCATAAATTTCAAGATACATGCCATATACCAAAGTACGAGGTATCAAGACCTCCTTCAGACCAGTAGCCTTATGACATTGGGTTTCCAAACTATATACCTTTCAAATTATTATTTATACATATAGGAATTAAGTTTTTCTTTTAATTATTCATATTAGTTTATATTTGGATAAAAATCTTATAATTAATCAAAAATAATAATTTGAAATTTATTAGTGATAATAGCCATAATATTTAATTCAAAGCCTTACAATTAAATGCATCCTTTTAATTTTAGATTTAAAACATGAGTGGATGGGACAAATGAATATAAATTTATGAACAATTGGAAAATCATTTAAACATTATTAAATAATTTATTTGGCTTCATTAATTTCTAAGAACATTCACATTAAATAAACACCCTTAGGCCTAATTAAATTTATTAAGAATTAATTTTGAAATTTGAAATATTTAATCCTAAAGAGAAAATAAAATAAATAAAATTATTTCTTCACTCCTCTCTATGCATTAAGTGATTTAAGAATGATTAAGTGATTTTTTATGATTTAAATTAAGACTAATTAAATGTTTAATCAAATTAAGCTTAAAGAAGCCCATGAATTTAATTAAGCTTTGAATATGAGATTATGAGAAAATTATTGGAAATGTATAAAAATAAAGTGAACATGTCCTAAAAATTCTATTATAATTAGGCTTATAATTAAGGGTTAATTAAATAAAAGGGGAAAAGTCAAAATTATCAATTACACTCAAAATACCCTAAATCAATTGAGAATTTTAATTCCATTGAACCTCTTTGTTAATTGAGCACAAAGAGAGTATGGTTAAACTTTTTAGTGATCTACCCTACTTACTATATTTTTTTTCTAAATTATAGGTTAATTAATTAAATAAATGCCCTTTAAGGTGATTTTGGGAAATAATTAGAACCAAAGGTCCTAATTAATTTCTCTAGTCACCTTTACTATTTTGATGGTTAATTAGGTTTCCATAATCAATTTTATATTTTTTTGTAATTTTAAATAATTATTAAATGCATAAAATGATTAATTATAGTTTGAAAATCAATATTTCCTAAATTACTTTATAAATTGCCTTGAGAAAATTATGGGAGGTAGAGGTCATCCCACAGAATAATTACACCAAATCCCGAGTAAATTAGCCAAGTAATTATAACAAATTAAGCTAATTAAGTAAAAAATTTAAACTTTTATTAATCAATATTTATTTTATAAAAAATTAGGGCTTTTATTTATATAAGTTCTCATATATATATATATATATATATATATTATAATTATTTATAATTTTTAAAAGTTTTGGCTAATTAAAACATATGTTTAACCCTAATTAATTCATTTACACATTTGGCACCCCGTCAGCGCTTTCTACGTGGCGTCGTGAGATTGCTTAATAAAATCATCTCGCATTGTTGTTGAGTCAACGATGACGGATGCCCTTTCTTCTCAGCCATGGTCATGGATTACATGGTAGATATTAATCCTATGATTTAAATTGAGATTTCTAGTGTGATTAATCATGGTTGTCCATTCTAATCATATAGAATGGATGCCAGATGATCCATCGTCAACCCGTGGTGAGAGATAGATACCGTTCACCTTTCATCGTTTGATTCAAGCTCATTGGAGCTTGTTTGATGGTGGATTTGAATGTAAAAATATCAAGGAATAATTCTAAAGAGGATCCTATGATTCTATCAATGCCAAACATACATTCACGTCAAAAGAGATAAAAAATCCTACAATTTTCTATGGTTGGTTAAAATTTTTCTAACTTTAGCTAAAGACTGGTGGCCCAATGCCTGAGGTAGCTTTTCCTTAAAGAGATGAAGCCATGTAGAAGAAGTCTGGGGTTGCCTCAGCGTTGATCGTTCTTTAGACCAAACACCACTACAAAGCTCACCAAAGTTGGTTTAGGAGTGGTTTTCAGTGCTCGCCAAACATACATTCACTTCAAAAAGAACAAAAAATTCTATGGTTTTCTATGATTAGACAAAATTTACCTAGTCAAAGCTTAAGATTGGCAACCCAATAATTGAGGTTGCCTCCCTGCTAATCATCCCCATTTGAAGAAACCTTTGGTTGCCTCCCCACTGATCATTCTTTAGACCAAATACCATCACAAAGCTCACTAGAGTTGGTCAAGGAGTGATTTTTGATGCTCGAATCTAGTGCTTCTCAATACATTTTGGTTCGTCAGAGTGAGGGGAAGGTGTGAGAAGAGTAATTATGATTTTTGTGAAGTGAGTGAGGATGGATGGAGAGGGTTCTTAGGTTCTGGTGAGGCTTGGTCTCACTAGTTGTTGAGTGCATGGGGAGCTCTAGGGAAGCTTGGGGAATTGGGAGGATTCTCTAGTGAAGATCTCTATTGAGTTTGGGGGGGGGGGGTGGGCAATCGAATTGGTTGGCTTGGGCCATAGCAGTCGGCCGGCCAATAAGGGTGATGGGGACTAACGACTGATGACATGAAGGTCACCTAGTGGTTCAAGGAGTTTGGCGGCTAGTGTTGATAAGGATAAGTCCCTTAGAATAAACTAAGGATTGGCCAATATCCCCTAGTGGCTCAAGGAGTTTGGCGGCCAGTGTTGATGGGGATAAGTCCCTTAGAATAAACTAAGGATCGGCCAAGATGATAGAGACCTTACCTTGGTCCAATAGCTTTGGGTTAGGTTGGGTAAGTGTATTTATGCTCAAAGAGTGTTAAAGAGGACTGCCATAGTTAAAAGGGGTTGGTAGAGCTTCTAAATGAGGATTTTATCTTATTTGACCTTGTCAATTAATTGGGGCTGAATCGGGTTTACCATGGGTTGTATATACTTAGGCAAGTTAATGATGGGGGGGGGGGGGGGGTGGTGTATACCATCTTTTTAATGTGAAGCAATTGAATTGGTTAGCTCGGGCCATAGTAGCCAGCCGACCAATAGGGGTGATGGGGACTAACGACTAATGATGTGAAGGTCCTCTAATGGCTCAAGGAGTTTGGTGGCCAGTGTTGATGGTGATAAGTCCCTTAGAATAAACTAAGGATTGGCCAAGATGATAGAGACCTTACCTTGGTCCAACAGCTTTGGGTTAAGTTGGTTTAGTGGGTTTATGCTCAAAGAGTGTTAAAGAGGACTGCCATAGTCATAGGGGGTTGGTAGAGCTTCTAATTGAGGATTTTATCTTATTTGACCTTGTCCCTTAGTTGGGACTGAATCAAGTTCACCATGGGTTGTATCTACTTAGGCAAGTCAATGGTGACCTAAGGATGAGTCATGCTAAGTTTTGTTAGGTTTGGACTTAGTTTGGTTGGGTTTAGCTTAATTTGACATATATAAGTCAATTTGGGTCTAATTGTGTTAGGTGACCAATTGATCAAAATGGGTCAAAAGGACTATTGGGTTATCTTTAAATGATCATTTGAAATGTATCGGTGCAATCAATTTGATTTATTTTGAGGTGAGTTTAAATTTGGCTCATATGAGTTCATTTAGGCCAAATGGGTTATGTTGACCAATTTGATCAAATTGGCCAAATTGGGTTGGGTGAAGTGTTGAATCAAATTTGATTGATCATTTGAGGATTGGAGGCTTTGATTTGAATTGATTTAGATTAGAATATGTTTTAACTTAATTTTATCCTTTAGACCAAATTGGGCCAAATGGGTCAATTGGGTTGATTTGACTAGATTGATTTCAATTGATAGTTGAAGAGTGGTTCAAAATCAATTTATTATTAATTTGTGGCATTAATTGTAATCAATTTGGATTGGAATATATTTTGACCCAATTTAATCGTTTAGGTCAAATTGGGTCAACTAGGGTTAAATGGTCAAATTGGCTTAATTAGGCTTGATTGGTTGTAGTTAAGTGATCAATCATGATCAATAATCATTTAAGAAGTGATTCGATGAGTTGATTTGATCCAATTTGAATTGAAATAAGATTTGACTCAATTTGGTCTTTAAGGCCTAATTAGGTCTAGTGAATCAATTGGCTTGATTAGGTCAAATTGAGATCAAATGAATATTAAGAGATGTTCAATAATGAATTTAGAATTGATTGATGGTTTTGGTTGCAATTAATTTGGGTTAGATTGGATTTTGGCTCTTTGAACCTTTAGGTTAAATGGGCCAAACTAGGTTAATTGAATCAGTTGGTGGAATTAGATTGATTGGGATGAATGAGTGTTCAATTAGGCATTTATAATGATCATGAGGTTTGGATTGATTCAATTTAGCTTAAATCAAGTTGAATTGAATTTTGGCGCTATATGGCTCAAATGGGTCAACTCGAGCTGTGGGTCAATTCAACTTGGTTGTGTGAGTTCAATTTTAATTGGATTGGATTAATTTTGGATTTATCCCTCTTAAGCCCAAATGGGTTGACTTAGGTAAAATTAGCCACTATACTAAATTGGACTTTAATGGGTCAATTTGGGTTTGGAATTAAATTGTGTTAGTTAAGGTTGAGTTTATAATCAATTAGTTTGGATTTGATGAGCTGATTTGGCATATGGTTTAATTGGGCTTATGGTAAGTGGGCCTTACTTATCCTAGGCTTAGGTTTAACCCTATGGTTGAACCCTTTAAGTCTTCTAGGCTTAGGGTTAGTGTTCTTCTAACTACTAGAAGTGTCCTAATCCTAAGAATCCCTTAATGCCTATATAGATCCTAGGTCTAAGGAGGGGATGATCAACCTCACTCCAAAAATGAATTCAACAAAGGACTCCCACCCCAATAACTGTGGTTTAACTGAAAAGACACACCACATATATTATCATTGACCTAATACATCCTTCTAGGGTTTGACCTAACTCAATAGGGTTAGATAGACCTAAATCAAACTCAAATATAAACAAAGGATTGAATCAAATAGATTCAAATTGAAATCTAAATCCAACTAAGCTTAGACTAAGTTAATTTGAGTGATTAACCTAATTATTTTATTTAAGCTCAAAATTAATCAAATCCAAATAAATTCAAATAAAATAAAAATAAATTGAAATTAAATCAAATAAAAGTATAAAATAATTACATAAACATGAATGGAGTTAAATCTGAATGAGAGTCAAATGAAGGTCAACCATTAGACATAAAGCTGACTTATGTGGGTCCCACCAAGTCAAAGGTCAACCCACTGTAATTTGACCAAATTAAATTCTTTTAAAAGCTTGAAATGATAAAATGAACACATTTAAATATGAATCTAAGAAAATCTAAATCTAATAAGGCTTAATTAGGTTAACTAGATCATTTAATCTACATTGGCCTAGATGGACCATATTGAACTAAAACTCAAATTAAATTAAAATTAACCCAAATTGAATATCTAAAATCATTTAAAAATCATCATTAAATAAAATTAAATCAATAATTGGATTTAATTTTATTAATATTGTCATTTGAGCCAATTAAGTTCATGTTAACCCATTAAACACAATTTGAGTTAAGTGGGTTTTGAATTTAAATTTAACATCAAATAAATGAAGTTAACAAATCCAAATCATCTCAAATTTGATTTGAATGATTAGTTACCAATCTAAGTTATCAAATAATAAACATTTTCTATGTTTATCCTAACATAAATCAAACCAAACTCAATAGCCTAACCCAAATCAAACCAAACTCAAATGGACCTAATAGGGACATTTGAACTCAAAACCAAACTAATCACATTGGTTTGCATCTAAAATCATCCTAAGATGAGTTTATAGAGTGATTGTTAGCAAAATTTAAGAAAACATATAAGCTTCAAGTCCATCAAAAAAGAGGGAATATGCCATGGAAGGGTAAGGTTAAGTATACAAACAAATTCTCCCTAATTCACTTCCTCTCCTCCATTCCTCATCCAAGTTGCTTTGGACTAAACTTAATCAATTGACCACCCCTTGGAGCTAGCCTCAAAGGGTGGAAATCACCATGGCCAAAAAGACATTGATCTCCCTCTTCTTATATCTTTTGAGCATCAATGGAAAGAGAGGAGAGAACCTTTCTCAAGCCATTTTGAACACTCATGCACATTCCTCAAGCAAAAGGAAGAAGAAACCAACCTTCCCTCAATCCCCACATCATTGATAAGCTATACTTTGATCAAAACCACCAAAGAATGGGAGGAGCTTGATTTATAGAGCAATCAAGGGGAGGCATTCCAATTCCTTGCACCTTATGTATTGTCACATCCCTATGAAGCTGTTCGAACCATTTCCACCATTAGAGATCACCACCAATGAGGTATGCCTAGAACCTGACCACTTTGGCAATCAGTGTTGGCCCTTTTTGAAATGAACTTGATCTTAAGTGAGATCAAGTTGTATAAATACATTCCAAATGAAGTCTTATCGGATTTGCAATTGAGATCGAGTGATTCTACCACCTAGATCACTAGAAATCACTTTGATTTAATAGATGGCACTCGATTCTCATCATCAATAGGGAAGACATAATCTCTATCATCTATTACTTCTGTTAGCAATAGACGACTGAGATCTAGTTGGATTTCTAATTAAAACCTATATAGAAAACCATGGGATGATTCTAGACCATCTGATCCTCAATCGGACGGTCAGGATCAAACCGTTTCTCTCCACCATTTTAACATGGGATCCATGTGGATCTTGAATGGACTAATTCATGGTTGACATGCAAAAAGTGGTGATGCATCAGCGCCATGTGGCGCTAACACAGATAAATAAAAAAATCAATATTTTTTGAATTAAAAATTGTAAAAAATGCCAAAAAGTTCAAAAAAATTTAAATAATTAAATACTTAATAAAAATGCAAATAAGGGCTCTAGGGATTTCTCTTAATGAGAGGAATCCATTAAACTCAAAATCCCTAATTTTTATTTGGTGATTTTGGGTTAATTAGAGTTTAATTAAAAATAATTAAACCCAAATTAAACATAAACCATTAATCAAATTAATTTCAAACTTTGGGTAATTGAAATTAAGGTTAAAAAATATCTTATATAATTTTATCAAGATTTATTGGCAATTAAATCTTAAAATAGAAAATTTTCAAGTCATAAGTCTTTATTTAATAAAATAGATTAATATTAAATTAGGGAAAACATGAAAAATTATAAAATCAACTTGAATCATCATAATAAATCTTAATAAATCTAAACACATCTTTCGAACTATCTTGAATCTAATAAACCCTAAAATGGCCAAACTTATTAATTAATTGAATTAATTAATTCAATTAATTGATTTGAACTTTAAAAAAATCATAATAAAGAAATAAAATTTCTAAAATATTCTAAATGAATCCTCTATGGATGCATCTTCAAGAGAGGAGTTAAAAAAATTTAAAATCTCTAATTAATTCTATCTAATTTAAGCTTAATTTAAGTTTTATTGAAATAATTTAAACATTAATTAACCATAAATTACACATCTGAGTAAGGTAAAATTTAATGGAGTTTAAATTAGCAAGGAACCTCACTTACCATAAAAATTTCAAGATCAAATAACCTCTAAATTTGGAGTTATTGAACTTCTATTCCCTAGTTCAATTTAAATGAAAATTAAAATTAGAAAATTATAGAACTTATAAAAATTTATAAAATTCGCTAAAGATATTATTATTAAACTCATAATATTTAAGAAATTTTTTTTAATCCTCTCAAGTTAAAGATTTTGATTAACTACATACTTTGGGTTAATGAAATAATTAAGAAAATGTAAATTTGGTTAAACCCTAAATCATTACATTAATAAATTTGCATTAAATCAATTGGATTATTTTAAATCAAACATAATTAAACTTTGCAACTTTATACTCAAATAAAGAAAACTATTAAGGTCAAAATTAATTTAAGTCATCTTAATGTTAATAAATAACAACTTTAAATAAAAATAAAAAAAATTGAATAATTAAATAATTCAATTTAAAGGACTTAGAAAATTAGAAATGTAATAGGGTAAGTGTGGTGTCCTAAGTAGCCTAAGTTTTTTTAAGGTTATGAATAATAAATAAACTTTAAGAATTTCTATGAAATATTGAAACCCTTAAAAGGAAAATTCCATTAACTAAAAGAATGAATTAAGAATGTATAAATTGATGAATTTTCTTAAGTTCCAAAATGAAAATATAATAAGTCATTTAAATGATGAAATTAAAACATTTTAAACTAAGCTTGAATTACAATATCAACTTAAATGAATTAAGTGGATTCATTCAAGTCAATGAACATAAACACTAATAAACATAAACATTAGTGAAATAAATAAATAAAATAAATTGGAATTTAAATGAACTAAGTAATTAAAATTCAAAATAATAAAGATTATCTAATCAAGTTAACTCATCAAAATTAATAAACATCAATAAAATTAATAAGTAAGATCAAATCAAATGAACCTTTAATAAAATTAAAGAAAACATAAGATTAATATAAAGCTAAGTTGTAAAAATAAATAGCATAAGGCATATATGAATGAAATCATTTGATAATTAATATTTAGAAGAGCATCTTAAATTTTCATAAACCAAACTAAAGAAACATAAATGAATGTAGAAGAAATGAAACAAGAATGAAATCTATAAATCTTAATAAGGTTAGATTACATAAACTCTAAACTTTTAAAAATTAAAATGATAATCAAATTAAATTAAAATTAAAATAAATCATTTAAATGAATTCAAAAGATGCTAATTAAGAACTTAGGATATTAGCTTGACCTTCTAGAATGGATGAAAGTCCATTCTATTAGGATTTAGGATGTTGAATAGAATGGGTTCCACCCAAAGTGGTACTTATTTCATTCTTCATTCTTTAAAACCTAAATTTCACCTTAATATAAAAGAAAAATTAAAATGGAAATAAATTTATATATCAATTAAGTCACTTAAATTGAGGCTACCCAATGGTAAATTAAAGATACTTTGAAAACGAAATTTAAACATGAACCTAAAATACTTACTACACTTATACCACACAAACCTATTTTCATACACATTAGATTATTAGGTCATTGACCCTAGACTTAGGTTTGGTCGATGTTCTATGATATTCTATGATATGATGTAAAATGTTCTTCTTATTTTGTGGTATAATGTTTTAGATTGGATGGCTAGGATTGTTTTGTCATCAGATTGGATGGTAGGATATTCTTTTTTAGACTAACACTATTTTCAACAGGGGACTATGCTAAAAGGGACTGCATAATAAAAAAAAATATAAATGTTGTTTGCTTGTCCCTAAACATAGCCCAATATAATAGGTGGGATTAGCAAGCAACTAATGCTAATCTCCTATATTTGTATTATAACTATTGATGTGTTGTGTGAATTTCCTAAAGCTATAATGAAGTCTAAGAATTAAATGTATTTTGAAATAAACATAAATATTAATGAAGTAAATAAATAAAATAAATTGGAATTCAAATAAATCAAGTAATCAAAATTCAAAATAACCAAGATTATCTAATCAAGTTAACTCATCCAAATTAATAAACATTAATGAAATGAATAAGTAAGATCAAATCAAATGAACCTTTAATAAAATTAAAGAAAAAATAAGATTAAATATAAAGTTAAGTTGTAAAAATAAATAACATAAGGAATATATGAATGAAATCATTTGATAATTAATATTTAGAAGAACATCTTAAATTTTAATAAACCAAACTAAAGAAACATAAATGAAAGCAAAAGAAATGAAACAAGAATGAAATCTTCAAATCTTAATAAGGTTAGATTACATAAACTCTAAACTTTTAAAAAATTAAAATGTTAATCAAATTAAATTAAAATTAAAATAAATCATTTAAATGAATTCAAAAGAAGCAAATTAAGAACTTAGGATATTAGCTTGGCCTTCTAAAATGGATGAAAGTCCATTCTATTAGAATTTAGGATGTTGAATAGAATGGGTTCCACCCAAAGTAGGACTTATTTCATTCTTCATTCTTTAAAACCTAAATTTCACCTTAATATAAAAGCAAAATTAAATTGGAAATAAATTTATATATCAATTAAGTCACTTAAATTCAGGCTACCCAATGGTAAATTGAAGATACTTTGAATACCAATTTTAAACATGAACCTAAAATACTTACTACACTTATACCACACAAACCTATTTTCATACACATTAGATTATTTGGTCATTGACCCTAGACTTAGGTTTGGTCGATGTTCTGTGATATTCTATGATATGATGTGAAATGTTCTTCTTATTTTGTGGTATAATGTTTTAGATTGGATGGTTAGGACTATTTTGCCATCAGATTGGATGGTAGGATGTTCTTTTTTAGACTAACACTTTTTTCGACAGGGGACTATGCTAAAATGGACTGCATAATAAACATATATAAATGTTATTTTCCTATCCCTACGCATAGCCCAATAGAATAGGTGGGATTAGAAAGCAACTAATGCTAAGCTCCTATATTTGTATTATAACTGTTGATGTGTTGTGTGAATTTCCTAAAGCTTATTTTGTAGGGTTTAGGAATTTATTTTTTAAATATTAAATATAATTTGAGCCTAGAATTATGTTAGGATCTATGGGGGTCTAGGAATAATGGGAGCTAACCCTACCAGTGCGTGGTCTTAGTGGAATCCTGTGAAGCCCATGGAGGTCCCTAAATAAGGTGACAATCTTGAAAGAAGACCCCATTAGATCAGTTCTAGGTTTTGTTATATAAGGATAGAGCTCAGTTGATCATTTTTCTCTTTCTTCTGGGGTGTATAGTGGTACCTAGCTACATTGGCCTGTTTTAATTAAATTAGTTTGATTTATTTTAGGTACATAATAGAAACAACATATTTTATAGGTTTCTTTATGTCATGTGTTTCTGTGATAAAATGCTTGAAATGTTACGCTACTATGAAAACTAAATTTTCTACCCCACCTAAATATAAACAAATTGAACATAAAAATAAAAACTCATAACCTCACATAAATTAAAGCCTTAGGAATAACTTAAAATAAACTAGAAATAATTTGCTTTTGTAAAACATGGTAGCATATTATTTATTCTTATTAAATTGGGCACTTTACCCATTACACATAAGAGGGCATCTGGCCTTTAAGGATGACCATCCTTCTTGGGGGAAGTGTGCCTTCTCTTTCTGATTTGGTTTGCGAGCACTTCTAATTGCATATCATTGTATGCATGAAATGCATACCCCAACTTAAAATAAATTAAGTTGAAAAAATTAAAAAAATGAAATTTATTGCATTAGTTAGGTGCATATCATAACCAATATTATCTTAGGGTTAGGGAGTGAGTTTAGGTTCTTAAATTCATTCTTAAATATAACAGCCTAGCCATCTTGCATAACATGAAGACTAAACTCATGGATTTAAAAGTGCTTAGGTGATGTTAGCTGGCAACCATTCTAGGTGGGTGATAAGTCCAAAAGTGTCAAGAATAAGTTCATCTCATCAAATGAAAGAAAGAACCCGTAATTCCCATAAATTGTGTTAGGTCAAGCCTCTAATTTATATCAGAAGTATTTGTAGAATTAGGTTATGAAGCATCCTTCTAAGAATAATTTTTCAACTCTAGGCATCTCTATAGTCTTGCCTTGCTAGAATTTAAGTCTTTGATTTATAATAAAATGTCAGTTAAAACCCAACTAAATTCAATCTCAAAATTGTAAAGCCTAATAGTAGATTAGTTGAAATTCCTACTAAGCATCTCAATATCTATAGGAATTACTTACTTAATCCCAATTGATCTCCAAAATAACTCTTTCTCCTTTCAAAGTGTCCCTTATTAAATTTCCAACTAACCATCATTTTATGATAAAGAATCTATTTCTTTAATCAAGAGTATTCTTAGGGAGAAATCCTTCATTCTTGAGATGTAATTTACTATAGAGGCTTACTTTTATAGGGAACTATGAACTCGGTATAAAATAAACCTTGTCCTACTTTTTCATGTAGTTTAAGAGAAAAATCTTTAGAATGGTAAAATACCCATTAGCCTCAGGAGTTCTTATTTTAAGTAATCAAATCCAATACAGAATAACATATTTATCTTTCAAGATAATATGTTTATTCCTTGATGAAAAAGTTGATTATATAAATAAGAAACTCTTAAAATCTATGTGGTGTCATAAATATTCTATACACCATACACTAACGAGAAAGGAGTGGACTATGTCAAAGTCTTATATATGGTATGATAAACCCACAAGGCTTCAACTAACTACTCGTGCCACTGTCATTTGTTATAATTGAGTGTCTTCTTTAAGATATGGATGAGAGTTTTATTGAAAGCCTCAACTAACCCATTTGCCCATGGGTAATAGATAGTGGATATCTCTAATGGACGTTTTATTATCTAGCAAAGATTGATTTTCATACTCTTGAATGCAATACCATTATCAGATATGATATGGTGGGGTACTTCAAATCTATATATGATATAGTTCTTGAAGAACTAAAGGGCATGCTAATCTTTGACTTCTTTTGGTGGGACCACTATCGCCCACTTGAAGAAGTAATATGTAGTTGCTAGAACTAATTGATGACCCCTGGAGGAAGCAGGGTCAATCAGACATACTATGTTGGTACCCCAACACTCAAAAGACCAGGAGGATATGGTTGGGTGTAAAATATTAGGTGGTTGATATAGAACTACTCCACGTACATGAAACTGATGGTAACAACATGCCACATCTATGCAGTTTGTAATCATCATTGGCTAATAGTATCTAAGTCATTTGATTTTGGCTTTCATATTAGGACTATACTAGTGAATTCTATATAGTCCTAAATGTATTTTAGTTATAATTTTCTAGGCTTCAAATTTTCTTAAACAACATAACCACATGTGATGAAAGGCCTGTCAATATAGAGTGTCATTAACTAAAGCATTGGATAGTGTTCTTTGCTTAACTTGATGGGCTTGTGATCTTTCTTGAGGTAGTTTTCCTTTATTCAAGTAGTCATTAAAAGGTTATGTGGTGTTTTAATTTGGGGCTATTTGGACATCACACAGATCTTAGGAGATACTTATTGAAGTGATCGAGTGAGAGATTAAGGTATGATGTACTACCCCGAAAGATAGAAACATCACCTCAGAATGGACCTAATCACCTAAAAATGACTCCTAAGGTAGATGGTCTATGTATATACCATAAATTTTTCCCCTACTTCACATGGATAAGTAAAGCAGGGTTTATTTTATGATGGGTTCTTTAGTTCCCTATGGAAGCAAGCTTCCATAGTTAATTACATCTTAGAAAATGATAATCTCCTAAGGACACTCTCAATTAAAGTAGTTAATAAGTATCTCCAAATATTTCAAAGCTAGATTATCAAAGGATTATGTATTTATAGAAATCAAATGGGAGAGTTCAAATAGGAAGACTAATTTATGGATTCTAAAGAAGAATATGTAGGAAGCACATATGATACTAGGAAGCCTAATGAGTACTTTAGTCTACCCTATAGTGAGGCTTTATATATTTGAGAGAGAGAATTTACTTATGTTTAAGTTAGAATCTTATTAGAATGCTAGGGCTTATAGTCTAATAATACAAGATTATGAAAATGCCTAAGAGGTGAGAACTTATACTCACAGCCCTAAGGAAATAAGAAGCCTCATAACCTAAATCTAAAATACTTTAGCATAAGCTAAAAGCACAACCTAAGTCTAATTGGGAAAGATGAGATATAATGGTTCACCTTCACAAGAGAGAATGTACACAACCTGACTCTTCTGTACTTACAACTGCTTAGAGTGGCCCCTAGCTAACACCTCCTATGCTTTAAAACCATGTAGGCTAGTCTTATGTAGATGCAAGATAGCTAGGCTATTATTTATTTGGGAAAGAAGCTAGAGTCCTAAACTCACTCTCTAGGAAACTAGATCATGATTGGTATGAAAACATGACTTAGACTAATGCAAAACTTACAACTTTTTAAATCATTTTGACACATTCATTTTGGACCAAGGCTTGGGACAATTATGTTTACATGCATCATGAAGTAAAGTTTAGGCCAAATCAGTAAGAAGAGGTGTTCTCCACTACAAGGGATGCCCTCAAAGGTCAAAAATATCCTCTATCATGCAAGAGTGGAGAGCCTCCTTATTGAAGAGCAAAGAAATATGACATGCATGGTGTGATAACATACAACATTTGGCTATGGGGTTTCTAAATCTTTTATTTATCTTAATTAAGAGCCTAGGCTTTAAAGTGAGGTTATGAGTTGAATTAGGATTTACTTATGAGTTTTAGTGAGGGTAGAATATTTAATTTTGTCCTAAATAGCCAACCGCATACAAGCCACACATCAAAACATCACACTTTAAGAAACCTATGAAAAGCATGCAATTTTTAATGCACTAACTAAACACAACAATCAAACATGTGAATTTTATAAAAGAATAAGAGGTCGATGTGGTCAAGTACCGATGTGCACCCCGGAAAGAAAAAGAAATTAGGTAACTGAGCTCTACCCTTATACAACCCAGACTATAATTAAATATTATAATTAAAATAAATGTTATGGGGGTCTTCAATCTTATGCTCTTCTTTCTTTCTCTTGGATTAGTTTACTTCAGGCTTCAGAGGGCCTCCCAGGTCTTTGCTATCTAGCCATTGCTCATCCTATACCCCATATCATTAATCCTTATCGTATTGCAAATATTTATGCTTAGGGGCATAAGCAGCACCTACAAGCAAGAACATTCAAATTTACAAATTATTACAACGATCCCTTTAGCATAATCCTCTCTAGAAAATATCATTAGGCTATTAGTAACCTAGCATCCAGTCTATGCACAAATAATCCTAACATTTAGTCTAAAACATTACATCATAAAACAAAACATAACACCACAACATACACAAGCCTAACCTAAGGCTAGAATTTGCAACTTACCATTCTAATGTGTGTGCTAAGGTTTAGTGTGGTGTGTCTTAACTAAGTTTTAGAAGTGTGATTATCTAAAGTTCAAAATTATTTAAGTTAAACATTAAGGGAGGTTTCACTTCAAATCTTTGAATGAATTGATTAATTTTAATTTACACTTTCTTGTTTTATTTGATGTCTACCTAATATCTAATTATTATGAAGAAGAGAAAGGGATTTGAATGCGTTCATCCCTATCCAAAGTTATTTTGTAAGGGTACATTATTATGACTTTTGTTTCTTTAGTGGACCATTTATTAAATATTTTAATTAGACCTAAGTTTGGGTTAATCTTAAAGAACCTTATTCTAACATAAAAGTCATCTTAGGATTAATAAAATTGAATCACTATTACATGGAGAACATTCCACCACTTCTTTCCATCACCAATAGCATACACATTTCTTCATTTTAATTATTCATGATATTTCATTTAATACACATACATATATATACAATTCATATTTATATTTTGCACACTTGATGATCATTAATGCATGTATTTTGGAGGAAAAGAAAGATTTTATTCCTTAGTTAAGCATATGTAAATGTGTATTATAGATTTAAGCAAGTATGTGTCGTTAAACTAGGGAAGTGAGGTTATCTAAGACCTCCTTGGGGCTACTTAAATCCTCGTGTTCTTGGAATGTCCAAACTATGTACTTACCAAATTAAATACATGTAAACATATACATAAGCTTAGGAATGAAAATCATGCAAAGATTATATAATAACAAATCTTTTATTCATGTAAAGCAAAGTTCTATCCTAAATTATACCACATGCATACAAATGAATGAAATTAACCAGGTATGTGCTATTGTTAAACCAATGAAGTGAGATTTTTTAAGACCTCCTTTGGGCTACTTAAAGCTTTGTGTTCCCCGGATGTCCAGACTATATACTTGTCAATTCTAAACATATGTAAACATGCACATGAATCTTTAAAATAAAATAATCATTTACCATTTTTTAAGTTATGAATGTAAACTTTATTGAACATTTATAACCAACATTAGCTTAAAATTTACATCATTAGCTTATAGTTTTGAAAATAATTTGGGATTTAGTAGTGATAACATCACACCATATAATAATATTTATCCAACACATGCAACTTGAATGCAATCATATCCGTTTTATTCTTTTTTTTTAAAAAAAAACATGAACATATGAAACAAATAACATGAAAATTTATAATGATTGAAAATAAGTAATTAAGCATTGCCGCATAACATATTCAATTACATTAAGTCCAAATGACAATCAAGCCAAATAAATATTCCTTAAGACTAACCAAAGTTCTTATAAGGTTTGATTTTGATATTTGAGTTATTGAAACATAAGGAGGAGAGATGATACTTAATATTTACCCCACCCCATGTTGGTGATTTAACATTTTTAAAGAAATCAATTAAATGGGCTTAATGGATTGATTGGGTTCAAGTCGTTAAGTACATCAATTTAATTACCCTTCTCTAAACTCTTTTAATTTAATTAAATACTTGATCATGAGCCTTCAATGATATACTTTTGGGAAAATAAAATTTGCAATGCACTAAAGAAATCTAATGCAATTAGGCTCATGTTTAAGGGTTAATTATATTAAAGAATGAAAGAATCTAAGTTATGTACTCTTATGATTTTCCCACACTAATGAGTTAACCATAATTTTCTTAATAACATGTAATAAAAAATTAATGGATTATATTTAAATTATTTGAACCTATCATTAATTTTGTTGGATTTCTATTTTATCGCTATTTTTTTCTAATTAATCCCTTATTATTACATATGTTAATTAATCCTCCTAAGAAAACGCATGTGAAAAAATAATTAGGAGAGGAGTCTTAATTACTTCTCCTCACTATTTCCACTATTCGTAATGATTAATTATCATTATTTATTTAACTTTCATTATTTATCAATTTTAAAAATTATTAAATTAATTAATGAGGGTAATTAGGATTGAAATTCCAAATTCTTTAAATTACATGGCCAATAATTCCAAGAATATTATGGGATGCAGAGGGCATCCCATGGAATCATCTCACAAAAATTGGAATTAATTAGCCTAGTAATTAGTCCTTAATTATGATAATTAGCCTAAACTTCAAACCTTAATTAGTCACTGTTCACTAGACATAAATCAGATATTTTATTTTTAATAACTTCTCTTTAATCTAACCTTTCCAAAATGGATTTATTTGTAATTTTTAAATCTTTCTACAATTAATTATGATTTTTTGAAGTTCTAAGAACTTAATTACATTTTGAAAGCCTAATTAACCCTTTAAACCATCAGTTCCATGTGTATGCTGACGCAAAGATGATTTCCACTAGGCATCACAGTATTGGTTACTTAAATTATCCGACACGACAGCTGACTCAGCAGTGGCAGACGTGATTTAGTCTCGGTCATCCGATCTCTGATCCAATGACTAAGATTAATCCTATGATTACAAAAGGATTAAACCAAAATTTTTAAAGCAGTTAATCATGGTTGTTTATTCTAAACACATGGAATGGATGACCGATGAACCATCGTGCCATGAGCACTGGACGATGGACACTGTATGCCTTCCACTGCTTGATTCGAACTCACCAAAGCTTGTTTGACAGTGAAATTGAATCCAAAATGATCAGATAATGAATCAAAGGGGATTCTATGGTGAAAATCACATGAAAGGACAATTCACTTCAAAAAACACTAACACCAAGGGGTCAAAGCTATGATTACTAGAGTTTTACCTCACTGGAGCTATAGACTAGCGGTCTACTGATAGAGGTAGCTTCATCTTAAAAAGGTGAAGCCCTATTGAGAAGATCACGAGATGCCTCCATACCGATCACTCTATGGATAAAATGCCACCACAAAGCTCACTGAAGTTGGTCTTGAGATGTCTTCTGTTGGTCGAATCGATTAGGAAATGATTCATTTTGATTAGCTGAAGTGAGGTGAAGGTGTGGGAAGAGTTAATTTAGGTTTGGTGGATCCTTTGGAAACTTGGACAGATGGAGCTCTTGAGTTAGATCGAAAGCTGATCTCGTTGGCAGTGGAGTACACGAAGGGCTCAGAAGAGGGTGTAAGACTATGCAGAATGTTCTAGGAAGGTCTGTGCTTGGTTTGCATCCATAGGGAGAAGTATACTCTTTTCCCCAGTTGAACCAAGGGCTGGGATTGGTCAACCTTTGGCAGCCATCTGGTCGGGGTAGGTTGCCGAAGATGGCAGGGGACCGCTAAGGTGGCTGAGGAGGAGAGGCTAAGGGAGTGTAGTGGGCTGCCATGAGGTGTACACTCTCCCTTAGCTGGACCAATGGGTTGCCATGGGTAAACTCACCCTCTCTTAACAAAAGGCTAAGGCCAATAGCCTTAAGTTAGGTTGAGTTAGTGGTCCTCTTGTCTAAGAAGAGCCAAAGGTGGCTGCAAAGGGGTAAGGGGGTAGAGAACCCATCTAAATGAGGATTTTATCTCATTTGGGTGGGATGGTTCAATGGGTTTGACCCAAATCGAGTTCACCATGGATTGGGCCCACTTAGGTAGGCTCATGGTAACCTAAGGATGAGTCATGCCAAGTTTGGTTGGGTTTTGCCTTGGTTTGGTTGGGTTTGGCTCAATTTAACCCATATGAGTCAAATGGGTTCAATTGGGTTAAGTTAACTTTGACCAAATTAGGTCAAAGTGATGATTTGGGTGAGTTCAATTAGTCACTTGGAGTGAATGAGTGTAGTTGGTTTGATTCAATTTATTCTAGATTTGAATTTGGCACATATGGTTCAATTTGGGTCAAATGGGCCATGTTAATCAATTTGACCAAATTAGCCAAATTGGCTTAAGCATGGCTTATGTCTATGTTCAATTGATCATTGGTGATTGATTGGAAGAGTTAATTTGACTAAATTTGGATTCTATAGTGAATTGGTTCAATTTGACCCTTAGGTCAAATTGGGCTAAGTTGGCTAATTGGATTAGGTTGGCCAAATTGGATCCAATTGAAGGTTAGATTATGTTTAATATTGAACTAGTGATTGGTTGGAAGCATTGGTTTCAATCAATTTGGTTTAGGATTTGATTTGGTTCAATTTATCCCTTTAGGCCAAATTGGGCGAACATGGGTCAAAGGGTCCTATTGGGTTGATTAGGTCCAAATGATTATAGTGGAGTGTTCAATAATGATCTACAATCATCAATAAATGGATTGGATGGCTTGATTTTATCTAATGGGAATTCAATTGGAGTTTGGTTTGATTATCACTTTTTGGTCACTTTGGGCCAAGTGACTTGGTCAAATCAACATGGACCAATTGAGACTATAGATAATTGGGGTGTGTTCAATGATAAATTTGAAGTTGATTGATAGATTTGATTACAAGTATTGGAATGACTAAACTAATCTATTTAATAATTAGAGTGACTGAGAGAATTATGTTGGATGTAGTTTGCTTGAATAGGCTTGAGTTGAGTTTTAACATTGTAGTAGAACTTGGGTTAAGATTCAAGTTAATTTATCTTGGAGCTTGGATTGTAAAACCATATTAAACTAAGATTAATTGAATGGGTTTGAGCCAATTTAGCTTCATCTACGTGAGCTTAAGTTTGGATGAGTGAATAGGTATGAGTCTTGATTTAGGCTATAGGATGGATGAAACCTATTTATCCTAAGGTGGACTCTGAGCTAAGGGTCACACATTCTAAGTCTCTAAGCTCAAGTTTTAGTGTCCCCTTAATCATTAGAAGTGTCCTAGCACTAAGTAAATCAAGGTGTATAGAAGGTTCTTTAGTCTAAGATAAGAAAGGTTAATCCTCACTCCAAAAGTGAAGTCAACAGGTTACCTCCAGTCTAATTTTTCATCTTTTCTGGCAATGGAAACTCCCCTTCAAGAGTGCATTTATCGATGAGTTCAACATCAATAAGAGAGAGGATTTTGTAGTTGCACACTTTTATTGATATGAACTCCTATCCGAACATGCCAGCTCTTTTATGAGCTTGGCTAGAGCATCGGCTATAGCTTTTTTTCTTAAGGGTCCCTATAAATGGTAACCTCTAGGATTTGAGCTAACAACTCCATAGTGTATTTGTGATATTGATGAAATTTAGGCTTCAGAACTTTGTAAGACCCAATGATTTGGTTGATCACTAATTATTAGTCCCCAAAGATGTTGATGTCTTTAATGCTCGAAGAGGTGGAAAACTCCAGACCATTAATCAAAGCCTCATATTTGGCTTCATTATTTGTGTAAGGCTATAATAGATGATATGAGAATCGTAACATCCTATAGTCTAGGGTCAAGAAAACTATCCCTATTCTTACTTTTCCTGAGAGAATGAATTATGATTCCTCTTCTCTTTGAGAGGATGCCGCACCATCAAAGTAAATTTCTCATCGGTAGTTGTTTGTATTCCATAAACTCATGAATTGCTTATCTGGAAGGTTATCATTTAGGGAAGAGTCAGTATGGAAAGGATGTGTTGTTAAGAAACCTTCAAGTGCTTGCCCTTTTATATGACAAAAGGGAAAGAAAACGATTTCAAATTATAATAAAATCATGGACCATCATCATACCAGTCATCCAGATAGTGTTGGTTGTGCCATGAGATATTGCAATGGATAAATTATAGAAATTAAGTTAACTTTATGAGAAAACATGTATTGTCATAGCTTTTGAGTGACAAAGATGAGAGCCAGGCAATGCTTCTAAATTGGAAAGTAATTTTCCACTATAAGAATTAGACAAGGGCTAAGATAGTAAAGCACATTCTCTTTTTCTTCATCGTTGACTTAAGTTAACAAAGTGCTAAGGGAGTCGTCTAATGCAATAGTGTTGAGTATAAGAGTTTTGTCCAAGATAGGGGCAGCTAGAATTGCCATTGTCATGAGATACTGCTTGATGCTCTCAAATGCATGCTAGTAATTATCATCCCATTTGAATTTAGCATCTTTCTTGGTCAATGCTGCAAATGGTTAACATTTGTCAGGAAGGTTGGATATCAAGCTTCTTAAATACGCTAACCTTCCTTTGAATGATCTTAGTTGAGTTAAACTTTTAGGAGGAGGTATTTCTATTATCACTTTGACCTTTTTTGGATTGATTTCAATGCTGTGGTGGCATACAATGAACCCTAAAAACTTCCCCGAAGTTATCACAAATGTGCACTTCAAAGGGTTCATCTTAAGGTTGTATTGCCCTAATGCTCACAAACTACTCTCAAGTTAAATATATGATCTTCCTTTTCTTTGCTTTTGGCCACAAGATCATTGAAGTAGTATTTGACTTGGTGGTGAATAAGTTCATCAAAGATTCAAGTCATGGTCTACTGATACGTAGCACCAGGCATGACCCTATAGCAATAAATTTTAATTGAGGGTCTGAATAAAATTTTCTTTTCATCTTTAGGTGCCTTCTTAATTTGATTATAACCAGATGAGCCACCTATGAATAAGCTGCATGATATGAGGCAATTCCCACCATTAGCTTTAGTATGTGCAATGTGAACTTGTCTTTGGGACATGACATATTAAGATATCTAAAATCAACACATTTACAAATTTGGCATTTTTTTCTTAATAGGACAATGCTGACCAACTAGATGGAGTATTTTTTTTTTGAATGAAACCAACATCGATTAGCTTCTTAACCTCTAAAATGACCTGTTGCTAGATGTCTAAACACATGTATCTAGGAGCATTCCTAACAAGAATTATGTTAGGCTAGATTGCTAGTTTATGAACTACAACTTTGAGATGTAATCTAAGAATTTCTTCATAGCTCCATGTGAAGCAATCCTTAAACTCTGAGAGTATCCTAATTAAGTTTTTAGTTTCAAATTCATTTAACAAGAATTGATGTATGTTGGGTGATCATCTTCAGTTCCTAAGTTGATCTCTTTCAGCTTATCGATGGTTAATTTGATTTCTTCCTATAGTCCTGGGGGTGCATCCCTAACTTAGAAGTCATCTAGATCATCTAACATTTTTAGATACACCTCCTTATATGATTCAATTTTGTTAAGAAAAAACTTATTAGACTCTAGGTGGTTGGTGATGATTAGGTAGTATTAATCAGAATCTATTGGACTCACAATACCAAAGCTTAGTCATGGTCTTGATTGAGAATTCTTGCATTTGTTATCCCATAGCTTTTCAAAGTAATCTAACCTATGGTTAGACCATGCATGTATAATTAAACTTTTTTTTGCTAAATATGGAACACAAGGAGAGTGCCAATGAAATGGAAGTTCTATTAATTATTTGAATGAATTATCCTCAAGCTCTATATCAACTTCTGAGCTTGAGGATGCTGCTCTTGGATAAAATCTCTGAGGCTTAAATCTATATATTAGTTAAGAGAATCCTTAACTACCAACCCCTCATTATTCTAAGGGAAAAGTTGGGTTTAAGCTAAGGTGCTCACATGCTATCTCACAATTTCACATAATGAAGTTTCAGATACACTTATGCTTTGTTAAGGAACCCTATCCTCATTATTATCTAGCTCAAGTGTCACCTCCAATTGAGTCTTATAAAATGAGGGGGTGGTTGGTGCACTTACTACATATGACTCATCTTGTGAACTAAACTCTAAGTCTATATAAATAATAGGTGTACTACTTGATGCTGGGATAAATATTCTATTATGTGGTAGGTATTGAGGTCTCCCTCATTTGTGGCTTCCTCTGAGCTTGCCTCTTCCTCTTCCTGTAGGAGGTTCAGACATTTCACCCACCCATTCGAAAGGCATGGTGAAATATAGATGGAATGCAATCTAAGGTTTTACTCCCTCCCCCAAAGTCTTATTATCGCTCACTTTTCATTTCTTTTTATTTTTCTTTTTCACTTCCTTTTTCTTTTTTCTTTCATTTTCTTTTCTTTTTTTTCTCATTTTAATTTAATTTGCAAGAATAGACACTTTTTTTTTTCTTGGGCAGATAATAGGCTACGCCTTTGTAGATCTTGACCTCATGTACTGAAAATAGTTTCAAATCTCCTTTCACATAATAATGTATGTCATCCCTTATGAACATGATGCATTGGTGGAGAAAAGATGATACCATATTATTTTTATGAATCCAAGGTCTCCCTAACAAAGCATTAAAGGATGTATCTGAATTTATTATGTGAAACTTTGGCTTCAGTCTTCCAATCATCTATCTCTAAAGGGATTATGATGGAGCCTAAGGCTCTCTCACATTGTTTATTGAATCCTTTCAATATTATCTTTTCATATTGTTAGTAATGTCAATCCTCAAGATGACGAGAATGCACTTGAGTCAATAAGTACTCTAGATAATTTAAATTTGCCAACATCTACTGTAATGTATAAAGGATGGTTGTGTTCTATCATCCCAAATAGTAGGTCTTCATCTAAAAATGTGACTTCTAGGACATCCTACGAGAAATGCACCTCTTCTTCAGTTGAACTCATAGTGGCCAACTGAGCTAAGTATATTTCAAGATTGAACAGTGCTTTGATTAATGATTCCCTCATTTCTTTGAATAAAATGAAGGCATCATATATGCTTAGTTTAGTTAGCAACATTTTGAGATGTGCCAAGACATTGTAGTCAATATTGGCATGGTCCTCCATAGACATATCCAAGGGCAGAGCATCCTATGGAGGGGATGTCTGCTCACTGGAACTAATAACATGTTTACCCTTATCCTGAGGTGCTATCCTAAGAGATAGAATTTTATCACTATGGAAGTTGACCTCTATTATTTGTTCAAATGGAGGGCTTGTACTAAATTCTACCTTCACATTGGGCATACTTACAACTTCTCTTGAAGAATTTTTAGAGACAGATGACTCCAAATCTATCTCAAGTGGTGAACTCTAAAGATTTAGAAAAAGAAAATCTACTTCTGAATCAGAGAGAAAATGATCAAAATTATTTAGATTATAATTATTATGACTTGGAGAGCTTTGAAATGTAATGAAATCACTAAGATCATCAGAAGTAGATAGGATGTAAGTGAAATCTTTCTTCTTCGTTGATTTATTTAATTTAGGAGGTACTAAGTAGAAGTTATAAAAAGTAAGTGGCTTAAGTGGCTTGGTGCCCTCATCCGGAGATACAATGCTACAAATGGTAGTATAGGAGCTGATATAGGTGGTAGCTACAATAGTGCAGGTGGAAATACTAGACTCAGATGGTGGTTGCATTGGTGGGCTATCTCAGGCATGTCGTGGCTACTATTGTCCCTCTTTAAGTTGTCCCTCATAATTGGCAAACTTTTTGAGGTGTTGGAGGTCTGAGCTGTGTCAGGCAATTATAAAGAAAGCTTCTTGATTTTAGAAATTATTTACTTAGAGTTACATGACACAACCTTCATTTGCCTTAAAATAATTAAATTATTCCTAAGAGATTACTTTGACAGAACTAGAGAGTTATTTTACTAAATACTCTTTGTGTAACGCTATGACTCCTGAGTTGTAGCTTCATTTGAGCTTATTCTTAAAGTTAAATAATCCTCTAAGACATGACTTAGCATATGATGATAGGGGAAGAAGTTAGGATCCTCACTTATGCCACTTTCTGTAGCTCTCAAGATTCGAGTACCTGAAAATTAGGCATATTAAGAAGGTTCTTAAATATCTTCCAGACTACCTCCTTCTTGAATGAGTATGGTTTGTTGAGTTTATCTACTAGAGTAAGTGGAAAATACTTACCTTGTTGGGGATACAGATACCTTGGCTATGGAGGCTATTATGGTGGCCTTGGAGGTAGGAGAGGAGGCTATTGAACTCAAACTTTAGGCCTCTCAAAGTGTACTCTTATGGGTTGCTTCCCTTTTTCAATAATTGACACCACCCATAGCTTCTTCTCAAAAACTTTTCGAACATTTGGATTGCATGACTATACTTAGAAGAGAAACTATTTTGGCTTCCTCTTCCAGGTTAGCCACTTTAACGATTAATTTCTAAAATATTTTAGTTATAAATCCCTTAAGCATAAAAGCTGCTGGGCCTTGAATATTCTTGAGAAAACTTTCAATGGTGTGCTGCTCTTAGAGCTATTGTTAACATTTCATACTTAGGTTATGGCACCTGATAATATAATCAACAAAAGACTCATTGGGTTTTTATTTCTCCATAATGAGGTCCCCTACAGTCACCCTCTGCTAAGAATCTGTATTGACTCAACTCAAGTAAAAGATACAAAAGACATTGAGTTGAGTCTGATGCTTCTCCCTCCTCAAATATGGCTCCTTGAACTTTAGTGCTATGATATTACTCTCTTGTTCACATTAAAAAAATTAAATAAAATTTTTGGTCATAGTGTCACAGTGTTGTGATCATGCGTCGAGGTGTTATGGAAATCCATCTAGAAGGATGATGACTAATCCAGTTGGTGATTCAATAGCATGGCACTGCAGCCCTACCATACCATGATAGCACTGCGACACTGTGATGATGATCAATAGTTTAAAGAAGTAAGAAAAATCATCATTCCCACCCCTAAGTATTAACCTCCCCATAAGTGGAGGAACCTCTATAGGAAGGAGGAAAACTGCTCCCCTCATCTTCTTCTCTTCTCTCCACTTCTACATCTTACTTTCGGGAATGGGTGCTCTCTATAGGAGTGACTCTCACTGCCATAAAAGCAATCTCCTATCCACTTTAGGTATAATATTTCTAGAATAATGCTTATTTTACTTAATTTTATAAATTGTATAAAAGAAAGAGGAAGATACAAAAAAAATGAAAAGAGGAAAAAATTATTTGATAATGATGATAAGCTAAGAAAGTCTTTGCTCACAAAAGAACTCATGCCAAATAAATATATTTATGTTCATGCTAAAATAATCTCATGCTAGTAAAGACGTCGTATGTGCCCTCTATTTGCATAATTTTGTCACGTAGTGGCACCACATAAAATATCGATACAACTAGAACCCTTTGACTGGATGGCTTGGCATCTATATATCTCCAGTATATTTTTGGTCACGGTAATAGCCCATATGTTCCTTGAGCTATGAATCATGGAATATATTTAATAGGCAAAAAATCCTTTTATTAGCTAAGGTTGACTTAAATTTGACCCCTTAGATAAATACTACCCCAGGTCTAGGTCTATAAGAACACCTTAGATGATGCAACCTACAACTACTAATAAGGATTCTTTAGTCAGGAATAATTTCCTTGGCCAAGTAGACTAAGGACCACGATAGCCTGAGATGACAGAACCATGGGATCTTGATCGGGCGTGTCATCATCCCCCTCAATATATATTTTAAGTTAAATGATAACTTCATTCACTATTCATTATATGCAATGCATTGGCAACTTGTATTTTTTGTTATGCAAATATTTAAGTTATATTCTAACTTTCCAAAGGGATGTAAGCCCAATCTCTTTATTCACTATGTGAATTTTGCATGACAGTCATCTATGCTACACACACCTCTAAGACACCAAATGCATATCAGATAAATATGTCTATTTCTAACCTTAATCGATAGTTCTTTCTTGCTCTAGTAAGAGAGTAATTAATTATAAAGGCTTGCATCTATAAGAATTAAAACCCAAAAAATAAATAAACCCTGACATGATGTTAGGGGAAATCTGGTTGAAGATATGTCAATCTGCCTCATGAAAAAATATACTCCCACCCATCTCACCAAAGATGGTAGAGCACATCCTTGAAGGTGTTTTTTTAGCGATCATCTCTATACAAGAAAATCCTAGTCTCTACCATGTGGACCTTTGTTGTGTCATCCAGGAGGTCATCTTCCTTCATGACAAAGTTGATTTTCTCCTTATCACTCCCCTCCCTTTCCATATCCTTGATGGTTGCTTTATATTCAGCTAGAATCTCCTCGAAAGAATAAGCATCTATGCTTTCAGGATCTACAAGGACATATCCAGGGTAATGGTCCTCTACTATATGACCAATTGTAGGAGGAATGTACTTGACATCTAGCACTAATGAGGTACTGACCATGACTAGCTCCACTGACAGGGGGACTTTCTCCTCATCCTTGCATTTCTTTTCTTTCTTCCCCTCACCCTACTACCTAGGTGAAACAACGACAATGCTCTTAGGCTATAACTCCTTCTCCATCATTGATGATGTGAAAGACTGAATAGGGGTTTAATGTGAGATGAAGCATAGCCCTTGGGTTGCAATTGTATCACCAAAGGTGAGGGTTTCTTTCCAGATGTAGACTTTCAATATTTGGTGGGAATTTTAGATGGTGTGACTTGGATGATAGATGGCGGATGGCGAGTCAAGCAGTGTGATGGTGGTGGTGGCACCAGCTATGCCTTTGGTAAGAATCTCCTTCTCTAGTTAGAACTGGTAAGGACTATATTGTCTTACCCACAAACTCTATCAGCTCATTGGTCTAGATGGCGATCAACTAATGTTGAGGCTGCCGACTGCCTAACATACCTCTTTTTGTTATTTTTACCTACTTGGGTTACTATTTTGACCACAATGGCCATCTCTCAGTGAACCTAGTCTTTAACACTCTTAGGAATAAGCTATCTCAAGTCATGAACACAGGCAAACTATGAGTGTTTGTGGGCTCTCCAAACTCTCATGAGCATAAATTATAGATTGCCATAAAGCTTACTTCTCCACCTAGTCGGTGTCTCATACTCTATAAATCTTGGGGGTGATGTTGATATCTTTCTAGCATCCTTCTCTCCATCTACAGCTGAAAGATAGTGAAACCTACTAATACTAAGAATGGGAGAGGTCTCATGGGGAGAGCCATCTTCAACCATATGGGAGATAGACTCAACCTCCTTGGACATCCTCTCATAGTACTTTTTAGTTTATGGTTCTTTTTGTAATGCTATGTTTTGGTTAGATGGATATGGAAAGAGCTAGAACTGACCTTAAATGTGGAAGGGATGACCTCCAACACAACCACTGCATTCCTTTTGAAAGGTGGGACTATTATAAAGGTGATGCTAGTCCTAGTGGTGAACATAATAAGTACTCATGGAGAGGGAATCTTGATGGTCTTCCTATTGAAAGTGGGAAACTCAGTGTCAGAATCTAGGTCAAACTGTAGGAGTGGCTTTTTATCATCCATCTCCTCCTTATTGATGGTGCTAAGGGATAGGCCATCACAAGTGATCTTGAAGTGCTCAAAACCTACATTAAACTTGATGATGGGGGTAGAGGTGAGTATGGCTTGATCAATGGCCAAATCCAGACTTGAAGCAAAAAAGAAAATGAGCTTTCTAGAATAAATGTTGATTTAGCTATTTTGAAAAGAGTTTTATGACTTTGTCTCTATTTGATGAAAGGGCAAAGGGTTAGTGGACTTGAATTTTCTTATTGTTGTTTGAATTTTGGATTTTACCATCTAACGAATTTGATCATGCTATATGGGGTTCATAACTTGTAGAGATTTCATTTTTGAAAAAGAGAGACTTTAGTTTTGAACCTCACTATGAAATGGGCTCAATAAATTTTTGGAGTAATCAATGAGCTTAGTTTTTCCATGTTTGGATATAATAATAGACTTAATGACTTGATGATTTCTTTTAAAATTACATGATCAATTTATTTTAGTTCACTCCATCTATTAGGATCTAATAGGGGCTCTAGAACATAGTGGAGAGAGGTTCTAGAACCAAAGGAGATGCTGGCGACACTTATCTAAGGATGAAATGGACTAGGAATCCAACAGAAAGAAAGGTGGCCTTGAAACTATGCAAAATATAAGTACACTATCGATATTTAGAGATAATAATTGACCACTAAAGATGGAGAGAGTAACTTTTCACAGCAAAGTCGCTAGAAAAATATGTGCTATTTTTATTGAATTTTTATAGGGACACCAAGAAGATCTTAGGGGGTATTTATTAAAATAATCAAGTACAACATCTGAGGAATAATATACTATGTCCAGAGAAAGAAATATCACCCTATAGTAGATTCAATCATCTAATAAAGAATCCTAAGGCAGATGGGTTTACATATACCAAAGACTTTTCTCCTACTTTACATATATAAAGTAAAGCACGGATTATTTAATGCTAAGTTCTTTAGTTTCATATAGAGGTAAGACCCCATAGTTAATTACATCTTAGAAAATGAGTATTTCTTAAGAATACTCTCAATTAAAGTAGTTAATTAATGTCTCCAAAGATTTCAAAGTTTAATTCCTAAGGATTGTTAATTGTTAGGAATCAAATAGGAGAGTTCAAATAGAGTGATTTCTTTGCAAATTCCAAAAGAGAATAGGTAAGAAACACCCATGATACTAGGAAGCCTAGTGAGCACTTCAATCTATCCTATAGTGAGGATTTATATTTTTGAAGGTGAATATTATATTTATTTGAATTGATATTTTATTAGAATGTTAAAACTTAGATTCCAACAAAATAAGAATCTAAAAATACTTAAGAGTTGAGGACTTATGCTTGTAGCAAGAGAGAAATAGGTTGCCTTTGAATCTATAGCGAGAGTGCTTCAGAATAAGCTAAGAGCCTAACTTAAATCCAGTCAAGGGAAGTGGGATATGCTGGTTCACTTCCACTAAAGAGAATGAATCAATCTTGATTCTTCTAGAATTACAACCACCTAGAGTGGTTGTAGGCTAACACCTTCTACAATTTAAAATCTTGTGAGTCAGTCTCATGTAAATGTAAGATAGCTAGGTTGTTATTTATTATGAAAGAATATGGAGTCCTGAACTCACTCCCTAAGAGACTAGATTATGATCAGTGTGCAAATTATGACTTAGACTAATGCAATAAAATTTAGATATTTTTAATGCATTTTGAATCACTATTTTGGACTCAGGCTTGGGAGAGCTTAAGTCTAAATACATGATGAAATTAGATCATGTGCTAAATCAGTGGGAATGAGTGTTCTCCACTATATGGGACTATTATGACAGGTCAAGCTTTGTCCTTTATCATGCAAGAGTGAAGATCCTTATTTTTAGGAGTGAGATAATATGCATGCATGATATTGAAACATACAATCATACAACTAAGGGGTTGCTAAATCTTTTATTTTTTATTAATATACCTAGGCTTTATGATAAGATTATGAGTTATTTAAAATTTAGTTATAATTGATTAATTGGGGTACAAAAATTAAATTTTCTAAAGAGCCTACCATATCAAGGCCACATAATAAACAATTAAATTTTAAGAAACTTATAAAAAGTATGTTATTTCTATTGTATAATCAATTTAAACACAACAATCAAGCATTATCAATTAAGAGAATAGAATGTAAGTGAGGCCGGTACCACCATACTTCCCAAAAAAGAAAAAGAAATTAGATAGCTGAGCTATACCCTTATACAACCTAGATTACAATTAAGTTATAAATAAAAATAAAGCTATGGGGGACTTTAATTCTTCATCTTCACTTTGCTTCATGGATTTGAGTACTCCAGGTATCACAGGACCTTTCAGGCCTATGCTTTTTAGCCAGTACAAAATAGAAGTTAGCATAACATACATACATTAACACCAAGCGATTATATTTTATACATTTAGGTTTTGCCTTAGGTCACCAAGCTCACATGTCATAATGGATTATACTTAGGGACTCAAGCATCACCTGCAAGTAAGAAGCATTTATAATATATATTATAACAGTCCATTGAGCACAATCCTTTGCAAAAAATATTATTAGTCTAATATCTCCTTAACATCTAGACTATGTATAATCAATCCTAACATCCAATCTAAAATAATACATCATAAAATAATGCATTACATCTTCAAAATAATCACCAACCTAACTTAAAACTAGGATTGGTGACATAGTATCCTAATGTGTGTGTTAGGTTTGGCGTAGTATGTCATGATTAAAATGTAATATTTGAATTATCTAATGATGAACATTTTAAATTCATTACTAAGGATAATTACACCTTATAGGGTTAATTTCTTGAAATGATTTTTAGGCTTTAGTTTTGATTTCATTTTAAGTTCCATTTTCAATTTAGGGTTATAAAGAGAAGAAGAAGAAATAAATTCTCCTAAGTCCCTATCCTTACATTAATTCTAGGAGATAAATTATTACAATTTTTAATCTTCTTAGTGAAGTGCTATAAATTTTATTAAGTCCTATGTTTGAATTTGACATAAGAGATTTTATTCAAATATGAAGAGGCATCTTAGGATTATTAAAGTCAAACTATGATTAATTCAATAATTCTCTTTTGACTTTTCTTCATCATTCTTCAATACTCTTTCAATTAAGTAAATATGCTTAATTAGATAATTAGATTTAATAAATATGTATTATATTACCATTACCCCGCACTTGATGATTGATTATATTTATACACATTAATTGACATATTGAATATGATGCATGGACTTTGTAGAAGAATTTATCCATACCTTATACATATATATATCAAAGTTATGTACGTATGTGCCATTGCTGAACCAGAAAAGTGAGGTAATCAAAGAGTCCCCTGGAACTACTTAAAGTCTTGTGCTCTCGGGATGTCCAGATTATATACTTGCTAATTCATATATATATATATGCATACTTATATATACATAAGGATGACATTATGAACGTTTTAGGATGTTTCAAATAAATATGAGTTGAAAATAATTTATCCTTAATATGTATTTTACCATAAATTTCAAGATATGTGTTGTGTTATACCAAAGGTATGAGGTATCAAGACCTCATTTAGATCAATAACCATGCAACCTCAGTTTTCCAAACTATATACCTTTTAAATTATTATTTATACATACAAAAATTAAATTAACCTTTTAATTAACCACGTTAATTTATATTTGGATTGATAAATATCTTTTGATTAATTAATAAAATAATTTGAGATTTACTTCTAATAATAGCACACTATTCAATTAAAAGCCATACAATCAAATGTAACCTTTCCATTTTAAAATTAAAATATGATTGGATGGGACAAATGAAATAAAAATTTATGAATAATTGAAGAAAAGTAGTCAAAAATTAGTAAATAATATATTTAGCTTCATTAATTCTTTAAAACATTCACATTAAATAAACACCCATAATCCTAATCGAATTCATTAAAGATTAATTTTTGAATTTAAATTATTTGATCTTAAAGAGGAGAGAAACTAATTTAAGACATATATTTTCCCATCTCTATTCATTAAGTGTTTTAAGAATGATTTAAGTATTTTTTTATGATTTAAATTAGGGTTAATTAAATGTTTAATCAAATTAAGTCCTAAGAGGCCCATGAATTTAATTAATCCTTGAATATAAGCCGAAAAATTAAGAGAAAATTATTGGAAATGCATAAAAATAAAATGAGCATGTCTTAAAAATTCTAATATAATTAGACTTATAATTAAGAGTTAATTAAATAAAAGGGAAAAACTCAAAATTATCAATAGTCAAAATACTCTGAACCAATTGGAGATTTTAATTTCATTTTGAACCTCTTTATTAAGAAAGCACAAAGAGGGCTTGGTTAAATTTTTTAGTGATTTACCATAATTATTATGATTTTCTAAGTTCTAGATTAACTAATGATTTAATTAACTAAATAAATACCCATTAAGGAGATTTTGGGAAATAATTAGAACCAAAGGTCGTAATTAATTTCTTTTATCACCCTTATTATTTTGATGTTTAATTAGGTTTCCATAATGAATTTAATAATTTTTAAAATTCTAAATATTTATTAAATGGATAAAATGGTTAATTATAGTTTGAAAATCAACATTTTCTAAATTACTTTACAAATTTCCTTGGAAAAATTAATTGGAGGTAGAGGTCATCCCAAAGAACAATTGAGGATCAAATGCATCATTAAGAAATAAAACATGTATCTTATAATGGATTTGATTACTTAATAAGAACTCCTAAGATTAATGGGTCTTTTAATATTCTAAACACTTCTCTTTTGAACTACATGAAAAAGTATGACAACGTACATTTTTTAATGGGTTCATAGTTCCTTATAAGGGTAAGCCCCTATAGTTAATTATATCCTAGGAATAATGAATCTCTTCCTAAAATTACTCTCGATTAAATAAATTGACTTTTATTTCTATGAATTTTAGAGCTTGTCATAAAAAGATTTTTAATTTGGAATTTCAATGGGAATGCTTTAGAGGAGAAGAGTTCTTCTTAGAATCTAATCAGGATTGAGTAAGAAATTCTTATAGATACTAAGATTCTAAGGATTTCAACAATCTTATTATTAGGTTTTACATTTTGAGATTAAATTTAATAAAATTATGAATTGTTATTTTATTAGAAAGCTAGGACTTAGATTCTAGCAGTACAAAACTGCAGAAATGTCCAGTGGTTGAAGACTTATTTTAATAGGATGCTTCAAACTCTAAGTCTCTAAATTCATTTAACATAAGTAATAGGCTCTACTTAATGTAAATTTTTTAGGAATCATTAATTATTTTCCTACTAGAGAAAAATAAACCTATCCTTGACTCTTCTGGATTTGTAACTTGCTTGGAAGTGTTTCCACCTAACACCACCTAAGCGATTTTGATAACCCTCGACCTGATTTTATGTATTCAAGATGGTTGTTATATTACATTTAGAAAGGAAGCTAAGAACCTAGCTCACTCCCTAACCCTAAGATAGTGTTTAGCATGTTATGCACCTAACTAATGCAATAAATTTCATCTTTTATATATTTTGACTCATAATTCATTTTAAAAGCCTTATGTATGCAATTCATGCTTATAATGAGATGCAATTAGAAATAGCATGGGCTAAATCAAAATAAGAAGGCACACTTCACCAAGAAAGGGTGGCCATCCTCAAAGGCTAGAGGTCCCCTTATGTGCAATAGGTGAAGTGCACAATTCAAGAAGAATGAACAATATGCTCCCATGGTTTACAAAAGCTAATTGTCTCTATTTGCTTTTAAATTATACCTTGGGCTTTTAATTTAAAATAAGTTATAAATTTTTATTTTTATGTTTGAATTATTTAAATTTAGTGGGGTAGAAAATTTATTTTAATATGATCCTAACGTTCTAAGAATTTCATAACAGAGCACATCATTGAAAAAAATCTTGAAAAAACTTGCATTTCTATTACGCACCCCAAAATAAATCAAGCCATATTAAATTAATAAAATAGGCCAATGCAATCGGGTACTATTGTATACCCTGAAAGATAGAGAAAAAATTTGAGCTCTCCTTATACCGACCTAGAAATGAAAGTTTTGATCTTGTGTGTGTGTGTGTTTTTTCTAGAATAGTCACCTTCTTCATTCTTCAGGGACTTCCATGGGCTTCACATGGTACCACTAGCTACTAAAGTTAAATATTGTTATTCCTATACCCTATAGATCCTAACTTAATTTTAAGCTTAAATTATATTTTAAAATTTTAAAATAAATTCTTAATCCCTGCAAAATAGATGTAAGGAAATACATATAGCACACCAGTAGTTTATATTTTAAACATATGGGCTTAGCATTAGTTGCTTGCCAAGCCCACATGTTTTGTTGGGCTATGCTTAAAGACTTAAATAGCACTTGTAAGCAAATAGTATTTATTTTATTTTTATTATAGCCGACCCTTCAAGCACAACCCTTTGCAAAAAATAATGTTAACCTAAAAAAGATCTTAACATCTAGACTTGCAGGTAGACAATCCTAGCCATCTAGTCTAAAATATTATACCACCAAACAAGAAAATATTTCACATCACAAATCATCATAGATCATCAAATTAAGCTAAATCTACAATCACTGACTTAATAATCTAGTGTGTGAAAGAGAGGCTTGGGTGGTATGTCTGTACTAGGATTTTATTTAAGTTCAAGTTTTAGTTTAGTTTAAAATTTAATCTTTTACTTTTCATAATTTTTCTTCATAGGTACATAGCATTATTAAACAAAAGGTTTGAGATATCAAGACCTCCTTTGAACCAGAAGCCTTGTGACCTCGGGTGACAAGATTATATACCATATAATAGCTAGTTATGAAAAGATTTATTTTCATTTGATTTCCTTTATTTTATTTTAGAATTTGTTCAATTCATCATTAGGGAATTTAAATTTAAATGATTTAATTAATTTATGAGTTTATTTCTATTTTTAAGTTTATTTTTGTATTAAGATGGAATTTCGGTTTTTAAAAAATGAAGAATAAAATAAACTCCAATTTTGGTGGAATCTATTCTATTCATTATCATAAATCCTAATATAATTAGATTTTCATCCAAAGATAAAGAATTCATTCTATGGTTACAACTAAGAACCTAATATCTTAATTGACCCTTTTTTAAAATTTATTTGAATGGTTTATTTTATGTTAAATTTGATCTGCTTGATATTCAACTTTTCTTTTGAAATATGGTTAGGATTTATTCTTCTTTTATTTCTTTTGATTTTATTAATATTTCTTAGTTTGATTTATAAGCTTTAATTATGATTTAAAGTGTTTCCTTAAATCTTACCTAAGAGTTAAATCATATATCATGATTAAATGTAATTTGATGTTCACTTTAAGATTCTTTTGGTTTCAAGCTTTCATTTATGTTTTATGTAATTTAATTTTTATATTTTGAAGGATGTATTAGTTTCATGACCTAGATTTTTGATTAAATATTCATTTAATCTCATATGTTATAATTATTTAATCTATTTAATTGGAATTGAATTGATTTCATTCATTTGTTTCTTTAATTTTTATGTTTATTAGCTTGAATAAGTTAACTTAGTTATTTTAAGTTAATCATTAATTTAAACTTAGTTTAGAAGTTTTGATTTCATCATTCATCATTTTAAGTAATCCATTATATTTCATTTCCATAACTTAGGAGAATTGATTAAGTTATGCACTTTTGATTTGTCATTAGATTGGTTTTAATATAATATTATATAGTATAATTTTATTTATTGAATTAAATCAATTAACGTGAAGGTTTGCTTACCGATCATAACCTAAAGTGCTTAGTGAAAGAACTACTTAAGGTACCAAACCAAATATGGGCCATTTTAAACTTCTATGTCATTTATATTTAATTGATTAATCATTTTCATTCTTATTTGAAATTACATTATTCATTAATGTCAAATGGATTTAAAGTAACTTTTATTCTTATTTTAAATTACATTATTCATTAATGTCAAATGGATTTAAAGTAATTTTAATATTAATGAATCACTTTTCTAGATATGAAATTCAAAAGTTGATTAACTTTAGTTTTCAATTAATTAATTGATTTACCATCAATTTATCAATTTATTGATTTAAGATTTGATTAACTTCATATTCTTAATCATTTCATAAATCTTGAATGCATAACTAATTAGATTCTTTAACTTGAGAGAGTAAGAAAATTTTTCTAAAGTGTTATGATGTTAATAGAAATGTTTTAAATTAATTTCATAATATTTAATATTTTCTATAATTTCTTAATTAATTATTTGATTTAAATTAACCTAGAGATGGAAACTTTTCCAACTTCTGATTGAGAGGTCATTTGGCTTTGAAATTTTTATGGCATGTGGGCTCCTTACCAATTTAATCTCCCTAAAATTTCATCTTAATCAGATTATATTTTAGGACTAATTAAGGTTTTAATTATTTTAATAAAAATTAAATCATAAATTAGTAGAAATTAATTAAGTGTTTTAATTTTTTAATTCTTCTCTAGAAGATGAATCCAATCAAGGGTTCATTTAGAATTTGTGAAGTGTTGGTTGATTTATTATGATTTTTTAAAATTCAAACTAATTAATCTATTTAATTGTTTAATTTGGTTATTTTGAAGTTTATTAAGTTCTATAGAGTTCTAATGATATTTTTTAGATTTATAATGGTTCATTATAATGATTTAAGTTGATTTTACATTATTTTTATAATTTATTGTATTAATATTAATTAATTTCGTTAAATTAAGTCTTATGTCTTAAAAATTCTATATTTATCATTTTAATTGCCAATAAATTCTCATATTTTTATCTAAGATTTATTTCAACCTTAATTTCAACTTTCTAATGGTTTAAAATGATTATATTAGTGGGTAAAAATTAATTTAGGTTTGATTATTTTAATCAAACTCAAATTAAATAAAAAATACCTAATAATTTTTGGAATTTTGAGTTGAATGGATTCCTCTCAATGAGATGAATCAATAGGGCCCTTATTTCTATTTTTGGGTTGAGTATTTAATTTTATATGAATATTTAAAGTTTCTAAGATTTTTTTATAACTTTTAAACTCACAAAATTTTGATTTTGTTACTTAAACCTAGTCAAGGTCACATGGCACTAACACGGCACCACTTTAAATGCGACGCAACTCCGTTAGGCTAGCTAGATCAATATGGATCTAGCTCAGAAATGGTAGGGACTATGAGATCATCTATAGTCGTTTGATCAATGATTGGACGATTAGGATTTAACTGACATTTCCTTAAGTGGGTATAACTGTGCGGATAGATCACAACCTTCCATTCCAAATAGAAAGAGCATACAACTGAGATTTTGTCCCTGTTCTAACTAGAAAGAATCGTAGGTCGTCTACCTTTAAGCAAAAAAATATGACAATCCAAAATGGATGTTTATGCAATTTTAATTTCAAAATGATCAAGGATTCAATCAAAACACACATATATATGATTTAATCTCACTTGAGATCAAATTCTCTTTACAAAGGACCAAACCAAAATCAAGGGTGATCAATTTTGATGCATTCCTCACCAGCATCAATCATCTACAATGGAAATGCTTCAAACACCTTCGTTAGGATATCACAAACCTCTGGGAGAAAGGAATTGAGTTGCCTCCTCACTAATCACTATGGAGGTTGAGCTCCACTTGTTCATCAGTGTGTTTGGTCGAAATCTAGCTTGTCGATAATGGGAGATCTCGAGGAAGTTCATTTCTTCTTCTCTTTATCTCAAGAATGTGAGTGAATTCTTAGATTGCCTATAAGAAGCCTCCTTCTTCTCTTTACATATATGTCCAAAATCCTCTCCCATGGAGAAGTCAAGTGGGAATTGCCCATGGTGATTAGCACCCTTAGACTCTTTTTGGAAGGGGTGCTCAATTGATAGGAGTAAATCCAATCCAATTTGCTGAAGAGATAAGAAAATTTTGAGGAGGGGAGGATGAGTTTGACTTCATTCCTTTGATTTTACATTTCTTTCTTCTATTGCTTCACATCATCTTTAGCTCTATGGTTTTGGACTATGTTCACCTCATTTGAACTAAAGTATGACCAATCATAATCAGGTTAATGGTGTCCTTTAAGTTAGCTTAAGCTCATTTGCATTGGATTTGGTGATTGAGCTTAGTTTAATGCCATTCGGATTCAAATTGATTTGAGTGGAATGATTATATTTTTTTAGTAACTAATTTTAGATTTGAATTTCAATTAATGTAAATTTCCCAATAGATAATTTGGAGTTCAATTGATCCATCCCTTGTGAGGGTTTGATGTGGTTTAATAGCAGGTTTGACCTTTTTGACCTAAATTGGTCAAATTAAATCTCCTAGCTCAAATGGCCTTTTTAAAGTTTAATTAGGTTTAATTATGTTTAATTGACCTTTTGTAATGATTATAATTAATCAATTTCATTTGATTTTCATTTTGATTTTGATTTTGAACCAATTGACCCAAGTTAGGTTTAATGGGTTAAAATGGGTTCACTTGGGTCAAATGAGCAAATTAATACAATTAAACCCAACGATTAGTTGGATTATGCTTAATTATGATTTTAAGATGATTTTGGACATTGAATTTGAATTGATTTCAATTTAATTTGGGTTTGGGTTCAATAAAGTAATTTATGCCCATTTATATCAAATGATTAGATTCATGGTTAAAAATGTTCATTTTATGATTTTAAACCTTTGGGATAATTTAATTTGGTCAAATTTTAATGAGTTGACCTGTAACTTGGTGGGGCTCACATAGTTTAATCATAAGTCAAATGGCATGATTAACCATCTCAAACCTCATTTGTATTTATTTTCAGGTTCATTTATGTTCATGCATTGAGTTTATGCTTTTTTTGTTTGATTTAAACTTATTTTTTATTTTATTTGAATTTTTTTGGTTTAAGTAATTTTGAGCTTAAGTATGTTAATTGGGTTGACCATCCCAATTTTTTTAGTTCAAGCTCAATTAGATTTTATATTTTAATTAAATTATATTTAATTTAATCATTTATTTAAATTTGAGTTTGGTTTGGTATGATTTGGGTTCACCCAATCCTATTGGGTTAGGTTAAATATTAAAAAGGTTTATTAGAATATCCTAGTATAGTTTCCTAATTGTCTAGTCTGAAAGCTCCTAATCTATGATTTGGTATCCTAATTACTAGGGTTAGGGTTGATGCTAATCCTCATTCAAAAATGAGGTCATAAAATGGACCCCTAATATGTGTAGTGGAATAATAAAAGTACACTACACATATTGGTGTTGATTAAATTAGTTAAGAGAACTATAAGTAACAAATTCTTGTAAGGGTTTAAATTTTTTTAGTCTTTGGAATTTGAAATTTAGTTATGATTTTGGTTTCAAATTTTATTTTGAATTTGATTGAAGAAGATAGGCATAAATATGTCTTAAGTTGTTGTGATTTAAAATGATTCATTCTTAGGAAACTTAAGTTTGCTAGTGTCTAAGAAGAATAGTAATGATATAAAGAAAAAAACTCAGTAAGTGAATCTAATCCTAACATGGTCATGATAACTAGAAAAGATGCCTTCAAAAGACTTATTCTTATTTTTACTACAATAGGTTTTTAATAGCTGACCTAGAAAGATAGCACTAGGACTAACATCTTTCTAAATGGGATTAGCTAAGAGGTAGTTTGAATGACTAGCCAATTTTAAAGAAATAATCTATAGATAGACCCCAGGGTTTTCTTTTCTTAGAAAGGATGCCACTATAGATACACACACTTATCTAGAAATGGTAGTTAGAGAGGATTCCAAAATGGATAATCACTCTTCTCCAAACTACATGAATTTTAACAAAATAATGATGATACAAGGGGACTTACTCTTATCTGGTTAGCTTTTAAGAAGGGGTTTTTAATGATCTAATTCCAACCTAAATAGCTGAGTTAAGAAAAAGAAGCTTTTAATAGTTTGGTTCCTAATCCTCAAGATTTTGATTAATAGGTAGGGGTTGCATGGACTTAATTCCTTGCCTAAGTAGTCTATTGGAATGGGGCTTTAGAGTGGCTTATTTCCATCACTTAATTTCTTTTGTTTTGAACTAGAAAAGGATTCACAAAGAGTTAAATCTTAATCTAGTGATAGTTAGCTAATAGGAAGGGGTCTTCATTAGTTTAGTTCCAACCTGAATAGCTTGAAAAGGAAGGGAGTTTTCAACAATCTTATCCTAATTTTTATGAAAGGATGCCTGCTAAGGGACTTATTCTTATTTTGGTAGCTATTAAGATGGGGCCTTCAGTGGCTTAAATCCAACTTAAATAGCTAAAGGGAGGAAATCTAATCCTCAAAATTAGACTATTAGAAAAGGAGCCTTGGTGGCTTAATCCTAATTTAGATAGCCTATTTAACATAGAAAGCAGGAATGGTGCCATGAAGTGATTACTCTAAACCCATGAGAATGATGCACAAAGGCTCACTCCAAACCTAAGCAATTTATAGAAATGATGTCACAAATGAGTTTGTTTCAAATCTATGGAAAGTAAAAAATTTGCATCCTCTAAAAGACATTGCACAAAATTTATAGATAAAATTTAAAATTAAAAGAGATAATATTTGCACCTAAATAAAATGTAAATATAGAGATAAATAAAATTGTATTGATTATAATTTCTGAAACTAAAGTATAATTTATGCATAATATTTTTTAAGAAATGTTCATTAATAGGTGGCATTGAACATTCACCATTATATGTTATCAATTGGTAAGGACCACCTTCATGGAATTTTTCCACAATAAATAGTCCTTCCTATGTTGGCTCAAATTTGTTGACTATCCTGTGATGAGGTAAAATCAGTCATTTAAGAACCAACACCAAGTATCTTACTTGTAAAGTTCTAGGACAGACCAATATATCATGAGCTTGAATCATACGTGATTAGTAAAGTAAAAGATTTTGTTCAGTTCTCAGATGTTTTCCTTCAATACTTTCAAGTTCTTCTTGTCAAAGTTTGTGATTCTGATCTGCTATAATATTATTATTAACTATTATCCTCTAAGAAAGTAGTTACACTTCTAATGGAAGAATAACTTTAGTTCCAAAAGGAAAAGCATATGGTATAGATTGAGTTGGTGTTCTATATGTGGTTTAATATGCCCATAAGGCTTCAACCAACTTTTCATGCCACTGACGTTTATTTTCATCAAAAACCTTTTCTAGAATTCATAGCAGAGATTTATTAAATGCTTCAGCCAATCCATTTGCCTTAGGGTAAAAGATGGTTGAATATCTCCAATCAATGTTATGTCAAACCATAAAGTGATTTATCTTAGTGGACTTAAATGATGGACCATTATTAGATATGATTCAGTGAGGAACGCCAAAATTATTTTCCCGAAAAAACTTAAGTACACATTATGCTTTCACTTCTTTCATTGGAATCACCTCAGCCTACATAGAAAAGTGATCAGTTGAAGGTATTATATAATGATACCTTTTTGATGGAGGGTCCCTATAATGTCAGTACCCCAACTCTCAAAGGCTAAGAGGCAATCATTGGGTGTAGTATATTAGGAGGCTAATGTAGTACCACACTAGGTATTTAACATTGATGGCAATGACATGTAATTTTTATGCAATCATTTAACATCGAAGGCCAATAATATCTAAGTCTTTTAATTTTCAATTTTATTTTAAGTCTAGATTGGTGAGTGCCACAGAATCTAGAATGTACCTTAGTCACAATCTTATGAGCTTCTTGCTTATCCAAATAACATAGCCACATTTGATCAAATGACCTATGATAGAACACATTATTGATTAATGCATAAGATAAGGCATATTTCTTAATTTGATTTGCTAATGACTTGTGTTCAAGGAGCCTCCCCTCACTTAATTAGCCAATGAATGGCTATCTCCAATCACATTCTTCTTGACTTTTAATAAGAGGGGATATCCATTTGATTTATATTTTTCTATTAATGTAATCTAAATCTATATGCGATAAAATTCATTAGTTTTGAACCTTTATAGATATAGACTCTTTTCTAAGCATACAATTTTTTTAGTGAGCTTAGATAAAGTGCTTGCTATAGAATTATCTTTGCATGATATTTTATATAAAGTCCTGAAGGGAATCTTTTCAAGCAATTTCATTGTATACTAGTAATAATTGAAAATCTTTGGATGTAAAACCTTTAGATTTCACTCACTTGGTTAATAACTAGTTGAGAATCCCCAAAGATTCAAATATTTTTAATATCCATAAGGATTGCTAACTCTAGTTCAATTATAAGAACCTCATATTCAGCTTTAATATTCTTGTAGGGTTCAAACAAATGATAGGAATAACACATCATACATTTGTCTAGAGTTATAAAAATCAATCTAATCCTTATCTTCCATAGAATAGAAGAATTTAACTCTTTATTTTTCTTTGAAGATGCTACACCATCAAAGTATAACCCCCAGGTGGCATTAGTTCAACCATTACAACCATGATTTATTTATCTGAAAGATCATCATTTAAAGGAGAACCTTCAGATAGAGGATGGATTACTAAGAAATCAGTTATAACTTGACCTTTTACAGCACGGAGGGAATAAATGTAATCCTAAATTGCAATACAATCATTGATGAACGTGCTAGACATCCAGACAACATCGAGCGGGTCATAAGCTTTTGCAAAAGATTTCCTTTTGAAATTATATTCACTTTATGTGAAAGTATGTAATTCCTTAGTTTCTAAGCGATGAAAACTAAAGCTAAATAATGCTTTTCAATCGGTGGATAATTCATCTCTATTAGTATGAGTTTGTGGCTTAGATAATAAAGGACATTTTCCCCTTCTTCATTAACTTAATTTATTAAAACTTCAAGTGATTCATCTAAAGCTATAGTATACATAATTAATGGCTTCCCTGGGATCAGGCCAACCAAAAAGGAGGATTCATCAAATATTGTTTTAAACTTTAAAATGCACTCTAGCATTTTTCATCCTAGACAAATTTAGAATCTTTTTTTGTCAATGCCACAAATGGTTGGCATCTATCAGATAAGTTTGATATAATGCTTCTTAAATATGCAAGCATTCCATGGAATGATCTTAACTATGTAAGACTTCTAAGTGGCAGCATTTTCGTGATAGCTTTATATTTTTAAGATCAATTTCAATCCCATAGTGCCTAACTACAAACCCTAAAAACATCCCTAAAGTTACTCCAAAAGTACACTTCAGGGGTTCATTTTAAATTCATAATGGCGTAACTATTCAAAATAATTTGTAGATCATACAAATAATTTTCTCTTTCTTTAATTTTAGTGTCTAGATCATCAATGTACCATTCACTTGTTTATGAATTAGATCATCAAATACTTTAGTCATTACTCTTTGATAGGTAGCCTTGACATTTTTGAGACTGAATAACATGACCATGTAAAAGAATATCCCAATAGAAGTTCTGAATGTTGTATGCTCCATCTTATTTTGGTTATACCCAGATAATCCATCTATGAATGAAAAGATTTCATATGATTGAGGCTATCCACCATAAGTTCTGGTATCAATAATGGGAACTCATCTTTGGGATAGGCCTTATTTAAGTATCTGAAATCTACATAAATGTGTATTTGGTGGTTAACCATGAATGGTATTATTGTTCTCATACAAAACCCACCTCAATTAATTTTATTAACTTCAATAACCACTTCTTGCTTAATGTTTAGATGCATGCGTCTAGGAGCATGCCTTACTAGAATTGAATCAGGTTTAATCTCTAGTTTGTGAACTACGACATCTTGATATAAACCTAGAATTTCATCATAATTTCACATAGAGCAATCTTTATATTTAAAAAGTAAATTAATCAACTCTTTAAAATCTTTTGAACCCAATAATGAACAAATAAAAGTTGGCTTAGGTATTTCTGAGTTCCAAAGTTGATCTTCTTTAATTCATCAACAATAGATTTTATTTGTTCTACAAATTTTGGGGGTGCATTTTGAATTAAGCAATCATCTATATTATCTGATGTTTTATGATAGAACTCTTATAAAGGGTAAGAAATAATTCCAAAAAGTTGATCATATTTCATATGATTGCTTATCATTAAGCAAAGTTCATTATTATCTATTGGTCCAATGGTACTAAATGCAATGCCAGTTTTGGACTTTAGGTTTTTATTTTTAGTATTTCATAAACTTTCCATGCGTTGAGCTGTATCTTTGGCCCAAGCATAAAATAATTAAACCAAGTTTTAAATAATTCTTAACACAGTTAGGACACAAGTCTTATGAGAGTTCTTTTATTTCATTGAAAGATGGATCTTCAAGCTTTACATCTACTTCTTAACTTAAAGATCAGTGTATAGAGTAAAACTTTGATAACTTCTCAACCTCTTTTGAAAGGTTAGGAACTACTTTTACTTCTAACTATGAAATTTTATTTTGAGATAAAGGAGTTAATATCAAAGTGTCCACATATCTTTTCAATTTTTCATAAGTGGATAATTCGGATTCATCCTTTGATGCTTGTATTTGTTCTTCTATCTAATTCTAATAAGTTCTCAAACTTATTGATGAACTTTTTTTTTATTGGAATCTTCATTATAGGTAGATTCCAAATCAATTTTTAATTTTTTTTCTCTTTCTTTCTTCCCTCCTTTTTTTCTTTTCATCTTTTTTATTTGTTATGATATCTTCTTTCATTTTCTTCGGTGGCTCAATAATGTTGGATTTTATAGAATCAAGTATTTTCTTTTAGGCATATAATAGGAAGCATCTTCATAAAGTTTAATATCATGAATAGAGAATGGTTGTATATCACCTTTTATAGTATATTCCACTCCATCCCCTGTGTACTTAATATGCTGGTGGAGTGATGAAGCAACCATTTTATACTCATGTATCTATGTCCTACCTAAGAGAGCATTAAAAGATATCTCTAAATCAATAATATAAAATTTTACTTTAATTTTCAATCCATCTATTTTCAAAAATAAAGTGATTGAACCCAAAGCGTTCTATCCTATTTTATTAAAATCTCTCAATAACATTTTATGAGAACTAATCCTTCTTGTATCAATCCTCAAAAATGATAATATTTTGAAATTCATGAAGTTCACTGAAGCACCGGGATCAATAAAAACTCTTGATAGTCTGATTTTTTCCACCTTGATGAAAATGTAAAGGAGCAAATTATGATTTGTGATTCCCATAAGTAACTCTTCATAGGAAAAAGTTACCCTAGGAATCTCTTTGAAATAGCAAGCCTCATATGAGGAAGTTCATGCTAGTTATGTTAGGCATATCTCTAGGTCGAGTAATGCCTGGACTAATGATTCCCTCATTTCTTTAGATCGAATAGGGGTGTCATAAATTCGTAGTCTAACAGGAAGTTTCTAAGTTGGACTAAAATAAGATTGTCAAACTTGGGGATACCTGGTTCAATTTTGGGTCTTTCTATGGAAGTTCAAGATATCGGTCAACAATTTTTTTGCCTTTGTCCATAGAAGGTGGTAGGACCTTCCCATTGTGGAGGTTAGCTTCAATAATATCTAATAAATTAGATGCAGGGGTCATGTCAACCTATCCCTCATAAATGATGTATTTTTCAAAAGATTTATTAGAATGTGAAAGTTCTAATTCTATATTAATAGGATAGCCTTACAAATCAGCCTTAAAAATCTCACTCTATGACCTTAATTCACAAAGTACATCATAATTAGTATGAGAAGTTTCTTTTTTATCTTCTTATTTATCTTTATTCACAACATGATTATCATAAATAGTAAGAAATAAAGATGCCTTTAGCAATAGGCTTTTTATTAAAATTTTCAAAATAGGTACACAAGGATAAAGGGATGTAAGGCCTAGCATTTCTATCCTTATCGTATAAAATTCTTTATAATACAACAGACATTCCTCTCTCACCACTCTCTTTAGATATCTAGACATCTGATGATGCTGAATGGGGTCGAGGAGGAACTAAGTCTTCTGACCAATGAATTAATTTGGATAATCTTCTAGGTCTTTGTTTAATCTTGCATGAAATGTTTAAAGTTTTTCATTAAAAACATTTTAGAAGAGTGTGATAATACTATATCTTAATCATTTGAAGGAGATGAACTAGAAGTAGTAGAAGATTCACCTGTGATCACCTTAATGGACCCTTGTCCATAGTCCACAAGGTATTCCTTGGGAATTATCACCTACCCTTTCTTATAGTTTCTTTCAAGCCAATCCTTAAAACTGAAGTAGTCTTCAATAATATTATCTAACATCTGATGATATGGGCAATAATTTAGGTCATTGAACTTGCTGAATTCTTCTAGCCTTTTTGGAACAGGCAACTTGAAATCTGGCTTTTTCTTCAAATTTTTAAAGATGCTCCCCATCACCTCTCTCTTGAAAGAATAAGTCTGGTTCATTTTTTCACTAAAAGGGCTAGTGGGAGCTTTCTTTGGTGGTAATAATTATTATTGTGATGGCTCATAAGGTGAACACCGCTCTATCTGGACTTGAATTGGAGCTTTTCCTTTGTCCACTGTAGAGTCATTTCCTGCCTTTTTTTCCAACACTTTTCTAGGTTTAGATGGATCCATAGTGGACTGATCTCTAAGGAACGACATCCTAAGGACTTCTTCTTGCAAGCTAAAGGCCTTATTTAATAAATTTTCAAAGGTTTTAATAGTAAAACCTTTTAATAGAAAGGCCACATGATCATGGATATTTCACAAGAGTATTTCTACAGCATTTTTCTCTTGTAACTAAGGCTCACACTCGAGGCTGAGAATCCTTCATCTTAAGACATAATCTACAAGTGATTCACCTGGCTTTTTCTTTTTAATAACTAGGTCACCTACAGTAATATGGTGTTGTGTGCCAGTGAATCACTTTACAAATATATTTTGTAGTTTATTAATAGTGTGCACTAAATCATTTTATTATCTCTTCATACCAATCAAAGGCAACCCCAGTCAAACTACTAATGAATTGCCGAAATAATAGGTCATCACTCCATCTAACATTGCAACTACTTGCCCAAAAATATGCTAATTATTGTTCAGGTTTTCCTGTCCCATCAAAGACTTTGAAAGAAGAAGGTACAAATCCCTTAGGACATGGTACCAAATCATATTTCTCAGGGTAAGATTACCCTTAGAATTAGAGTTGTATCACAGAATTATGCTAATGGTTCTTTCACCTACTATTCCTCTAGAAAGTCAATTTTTGGAGATGCATCATCCATTATTTTACATTCTTGGTGATACTCTCTTAAACAAAGATTATTCTCTTCAATGGGATGGGACTCTTCCGGTTATTCTAGAGAATATGGCTGAGAAGAGGTGGGAATTAGACTTTGGAGTGATTACATAGTGGCAATCATCTCATCCATGTTCTTCTCCATCCTCAGAATCTAATCATCCTTCTTTTGTATCTGAAGGATCAACTTCTATGTGAGATCAGATATAGGACCTTCATTTATACTATCTTGGGCTTCTTCCTCTTCTTTATTACATGTCCTTGTATTTACCATGAAGACATGTGCTATGGGTAACATAGGGTCATCATCTAACAAGTCATCCTGATCTAAGTCAAGTGTTCATTTTTACAATGGTTTCCATTTCTTTTTTATTAGATGAAGTGGAATACCATTGCTATCAAGGATGGCTTAAGACTCTTCTTCTACATCCATGGGTTTAATTTCAAATATCTTTTTCTTATACTTTTCTTGAATGGTGGGGACCTCCTCTATAATTAGAGGGACTCCCAAATTGAGGTGTCCCTCATATGAAATCTCTTTTTTATAAAGAGATAAATGAAGAGATTCTATCCACTACTATAGATATGGGATGAGGGCGGCCCTTTAGTTTGAGTCCTATGCAAAGGTGATGAAGGCCTTTCTTTAATAGGCTGGGCAATATGTGTTTTTTTAACTCTGATGGTGAATGAGTCCTTGGCTTAGAGGCCAATGAGACTTTCCCAGCATAAACATTTATGGTTTCCTTTCTGAGGATAATTCTATTTCCCACTGAGCCAATTGGATAATCTCTATGCCAAGTTAGTGGCCTCCTCGAGTGATGGTATTGCTCTAGTATAACATGCATAGGTTGGTAAGCCCTTCTTTTATCAAAGAAGACTACTTTTTTGTCCCTTTATTTTGAGTAGTCATACATCTCCCTAAGATCTCTCTCTCTCTCTCTCTCTCTCTCTCTCTCTCTCTCTCTCTCTCTCTCTCTCTCTCTCTCTCTCTCAAGCTATCTAGAGATATTCCCCATTATGACCCTAAGTAACTTCTTCTTAGTGTAAGAAGATGACCCAAGATTTCTATGAAGAATCTACTATAATCTACCATGGATTTCCTTATTCACGAATCTAAAGCTCTCTACTTTCATAAGGAGAAGGGGTAAAGTGGAGAACTCACAGTTCTAAATATATCCTCTTATCCTTGGGCTGCAAAAAGAGGATGGAATCTGCTACCTCCACGGAGAGGAGAAGTATTCATAAGGGTATACACCACCCTCGCCCTAGTTTGCTCAATCTGTAACTTCTTCTTTTATTTTGTCGACTTAAGGGTCTACCTTCTAAGCCTTCTATCTCTATTTTTCTTCTGACTTTTAGTCATTCGTGATGGCTCAAAAGTGGAACTTATCTAGAAAGGGCTAGGAATGAGAAGAGCAGATGTCTCTTAAATAGGCAATTTTTCTTTTATTAAGATAGGGCCCATTTTTATTTTCTTAGAGGCCTCCACAGTCACACCTTTATTAATGGTAGGAATGTTATGGGACATTCTAGAAAACTCTAGATCATGCTTTTTGTCTTTAACAACCATGCCACTCATAGGAGCAAGAGTTACTCCATTAGCAATGATGTTCAAATCTTCAAAGCTAGCTCCAAATTTGATTATGGGGCCATAAGGAAATCTACTAACAAAAAAGCTAATCCTGGATGTAGCAGTGAAAATGAGCTGTCCAATCATTTTTTTTATTTTAAAAAAAAATTGAATAAATTATAATAAAATTTAATTAACATAATATTTAGCCTTTTTTTATTATGGCTAGAGTTTTTAAAAAAAGTATTTTATTTTTGAAAATGAAGGAGTTATAGAACCCTCTTATTTGATTTTAACAAATAGGAAAGTTTTGTAATCCATTTAGTGGATGTTGAGTATACTCTACCAAGGATGAAATGGAGAGGTACTCAATGGAATGAAAGGCAATCTTAACCTATGAAAACACAAGTACATTATCGATGTATAGAAATAAAAGTCTATTTCTAAAGATGGAGAGAGAAACTATTCCCTAGTATAGATGCTAGAAAATATCTTTATGGGAAAAATTGTATGACACTACATAGATTTTAGGAATTTCTTATTCAAATAATTAAATATTTCATTAAGGAATAAACATATTTTCTTAAAACATAAACATGAATCCTATAATGGATTTAATTACTTAATAAGGACTCCTAAGGCATTGGGTATTTTAATATCCTAGAGATTTCTCCCTTGATCTACATGGAAAAGTAGGATAAGTTTCATTTTATACTACGTTCATAGTTCTTTATAAGTTACATCTTAAGAATGAAGAATCTCTTCCTAAAAATACTCTCAATTAAAGAAATAGACTTTTATTTCTATGGCTTTCGAAGATTATCTTAAAAGGATGTTTAATTTAAAATTTCAAGAGGGAACACTTCAAAAGGGAAGATTTCTTTTTAGAGGCCAATCAATATTGAGTAAAAAATGCTTATAGATATTGGGATGCCCAGGAAGCATTTCAACTATCCTATTATTATGCTTTACATTTTTGTGATCAAATTTAATAAAGTTTTGAATTGGCATTTTATTAGAAATCTAAAACTTTGATTCTAGCAACACAAGACTACATATATGCCTAGTGGTTAAAGACTTATTCTAGTAGGATGCATCAAACCCTAAATCTACAAATGCTTCTAACATAAGTCAGAGGCTTGACCTAATGTAAATTTTCTAGGAATATTGATTGTTTTCCTACCAAAGAAAGATGAACCTATTCTAGACTCGTATGGACTTGTAACCCACTTGGAAGGGTTGCCACCTAATACCATCTAAGAGATTTTGAAAAACATGAGTCCAGTCTTATGTATGTGAGAAGGCCATGAAATTTTATTCAGGAAAGAAGCTAAAAACCTAACTTACTTCCTAACCCTAAGATATTGTTTGGCATGGTATGCACCTAACTAATGCAATAAATTTCATCTTTTATATATTTTGACTAACAATTTATTTTAAATCTCTTATGTATGCAATTCATTCCTACAATGAGATGTAATTAGAAACATTCTTAGGCCAAATCAAAACAAGAAGGCGCACTTCACCGAGGAAGAGTGGTCATCCTCAAAAGTTAGATGCCTTTTTTGCATAATGGGTGAATCGCCCAATTCAAGAAGAATGGACAATATGCTCTCATGGTTCATAAAAGCTAATTGTTTTTATTTTCTTTTAAATTATACCTATGGCTTTTAATTTAAATAAAGTTATGAATTTTTTTGTGTTTGAGTTTTTTAAATTTAGTGGTGTAGAAAATTTATTATTTTAAGAGCTTGACGTATCAGACATTTCATTATAGAGCACATCATAAAAAGGAACATAGAAAAACATGCATTTTTATTATGCACTCCAAAAAGAATCAAGTCGTATTAAATTGATAAAATAGGCAAATGCAGTCGAGTACCACTTTGCACCGTGGAAGAATCATAAAATGAGTAGCTGAGCTCTATGCTTATACAACCCATCCTATAACTAAAAATTTTAATCTGTGGGGGTTATCTTCTAGGATCGTCACCTTCTTCAAGGTCTTCCATGGGCTTCATAGGGGACCACCAGCTGGCAAAATTATCTCTTACTATTTCTAGATCCCATAGATCCTAACCTAATTCTATGCTAAAATTATATTTTAAAATTACAAAATAAATCCCTAATCCCTATAAAATAGATGTCAAGAAATACATATAATACACTAGCAATTTATATTTCAAACATATATGCTTAGCATTAGTTGCTTGCAAGCCTACCTCTCTTATTAGGATATGCTTAGGGACTTAAGTAACACCTACAAGCAAACAACATTTATTTTATTTTTATTACATCGATCCTTTTAAGCACAGTCTCCCTATAGAAAAAAATGTTACAATGTCCTAACATTTTGAGTAGTAGGAAAACAATCATGGTCATCAAGGCTAAAACATCACAAAATAAAATAAGAAAAACATTTTACATCATAGATCATCATAGATCATCAACCTAACATAAATCTAGGGTTGGTGATTTAATAATCTAGTGTGTGAAAGAGGAGCTTGTGTGGTATGTCTGTACTAGGCTTTTGTTTAAGTTCAAGTTTCAATTTAGTTTAAAATTTAATCTTTTACTTTTCATAATTTTGCTTCATAAGTATGTGTCATTGTTACACTAGAGGTTCGAGGTATTAAGGCCTCCTTCAAACTAGTAGCCCTATGACCTTGGGTGTTAACATTATATACCATATGTAATTAGCTATGAAAAGTTTAATTTTCATTTAGTTTCTTTTATTTTATTTTAGAATTTGTTCAATTCATCATTGGTGAATTTCAATTTAAATGATTTGGATAATTTATGAGTTTATTCTACTTTTAGGTTTATTTTTGTATTAAGATGGAATTTAGGTTTAAAAGAATGAAGAATTAAATAAACTCCACTTTGGGTGAAATCTATTTGATTCATCATCTTAAATCCTAATGAAATGAGATTTTTGTCAAAATATTAAAGAAAAATTATTCTAAGGGTCCAACTAAGAACTTAAGTATTTCAATTAACCTTTTTTTAAAAATTTATTTGAATGGTTTATTTTAAGTTAGACTTGATTTGTTTAATATTCAACTTGTTTTAGAAAAATAGTTATAATGTATTTTTCTTTTATTTCTTCTGATTTGATAATGTTTCTTAGTTTGATTTATGACCTATTTATTTATAACCTTTAATTAAGATTTAAAGTGTTTCCTTAAACCTTAAGTTTAATCATATATCATGATTAAATGTAATTTGATGTTCACTTTAATTTTCTTTTAGTTTCAAGTGATTACATTCACTTATGTTTTATGTTATTCAAATTTTATATTGTGTAAGATGTATATAGTTTCATGACTTAGATTTTTGATTAAACAATCATTTAATCTAATATGTTATATTTATTTAATTTATTTGATTGGAATTGAATTGATTTCATTCATTTGTTTCATTAATGTATATGTTTATTAGATTGAAGAAGTTAACCTAGTTTAGAAGTTTTAATTTCATCATTCATCATTTACATAATCCATTATATTTTAGTTCCATAACTTAGGAGAATCAATTAACTTATGCACTTTTGATTTGTCATTTAGATTGGTTTTAATATAATATTATATATTATTATTTTATTTATTGAATTAAATCAATTAAGGTGAAGTTTTCCTTATCAATTATAACCTACAGTGCTTAGTAAATGAACTACTTAAGGTACCAAACCTAATCTAGGCCATTTTAAACTTTTAGGTTAGAAGATTTAATTGATTAATCATTTCATTCTTATTTGAAATTACCTTATTTATTAATTACAAATGGATCTGAAGTAATTTACATTCTTATTTGAACATACATTATTCATTAATGTTTAATGAATTTAAAATATTTTTAATATTAGTGAATCTCTTGTTTAGATATGAAATTCAGAGGTTGATTAACTTTAGTTTTCAATTGATTACTTGATTTTCCATCAATTTATCAATTTAATTATTTAAGATCTGATTAACTTTGTATTCTTAATCATTTTATAAATCCTAAATGCATAACTAATTAGATTCTTTAACTTCAGAGAAAAAAAATTTCTTAATTGTTATGATGTTTATAGAAATATCTTAAGTTAATTTCATAATATTTTATATTTTTTAATTTCTTAATTAATTAATTGATTTAAATTGACCTAGATATTCAAAATTATATAAATTCTACTCTAAAGGTTATTTAGATTTGACATTATTATGGTAAGTGGAGTTTCTTACCAAAATTATTTTCTTAAAATTTCATCTTAATCAGATGCAGATTTAAGGAATAACTAAGGTTTTAAGTTTTTCAATACAACCTAAATTAAAACTAAATTCATAGAAATTAACTAGGTATTTTATTTTTCTTTAATCCCTCTATGGAAGAGGAATCCACTGAGTGTTTATTTAGAATTTTTGAAGATTTGGTTGATTTACTATGATTTTTCAAAGTTTAGACCAATTAGTTAAATTAATTAATTCATTCAATTGCTTAATTATGTTATTTTGAGCTTTATTAAGTTCCAAAGAGTTCTAATGATCTTTTTTAGATTCATTAAGGTTCATTGTAATGATTTAAGTTGATTTAATATTTTTTATAATTTTATTGTATTAATATTAATTAATTTTATTAAACTAAGGCTTATGGCTTGATAATTTTATATTTTTTTATTTCAATTGCCAATAAATCATCAAAATCTTATCTAAGGTGTTTTCCAACCTTAATTTAAATTCCCCAAAGTTTCAAAATGATTGGATTAATGGTTTGAGTTTAATTTTGGTTTGATTATTTTTAATCAAAGTAAAATTAAACCAAAAATATCTAATAAAATTTTAGAATTTTGGGTTTAATACATATATCTAAGTGAGATGAATCCATAAAGCTCTTATTTGGATTTTTAGGTTGGGTATTTTATTTTCTATAAATTTTTGAAGTTTCTAGATTTTTTTTACAAGTTTCAAACTCTAAAAAATTAAATTTTTGTACATAAACTCACTCAGCGTAATGTGGCACTGACGTGACACCACTTTACATGCATCGTGATGCCACTAAGCCATCTGGATCCACAAGCATCTAGCTCAAAAGAAATAAGGACATAGAGATCATCTACGACCATCCAATCAATAATTGGATGTTAAGGATTTAACACATCTTTCCTTAAGAGGTGTTTTAAATTAGGCGATGTGGATAGAGCACAACCGTCCATTCCAAAAAGGGAATGGATGGCTTAGATTTAATTCTTTTTCTCATTAGTTAGAACCGTAGGCTATCCTCCTTTAAGAGACACAATTGAGCTATTCAAAATGGATTTTTATGTGATTTTAGTTTCAAAATGATCAATGCTTCAATTAGAACACATTTATATAGTTTGATCTCACTTGAGATCAAATTCTCTTCACGAAGGACCAAACCGAAATCATGGGTGGTCAATTTTGATGCATACCTAGCCAGCATTGATCCTCGATGGTGAAAATACTTCGAACACCTATGTTGCGATGTGGCAAACCTATGTGAGAGAGGAATTGAGTTGTCTCCTCACCAATCACTATAGAGGCTGAGCTCCACTTGTTCACTGATGGGTTTGGTTGAAATCTAGCTTGTCGGCAATGGGAGATCTGGGGGAGAGTTTATTTCTTCTTATTTTTACCTCAAGAATGTGTATGAATGCTTAGATTATCTCTAGGAAGCATCCTTCCTTTCTTTCCATATATTAATGAAAGCCTCTCCCATGGAGAAGTCAAGTGAGAATTTTCCATGGTGATTAGCACCATTGGACTCTTGCTAGAAGGGTGGTCAATTGATTGGGGTAAATTCAATCCAATTTATTGAAGAGATAAGAGAATATAGAGGAGGGAAGGATGGGTTTGACTTCATTCCTTCAATTTTTCTTGCCTTTCTTCCATTTCTCCACATCATATTTTGGTTTATTGTTTTGTGTTATGTTCACATCATTTGAGTTCAAGTATAATTAGTATTAATTAGGTTAGGGGTGACCTTTAAGTTAGCTTTAGTTCATTTAAGTTGAATTTGGTGATTGAGCTTAGTTTAATGCCATTTGGATTCAAATAGATTTGAGTTGTTTGATTATATTTCTTTTGATTACTTGATTTTATATTTGAGTTTCAATTAATATAAATTGCCTAATACATAATTTGGAGTTCAATTGATCCATGCCATGTGAGGGTTTGATGTTGTTTAAGCTTGGTTTAACCCTTTTAACCTAAATTGGTCAAATTTGGAGTTCAATTAATGTAAATGCACTTTTTAAGAATTAAATTTTGGTTTAATTATGTTTAATTTACCATTTTTAATGATTATTATCAATCAATTTCATTTGATTTTGATTTTGATTTTGATTTTGACCCAATTGACCTATGTTGGGTTTAATGGGTTGAAATGGATTCTCTTGAGTCAAATGACCAATGATTAGTTGGATTATTTTTAATTATGATTTTTAGATGATTTGGACATTCAATTTGAATTTATTTTAGTTAATTTGGGTTTTGGTTCAATAAAGTCCATTTAGGCTCATTTAGATCAAATGATCTAATCAACCTAATTAAGACTTTATTGAATTTTGATTTATTTAGATTCATGTTTAAACATGTTAATTTTTCCTTTTGCACTTTTGGGATAATTTATTTTGGTCAAATTTTATTGAGTTGATCTTTGACTTGATGGGGCTCACATAGTTCAATCTTAAGTTAAATGACATGATTAACCACCTTTAACGTCATTTCTATTTTTTTTAGGTTCATTTATGTTCACGCATTGACTTTATGCTTTTTTTGTTTGATTTTAATTTATTTTAATTTTATTTAAATTTCTTTGGGTTGAAGTAATTTTGAACTTAAGTAGGTTAATTGGATCCAATTGCCTTGGTTCAAGCTCAAATAGATTTTAAATTTTAATCAAAATATGTTTGATTTAATCATTTATTTAAATTTGAGTTTGGTTTGGGTTCTCCTAATCCTATTAGGTTAGGTCAAATCCTATAAAGGTTTACTACGAAGCTCCTAATTTAGAACTAGGTGTCCAAATTACTAGGGTTGGGGTTGATGCTAATCCTTATTCAAAAATGAAGTCAATAATGATTACACCAAATTCCAAGTTAATTGGCCAAGTAATTAAAGCTTAATTAACATAACTAAGTAAACCTTAAAATCCTAATTAATTATTATTCATTTGGCAAGAATAAGGGATTTTATTTTTCCTAAGTTCTCTTTTGACTAAGCTTTCCAAAATGAATTTATTTATATTTTTTAGATTTAATTGGCCAAGTAATTAAAGGTTGAATGTTGTTTGCAACTAGCTTCTTTAGAGATGATGAAAAGTATTAAAGAATCATTATTGAAAAATTTTCTTCCTTAAAATCATCCTCTTCCAACAACATTTGTATGAGATTTGTAATTCGCTCTTCTATCTTGTAGAAAAGGATCCCACATTTATTATAACCTTTTCTAGGAGGAACATAGAAAGTCTTTAGCTATTCTATTTCCTCATTTCTATGTGCCTTTTGCACTGTAATTATTTTCGTAGCCTTGTTGGAAATTTAAGATTTGGGTACCCTTATTAAAGAAACATGAGTTTCCTCTAAGTTCTTTGAACTTTACTAGTACTAGCTTCTTTTTTCTTTTATCTAATAAAGCTCTTCTTAGGTTGATAAAGTATTAATTCCTCTTCATCATCCTTAGTATCACCACCAAGGTGGGGAATTACCTTGGGTTGCTTTAATTTTTTAGTACTTTTATCTTTTAAATTATCACCTTTCAATATTAGTTTAATAAGTGGAGTCACTTAGTATTGGGAATTGACTTCCTCTATTTTCTTAAGCATGAAGTACTTAGCATCATCATAGATCTTGATCTCATATATCAAGAATGGATTCATATCACCATCAATTTGATGCTTTTACCATTTTGAATATACTTCATACATTGATGGAGAGTTGAAGGTAATATGTCATATTCATGAATCCATGGCCTACTAAGAAGTGCTTTGTAAGGAGGTTCTTTCGTGGCCTACCAAGAAGGCTTAACTGGCCTTCAAGGAGGTTGTTCATACTCCTCTAGAGAGTCAATAAATTTTTATGTTTCAAACTTTGGCTTTTTGGATTTCCACTTTTTCTTTGATAAAAGAGACTGATTATTTTGCATCTACTTGTTTATATTGTATAAAAATTTCCCCTTATTGGAGAAGAATATTTTTGGATTTATTTTAGGCTCTAAAGAGTTCTTTCATTGGATGCCTTCTATGGCTAAAAGAATATTAATCATCCTTTGTGTCCTTTTTGAGATGAAGGTCTCCCAACTACATTCTTCTTTTTATTATGCTTGTCGAGTTTTTCCCTTATCATCATTTATATTTTGGGTTTTAACTCGCTTAACATTTTTTATCTTCTGCATTCTAGATTGAGTGTGTTGTAACAACCTTCATGTTTTCTATTTTAAGATGTACCAGTACAATGTCTGATAAGGTGAGTTCTCCATTTTGTTAGCTCTCTTCTACCCATACTTTTATGATAAAATAATCTTTAATTGGATGGCTTATGAGCCTATGGAATGAACAATATTTAGGATCATCAACTTTATCTACTTAATCTGATCATTGTGGTTCTAGCAATTATTGTACCAATTTTAGGGTGCATCTTAAGATCTTAGTAATATATTCTCTTTTAAATGAATACTACTTAGGCATACTCTTTTTGGAGGGTTGACCCCTTTTTTCTTATCCTTTGTCAGCTTTGCTACCAATTGCTTAGTTGTCGATGGTCACGAGGTTGCTGCACCTCTATTTCACATTTTTTCAACCACCATGAATATGAATGTTGTACTCACATCATTCTTCTTCACATCATGCGATTTTGGTTGTTATCCTTTTTCGAAGGGATTATTAGTATAGTTGGCACTTAAGTCTTCTTACTTGGAGAGTCTTTTGAATTTGGCTACATGATCCAATAATTCTTGAAACATATTAATCATAGCTATGGCTAGATATGGGGCCATCTAATCATCGATATTCCCCATAAGGAGTTATAATTCAAGCTTTTTTGTGAGCTATTGATCATATTTGTTGCTTATATTTCTCCATCTTATAATCCATTTGGTAAAACTTTCATCTTTCTTTCTCTTTTTCAAGATGAGATTTCTTATTGTTACTTTCTTGGTTGCACCTACAAATCTTTTGATGAAGAGTGTTTCTAGCTCGACAAAGGTTTTTACTAAGTCGTTGGGTAACTCAACATTTCATTGAATGGCCATATTTGTGAGACTGCTAACAAATTGTCATAGTAGTAATGCATCATTCCCTCTCGTATTTCTATAAGTATCTTTAAACTGGGCTAAATGTTATCGTAGATTTTATGATCCTGAGAAGGTGATAAATTTTCACACAACGTACCCTTTAGAATAGAATACTTGGTCATATTCAGTTGGGTATGGTCAACCTTTTTTGGCTAGCTATTTAGCATCTTCTGAAGCGATGACTACTTTGACTTTCTAGCTAATGAGATCTTCTAATTGAGTTTTGGTGATAACATCAACTTTTTGATGGGCATTTAATGTAACCTCTCCTGGGGATTCTTGCCTTTGTGTTGAAGTTGTTCCTAAGTTAGGTGTAGCATTTTGCTTACCCTTTTAGCTATTGGATTGATTATCTTTGAAGGATTTCTCGAAGGCACTCACTACATTGTAGTTGCTATGATGTTAAGTTAACCAAATAGCTCTTTCATCAACCCATTCATATCATTAAGACAGTTGTTGAGCTAGCTAATTTCTTGGTCTCTTTATTGGAGTGAGACCCATTTTTTATTATAACCTTGTTATAATGTCAGTTAACTCTTCATTTACCTCAACTTCTACTTGAGCTTCACCTCTAGGTTGTTAATGATTTGACTTTTCTTGATGTCCTTCCTCATTTGGCTGTTAAGGTTCACATTTCTATTTCATAAATGTGTATCAACAATGCAAAAAACTTTAACTCTCATTCAATCAAATATAAATTATTTTGGAAGTCCATAATTGGTTGCTCTTCATTAATTAGAAAATCACAATCTTCCCATAAGAGTTGATTATCAACTTCATCATCCACTCACTGACTCTTTTTAGACCGATGTTTCCAATTGCTGATAGGAGATTTAGTTCCTTTGTCATCTAGTAGAGTTGGCTCATATTGAGTTGTCTCATCATTTATGACATGGGATTCTTTAGGTACCCAAATCAATCGAGATTTCCTAGTGGTGGATCTTTAAGCATATATCCTAGATGTCACACCCTGATGTTCATCAAATGAATTATACTACTTTTTTGTAGTGGTTGTCGAGACCTTCCAACTGGCCACTAGTATCTTTGTATCTAAATGCTCGTTGTTCGTGTTCACCAAATATAATACCCACAGACTTTGAGTCTTGCTCTAGATAGACACATTATTTTTAATATGCCCACCTTCTTTAGAGTAGAAATTTGTTAGGTTGGTAACTTGGCTCACCAATTTCTTGATTCTTCTTTGAAAGTTTCTATTTTTAACGGCCTTCAGAACTTTGTAGATTTTGGAGGAGATGGTCTGCTCCTTTCATGGTTGATTATGTGGATTTGGATGTGTATGTTTATTCTAGAATGACTTCCCTATAGCTCCTCTAGAGCTTTTTATTTTAACCCATCAGAGTAGACTGAAATTATTGTTGGTGGGTATGTTTGCTTCCACTAGTGGACATACCATTATTTAGAATTAATAGACATTCTGGCAGCTCTACGACTAGCATTATAATTTCTTCAAGCTCTCCTAGATAATTTAGTGTGTGAGGAAGATGCTTCACTATTATTATTGCCTAGAGTAAAATTCACATCTTGTGGGATAGTAGGCTCACCTAATACACTGCAAAGTGGGTTAACGATGATGGACTTCAGTTTTGTCTTAACAACCACCTTATCCTTAGCAGGGATAGTCAGAATTATGTTTAATAGTCTATCAAAGATGGAACCCTTCTTGGAGGTTAGGGATTTAGACTTGGGCACATTGGGAATTATCACATTTGGCCTACTTATCTTATTAAATGACTTTGGCATTCTAGCACCTTTGATGAGAGGCTTAGTTAAAGGTCTAATAAGTAGGAACTGGACAACCTCAAAAATCATTTTGAAATGGAGCAGCTTTAGTGGAACTAACATTGATTACATCCTAAGGGAATCTAACAGTAGACTACTCTCCTAGCTTGACAGTCATCAAGTTTGTAATATTGGCCATTAAAAGTTTTGAATTTAGTCATAGATCTTAAAATTTTAAAAAGTTATAACCTAATATTTAAGTTTATGATGACATCATATATTTTAATTTTTTCAACAAGAGATGAAGAGAGAAGTAGTCCCTAGTGAAGTCCCCAAAAATCTGATCACTAAAAAAAACACCTTTGAGGATGCTCTCTACCATCTTTATTGAGATGGGTAGGAGTATGTTTTTTCATGAAGAAAATTAATATATATTCAACCAGATTTCCCCTAACATTATATTAAGATTTATTTAGATATAGATTCTACTTTTTATGAATGCAAACCTTCATAGTTAATTACCCCTCTTACCACAGTAAGAGAGCACTCTCGATTAAGGTTGGAAATAAACTCATCTTCATGATATGAATCAATGTCTAGTGGTGCATGTGGTATGGCATAGATGATTGTCTAAGGAAAATAAGAGAATAGTTTTGATCAGGATCACATGGTTCCATTATCCCAATACTACATTATTCTAGTCTACCAATATCAAAGGGCTAGCCATAATTTCTAGAGAATCTAATTAGCAACCATGGGATTCCTCGTCTCAGATATCTCTAGTAGACTAGAGGTTTATTGTAGGGGTGTTCACATGGAGAAAGTATAAATTGGACTTACATCCCTAAGAATGTTAGAATTATAGGTGTTCACATGGTGAATGAATTATAATGTGTTCTCATAATGAACATACAAAAAACTTGGATTAGATCCCTTTGGAATGTTAAATGATGTTGGAGCATTCACATGATAAACAAATTATATGGCGTTCACATGGAGAACATATTGATTGGAGTTACATCCCTTTAAAATGCTAGATGGAGTTGGAGTGTTTATATGGTGAATGAATTATATGGTGTTCGCATGGAAAACATATATATTGAACTTAAATCCCTTTGGAATGCTAGTAAATATAAGGGTGTTCACATGGTGAATGAATTATAGGACATGCTCATGGCGAACAAATAGAAGACTAGATTAGCATTCCTTTAGAATGCTAATAGATATAAGGGTATTCATATGATGAATGAATTATAGGGCATTTGTATGGAAAATTGATAGAGACTAGGCTTACATCATTTTGGAATGCCAGTAATTATAAAAGTGTTCACATGATGAACATATAGATTAGACTTACATCACTTTGGAATGTCATTAGGATGTTTGGATGGTGAACATATAAATTGGACTTACATCCTTTGAAATTCCATTAGGATGTTTGCATGGAGAACATATAAATTGAACATACATCCCTTTGGAATGCCAACTAAGTTTTGGGTTATTCTTGCATTGCAAGCTTGGGTTAGACTTACATTAATTAGAAAGCTGTTAGATTGTACTTACATCCCTTCAAAATGCTAGAGTTATAGGAGCGTTCACATGGTGAATGAATAATTGGGTGTTCACATGATGAACATTAATTGGTTACTTTGGGGGATAACACCTTGGTGCTGGAAGTATGATGCCTAGGCACTATAAAGGAGAGCATCTTGGCATTGTAGATTATGGCACCTTGATTTTATTAGGATGGTTCCTTAACACTAGGAAATCAGTGCCATGGCACTATGGGTATTATAAAGGACATTTGAAAGTTTATTGGCAGACTGACTAGTGCATTGGCATTGTTTATGTAGCACCTCAACACCAGTCAAAAGATTGTTCAAATGGGTTACAAGTTGGTAGACACATTTAATAGATAGAACAAACTTTTTGACCAATGCTACGCCACTACATCAGAGCCCCATGATATCACACCAGTATTTCATGCACATTTGAGTTCTGGTCAATTATGAAATTAATGGTAATAAGTGCTCATTTTTACTAACATGATAACTGTTTTGACTGGGTGGCCAGTGCCTAGGCACTGCATGTGAGCGTTGCAATGTTGGTTCCATATTTTAGAACCCAAGAGGTTGGCACCTTAGTGCTGCTATTTTAGCACCGCAACATAGATTCCTTATTCTAGAACCTGAGAGATTAATGCCTCAATGTTGCTTCCTTAGCATCGCGGCACTAGGCCTGGTTTATAAAAAGACCCTTTAGGCTGTATATTTTTCATTCTACGATCTCTTTGCTATAAGAATACTTAAAGTTTTCTTTTCCTCAGCTTTATCTCACACTAAGAAGATAATCATGCTACTTATGAGGCTCCCTACTAAGAGGAGGGAGAATTCAAGTGGCACAAATAAGTTTATTAGTGTGGAAATAGAGGAGAGGTATCAATATGCCCTTATCCACAAGTACCTCATTCCAAAGAAGAGTTTCCATAATTTGGGAGAGAGCATGGAGAGGATCATCATTGAATGAGGCTGGACAAAGCTAGCCTATGAAAGTAACTTTTGTGATGTTCTTGTGGTGCGGGAGTTCTTCACTAATGTGAAGGAGCACTATGATAATAGAGTTCTTGTATGGAGAAAATGAATAAGTTTTAATAGTACTTCCATTAATGCATATTATAATTTACAAAATGTAGTATACGATCAATACCATTTTATTATAATAATCATGCTGATTTTGTTGAAGTTCTTAATTTTCTCACTGGTAGAAATGCCAATATTTACTAGAAATGGTGGGAAGAAAAGATTATCAACTTTCCTATCCCCAGCCTAATGTCAAAGTCTAAGGCTTGACACTATTTTATTTTTGCCAAGCTGATGACCATTAGTAATATTAGTGAGGTGACTAAGGATATGGCAGTTTTGAATTTTGCTATTCAAAAAGGCTTTATAGTATATATAAATATGATTATTTATAATTCTATTTGTAATATAGTTAAGGGCAATACTATTGTAGGATACAGTCATCCTTCTCTTATTTATGGTTTATGTATTGTAGTGGGTGTATTGGGGGGATCCTAATGAAGAAGTTCTTACTCAAAAAGCTCCTCTAATGAAGAGGATAATTGGGGGATTTAGTTCAAGGTTTGAGGTGAGGGAAAACTCATGTGCCCCATAACCTCGAATCCAATATTCTAAAATTAAGAAATTATAGAAGTTGTCTTAGACTTAAGCAAAAAGTTAGAAAGAAAATTTGGATATCATATGGATCAGTAGCAAAAAATAATTTTCTTTGGATAATAATTTAACTTTATCTATATTTGAAAATTAGTTCTCTTTTTTAATTTTTTATCTTTTTTGTACAATGTAATCAATTTTATTTTTAATAAATAATTTCACATTTGTATAAGACTAGCATTTAGAAGAACATTTAAAATAATATCATAGAAGAAGAAAGAAGGATGCAATCAAGTCATGGCTAAGAAGACATAAATAAAACAGAAGATAATAGTGCTCTATATAAATAGTACTCTTAAGATATAAACTTATTAACATTCTACCCGAGAGAACAATGTTGTGGTGTTCTTAAGATAGAAAATTCTTGTCCTTCAACCTGAGAGATCAACACTATGGTACTCAATATGTTACACTATGGTGCTCTTCAGATAATCATTTCTTGCCATTCTACCCAAAAGATCATCGCTATGGCTCGATATGTGACACTATGATGCTCTTAAGATAGTCATTTCTAGTCATTCTACTAAAAAGGTTGGTGTCACAGTGCTCAATATGTAGTACTATGGTGCTTAGTAGACAAGACTCAAGACTTAAGATTTATCGAGGTTAGTATTCCAATTGTTTAAAATCATAAAATTAATTTAGCGATGTGGTGCTTGAAGGACAGTGTTGTGGTACTATGAGAAGCCTTCTCTCATAAAACTCGAGAGCTCATCACATTAGCTTGGACCTGATAAAGGCGTTGTATTACAGTAGTCAGAAGAAGCCTTCTCCCATAAAACCTGAGAGCTCAACACATCCAACAAGTATACATAAATAAATTATGCCAGAGAAACTATCTAGGGATGTCACATCAAATATGGAGAAAGAGATGCTCTAATTTTCTTTCACTCATCAAAGTGGAAGAGAGAAGAAGATCCTCCACTCACTTAAGTGAAAGAATTCTAAAGTTTTACTCACCTAAGTAAAATGATAGTGAGTGATTACTGAATATCTTAGACAGATGGCCACTAAACTCTAGCCAAATAGTTTTTATTCTAATTATCACACACAAAGCCAAAAGTTTCTCATTAGGTTAGAATAAAAATTTAAATAAGTACCATACTCTAAAAGATGCATCCATTGGGGGCAAAACTATTGAAAAAATAAAAATAAAAAGCTAGAATAATCATTTTGTATTGTCGTTGCACCAAAAACAAGCATTGTGGCACCATAGTTCAGTGCCAAGGTGCTAACTTCTTGGTTTCTAAATACTAAAACCTACAGAGTATAGTACCAAGGAACCATAAAGATAGCATTAAGATGCTGGAACTACACCTATGAAAGTAAACTCATGAACTCACATATTTTCAACTGTACCTTTAATACGAAACTTATATATGATTAAATAAACCTATTACTATGTAATACAACATATAAAATATAAATCCATGCATGAAGTATACTAAAATCTTCTTGTGTTCAAGTGTTGGTTTAGGACCTATTAATAGGTCCTTTCCTCTTTCGATGTGCTACATCAATTCCCTCAAGCCTCGAAGAACTCTTCTTTGAAGGGTTAGGATTTTAAAGGTCTTTAAGAAGTTTGGGGCAAAAGCTTTGTAGTTCTTAGAAGTCATCCATGTATCCTCACTTGGTGGGTTGTCTTTCCACTTAACTAGGAATCTTTGACTAGTACTATCACCATTCGGTACCTCACTTATGATGATATTTTCCACCTCAAAGAATATTGGTTGGATAGTGTGCAAATAATTTTTATTGTCTCCTACAAAAGTATCATCCTGTAACTTTGGAAGTTGGGTAACTCCTTTAAAAGATATTAGATCTTCCACATTGAAAATAGGCTTAATAAACATATTAGAGGGTAATTCAAGAATATAAGCTTTAGTACCAAGTTTCCTAATAATTTTGAATGGCCCATATGCTCTCACTTTTAACTTTTTAACTTTGGTGGAAGGAAATCTCTCAAGATGGATATGAACTAATACATAATCACACATTTCATATTTTAAATAAAATTATCTTTATTCTTTTGTTCAACACACTTAGCATTTTGTATTTTCATTTATTTCTTTATGCCTTAATGAAGGCTATGAAAATCACATGAAAATGTATATGCTGAATCTGAAAATGCATTAGTAAGTGTAGTTGATAAGTTAGAAGGCATTTTAGGATTGTATCTATAGAATATCTCGAAAGGTGATTTATGGGGTGTTCCAGAAATAGAACTATTGTATGCAAATTTAGATGTAGGTAATGTTAAGTCCCAATTTCTTAATTGTTTCTCAACTAATGACTTTATAAGATTTTCTAATGTCTTATTGACTACTTTTGTTGATCAATCTGTTTGAGGATGAAATGTAAAGGAGAATTTTAATTATGTTCCCACTAGTTTCCATAAAGTTTTTCAAAATAGGATATAAATTTAATGTCTATATTAGAAACTATAGTGGACGGTACTCCGTGCAACCTAAAAATTACTCTAAAGAACAATTTGCTATGTGAGATGCATCATTTGATTTTGGACAATATACTATGATGAAAATAGTATCATGGACATGAGGTGTTCTAGGCAAACCTAATGTGAAATCTATGGATATATCTTCCCATGGTCTAGAAAGAATAGGTAATGAAGTATAACGACCTACCTTTTGTTCAATAGTTTTAGCTTGATGATAAGTGCAACATTAGGCTACTATATACTTAACATCTTTTCATAGGGATGGCTAATAAAATCCTTGCTTAATTAATGTTTAGGTTTTAAATTTATCAAAATATCTTGATATACCCCTTGAATGTATTTCAAAGATAAGGAATTCCCTCATAGATGTTTTAGGAATACATAATTACTTGCCTTTATAAAGGTATCCATCTAGAATGATAAAGAAACTATCAAAAGTCAAGGGCTTAGATTCATGTTCTAAGCATATTGTATAGAAATCCAAGAAAATTTATAATCTTCCATAAAAGTTTTAAATTTAGTAATTTGAAACTTAAAGGATAAAATCAATAAGGATACTCTAAATAGAGCATATGCTGATTTATTTTCTATCTCGAGTTTACGTTTAAGCATAAAGAAAAAGTCTCAAAGATATTTGACCCACTTAGCATGTCTATGATTTGATTTCTTTTTGGAGTTAATAAACTTTAAAACATGAAGATTAGTATTCAGAATAAACTCTTTTGTAATAGATAATGTCTCAAATGCTTAATAATTTCAATAATTGCAAAAAACCATCAATCATAAGTAGTTTATTTTTTCTTAGTTTCATTTAATTTCTCACTAAAGAAAACTATTAGTTGGTTTTCTTGAATTAGTATTCCACTTATTCCACTATTCGATGCATTGCAAGTCACTTCAAAGACTTTATTGAGGTCAATAAGTCTCAAGATAGGTGACAAGTCATAAGAGTTTTAATTCATTCCATGGCTCTTTCGACTTTTACACTCCACCTAAATTTATTTTTCTTTAGAATTTCCATGACTAGGAGCTACAATGGTACTAAAGTTTTTAATAAACCTCTTATAGAAAGTTACTAATCTATAAAAACTTTTAACATTTGTGAGAGATTTTGGAGTTGGCCACTCCAAAATAGATTAGATTTTTGATGGGTCAACCTTTAATCCATCAGTAGATATAATAAATCCTAAGAAAATAACTTCCCAATAATAGAAAAAAATATTTCATTAGATAGGACTTATCATCTTTGCTACAGATAAGAATATCATTAAAATAAAATATAAAGAATTGACCAATAAAAGGTTTCAAAATAGTTTTCATTAGTCTCATGAACATACTAGGGGCATTTGAAAGCCCAAACAGCATGACTAACTATTCATAAAGAACATCGAGAGTTTTGAATGCAGCCATCCAATCATCACCTAGTATAATCCCTATCTGATGGTATCTACTTCTTAAATTAACTTTAATGAATAATGATCAACTTGAAATAAGATCTAGTATATCATCCAATCTAGGTGTAGGAAACCTATATTTTTGTGATCTTCTTTACTACTCTACAAATTATACACATCCTCCAAGTTTTATCTTTCTTAGGAGTTAAAAGAGTAGGTATTACACAAGGACTGAGACTTTTTTATATAAAACCCTTCTTTAAGAGTTCATCTACTAATCATTTTAACTCTACATACTTAGTTGGATTCATCCTATAAGGGCATAAGTTTGGTATTTGTGAACTATGAATTAGATTTATAGCATGTTGTATACTCTTTAATGGTGTAGCTCATTAGGTAAGTCATCAAAAATCAAATTAGTGAATTTAGAAAATAGATTTAAGACTACAATAAGTATATTGTGATCTTAGTATCAATAGAGATTTCTTGAAGGTGCAAGATAAATAAAGAAGTAGGGTCATGAAATTTTCTAGCTTAGTTTCAAAACCCTAAGGTTGTAATTTAAATTCTAAGTGATTCACATGTATTATATATATATATATATATATATATATATATATATATATATATATATATATATATATATATATATATATATATATATATATATATATATATATATATATATATATATATATATATATATATATATATGTATGTGTGTGTGTGTGTGTTTGTGTATTAGAAGTATCATTCTTATTGCTAAATGGAGATATCATTATCAATTTGAGTTTTGCATTCTTTCCTTGATTTTGTTTAGGTTGAAAATATGAATTAGGTTTATGTAGATGTGTAAGAAGAATTTTATGAGGGGGTATAATTGACCTCTTTTCAATAGGCTTTACAAGAAATAACTTAATTATTTTCTCATTATGCTTGAATATGTAAGTATTTTTATGCCTATAATGGATCACATTCTAGTCATAAAATCATCGTCTTCCTAATAGGATAAGAGTTATTTCCATTGGAATGTCACACCAAACTTAATCATTATAACTACTATTTTAGTTAGAACATGACATTTACTAGTGATATAGGTAGAGATGTATGATTTACCCAACTAACTTGGAATGCTTCTGGGTGAGGTTCAAATGTAAAATTTGGCTCTAGTTATAGCATGGGTTGATATAACATTCATTGCACTACCTCCATCTATTATTAACTTATACCTTTTCTTCTTCTTATATAGAATATACATAGAGAAAATATTCTTTGTCCAATCTTCTTCTTCACTAAAAGCAGTCATACACCTCATAATTGATATTGGATTATCTATATTTGGATCTACATCTTAACTAGATATGGGTGCATCATCATGTACATCTTCAATATCCCCATCTTCTTCTAAATCTTCTAATTCATCTAATGACATGATTTTTGTCCTACATTAGTTTTACATATGACTCTTCCTATGACATTTAAAGTAAACTATCTCTTTCACATTTTTATAAGTAGTTTCAATGGAGTTTACTTTAGAGGGGTTATTCTATGTAGAAGAAATAAGTCTAATAATAGGCTTTTGAGGTTGAGATGTAGGTGGATATTTAGAAGATATTTGAGCTTTCAATTTTAGATGTGGATGCAACTTTTTGTACTTTTATAAGAGTAAAGCACAATGAAAGGCATCCTGTATGGTCTAGGAATCATGAGGCTCTACTTCATTCCTACTATCTTTTCTTAATTCAATTAAAAAATTATTAACTATTTGCACTCTTGATAAGTGCATTGGGTTTTAGCTATTTAGTTCTTAAATATGTTTATATACTCTACTACTAACATGGTTTCTTACTTAAGAGAAGTCATTCATGGAATCTTTTGTCATGATTTCTAAGATAATATTTCAACCTTATAATCTCTTTCATTTCTACCCACATCATGGGATTTCTACCGTATCTCTCTTTTTACCTAAAATATTATTTCAATAAATCTTCACATGACCTACCAATTTTATTTTAGCGAATGTTGTTCACTGGTAATTATCCATATGATACCAATCAAAGAAGTCATCTTTTGGGTTTATCAATTTAAAATTTTGTTGGGGTCATGAACACCATTATATGTTGGGGCTTCTATTTTAACTTATTTTGTAAGTACTTGGGATGCTTCATGTATCTTAAGATGGTCTTGTTTAATGGTGTTCTTTAAGTTTGGTCTTCTTGAAAGAAATTAATCTCTATAAAGTTCAATGCTTTCCCCTCCTATGGGTTATAAGTCATCTAGATGAGGTATATTTGGTGGGGTTCAAAGCCTAGTACTTAAGGTTTGTATTTGTGTGGTGAGGTTCATGAGAAGATGTTCTACCCTAAAGAATTTGTCTTCATTCTTATGGAGTTATCATCTTCTCTTCTAGTTAAGTCCTCTAATTGGTTTAAACTAATGGATTTTGGTGGTATGATGTAAATAAAAGGATGCAATATTACACACCAAATGATAATTTTAAATATACAAAAAGGTGAAATAAACTTAACACAAATGAGATGCATAAATTTAAAAATTGACTAGCCTTCAATAAACATAGAGGAACATGTGGATACTACAAAATATTAAACACACTTAGAAAAAATAAGTATAAAATATTTAAGGATATGATTTTGATTTTTATTGAAGATTAGTATCTAGGTAGACTACTTAGTGAACTCTCCCTTACTCAAGTTATCACTTAACTATGATGGCTTGTAGTGAAGTTAATTAAAGGAAAGTATAGGCTTTATAAATAGAGACAACTATTTGGTAGTAATATAAACATTCATATAATTGCCTATCACATATATTTAGCATGTGTTTCCAAGTGAAATCACTAATTCTGTAAAGAAAATTATACAAAATCCAAAGTATGGAATTAACCTTACTTCAATTTAATATGGATTATCTATGAATACTTTCTCCACACCTCCAAACCTTTGGCTCTTATACCAAAATTGATGAAGCATGATCATGGAAAGAAGGATGTCATAGTGCATGTGGAGAAAGAGATGCTCCAATGTTCTTCCACTAACAAAAGTGGAAGAGAAAAAAGATATTCCACTCATCAAAGTGGAAGAAGTCTAAAGCACTACTCACCTAAGTAGAATGATAGTGAGAGATCACCGAATCTCTTGAACAATCAACCACCAAGCTCCAACCAAAGAGTTTTCACTCCAAATGTCACACGCAAAGCCAAACATTTCTTATTAGGTCAGAATAGGTGTTTAAATAAGTACAATACTCTAAGGGATGCATCCCTTTTGGAGAAAACTACAAAAATGAAGAAAAGTGAGAACGATCATTTTGCAATGTTGTGGTGCCACGAACCAGCACCGCGACACCATATCCTAGCTCCAAGGTGCTAGCTTTTCAATTTATAAACACTAAAACCTATAGAGTGTAGTGCCAAGGTGATAGATCTAAACCTATAAAATTAAACATATGAACTCACATGTTTTCAATCACAACTCTAATACACCACTTACACATGATTAATGACACCCATTACTATATAATACAATGACATATAAATCCATTCATGAAGTCTACTAAAATCTTCATGAGTTCAAGCTTTAGTTTGGGACATAGTGATAAGTCCTTTCCTCCTTTGATGTGATACATCACTTTCTATTGATCAGTGATCCAAATAATTTAAGCTATGAATATGGTTATTCGTGCATCAACCAGTAAAGTACTAACTTAATGATAAAGCGTTCATTCAGAAATATTCAATAAGGAAATAAATCCAATTTTACTCAAATAAGTATACTCAATTAAAAATACACGTATGATTTTATTATCTATAAAACATTTTTACAATTAAGCAAGTAATATATGCAAACCCTACCACCAAAAAAAACTTTTTTACTAAGACATAAGGAGAAGAAGATATGTCAACTTGAGCTGCCCTCATCATCGCCCTTATCTGAGTCTATGAGTGAGAGTACATTTGAGAAGTCAAAAAACTTATTGTTAAGGTGGCTACATTTCACCAACTTAGTGATGATAAAGTCAGCACCATCCTTGAACTTCCATTATAAGAGCTCTGGGTACTCATCAAATTCGAGAAATCCAATGAACTCAACCTTTTTTTTGAAACTCTTCAATTTGATGAGAGAGTTCCTCCTTCAACTCTCTTCACCTTCGCAAAGTGAGTAAGTTTCAAAGTCACCCTCTCCTTCTTCTTTTCTTAGTGACTAGCCTCATCTTGAAGGTGTCTATGCTTGGAGTTGAGAGATGTTAGCTTTTTCTTTACACTTGCCAGCTAGTACGTACTCGCAAAGGCCTTCTTCATTTTCTCAAAAATTTGTGGCTAACCTCCCATGTAAACTACCATGCCATCACCTAGGTAGTCATGATAGCATGTGATAGAAGAGTATTAGAAAGGTCATCCAAAATATCATTGAGATCTGATGAGAAGTTATTCTCCAAGCCCTCGCCTATAAACTCACTGCTCTGCTAGAGACTATGAGGAGTTGAGCTTACAACTCTATTTTTAAACATTTTGGGAGCTATACTTGACCTTGCTTCATCCGTGGCCTTAGTGGTAGCTGCACTCGGCTCCCCTTTTCTTCTTCCTCAATGTTGACCTCTAGAGAAGCCATGACCTCATCGCCGGCCACTCACCTAACAATCTCATACTTGCTTTCCTTAATTGAATTAGAGAACAATAGTGAGGGTTTCCACTCTTGCAATTAAGAAAATAAAAAGTTAAAGAATGAGTCACAAAAGATATAAAATAATTAGCAAGAAGAAAGGAGAAGTATTTATCGACAAAAACCTTTTTAAAGAGAAGATAAAGAGGGACATTCAGCTATGCCCCTGTAGCCTCACCAAAACATCCTACTCCTACACACTTTGCTTACCTAGCTTTGTGGCCCTACTCAGTTGGTAGGGAACAGAGACACTCAACACCAACCTTTGAGATGCACTCTTTACAAATAGAAGCTTCCAGCGCCACTTCTGCAACTTATTCTGCAAATCATAAATTTTCAAGAAGTCACTAAAAATTGAATGATTCCATCCTTGTGGTATTTCATGATGAATCTCGATAGAAGAGTTCCAAGCTCCATAAAATTCCCTCTTCTCATAGGCACAAGATGAAAAAGGTGATGTTTGTGAAGGACATAGGTGAGCACCACTACAAAAAAGTTGAGATTGTTAATCCACTCACAAAAAAAAGAAGTCAAAACCCATTTTGAAAATGGACAAGTGGAATGCGTAACTCATGCTTCCTAACTCAGCCTCTTGCATGGTGATGTTTGGATCACCACTATGATATTTGAAAAAACACAAAAGTCATGATAAAGGAGTCCAGCTTGGGATACTCTTTGATTTAGGCTTGATGGAAAGTTGAAGCAGCCTTCTTCAACAAAACCCTACTTACAAGATGGAAATGAGATCAAAGGCTACTTACACATCTTGAGGAGTGCAATAAAGTCTTAACTACTCTCAAGTCTGAGAGAATTTATAGATGCGATAAGAAAGGCATAGTAATTTGAGCGACACATCAAGCATTAAGTAAATAAATGATTACCTGAATCTCATAAATATCTCAAGCGATAGGGGCTACAAAAAATAATTAATATGAAATCATAAAAAAATCAAATAGTATTCATGAGCAGGGATTACACAAAATATTTATTATCTTTATTCACAAGTAAAAGTACAACACACTTGTTATGACACTAATACATCAATTTTTTAGTAATTTTGTTATAGGATCTAAGTGCCAATCATTGATGAGTCTATGATTCTTGCACATATAATCAAATAAGAAGCTCATGCTAGAAAGAAGAAGTGAAGTACTCTTCAATTTAATCGAGTTCTATAGAATGATATCTCAGCTCTCATTGTCATGAAGCTATGCTGGTACTCCACATTTAAGGAATACCATCTCTTTGACTCTAACTCTAATTGTGATCGTAACTCACCTATATCCAACTTGGATGGCTTCTATTAGGAAGGCAACCTCCCCTTATGGAGTGATGACTTTGGAAAAGTCTAGAATAATCACTATTCTTCCTCCATATTTTCATCATTTGCCAAGTAGACTCTCCCTTCATGGACTCATCTCTATTTTTATGAGTAAGGGAATGAAAACCAACTAACATTTTCCTGATGTCAATAAAGATGAAGCTATCATAATAATGGGAGTTTTGATGATCGCTCTTGCAACTCTCCATCAAGTCCACATGTGGTGCCAATCATTCAGTCCACAACAATGCTAGAGTTGCTGCTAGTCAATGATAAAGAATTTGTTAAGAACTTAGAAAGGAATTTTAATTATGGGATTTTCTAGGCCCAACCCTTGGGAAGGGAAGCCAACTATCAACTTAGTGGAATTCCACTTTACTATGGAAATGGCCAAGCAGATCACCCATGGAAGGTTAAGTGACTCTATGAAGCTATCAAGATTATTGGAAGAAATGATTTGATGGGCTCATGAGTGCCCCTCACCATCCTCTATCATGGCTTGAATGCAAAAAATATTCTCAGTTGCGATCAAAAAGAAAGTTTGAAATGCCGACATAAAAAGCTTACAATATGTGATGAGAGGAAAAAATTCACCTCAGTGAGGCATTCCTCTATAGCTGCCCTAGAGATAGCTAACCCAATTTTTGGTTTATTAGCACTTTCCTACACTAAATCAAAGGTTCCTCTTATCTTGCTTCCTCTTGTCCACTAACACTCATAGGTTGCACATGCATCACATTAACTCATTCCTGAGAGGGGCGAGTGCTAGCTTCCCCTCAAAGGGTTTGAGGAAATGACCAAAGCCATCTTTACTAAAGTTGGAGTAACTAAAATGCTTATTATATCCATGTGAATGATAGTGATCCCTTCTAACTTCTTTATTTTAATCACCTTTTTATGAAGACTCACCCATTGAGTCCTAGGATCAATATCACCAAGAGGCCTATTAGCATCCATAATGATTACATTTCAACAAGTTTTGCAGACTCAACCCATGAATATTGAAGAGTTTATCAAAGTGAATAGTTATAAAAAATGCTAAGCATTTTATAGAAGAAAAAAGATACATTTATAGTCTTTGTCACATCAAAAAATTGAATCGATAAAATGAGATGTGACCTCTCAATAATTGCGTGTATTTTTTTAGATCATTAAATATTTATAACTATTCATTCTTTTCATTCTTTTGTCCTTTCTATGACGTACCACTATAAGGAGCAGAATAATCTAGGAGCTAAATTTATACCAAAGTATCGGGTAGGCCCAAGTAATTCTAGTTATCAAAATAAGTATACTCACATTAGAGTGCTCAACAATCAAGAATAAGTATACTCACCAAAAGGTGTGTTCAATGATGGAAGGTCGACATATTCTCTTGAACCAAGCTCTTAGAAGATAAATTAAAGGATAAAGCATAACTTCACTTACCGATAGTAGGTGACTACTCAAGAGAATAAGGTGACTACTCTCTATCTCATCCTTACTCGCACACTCATCCTATGATAGTTTGCTCCCCTCCATCAATCAATAGATTTACAGTCACTCTCATGCACACCAATATCAGCTTAGGTGGGAATTCACTTATATTAGACTTACTTTATATGTATTTTCCATGTATGATCACCACTTGGTATTATAAAAGTGAGGCCTCTCTTACTAGGGGACCTTTTGGCTCTCATTCTAGATCCTATACTTTATACTTTGATTTTAAGCAAAAAAATTTATGTTTTTACACTATTCTACTTCCCTATCCTCTACTTGCACTTGTTTTACCTGTCTTCCAAATATCTCAGAAGGTTCTTCTTCCACCCATAGATAGATTTGGATTCAACACTAAAAGCTACCCATATTTATTATAATCATATTAAAAAGAGTTCATAGAAACTAATATTAGAAAATCTTAGTTAAGGAAGTAGTTCATAAGAACTCCTTACCTATATTAGTGCTAAATCTATCTTATAGGATCTCTTTGGACTTGAAATAAATGAATTGGTCTCTAACCTATCACATAGTTCTAAGAAATATACTCATAATTTTATTCAATTCAAAATCATGTTACTAAGATTCCCAAAATTGAAGCCTAACTAAATACAAAATCAAATCATAAAGAGTCTTAGAGCTTGTATAGTTTATCAATTATATTGACCAATATTTAACCTAAATGTATCTAAGACCTTTAGATATCTAACCTAAGACACTTAAGACTCATTTGAAACTTTTTAACCATTTGTAAGTTCTTTCATAATAGGTTAAATACTATAGAAACCTAGATGAGTCATTGGTAAATCATTGTGTTCAAATGGTTTAATCCTTACATCAAATGACCAAAGTTTTGCTAATAATTAAACCCATGTGCTTAAAAGTTTTTCTTTCTAGCTTAAATAGGTAATGCAACCTTGTTAATTGACTTTAGGTCAAACCTAAGAACTAATTTTTTTGCCCAAAACTCAAGGAAAGGACTATAACACTCTCATTTAGCTAACCTAAATCTTCTAATGCCTTAAGATTCACTATAGATGACCTTGGATTTTTTTTGACCTTTCCTTTGGTACATGGTGGTTTGAAAATTTAGTTGATTTATGGTCAAATTGGTTTAAAAATATACTACTTTCATCTCATTTACATAAATTATATTCTTAATTAAAGTAAACTAAGTCCTATCACATCAATATTAGCTCTAAGTAACCTAAATCTCTTTAAGATTACTTATGACAATGCTTCTCTAAATTCCAAACCATTTTAACTATGGTTTAACCTTGCTTTACCATGGCACCCAATTTACTTAGCCTTGGTTAATTTGAATCCAATCTACCTAAACTAGTCTCAATTGTATTTAACCATTATATGTGTCAAAAAGTGTAGGAGAAACCCACAAAATTTAAAACTAATTTTATTTTAGTGATTTAGTATGGCTTTGATAATAATACACTACAAAAGATAGAAATACTATTCTATAATGGATTCAAATGCTAAAATAAAGATGGTTTTATTATTATTGTATCTAAATGTGGCATAATGAATGATATACTATGTTAATAAGTAGAAGTATTATTTTGCTATGAATTTAGATATAATATTAAAATAATATTTCAAAAAATGTCATATTTTCATTCCCACATATTTTTTTGGTATAAATTCAAAATTTCATTTTGATTATGGGGTACAAGTGTCCTATAGAGGCAAGCCCTTATAATTGATTACAACTTAATAGCATGAACTCATAAAAATGCTCTCGATTAAGCTTGTGGCAAAGTAATTTACAATTTATTTAATTTTAATTTAAATAATTTAATAAATTTGTAGTTCTAAAAGTGATTGGCTCACTTCAAGAATAGATCTATTTTTGAAGACTAAAGAAAAAAAGTAAGGAACACATGACACTAAGCTATGTAGTACTCCAAATTATCCAAAGATTAGGCTTTATGTTTTTAGTGTTTGAATTTATTTATGTATTGAGTTATTCATTTTATTTGAAGATTGGGCTACAATTCATCATCATAAGACCATGAATAAGCTTAAAGAAGACTTATGATATAATAAAAACATTATTTGCCTCAAAGTTTGAACTTAGTGAGAATCAAAATCAAGAAGTCACTTAGACTTAGTATAATGATATGTAATAGGATTTGTTGGATTCAACATCTCATAAAGTTGAAACAAGCTTGACTTTACTTGAATTACAATCCTACCTAGAAGAGATTGCTAACGAACCTAACCAAATCACTTTGAAATCATATGTGTTAACTCCATGATCTATATTACTTATGCAATTAATTTTAATGATAATAATATTTTTTTTATTTCAAGAGTTTCAGGAAGCTAACAAGGCTCAATGTGCTCAGCCAAATCTTGAAAGGCAAGATTAGTTGGACTGGAGTAATTTCGGAATCTTCCTAGGTTATATAATAATAAAATAAAGAAAAGTTTAAAAATATTAAAATAATGGCTTAAACATCTATATATAAATTATTTAAGTTTTTAAATATTTTTTAAATTTTAAATGCACCATTTTTTTCAATTATTCTTTGAATTATTCTTAGTGGATAATTTTAGTACTTGTATGAGATTAAGCCTTATCTATTATGTTTTAAAATGAGTTAAATTTTTTTCATAATTCATTAATTTATTTTTATGTGTGGTCTTATAAATTATCCATTTATTTTTTCATGAGAATTAAATTATTTGTGCAATTTTCAAATTACTCTCTCTCTCTCTCTCTCTCTCTTCTATTATATATTTTTCTCACCTATCAATATCTCTTTCTATTTTTCTTTTGGAAAAATTTTATTTGATTTTGACATGAGAAATATTATGGAATTAATTAAAATTATTTTCATATTATTATCCCTCATTTATAGAACTTTTAAATTAATATTTATTTGAAAATTGAGTTTATATAATTTTAAATTTAAAATTATATTTTGGCTTAAATTGTTTTCAAATGAGTCTTATTCATTTATGGCATGATGTGGTCGACCCATAATAAATTTTTACTAATCTTATTTTAATTTAATTAACCTAATATAAGTTAATTTAAGTTTAATTATAATTGGATTTTAGATTAAACGCTTTTCCAATTTTGATTTTCCAATTTAGGAAACATATGGCTCACCCCTTATTATTATTTTTGAATGAATTAATCTATGTACTTAAATCAAAAAGCTTCTTAAATTTATTAATTATTTACAAGTAATTGATTTTATTAAATTAAGCTTCATCCATATTTGGAATTAAGTGTGCTAAAATTCTCTTGATATTTTCTTAGATTAATTTTATTGGTTTTTATTTTTAAATCTTTCCTTTCTCATTCAATTTAAATTAGGTAATTTAATATATCATATTATTTTCATAAATTTTTATTGAATCCCTCTTGGAAAGTGTTTGGTTAGCCTATGTAATAAACAAAATCAAATTCAATTAGTTTTTATATTATTTTAAATTATTTTAGCTTGATCTTTTCCTTAATAAAATTAATTTTTTTCATTATTGTATTAATCCTTCCCTCTTCTTTTATTTGATTGACCACCTTATTGCTTAAATCAATTTGAATTTAATATTTTTATCATGTGATTTTCTACTTTAATTCAAATTACTTAACCTAATTATTTTTCCTCCTATTGAACTTGCCTTGGCTGAAATTATCATGAGGATTAATTAGCTTGAGATTGCTTACTTAACCTAAGTGATATATCCCTCTCTTTTCTTTCTTGATTGATGACCCTATGTTATCTAAATTTGAATTTTATTTTAAATTATTTGCATGTGCAATTTTTTCAAAAATCAAATTCTTTCCATATGTTAGCTTCCCTCATATTTTATTTCCTTCATGCTTTGGACGAACCATCATTTATATAATGAGGTTAAATCTTAGCCTTTTTGTGTGCTTTTCTCCAGCTAAGCTGACTCTTAATAATAAAACTTGTGTAGAATTTATTGAGTTCAAATTCTAAAGCTTTCTTCTCTCCTTTGATTTTACCTTGGCCAAGACTTACATTTAAAATTGCTTGAAGTAAATGTGCATGAGATCATCTCCTTCCATTACTTCTTCAACATCATTCAAGTTGAAATTTATTTGAACCCTTGCAAGCTTCTTACAAGTCTTTGAAAGATCAAAATCAAGTCATAGATTTTATTGATCAAACATTAAAGACTTGAGTAAGAATTTCTAATTCATTTCAATCTTTTGATTTAGTAATTTAATTGTCTTATCTTTGATGAACTAGATTCAAATGTTTTAAGGATTATGATCTTTTGAAATCTCTTTTCATTCATATTCAAGTATCATAAAAAGATTTTCATTTTGATTTGACATTTTCTCTTTAAGGTTTGTTTTAATTGTTCTTTTCTTTCTACTTAGTGCAAATATTTCAAAAAAGCTTTTTTTAACATCTTTCCTCTTTCATCTTATTTGAGCTTTCACTAAATCATTTTAAAGTACTTCATTGAATATAAAGTTGAGTTTTTTTTTGCATCTTTTCAAAATCATTAATCATATAATACAAAATTTGAGCTCTCTTATATTTATTTCTCTTATCATTCTATTATTGGGTTAAGTGCAAAATTATTTCAAAATTTAGAGTTAGACATATAAATTATATTTTTCTTTTTGTTGTTCTTATTGTAAAGTGTTGAGGTTGTACTTTTTCCATTTTAGGAAACTACAAAGTTAGGGTTATAGTTTTCCAATGTAAGAAAGTTTGGGAGATTGGGTGTAACCTCTTTTTGATTATTGAATTCCTAGGTAGGGTGACTAGGCATGGACATAGGCCAATTTTTTTATTTGGATGAATCATGTAAAAATCTTTGTGCCTCTTAACTTTACTTTTTTTGTTTCATTTAACTTTACTTGATAGATTGATTCCTATCTTTATAATATAATTTATTCACCTTTGAACTAAGGTTTTAACAAAGTTCAAAATTAAGTTTTAATTTGAAAAATATTTTATTTACCTAATTCACCTCTCACTTAGGTTCCATAGCTTCTTAATAATTTCTATCAAAGCCTCGGCTCAATTAGTGGCTTAACATCCTTCAATAGATCGCTATGGCATAAGTTTTATTAAAGGTGCACAACCTGAAGGATAATCTACACATAGATTATATTTGCTTGATAATGTTCCCTATGATTATTGGAAAAATCATATTAGTAATTTCATTCATGGTCAACATTCTAGAATGTGGCATATGTTGATACACCAATACTTCACACTCGGTGTTAAAATAAATGGCTTGAAAGTTGAAAAATCTTTTGATGAAAGGTCTGCTTATAAAAAAGAATTAGATGAACTTAATGCAAAGATATGTAATATTTTGTACTGTGATTTACTTCCTGATGATTACATGAGAATTTTCATGCTCAATACTACTAAAGAACTTTGGGATAAATTGATTATTATATATAAATGTACTAATGAAATAAAAGATACACATATAAATAAATTAGTATATGAGTATGAATTATTTGCATGTTACTTAATGAAACAACTTCTATATGTATACCCATTTCATGAAAATAATTAATACATTGCATTCTCTTAAAAGAAAATATAAAAGTCAAGATTTGGTTCATAAAATCTTGAGATTCCTTCCAAAATAATGGGATGCTAAGGTAACTATAATAAGTGAAGCTAAGGATTTAATTACATATACATTTGATCAGTTTATTGGCTCTTTGATAGCTCATGAATAGGTCTTAGAACAAAAATAAAAATAAAAATAACTCACTCTAAAAGAAAGATAAAGGGTAAACAATTGTTTTGTAGGAGGAGAACACTTATGAGGAGAATACTTCACACTCTAAAGTAGCAATGATGAGATTGCCATGATTTTAAAGAAATTGGGTAATATGCCCAAAAAGAAAAAGTTGTTAGCACTCTAAGCCTCATGTTCAACCCTATTAATTTTGATGATAAAAATGAATGCTTGGATGTTCTAATTGATGTGCTAAATGTTTTAGATACATTGATTATAAAGATGCACAAGATTTCTATTTACATATCCAATATATCTTACAATATATGTTTGATGCAAGCATGAAAGAATGAAAGATTGATCAATATGGATAGCTTGGAACTCAAGATACAATATTTCAGGTTATATGCATTTAGAACTATCTTAGCAGTCCATTTGAGTTCATTGCCATGAGTTAATTTGCTCACAATCTAACATATTAGTTTAATTTATTTTAATTATTGATAATGAGCTTAATTTATATAAATAAATCATATTTAACTAATAAACATTTAATTTTATAAATTTAGAAGATTTGATAAGCTTCATATATAGTCTTTAAAATATCCAAATAATAAATAATAATTAATTATGATTATCAATTATAAATAGTTTATGTATTTGAAAGATTATATAATGTAATCAAAAAATTTTAATTTAACTAAATATTTTTATCATAACTAACTAACATGTGTGGACATCTAAATTATTTCATATTTAAAACTTTTATTGATTATATTTAAATTCGATAAAAATACATGATAATTAGTATTTTAGAAAAGGTCATTTTTTATTAATGAATTTTGATCTATTTTCATCTCCAATGAATTCCTTGGATATTTTTTTCCTTCAATTGGATAGCTTAAATGATGCACATCTATTTAAAATTGAATTTATTATGACTTTTAAATATCAATTGAGTTTAATATTGAATGCATGCTACTTATTTTGAATATATTAAGAGTCATCTTTGGCTATTTTTGATTTGCCCATATGACTAGCCATTTTCTAGCGATTTGAATTTAATATTTATTTAATATAAATTAATTTTTTATTTAATATTATATTATTATATGATAAAATGATTTTAAAATAATATATATATATATATATATATATATATATATATATATATATATATATATATATATATATATATATATATATATATATATATATATATCTTTGAAATTATTCAAAACCTTCTTGCTTATAAATATCTCTCATTTCCTACATGAAAGAGCTACCCTTTCAAATTCATAAACTCTCCAAACAATATAAGGAAAATCTCATTAAATTTTTCATCCATGTGTTCTCTAAATATCACAAGATCAAATCTTTGTTTCATATGATTAAAATCTTCAATTAAGCAAGCTTTCAAATTACTTAACTTTATTTTTTTGATATTAATCTTTTTTAGTTGTTCATACTATTGTCACTATCTATTTCTTCTTTCAAATTTTTACTTTTTGGTGAATTAATCTTTAGACATCATAGTTTAAGTTTTTACATCAAAGTTTTTCCATCATTTTTTTTGTGAAAAACTCTTATGATAGTTTAAAGGATTTATTTCATCTTGCTTAACTTTTATCTTCCAATAAATATCTTTTGGTTTCTTGAAATATTTTTTCATTAGTCATATTTGAAATATCATTTATCCTTGGATCTATTTTAGAAATGTATTTTAAGAATTTAAAATTAATTTATTTTGTTAAAAATTCTTTCATATTTGCTAGGTCTCTCTTTTTTAATTAAAAGATTTTCTAGTTTACTTAGATCTAATTTATCCTAATTTAATTTAAGTATTTTGTGATTTTTTGCATTAATTCACAAGTTTGATTGAATAAAAAGAAAATATTTATTAGATTTATTTTTTTATTAAATTTCATGATCAAAATATAGTTTAATAATAATGAATTATTTAATTTTGCACTTATCATTTCATTCCAACCAATATAATATATATAAATACAAATACAATTTTATCTTACTGAAAATTAGTAAAGCTTGTTATTCTTATTATTTAATAATTTAGAAAAATGATTTTTAATAGAAAGTTAATCATTCTTACTTTATTTTTACATGTATACTAGTAATAATTTCTCTTAAAATTAAAATTATTATTTGCTAAAATCTATTTTATTGTGCAATCAATTTACCTTAAAATTATTTTTACATTAGTCTATAAATTGCATTAAAATAAATATTTTAATAAGACCAATTTTAATATATTTATTTTATTATTTTTTATCAAAATTAAGTGAGCATTATACCTTGTCAAACTTTTTTAAAAATTTATTGTAAGTTATAAAGTGATCATTTATAAGTTGTTAGATCAACTTTTGATTGGGATAACTTGGTAGATTTATGAAAAAATATATTATATCTAAATTTATTATTTTGTATTTTTTGTGTATTAAAAATTTATATTGGGGTTGTACTCGCTCTTTGTAGAGAGTACATATTATTGCAGGGGTTGTACTCACCCCATTATAAGAGAGTATGATTTATAAGCTATTTTTTTTTTTATGTATTCATAGCCGAGGTGGCTAGGCATGAGTATATAGGCCACTTTTAGGGTTTGACCAAATCACAAAAAAATTGTGTGCCTATTATCTATCTTTACTTTATTGAACTTTACTATTGTTGCATTATGAATTATAGCTTATCATTATTAAATCAAAAATTAATTTTCTACTAAAAGTTAAAATTTAAGATTTAACTTTTAAATTTCTAAAAGCACCTAATTCTCTTTTTGATTAATAATGAGATTTGACACATCAATATCATAAACCCATTGTAGAAGTAAATGGCATTAAAGTAGAAAAACTTTTGAGGAATGAACTATAGCTAAAAGATACACTACCTTTGCTAGCCCCAAGTTTGGATGCGAAAAGTGGAGGGTTGTGATTGGCAATCGATAGCCAGCATAAAACTTTTCGAAATAATCATGACATGAATCCTTTAAAATATTATGTTAATGCTAGGGCATCCCCTGGAACTGACGCACTATATGGCCTGAATATAATGAAAAGTGTGCAAGGGCCACTACATCTCTCAGGTGTAGTGTTAAATAAGCAAGGGTTTCCACATTATGGATGGATGTTGGAAAAAAGTTAGTCTATGAAACTAGAATTAGGTTAGAAACTTGGAATATGAGTACTCTTATAGGTAAATTAATGGAATTAATAGATATTATGGTTCATATAGAAAGATAAATATTTTATGTATTCAAGAAACTAAATGAGTTAGGGAGAAGGCTAAGGAGATTGATAGTTTAGATTTTAAACTTTGGTATTCAGGTAAAAGTCAAATTAGATATAGTGTAGGTGTGATTATAGATAAAAGTTTGAAGGATAATGCTATAAATATTAATAGATTTAGAGATAGAATTATAACTTTAAAGATTATTGTTAATACTATGATTATCATTGCTGTAAGTGTTTATGCTCCTCAAGTAAGTTTGGATGTAAGCTCAAAAGAAAAATTTTGGAATGAATTAGAGGGATTAATAGAAAAAATACCTCTTGAAGAAAAAGTATTTATTGGAGGAGATTTAAATGGACATGTTAGTAGAGTGGTAGAAGATTTTAAAAGTATTCATTATAGTTATGGATTTTGAGTGACTAATGAAGAAGGTAAGACTATATTAGATTTTGCTTTTGCCTATGATTTTTTAATCACTAATATTTTATTTCAAAATGATGAACATATTATTACTTATAAAAATTTATCTTGTAAAACATAAATTGATTATTTTCTGATAAGAAAATTAGATCATTTAGATTGTAAAGATTATAATGTCATTCTGAGTGAAAGTGTAAGTACAGAACATCAACTATTAGTTTTAGATTTTAAGATAAAAGATTGCAAGATAAAAAATAAATTAAATTATTATCCTAAGATTAAATGGGGGCACTTAAAGAACATTAATAAAAATATTTTTAAGAGCAAGCTATAAGAGCTTAGAATTTGGGATGTTAATAAGGAAGCTAATGTTATGTGGGAAAAAGTAGTAAGTAAAATTAAGCAAGTTGCAAAATATGCTTGGAGAATTAAAAGGAAAAGCATCTTTTAATAAAAATAGTTGGTGGTGGAGTCAGAAGGTGCAATAAAAGATAATAAATAAGAAGCATTGTTATAAAACTTAGTTCAGATGTAAAAACTCAAAGATTTGGGAAAGATATAAAGTGGTCCATAGAGATTCTAAGGAAGAAATATATGATGTAAAAATTTAGCTTTTAGTGATTTATACAATAGATTGAATACTAAATAAGGTGAAAGATGTATGTATAAGTTAGCCAACCAAAGAGATAGGAGAAGTAAAGATCTAGTTCAAGTGATATGTATTAAGGATGAAAATCATAAAGTGCTTTTCTTAGAAAAGAATATTGAAAATAGGTAGATGAGGTATTTCAATAAACTTTTCAATGAGATATTTCTTGGCTTACAAATCTTTTTAATATTATTTTAAAGACTAAAAAGATGTCATATGAGTGGAGAAAGAGTTTGTTGGTTCCTATATTTAAGAATAAAGGTGATGCATAAGAGTGTGAAAATTATAGAGGAATTAAGTTAATGTGTCATACATTAACATTATGGGAGAGAGTAATTGAGCTTAGGTTACGATGTGATACAAAAGTTTCTCACAATCAGTTTGGTTTCATGCCGGTAGATATACTATGGATGATATATATTTGTTAAGAGGTTTGATAGAGAAGTATAGAGAAAGTAAAAAGGATCTACATATGATATTTGTTGATTTAGAGAAAGCTTATTACAAAGTCTCAAGAGATGTTCTTTGGAGAGTTCTAGAAAAGAAAGGAATTAATATTGGTTATATTCAAGTCATTAAGGATATGTATACTAGAGTTGTTACTTGTGATACAAAATATTTTCCTATTTTAGTTGGATTAAAATAAGGACCAACTTTAAGCCATTATCTTTTTTGCTTTAATTATTGATGTTTTTACTAGGCATTTACAGGAAGATGTACCTTGGTGTATTCTCTTTGATCACATTCTTCTTATTGATAAGACTAGAGAGAGTCCAAGAGAAACTTGAATTATGGAGGTCAACCTTAGAGTCTAAAGGTTTTCATTTAAGTGTAATTTTAGTTGTAGAAGTTCTAGTGGTAATGTTATGATATTGGGTGAACAAGTCATTAAAAAGAGTGAACGATTCAGATATCTAGGATCTATTATTCAAAATGATGGTGAAATAGATGGAGATGTTATTAGTAGAATTCAAGTTGGATGGTTGAAGTGGAGGAATGCATTTGGCCTATTATGTGATAGAAAAGTACCACTTAAACTTAAATGAAAATTTGATAAGATGGTGGTAAACCTGTAATGATTTATGATGTAGAATGTTGGCCAATAAAAAAGAAACATAAGACTAAGTTAAGTGTTGCAAAGATGAGGAAGCTCAAGTGGATTACGCTTTACTCTTAGAGATAAAATGTGTAATGAGCATGTTTAGAAAAGTTAGAGTAGCTCCAGTGGCAAGAAAAGTTAGGATCATCTTAGATGGTTTGGCCACATAAAGCATCGGCCGTCTGATGACCTAGTTAGGAGAGTAGATGCAATAGATTTTCCTCATGTTAAGAAAGGTAGAGGTAGACCTAAAAAAACTTGGTTAAGATGTATAAAAAATAACTTTAGTAAACTTGAATTAAATGAGAATTTGATAGATAATAAGACACAATGGAGAAGAAGGATTCATGTAGTCAACCCCACATAGTGGGATAAAGGCTTGTTGTTGTTGAACTATAGTTGAAAGAGAATTTGATGAGCTAAAGGCTAAAGATTACAATACTTTATATTGTGCCTTATTACCTGATGATTACATGAAAATTTTTATGTAAGTATAACAAAATAATTATGGGATAAATTAATTATAACTTATGAAGAAACTAATGAAGTTAGAGATTCTCACATAAATAGACTTATTCATGAATATAAGTTATTTTGCATGTCTCCTTAAGAATCAAGACTTAGTCTATAAGATTCTTAAATGTCTACCGAAAGAATGGGATGCTAAAGTAATAGCTATTAGTGAAACTAAGATTTATTTACTTATCCACTTGATCTACTTTTGGGTTCTTTGATACTAGATGAATAGTTTATTGCTCAAAGGGATAATATGGATAACTCAATAAAAAGGGAGAAGGATAAAAGAAAAGTCATTTCCTTACAAGTTGATGTTAGTGATGAGCCTAACACCTCAAGCTCGGATGGTGATAGTTATGAGGTGGCCATGTTATCAAAAAATTTTGGAACTTGCTAAGAAAAAAGAATCAAAGGTATAAAAAATCTAAAAACTATAAATTTCAAACTCAAATAATCCCTCCTAGTGAAAAAATCATTTGTTACATTTGTAAGAAGCTTGGACATGTAAGAGGTGATTGTCCAAAACATGCTAATTCAAAGAAAAAAGAGATTGGTGTGGAGAGAAAGAAGAACAACAAGAAGAAAAAGTATTGAAGCAAGAAGAAAAAGGCTTTATGGGCACAAATCTAGACTTAGATGAATCAAGTTTAAGTTCATCAGATGAAGAGGTCAACATGTGTCTTAACGCAAGAAGAGAATCTAACTTAGATTCTCAAGAGATATGTTATAATATATATCATATGATAAATTAGATGGGGAGTTTACTAAATTAGTCATTGAGTATAAAAAAACTAAAAAGAAAATATAAAACCTTAGAAAAAGAATATTAAAATTTAGATATGCATTTTTATGAATTAAAAAATGAATGTAATGACTTGAAAAATGAAAATAGTTTTTTATTAGATCATTCCTTAATTGTATGCAAACTTAAAAGAGAGAATATTTTACTAAACAAAAGATTAGAATTATGCTTGAGATCGTTATAATGCTTCATCAGGTAAAATATCTAATATAAATCATTTGCATCATGCACATCTCACTCATATATCACATAATTATCATGCTAAGTCATATACAAACACTAATATTTGGTGAAACTATCATGGTAGAAAATAACATTTTTAGTTTGATTATTATGCACGATTACAAGCAACTAAGCAATCATGGTATGTATGGGTACCAAAAGGTACAAGCACTGCACAAACCACACATGTTATATGCTTTAAATTTAGAATTTGGACCCAAAGATGTTAAGGTTCCAAAATTTAACATGTGATTTTCTTTTGTAGGAATGCCTTCAAAGTAAGATCAAAGAATGCATGTGGTACTTGGGCTGGATGTTCAAGACATATGATGGGTGATGGTGGATATGTTACATATGGAGACAATGCAAAGGAAAGATCACTGATTTTATTTTATCTACAAGATTTCTATCTCTTTAGATAAATTTTTCTAGTATAAGGATTAAAATAAAATTTACTTTTTATTAATCAATTATGTGATAAATATTTGAATGTGGTATTTCATGTATCATATTGTATTATCAAAATAATAATAATAATAATATTTTATTAGTAGGTCATACACATAAAGTATTTATTTAATTGAATTAGATAATCTTTATGATTTGAATTTAAATTTACTTTATTTTAAAAGCACTCAAGATGTTATATGGCTATGGCATAGGAGACTATGTCATATTAACATGCACACATAACAAAATTGCTAAACTTGATTTAGTAATTGAATTATCTAAATTAAATTTTTATTTAGATTATGTTTGTGATGCATGTGTCCATAGTAAACATTCTATAAGTTTATTAAAAGTAAAAATATTATTTCTCTTTTAGATCTCTAGAGTTATTTCACATGGATATATGGTCCTATTAGCACCACTAGTTGAGGTGGTAAGATTATGGTTTTTTAATTGTTGATGATTTCACTAGATATACTTGGGTGAGTTTAGAAAGTTTTCTAACTATAATTAAAGAGAATAAGGTCTTTTGATTATAAGGTTCACACTAATAATGTTGACAAATTTAAAATAAATTATATGAGGATTATTATGATAAACATAGATTATACATAATTTTTCTACACTTAGAACTCCATAATAGAATGGGGTAGTAGAGAGCAAAAATAAAATATTAGATGAATTAAGTATATCTATGCTTGATGAGTATAAATTGATAAAAAGATTTTGAACTAAAGCTATAAATATGGATGTTATGTGATCAATAGGATCTATTTGAGATCAATTTAAAGAAGACCACATATGCATTATTTTTAAAAAGAAACCTAAGATTGAACACTTTCATGTATTTGAATGTAAATACTATATTTGGAGTAACAAAAAAGTGTCATTTGGTAAGTTTGATTGAAAATTAGATGATGGTATTTTCTTAGAATACTCTCTTTCTATTAGAGCATATTGAAGTTTTCAACTAAAGAAAAATGATTGTAGAAGAATCAATACATGTTATTATTGATGAAAATTTAAATAATCCTATTAGAAAGTAAAGTAATTGATGAAGAGGTTGATGATATTAATAAAATATTATTTCAAGATAAAGTGGATGATTCTTTACCTAAATAATGAAATATAATAAAAATCATCCAAAGAAATTAATTATAGGAGATCTTTTAAAAGGAGTTATGACTAGAAGGCATAGAGGTTGTATACCATTTAGCATTTTTATATGAGATTGAACCTAAAAATATAGAAGAAGCATTAAAAGATAATAGATTGTTACTATGGAAGAGGAGTTGAATCAATTTATAAGAAATGATGTTTGGGAATTACTCCCAAGAAAAATGGGATTTTAGGAATAAGCTAGATGACTCAAGTTATATTAGTATAAATAAGGCTTAGTTTCATAAGGGTACATACAAGTTGAGGGGATATATTTTTGAGAATCTCTTACACCTGCAGTAAAACTAAAGACCATTAGGTTGATCTTTGCTCATTCTTATTTTAAGGACTTTAAACTCTTTTAAATGGATGTTAAGAGTGTACACTTGCATGGGTTTATTTATGAAGATGTCTTTGTAGAGCAACCCCCTAGATTTAAGAGACTTGATTATTCCAATAATGTGTATAAATTAAAGAAAGTTTTATATGGTTTGAAATAGGCCCCTCATTCTTGGGATGATAGGTTAAGTATTTTTGTTGGTAAACCATAAGTTTATAAAGGGTGAGTAGATATCACCTTATTCTTTAAAAATATAGATGATGATTTGATTGTGGAATACGTGTATGTAGATGATATATTATTTGAAAGTAGAAATGAATCTTTGTTTGATGTGTTCTTATCTTTGATGTTTAAAGAGTTTGAAATAAGCATGATGAGAGAATTTAATTTTTTTTCTTGGGTCTTCAAGTGAAGCAACAAGAAAATAGCACATTCATCTATCAAACCAAGTATATAAATAAATTGATTGAAAGATTTAACATGATGAGATTTAAATCTAGTAAAACTCCTATGAACCCATCTATAAAATTGGATTTAGATGAATCCAAAAAGTCTATTTATAAATTTTATAGGAGTATGATAGGTTCACTTTTATATTGTACTACTAGTAGGCTTTATATTATGTTTATTATTTACTTGCATGCTTATTTTCAAGCTAACTCAAAAAAATTTCATTCAATAGTAGTCAAGCATATCTTTCTATATTTAATAGAAACTTCTAGGTTAAGTTTGTGGTATGCTAAAAATTCTTTGTCATGTGATTTGGTTACTTTTTTAGAGGATAATTTTTCTAGATGCAAAGAAGACAAGAAAAGTACATCAAGAACATGTTAGTTTTTATTATCCTCCCTTATGTATTGGTCCTCTAGAAAATAAAATTATATGTCTTTATCCACTTCTAAGGTTGAGTACATAGCTACAGGTAGTTGTGTTGTTCAATTTTTTAATTAAAGAGATAATTAGATGATTTTAGAATTAAGCAAGATCACATCCTAGATTAGTGTGACAACACTAGTGTCATTAGTTTAATCAAAAATCCTATCCAACACTTATGAACCAAAAATATAGAAATTAAACACCTTTTATAAGAACATTTTCATTAGAATTAATTTATAAATTACTGATATTTTAACAAGACCTTTAAAAGAAGAACATTTTATAATTTAATATGCATGCTTGGAATGTTATATCCTAATATTTAAATTCTGACTAGTTTATTATTTTTCACTTTAATGTTGCCAAAAGGGGGAGAAGAATTTTATGTTGGTTTACTTCATGCATATATTTATTGGAAGCAAAATGGGGAGTTCTTTTGTATATATTATGTTTAATATAGGAAAAACTTTTCTATTAAAACTATGATGAAAGGTAAATTTTCACATTCATCAAAATCAATACCCACCATAAGTTTATCATCATTAAAAGGGGATGAGATTATTAGCTCTAGGAGCCTCATGTTCAATCCTATTAATTGTGATGATAACAAACATACCTTGGATATTTTATATATGTGTTAAGTGTTTCAAAAACATTAAATTTGATAATACATAAAATTGCTAATTACATTTCCAATGCATCTCATAGTATATGTTTAATGCAATTGTAAGTATGGAAGAATAAAATAACAAGATGGATAGCTTGGAGCTCAAGATACAATATTTCAAGTTATATGCATTTAGACCTATCTTAATAGTCCATTTGAGTTCATTGGCATGAATTAATTTGCTCATAATTTAACATATTATTTTAATTTGTTTTAATTATTAATAATGAGCTTACTTTGAATAAATAAATTCATCTTTAACTAATTAAGATTCAATTCCATAAATCTAGAAAATTTTATAAGCTTCATATATACTCTTTAAAATGTCTAATAATAAATGATAATTAATTATGATTATTTGTTGTAACTAATTTATGTATTTTAAAGTTTATATAATATAATTAAAATTTAATTAAACTAAATATTTTATAATAACTAACTAACATGTGTGTGATGACATCTAAATTATTTCAAAATTTAAAAAGTTATTGATTATATTTAAATTTGATAAAAATACATGATAATTAGTATTTTAGCAAAAGTCATAATATATTGAAAATTGGTAGTGTGCATTCAATATTTTAAACTAATGGATTCCTTAGATTTTGGCCTTCACTTTAATAGGTTACATGACCCATGTTTAGTTTAAAATTTAATTTATTATAATTTTTTAAATATTAGCTTATTCTAATATTGAATGCTTCTTACACATTTTGAATATATTAAGAGTAATCTTTGGTTTTTTTGTATTGCCCATGTGATTAGCCATTTTTTATCAATTTAAAATTTAGCAATTATTTAAATATTATATTATCATATAATAAATTGATGTTAGAATAATATATTTCTTTGAAATTATTCAAAATGACCTTTTTGCTTATAAATATAACTTAGTCTCTTCATGAAAGGGTGGCTTTTTCAAATTCAAAAACTCTAAGAAAATCTAAGAGAAAATTTATTAGATTTTTTTTTCTAAGTGTTCTCCAAATATTGTAAGATCAAATCATTGGTTTGGATGCTTCAGCATCTTCAATTAAGCAAGCTTTCTCAAATTACTTGAGTTTATTTTCTTGATCTTAATCTCATTTAGTTGTTCAAACTATTTTTACCATCTATTTGTTCTTCCAAATTTTTACTTTTGGTGGTTAATCTTTGGACATCATAGTTTATGTTTTTCAAATCAAAGTTTCTTAAATCTTTTTTTTTTTGTTGAAAATTATTGTGATAGTTTATAAGATTTATTTAATCTAACTAAATTTTTATCTTTCAACAAATATCTTTTGGTTTCTTGAAATGTTTTTTTATTAGTCTTATTTAAAAGATCATTTTTCCTTGGTTCTATTTTAGAAGTGTACTATGAGCATTTTCAATTAATTTATCATGCTAAAAATATTTTCATATTTGTTGGATCTCTCTTATAATTAAAAGTTTATCTAATTTACTTAGATCTAACCTATACTAATTTAATTTAAGTATTTGTGATTTAATGTGTCATTTTTATTTGAAATAAAAGTAATGATTTTTTAAAATTTTAGGTTATTTGCTATGTTTCTTATATGTTAAGTTTCATTATCAAAATATAGTTTATAGAAGATTGAATTATTTAGTTTTGTACTTATTATTTCATTCAAATTAATATACTATATATAAATAATCTTTTATCTTTCTGAAATTAATAATGCTTGATTTTTTTTACTAATTTAGGAAAAAAGTTTTAGTACAGAGTTAATCATTTTTTGCTTTATTATATGCATATTAGTTCAAATTCCTCTTAAAATTAAAATTGTTATTTGTTGAAATTTAATTTATTGTGTAATAGACTATTATCAATTTACTTTAAAATTATTTTTTACATTAGTCTATAAATTGCATTATGCTAAACATTTTTGTAAGATCATTTTTAAGATATTTATTTAGTATTAAACATAATTATTTGAGGTATTTTGTGATAAATTTGAATTTAAACATAGTTTTTTCTCATAGGACTCCCTAGTAGAATGGCATTGTAGAAAGAAATTAGGATTTTGATATAGTTGAGTAGAACTATGTTGGATGATAATACATTATCTAAAAAAATTTTAGCTAAAGTTGTTAATACTACTTGTTATGTGATGAATAGAGTTTATTTGAGGCATATCTTAAATAAGACCCCTATGAGTTGTTCTTTAGAAAGAAACCTAAGATTAGCCATTTTTCATATTTTTGGTTGTAAGTGTTTCACCTTTAATAATGAAAAAAATCTTTATAAAAAATTAATAGCAAATCATATGATGCAATCATTTTGGCTATTCTTTATCTAGTAGAACTTATAGAGTATTCAATAAGAGGAAGATGATTGTAGAAGAATCCATACATGTAATATTTGATGAAAATTCAATCAATTCTATTATAGATGATTTAGTTGACGATGAGGTACAATAATTATAACAAAATTAATTAGAAAGAAAAAGTTGATGATTCTTTACTTAAAGAGTGGAGATTTAATAAGAATCATCCTAAAGACTTGATTATAGGTGATCCATCTCAAGGAGTTAAAATTAGAAGATATTTTAAGGATGTGATTAATCATTTTATTTTTCTAATGAATTAAACCTAAGTCTATTGATTGAAGAATTAAAAGATTATTTTTAGATTGTAGCTATGTAAGAAGAATTGAATCAATTTGTTAGTAATGATGTTTGGGAATTAATCCCTAGACCCCATGATCAAAATGTGATTGGAAACAAAATTGGTCTTTAAAAAAGAGTTATATAACTTAGGTTATATTGTTAGAAATAAGGAGAAGTCAGTTGCAAAAGGTACACAAGTTGGTATAAATTTTGAGAGGAATCTTTTGGCCCCATTGCAATACTAGAGGTTATTAGGTTTCTCCTTACTTGTGCTTGTTATAAGGGTTTAAAAATCTTTTAAATGGATGTGAAAGTGCATTCTGGATTGGGTTTATTGGCTAGGATGTGTTTGTAAAATAGCCCCTCCCCCCTATGAGGCTCCTTAGGCTTAGTATGATATGTTGAGTAGTTTCCTTATTATCCATGGGTTTAAGAAGGGTAGATTAGATATAACCTTATTTTGAAACATATGTGATTACTTGATTAGTATTCAAATATATGTGGTTGATATTTTGTTTGAAAGCACAAATGAATCTTTGTGTGTTGAGTTCTCATCTTTGATGTCAAAAAAGAATTGGAAATGGGTATGGGAGAACTTAATTTTTTCTTGGGTCTTCAAGTGAGATAATAATAAATTTGGACCTTCATTTGTCAAATTAAGAATACAAATGCTTGGATTAGAAAGTTCAATATGAAGAGATTCAAATCTACTAAAACTCTCACAAGCCCTTCCACTTGATTGGACTTAGATGAATTATGCTGATTTTACAAGTTGCATAATGGATAGGAGAAGTACAACTAGCACATGATAATTTTTCGAATTTTTTGTATCTTGGTCCTCTAGAAAATAAAATTTTATTGGTCTTTCTATTATTGAACCTATGTACATAGTTGTTGGAAGTTGTGTTGCTCAGGCTCTTAAGTTAAAACAACAATTAGAAGACTTTGGCATTATGCTAAAATACATTCTTGTTAGATGTGACAAGACAAGAGCTATTAGTTTAACTAAAAGTCATTTAGCACTCACAAACCAAATATATTGAGGTTAGAAACCACATTTTAAGGGATCATGCTTATAAAGGTGATGATATTTTTACAAAACCTTTACCTGAAAAATATTTTTATACTTTGAGATTTATGCCTTAGCATATTAGATCCATCTATTTAAATGTAACTTATTTTCAGAATATTTTACTTTTTAAATCATTTTGATGCTACCAAAAGGGGAGAAATAAATATGTTGGCCCTTTAAAAACATTTTTATCATTGTTTTGCAAATATTATTTTTCAAATAAACATAGATTTAGGAGAGCTATTTTATTTTCTTATAACTTCATGTTTTTTCTACACATTTTATTTCATTTTGTTCATAGTTTAAACTTTATTTACAAAATTTACTATATTACTTAAATGAATTTTTGCTTAAAAGAAGATTAAATATTACTTTGCACCTTCATCTCTAAACACTACCAACTTAGGTTTGTCATCATCAAAATGGGGAGATTCTTGACTCCATGAGCACTATTTCTTACACAATTGATTTTGATGATAACAAACATATTATTGGATGTAGCTAATGTTTTATTTTAAGTGTTTTAGGAAGCTAACCAAAATCAAAGTGCTTAGTCAAATTTGAAAAGTCAAGATTAGCTACACTAAGGTAGTTTGAGAATCTTTCTAGGTTATGAAATAATAAGATAAGTAAGAGCTCAATAATATAAAAAATGGCTTAACATATCCATATCATTTATTTGAAATTTTGCATATTTTTATATTTTAATTGCATCATTTGTTTGAATTATCCATTTTGGATAATTTAAGTACTTGCATGAGATTAAGCCTTATCCGTTATATTTTAAACTGAGTTAGATTAATTTCACACTTCATTAAGTTATATTCATATTTGGTCTTATAAATTATACATTTATTTTGGCATGAGAATAAAATTATTTATTTATTATTCAAATTATTCTTTCTCTCTCGCTCTCATATTCTCTATTTTTCTATCTCCTATCAATAATCTCTTCCTAATTTTGTTTTGGTTAAATTTTCTTTGGATTTTTGCATGAGAAATATTATGAGACTTATTTAAATTATTCCCATATTATTTTTCCTTGTATATAAAATTTTTAAAGTTATATTTGTTCAAAAATTGAATTTAAATAGTTTTAAATTTTAAATTATATTTTGTCTTAAATTATTTCCAAATGTGACTTATTCATTTAATACATGATGTGGCTGACCCATAATTTATTTTTACAATTTGAATTTAATTAACATTGTCTAATTTAATTTAAACTAATTATAATTGGATTTTAAATTAAATAAATTTTCCAATTTTGATTTTTTATTTAGGAAATATATGGCCGACCCATTATTCTTTATTTTTGATTGAATTAATCTATGTAATTATTTCAAAAAGCTTCTTAAGTTGATTTATTATTATTTATAATTGATTAATTGTATTAACTTAAGCTTGACTCATATTTGCAATTAAGTTGGCTGAAAATTTCCTGATATTATCATGGATTTATTTTTTATTTTTTATTTTTAAATCTTTTCTTTCTCATTCAATTTAATTTAGTTACTTTAATATATCATATTATTTGCATTAATCTTGATTGAATCCATCCTTGGAAAGTGTTTGGTTAACCTATACAATAAACTAAATCAAATTGAATTTATTTTTAAGTATTTCAAATTATTTCCTTGCTTGATATTTTCCTTATTAGAATTAATTCTTTAATGCTAATTTTATTAATCCTTCCCTTTTCTTTGATTTGATCGACCACCTTATTGATTAAATCAATTATAAATCAAGATTTTATCATGTAATTTTCTATTAAATTTAAATTAATTATCTTAATATATTTTCCCTCCTATTGAACATGTCTTGGTTGAAATTATCATGAGGACTAATTACCTTAAGATTGCTTACTTAACATAAGTGGATCTCTCCCTCTCTTGTATTTCTAGATTGACCGACCCTATGTAATTTAAATTTTAATCTATTTTAATTTATTTTCATATGCAATTTTTTTCAAAATCAAATTCCTTCCTATGTGAACTTCCCTCATATTTTCTTTCCCTCTTATTTCCTTCATGCATTGGCCAAACCTTCAACTATATAATGAGGTTAAATCTTAGCTATTGTTCTTCTTGCTTCTCTCCAACTAGGCCGACCCCTTGCTAATCAAACTCTTGGAGAATTTCTTGTGTTCAAGTGTAAAGCCTCTCTTCTTTCCTTTGATTTCACCTTGGCAAGCTTACATTGAAATTTGCTTCAAGTGAATGTTCGTAAGATCATACCCTTCCATTACTTCTTCAACATCATTAAAGTAGAGATTTATTTAATTCCATTCAAGCTTCTTACAAGTCTTTGAATGATCAAAATAAAGTAGCTTTCATTGATCATACATTATGGACTTGAGTAAGAATTTCTATTTCATTTCAATCTTTCGATTTAGTAATTTGATTGCCTTGTTGTGGATGAAATAGTTTCATGTGTTTCAAAGTTGATGAAATTTTAAAATCTTTTTTCATTCATAATTCAAGTATTTAAAAAAGATTTTTATTTTGAATTGATATTTTATCTTTAATGTTTTATTTTGATTGTTCTTTGCTTTCTACTTTAAGTAAATATTTTATAAAGGCTCTTTTAACATCTTTGCTCTTTCATCTTATGCAAGCTTTAATCCAATCATTTTGGAGTACTTCATTGAATTTAAAATTGAGTTGTTGTTTGAATATTTTTAAAATCATTAATCATATAACAAAAAATTTGAGCTCTCTTATATTTATTTATTAGGTTGAGTACAAAATCATTTTAAAATTGAGAGTTAGATTACAAATTATATATTTTTTCTATTCTTGTTGTAAAGTATTGGGGTTGTACTTGCCCATCGTAGGACAATATGGAGTTAGAGTTGTACTTGCCCTGTGTAAGAAATTACATGAGATTTGGTATAATCTCTTTTTTATTAGTGAATTTCTAGTGAGGGTGACTAGGTATGGATATATAATAATTTTTGGGTTTCTCTAAACCATGTAAAAAAGTTTTGTTCCTCTTGTCTTTACATTTTCAGTATTTTACTTTACATGCTTGGTCGCTTCCTCTCTATATAATATAATTTATTCACATTTACAACTATATTTTCTACAAAGTTTAAAATTAAATTTTAATTTAAAAATTATTTTTTTATCCAATTCACCCCTCTCTTGAATGTCATAGAATCTTAACAATATGGTCAAATCATATGATATGCAAGAAAGAAAGGATGTTATTTATTAAGAATAAAAACTATAACTTAGATTTAACCTCTAAGTCTAAAGTATGTGGATATGCAATTCTCTTATGTTTAATGTATTTCAAATTTATTCATTATGTTTTTATTATGACCCAACTCTAATACATAATACGATGCTATATCTTAGTTAAGCCTTACATTAATATACACATATCTCATTTAGGCAACTATCACCCACAACGGTGGGATGACCTCAATTGTGTAATGGAGATACATCAATCTAAGATAAAGAAATCATGTAAATGCATGGTGACATAGCTTAAGGGTTCTTACTTATTTTTATTCTTTTTAAAGATTAATTTTAGTTCTAATATAAAAATTTTATTTCAAAATTTAATGTGACTCATTTAGGTAAATAATCACAAATCTTAGAAGCAATATATTAAAAGTAGTTATTTAGTTTCCTTCAATATGTAAATAAAAATGAACCAACATCAAATAAATAAATAAATCAAAAAATTATGAAATATAATTCTAAAAAGAGAAAGGGAAGGAAGTAGAAATTGAGCTCTATTTTAAACATCACAGCCTAGACCAATTAATAGATAGACTCAACTTGTGAGTCATCTAGCTTCATCTTCAAATTATCTTGGCTCCAAAGGCTATAATGCTACAACTTTGGGAAGTTCATCCACAATTTCTTTAGTCTCTCTTCTAAAATCTCATAGGCTTACAAGGACTTCCTTAGACTCTAAAAATTATATTTATAAAATAAAACTCTACAACCTTGTACTTATAAAAGACTGAATTATGCATTCAAAAATTCAACATCATCATAGAATGCCCAACACATTAATTTTCCAAGCTACCATTTTGTTGGTCATGCTTAAGAAGCTAGCTTTAACTTTTTTACACAACTTAGAGCAACACTTGTAAGTAAATTTAGTTTAATTAAATATTTTTTAACACATCATAATGACATCAAGTTATATGACCACCTACAAAAAAATATCATTTGTTTAGTCTAAGATAAAGTTTTATAATTATAATATAACTATCCTAATACAAATATCACATCATATCATCAACACAACAACCAAACAAGATAAATAATCTCTAACCTATGGGTCCAAGGATTGTGTCCTATCAAATATCTAGTGTGTGCTAGGTCATATGAGTTTCTACCTATTATGTTTCACATTATGTTTTAATTTTCTAAGTTTGAATGGATCTTCAAATTAATTAGGAGTGATTATAAGTTTAAGTGATTAATGATTTAAATCATTTAATTTTAATTTTATTTGAATTTGGTTTCAATCAATTAAATTTTTTCAAGAATACATAAAGATGGGGTAAAGTTCACAAAGTTGATGGACCTTACCACCAAACCATCTTAGGCATTATAAAACATATCCTATATTTGAAAGAACAAGGTTATAATTTATAATACCTTGAAACTATCCTAGATGAATTTTATAAATTTTATTGATATTTATATCATTTTTAATTAACTAAATTATTTTATTTTAAAAAATATTATAAAAAATTACTCAAAATGAACTAAAACATTTATGAAATTTTTTATATGAATAATAAATATTAAAGTATGTTTATCATAATAATTTAAAATTATGTTCCCTTAATTTGTAAATTTCATGATTGTTTTGAGCTATTTTGAGTTGAAAAAGTTATAAAAAAAATTAAAATAACTTTAAAAATTATAAAAATACAATTCCTTGACTTGAATAGAAAGATAAATCTCCCATAAAATTTAATAAATAATTCAAATACATTTAACAATATTAACCTTTAAATGTAATTTATTAACAAAATTTTCTTTTAATTTTTATATTAAATTAATTCTTAACATTATTAAAATTTTTCAAAGGTTTTTACCAACCATTGGAACCACACATATTAATTTGGAATTAATGTAAATTAACTTAGATTTTTGATGTTATCACTTAATAATTAATTTTTAATCATAAAAATCCATATATTAATTATATAATTATAACTTCAATTTTTAATGACTTCAACTATTATTTACTTTTTGTTAAAATTATTTATATTTTTAACATTTATTTGAATTACATATAGATTTTTAGAGTTTCTTGGTATTACTTATATTATTTTTATTATTACTTATTTAATTTAATTACCTTTTTTAATTATGTTTAATCAAGATCAAAGTGATAAATATTTTTTCTAAGACTTTATATTTGATGAGTGTGGTTAATCATTCTTTATAATTTTTAATAATATATGTAATTTAAATTTAATTTTTATAAAACTTATTTAATCTTGATTTAAAATTTTAAGTTCTAAGAATATCTTGATCAAGATTATTTAAGAAAACTCTTAGAAGTGGGAAATATCTTAAGAGTAACTTCTATTAAAATTTCAAATTACATTACTTAATACTTTTAATTTAATTTGATTAATTCCATTCTTGAAATTTTCTTAATTAATCATAAACTATCTTATATAATTTAGGGCTATTATTTTTATTTAGTTCCTTTATGAATGTTGAATTTAGGGTATACTTATATGCAATTTTTTAATTTAATTTGAATTTATAACATATTTATTAAGTTTTAAATATTTATTATTATTATTATTAAAGACTTTTATACATTCAACCATTAGCGACACTTTGCATGTGGCATTGTATGATTTGGTATGTAGGCTATAACCTATGTGGAAAATAAGGGTAGTAGGAATAACTTGAACTATTTAATAAAAAAATCAAATGGTTTGGATGAATCTCATAGCTAACCAAACATAATTTTAATTCTTGATGATTTTGCCCAATCATGACCATTCATTTTAATCAAATAATATAGATGGACAATGGTTTGTCTTCAACCTCTAGACAAGACTAAGAATCATTTAAGAAATAATGAATGAGAATTCAAACCAAGAATGTTTTTGAATCATTGCATTGAAATGCCTCAGGAACACTCAAAGTCTTTGTCCCACAATGTGAACCTTACCATGCTCATGTTTGATTCATAAAGTATTAACCCTTGAGGGAATTAGATGGATCTCACGGTACCTAAACTCAAATAGTTTAAGCTAGATTTAATGGGGTTTAAAGATTTTCATAATGAAAGAAAACTCCTTCTTAATGGTGTGAAGAACATTTGAGGAGGAACTCTTTAAATGACCAAACTCGAGACAAGGCTAGAATGGTCAATTTGTAGGAGCTACTAATGGCTAAATTAAGATTGAAAATGATTTTTGAGATGTTTACTAGAGCTTAAATCAATGTTCTCAATGTAAAGAATCAGATTCTAAATTAGTAAGCTCACAATGAGCACAATTATCTCTCAAGTATGTCTCCCTCTTAGAAATACTATTACATTGTTATCTTGTTTACTTCCTTCATGTCACTTATTCCCTCCCTTCATCCTTATATTGCTACTAGCTAGTTTAATTCCATAATGGATAATCTATCTTATGTTGGTACACATTTGTGTTTAGTCGCACCTAATAAATTTGCTATTAACTTGGAAAAGAAAAGTTATTTGAATGATCATCATTAAAGAAAAAGTCTATTTTTTGTGTTTAGAAAAAAACTAAGATCATGAAATGATTTATATTTTTCTTAAATTAATAGGTGGTTATTATAATTATAAATTTATTTTGTGTCCTATGGAAATAGTATGTAGATTGTATTCAATTTTTAGAATAGTGGAATCCAAGCCTGGGTGTTAGGTAAGCATGGATGCAACCATTGGATGGGTTAGTGTGGAGCAACTAAAAACATGTTCATATTATCTCATTTATATTTCTTATTCTTGTTTATTTACAAATATAATAGTTATTATAATTACTTATCATTTTTCCAAAACTAAAATTAATTGCTTCCATTTTGTATGAATTTTTTAAATTAATTAAAATTAACAAAACATAATTTCACCAACACTCTTTAGTGCTATTATCACACCTTAAAAGTTTCTAAATATTTCATCTATTATTAGTTCAGTGCCATGCTTTAATCCAATTGTATGGTACTTGTTAATATATTTGATAGCATGACATGGTGTTCCCATTCCAATATTTTGACTTATGTCATCATCTTTTGATTATTCATTAGACTCTATAATATAATTATAATAGAATAAGATATTTCTATTAGAGTATTCTTTTTCTCTATCTATTTATATGATTCACATTTTTAATGTTAACATGAATAATAAAGAAGAGGAGCTTAGCCTTCATTATCATATATGGTATTTATCATCATAACCTTAATATTAGAGGAGCTTATAATTAAGAATATATTTTATTATTTAATTTTTATCCACCACAAGAGAAATAATAATTACCAACCCAATTTTTAATGGATTAATCTAAGAGAAATAGCTTGTGGAATTTTTTATAAATTGTCGACAAAATTTCCAACTATAATTTACATGAAAAAAATGTCTGCAAGTTTAACTGGTCCCCAGTGGATTTTCGACAAAATAATTGCCAAAAAATGTACTGGTAATCTCCAATGAATTCGAGCCCCCCATTTTCAACCTTTCTTCTACTCAACTTTCACGTGACCAAGGATGAATGAGGGTTTAGAGCACATCAAATCTACTAAAATATATGTTTTTTTTCATCTAATTTATTCATATAATTAAAGGTAAACCACATTCTCTTAGTTTTATAGTTTTTTATCTATGATTTCATCTACTCATTCTTGTGAAATGTGGATTTGAGGTTCTTAAATATATTTCCAATTTATTGTTTAGATCTTATTTATATTTATTTAAAACTCATGCATCTTACACTAACTTGGATATTTGGAGTTAGATCAATGATTACTTAGCTTAGGGTTGACATGGTTATTGAAATGTTAATTTGTGATTTTGGGTAATGTATTTTCTAATTAACTTTATGTATTTAATTGATCATAATTTTTTTAACACACATATAATTTGTATCATAGATACCATTTTAACCATATTTTAATTAAGTGATTATAGGTTAGTACAGTGAACTTTTTAAAAGAGTTTTAAGGATCAAAATTAGAATTTAATTGATTATAGCTATGTTGTTCATCATAATGTTTTGAACATATGTCCCTTGTTTAATGTTAAAATAATGTAAATTTTATTTGAATTTTAATGCAATCCAAAATTAAATACTAAATTACACTTGTCAACTAGCTCTCTTATATTCATGGCACACATCATTCACTCTCTCTACTCGAGCTGTACCCTCTCATTCTTCCACGATCTCACCAATTAGACTTAGGTAAAGGCTGATCAGAACACACTAATTAAGAATCCCAAGTAGTTTAAGAGCTAAGACCAATTAATTATGACCTTATTATAGAAGGTTTGATCCTTGAATATGAGATACTTCTAATCTTAGTATATTATATTAATTATTTTTAAGCCATAAAATTAGACACTTAGATACTTATGTCTTATTGGGCCTTGATTATGTAGTCATTATTAATTCTATAATTTATGTAGAATATGAATCTATTTCTCACACTTGTTAATTTGTATAGCATATGAACATTTACATCAAATGGTTCATGGATGTATAATAGGTTACATTTAGATAGAATAGGATTAATTGATGAATTCTTAAATAGTGTTGATCACTTTAAGCTAGTGGCATCTCAACTTTCTATTTATCTTTTAGAAAAAAGTTTGGATTTTCATATGTGAGGCACAACAATATGGCCTACTTAATGCTAGATGAAGTCAGATTAGACTTTTTTCATAGGGTATTCTAACCAAATTATTTGTTCTACACTTCATATAGTAAGTAGAAGCCATAGATTGATGTAGATTTTAAAGCCATGATGAGTTATGCATCTTTAGCTGAATATGATTCTTATCGATATGAAAAAAATGGTATTTGATATAGTAAAACCTGAGTTTGCATTAGTAACAAAAAAGAAAGCACCAAATAAAGAAGCTTAAAAGCTCTACAACCTGTTAAATCCAGCACATCAACCATTATGAGAATGTTGCATAAATCACTCTAAACAATCTTTATTTTATGAATGCTAATCATTAAAATTGAATATCATATGACACATGAATGATTTAACTAAATTGAAGGGCTACATAAAAAGACTAATTCATATGAGAACATAGCTCTAGAGGTCTTATACAAAATAAAAAATTAATGTCAAAAATTAAGTTTGAGCTAAAAAAAAATTGATTATTATGCAAATGAGTGTATATTGTATTACAAAGATGATACAATGGATGTTGAATGTATATTTAATAGAGCACTTAGATTCAAGCCATAGAGTAGAAAGTATCACAAACAAAAGATGTTCCTTATAAGTCATTATTCTACTTGTTGTTTATTCCACCTCTTTAAAGGCTACATACATATATCAATCAGATAACCATATAAGATGGCACTATAAGAGAGTAAGTAAATAAAACATCTTAAGTCATTCATCAAACTAGGAAGTGTGAAAGTATTTCAACCAAAGTTATCATCCTAATTTTGTAAATAAGTCACACAACATCATATTTGGTTTATGTGCTGATGGAAGGAAGAATAGTTTTTGAGTGAGTACAATCACTAAAATTTCCAAACAAGCATCTAATTTAAGTAAAAGGATTGATTTTAAGATAAGAAAGGTATTTGAAATAAAGGTATGACTATCATATTTTTTATAGTGCTCATTGTCAATTGCATTTAGTACTTGATCCAATATTGAATCATTTAATTAAAGAACTTTGCCTTTATTGATTAAATGTAGATGCTCTAAGGAAACTTGAAACCAACTTTCCTCACATAAGCATGAGTAGATATTCCCTCATACTTCTTTTAGCACTATGGTGTATCTATCAATACATCTATCATATGAAGCTAGTGTTGGAGGTTTAGTGCAATATCATTAGATATGCCCTTTTGAGAGCTATCTATATCTAATGCTTAATAATATTAATTCATTGTCTTATTAGTCAAAATTATTTCTTAAAACTATAATAAATTTTTAAATAAACTAAAGAGAACTATAAAGAATGAAGAAAATCTGAAGGCTAAATATGTGAAGCATATTTGGCTTAGGAAACTACAAATTTCTATTCATACTTCTAGCCACATGTACAAAAAGATGATGTTGAAGATTTTAGAGCTTCAAAAAAAATCCTCTTTCCATGTTTCAATAGCATGAAATCACTATGTAGAAGCACTTCAAGATATATGAATGATAAAGAGCTCAAGGCAGTGACAGCAAATATGCTTCTCAACTACAATGAAGTCCACCATTTTCTTGAGTATGATTGTTAATCTAAGATATTTATTTTTAATTGGGGCTCAAATAGTATGTTTACCTAAACATATTAATTTTAATTTTGAGTTTAGGTTATTTGTGAACTCTTTGCAAGTGGATAATGCTTGTATGTCTAAATGAGCAAAATGAATAACCTAGACCACCTGGCAAGGTAAAATCATGATGAAGGTATGTAGAATAATAGCTATTCATTCACCTAAAGCATGTGAGTTAAGGACTTGAAATGTATAACATAGAATCAAGCAATGAACATACTTGACCATTGCTAGCGAGTAATCAAAGAAAGTGAAAAGTAGTCATTATTTGGTGACCAAACCTTACCTAATGAGTCAACATGGATAACAAGCTGCCCACAACCAGTCATCAAGATCCCCACTCACTTAAGCATACTCATCTCAAGTCAAGGAAAGCACTAACTTGCACTCAACCTACCTAAATTATACTGACCAAATGTAATGTTCCCCCTTCAAAAGTATAAAAGCTGGGGGGACTCCAACTTTGGGGGGACTTTTAGCTCTCTTCTCTTTGCCCCTAATCTTTTTTCTCATATTCAAAAAGAAATAAAATTTATTTATTCTACCAATCTTTTCTCCATTCGTGCTAATATTATTTTGCTTAACCTTACTTCCAGGTATCTTAAGGGGCAACTTCCTTAATCCATAAACAAATTTTGATCCAACAATGCTATTATTAATAAGAATGTTTAAAATAAATTTGCAATATGGTTTAGATTACATGTAAGAAATATAATGATTTAATTTTTTTGTTAAATTCATAGGCTACACATTCTTATACAACATCACTTAATAGGTTTATGATCTGAGCAATAGAGCAAAGAACCAAGAACTTCATGACTTTTCTTAGGGGCCATGTAACTTGTAAATACATGGCCAATTTTTAATGTGAATAACTATAGATTATACACTATTTCATGCTAAAAAAAGAAGAAAAGTATATAACTCTTGTGTGTGCATTAGAGGTAACACACATTTAGATGATGAGATAGATTATTATAGAGTTATACATGAGATTGTTTAGTTACAGTTTCCTGGATCAAATGAGAGAAATGTGTTCTATTTAATTGTGTTTGGCTAGATCATGTTTCTAATAGGGAATATAAATACATAAGTCATATGGCATCATAGAAGTGAAATTGAACAAAAAAAATTGCTAAATTTGATCTCTTCAACTTTTACATCAAGCCACATAGGTATATTACTTTAGATATCCTACAAAAATAAAAGAAAAAAATAGATTTGGTAGAATTAATTAAGATCTATCCTAGAATAAGAGTTAAAGTTGAAAATATTATTAATCTTACTCATCAATTAGAAGAGATGATATATTTTATAGTTTCAAGTGATGATGTTGAGCTAATAATGAGCTTATAATATATTATTTATGATTTAAGAAAGTTATTCAATCTAATGACGAGCATAGTGAGGATGATGAGGATTAGGAGACCTTAAATTCTACTTCTAATGATTCATCAATGGAAAATACTTAATATGTACATTAAAGATAGAAATTTCTTTTATTTCTTTTACAATTAAAGCTATGCTTTGCTTCATATTTGTTTAATACCTAGCATCCACTTTTCTTTAATTTTTTATATATTGTATTTACACACTTTTTTAATTTAATACCTAAAATGCATTTCTTTTACTTCTTGTAAACATTGTATTTATGTATTGTATTTTTAAAGTTTACTACCTAGAACTTACTTTTTAACTTCTTCTAGATACTATAATTATTCATTGTCTTTTTTAAGTTTATTACCAGAAGTAAATTTGTTCTTTTTTAGCTAATAATTATAATTTTTAACTTATTTATAGCTAATATTAGTTGGTGGTGATGATTTCCCTTGTTAGATCACCACTAGTTTTTTTTTTAAGTAGAAGAAGATTATTTTTAGGCCTAGTTTCTAGGCCATTATCATATCATCATCATGACTCCATGTCAATCTCAACACCTTATAATTCTAGATCTATACATACATGTGCCTACCACTCTCTAGAGCCTACTAACACCACCCCATTTTACCCATTTTGGCCATAATTAGGTGATAAGGGTCCCCAACTATCAATAATCACCATCACCATCACATCATACTGATCCATCCACGCTTATTGATCATGGTGGGGTTGAGACACCTATACTATGCACTTTTATTGAGTATGGGAGTATATGACGCATCAATTTGCATGCATTTCTTTTTATTTTTCAATTTTTGTTGTCCTAAAGTTTTTTTGTAGGTTCAATCCATCAATGCAAGCAATACATAAAATAATAGACAATAAAGAGAAAATTTGATTCTCCATAAGTATCATGGAAGAATGGTATTAGTACAAGTTTATGACATGAGATTTAGAGAATTTGAGGTAATAAATAAACTTGTAATACTTATACAATGTAATAGATTGTACACAAGGTCTACTGATTCTCATTAATGTGTTTTTCATAATAATTTTTTTTCTAGTTGCTAGAATATCATTAAGAACTTTGAGTCAAGAGGCACAACTTGTTTACAAGATATGTTCATAGACATTCATAAGTCAGAATAAATATCTCTTTAGATTGGAGAGAAAGTGTGAACTGAGCTATGCAGATCTTGGGGCTCTCTAGGTTATGTTCATAAAAGGGAGCAAACTAAATAAAATTGTTTATTTAATTATGGGGGCTTGAGTATGTTATTGACTATTTTTATTAATTAAAGTTATAAGAACTATTTACTAACTCCATTTGTATGATTATAGAAATAACTATTTAGAAGGGAGCCTACAGCTACAAAATTACATAATATAACACATATGCACTAAGAGGACCAATAGTATGTTGATGTCAGGTAATAGAATTTGCACAACTTTTTATTTTTGAATTACAACTCCATTAAAATTATATTCTACTTAGATAACATCATAATTTTTATTAGATGATTTCATAAGACTAAAGGAGGAGTAAGAGTCAAAGTTCTATTGGTGCAAAAAGATCAAGTGGGTAGTCTTAGTAGTCAGAGTTTGGCATATGGAGAAAAGCTATTGGAGGTAAGAAAAAAGGGAAGAATGTACAGCTTAGGTTTGCAAGGATTGGCTTATGATGCATTCCATTCTTTCTCTGGATCAAGCACTCACTCGATTGATAAGTTAGTTAGAAGGCATGTTGTTATAATGACTATGAACATGGAGGCTTGATGACTGCTTAGATGGAAGATTAAATGACTGCCATAGAAGAAAAAAAGAAGAAGATGCTTAAAGAGTAATGCATAGAAAGAAAAGGGAGTGCTAAGTGAGCAGAAGGAGAGGATGATGAGTAGTTATCTATTTCTATTATTAGTTTTCTATTTGTTTCATGTTATTATTTATGTAAAACTTCAGTTAAAAATGTTAATGATAAACTATGAAATGAAATGTTTGATTTGAACTTTCCTTTCTAAAATTCTATAATCTTTTTATAATTGTTATGATCTTGTGGTAGCAAATTGTATGTTGTTAGCAAATATATATGATGTTTTCTATTATTGTAGATATAAAAATGAGAGAATATGTGAAGCTCTTCTATTTTTTTCAACTCTTTACAAGTTTCTGACTAATGTTTTATGATTTTCCATAATTTTGCTCGATATAGTACATCACATAAAATTCTGATGGAAAGAATTCTTTATATAATTCCTGGCTACTTTCCAATGAAAATGTCTATCAAAATTTCAATAGATATTTCCTTCAGAAAGTTTTCTCAAATTTTTTTTGATGAAATTCTCTTATCAGTGGACTTTTGACATCTATATCTATTGATTCATCTTTAAAGGTTTTTGAAATAATTTTATGTCAAAAATTAATTCTAGTGGCTTATTCCTGTTAGAATGCATTTCTAACTAAGGTTTTAATGAAAAAAAATATTATGTTAGAAATCCATTAGAAACTCAAAATTTTGACCAAAAAAATTGGGTGATGTCTAGTGAAGCTTTTCATCAAAAATTGATTACTTTTCTATAGTGATCACACTATTATAATTTTTTCTCCTATTTAAGAAAATGTAGAAATTTAAGAAAGCCAAAATTGATAATCAAGGTAATCAACTTGCTCAAAATGATGATCTTTTAGAGTAGATTAAAAAACTAAATGAATGAGTGATAATGCACTTTAGCTTCTCAAGCTCATTTCATAAGAAAAAGGAAAAACTATAGATACTTAAGATCTAAATAAAATTCTTATTTTAAGAAAATCATGATCAACATAAAATGTCTTTTTCATACCTAAGAGTAATTACAATGTTCTAGCTTATTTGAAAAATATTCTAACTTTATTGAATATTTATAATGCTTTAATGATGTCTCTAAAACTTTAGTAAAACTCTAGTAAAAGAATTGTATGAATATAAAACTTTTCATGTATACTTTTGAAGAAGAACTAATGTAATATCCACATTCAAAATGTCTTATGTCAATCATTTTTACAAAAGACAACATGCTTTTAAAACAACAAATTCTAAAAGGCCCTTACATGTCACTACTTTAATTTATTGCAACACTTTAAATTGTATTTTAGTAGACCATTGGTCATCACTGATGTCATGTTTTCATACAATTTAATGTTACATCACTTCAATGAACAGAGTCAAAAGACTCATTATTCCATCACTATGGTTCTACATTTTTGCGGCCTTAAAATCAAAGCCAAATTCCATATTATCAATCCCGGTACTTCATTTTAAGCTATAGAATGATGGTTATAGCTATATGAATATAAAATTGTACATTCTACTCTATATTAATGTATTAAACATACTCATGGTGGTGATACTAATTTTTTCATTTTAAGGGAGCTACAACCATTTTTTTTTAATGAAAGTGGAATATGTGATGATGCCTAAGTCACATCAAAGAAAATCCAATTTTCTTAACTATACTCTCTTTTAACTTTGATCAAAAGTAAACTCATGTACCTATATTTTTTCTCTTCAAAAAGAATAAACTAAATAATAAGAGGAAGAGGTTGATGTTCGATGTTCTTCAAATCATAATTAAAAGATGTTTTCAAACACCTTTCAATAAGGTCATATTACACTACAACTCTTTTAATGATATTATTAAATATATTCATCTAAACAAAAATAAAGAAGCCTAAAAAATTTATGATATTCAACTCGAGAATAGCCTAAAGGAGGCATACTTTTAAATTTTGTATGTTATGCATTATCAAAACTCTTAACTTTAATAAACAATACCTATGAGATAAGGTTTTAAGTATTAATCCCATACTAAAACATCTAAACTAATCTTTCAATTTACTTTATATCACTTGCATATATATCAAAAAATCATTTAGAGATATAATGAAACATTCTGAAGATAGTCAAATTTGGTTAATAGTGTTTTAGTCCAATACATTGATATACCTATTTATTACCTTTTATTTTTCATTAATTATTAATTAATTAGAAAAGAAAGTTGTTCATTAAAAAAGGTTGTGGGGAAAATTTGTCACTCTACATAGACTTTAGAAATTTCTTATTTAGGTAATAAATTTTGTCATTAAAAAATAAACATATTCTTTTGAAAGATAAGCATGTTCTCCTATAATAGATTTGATTAATAGACAAGAACTCCTAAGGTTAATATTCTAGAGATTCTTCCCTTGGACTACATGGAAAAGTATGATAAATTTATTTTATACTAAGATCATAGTTCTCTATAAAGGCAATCCCTTATAGTTAATTATATCTTAGGAATGAGGATCTCTTCCTAAGAATACTCTCAATTAAAATAATATGCTTTTATTTCTATTGATTTTCAAAACTAATTTCAAAAGATTGTTAAATTGGAATTTTAAAAGAGAATGCTTCAATGGGGTATGACTTTTTTTGAGGATAGTTGAGATTGAGTAAGAAATGTTTATAGATACTAAGATGCATAATAGAATTTCAACTATCCTACCATTTGGATTTATATCTTGAGATTAATTTATTAAAAGTTGAATTAATATTTTATTAGAAATCTAAGGCTTACATTCTAACAACACAAGACTACAAAAATGCCTAAGGTTGACAAATTATTCCTAGAAGGATGCTTCAGAACCTAAGTCTATAATTACTTTTGATATATGTTAGAAGATCGGCCTAATTTTACTTTTAGGAATTATTGGCTCTATCTCTCACTTGAGGTAAGGTCCTTGACTCTTTTGGACTTATCACCCGCCTGGAAGAGCTACCAGCTAACACCACATAAGAAAATTTTAAAACCCATGAATCCAGTCTTATATATGTGAGATGGTTGGGCTATTACATTTTAAAGAAAGAATGTAATAACCTAAACTCACTCCCTAATTCATAGGATCATGTTAAATATGATATGCACCTACCTAATGAAATAATTTTTAGCTTTTAAATATTTTGACTCATAATTCATTTAAGGCCTCTTGGGTATGTAATTTATGCTTACAATGAGATGCAATTAGAAGTGATCATGGGTCAAATCAAAAGAAAGACTTCCCAAAGAAATGTGGTCATCCTCATAAGACAAATGCCTCCTTATGTGCAATGGGTGCAGCACCCAAATTCAATGAGTTAGATCAATATGCTTTATGGTTCACAAAAGCTAATTGTTTCGAATTGCTTTTAAGTTTTTTCTTAGAGCTTTAATTAATGTGAGATTTTGAATTTCTTTATTTTTGTTTAAGTTATTTAAATTTAAGTTGGGTAAAAAATTTATTTTTTCTAGGAGCCAAATGTTTAGGCATTTCATCACAGAAATATAGCATAAAGAAACCTAAAAAAAGCAAGAAATTTCTATCATGCACCCAAAATAAATCAAGCTAATTTAAATTAATAAATAGGACAATTTGGTAAGGTACTGTTGTACACCCCAAAAGAAATAGAAAACTAGGCAGTCAAGCTTTGCCCTTAGACAGTCCACCATAGAACAACAAGTCTAGATCTATGAGGAACTTGTCTTCAAGATAGTCTCCTTTTTCAAGGACCTCCATCAAACTTCACAAAAGATCGCCAAAATGATGCAATCAGCTCTTGCTATACCTAGACTCCATAGATCCTAACCTAATTCTAGGCTCAAATAACATTTAAAAGAGTATTAGGCTAAAAAATAGATGTTAGAAATACACGCAGCATACTGGCATTTATATTTGCAAACATCCAGAGTTAGAATTAATCACTTGCCAAGCCAACCTATCTATTGTGATATGCTTAATGGATTTAAGCATACCTATAAGCAAACAATATTTATATATTTGATTATTATTACAACAAATCCTTTTAGCATATTCCTTTATAGAAAATAGTATTAGGCTAAAATAATGTCTTATCATCTAGACTAATAAACAAATAATCTTAGCCATCCAGTCTAAAATAATGCATCATAAAGCAAAAAAATATCACACCACATTACAGAATATCACAGATTGACCTAACCTAAATCTAGGGTCAATGACCTAATAATCTAGTGTGTGAAAGAGAGATTTGTGTGGTATGACTCTACTAGATTTATTTTTACTTGGATTTGGTTTTAGTTCAAAATCTATTTAATTTACCATTGGGTTCAATTTAAATGATTTAGTAATTTATGATTTCATTTCCATTTTTAAGTTCATTTTATGTTGAAGTAAAATTTAAATTTTAAGGAATAAAGAATAGAATAAAATCCATTTCGAGTGGAACCCATTCTATTCAACATCCTCAATCATAATAGAATAAAATATTCACCCTAAGGTGAAGATTCATTATAAGGCTCAAACAAAGATCCTAAGTATCTTGATTAACCTTTCATGATTTTTTTTAAGTTGGATTTGGGTTGATTAAAGTTTTAATTTTATTTTAGAATTTAAATAAGATTAATTCTACTTTTTATCTTTTTTTTAATTTGATTAATGTTTCTTTGAATATGATTTGATTCATTTAATATCTTAAATAGATGTTCATTTAATTTCATGCATTTGAATTACTTATTTTATTTAATTTAGATTGATCTTATTTATTTATTTTATCAATGTTTATGTTTATTTTATTATTTTTAATTTTGGGTAAGTTAATCTAATTTATTTCAAGTTGTGATTTCATTCATCCATTTTATTAATGTTTATGTTCATTAATGTGTATGTTAATTAATTTGAATGAATTGACCTAAATATATTTAAGTTGGTGTCTTAATTCATCCTTAGTTTAAGCATAAATTTCATTGTCTAGGTTAGGATTTCATTAATTAATTCAATTTCTTAGGTGATCAATTCATAACCTAGAAAACTTAGGCCATTTTAGACACCAAACCTAACTTAGGACATTCCAAACTTTTATGTTATTTAAGTTTAATTGATTTGGTTAATCACTTTCATTTAAGGTGATTAATTATGTTATTCATTAACTCAAATGAATTTAAAAAATTTGTATATTAAGGAATTCCAAATCTAGGTATGAAATTCAAAGGTTAATTAGTTTTAATTTCTAATTGATTAGCTTTTTTATCATGAATTTAATTAATTATTAACTTTGAGGTTTAATTTAAATTTTATATTCTTAATTATTTCATTAAAGCCTATGTATATAATTAATTAAATTCTTTGACTTCAGAGTGTTAATAAAAATGTTTCAAGTTGATTTTATGAATTTTATAATTTCTATAATCTTTGATTTATTATTTCATTTAAATTGACCTAGAGATTGAAAAATCAATAACTTTCAATCCAAAGGTCAATTGGCCTTAAAATATTTATGGCAAGTGGGGTTTCTTGCCAATTTAATTTCCCCAAAGTTTCACTCCAATTACAAGTGTATTTTAAGATAAATTAAAGTTTTAATTATTTTAAGAAAATCTAAGTTAAGCCTAAATTAGAAGGAATTAAGGTTTTATTTTCCTTAAACTCCTCTCTGATAGGTGCATCCATAGAGAATTATTTAGAATTTGTGAATTTTAGTTTATTTATTATGATTTTTAAGTTTAGATTAATTAATTCAATTAATTACTCAAATTAGGCCATTTTATGGTTATTGGATTTTAAAGAGTTTTATTGAAGTGTTTAGGTTTATTATGATTTATTATAATAATTTAAATTATTTTCATAATATTTCATGATTTCTCTAATTTAATATTAATTTATTTTATCAAAATTAGGGTTTAAAGTTGGAAATTCCATATCTTTAGATTTACTTTGCAATAAATCATGACAAATTTCCCGAAGGTGTGTTTTAACCCTAATTTCATTTCCCCAAAGATTCAAATTAATGCATGAGTGGTTTAAGTTTAATTTGAGTTTTATTATTTCCATTAAAGCCCAAATTAAACCAACAATCCAAAATTAATTTAACTATTTAAATTTAATGGATTCCTCACACTGAGATGAATCCATAAAGCCTTTATTTGCATTTTTTTGGTTGAGTATATTATTTTCAATGGTTATTTTAATTTTTTTTTATATTTTTAAATATTTATTTATTTAAAAATAAGGAATTTCTTATTTTAAACGGTCAATATCGATGCAGTGCTGACATGGTGCTATTTCCACGTAGCATGGCGTCATTGGGCCACAGGGAATCCACTTGGATCCCATGTCTAAAGCGGTGGGGACCATAGTATGTCGAAGATCATATGGTCATGATTCGCCCATGGTTCCTATTGGATTCAAATTAGATGTCCATCTAGATCTCATCCTTCCATTTCTAACTGAAGGAACGGACGATGGAGATTTCTCCCCTGTTCTTGTCACCTAGAAGCACGAATCATTCATATTTCAGGGCCAAATTTTAGTGATCCAAGAGAAATTTCAATGCTTTTTTTATTGGAAAACAATGAGAGATTAATTATCAATTAATTCATATGGCTTGATCTAGCTTGAGATCAACATCACTTCACAAAGGACAAAATGGAATTGCTAAGGTGGTCGGTTTAATCTATGCCTCAATAGCATGGGGTCTGGGTGGCAGAGAAGATTCATACAACTTTGTGGGGATACGATGAGTCTCTGGGAAAAATTCCATGATTTGTCTCCTCATGGATCATGGTAGAGACCAAGCTATGCCCATGTTTAAACATGTTTATTTTATCATTTGGAGTCTTTAGAATAACTTCCTTTAGTTATATTTTAGTGGGTTGACCTTCTTTAACTTTAAATTGGCTTTAGTTTTCTTTTAATTAATTTTATTTGAATTTATTTGAATTTATTTGAATTTATTTGAATTTATTTTTATTTATTTGAATCTATTTTGATTTCTATGGATTTCTTTGAATTTAATTAATTTTGAGCTTAAATAGGGTAATTAGGTTAACCACCTTAATCACTTTTTTTAAACTTAAATGGATTCAAATTCCAAGTGGAATGCATTTCATTTTAATTCTTTGTTTATGTTTGAGTTTTGGGTTGAGTCCACCTAATCCCATTAGGTTAGATCAAACCCAAGAAGGATGCACTAGGTCATTAGGTGTAGTGTCATAAGTACTTAATTAGGAGTCTCTTAATCTAAGATTATGTGTCCTAAATAATAGTTTTAAAAATGATATAAACCTTATCCAAAAATGAGGTCAACAAATGGACCCTATTATGTGAGTGAACTAACTAGAGTACACTACATGTATTAGTGTTGATTGATCCAGTCAATAGAATCAAAAGCATAAGCTTGGAAGAGTTTAAGTTTGGCTTTGTAATTTTGATTTGGTTTTTATTTTAAAATTTATTTTGAATTTGATTGTGAATGATAGGCAAAAATATGCCTAATTTTTTTTAATTTAGATTTATTCATTCTTAGAAATTCAGATTCACTAATTTTCAAGAAGAATAAGGGTATTATTAGAAAAAGATTCAATAAAAAATCTAGTCCTAACATAGACTCAATATAAAGATTTTCTTAAAAAGGATACCAATATGGATACTTACTCCTATCTAGAGATAATAGTTGGAGAGGATACCAATATGGATACTTACTCCTAACCAAACTATATGAATTATAACTAGAGAAAGATACCATTAGGGGATTTATTCTTTTCTGGTTAACTATTAGGAAGGGGTCTTTAAGGACTTAATTACCAACCTAAATAACTAAGCTAAAGAGGAGGGGATTTTCACAGCTTAATTTATAATTCTTTAATTTTTTACTAATAGGTAGGGGTCACATACACTTAATTCATAACCTAAATAGTCTATAGGAGTGAGTTCTTTAATGACTTATTTCAACTTCTTAATTTATTTAATTTTGAGCTAGAAAAGGAGTCACAAGGACTTAAATTCTAATCTATTGAAGTTCTAATGGGCTTTAATGGCTTAATTCCAACATGAATAACTTGAAAAAATGTCATAATGACTTAATCCTATCACAAAATTTTTTAATAGGATGCCTACTAAAACACTTACTCCTATCTGATTAATTATTAAGAAGGGACCTTCAGTGGCTTAATTCTTTCTTAAATAGCATAATGAGGTAAAGGAGCCTTTAATGACTTAATCTTAATTCTCAAATTTTTTTTACTAGTCAAAAAAGGGTCTTGATGAATTGATCTTAACCATATAGTCTATTTAATAGTAGGAGGTCTTGGTGACTTAATCCTATCCTTATCATCTGAATGATACCTACGAAGGGACTTACTCTTTTTTGGTTAACTATTAAGATGGGGCCTTTAATGTCTTAATCCAACTTAAATAATTAAAAGGGAGGAAAGAGGTCTTAATGACTTAATCTTAAGCTCAAATTTTGACTAATAGGAAAGGGTCTTAGTGACTTATTCCTAACTAAATAGTCTACTGGACAGAAGGTAGTTTTGATGACTTAATGTTATTCTATGACTAATAGGAATGGTGCCATAAAAGGCTTGCTCAAATCCTAAGATATTTATAGGAAAGGTTCCACAAATGGGCTTGCTCCCAACCTATAGTAGGAGTGATGCCATAAAAGGCTTACTCCAAACTTATAGGAATGGTGCACAAAGACTTACTCTAAACCCATAATGAAGACATGAGAAAGGTGCCACGGAGGGCTTGCTCCAAACTAAAGATATGTATAGGAAAGGTGCCACGAAGGGCTTGCTGCTAACCTATAGATGATATGAGTGAGGAAGAGGGGTCTAAAGTGACTTAATTCATAATCCATAGGTCATTTGACTAATAAGCAGGAGTCACATAAATTTAATCCTTACTTTATTAGTCCAACTAGTGAAATATGTTGGAAAGATTTGCTTCCATTTCTTAGTTTGACTAATGCTTCTTAAAGAAGTTTGGGTCAAAGAGTTGAAGTTTATTCTTGAAGAAAGATTTGGGCACATTTTGGACCCTATGAAAAGTATGCCAAAATTTCATCATTTTTCTCTTTTTTTATAATCTCAAAGTTATATATGTCCATGTTACATGGTTAATCCACTTTAGGCAAGACATCATATGGTATCAACTAGAGATTTACTTTTTGAGATTCCATGTGACTTTTTAGTTCTTGAGCAGTGAAAACCAAAGTCAAACAATGCTTCCTACATGATGGATATTGAATTTATGTTGAAAATGTAGCTTATATGGTGTTTACTTTTTTTTTTATTTTCTTTATTGACATAAGTTAGTCAATCTAGAGGCCCATTTTTTCATTGGTTTAAGAATCTATAGCTTATAAGGCCTTTTCTTTGTTTCTTTATTGATTTGGTTTCAATAAAGTTAAAGATTCTTTTAAAGCTATAATAGAAATAGTTTTCAAGTTAAAATCTGAATTAAGATAAACATGATCTTGGATTCTCTCAAAAGTATTCTGATATTTTTATTTTTTTTACACCTAACCAATAAAGAAATTGATAGGGTTGAATTGTTTGAAAAATTAACATTCTCCTGATAATTTTGAAGTAAAGTCCTTAGTGGAATAACAAGTAAAACAATTGTTGGCATAGTCCTGAGATACGACTCTAATTCCTAAAGATTTCTTTGAATGATATTTCATATATAACCTTAATTATATAAATTCTTTTTATTTACTTTTGATCTTTCTAAGTTCCACTACAAGTTTCTTAAAATTACCTCAAACATATATTTTACGAATCTACAAGTGATACGATCACCTTCAAGTCATAATATTTTTTTTTCTTTTCTTCTCTTTTTCTTTCTTTTTTAGCAAGATTTTCTTGATGCGAGTGAGGTTATCAAAACATTGATCATACCTCATTGGTAAATTGTCCCAATATTTAGTGACTGAACAATGCAAACATGTAATAAAACATCCCTATGAGGATTATGAATGTCATATGCATACAAATTTTTTTTCTTTAGTTGTCTTGATTTGATAATATTCAAATAAGTCATCCCTAGATGAGGATAATCTTATGTATAGAAGATTTATCAATCTTGAAATCAAGTATGGGTAATAGGAATCCATCTTCAAGATAAAGCCTTATTTAAGTCTCAAGATTTAATACATGCTGATTTGATCCTCTTCTTTATTTTTTGTCTTTTTTTCAATATATATTTTTGTTTTCTATGATGATGTTAGCTAACCAAGAAGAAGATTTCCTTCTCATGTATGGCCATCATTGACTAGCTTTAAGTCTAGCAACATCTTGCTTTTGTTTTGAAGTTTGACCGCATACGTCAAGGGACTTAGTTTATCAAAATAGCATCAAGCTTAACCTTGAGCTTAGAAACCACTTCATCTTGAGATAAAGTAAATATTTCATTTTAATCCCAAATAAAGTAGTCTTCAAACACTAAGAATTTTATGATTAAGTCATTAATATCTGACTCATAAAGAGTTAGATTATTGATATCATGTGTAAATCAATTTATATTTTTAAACTTATTTTTTTATTTTCTTTGACTTGTCAATTATGGATTTAAGTTTCTCTTCAAATTCTAGGGGTGCATCCTAAAATAAAAGGTTATTTAGGTCTTCAAATATATCTCAATAATACTCATTTGAGTGCCTTTAAAGAGACAGTCAAGACCCTTGCTATTAAGCAATTCTCATCTTATAATGGCTCTACAATACTAAACCATATGCTAACTTTTAATTTCAATTTCTTTAATGATTTGTAGCTTTTCTTCTTTATGACTCATATTTGTAGGCCACCTACAAGAAATTGAATCATACTTGGTTGAATTTTAATAAACAAAGGGATGCTTGAAAAGGCAAATCCATTATCCTTTTGATATTTCTTTATCTTGAGCTTTGCATTTTATCAAATTTGAAGGTGTAAAATTGATTATATATATTTTTTAAGTTAGGGGATACTTTTTTCTTCTAACCCTACCTTCTTATTTGATATAGAGAGAATTAAAGTACCCACATACTCAAAAAATTTAGACTTTGCCCTTTAACTCTTGGATATATTCCTTCCATCCTTTTTTTATTTTCTTTCTTTCTTATTTTCTTCTTTTGTCATCATTTTAATAACATCTCAACTTCTTGTAAAATGTTACATTTGATATTTTTCCTAATTACAACATTTGCTAGGACACTGGATGCATTCAACTCTTTGTCTGAATATAACATTTGATACAACACTTTACATACTCAATTCTTTTCTTGTTTTTAGTTATCACATTACGTAATATATTTCCTGATTCTTTGATTGAATACAAGGTTTGGTAAGGCACTAAGCAAATTTCAAACTTTTGTTTCACTTTTTAACTCTTTTTATAGTGCCTTAATTTTACAAGACTAATGAAAGAAAAGAACATTCGTGATGACTCTAACCTCATGAATACAAAATGAATGTGAATATTCTTTCACAATGATGATTGTTTTCTTCTTTTTTTTATTAGGTTGGATAGGACCATCCAAGAGCATTAAAGATATTCTTGAATTCAAAATCTTCAATGTTTAAATTAATAATCTTAATCAAAATTGTGATTGTTATGTTTTCCAAGATTAAATTTTCTTAAGTTTAAAACTCTTTTTCTTTACTTGATTGAATCCACATGACACCATCGCATCTGAATTAAATTAGAATTAGGCCTGTGTATATTCATTTTCATGTATGTTTATAATTGATGTTGACTGATGTAGTCAAATCAACAAGTATTCTAGAAATTTCTTAGGATTTTCCACATTGACTGTTATATGAGATTATATTCAACAATTTCTAATAGTAGATCTTCATCATAAAAAATAACCCTAGAATTTCTTATAGTAGAATCCACATCAAAAAGTTGCTAATTAAAGCAAATTACAAAACTGAGTAATTTCTTAATTAATGATTCATTTTTTTTTTTATTGAGCATTATGATGCTCAATTTTGCAAGCAACTTTTAAGATGGGCAAGTACACTATAATCAACATTTTGAAATGAATAGAATTTATGTTTTTTTCTTTTATTTTCTTTTGAGATGACTTATTTTCCATTTCATTTCAATGTTATTTGAGGTGGTAAGATTCTACCACTTTAAATTTAATTTCGTAAATCCCTCTAATACAAAGGGAGGGATGATATGCCCAAATCTATCCTCTATGGACCTTTGTGTTCTTTTATTGACCCATCAGAATTGAAATCTTTAATTTAATATTTTATATCTTTCACTTTGAAGGATATAAGTGTCACTATTAGGACCCAATCTAAATAATTATCTCAAGGTCATGAGATTTTAAACTTATTCTAGAAGGATCAAAGTCTCATTGATTTTATCTTTAGAATTTGTACTTAAAATTTATTAAAACAATTTTTGAAATATCAATCATCCAATGGGAAAAGAATCCCATTAAAAAATGATTTAAATTTACAAGATTAAATTTTATTTCAACTTTATTAGGAGAATTGGAATTCACTTTTACTACACTTTCTTTATCTCATTGATTGGACAAAAGTGAAGCATTATATTTATTCATAATGTATGTTTATCTTCCCCCACTTGACTCTCCTAAACTCCTAATGATTTAGGGTTTCTGGAAGGTCTAAAAAAGGGTTATCTCCAAATCACTCCCTAGAATGAGCCAATCAACCCAAATAATTGATTTCCAAGTTTCTGGTGGACATTGAGAGATAATTTTAAAAACATTTGAACAAATCAGATTAAAATTGAATTGCATTTATGTGTATGTTAGTTGCCTTAAGTATAAGGCTCATATTTGATTCCCTTGGTCAACCTCTGCCCAAGGTCAACAAGGCATTCTTTTGGGATCACACTTATCCCTATTTTATAATTTTCTTTTGAGGTAATTCTATTTAGAATTCAACTCAAGCTTCAATCATATTAGAAAGTGGGGTAATAGGTAAAACTATTCCTACTTCCTTTAATTTCATGAGCTTTCCTCAAGATTTGAAAGAACTCCTTTGTTTCAATATATATTCTCATGTGTTTGTTATTTTTGGATATATTAGAACAAAGGGGTATCATTTTAAGGACCCTGCCCTAACTTTTTTTAGCTTTTGTACAAAGCCATAAAATCAAGGACAAAGGGCATTGTAATTTTCTTTTCAAGTCTTAAATTTCTTTCTTAGATAATTTCATCAATTTTTAAAGATGATATTTCTTTTGCACTATGAAATGACATCAAATCCATTTTTACTAGAATTAAGTCTAATAGAAATGACTTTGCTTTAATTCATTTGATTTTTTTTTGAAAATTTTAAGGGGATGATTCTAGTACCTTGTCATTTAACTATGATAAACAAAGAGTTCTAGAACCTAAGTTAAGTATATTGGATAAGCTCTACCAAGAATGAAATAAAGAAGCATCCATTGGAAAGAAAGGCATTTTTGACTAATGAGTGGAACAAGTACACTGCTAATATATAGAAATAAAAGTCTATTTCTAAAGATGGTGAGAGAAACTTCTCTCAATGGAGTTACTAGAAAATATCTTTATGGGAAAAATTTGTGACACCACATATACTTTAGAAATTTCTTTTTTAGGTAATCAAATTTATCATTAATGAATAAATATATTATCTTAAAAGACAAACATGCTCACTTATAATGGATTTGATTACTTAAATAAGGACTCTAAGGTTAATGGGTTTTCTTAATATTCTAGAGATTCTTCTCTTGAACTATATGGAAAAGTAGAATAAGATTTATTTTATATTGGGATCATAGTTTCCTATAAAGGAAAGCCCTTATAGTTAATTACACCTAAGGAATGAGAATCTCTTCCTAAGAATACTCAAAATGAAATATGCTTTTATTTCCATGGATTCCAATGCTAGTTTCAAAAGATAGTATAACTTTAAAAGGGAAGGCTTCAACAGGGCAGGAGTTCTTTTTTAGCACAATTGGAATTGAGTAAGAAATGCTTACAAATACTGGGATTCCTAGTAAGTATTACAACTATCTTACCATTGGGCTTTATATCTTGAGATTGAATTTATTAGAATTTGAATTGACATTTTATTAGAAATCTAGGGCTTACATTTTAGTAGCACAAGACTGCAAAAATGCCTAGCGTTGAAGACTTAATCTTATAAGGATGTTTCAGAACCTAAGTCTATAGATGCTTCTGACATAAGTCAGAGGCTCGACCAAGTTTGACTTCCAAGAATTATTTCACTTGAGGAAGGGAACTTATCCCTAACTCTTTTGGACTTATCACTTACCAAAAAGGGTTGCTAACACCACCCAAGCAAATTTTACACTCATGAATTTTTTTTTATGTTTGCAAGATGGCTGGACTATTACATTTTAAGAAAGAATCTAAAGATCTAAACTCACTCCCTAATTCTTAGATCATGTTAGGTATATGTACCTACCTAATGTAATAATTTTCAATTTTTAAATGTTTTGACTCATTATTCATTTAAGGCTTCAAAGTATGCAATTTATGACTACAATGAGAAGCAATTGGAAGCGATCATGGGCCAAATCAAAATAGAATGTAGATTTCCCCAAGAAGAATGGTCATCTTCATAGTATAAATGCTCCCTTATGTGGTGAAAGCGCCAAGTTAGAATAATAAGATTTATTATTCACAAAAGAATTATTTTCAATTGCTTTTAAGTTTTTTCTTAGGGCTTTAATTAATGTGATATTTTGAGTTTCTATATTTTTCATTTAAGTTATTTAAATTTAAGTTGGATAAAAAAATTTAATTTTTCCTAGGAGCCTAACATCCAGCATTTCAACACAAAAACATACATAAAGAAACTTAGAAAAGTAGGCAATTTTTATTGTGCAAAATAAATCAAGCTACTTTAAATTAATAAATAGACCAATGTGGTGGTTACTGTGGTACACCCCATAAAAATATGAAAAATGGATAGTCGAGCACCGCTCTTATATAGACCAGCTTAGAACTACAAGTAGATTTATGAGGGTCTTATCTCCAAGATCGTCTCCTTCTTCAAGGACCTCCTCCAGGCTTCACAAGGGACCGTTAGAATGGTGGAATTAGCTCCTGCTATTCTTAGACCCCATAGATCCTAACCTAGTTCTTGGCTCAAATTATTTAAAGTTATAAAAAATATTCTAAACCCTACAAAAATAGATGTTAAGAAATACATGCAAACCACTAGTAGATAAATTTTCAAACATATAGGCATAGTATTAGTTATTTTCCAAGCCCACCTATCCTATTACACTATGACTAGGGATTTAAGCATACCTGTAAGCAAATAACATTTATATAATTTGATTTTTATTATGGCAGTCCCTTTTAGCATAGCCCCCCTAAAAAAAAATATTAGGCTAAAAAAATGTCCTATCATTCAGACTAGCATGCAAAGAATCCTAGCCATCCAATCTAAAATTATATACCATAAAATAATAAAAATATCTCATCACATTACAGAATATCATAGATTGATAACCTAAATCCAAGGTCGGTGACCTAAAATATCTCATCAATGAATTTAAGGAATTTCTATATTAATGAATTTCATATTAAGTATGAAATTCAAAGGATGATTAGTTTTAATTTTCTAATGATTATTTGATTTATCATGAATTTAATGAATTATTAACTAAGGTTTAGTTTAAATTTTATATTCTTAATTATTTTGTTAAACCCTATGTATATTATTAATTAAATCCTTTGACTTTAGAGTGTTGGAAAAGTTTTCTTATGTGTTATCATTGTTGATAAAAATATTTCAAGTTGATTTTATGAATTTTATAATTTCTATAATCTTTGGATTTATTATTTCATTTAAATTGACCTACAGATTTGATATTCAATAACATCCAATCCAAAGGTCAATTAACCTTAAAAGTTTTATGGCAAGTGGGGTTCCTTGCCAATTTAAATTCCCTAAAGTTTCAATCTAATTACATGTGCATTTTAAGACAAATTATGGCTTTAGTTATTTTAATAAAACCTAAATTAATCCTATATTAAAATAAATTAATTAAGGTTTTTGTTTTTCAAAAATTTCACTTTCAAGGATGTATCCATTAAGAATTCTTTGAGTTTTAGTTGATTTATTATGATTTTTTTATGTTCAGATTAGGAGATTTTATAGTTTATGGGATTTTAGAGAGTTTTAATCAAATATTTAGGTTCATTATGATTTACTATGATGATTTAAATTATTTTCATAAGTTTTCATGATTTCTCTAATTTAATATTAATTTATCTTATCAAAATTAGAGTTTAAAGTTGGAAATTACATATCATCATATTTACTTTACAATAAATCATGGCAAAATTTTTCTAAAGTGTGATTTAACCATAATTTTATTTCCCAAAGTTTCAAATTAATTGGATGAGTGTTTGAGCTAATTTGAGTTTGATTATTTCTATCTAAACTTAATTAACTTAAAATTATCAAAAAATGAATTGTGAATTTTAAATTTAATGGATTCCTCTCACTAACATGAATCCATAGAGCTTATCTATATTTTGTTTGTTAAGTATTTTATTTTCTATGTGTTTTAAAAAAATTTAATATTTTTTACTATTTATTTTTAAAAAATCAGGAATTTCATATTTTAAATGAATGTCATGGCGCTGATGCAACACTAAGATGGTGAGATTTTCCATGTGGCATAATGTCATTAGGCCACACGATCCATGCTGATCACACTCCAAAATGGTGGGACCACAGGATGATCGAAGATCAGACGATCACAATCTCCCATGGTTCCTATAGGATTCAAATTACCTCATCCATCTATTTTTAATAGAAGGAATAGACGGTGGAGATTTCTCCCTTGTTCTCATCAATGAGAAGCACAAATCGTCCAAGCTTCATGGCCAAGTTCTAGTGATCCAAGAGAAATTTTGACATATGTTTGATTACAAAATTATCAGGAATCAACTTACAATCAATCCTTACAGCTTGATCTCGCTTGAGATCAACTTCCCTTCACAAAGGACCAAATGAAAATGCTAAGGTGGTCCGTTTTAACCCATGCCTCACTAGTGTGGGGTCTTGATAGCGGAGATGATTCATACACCTTCATGGGGATGCGGCGAGTCTCTAAGAGAAATTCCATGCTTTGTCTCCCCATAGATCACCGTGGAGACCAAGCTCTGCACATTTTCCATCAAGTTTGGTCATTCTCTACTTCCCTGGTGGTGTGAGGCTCAGGTAGAGGTTTGTTTGAGTTCTCCTTCAACTAGAACTTGTAGAGTGTTAATTGTGTGAAAGGAGCATTTCTTCCTCAATTCCATGCTTGGTTGAAGGCTTAGCTCTTCATTATCACCGTCAATGGCCAATCTCTAGCTTGGGCAAAAGGGTCAGGGAATACTTTGACTCTCCTTCTCTTCACCTCAAGAATGTGTGAGGGTAAATGGATTCATAAGAGGGGGTTTCTTTTTCTTTTGTCTACATATGACTGAGAGTCACAGGTAGAAGATTTTAGGTGGCAAGAATCCACCGGTGGCGAGGACCTCAGCCATGGGATCGACTTTGTTTCATCCTTCCCTTGTGAGTGTGTTGGTATAAATTCTTTGAGGAGAGGAAGCCTCATTTCTCTTCTTCTTTCTTTGGTCATGAGCTACCTGGTTTCATCTATGGAAAAGAGTATTTTTTTAACTTGAATTGCTACAGGTCATTACCACCCTTGGAGGATAGCTCCAAGTGGAGTTTAGTTGATTGAGAACACTCCAAGTTAGTGAGGATATGGAGTGGAGGAAGAATGGAGAGAATGCTTTTGGATTGGGGAGAGTTTATCTTGATGTTCCACCTCACTCTTCCCATAACATATTCCTCTCTTCCATGGCATCATACATGGATTTTCCACCTCATGTGTTTCCTTTCAGTTGATGGCTGGCTACCCAAACCAAAGAGCTGAGTAAGACTCAAGCTTTTGAGTTAAATTTGGATTAAAGTACTTTGGATTGGTCAATTGGATTTTTTTTTACTTTTGGATTAATTTTGTTAATTCATTTAATAATTGCATTTATATTTAAGTTATAATTGCACTAGATTCCTTTTGAGAAATCTTAGAAGTCATTGACCCATGGGATCATATTTGCTTATGAGAAAGCTTAGAAGCCAATTAACCCATGCGGTCGTATTTCAATTTAATCTAAGCTAATTTGATCCATTTGATTAAAAAGTTCAAATTGATCCTTAAGCTCAATTGGTCACCTTGAGATTTAAATTATGCTTTAATTGTATTTGTTTGATGATTTATAGTGTTTTAAATTGATTAATTTTCTTAAACTTTTAAATTGATTTTGATTTTATTTAACTTGACCCATTTTCACTTAAATGGGTTAAGTTAATTGAGTCAAATGACCAATTTGACTCAATTAAGCTTTGTTTGGACTCCAACCATGTTTACTCACATGTCAAAATGATTTGGAGTTATTAATTTCATTTGGTTTAAAATTGGTTTCAATTTTGATCCATTTGACCCAAATTGGGTTTAATGGGTTAAGTTGGATTCATTTGGTTCAAATGACCTAATTAGTCAAATTAGACCCAATGATTTGTTAAATTATGTTTAATGATGATTTACAAATGATTTGGGACAACCAATTTAAATTGGTTTCAATTTAATTTAAATTTGAATTTAATAAGATTCATTTAGGCATTTAGATCAAGTTGTCTAATTTTCCCATGTGAGGCCTAATTAGTTTTAGATTTATTTGATTCATGTTTCAAACATGTTTATTTATCATTTCAAGTCTTTAGAATAATTCCATTTAGTCAAATTTTAGTGGGTTGACCTTCTTTGAATTTAATTTTGCATTAGTTTTCTTTTATTTGATTTGATTTGAATTTGCTTTGATTTATTTGGATTTCTTTGAATTTAATTCATTTAGAACTTAAATATGGTAATTAGATTAACCACCTTAATCACCTTGCTTTAAACTCAAATGGATTCAAATTCCTAAGTTGAATGTGTTTGATTTAATTTTTTTTATGTTTGAGTTTTAAGTTGAGTCCACCTAATCCCATTATGTTAGATCAAACCCAAGAAGGATGCACTAAGTCAATAGGTGTAGTGTCCTAAGTCCCAAATTAGGAGGCTCCTAATTAAGTATTAGGTGTCCTAAATACTAATTTTTGAAATGAAGTTAACCTTATCTAAAAATGAGGTTAACATTAGTTTCAACATTAAATAATGTTTCAAGTTTTGAATTAAAACTTTCTATGAATAAGAAGCATTAGGTTTCTTGAGAAACAAAACTTTTGAAGTGTTACCAAATCATGCACTATCTACAAACTTAGTTAGAAAATTTTCTTTTAAGTTAGATATCTAAAAGTTATTGATGGCTCTTAAGTGTATTAAATTTTTTTTTTCTATATAACAAGCTCTATCTTAAGAAAAATCATATGTAAGGTTAATTATTTGACCATAGATGTTTTTGCCATATCATAATATATGTATCAATGCTTAGGGATTTTGATCACTAACTAGTTCTATTCTATACCTCTTTCATGATATAGAAAGGAAATTGATTTGGTTAAAAGATGGCTAAAGAGACCCTTAATTTTTAAATTAAAATCTTTCCTAAATTAATTTATATCATTTTTCAATTTATTAAAGTTTGTAAAAATTATATTCTAAGACCCTCTAACTATATCTTCTATAATATATATATATATATATATATATATATATATATATATATATATATATATATATATATATATATATATATATATATATATATATATATATATATATAATATTAAAATTATAAACAAATTAGACACATCATGGTATATAAAATGTTATAAAATCAAACAAAATGACATGTCAATGCATAAGGATGTTTTCTAGTTATAAAATCAAACAAAATGAATATAATGGTTGGTATAACTAGAAAATATCCTTATGCAAACTTAAAATAGAAGTATTAAAGTGTTGTTAGGTTCTCTATATATATGCTTAAAAATTCTAATTCTGAAACATGAAAAATAAAGAACACGTATAAATTTTTGGTTTCTACACCTCTAAGTCTATGCCATCTAAATCAACTAAACACTTGTTCAACTAGTAATGGGAAGGATGCTCCAAAACTGCTTGATTGAAACCCTTTGCTTATTTCTTTTTATATACTCAAAAACTCTTATCACCAAATACAGTATGAAAAAGTAAGCATGACCTAAATAACAAATAGAACAAACCATCACATATAAATTTGACAATGTTTTATGTTATTTATATCCTTTAAAAAACAAAACTTTAAAAGTGGCAATTTTCATGCTTCTGATGCATATAAAATAAATATTTTATCCAGAACTTTTATATCCTAATTTAGGAAAATAGCCAAAATAAAAGCATGTACATGAACCATTATATCTAAATATTAAGCTACATAGCATACAATGAACCTTTAATAAAACAACAACGTCATAACTCCCTAATCTTATACTAAGTGATTAATGGATTTGAAGTATTGCCCTAGAGGTGTACAAGTTTAAGAAAAACTAATTAATTTGAATGTTTGATGTTTTTAAAACCTATATTGATATAGTCATATGATTTATATATTTTGGTAATACAATAACTATTATTAAAGATGAAAATCATGATTAATTAAATTCCAAAACTAAAGGAATCGTCCTAATTATGTTATACTAGTAGAATTTTGTGCGTATGAAAGTATATGAATTGGGATAATTGAAAACCTTATGCCCAAAATTCAAATGTTTAAATATGGAAAAAACATTATAGGATTAAATGTTCTAAAAATATATATATTGAGAGTGGGACAAGTCCAAGTAGAGACTTTTTTATTATAAAAAGAAATGAGAATGAAAAGATTTGAGTACAAGTGCATGCTAAAAGATGGTGGTACTCAACTAGAACAACTAGTCAAAAAACATAATGACTTAGTTAAATGTGTGTAACTAAGCTAGAATAGAATTCAACCAAATGTAGTATGGTTGAAGCCATAAGACACTTAAATAGGGGTTTGACTAAACAATAACAAGGGCAAATGATTTAGAAAGCATTGACTAAATTGATTTGGACAAAAGGGTATGAGTAAATCAAGATTCAATAAGCCAATAGAGCATGAGTATGTTAAATATATATTTAATCAAATGAGTGTGACAAAACGTTGATAGGTTTAATAAATGTGTATGACTAAGTTAGGAATGGCATAATCATCTGAGCATTATTAAATCGAAAGACCATGATCAAGTTTAACATGGAAATCAAAATTAAAAGTGTAAACAAGATATGATAGAGTAGTTAGGTATGGCAGAAAGAGATGAAGGGTATAATCAACAAATATTGATTGTATGATATTAATTCAAGTTAATAAATCAATCAAACCTTAAGCTTGTAGTATGATGCAATTTAGGTTGACCTAATAAGTCTATAGAAAATTTTAATTAGTTAGTGTAGTGAATCTATGTCACTTGACCTATGCATTAGTGTGAACTAAACTAAAACATTTTGTATATTATTCTAGGATTGTTTGTTAATCTTACCAAAATTGGCAAGTTGAATAAGGAGCTCATTTAATTATGTGTGAAACTTAACACATTTAAATTAGGCCAAAGTCTTTAACTAGTTAAAATAAATCAATCATGTCAATAGAATATCTACATGCAATGTAGATACACATGGATGTATGTGCATGCAATGTGTTCAAAGAACTTCACCAAAGGCAAAATGTTTCTCATATATTAAATAAAACTTTAGTTTAAATGTTTTAAATCTTCAATTAATTTAGAATGCTCAAATTTATTCATATTTTAAAAAAATCAAAACTCAAATTAGTGATCTTATTTTTGTTTGGCCAATTGTCTTTGCTATGAATTGATGGGGATCTATCATGTTGCGATGAGTAGGCTTCGCAACAAATGTGGAGAAGAAATGGTTTAAGGATCTTCCCTCACTAAAATGGAAAGGATACAAAGAAGTTCTACTCACCAAAGTAGAACACTAGTGAGAGATCACCAAATCCCTCAGATGGTCACCACGAAGCTCCAATCAAAGAGTTTTCACTTAATTTTTCAATAGAAAAGACAAAGTTCTTTCATCAAGGAAAAATAGGAGTTTAAATAAGTACAATACTCTAAGGGATGTGTCCCATGGGGAAAAACAATCAAAAAATTTAAAAAAAAAGTCAGAACCTTCGTTTCATAGCATCGAGGCACCACAGAATAGCGCCGAAACACCATAGACCAATGCCAAGACACTAGCTTCTCTATCCCTAAATACTAAATACCATGGAATTTCACACCAAGGCACTAGAAAGAAAGCACCTAGGTACTAGACTGACATCTATGTAATTTAACACATGAACTCACTTATTTTCAATCACAACTCTTATACAACAGTTAGTTGTGATCAAATATGTCCTCTACTACATAATATAACACATGAAATATAAATCCACAATGCATAAAGTCTAATAAAGTCTTCCTAACTTAAAGCTTGTGTTTAAGCCCTTGCAACAGGTCCTTTCCTCTTTAGATGTGCTACATCAACTCCCTTAGACCACAAAGAACTCGTCTATAAAGAGTTAAAAGTTTAAAAGTCTTCAAGAAGTGCAAGGGTGAAGCTCTGTAATTCTCCCAAGGTTATCCATCTCTGAATGGTACTAACATCTATGGGTGTCTCAACTGTGATTATATTCTCCACTTCAAATAATGTTGGCTAGAATTTTTTTTAATGAAAGTCAGTATTTCATTGATTACTTAAAAAGTACATGTAATCTAAAAAATAGTACAAGAAAAGTAAGGTATAACATAAAAGAAAAGGTTACAAAGCTTTAGATCAAATGTAGGCATATCCAAGTTTTCACAATGCACAAGCATAGGTCTTTGTCAAGTGTTCTAGAGTAGCCAAATTATTGAGTTATGGACCTTTGTTTGGCTAGTAAATCAGCAGGGTCATTGCCTTTATCACATATGTTGGAAAAGGAGGTATGGAACATCTTCATAAAACATCTAATAGATTTGAGGGTGTTTGGTGTTTATTTTTGGATGAGTCGTGGGTACCATGTAGATTGTAGGGGGTATTTATTTAAGTATCGAGTATGACATTAAGGTATGATATACTATCTTGAAAGATAAAAACATCACCCTATAATGGACCAAATCACCTAATAAAGATTTCTAAGGCATGATGGGTATTCATATGTACTAGAGATCTTTTCCTTACTTTATATGGAAAGGTAAAGTAGGGTTTATTTTATGCCAGGTTCTTTAGTTTTCTATGGAGGCAAGCCTCGATAGTTAATTACATCCTAGGAAATGGGATTTCCTAAGAAACCTCTCAGTTAAAGTAGTCAATTATTTTCTCCAAAGATTTCAAGGTTAAGACTATCAATAAATTGATTATTTTGGAAATCAAGTGGGAACATTCAATTGGAAGATTATTTTAAGAATTCAAAGAAAAATAAGTCAAAAATGCTCATGATACTAGGAAGCTAGTGAGCATCCCAACCTATATCCTATGGTGAGGTTTTACATGTTTGAAAGTGAGAGGATTTTTTTTTAATTGAAATTTTATTAGATTGCTAGAGCTTATAATCCATCAACATGAAATTATGGAAATGCCTAAGAGGTGAGGATTTATGCTTGTAGCCCAAAGGGAACATGCAACCTCAGATCCTAAATCTATGGAGCTTTAACACAAGCCAGAATCATGATCTAAATCTATGTGGAAAGGGGATACAATGGTTTATCTCTATAAGAGAGGATAAACTGTCTGACTCTTCTAGACTTACAACCACCTAGAATGGTCGCCAGCTAATAGCTCCTATGATTCAAATCCATGTAAGATGGTCTTATGTATTTGCAAGATGGTTTAAGTTATTATTTAATTTGAAAGAGACTACAATCCTAAACTCACTCCCTAAGAGACTAGATCATGTTTGGTATGAGCATATGACTTAGTCTAAAATGCATAATTTTACAAGTTTTATATAATTTTGACACATAATTTTAGACAAAGGCTTTGGGACTTCTTATGTCTAAATGCATGATGAAATTTTAGTTATTGGCCAAATCGAGAGAAAGAGGGTGAAGCTCCATCATAAGGGGTTGCTCTCATAGGTTAAGTGGTCTCTAAAGTGCTGAAATGAAGGCCCTAATTTTTACAAGAGTGGTACAATATGACATGCATGATATTAAAAATACAACATACTGTTAAGAGGTTGCTAAATCTTTTAGTTATCTTAATTATAACCTAATATTTAGAATGAAATTATGAGTTATTTTAAATTTTAATTATTAGTTATTAATTGGGGTAGAAAAATTAATTTTATCTTAAGAGCCTACCATATCTGTGATATATATTCAATCATCAAACTTGAAGAAACTATGAAAAAGATATAATTGTATTGTGTAATCTAAATATAACATCAATCAAACATGGATAGATTTCGTAAGAGAATAAAAGCTCAGCATGGCCGAGTGCCACCATACATCCCAGAAAAGAGAAAAGATTGGGTAGCCGAGCTCTACCCTTATACAACTCAGAATTATAAAAAAATAATTACAGTTAAATTGAATACATACTATGGGGGGGTCTTCATTCTTCACTTCTTCTTCTTCCTTCCCCTTTTGCTTTGTTTTGCTTCAAGGCATCACAAGGCCTCCTAGGACTAAGCCTTCTAGCCACTACTCATCCTAATCCCCATAGCACTAATCCTAATTCCTATTGCAAATTTACATTTTTATGAAAAAAAAAATCTAGCTACACCTACAAAATAGATGTTATCCAAACATACATATAATACCAAGCAATTATATTACATGATCTGAACATAGAACCCTACACATAGATAACCAAGCCCACATTTCCTAACTTGGATTATGCTTAGGGACATAAGAAACCTGCAAGTAGAAGCATTCATATTAATTTTTAAGCGGCCCTTTAAGCATAATCCTCTATAAAAAATAATATTACTAACAATAGCCTAATATCTACTCTATGATCCATATTCCTACCATCCAATTTAAAACATTACATCACAAAACAAAACACAACATCACACATACACCATCCTAACTTAGGACTAGAAGTAGTGGCTTAATTCTAATGTGTATGCTAAGGGTTTGTGTAGTATGTCTTTAGCTAGACATTAGAGTAATGACTTTCTAAAGTTAGAATTATTTAATTTAGCATGATGGTTGGTTTCATTTAGTGCCACACAGACGACTAACATGGTAACGCTTTCCATGTGGCATCGTGGGATTGGTCACTTAAATTATCCGATGTGACATTGACGTAGCGGTGGTGGACGCGCTTTCATCCTCACCGTCCGATCTAAGATTGGACAATGGGGACTAATCCCACTTATAGGATTAAATCAAATGAAACAACCAAATTAAATCACGGTTGTCCATTCCAATCACGTAAAATGGATGGTGGATGATCCTTTATCCCCCAAGTGATGGAAGACGGATACCGTCTGCCCTCCCTTGCTAGATCTGAGCTCACCAAAGCCTTTGGAAGCTTGGGATCAACTCCAAAAGCTCTAGGAAAGAGATCTAAATGGTTTTAATAGTGGAAATCACACAACATCACCATTTCTTTTACAAAGGCCTAGAAAAATTGACGGTTTGCTAGAATTTACCTCGCTGGAGCTTAGGACTGGCAGTTAACTGACCAAGGTAGCTTTGTCTTGAGGAGATGAATCCCTATTGAGAAGTGTGCATCTTACCTCCTTGTTGGTGGCTATGTGGATCAAACGTCGCCAAAAAAACTCATCAAAGTTAGGCTTAGGGTGGTCTCGGATGCTCAAATTGATTAGAAATTGATTCGTTTCTCCTCACCGAGCTTGATGAAGGTGTGGGTCAAGTTAATTTGAAAATGATGGAGTTTGGAGGAGGTTGGATGGAGATTAGCCTTGTCCCATTTCGGGCTTAGCATTTTTGATGATGGGGAGGCTCTAAGAACTTGAGCAAAGATCTGGGAGACTCACCTTAGGTTTCTTGTGCTCTAAGGATGCTCAATTTTAGAATGAGACTGATTTGGGAGGAGTATACTCTTCTCCTCAACCAAACTAACAACTTAGATAAATTATGTAATTTGCAGGTGTCTAGCCGGCACAAGTGTTCGGCCAGTGGAGGCGGCCATGGGTGGCAGGGAGGTGCTGAGGTGGCTCAACTTGAGTGGGTGAGCGAGGGAAGTGGGCTTCCAAGGGTTGAGGTGGCTGTCCTTTGGTTTCCTATGTGTGCTAATGGGAGGAGGTGGGTTAGCTCACCTTCACTTGGCTCATGGCTAACCCAAACCAGCTTTGGGTTAGGAAAGCCAGTGGTCCTCAAGTCCATTTGGAGCATAGGGTGGCTATCAAGGGTAGGAGAGTGGGTTTGACCATCCAAAATATGGGTTTTATCCAATTTAGAGAGCTTTACCCACTAGGTAATGAATCAATTTCAGTTGGAATTGGGTTAGGTTGGATTTGGGCTAACCCAAGGATGGGCCATGCTATGTTTGAATGGGTTTGGAGTTGATTTGGTTAGGTTTGGCTCAATTTGACCCATGTAGGTCAAATTATGCTATGTTGGGTCAAGTTGACCAATTCATCAAATTGGGTCAAATCAAGGCTTGGGTTAAGTTCAAATAAGTATTTTAGTTATTTTGGTTCAATTGGTTTAGTTTGTTTTACATTAGATTTGAATTTAACTCATATGGGTTCATATGGGTCAAATGGGCTAAGTTAACCAATTAGGTCAAATTGGCCAAATTAGCTTGGGTTAGGTGTTGGTTTAGGTTCACTAGATCATTTGGAAGTTATTTTAGGCTTTGATTTCAATTAAATTAGATTTAGGAATGATTTAGACCAATTTGACCATTTAGGTCAATTTGGGCTAAATGGGTCAATTGGGTTCAATTGATCAAAGTGGTTCAACCAAGTGTTTGACCATATTCAATAATCAATTTGAAATAGATTTTAGTCATTGGTTGCAATCAATTTGGATTAAAATTTGATTTGCCTAATTTGGCCTTTTAGGTCAAATTGGGTCAACTTAAGAGGCCAATTGGATTTGGTTTGGCTCAATTGATGGCCAAGTTATGTTCAAGGATCAATTTAAAGTTTGTATGAATCATTGATTTCAATCAACTTGAATTGGGATGGGATTTGGCTCAATTTGGTTCATGTAGGTAGAAGGGTTAACTTGGGTCAAATGATCAAATTGACTTGGTTTGACCAAATTGATTGTAATTGATCAATCAAAGGTGATCAATAATCATTGTAGGAGGTTTTGGATAAGTTGTTTCAATCCAATTTGGGTTGGATTGGAATTTGGCTCAAATGGGTCCTTTAGGTCACTTTGGGTCAAGTGAGCCTAATGGGTCAATTAGCTTGATTTTGGGTTGAATTGAATTTGATTGAGTTTGATGATTGATTCAAGATTGATTGATGACTTTGATTGCAATTGATTTGGATTTAATTGGATTTTGGCTCATTTGGATATTTTGGGATCAAATGGGCTAACTTGGGTTAATTGAATCGATTTTGATCAATGGGCTTGATTGTAGTTCTTGGAAGAGTTTGGGATGATGATTTGAATAGTTTGAGAAAATCAATTGAGTTTGGTTTTATTGAGGAAGGTTTGGGGTCAAATCCATAGGATTGAATCAAAGGATTAAGGTGGGTTTGATTTTGACTCGGAGTTTGGATATGAGATTGCATTCAATTGGTATTAGTTTGATTTGAGGTTTGGTTTTGCATTGATTTGAAGTTGGTTTTACAATGGAAGCAAATGATCCCTTCACCTGTAGAAAATTTCTTAGTTTGAAATTTATAGTTTTTAGATTTTTTATACCATTGATTCTTCTTCTTTAGCAAGTTCCCAAGCCTTTTGGATAGCATGACCACCTCATCACTATCACCATCCGAGCTTGAGGTGTTATGCTCATCACTATCATCAACTTGTAATGCAATGGCTTTTCCTTTCTCCTTCCCCTTTTTAGCTGAGTTATCCATCATATCCCTTTAAGCAATAACTTGTTCATGTGCTATCAAAGAACCCAAAAGCTGATCAAGTGGATAAGTAGATAAATCCTTAGCTTCACTAATAGCTGTTACTTTAGCTTCACATTCTTTTGAAAGACATATAAGAATCTTATAGACTAAGTCTTGATTCCTATATGTTTTTCCAAGAGAATTCAATGTGTTAATTATTTTCTTGAACCTATTATACATATTAGAAATAAATTCAGAAGGAAATAAATGAAATAACTCATATTCATGAACAAGTCTATTTATGTAAGCATCTCTAACTTCATTAGTTCCTTCATAAGTTATAATGAGTTTATCCCATATTTTTTTTGATGTACTTAACATAGAAATTTTCATGTAATCATCAAGTAATAAAGCACAATGTAAAGAATTACAAGCCCTAGCATTTAATTCATCAAATTCTCTTTCAGCTACAGTCCATTCCTCAAAAAGTTTTTTCTACTTTAATGTCCTTTACTTCTACTGTGGGTGATGATATTGATGTGTCAACATATACCCCATGCGTGTATCCTAACCTCTTAAAAATGTACTAATTCTATTTTTCCAATAATCAAATGGTACACTATCTAAAAGTGGAGGTCTATGAGTGGATTATCCTTCTGGTAGTGAACCCTTTGGGAAACCTTGTGTCATAGTGAAAAGATCTACTCTTGGATGTTAAGCCACTAAAAGAGCCTAGGCTCTGATACTAATTGTCAATCACTATAGGACCCAAGAGGGGTGTGAATTGGGCGATATTAAAAAGATAGTATATAATAAAAGTTAAATCTTAAATTTTAAGTTTTAGTAGAAAATTAATTTTTGATTTTATAAAGATAATATATAATTTTTAATGCAGCAAAATTAAAAGAACAGTAAAGTAAAGAGAGACCATAGGCATGCAAATTTTACATGGTTCGGCCAACCCCCAAAACCGGCCTACGTCCATGCCTAGCCACCCCTGGCTAAGCATCCACTAAATGCAAAATAGCTTACAAATAGTACTCTCCTATAACGGGGCGAGTACAACCCCTACAATAATATGTACTCTCCCACAAAGGGGTGAGTACAACTCCAATATAAATTTTACAGCACGAAAAGAAAAATGCAAAATACTAAATTTTCATAAAATAAATCTCTCACAAATATACCAAGCTATCCAATTCAAAAAGTGATCTCACAATTTATAAATGATTTCTTTACAACTTAAAATTTTCACAAAATAAAATTCTCACTTAATATTGATAAGAAATAATAAAATAAATATCTCAAAGTGATCTTACTAAGATGTTTATGCTATTACAATTTGTAGACTAATATAAAAATAATTTTAAAATAAATTTACAATATTATTTTGCACAATAAAATAAATTTCAACAAGGAATAATTTATTATATTATAACTAAAAAGATTCTTTCAATTAATACAAATAATCATAAAATACTTGAATAAAATTAGTATATGATAGATCTAAGTAGGATAGTAAACTTTTAATTAAAAAGAGAGATATAGCAAATATGATAATAATTTCAGCACAATAAATTAATTTAAAATGCTTAAAATATACTTCTAAAATAGATCTAAGAATAAATGATCTTTCAAATAAGGCTAATGAAGAAATATTTCAACAAACCAAAAGAAATTAGTAGGAAGATAAAAATTTAAATAAGTTGAAATAAATCCTACAAACTATCACAAGAGTTTTTACAAAAAAATGATTGAAGAAACTTTTGATGTGAAAAACTTAGACTTTGATGTCCAGAGACTAATCCACCAAAAAGTATAAATTGGAAAGAATAAATAGATGGTGAAAATAGTATGAACAACTAAAAAAGAATTAAGATTAAGAAAACAAACTCAAGTAATTTAAGAAAGATTGCTTAGTTGAAGCTTCCAAACCAAGGATTTGATCTTGCAATATTTGGAGAACACTTGAAAGGAAGATCTAGGATAGTTTTTCTTAAATTTGCTAGAGGGATTTTGAATTTGAATGAGGAATGCTAGCAAGAAGTTCATTTTAAATTATTTCAAAAAATATATTATTCTAACATCATTTTATCGTATAATAATTTAATATTTAATAAAAATATAATTTATATTAATTAAATATTAAATTTAAATAGCCAAAAATTTGTCTATTCACATGGGCAAGTCAAAAATAATCAAATATGGCTCTTAATATATTCAAAGCATGTAGCATGCATTCATTATTAAAATCTTCTAATGCTTGAAAAGTCATATTAAACTCAATTTTAATCAAACGTGGGTCATGTAACCTATCAAATTAAAAGTAAAAATCCAAGGAATCCATTGGAGATGAAATCAGATATAAATTCTTTGATTATAAAATGGTGTTGGCTAAAATACAAAATTCCACATATTTTTGTAAATTTTGAAATATGACATTTAAATATTATGATATAATTTATATATAATCATACATATGTTAGTTATCATATAACCTTCAAATTAAATTAAAATATTTAATTATATCAAGTAAATAAAATAATTACACTTAATAGTCATAATTTTTTTTATTCTTTTATTATTTTGAAATTTTAAAATACTATGTATGAAACATATAATTGAATGTTAATTAGATAGAGATTTATATAAATTAACCGCATTATCATTATTTAAAATAAATAAAAAATAATATGTTAAGTTATGAGCAAATTGATTCATGCCAATGAACTTATATGGATTTCTAAGATAGTTATAAATGATATAACCTAAAATATTGTATCTTGAGCTTCACATTATTCATTTTGATCTATATTTCATTCTTCTATTCTTGCAATTTCCTCAAACATATTGTTAGATGTATTGGATACGTAATTAGCAATTAATATATCTGAAACACATAAAAATACATTAGAACATCCAAGCATTCGTTTGTTATCATAAAAATTGATCGGATTGAACATGAGGCTCATTAAGCCAACATTTTATTGACCCATCAGAGTATAAATTTTTAATTTAATATTTCTTAACTTTCACTCTGAAAGATAGAAGCATCACTATTAGGACAAAATCTATATAATTATCTCAAGGTCATGAGATTTAAAAATTAATTTTGAAGGATCAAAGTCTTCATTGATTTTATCTTTAAAATTTGTCCTTAAAATTGATTAAAGCTGTTTATGAAATATCAATCATCCAATAGAAGAGGATTCCCATTAAGAAGATTTATTTAAATTACTAGATTAAATTTCATTCATGTCAACTTTATCGAGAATTCAAATTCTCTTTTACTACCCTTTCTTTTTCTCATTGATTGGGCAAAAGTGAAGCATTATTTTTATTCATAATGTATGTTTATCTTCCCCTCTTGACTCTCTTCTAATCTCTTAATGATTTTGGGTTTTTGGAAATTCTAAAAGAGGGTTTTCTCCAAGCCACACCCTTGAATTAGCTAATCATCCTAAATAACTGATTTCCAAGTTTCTTGTGAACGTTCGAGATACTTCTACAAACTTTTGAAGGAATCAGATTAAATCTGAATTGCATTTATGTGTATGTTAGTTGCCTTAAGTATAAGGCTCATATTTGGTTCCCTTAGTCAACCTTTGCCAACTAACACTACCTAAATGAATTTTAAACTCATGAATCCGGCCTTATATATATGCAAGATGGTTCTGATGTTACATTTTAGGAAAGAATTTAAAGACCTAAACTCACTCCCTAATCCTTAGGACCATGTTAGGCATGATATTCACTTACCTAATGTAATAATGTTTAACTTTTAAATATTTTGACTCATAATTCATTTAAGGCCTCTTGGGTATGCAATTTATGCCTACAACAAGATGCAATTAGAAGCGATCATGAGCCAAATCAAAAGAGAAGGCAAACTTTCCTAAGAATGGTTATCATCCTCAAAGGACAGATGCCCCCTTATGTGCAATAGGTGAAGCACCCAATTCAAGAAGTTAAAATAATTATCGTTCACAAAAGCAAATTATTTTCATATCCTTTTAAGTTTTTCCTAGACTTTAATTAATGTGAGATTTTAAGTTTCTTTATTTTTGTTTAAGTTATTTAAATTTAAGTTGGGTAGAAAATTTAATTTTTCTTAGAGCCTAATGTAGAGCCTAATGTCAAGGAATTTCATCATAGAAACACATCATAGAAAGAAACTTAGATAAACAGCAAATTTTTATTACACACCCAAAATAAATCAAGCTAATTTAAATTAATAAATAAGCCAATGTGGTCGGGTACTACTATACACCCCATAAGAAAGAGAAAAATACTCAGCCAAGCTCTAGTCTTATATAGCCGAGCCTAGAACTACAAGTCTAGATCTATGTGAGTCTTCTCTCTTGGATCATCTCATTCTTCAAAAACATCCATCAGGCTTCACAAGAGAGCGAATGGTGCAATTAGCTCCTATTATTCCTAGACCCCATAGATCCTAACCTAATTCTAGGCTCAAATTATATTTAAAAGTTTTAAAAATAAATTCCTAAAGTCTACAAAATAGATGTTTGAAGATACAAGCAGCACACCAGCAGTTATATTTGCAAACATATGAGCTTAGCATTAGTAGCTTGCCAAGCCCACCTATTCTATTAGGCTATGCTTAGCGATTTAAGCATACCAAGCAAATAACATTTATATCATTTGATTTTTATTACAGCAGTCCCTTTTAGAATAGCCCATTACAGAAAGTATTATTAGGCTAAAAATAACATCCTACCATCCAAACTAGTGTGCAAATAATCCTAGTCATCCAGTCAAAAAATACACCAAAAAATAAGAAAAATATCACATCCCATTACAGAATATCACAGATCGACCTAACCTAAATCTAAGGTCGATGACCTAATAATCTAGTGTGTGAAGGGATTTGTATGGTATGACTCTACTAGGCCTTATTTTAACTTTGATTTAATTTTTGTTTGAAATTTTGTTTAATTTTTCTTTGGGTGGTTTCAATTTAAATTAATTAGTGCTTTATGATTTCATTTCCAATTTTAAGTTCATTTTATGTTGAAGATAAATGTGAATTTTAAAGAATGAAAAATATAATAAATTCTATTTCAAGTGAAACCCATTCTATTCAACATCCTCAATCTTAATATAATGAAATATTCACCTTAAGGTGAAGATTCATTCTAAGGGTCAAACTAAGATCCTAAATATTCTGATTAACCTTTTTTTAATTCTTTTAAGTTAGAATTGGTTTGATTAAAGTTTTATTTTTATTTTAAATTTTAAATAAAATTTAATTCTTTTATTATCTTTTTTTAATTTGATTACTATTTCTTTGAATATGTTTTGATTCATTTAATATTTTAATTAGATGATTTTTTTTTATTTCATGTGTTTCAATTATTTAATTTATTTCATTCAATTTGATCTTATTTATTTATTTCATCAATGTTTTCATGTTTATTATTTATAAATTTGGGTAAGTTAATCTAATTGATTTCAAGTTATGTTTCATTCATCTATTTTATCAATGTTTATGTTTACTAATTTGAATGAGTTGACCTAAATACATTTATGTTGGTGTTTTAATTCATTCTTAGTTTAAGTTTTAATTTTATTATTCAGATTAGAATTTCATTAATTAATTCAATTTCTTAAGGTGATCAATCCATAACCTAGTAAACTTAGGTGATTTTGTGCACCAAACCTAACCTAGACCATTCCATACTTTACTTTTAGGTTATTTAAATTTAATTGATTTGGTTAATCACTTTCAATTGCATTTGAAATTATTTTATTCATTAACCCAAATGAATTTAAGAAATTTCTATATTAATGAATTCCATATTTAGATATGAAATTCAAAGGTTGATTAGTTTGATTTCTAATTGATTAGTTAATTTATCATGAATTTAATGAATTATTAACTTTTAGGTTTAATTTAAATTTTATATTCTTTATTATTTCATTAAACCTTATGTTTATAATTAATTAAATCCTTTGACTTCTGAGTGTTGGAAAATTTTTCTTATGAGTTATGATTGTTAATAAAAACATTTAAATTGATTTTTGAACTTTATAATTTTTGTATTCCTGGATTTATTATTTCATTTAAATTGACCTAGAGATTAAAAATTAAATAACTCCCAATCCAAATGTCAATTATTCTTGAAATTTTTAATGCAAGTGTGATTCCTTGCCAATTTAAGTTCCTTAAAATGTTACTCCAATTACATGTGTATTTTAAGACTAATTAAGGGTTTAATTATTTTAATAAAATTTAAATTAAGCCTAACTTAAAAGAAATTAATTAGGGGTTTTATTTTTCCTAGATTTCTCTCTAAAAGATGCATCCATTGAGGGTTTATTTAGAATTTTTGGAGTTTTAATTTATTTATTATGATTTTCCTAGGTTTCAATTAATTATCAAATTATGTCATTTTATGGTTTATTTGATTTTAGAGAGTTTTAATGAAGTACTTAGATACATTATGGTTTAATATGATGATTTAAATTGTTTTCATAATTTTTTGTAATTTCTATAATTTAATATCAGTTTATCTTATCAAAATTAGGGTTTAAAGTTGGAAATTCCATATCTTTAGGTTTACTTTATAATAAATCATGGAAATTTTCCCTAAGGTGTGCCTTAACCTAATTTCATTTCCCCAAAGTTTCAAAATAATTGGATAAGTGGTTTGAGTTTAATTATTTCTATTTAAATTCAAATTAACCAAAAATTATTAAAAATTAATTAGAGATTTTGAGTTTAATGGATTCCTCTCAGTGAGATAAATCTTTAGAGCCATTATTTGCATTTTTTGGTTGAGTATTATATTTTCTATAATTTTTAAAATTTTTCATTATTTTTTAATATTTATTTAATTCAAAAAATTGAGAATTTCTTATTTTAAACATCCAGCGCCATGTGGCGCCAGCTCGACGCTAACATGGCATTATTTACCATGTGGCGTGGTGTCATTGGGCCATGCAAGATCCACGTGGATCCCACGTCAAAGTGGTGGGGACCATGGGATGATCAAAGATCGGACAGTCCGTTTCACTCGTGGTTCTTATAAGATTCAATTTAAATGTCCAGCTAGATCTCGACCATCCATTTCTAATAGAAGAAATAGACGGTGGAGATTTCTCGCTTGTTCTCACTGGCAAGAAGCATAGACCATTCGCATTTTAGGGCCAAATTGTAGTGATCCAAGAGAAATTTTAGCTTGTTTTCAATTGGAAAATGATCAGGGATCAATTTGCAATCAATCTATATGGCATGCTCTCACTTGTAATTTCCCTTCACAAAGGACCAAATGGAAATGCTAAGGTGGTTAGTTTGAACCCATACCTCATCAGCACGGGGTCTCGATGGCGGAGACAATTTGTACACCTTCGTGGGGGTGTGACGAGTCACTCGGAGAAATTTCATGCTTTGTCTCCCTGTGGATTTTTGTGGAGACCAAGTTCCACATGTTTTCATCATGTTTGGTCGTTCTTTGGTTTATTGGCAGTGTGAGGCTCCAGTAGAGGTTCAATTAAGTTCAGCTTCAACTGGAACGTGTAAAGAGTGATAATTATGGTAAAGGAGCATTCCTTCTCGAAGGCTTATCTCTTCCTTGTCACCAGCCATGGCCAATCTTTAGCCTGTCGGTGGTGAAAAGGTCAGGGAAGGCATTGACTCTCCTTCCCTCACCTCAAGAATGTGTGAGATTGATTGGATTCATAAGAGGGGGTTTCTTTTTCTTCTTTCTATATATGGCTGAGCCATAGGAAGAAGATTTTAGGTGGCCAGAATTCAGGCACCGGTAGTGAGGGTCTCGGCCAAGGGATTGACTTGGTTCCTCCTTCCCTTGTGAGTATGTTGGGATAAATTCCTTGAGGAGGGGAAGCCTCCTTTATCTTCTTCTTGCTTATTTGTGAATTACCTCCTTTCATCCATGGAGAAGAGTTTTCTTTAACTTGAATTGCTAAAGATCATTACAACCCTTGGAGGTTAGCTCCAAGGGGTGGTTTGTTGATTGAGAACACTCCAAGTTAGTGAGGATAAGGAGTGGAGGAAGAATGGAGGGAATGCTTTTGGATTGGAGAGTTTGTCTTGATGTTCCACCTCACTCTTCCATGGCATCTTACATGGCTTCCACCTCATATGTTTTATTTGGATTGATGATTGGCTGCCCAAACCAAACCCAACAGTGAGCTATGAGTAAGACTCAAGTTTGTTTGAGTTGAATTTTAGATTTAGGTACTTTGGATTGATCCATTAAAAATTTTTTTTTTGCTTTTGGATTAATTTTGATTAATTTATTTGGTAATTGGATTTATATTTATGTTATGATTGTGCTTAATTTATTATAAGAAAGCTTAAAAGCTAAATGACCCATGGGATCATATTTCAATTTAATCTAAGTTAGTTTGATCCATTTGATTAAAGTTGCATCAAATTAGATCTTTAAGCTCAATTGGTCACTTTGGGATTTAAATTAAATTTTATTTATGTTTGTTTGATGATTTATCATGTTTTAAATTGATTGATTTCCTTGAATTTTAAATTGATTTTGATGTTATTTTAACTTGACCCATTTTGACTTAAATGGCTTAAGTTGAGTTCAATTGAGTCAAATGACCAATTTGATTCAATTAAGCTATGCTTGGACTCCAATCATTTATAATTACATGTGTGGAATGATTTGGAGTAATTGCTTTCATTTTGTTTGAAATTGGTTTAAATTTGGACCCATTTGACCCGAATTGGGTTTAATAGGTTAAGTTAGATTCATTTGGGTCAAATGACCAAATTGGTCAAATTAGACCCAATGACTAGTTGAATTGTGTTTAATGATGATTTTCAAATGATTTTGGACAGTCAATTTAAATTTTCTTCAATTTAGTTCGAATTTGAATTTAATAAGGTTGATTTAGGCTCATTTAGAGCCCATTTGAGGCCTAATTGGTTTTATATTTATTTCATTCATGTTTAAATATGTTTTCTTTATCATTTAGAGTCTTTAGAAAAATTTCATTTGTTTAAAGTTTAGTGTTCACCTTGCTTTAAACTCAAATGGATTTAAATTCCAAGTGGAATGTGTTTGCTTTAATTCTTTTTTTTTATGTTTGAGTTTTGGGTTGAGTCCACCTAATCCCATTAAGTTAGATAAAACCCCAGAAAGATGCACTAGGTCACTTAGTGTAGTGTCCTATATGCCTAATTAGGTGGTACATAATCTAGGATTAGGTGTCCTAAATACTAGTTTTAGAAATGATGTTAACCTTATCCAAAAATGAGGTCATCAAAGGTTTCAACACCATGCTAAATAATGTTTCAAGGTTAACCTTAAACTTTCTATGAATGAGAAGCAATAGGTTTCTTGAGAATCCAAAATTTAGAAGTGTTACCAAATCATGCACTATATGAAAACTTATTTAATAAATTTTCTTTTAAATTAAAGATCTAAAAGTTATTAATGGCTCTTAAGTGTATTAAATTTTTTGTCTATATAATAAGCTCTATCTTAAGAAAAATCATATGTGAAGTTAATTATTTCTCCATAGATAAGAGGTCTTCTATATGCATGTAGTTTTTTCCATATCTTAATATATGTATCAATGCTTAGGGATTTTGATCACTAACTAGTTCTACTCCATACCTCTTTTGAGATATAAAAAGGGAATTGATTTGGTTAAAAGATGGCTAAAGAGACCGTTAACTTTTAAATTAAAAATCTTCCTAAATTAATTTATATTATTTTTCAATTTATTAAAGTTTGTAAAATTTTATTCTAAGACCCTCTAACTAAATCTTCAATATGGCATTTATAGACTAGGGTCCTATTTATAGACTAGCTAAGAGAGGAAGAAAGCAAAGCTTTCCAAAAGGGAACCAAAGATTTAGAATGAAAAATGAGTAACCTAGGGGTCCTATTTTATCAGCGACTAGGCACAGCGCTCTCAGTTTCTAAGATATAGACCCATGTTGCGACCATGAATATGCAACACTGAGGCACTGGTCAACATACCATAATGGTCACCACGCTAATCAAAAAGACTTATATATGGCATTTATGATAATTAATTTTGTAACTGATGCCGTGCAAAAAGAGAGATCAGACATTGATTGAGCGTCAAGGCACTCTGACATAGCGTCATAGTCTGGTAAAAATATTTGTTATGTTTCATCTACAGAACCTATCCATCTGCCAGCTTTCCTAAATCAACTTTTGACTAGCACTGCAAAGCTAAATATAGCACTGAGGTGCCGGTCAGCTAGTCAACCTAATCAAATTACTCTAATCCCATGCCTTCCTAAGCATTGCAGCGTTGGCTTTATAGCACTGAGGTGCAAACCCTTAGGTTTTTAAGGCACAAATTCCTTCTTTATAATATTACAGTACTAATTACTCAATATTAGAGTGCCAATTTTATAGTGTTATGGTGCTTTCATGATAGCTCCTACATGCTATATTTCTAGCGCCAAGGTTCTAACCCTTAAAACTAGAAACTAATGATTACCACATAAACATCCTATTAATTCTATTAATATATTCATTTTTTTATGCGTACACTCTAATGGCATCCGAGAGGGATTTAAGTCCAATATACTAATTTTCCATGTGAACAACCTATATAAACCTAGCATTCCAAAGGGATGTAAGTGCAATCAATCCATTTACCACACAAATGACCCTATAAACTTATCATTTTAAAGAGATGTAAGTCCAATCTACTAGTTCTCCATGCAAATAATCTATATAAACCTGACATTCCAAAGGGATGTAAGTCTAATCTACTATTTTCTATGCAATGACCCTATAAACCTAGCATTCCAAAGGGATGTAACTTCAATCTATTTGTTTTCCATGCAAATAATCTATTTAAAGAGATGTAAGTCCAATCTACTAGTTCTCCATGCAAATAATCTATATAAACCTGACATTCCAAAGGGATGTAAGTCTAATCTACTATTTTCTATGCAATGACCCTATAAACCTAGCATTCTAAAGGGATGTAACTTCAATCTATTTGTTTGCCATCCAAATAACCCTATAAACCTAGCATTCCAATGGGATGTAAGTTTAATCTATCTGCTCTCCATGTGAACACCCTGGTGGCATTCCACGGGATGTAACTCCAATCTATGCCTTCACCATGCGAACACCCCTACACTAAAACTCTAGCCTACTCAGGATATCTAGGATTAGGCAACCCATGGCTGCTAATTAGACTCCCTGGACATTACGGCTAGCCCTTTGATGTTGGTAGACTAGTATAATATAGTCTCAGGATGACGGAACCATGGGATCTTGATAGGGACTATCTCCATTCTATCTTTTAGATAGTCATTTATACTATGCCACACACACCACTAGACATCCATTCATATTAGAAAGATATGTTTATTTACAACTTTAATTGAGAGTTCTCTCTTACTGTGGTAAGAGTGGTAATTAACTATGAATGCTTGCATTCATAGGAAGTAAAACCCATATCTAAATAAATCCTAACAAAATTTTAGGAGAAATCTAGTTTAATATATATTGATCTGCCTCATAAAGAACATACTCTTGCCCATCACGATAAAGATGATGGAGAGTTTCCAAGAGGAGGTTTCTTTTGAGTGAACACCATGTCATTAGGTTTCTACTGAATAGCTCTTCTTTAGATAAAATGGGTTATTCTATTTGATTTTTACATGACCTACTAATTTTATTTAAATGAACATAGTTTGTTGATAATCATCAATATGATACTAATTGAAGAAGTTATCTATTTTGGTTAACCAATCTAAAAATTTATAAGGGTTTTGAACACCATCATATGTTGGGGCTTCGATATTAACTTATATTGTAGGTTCAAGTAATCTTTCATGAACCCTAAGATGTTCTTGCCTAAGGGTATTCCTTTGGTTTGGACTCTTACAAGATATTCATCTCTAGAAAGTTAATGTTTTCCCCTCCTACGAGTGCTAAGTCATCTGAATGTGGAATAGTTGATGTGGGTTGAAGCTTAGTACTCAAGGTTTGAATTTGTTTGATTAGGTTCATGAGAATTTCTTCTACCATAGTGAGTTTCTCTTCACTTATCGTAGAGATCTCATCTACTCTTCTAGTTAAGTCCTCTAATTGGTCCAAACTAATAAATTTAAGTAGCATGATGTAAACAAAAATGCAAATATGGCACTTGGAATTAATTTTTTTAAAATATGTGATAAGTGAACTAAACTTGACACAAATGAGATACACAACGTTTTTAAAATGACTAGCTTCAATAAACACAAAGTAAGTCATGGATACTACAAAATATTAAGCAAACTTGAAAATAAATAAACATAAGATTTTTAAGGATATGAATTTGATTTTTATATTAAGTTAATATATTAGGTTAGGTTGTTTAGTGAACTCTCCCTTACTCATGTAATCACTCAAGTATGATAGCTTGTATTTAGGTTAAGTAGGGAAAGGCTAGGCATTATAAGTGGAGCCAACTAGTTGGTAGTAACACAAACATTCATAAGATTTCCTACCACATGAATACTCAAAATCCAAAATACAAAACTAACCTTGCTTGGATTCAATATGGATTATTTGTTAACACTTTCCCCATGCATCCAAACCTTATGCTACGATACCAAAATTGATGGGGATTTGTCGTATTCAAGAGAGTAAGCATTACAGCAGATGGTGGAGAAGAAATGCACCAAGGATCTTCTACTCACTAAAGTTGAAGGGATACGAAGAAATTCTACTCATCGAAGTATAACAGTAGTGAGAGATCACTAGATCCCTTGGATGCCTGACCACCAAGCTCCAACCAAAAGAGTTTTCACTTAATTTTTACACAAAAAAGCTAAATTTTTTTCATTAGAGCAAAATAAATGTTTAAATAAGTACAATATTTCAAGAGTTGTTTCCTTTAAAGAGAAAATTACCAAAAATTTTAAAAAAGTTGGAACCTTTATTTTACAGCATCGATGTACCACAGACTAGCACCGATGCATCATAAACTAGCACCAAGATGCTAGCTTCTCTGTCCGTAAATACTAAATACAATGGGATGTAGTTCTAAGGAGCTAGTAAGACAATGCCTATGTACCAGATTGACACCTATGCAATTTAACACATTAACACTTAAACATTATCAATTACATCCATTACTATATAATACAATACATGAAACATAAATCTACTACACATAAAGTCTAATAAAGTCATCTTAAGTTCAAGCTTTGGTTTGAGACCCAATAATAGGTCCTTTCCACCTTAGATATGCTACATCATGATCACTCCCAAATATCTATCAATTTTATAAAATTATTTAGTATTCTTCTTAAGTATATAAAATTATTATAATTTAAAAATTTTTTGAATATTTGAAATACATAAATAAGATGTAAATCTATTCAATGTCATCAATAAAATACTTAAGCTTGAAAATATTATAATTGAGTTAAGCATACATGATTTCCTTTCTTATTATTTAAATAGCTTTATTTTCTAAATTGAAAGTAAGTTTTTATTTTAGAAAATAATAATTCACCATAAAGAATTTTAATGAGTCACATGGCTCCGTCTATGACATGGCATAACATGTCCAAATATTTCATAATTTTTGTATAATTTATTATTAATTTTAAATAATTATTCTATTTATTATTTTAACATTAAAATTATAAAAATGTATTGAATAATTCAAATAAAAAAATTTAAGCTTAGGGTAGTGTGGTTCATATATAAAATGCAAGATTTAACCATAAAGACATCAAGGATAAAATAGCAATTTCACCCTTTAGTGAATTTTCATTAGAAAATTAAAAATATAATGCACATTAGAATTTTAATTAGTAAACAAAATCAATGATGTAAATATTCCATCAGAGAATATTGATAAATAAATTTTATAATTTTTAATTTATTAATATTTAAGCTATTATCACAATTTTAAATTATTAATATTTAAGCTATTAAGTTTCATCACTTGAGTTTACTAAGAGTACCTTAATTATGGGGAACTAATTAGATGGGATAGAGAAAGAAAGATTGATTTATTTGACTTTCCTTCATTTTTTTAGCAATAGTTCAATGTCTTAGAGGGTTATATCAACAACTATTATTTTGCATGGGAGGTAACTTCCATGTGGTAAAAGCTAGAAAATTAATTTTGGTGGTAGAGAGAGAGAGAAAATGAAAATATTTTTACCTTTGAAATCTCATAAAAATGATAAATTTGGTTAAGTTCTTAAGGCTTCAACTTATAGGGCCCCACTAGATTAAGGGGCCCATGTTGGCTCTATTTAATATGGGCTCTTTCCATAAGGCTTTAACTAGACATAGGTGAAGTTTAGATGATGAAGCAAAGGGGTTTTAACCAATATTCCTTAAGTAAAAAGTGGTCTTTGACCATTAGCTTAAAGTTGATTTAGGCAATCCCATTAAGTGTCAAGCTTGCCTAGGATAGGTCAACAACACCCAATTACCTTAGTTAGGGTTCTTTAATCAACCATTTGTTTGACTCTTGGTGGACCTTAGTGGGTCTAAATAGTCTTTGGAAGTTCCTTGATACATGGGGTCTTAGGGTTTATAGAAATTGACATATACCCTCTAAAAGGTTATTAAGCTAAAGCTATCTTTGAGTCAATTGCAATGTTGACCCATTGGGTTAAAACAACCTTTAAGGTTGACCATAAAAATTTAGCATGGCTTCAAGGTGACTAAGGCTTTAGGATTCAATAAGGGTTCACAAAGCCAACATGCTACAACTAAGGTTGTGTGAATCAAGGGATAATGGAAATAAGCTAGGTTGATCAAATAGAGATAGAATCAAATCATAAGGCTAAAAAAAATCTTAGACCTACTATAAACAAGTATATTGGCTTCCAAGTCATTTGGAGCTGAATAATTATTGTCAATAGACTAAGTTGAATCAAGCAAGAGACATTTAGATGAATATATGTTGACAAAAAGTTTTTAAGCTAGTTTAAGAATAAAAAATAAGACTTAGGCAACATGAATTTGATCCAAGTGAGACCATTAGATTTCTAATAGTCATAAGTGGAACTAAAGCCCTCCCTAGTTTGAGTTAGATTGAACAAGCCCAATGAGTTAGATAAGGGTAGAAAAATAGTCTAGGGAGAGACATCATGGCTAAAGAGAATAATATATTATTCTCTAAAATGTTCTACTAAGGTCTAAGTTATGCTTTCTTAAAAGTAATGCTACACCTCTCCAATGCAATATAAGGAATTTCACCCTCCAACTATTAAATTTGAGGTTTCAATACTCATCATTATAGATTTATCAATTGGGAAGTGTTTCGAGTGAAATATTTAGGCAAGATCATTCCAGGTCATGATAAAATTGCTAGGAAATAAATTTAACCACCTCTTTGCTCTACCCCATGAAGAGAATAAAAATAGACAAAGGTGAATCATATCATTAGATACTGCATCATACCTTAATGTATAATAATTTTTTATAAAAAAAATATGATAATAAGGATTATGATTTATTAGATCACAATTGAATGCTTTGAATCAATACAGTGTGCTTAATTTTAATATTATTTCAATTGAACCATAGACTTAACAACAATTTAAGGAATGTTGGTAATGATTGGTTGTTCATTATCACATGGGACATAACCATTCACAATAGCTTTCTAAGCATGATCTACATCATATGAAAATAAATAAATGACTCTTTGATGTCCCCCCAAATTTCTCTTGAGGCTCTTTTAGTTTTTGAATCAAAAGGGAGTAATAAATGATAGCACATACACTATAAAATACCTATAAAAAAATAAAAGAAAATTGTAATAAATAAATTTGAAATAAACTCAAGTTGAAGTTAAGTTGGTATTGATATTACTCACAAATTAATCAATGAAAATAGAGCTAAATATCTGTTTGCACAAATAATAAAATGAAGAGAAAAAAAATATTATCTCATAGAGATTGTTTTCTATTAAATTTATAAAATAAATTAATGAAAGTTTTATTTAATAAAGAAACTTGATAATTAAATTTTAAAAAATGAATTATTTTAATAAAAATTACAAATGACTAATTTTAACAAATGGGAGTTTTGCCAAAAAAAAAAAAAAAAAATTCGAAGGGTTAGATTTTATCAAGAAATTTTCAATTAGAAAATATTTTGATTTGATCTATTGATAAAAAAACTATTATAATTAGCCCAAAAAAGTTATGTACTAATTTAATATAATAAACAAATTTATTAAACACAACATTTAGCCATATATGACGATATATTTTGTCAACTTGCCTGGGATAAAGGAAGGATAGAAATTTCGAATAAAGAAAGAGGATAAGATCATAACTTGATCATGTCATAGCAACCAATACAAAAAATGACAAAATCTGACGACTGAACACAATTATCATAATATCAACATATATAACAATATCTTAAAAAATTGATTTTCTACATCCGAGGCATACTTCGTTCCAATCACGCTGGAAGTTTGCTTAATGATAATCTGATGATGATAAATGAATTTTATATAAAAATTCAATAGCATCATCATATCCAGGAATCTTATTTATATTACTTTTATAAATGATTATTTAAGAATATTGAAATTAGAAATTGTATATTTTATAAATATGAAAATTGATTAAATTAATATAAATAAGATTCTGATGATAGTTGACAATTCTTCTATTTTACAATGCAATATATTATTTGGCATTAATAAATTTTAAATTATTAAAAATGTATTTAAGAAAATAAGATGGAACAGGTCACCCAATGGATGGGTCAACTTCTATTTGGGTGTCGCTAATGATATTTTTATTTTCCTATATTTAACTTAAATTAAATGTTTTTAATAAGTTAAGTTTGAGGAAAATTTCAATTAAAAGAATTTTATGTGAGAAAACAGTAGTAGATAAAAATATTTCTTTAAGTAAAAATTAATATTTAAATGTAATATCTAATTTATAATGCTTTAAAATATTTTAATTATTTTTTAAAAATATTACAAAAAGTTTTTCTTATATTTATAAGTTTTATATTTTGGAGAATAATTTTATATTTCCTTATTTTTGATAATTTGTTAACCTCTATAAAATAATTCCTTTAAGAATACCTTTATATTTATCAAATTATTTTTTTAAGTATTGATTTTTTTTCTAATTTGATAGTTCAATTATATATTTTTTTCAAGCTACATAATTCACAAAATATTTTGCTATCACATTTATAAATAGTTTTATAGTTAATAGAAGAGTTATATAAGACACTAGCAAATAGAGAATTATATGTTTTGTAGTCAATTTTATAATCACAATGAGAATTAAATTAGAAAGCAGTATATTCATTGTACATAAAGGATTTAAGGATAGTTTGGTTAGTCAATAAGGCAATGTAAAGTATTTGAATTGAAAGAATTTTGATGTTTAGCTTTAAGTACTTGAAATGTAATGTAAATTTTCAATATATTTCAAATTCAACTTATAGTTAAAATTTGGTGTTTTGGAAATTTTCTCAAATTTTTGTGAATTTCAAATACATCATTTATGTCTGAATTTTAAATACGCCATTTAGCATAATGTGAGCTGACAGGCTATATGGCCAGTTTGCTGACCACCGTTGTCCCCGACAATGAACAAATGATAAACCACTTTCATCTTCTTACCACCGCTTGGTTGTCAATTATTATGAAGCAATGGCACCTAAGAGAGCGGGGGGAAATTAATTTTAATACTTTATAGAAAATTTAACTTCAAAAGATTATATTTAAGAGAGCAAACCAATGATCAACAGAAGTAAGAAAAAGTAAAGGTGCAAGAAAAAGTAAACCAGAGAATATAAAGAATTTTATGAAATAAATAACTAAATGGTTGAAGATGATTTGTAAGAAAAGGTGCAAGAAAAAGTAAATCAAAGTATGTTATGAAATAAATAAATTCAAAACAACAAGCTAAATTTGATTTCTTATGTATGAAATCAAATTAAAAACCTTTTTACAAATCCTTTGATGAAAGAGAATTAAAAAGTCATTAATGAATCCAAACCTTATAAAGTCTTGAGAATAACTTATAGGAAGGTGAGAAGGATCTCTGCTTAATGGTTGAAGATGATTTGTAAGGAGGGAGAGAACTTCTTATCACCAAGCTTCATGTAATCCCAAAAGAAGGGTCGACCAAGGAGGGATTCTCACAAATCTTCAAGAATTCTTTAATTCGCTCCACACCAAGTTTCATCCAAAGGAAGATGTGTAAGAGAAGCAGAGCTTAAGCACCTTGGAAAAGTATTCTTGATTTGAGTGATGTGGCCAAAAGAAAATTTCAAGAAGAGAAGAAGATTTCGGCCAAGAGAAAACAAGAAAGGTTTGAGAAAAAGGAGATAGGATGGGTTGGACAAGCAAGAGAAAACAAGAAAGATTTTGGCCAATAGTTTGGCCAAGATTGAGAAGAGCTAAGAGAGGTTAACATAAGTCTAAACCATATTATATAAAAAAGGAGATAGGATGGGTTGGACAAGCAAGAGAAGAGTTGGAGAAACTCAATTAAGGAAATAATTCAATTTTGAATCAATCAAATAATTAAGAATCCTATGATGAAGATTTTGACAAAGGGAGATTGAATGAGAGAGAGAGAGAGAGAGAGAGAGAGAGAGAGGATATTAAAAAACACAATTTAAATTTGGAGATGCTAATTTAAAGAATCAACTAAAGCAAGGATTTGAACTTGAATTAATTAGCACATGATGAAATTTTAATTCAAATGAGATTTAAAAGTAAGTAGGTCGATCAAGAGAGAAGAAAGAGAGGGAGGAATAAAAATTTATTGAAAATAAGCAAAGTCCATAAGGAGAAATATTCCAAGAGGAAAATATTTTAATCAAATTGAAATTTGACATGCTCAATTGATTTGGTCGACCAAGCCACAATTCAAAAAAGGATTCAATTAGGTTTAATGCATGATACATATAATCTATGATGAATTAATTAGATAGAGATCAGAGTGGAAGCTACATGAACTAATTTAAATAAAATAAATAAGGAAAATCCATGGAGAATTTCGGCCAAGGGTACTTCCCTTTATTAAAATGATCTCCAACTAATGCAATCAATTAATTCGAATTATGGAAGACTAATCAAGATACTTTTAAATAATAAACACAATTTAAAATAATTTAATTAAAATTAAATAGGGTCAGCCATATACTTTCCAAAAATGAATTGATTAAAAACAAAAAGAACAGTTTATAAAATCATGGCTCGTTTGAATTCAAATTTGAATTAGCATAAATTAATTCAGTTTAAACTCAAATTAGCTAAATTAAACCATGATATGGTCGGCCAAATCATTCAGTAAATGAATAAATCTAAATTTGCATTAATATGGCAATGTATATTTAATTTAGATTCAAAATTTAAATAAAGGGACTTTTGAAATATGAATAAATGAGAGAAATGTTCACATGGTTTATCATTCAAAAATATACAAAAAATTCGGCCAAAATGTTTCCAAAATAACAAGGATAATATGAGAGAGAAAATAAAATTGATAGGAGAGAGAAATAATTAATTAAGATAATTCTTGAATAGTTTTATTTTTATGCAAAAATGAATGGATAATTAATGTAATTAAGCATGAAAATAATTAAATGAAGTATAAAATAAATTCATTTTATTTGAAAACACAATAGATGATAACTAAAATCATGTGAGTGATTTAGATTATCCAAAAATGATAAATCAAGGAATAATTAAAGAATAATACAATTTTAAAATGTATAAAAAATATAAAAAAATTAAATAAAATATTTTGAAATGATTAAGCCATTAACATTATTTTATTGAGCTCTCATTTGCCTTAGTACTATAATTCCTAAAAACTTTTCAACTAATTTAAGTTCAACAACATTAATTTTTCAAATTTGACTAAACAATCTGAGTTTGAAGAATTTCTTGTATCACTTTAATTTAAACCAATTAGTAACGTTTGACATATATTGGTTATCAACAAAATCAAAATCATATGGGGTTCATGAAGTTAACACCAATCACCACCATCCTTTATCGAATGTGATTGGTATCCATCCTCCCACCACTGGCCGACCGACCACCATCATTCGCCTTCTACTGCTTGTGAACTAACTACCACTGTCCAGCTCTCATCGATCGCCACCCTGCCTATCACCAACTAACTATCAACCTCCCACCACTAAAAAGCTTCAACTCACCCACATCCCTCCACTATCCATCAACCAACCATAACCATCTATCAATAGTCACCACCCACCATCAAAACTTTTGTAGGATTTACTTTGCTTCACATAACTTTATTTAATAAGAAAAAAATAAACTCCTACATTTGTGAAATTTTCACTCAATCAACTTAAAATTAATCCAATTGTATTACTTTTACTTTACATTACATTTCTTTTACACTGCATTTCAAATTTATCTAATCAAACAACCCTTTAAATAATTAAAAGTTAATATAAAAAATTTGAGAAATACTTAAAAAATCATTTTATGTAAAAAATGTACATGTTAAAAAATAGCTATTAATGATGCCTTCTTCAATGTGGTATGCCATTAGACCCAATGTGTAATAATTTGGTACCCTCCTTAGTCATTTACACAGCCCCTCAACATTATCTTCTTCTACATTTCTTTCTTCATCTTCTCTTTCTTGTTGTTCTATGAATTGTTGAAGAGAAAAAAGGTTATCATCATGCATTAGAGGAAATGATAACGTGTGCAGTACCTTAATATTGATTGGTACATTAACATAATACTTGTGGTGTAATTAAAGTCAAGAAAAATGCTTATATTATTGAGTGCATGGTCCTTTTTTCATATTAATCTCATTTTGCATTAAAATATAGCTAATGATTATGAGCTTGATGAGGAATGGCTACTCATGATGGACCTACATATAATGAAGCTTAAGATGTGATAATGTGACCTTCCTTTGGATCTTCTTCAGGATCCTCTAGCCAATTATAGTGCAACATGGCTCTTGGTTGTTGGGCCTTTTGTAGTAAATGCATTGATGGAAAATATCATTCTACTTGCATCTCTTCAATCACTATCATAAAATAGATGAAATAAGTTGTTTTTTCATTCAATATTTTCCACCAAAACATAATCATTGTCTAAATAAAATTATTAAATATAAATTAAAATTAAATATACTTATATAAAGTCCTTTAATTGGTGCGCTTAGATAGTAAGTTGTAGGTGGTTGTAGCTCTACTTGTAGAAAATAGAGTGAGGCTAATGATTTATATCACTTTAGATAATGAGATATTCTTGGATGTGACATTCTATGTGAATAACAAAGGTGCAAATTGCTTGGATAAACATTTCATGGTGATGATGATGAGTATAAGCCATATCATTTGCACAACTCCTACTCTGTCTTTGTCTCATAACACTAATCAATAGTTTTTCGTTTTCTAAGTCAAGTATATGGGTGAAATAAATGTATTATCGAGTCTAATGAGTTAGGAAATTATATAAGTCTAATAATAACATTGGATTCTACTTTCCTTACCTTACACATGGAAATGAGGCCCACCCTGATACCATCTGTCATTGTCAAATCACATTAAGGTTGAAGAGGTGGGCTTTAGCAATCAAAGAACTTGAAGAAAAATCTAATGTCAATTATTTTAAAAAAACCTAAATTAGCTATAAATGTATATCAAACTTATTAATTGTATGTGTTCATCGCAACATGACCATATGGGTGGTATTTACGTGTTATAAAAATTAACATTTAGAAGGTTCATGACATATCTCTACTATTGCATGCCAACATACATGTAGTCATTCAATTATAAAGAGAAATCACCATTAATGTAAGTTAAGATTTATATGTCAATTTATTATTCCAAGCATACATCATCAAAATGACATAAAGGCAAGGAAAAATATTCAACATATAGAATGTAAATCTTATGTCAAAGTTTCACATAGGGATGCAAGGTAAAAGGAAATTAGGAGTGTCATGGGAAGAGTCATAAATGTCCTTATATCATTTCATAGAACCAAGCAAAATTTTAATGCTTGATATAATTTATATCATTGATTTTACTCCATCACATCATTTTAGAAACTTATTTTGGGGTTTTGGGTCTTCAATTTCTTGTTGGTTTTTGTCACCCAATATTAAGTGTAGAAGCTACATTTTTTTTGGAAAACATAGATATAGTCTATTAACTCCAATTGGCATCAATGCTAATAATTATTTAATTTCACAAGCATTTGCTATTATTGAATTAGCATCAAATGAATCATGGATGTGACTTTTCATAATCAACATGACTTCCTTAAAAGTATTTGGAGTCAATGTTACCTTTGGATAATGTCATAAAATGCTCTAGTTTGGTATTGTAGAAAAATCTTTCCTTGAGTTAAACATGTTGACCTCATTTTTGGATGAGGATAACATCATTTCCAAGACTAGTAATTAGGATACATAATCCTAGATTGTGAATCTCCTAATTAGACACTTAGGACACTTCACTTAATGAGCTAGTGCACCTTTCTAGGGTCTAACCTAACCCAATAGGATTGGATAGACCTAGACTAAAGTAAAATCCAAATCCAAAATAATTGAAATTTAAATATATTTGAACTTAAATCAAGGTCAATAGAATAATTAACCTAATTACCCTATTTTACCCTAAAGTCACTTAAACTTAAAGAAATTCAAACTAAATCAAAACAATCCTAAATAAAAATCAAATGAAATAATAAAATCAAAGTGAAATTTGGTCAACCCTTTTTGACATAAGTTTAACTTATGTGGGCCCCCACCAAGTCAATGGTCAACCCACCAAAATTTGACCAAATGAAATCATTCAAATGATCCAAATAATAAAATAAATATGTTTAAACATGAATTTAAGGAAATATAAATCCATTAATGACTTAATTAGGCCAATTAGATCATTTGATCTAAATGGGCTTAAATTAGCCTTTTTGAATTCAAATCAAAATCAAATTGAAATCAACTCAAATTGATTGCTCAAAATCATTTGAAACTGATTACTAAACATAAATCAACTAATTATTAGATTTAAAGTGGTTAATATGATCATTTAACCTAATTAACTTAATCTTAACCCATTAGGACTAAGTTAGGCCAAAATGGGTTTTAAACTCTAAGTGAAATTAATCTATCCAATGCATCCCAAATTCTTGGGTTAACATTATCCAAAGATAAATACATTATAATTGAGCCAAGAAAGTCATTTTACTCAATTCAATTCAAATTCATTTAAGCCATAATGGGTTAAATATGAAGTAATTAATTAATTCTAAATTCCATAATACCCATTGACTAAAAATATCATAAATAATTAAATTGATATAATTGAATTATTAATCTAGTGTTAATCCAACAAATGGAGCAAACTAGATCAACCTACATAAAAAAAAAAAATTCCCTAAATGCAATGATTTAAAAAATTTGAACCTAGGTTTAAACTAGATCAACCTACACCTTGGAATACATCCAAACCCATCATATGAGTTTAGGGTAATTGGAAACTAAGATTAAGCAAGTTAATCAAATCCAAGTCAATCCGAAGAAAAGGAATATGCCATGGAAAAAGGGGAATGCATGAAGAAATAATTTCCTTCTCAATCCATTCCTTCTCCTTGCACTTCCATCTCGACACTTGTAGCCCCTCCAGGGTGGAAATCACCTTGACTAACCAATGCAAGGTGAGAGCTTAATAAAGATTTTATCCAAACATGGAAAACCAAGAGAAATGAAAATAAAACTCCAATTGAACTTCCCATCACCTTCCAAGTTAAACAAAGTCAAGCAACCTTTCCCATCCCACGCCACCCCGAGAATGACTAAACCCATCATAAAATGTGTGAAGCTTCATCTCCACTCTAATCCACAAGGAGGCAATCCAATTCATCCTTCCCAAAAGCTCATTGTATCTCCACGAAGCTAATCGAGTCGTCCCCACTACCTAAAGTCACCACCGGTGAGGTACGCACCAAACCCAACCTTCTTTACTTCTAATTTTAGTCTTTTATAAAAAAAACTTGATCTCAAGGGAGACCAAGCCTTCTAGATGTGATCTATGTGAATTCTTGATGGATTTGGAATTGAAATCGAGTGATTCCAACTGTTAGATCGCCGAAAATCATCCCAAATAGATGGGCAGATCTCATTTTTTACCACCGTCGAACATGATGTAATCTCCACCATCCATTTCATTTATTAAGAATGGATGGCCAAGATTTAATTTGACCGATCGATTAAACCCCCTATAAGAAACCACATGTTAATCCAAGTTGTTCGATCATCAATCGAATGGCCCAGATCAAACCACGTCCCACCACTGTTTTATCCTAGGATCCACGTGGATGTCATGTGGACGAATCATGCGACGCCACGTGTAAAGCAGCACCACATGGCGCCAACACGTCTAAATAGGAAATTCAGGTTTTTTGAATTTAAAAATTATATAAAATTAATAGGAACTTCCAAAAATCATAAAAAAAAAATACACATCAAAAAATGCAATTAAGAGCTCTATGGATTCCTCTCAATGAGAGGAATCCATTAAACCCAAAATCCCTATTTTTTATTAGTAATTTTGGGTTAATTTGAGTTTGAATGAAAAAAATCAAACTCAAATTAATCTTAAACCACTATTCCAATTGATATGAAATATTAGGAAAATGAAATTAGGAATAAGATACAGATTTGGTGAATTTTTCATAATTTATTTCATAATAAATATAAAGTCATAAAAATTTCAATCCTAAACGCTAATTTTAATAAAATAAATTAATTATAAATTTAAAAATTTATGAAAGCTTAAGGAAACAATTCAAATCATCATAATAGACTATAATGAACTTAAACATTCCATTAAAACTCACTAAAACCTTATAAATCCTAAAATAATGTAATTAATTAATTAATTGAATTAATTAATTCGATTAATCAAAATGAACTTAAGAAAATCATTATAAATCAACCAAATTTTCCAAAATTTTAACTAAAACTTCTTTAGATGCACCTTTCAGAGAGGAATACAGAAAAATTAAAACCCATAATTATTTTTATTTAATTTAAATTTAATTTAATTTTTAATAAAATAATTAAAACCTTAATTAAACTCAAATTATACATGTGATCAAGATAAAAACTTCAGAAAAATCAAATTAGCAAAGAACCCAATTTTCCAAAAAAATTTCCAGGACAATTGATCTCTAGAGTGGATGTTTTAGAATTTCCAAGTGTCTAGATCAATTTAAATGAATTAATAAATCAAGAAATTACAAAAATTATAAAACTTTATAAAATCAACTTGAAATATTCCAATTAACATCAAAACACTTCAAGAAAAATGTCTAACCCTCTGAAGTTAAGAAATTCAATTAATTATGCCTTAAAGCTTAAGGAAACAATTAAGAACATAAAATTTGATCAAATCCTAAATAACCAATTTAAGAAATTCCTAATAAACTAATTAATCAATTAAAATTAGAACTAACTAACCTCTAAAATCCATACTTAAATGTGAAACTCATTTTTATGAAAATCCCCTAAATTTGTTTAAGTTAATAAGTCATATAATCCTAAAACATAAATAAAGTTGATTAAATTAATTATACTTAAATAACTTAAACATTTGAAATGACTTAGGTTAAAAATGGGTACAATCTCACTTTAAGAATTAAATGGGTACAATCTCACTTGAAGAAATTAAATTTCAACATGAAATAACCCAACTTAAACCAAGAATAAAATGAAAGTTGAATTTAAATGAAGTCAATTTAAATCAAGCAAATTAAATAATTAAAACACATGAAAATAAATAAGCATTTAATCAAAAAAATGAAAACTAAAATAATGAATAAATCAAATCCTTTAAACATTAATCAAATAAAAGAAGAATGAATCTTAATGAAAATTCAAATCAAAAATAGAACTTTAATCAAACCAAATCCAACTTAAAATAATTCAAAAAGAGGTTAATCAAGATATTTAGGATCTTAGTTTGACCCTTAGAATAAATCTTTGCTTTAGGGTAAAGACTTCAATCTATTAGGATTTAAGATGCTGAATAGAATGGGTTCCACCCAAAGTAGAATTTATTATATTCTTCATTCTTGAAAACTTCAATTTTATTTTAATATAAAATGAATCTAAAAATAGAAAAGAAATTGTAAATTATTAAACCATTTAAATAGAAACCACCTATGGTAAATTAAACAAATTTAAAGAATTAAAACAATTTTTTTATAATTAGCGGCATATGGTATATAGTCTACACCCAGGTAGACTATTGGTCCAAGGATGTCTTGATACCTAATCTCGATAACAATAACATACCTATGAAGAAAATAATGAAAAGTGAAAATCTCAAAACCAAATTAAATTAAATATTGAAAACTCAAATTGAAACTTGAACTTAAAAAGATCTAGTACAGTCTTACCACACAAGCTCATTTTCTTCATACACTAGAATATTAGGTAACTATATTTAAGTCGTCAATCTGGGACATTCTGTGATATTATGTGATATTTTATTATTTTATGGTGTAATATTTTAGACTAGATGGCTAGGACTATTTGCCCATTAGACTAGATGGTATGACGTTCTTTCTAGAACTAATGTTGTCTTTATAGTGAGAAAATAGACTATTGTAATAAATTATAAATAAATGATATTTTCTTGCATGCATTCTTAAGTCCTAAGCATAGCTCAATAGGACAAGTGGGCTTAACAAGCAACTAATGTTAAGCCTATATGTTCGTAAATATAACTGTTGGTGTACTATTTGCATTTCCTAATGTTTATTTTATAGAGCATAGGAATTTCTTCTTGAATTTTAAATGTAATTTATGCCTAGAATTAGGTTAGGATCTATAGGGTCTAGAAATAACATGAATTAAATGTACCATCCTAGTGGTCTCCTATGAAGCCCAGAGGAGGTTCCTGAAGAAAGAGAGAATCTTGGAATAAGACTCATAGATCTAGACTTGTAGTTCTAGACTAGGCTATATAAGGGCAGAGCTTGGCTATCCATTTCTTTCTTTCTTTTAGGGTATACAGTGGTACCTGGCCGCACTAGCCTATTCTTTTAATTTTAATTTGGCTTGATTTTCTTTGAGTTTGCAATAGAATCAACCTTCTTTTCTATAGTTCTTTCTGTGATGAACATCTAGATGTTAGGCTCCTAGGAAAACTAAATTTTTTACCCAACCTAAATTTAAAAAAATTTAAAAAAATAAAGAAATTTTTAACTTCTCACATAAATTAAAACCCTAGAAATAACTTGAATTGGGCGCTTCAACCATTGCACATAAAGGGCATCTGGACTTTGAAGATGACCATCTTCTTGGAGAAGACTATCTTCGCTTCTTGATTTGGCCCATGACCAGTTCTAATTACATCTCATTGTAGACATAAATTGTATACCCCAAAAGCCTTAAATGAATTATGAGTCAAGATATAAAACCTAAAACTTGTTGCATTAATTAAGTGCATATTATATCCAACATAATCTTAGGGATTAAGGAGTTAGTTTAAGCTCTTAGATTCTTTTCTAAAATGCAACAACCTAGCTATCTTGCATTCATGAGACTTGACATCATGAATTTAAAATTCACTTATGTGGTGTTATTTTAGGTGGGTTATAAGTTTAGAGTTAGGGATAGGTTTCTTTCCTTAAATAAGATAAAGAAAAAATAATTTCCAAAAGTCAAATTAGGTCGAACCTCTAACTTATGTCAAAAGCAATTATAAACTTAGGATCTGAAGCATCCTACTAGAGTGAGTATTAAATCCTGGGTATTTCTACAATCTTGTGTTGTTAGAATATAAGCCTTAGATCTCTAATAAACTTTTAACTCAAAATTTAATTTAAATTTAAAATTTTAAAGCCCAATGGTAGGATAGTTGAAATGTCTACTATGTATCCCCAATCTATGGACATTTCTTACTTTATCCCAATTGGCTTCCAAAAAACTCCTTTCACTTTGTAGTGTTCACATTTGAAATTCCAAATTATACTTTTACTTTGAAAACTTAGAAATCTATAGAAAAAATGTCTATTTTTCAATCAAGAGTATTCTTAAGAAGGGATCCTTAATTTCTAAGATGTAATTAACTATAAGGGCTTGCCCATATAAGGAACTATGATCCCAATATAAAATAAACCTTATCTTACTTTTTCAAGTAGTTCAAAGGAAGAAGAATATTAATAAGGCCCATTAGCCTTAAGAGTCCTTATTTAAGTGATTAAATCTATTATAGGATAACATGTTTATCTTTTAGGATAATATATTTATTCCTTAATAACAAATTTAATTACCTAAATAAAAAACTCCTAAAAATTTATGTCATGACACAAATTTTTCCCACAACACATCATTATTATTTACATCATTTAAAAAAGAATTTTAATAAATACACCATATGGGGTTGAAAGAAATGACAATGTAAAAAAATGTATTTTGCTAAAACCACAAATGTCTTGAATATTTTCAACTTGCAAATGTCTGATCTTTTAATGCAAGCAAGAAACTATATGAAGGTTGGTTGAATGAGAAGCAACAAAATGGAATTTATTCTATGATGATGGTTTTTATTATAGAACAATGACCATAAATGCACTTGGATCCTTTAATAATGTCCATAGATGTGCATGTGCATTACTTATATAAGCAATAGTTTGTGTTATCTATTATAATATGATTGCTCTCTTTTTTTGAAGTGACTAAAAGATGTGAAACAATTATTTATAAGTAATGAATCTAATTTTGTCAAGAACAAAAAATTTACTTCAAAGATATGAAAGAGAAGCTTGTCAATTGCCATAACCAATCTATCTAAATTCATATGAATATGGAATTTATGATATGACATGCAAAACATTTCAAGTTGATGTTGATGAATATGGGCATTATAAATGTGTTTTTAATCATCTAATAAGCAATAGTTTATCATAAGCCTTGCCCACTTTTTATTGCTACATTTAGAGTAAGAAGAGTCGATCATACCTTATTTGGGTTAGAATATTATAAAGTCCATAAATCCATGTTGACTTATGATGGAGGTTTTCATACATTTTCTACTCTTAGCTTGTAGACAAAATTCAGTTAAGAAAATGAAATAATCGAGTTATATAAGCCACTTATTCGAAGACGACCATATTGACCTAAAGCGAGATGTATTCACAATACAATAAATGAAAAATTGGAATGTTCTAAAGAGTTGTGTAGCAAGGCATAATCCAAAGGTGGATATAAGAGGGACCCTTAAGAAAAATTCAGAGCTCAATCATACTTGCCACTACCTTTTGGTGTTGGTTGTTTAAATCACATAAAAACCCTACATGGCTCCGTCATATTCTGCCTAGGCCATTGCCTCCACCTCAACTCTACAGCCTTTGCTGCTATTAGAAATAAGAAACAAATTTGTTTGCTACTACTATAAATAAGAAAAATCATCTAATATTTATCTAAAATTAGAGCATATGCTTTTATTTATGCTTTTGCTTTGTTTGATTTCTGTATATTTAAGTTTGATAGTTTAAACATGAAAGAAATAATAATAAAGCTATTGTGTGTTTTCATTGTGAAATATTAATATTCATAATTTCTATTTTTTTTCATTTGAAGTCATCGTTGTTTGTTTTTTCTTACCAATATATGTCAATCACATGAACCCCAAATTTAATATTCCCCTTCCTTATCCTCTTTATAGTCTTTTGGATTTCATTTAGTTTATGCAAGTTAAAGCATGGTGTTTGTTTCCAAAAAGTGAAGGTACTTGCACATTGTCTTAAATTATATCTTTGTTCAGCATTTCAACAATTTTATTCAATCTCTTATATGTGTGCTTTCATTAATTGTGGTCAAGATTTAATTATGGAGAGATTTTTCAAAAAAAAAAATTCAATATATCAATTTTCAATAAATATAAAAATTGGAAATAAGAATAGCAAAGTCAGAAATCTAAAATAACGTTATGTGAAAATTGAGTCACTAAAAATACATAACTAGGTTTAAAAAATCTTCCATCTAATCTCGAATTATGTGTTCTAATCTAAGAATATTATCCTAATATTCAACATCAAACTCGAAGGGTATACTTATAGTGAGGCCCATGTCAACCACATAACTATAATTTTTGAAAAGCAAATTTGGGAGCAAGAATCGACGATCCAATCTCAATTAGTTTTGTTATGAGGCTATGACACCCAAGAGGGGGGTGGGTGAATTGGGCATATTAAAAAAATTTTAAATTAAAGTTAGTTTTAAAAATTTTATAGAAAATTTAATTGCAAATGATTGTATTTAAAACTGTAAAGCAATAATAAACAAAAGTAAAGTAAAGTAAGGTGTAAAAAAAATAAAACAGTGAGACAGAGATTTTTATGTGGTTCGGTCAGACACAAAAATTGGCCAACGTCCACGACTAGCCGCCCAAGCTTGGAATTCACTAAATCAAGAATGAGATTACAACAAAACTCTCGTACTCTCCTTCACAGGAAAATAAAATCTAACACCATACTTTCCTACATGAGCAAGTACAACCCAACACTATATTTTCCTATACAACAAGTAAAACTCCAACAAAGTACATGAGAAAAGAAAAAGAAAAGATACACTGTATCTAACTCTCAATTTTAAAAATATTTTGCACTCACAACCCAATTAAACAATATTAAGATAAATAATAAAAGAGAGCTCAAGGTAAATATTTTTCCAATAAAATTAAAATTAAAACAATGATATGATCTTTATATGAAATGATAAACAACCAAGCCTAAAGAAATGTTTTACGTTAAAAGAAATGAAGACTTGAAAATAAAATAACATGAAAAGATATATAAATTTAAAACACAATGATGAATAATACACTTGCATTAAAGTATAATATGTTATGCAATAATTAAGTTCAAATACACAATCTAATTTAAAAATCACTTAAGAAACTTTTCTCAAAACTTTAATGTATGCAAATAAATGAAGATTAGTGAAGTCAAAGTTTGTAATCTCTTGAAAATAACTTGAAATAAGATGAGAAGTACCTCCACTTAATGTTTGATGAAGATAGTAAAGAACAAGATGGCTTCTAACACAAAACCTTCAAGAAACTTCAAGGATGGGCTTCGACTACACAAGAAGTAAGAGAGGATGGAGAATATTTTGACTTGCTTCAAACAAATCCCTGTGGAGGGAGTCGGCCAAGGATTAATTTGCACCAATCCTTCAAATTTCTTCAAAGAGACCTCAACTATAGGTCTCGACCAAGGATGGATTCTTAATATAATGAGAGCTTAGACACCATGAAAGACATTAGATTATTTTGTAAGCTTTCAAGGGAGAAAATAAGAGAAGAGAAAAACATAGCACTTTGAATCTCAAGAATCTCCAAGAAATAAAACTTCAAGAGTTCAACCAAGTTAGAGAGGAGCCAAGAGAGAATAACCTAATTCTAAACCACATTACATAGAAATGAGGAAGGAGAGGGCCGGCCAAAAAAGAGAAGAATTGCAGGGAAAATGAATAAAAACATTATTCAATTTTGAATTGATAATTTCAATCAAATAACCAATAATCTCTTATTGAAGATTTCGGCCAAGGAAAGATGGAATGAGAGAGAGTTATGTGGGAATAATATTAAGCATTCCAATCAAATAAAATAAAAGTAATAAATCAAAGAGTTTCAGCCAAAGAGAAGATATTAATTTTGGTAAGAATTTGAACTTGAATAAGTAAAAACATGACTTAAAGCTTTAATCTAATTTGAAATCAAACTTAATGAGGCCAGCCATGCAAGGTTGGAGTAAAATATTTTGAACCCACTTAACGTAAATAAGCTCTCCTTAACTAATTAAGAAATCAATTAGGAAGTGATTCAAAATAATTTCAATTTAAAAATATATATTAAGGATCATTAGCATGGGATGGCCAAGAAATTTCAAAAAAGTGTTCAATCATGATTTAATGCAACAAATATGAGAGATCAAATAATTAATATACATTTGAAATATTAAGGCAAGTCATGAAAAAAAAAAAATAAATCAAGGGAAAATCAATATGAATTTCAGCCAAGGATTTTCCTAAATAAAATTGATCTCCAATCAATAAAATTAATTAATTAAATTCAAGGAAGAATAATTATGAGGCATTTTGAGAAATAAAAATAATTTAAAATAATTTAGATTGAACTAGATAGGGTCAATTCCATGACCTTTGCAAAAATATACTAATTAAAAGAAAAGTGTTTAAATTCATGGCTCATTTGAATTTAGATTTCAATTTACTTAAAGTAATTCAAATATATTCAAATTAGCTTAATTAAAGCATGATAGGGTCGGCCAAATCATGCCATAAAAGACTAAATCCAAATTAGCAATAATATGGCAATGAATATTTAATTAATATTCAAAATAATTTAAATTCAAAATTCTAATAAAGAGATTTTAAAAAATTCAATAAATGAGTGAAATATTATGGAAATAATTTGAATAAATCTTACATGATTTATCATTCCAAAAACCACAAAAATTCGGCCAAAAAATCAATCAAGATGATAATGATGATATAAGTTAGAAAATAAAAAGGATAGGAGAGAGAGAAAGAAGAGAAAAGAATAATTAAAATAATTCTAGAATAATTTTATTCTCATGCAAAAATAAATGGATAATTAATGTAATTAAGCATGAAAATATGTAAATGAAGTATGAAATTAATTCATCTTACTTAAAAGCATAATAAATGATAAGTAAACTCATGTAAGTGATTTAGATTATCCAAAAGGATAATTCAAGGAATAATTAAAGAATAATAAAATTTTAAAATGAAACGAATATAGAAAATTTAAAATGAAATATTTTATAATGATTAAGCCATTTTATTGAGCTCTTATTTACTTTAGTATTATTAGTCATAGAAAATTCTCAACTCGTTTAAGTCCAATAGCTTTAGCTTTCCAAATTTGATTGAAGAATTTGAGTTTAAAGAATTTCCTGCATTATTTGAATTAAATCAATTAATAGCATTTGAACATATATTTGTTATCATCAAAATTAATCTCAACATGAGATGGGGCTCAAGAAGTCAACAAGTTTGATAAATACTCTTATTAGTTATAATATGGTATATCTAAAGATAAAGCATATTACTTATATTGTTACCTTTTTAAAATAGAAGGTAGAGTAAAAAGAACGATGAGGTGTTTAGTTAGAAGGGATTTTCAAATTATGAAAACCAAAATAGATTTGAACTTCATGTTATAGTGTTCATTATAATGCACATTAGAATTGTGAGGACATAACAAAACAAGATCAACATATTAGCTTTGCTTTTTATAAGCAATCTAATTATACCGCAATTGAATATCATACTTGATATAATGCTTCTATTAATTGTGTAAGGTTCCTTCAAAGATAAGCATTGGCTTTTCGAGGGCATGATGAGCTAAATAAATCCAAATTTTAAAAAAAATTGAATTTTTGAAATTTTTAGTTGATCATAATGTAGATATAAATAGTGTTGTGCTGAAGAATCATTCAAAAAATCTAAAATTGTTTTCTCTTGATATTCAAAAGGATATTATAAAATTTGCATCCATTTCATTGAAGAGTTTGGTGATGATTTCCATTTTATTTTAGTTGATGAATTTCATGACATAATGTGCAAAAAAAAAGCTATTATCTTATGCATTGTGAATAAACAATGTTAGATTATTGAACATTTTCTTTGCATTGTTCATGTTCCTAATACATCAGATACATAAAAGCAATAATTGAGCAAGTCTTCTCAACTTATGGTTTGAATATTTCATAATCACATGATCAAGAATATGATGGATCTAATAATATAAGCGAAGAGTTTTTGAAGGAATTATTTCTAAATGAGAATAATGAGAATAAGTCAACTCATTATATTCATTGTTTCTCCCATCAATTTATAATAGCTTGGGTTTCTTTTGTAAAAAATCATGTTCAAATTTCTAATTTAAGGAGTGTTATTAGTTTATCATGTAAACGTAAGGGCAAACCTAGGTTTTGTTCAAGGTAGGCAATTGCTCACCTTGAAAATTAATTTTTCATTAATACTCTTAGGGTTTGTGGTAATTTTACCCCCTCGCATTTACTTCATTTGCTTAACATTAATGGGAAAAAAACTCACTCAATGTCCATGCCTCGATCCATCTTATCTATTTGCCCACCCTCAAAAAGGTGATTGCTTTTACCCTAAACGTCATGATCAACTCAAAGAAAAATAATGAATGAAGACATTATAAGCATTATAAAATGATGAGTTTTTCACATGATAGGGATTAAATTAAGAAATTACGCCTAAACGTGTTGGAAATAATTGATCGGGTTCACATTAGGATTCATTTGTGAGATTTATCTCGATATTTTTTTTTAATAGTAGATGTATGTGAAATTGTGATGGAGAATAGTATAAGCTCTAAACAATGAGAGAAGGCATGCATGTTATTAGAATCAATTCAAATTTTTGAGTTTTCTTATTGTCTTCATCTAATGAACTATAACCTTCGAATTACTATAGAGTTTTTACAAACATTACAGCAAAAACATCAAGATATTGTGAATAATATGTCACTAGTTCAAATATCAAATTGTGATTACAATCTATGACAAAAAATTAGTGGGAATACCTTTTTAATAAAGTATCAAAATTTTATGATCAACATAAAATAATAATTTCTTCAATGAAGGATACATTGGTGGTTCGTGAGCGTCTCATCATAGAGTTAAAAATATAATATATTCACATCATTATCATTTTAAAATTTTCTACATAATATATACAATTTTAAGAGCTGAATAATCATTTTATTAAAATAAATGTAAAATTACTATTATTTTTGACATATTTGTATCCAAATAAATTATTTAATACATTCAACAAAAATATCTTAATTAGGTTGGCACATTTATACCCAAATGATTTAAAGATTCTTTAGAGTTAATTGGAGACTTATTTATGGATATTCGATCTAATGCACTATTTTTATCTGTGAAAGATATCGAAAGTCTTCCAAAGCTAATAATATAAAGCAAGTACCACTTTATATCCTCTTGTATTTAAACGACTGAAACTAGCATTGGTTTTGCCTGTTGTCACAAGTAAGTGTTAAAAGAGCTTCTCATGCTATGAATATAATAAAAAAATGATTGTGAAATAAAATTCGAGCTCAATAGATAGTGACATCTTAGTCATTAACAATGTTATTAAATTATAAAATGGAAGTGCATCATTGTTATCAAATTATAGTGTCACTGAGGAGGATCGTTTTCGATGTGTTTAGTATCACAAAACAATTTGTAATATTATGTAAAAGTTTAAATTTGGTTGTTGTTCTTGTTACTTAAAGTTTGACACTGTACTTTTAAATAATAAAATATTTTATTTGGGGAATGACTAGTAGAGAAAATTTTTTTACTTCTTTGTTTAATTGTTTTTCATGCACTAAATATTAGTGAATTAAATTAACCAAGATAAGTTTTGATCATTACAATTTAAAATAAAATATGAATCTCGAAGTCAATAAAATTAGATCATTTAAAATATATTTTAATTTATATAATAAATTTTCAGTAAAAAATATTTTCATCAATTAATATTTTCTTAACGTAAACTTTTTATTCAAAATTTTGTACATACTATACTTATTAAAATGTTCAATTTAACATAAATATTAAAATAATAATAAAATAATTGGTGTACGATGCCCCACCTAAAAGAAGTCGCCAAAGACTTATCAAGAATTATGTTATAAAAATATCAAGGTAATTGAAATTTAAATATAAAAGTTATAATTTTTCTAAATAAATAATTTAATTTAAAAATTACTAATAAATTTTGATTTTAAATATTTTAAAACTTTAAGGATTGTTTTAAATATATTTTAACATTTATGTGAAATTTGTTAAAAATTTTGGAGACTATTTAATTCATGAATCTATTTTTTACAAATTATCATTTTTAATATTTTAAAATATTTGATGTTCCTAAAAAAATTTGAAATAAATAATGAGTTTTATTAGATCAAAGACACCCTTAGAAAATTTTTTTGTTACAAAGTATTTATAATTTTATAAGAAATACCACACATTTGTTAAAAAAATATCATTTGCCTTGGACCCATAGTCATATTTAAATTCTTATACACCAACAACAAGTCTTTATCCCACTATGTGGGGTTACATTAATCCTTCTTCTCTATTGTATCCTATTAAATGTTAAATTCTCATTTAATCCTAATAGCCTAGGGTCATTTTTTATACATCCTAATCAAATATTTTTAGGTCTACCTCTCTACCTTTCTTAACATAAGTAAATATAATACATCTACTCTACTAATTGGATCATCAAACGACCAATACTTTATGTAACCAAACCATCTAAGGCGACTCTCTTATCTATCTGCCACAAGAGCTACTCCAACCTTTTCATGAATATATTCATTTCATATTTTATCTCTAAGAATAAAGCCACTCATCCACCTAAACATCCTTATCTCTGTGATGCTTAACTTAATTTTATGATTCTCTTTACTAGCCAATATTTTACGCCATAAATTATTATAAGTCTAACAACTACCTTATAAAATTTTCCTTAAGTTTAAGCGGTACTTTTCTATCACATAATCGGCCAAATGCATTCCTCAACTTCAACCATTCAACATGAATTCTACTAATAATATCCCCATCTATTTCACCATCATTTTGAACAACAAACCCGAGATATTTGAAACAGTCACTCTTCTTAATGACTTGTTCACCTAATATCACAACACCACTATTAGAACTTCTACAACTAAAATTACTCTTTATATATACAACTTTAGATCTACTCAAAGAGAACTTTTAGACTCTATAATTGACCTCCATAATTCAAGTTTCAATTAGATTCCCTCTCTAGACTTATCAATAAGAAGAATGTCATTGACAAAAAACACACACCAAAATGCATCCCCTTATAAATGCCTAATAAGAACCTTTCATAACTAAAGCAAAAAAAGATATTAGATTCCAATGTGTGAAATATATTATTTCTAACCTCAATTTACTTCTTAAGAATTATATATTACATTTTATTATTTTTATAATAGAAAAGCTTATTTTCATAATTATTTAAAGTAGCAAGTCACATTTCATTACTTGGTCCTTAAATGTTTTTTAAATACCCTTTATAATAATTTATATATATATATATATATATATATATATATATATATATATATATATATATATATATATATAATAAAGGTCCTCTTTAAAACTTATCCTATAAAATCGTTTGGGGATGTATCAGAATAATATTTTCCTGCGTTGAGAATGGTGCCCTCACAGAAAAAAAATTTCATCTAAATTTGGGATTGTTCCAGGAGAAACTTTTCAACATGATAGAATATAGAATTAATGTTAAAACTTATATATAATAACAAATGATGCAACTTTTATATTAAATTTTAAAATGAAAAAACATGGGCTACTTTCTAAAAATTTTACAATATGCCTATTTTTAAAAACTTAATTTTCAGATTGCAAAGTGCTCAAAGAGATGTTTATAAATACAATAATAATGATTATGTAAATTACTTCTTTAAAGTTAAGATAAGGGTATTTTTCACTTATATATTTATATATCTAACATAAATTTTAACAATTTATATAAACACCACCCAAAATTTTGATACCACAAAAAAACAACAATATCATTAAATTTTTAAAGCGAGATGCACCTATTCACATATAAAAAAAGTATCATATTAAATTATAAAATTCAAGTATTTGATATGTAAAAGTGCCATCTTGGGAAGAAGAGAGTGAGTATTAATCCGTGTGATTTATATTCAACACATTAGAGACACGCCCTCTAACTATGAGAGTCTCAAAAATTAATTTTTATTTTAAGATAGCTTTTTTTTTTAATTTAAATGAGCTCCATGCAATACATGACAACGGTTGACGCTAATAAAAACAAAACAATCTAAGAAGCTAAATTAAGTCGTTAATTCTAACAAATACTAAACCTCATATCTTAACACCAAATCAACCGTTAGAATTGGTAATCAATCAAGTTTGAAATAAACATCTTCCTATATCTTTAGAAGACTAAGTAGTGCTTGGTATGTCCATAAGTCAGATTGGAGTGGCCCACTTATGAGAGAGAAAGATGGAGAAGAGGTCGACCAGAGTGAATATGAATACAACTGAACCTTTCTTTCTTCTCCGACCCAATCTGCTGATTGAACCATTCCAAGTTTCTCAAATCATCTCATAACCTTCATGTCTCCCTTGATATATGTTTTCTATATAACCAAGTAAAATATTCTAATCTGTACCACCCACAATGGTTGGTAAATTCTGAGAAAAAACTAAGATGCTTAGATAGGATGTTATTATTTGTTAAGGAAGAGGAGTCCAAAACATGGCCCCCTTACATAAAAGGTGAATGATATTTGTAAAAGGTTGATGAAATATGAGATGATTGATGAGAATTATTGATTTATGAGTATATCTTAAAAAAGTTTTATGTTATGAAATGTAATTCTTATATTATCTCCCCTTATCTCTTATTCTTGTTGTTTTATTTTTTGTTCTTCCATTTCTATAGAGTTATATCAAAGCTACTCGGCATATGTGTGGAGTGTAGATTTCTATGTGATGAGAATTGTGAAAGTTGATGAGAAATGTTTTTTGAGTAGTGGAGAGTACTATAGAGTAGATATTTTTAGGAGAGTTGATATCTATGCATAGAGAATTCATATTTTTGAAGTTATTGAATGCGCAGAGAAGAAGAATTGTGTTTTGAAAATAAATTAGTGGAGTGGGTTATCATCACATTTTATTTGAGTGTACTCTCCTATGCCAACTTGCAAGAAAGGGAATTTGAAAAATCACCTTACTAGCACTCTATATTCTTTAAGAAAATTTGATATGAACTAATATTTTATGCATTTATGTTGATGATTTGGTGAAAATAAGGAGTAGTGAAGAGTAATGCAATAAGAGTTTAAGGATCAAATTATGGATATATGTCCTATAGTTTGCACATCCAAGCTATAATGACAGAGGATATAATCATCATAACTCAAGAATAATATTCAAGAGAGATCTTGAAGAAATTTAGGATGAGTCAAGATATGATGATGAAAAGCCTATTTGTCCTGCATAGTCTTTTTGCACATCCAATCTATAAGGATAGAGAATGGAATCTTCATAACTCAAGAATAATATACAAGAGAGACCTTGAAGAAATTTAGGATGAGTGAGTGCAACTCAGTTTCTACTCCCATGGAGGTTAGTGTAAAATTGTCAAGGTATGATGATGAAAAGCCTATTGATCCTACATAGCCTTAATGGAAGCCTTGGAGTTTTGACTTGTACATGTCTAGATATTATTCTTAGTTGGTTTGGTGAGTAGATGCCTAAAGGCTCCAACAGAAAATCATTTGAAAGCTACAAGGAGGATCTTGAGATGCATCAAATGTACAATCTCTTTTAGACTACGTTATAAGAGTTGTGATGAATTTTCTTTGAAAGGTTTTTCAGATATGATAGGAGCAATGATGTAGATGAGAGAAAAGCACAAGTGGATTTGCCTACTTGGAGATACAACTTTCACATGGTACTACAAGTGATAAATTGTCACTCTTAGTACCTGAGGTAGAATATGTAACAGTAGCAGCATGTGGTTATCATGGTGTGTGGCTTAAGAGATTTATAAATTCTCAATATTGATGATGGTGAGCCTACAATAGTACATTTGGATAATAATTCAGCTATTAAATTAGCCAAAAACTCTCTTCATCATGAACTTAATATAAACTCCTCAATTGTTGACAGGTTTTAGCCTTAAGGTTTTTTTTTCCTTCTATGATGTGGCTTGCTTACATTGTATTTATGGAGGATGAAAAATTGAGAAGTCAAAATGGAGTGGATGGCCAACAACTCTCTTGCTCGGAATACTAATTATTTTGTTTAAGTTAATCTCTTTTCAATGTTTATATTTTTACCTCATATTCTGTTTAATTGTCACTTTCAGACTTTTGTTCTGATTGTTAGTCATTATGAGTATGTTATTATTTGTAATGAAAAGAAAGAGTTAAAATGATGAGCCCACTCTACATAAGAGAGGATGTTCCTTTTTATAAAAAAATCGATGAAGGATGAGATGATTGATGAGAGTTTTTGATTTTTGAGTATATATTAAAGAACTTTATGTTATGAACCAAAATTCTTGTATTATCACCACTATCTCTTATTCCTCTTGGTTTATCTTTTTTTTTTTTCATTTCTACAAAGTTGTGTCAGAGCTACTTGGCTTATGTATGGAGAGTAGATTCCCATGTGATGAGAATTAATGAGAATTGTGAGAGATGATGAGAATTATTATTTGAGTAGTAATATTTTTGAGAGGAAAATTGATGTCTATGTATGGAGAATTGATGTTTTGACAATAAAATAGGGAGTTATAATCACTTCTTTGAGAGTGTACTCAATCTTCCACATCCAACAAGTGATATCAGAGAAAATCTCACCTCCAACACATACTCCATTGTAAGTTCAAAGCTCAAACTATTTGTTTTATTTACTTCTAACAAATCACACAGTCATAATGACTAACCATCAATCACAAAAGTTTATAAGTCACAATTAAAAAAAATAAAGAGGCAAATTAGGATATGAAGAGTTAATGACATAAACATTGAATTGAGACTAACTCAAATAAAATGCTTTGTATTTCAAGCAAGAGAGTTGCGGACCATCCACTCCATGGTAACTTCTCATTGTAATATCCAAATTAGCTAATTTCCTAATTTCCTAATTAATTTTGTTTTATCTAATTAATCCTTCGTTACTGTAGCACCTACGCATGCAGTGGCTAGATTAAAGAATTCGACGCGCGTATGGCTGAGATCTATCCAAAGGTATACCCGTTCCTTTTTATTTCATTTCCTCCTAGTCGCGCCTCGGTTCGCCAAATCGAGTCGCTCGCCTTTCGGTGATCCCACGCCCTCGGCATCGACATCGGCGATTGCCACTCCCGTGATGCAAACGCCGGCCGTGGAATCCACGTCGGCCGATTGAACCGCTCGCCTTCCGGCCGGAGGATTGCCCTCAGGTACACCGCGTCTCGAGTTGCGGAATCACGTCAACTTCGGGAGTCCTGCTCCCGGACGCAACGCCAGGCGTGGAGTCCCGAACCGTCGGCTCGGATGGGGATTGTGTCCACGATGGGAACTTAGGGAGTTCCATGAGTTCAATTTCTTTTCTATTCTATTTCTATTCTGACCTTCCTTGGTGCAGAAATGCGTGTAAAGAGTTCTGTAATCTATTAAGTGAGTTGCAAAATTTTGTGTATTAGAATGGGGGTTTAGTATTGGCATTTTTGTTAATTTTAGTTTGTTAATTTAATCAGGTAATTAGTATTGGCAGTAGTTAAGATTACGTTGGAGTCGTGCTCCTGTGTTTCGAAAGATGATATGAGGAGACATCAATTTCAGGTAAGAATGCAGTTTAAGCTGGTGATACTACTGTGTTAAATGTATTTATGAGTTTCATGTATTCAGAAGAGTAATTCAATTATAGGTTGTGTACAGAAAACGTCGAACACATCACACCAGCATTTGAGATGAGATATAATTGCTAATTTAAATTCAGTTTCTATAGTCCTATGTAAGCCACTGTTTCTACGGGTTCTTATAAGTTCTATGAATAATATATAAATATTTCTGTCATATTGTATGTAATTACAAATGCTCATTACTGGACCTAGTATAAACAATGATTATAAGCCAATTAATTCATTTTCTTTAATACATATGATTTTGTTGGGCATATGGAAATGTGTTAAAATATACATTATTAATTGTTAAATGCAGTAATGAATGTGATAAACAGAGAAATGTCAAGAAAATGATTTAATATAGAACTAAAATTACTTTCATTAAATAACTGAACAAATAAACGACGATTAAATGAAATGATTGATTGATTCAGACTAATCTACGATATTATTCGATTACATTTTACATTTGCAATTTACCACTTTTACCTTTATGTAAATTTTAAATATACATGCACGATTATTTCTAATGCCTTGTTCTGAGCTTACTTTAGCATTATTGATCTCACTAAGCTTTAACTTATGATGCTACCATTGATAATTTCAAGCAAAGACGAGGTGGGTAGAAGTTAATTTATTTTATTGATTTGTACAATTTTGGATGTATAGTTTTGGGAAGATTAAAAATTTTTTGAGTACATACCAATACTGATACCTTTAGATGCTCTGTATTTATGTGCAAACTTAAAGATTTTCATGCTTCCAATTTGGTGATATGAATTAAGTAGTATATAAATTTTAAATTTTGTGATAATTTAATTAAATACAAATTTCACTTTCGTTCATGATAGCATGGTTGGAACATGCTAGAATCATGTGTCAGTCGTTCGATACATTCAACTCAGTTATTGAAGTATAAGGGTAAAGGGTCATCTGAGGTGTGACACTCATTTTGTTCATTCTCCATGAATGCGATGTAAGCAAGACACATCATAAAAAAATAAAATAAAATAAAACTAGCCAACAGATAAAGGAGATTACATTAAGTCCAACACAAAGTTACACTAGACAATTTATTTGGTAGAATCAAAGAGTTTTAGGTTATCATGGTTTCACATCGTAATTTTATTTTAGATTTATTATTGTTTCACATTCTCTTTAAAAATAAAAAATGAACCAAGCTAAGCATTACAAAGCATGATGCATCTACTTAAACCAGATAGTCAAAACAAAAACAATTGATCTTAAAATTTAAATATTTGAAATCTTCTTTTTGTGTTAAACTAAATTAAATTGAACTAAAAACCAATCTAAGCCAATCTGTCATAGTTTTTATCGTTTTCCCACTGAACTGAAAATGAAACGATCAGTTAAGTTTGCATAGATTACAAATCGTTGTCATTTTGATAATAAAACCCTTGACTGTTGTGCTTATGAAGAAACTGTTTGAATCCTTTCTGCATTTTTTCCGAGTAACCTAATATCCCTTCGCCCTGTTATTGTTATTTAGCAACTCAGTAGGATGCTGTACTCAATCAACTCGGATATCGCTACAAACACAAACGTGATGCTGTTAATTATAGGGGATTCGGATTCTCCAAATATCATAACTACATCTTCAGCGTTTATCTATCCCAATCATTAATTCTATTTTGGATGGCTGGAATTAATATTACCTAATTTCTTATAACCAACTGGGGTTTTGCTAAAAATTAATACCAGCCATCGGAAGTTGATTGGAGATTTGAGTCATAGGTGAGCTGCTTGCGGAAATTTTGGGGAACATTTTAGATAAGCCCACAGATGGATTTTCTCATGAAAGCAGTGATTGCCACTTACAATTGTTTGTGCACCTTACAGCACAGATCTTCGCAAAATAGCATACAAGATCATCAAGCATTGATCAAGTCTGTTTTTGAGGGTTCATCCCAGATTAGTAATACATGGAGTCTTGTATTGGTAATTAGTATATGCATCTTACAACATTTTTGCTCCATCAAGCTATATCTTAACAGTGGCGCACAGCTGGAACATCAAAAAAAGTTGCAGTAATCTCATGTATGAAATAAAACAATGGTGAAGATAGATAGCTTTCATTGAGAAGCATCTATTATATTGCTTGTTAACATCAGACCTGCAGATCAACATCTGCAACTGTAAATGAGAATAGGCAGCAGTCAACCTCATGATTACATTGTCAGCAGAGAAGAACAAATAACAAAAGAAAATTATTATTTGTAAAATATGAAAGAACATATTTGGAGAGGCATGCACAAGTTTTGCCATCTGGGGTTCTTTTAACAAACAGTAAAAGGCTCTGAGTCAAGAGAAATTTGAGAAAAAGATATATCTAATACTTCACACAATTGAGAGTTAAATTGGATTCCTAGACTTCTACAAAATGAATCAAAAGTATTTTAAATGTATTTAAACTTTCTTTCATTAATTAAGAAGCAGTTAGAAGTCAACAAAAGATTAATACAAAATTTCAGATTTTAAGTATAGTAAATGCAAAAGCTTTTCAAAGAAATCAAGAACAGACACCAAAGTCACATCAGGCATTATCCAAAAAAACATCGACTAATTCAGTAAAACTATAGGAACTGGTTCAAATATTAAACATAGTAGTGTCCGAGTACAAAAGGTATGCAGAATTTAGGCGATTGATGATATAAACAAATTATTCTCTTTTTTTTTTCTTTCAAGAAGCACCTTAATTCATCTTTTAGTGTGAAAATGAAAAAAAGTTAAGAATAACAAGGATTCAGAGACAACTGAAAAAAAATACTGCCTTTTGGTTGCTTGCGAATATTCAATAGGTAATTGTCATAAAAATATTTGTTGTGTGCTAAAATTAAACTATAATAATTTAAACAATAGAGGAAAAGTTTATTGTCATAGGATTTTATAAAAATGTAGCATACACATGCGGAGACTAAGACATGAGATACAAAAATTTTAAGTGAAATATTCGAGAAGAAAAAAACATATCCTAGTCCAACTGAAATGATTTCACTAGTGTGAGTCAAAAGTTACAAAGATGGACTTCCCTGCAAATATAAAAGTTGTTAATACAATATGAAGAAAGTGGGGGTCCTGACATGTTTAACTTATCATTAAATAAAAACGGGCATTTGCCCTTTCCCATTTCCTTGATAAATGTCTTTTCAGTGTTTGACTACATTTGAATCTCTCTAACTCATTAGAGTTCTATGGTAGCCTCGATAAATGCAATAAAAATAAGAACGTGTTTTTGAACCAACCATTTCTTGCTTAACATTTTTGAACTATGTGGTATATAAACATTTTTCCAACTTCAAACTAGATAAAGGACACGAGAATTTGCCTAGGCCAAATTATCCTAAGAGTGGATTTCGGTAGTCACAAAAGCAACCTAAACTTGAAGATTTATGCTAGGAGTGTTAAAAATTGACTTGATATGATAACTTGACATGAACCTAACTCAAAAAATCCAATTTAAATTTGACCCACCCAAATATTTTTTAGATTTGGGGTTCAAAAGTCAATGCATTTAAGGGCTGTTTGAGATCAATTTTATTTTACGCTTTTGTTTTATTTTTATGATATTTTTAGAAATATTTGATATATTTTTTATGTGTTTTTATTTTTTATTTTCAAAAACAAATAATATTATTTATAAAAATACTCAAAACAACTTTTAAATATTTTTTAGTGTTTTTAAAAACAACAACAACCACCAAACATATTTTACTTTGAAAGAAAACATAAATGAAACAAAATAAAAATATAAAACAAAAATAAGAAAACAAAAATGATCCCAAATAACCTCTTAATTGTTTTAGTATAGTTTGGGTTGACCCAAAAATTATAAAAGAAAAAAAAAAATCAAAAATCTCATTATATTAGACGCATAGGTGGACCTACAAACAACTTAGAGCATTGAAGGAGTTGTGGACTTTTTAGATCTCTCCTATTTGCATTATTTCCCCATCCTAATAGAAAAACATCCAATAGTTATTTCTTGTGGCTGCAAGCCACAGAGAGGAAGTGCAAGGGTTCCACAACTTCCATTAAGTTCCCACTTCTCTTCTTCAGTTCTTTGAGTTTTTTTTTTCTTGAGTTTTTGTTCATCTCCTCCACTCTTTGTCAGTCGTAGTTGTAAGATGCAAGCCTCAAGGCTTTCATCGTTCCAAGTTTTGTCTAGTTTCCCTCTTTAGGGGTGTGCATTTGGTTTGTTTTGATGATTTAGATGATAAATTTTAAAAATCAATTGATTTTGGATCCCCAAAAAAATTGGACCAAACTGATCAAATAGAATACAAAACCAAACAAACCAAATAGCAATTTGGTTCGGTTATTTCTGTTTGGTTTTAGATAAACCGAAGTTTACTATATTTAAAAACTATTTGTGAAATTTATCTTCATTATATATATTTTTGTATAATGAATAACAAAACTATATATATATATAATTAGAAAAATAATTAATTACTTTCACGCATTAAAAATATTTAAATTTTTATGATGGCTGAAAAAAATTATCAACTAATGAATAAATTCGGTTTATTTGGTTCCATTAAAAATTTTATTTAACAAACCGATCCAAAAACCAAAAACCAAAGCTTTCATTAATTAAAACCAAAATCCAAATGACTAAGTTCCAAACTGAACCAAATTACTCAAAAACTTTGGTTAAGTTTGGTTTTTTGGTTAAAACCAAATAATGCATACCTCTACCCCTCTTCATTGTTCATCTTTTCCTCTTTTCACAATGCAAACCGTAATTAAGTTAATCTATTTCTTTATCTAAGACTAAGTTTGATCACTTGAAGTTCTGTGATTTACCTTATAGCTTGTGATTATGCATGACTTATCTTTTCAATTAGTTAAAAATAGCAAAATCTTAAAGCATTTTTACTTTGTTAACATCGAGACATGCAACTTGTGTCTAAAAATAATGTTAAAAATAATTGCAAAAAGATAGTTACTAGGGAGAAGTAGCAAATCCAAGCAATGAAAATTAATAGTAGTTGAGACTGTTTAAGATATAATTAGTAGGCTTTAATAAACATTAATAAATTTATTTCTTTGACTACGCATTTTATAGATAAACCTTAGCTATTATTAAAAAAGCAAAAAATCTTAAACATCAATTTTAAACACCACCTCCTCATGATGATTGTGCATTATTTGAAGTGATAAACTTTTTAATTGAATAAGCAATTGATAAGAAGATTTTTAGTATTATTCTAGATAATGCTTCAACTAATAATGTATCTGTTGAATTCTTATGAAACTACTTGAATTTAAGAGATGGTTTTCTTCGTAATTGAGAATTTTTTTACATATAATATTGCACACATATTATAAGTTAGAAAGAGATTAGATGTCATAAAAGTATTAAGTATGTGCAAGGGCCTTAAGCTAGAAAGTAGGAATTTTTGGAATGTGTAAAACAATATTACATTGATGAAAAAAAAAAAGATTGCTACAAGATCTTCCTATTAGGCAGAACTCAACTTTTATTATACTTGATAGTGTTATCTATTATAGGCATGATTTTTTACATTTAGGGTTGAGTGACCCAAAATATAAGCATCGTCCATCAAATAAAGAGTGAAAAAAATGGTGAATATATATAACTTCTTAGCACCTTTTTATGAGATCACATATGTATTTTTTAGCTTAGAATGTCCCACCATAAATCACTATTTTCCAGGTATCTCTACATCTTATGCAACATTGAGGTATGAATGTCAAGTACACATGAGCACAACAAAAATATAGCAATAAATATACATTCAAAGTTTAAAATATATTGATCTGATTTTTTTATAATACTAAATATAACTATTATATAACTAATACTTGATCCAAAATATAAGTTTAACTTAATTGAGTTGTGCTATAAGAAGCTTTATGAAGGTGATTATATAAGAGAAGTTACAAATATGAAGGAAAGAATATTCTCATTCTTTAGGAATTATTGAAAATCAAACATGCAAGGTTCATCATCATAAACATCAAAAGCAACTTGAATAACAAATAATATAATCTCAAGAGCACTAAGTTAAAATATTATGATCTCAATTTTAATAGATGATCTTTCTTTTCTAGAGTCAATTAAATCTTATATTTTTATTTGTTGATGTTGACCACTTTTTTTTTTTTGGTTAAGAATATTGATTCTTTTGATAAATAAGATAGCATGCAATGAAAGTTTGAATTTAATATTTACTTAAATAAGCATAAGATTGATAGGATGATGGAGTTAGATGTCTTACATTATTGGAGAAGCAATCAATACAAACTTCCTAAGGTGTACACAATGAGTCATGATGTTTTGTGCACACCAAGTTCGATAGTTGCTTCAAAAAAGTGCATTTTATAGTGTGGAAGAATTCTTGATCAACATTGAAGTGTGCTAAAACTAATTTGTTGAGGCAATGGTGTGTACCAAACATTGGTTATATGAGGATCAAGAATTCACATGCTTCTAATTTACATATTCTTGAACTTAATTGTTTCTATAGATTTAGTGAATTCTAAGCATGAGAAGGCAACAAGAAAATGTTATGAAGAGTACTACCAATAAAAAATGAGAGGGATACAACAACAACAAGCCTTTATCCCACTATCTGGGATCAATGACATAAATCCTCATTCGCCATTATGTCCTATTAAGTGTCAAATTCTCATTTAATTCTAATAAAATAATATCAATTTTTTACTTCCTAACCAAGACTTTTTAGGTCTACCTCTACCTTTCTTAACATAGACTGAATCTAATACATCTACTTTCCAAATTAGGTCATCGGATGACCGACGTTTTATTTGACCAAACTATCTCTCTAATCTTAGTTACCACTGGTGCAACTACAACTTTTCATGTGTATATTCATTTCGCATTGTCTCTAAGTGGCTATTTGGATGCCTAAAAAATGATGCAGTCTAAAAGGAATACAGTGTAAAGTGAATGTAATGTATTTGGATTACTTTCACGTTATTTGGTTGATTTATATTCAACCAGATTTCCCCCAATACTATGTTAGGATTTATTTAGATCTAGCACTCTCGATTAAGATTGAAAATAAACATAAATCTCTGATATAAATTAATGTCTAGTGATGAGGTGTGGATGATTGTCTAAAAGAAAAAAGAAAGTAGTCCCGATCAAGATCCTATGGTTCAGTCATCCCGAGACTGTCATTATTCCAGTCTATGAACATCAGAGGGTTATTAGCCATAATGCCTGAAGAGTTTGATTAGCAGCCATGAGTTGCCTCGTCTCAAATATCTCGAGTAGACAAGTGTTGTTGTGCAGATTTTGTTGTGAAGCTGTTTATTAAATTATTTAGGCTAAACTTAATGTATAAATTAAGTTTAGCCGATAATTCATTTTTTTATGAAGTAGTCTGCATTGCAGACGTATGTTGAGTTAGGTTATGTTTACATAACAAACATAGATTAGACTAACATCTATTAGAATGCCATACTTTAGGAGAGTTCGCATGCTGGACAAGTGATTAGACTTAAATGTCATTTATTTTAGAGAAGTTACGATAACGAACAATTGATTAATTTGGCTTACATCCATTGGAACGCTAAATTAGGTTGAACTTACATCCCTTCGGAATGTCATTTGAGTTGGACTTGCATCCCTTTAGAATGTCAGCGTAGGTTGGACTTACATCCCTTTGGAATTCCATTTGAGTTGGACTTACATCCATTTGGAACGCTAGGTTAAGTGAGGTTCGCATTATGAGCAAATGGCTAGACTTGCATCCCTTTGGAATGCTAGGTTAAGTGAGGTTCGCATTACGAACAAATGACTGGACTTACATCCCTTTGGAATGTCATATTGAGTTTGGTTATGTTTTCATGACAAACATAAATTGGACTTATATCTATTAGAATGCCCTTGGATTGAGGCTCACATTGCGAACTAGTGATTGGACTTACACCCCATTAGAATGTCATAATTTTTAAGAAAGTTCGCATGGTGAACAAATTACTAGACTTAACATCCATTGGAATGCCATTATTATTAGAAAAATTTGCATGGTGAACAAATTATTGGACTTACATCCATTGGAATGCCATGATTATAAGGAAGTTTGCTTGTCGAACAATGACTGGGTTTACATCCCCTTGGAATGCTAATTTATATTGATGTTTATTTTATAGGTGTTTAAATTTGGATTAAATTTATGTCTATTCAAAAGCTCGTGTTAAGTAATAAAGTTTGTCTTGCAAACATGAAAAGATTTTAGCTTATATTCATCGGAATATCCAATTGATTTTGTGGTCACTTCATAATTAAAAATAACCTATTATCGTTAGGTTATTTATTTATATTTGGAGTTATATTCAGTCAATTTAAATGATCAATAATTATAAAATTTCATTAAATATCAATAACTAATAATTTCAAAAAATTTGCACACAAAAAAATTAATCTAAATTTATTAGTCTGTTAAATTCATTTAGAGACTTAATCGGTTAGGGTCAAAATTTCAAGTGCTTGAATTTTAAGTCTCCCACTTATATTTTATTATTTTAATGTGAAAATAATAGAGATTGATTGCTCATAATTTTAATTTTGAAAATTATAAGTTATTATTTTTTAATTCAGTAATTCACTATTCAACTAATTTCCATTTTGATTTCAATTTTATATGAAATTTTAAAATTTTAAGTTCAATAATAGTTTTCACAAAATTTTTATGAAATTTCGGTAATATAAGGACTTAGTACTGCTATATTCACAAAATTTAGTGTGATGCACACTTTTATCACTTGCTCCAAATCCAAGATCAACGAAGGGAGGACTTTTATCTCGCATCAGATGTAAAATCGATGATGGAGGTCTTCGTAAAAATTCTCGGTCAGATCCAAAATCATCAAACGCGAGTCTCCAAATTTTAGGAACTGTATTTTAATTAAATTTAAATAATTTTAATTTCAAATTAATTATTCCTTCCTTTTTTTTTCAAAAATAGTGGCTTATTGTGGTTACATTTTCACAATATTATGCGCTCGTGTCTTCTCCCTTGCTCCAAATCTAAAATCAATGGAGATCCAAGATCGATAGCAAAGGCCTTCGATTTGACCTGTGGAGTAGTTAAAATTAATTATAAAAATTTTATTTCCAAATTACCTAAAATTGGATCTTCAAAACCTCATTTTCTTTCAACTTGGACGAAAATTCCCTTAAAATCACCAAAGGCTTAAGAATAAAGGGCAATACGGGGATTACGGCTTTCTCAAAATTTCCTTAATGAGCTTTGGGCAAGGCTCGGTTGCAAGCCGTCGCCACCTCTCTCGATTCGACTGAATGAGGAGAGGCGAATGCCTCAACTTGGCGTTGTCGAGGAGAAGAGATCAACAAGTGTTTCTCGCACAAGATGAGAAGGACTCGGCTTGTTTAGGGTCGCATGCTCAATGAGTAAGGAGAACCTCCCTGCTTCTCTCTCTCTCTCTCTCGTGTGTGTGTATGAGCACGTGTAGAGGAGATCCCCGGCCGTAAATGGAAAGTTGTATTTTACAAGTTGACCTGACTAATTACGATGGCGACTAGAAACCTGTGGTTCGACTTTGTTAAACTAAAAAAAGGTAAATTAACAGCAACTTGTTTATACAGCAATTTCTTATGCTGCAGCTCTATCATTGCTTTTTCATACAACTGTAACTATCTCAAACAGATTATAAATATATAATTTTATCTCCAATTTTATTAATTTTCACAATATTATCCTTTAAACATTTTTTTGTAATCATACTTATACCAATTATAATACAATCCTATCTAGATACTAAAATTTAAAACTTAAACTATCAATCTCTATGGCCTTCTCCCTAAACCATTTAGTTTCTTGAATATATAAGATATTTATCAGCCAGTGAACCATAATATCTATTAATTTCATTAATTTACCTATAAGAGTTCCTATATTATAATTTGTTATCCTAATTCTAGTTTCATGGACTAGCTTATTTGCTCACCTCGTCCATAATGTGGGAATCATTGCTTAGTTAACACTGTACTCGAGTGTCAATGCGCGGCCCTTGCACACTTACTATATTCAGGCCATATAGAACATCACTTTTAATTTTATATCTTAGAACAATACTATTCATTTTATTGTCATAAATTAAAAAGTGCATAATATAAAACATACAATTTAATTATTTAGGTTAAACGAGTCATTTTTTGGTTGTATCAATTTACAGGTAATATTTCACCCTTAAAGTATGCAGGTTAAATGAGTAGTGTTCCAGTTAATCGGGTCCATGTCGAATTGGTTCGGGTCAGACTTTTCAACCCATTTAATGTTAGGGTGGTGACAGTCAATTCAAGTAGTTTCAAGCCAGGTGAAATTCAGGTCAACCCAATGCCCAACCAATGAACATAAAATGATACCCCTATCTCTTGTTAGGGTTGACAGATTGCACAGCTTGATGGCAGCATATTTTTTATTCTTAGTGATCAGAATGCTTCAACTTGTAAAGTAATTAAAGAGTTATTTCCTTTCTGTATTCACTAGTTTTTAACTTTTAAAAATAATTATTTTTATTTTTTAATTTTGAAAAGGAAAAGCAAAATAAAGCTATTGATAGAAAAAATAGTAAATAAACAGAATCTACACGCAGAAAACTAAACATAAAGACAAGAAATTTGAAATTAATACAACCCCACCGAGATGTTTGTCACATAAATTAATGATAATTAAGTAATATAATTTTGCTAGCAAGAACAATCATAATACAGCTAAAAAGAACACACCAATCCATCCTTTTTAGGTTGCTCTTTCTAGCTGAATCATGATTACTTTTGCAATAAGATATCTTGAAAGGCAATTAATTTCAATTTCCATCCCCTAAATCTTCAATTTAAAAATAAGAATATATTGATAAGTGAAAATAAATAAAATACCGAATTTGCATTACCCGGAACACCTTTTTCCAATGGACTATTTATGAGCTACTATTGTCACACAAAAGCTTCTCATAGAGGGATAAACTTCAAAAAAAAAACATTACCTGATTTTCAATAAAACTGGGAAGCGCCCTCCTCTAGTAAGAGATGAACTATGGATTTCACCACTTCATTACTGGAAACAATCATCATCTAAAAGAATGATACGGTCCAAGCGATATCAACTCAGATATAATACCCAATTGCAAGGGACTTCATTCAATAATAAAAAAGCCAGATGTTTTATTAATTAAGCGCAAACAAAATAAAGACAGCAATAAATTTTCAAATAGGCTGATAAAATGTTCTGTATGATTAAAACTAAAGAAAACAAGCGTTTCTAGATAATGCCCCAAAATTTTAGTTTTTCAAAAGTGAGCATCCCTGTATCTACACTAGTCTGAAATCCATCGTAAAGACTTCTATTCCCACCCTGGTATAAATTTATCATGAATCAAAATTTAACTGTCTTTTGTATATTGATTATGAATGTGCTTTGAACAAATACAAATAGTAAGGCGTTTTGGGCTGCTATTGAGACCAATTTCACAATAAATAAAAAGTTACATCAATGGATTAGAGATATAGCAATAGTGAAAATGTGTAGTTAATAGAAGTTAGTTGATTTCAACTAAAATTATGAATCGGTAACGATTGAAATCAAATATACTTGAATATGTTATGTTTGGCCTACTAGGATCCACGGTCAAAAACTCTAAGATACAGATAATGATTTACAAAATTGGTAAACATAATAATGCAGCTTCAGATCTCAAATGAACCTACTAAAATTCAGGATCACCTTCAATACAAAATGTGTTAACCTAGCCTATGGTAATATCCTAATATTTTGATGATCAGAAATATAATTTGATTGAGCTGCTTTTACTGCTATATATTTTATGAAGGTCCGAGTACTAACATTTGTTGATACACATAAAAGGAGTAATAATTCAAATATTAGACATATTGAAGAAGAATATACAAAACTCTGAGAAAGGACGTAGCTCAAATTTGCAAGGCAAGCTCATGTACATAGAATTGCAAGGAATTTAGCTTATATGGATGATCAAGCTAGCAATGCAAAATAAAGGATGAAGCTACATCATTAAAAATGTGTCTTTATTTTCTTGAGTTTTATGTATTTTAGCTATAGAGACAATTAAGACAAATAGCACACATACATGAGAGATTAAACAAAAAAAACAAAATTTAATAAATAACTAATCAAAATTAATCATAATAATTCATACTGTACCGTATAC